>CM038044.1:77489941-78739941 GCA_021397845.1 Areca catechu | reverse complement strand
ACTTTTGAACCAATGGATAATGATCTACAGAACACATATCGACGCATGGTATGTGATATATTTGGAACAGAATACATACCTGACCATTCGTCTAATGAAGAGGAGACACCAAATTTGGATGATCAAAAATTTTATGACTTGTTGCATTCAGTCCAAAAACCATTATGGCTGGGATGTATAGATCATTCTGAGTTATCAGTAGCTGTACGGTTGCTTAGCATCAAATCTGAAGGTATTGTTTCACAACGATCCATTGATCAAATAGTGGGTCTTATGAAAGAGACACTTCCAGCCGATAATACAATACCTCAGGATTTTTATAGGACAAAAAATTTGATGTCCAAACTCGGGCTTATTGCTGAGAAGATTGATTGTTGTATTAATGGTTGCATGCTGTATTATGGTCAACAATATGAAGAAAAGCAATGCAAATTTTGCAGGGCTGGTAGATATAAACCTCGGTCTCGTGTAGATAGTAAACATAAAGAGGTGCCGATGAAGAGAATGCATTATTTACCTCTAATTCCTAGATTAAAAAGATTGTATACTTCAATGAGTTCTGCACCACATATGACATGGCATTATGAGAACAGGCGTAAGCCAAGGATATTATGTCATCCATCAGATGGAGAAGCATGGAAACATTTTGACCGAATCTATCCTGATTTTGCAGCTGAATCATGCAATGTCAGGCTAGGCCTATGTGTGAGCACTGGTGCACCGTCCAATATTAGGAGAAGTCAGAAAAAGCAAAAGCAAATAAGGCTTCTGATATCGACGGTTTTGGTCCTTCATGTCATACCTATAGCTCTATCACTACATCCCAGCATAGATACAATTTGGTAAGCAATACCAACCAAAATCTTTAATATATTTATAATTCATATTAATAAAATATCTTGTTCCACGAAATACAGACTTTGAAGACTAGTACTGTGCCTTCTCCATCTAAGCTATTTATTTGTATCGATCAGAGGAAGGATAAGACATGGGTTGATAGGAGATCAGAGCATATTTATGTAAGTTAAATTTTTAAGTTATTCTAATTTTTTTTTATACTAACTGAATTAAATTAATTTCAGTTTGAATTTAGACATAACATGGAAGAGGCACAAAGTCAAAGAAGTGCTGATTCTAGCTAGTAGTAAACTCCACCATCGGAATTGGATGTATGGATTCGTACTGTTGGTGGAAAGAAGAAAGGAAGAGTGTATGGGCTAGGATTAGAGTCCACAGCATTGATGCCAACATCAAAATTTCCAGGACAATGTTCATTCCCTGTATAATGGTTGCATAGTAAAGAATTCCAGGAGCAAGTACGGAAGCAAGTTGAAATCGAAGTAAATGAAGTAAATGCTTGGGTACAAGCTGCCGAGCAAGAAAGGGATGAACTGCGGAGGCGAGTTGAACACAATGAACAAATGTTGCAGGAGATATTAGCCAACATAAATTTTCAGCCTGCAGCAACTCCTGCAACTCATGCTTTTTAGTGGTAATCTTTTGCAATGAACTAGAGTAGATGCTTATCAGATGTATCGTGCACAAGGATCACAGCGGGGCGAGGAGGAGGATGATGATGAGGAGGATGAGGACAAGAAGGAATAGGAGCATTAGCACATTATTCATATTACCTTGCTCCACTGATTACTCTTATATGTTTTGCATTATATTATGAACTGCACCTCTTGTTATCATTATTTGTTTAGCTTTGTATTATGAACTACACCTCTTCATGTTTGACACATTTGTTATATTTTTGCTATTTTATTATGCATTTTCATGGATTCCCTCCTCTTATTTCATGCAGTTAGAGGCTGTGATGAGTTGCCTTGGTATCTTCGTGATGCTTCAAATGCTGAAAGTGTATGCTAGTTCGGACCATTTTGCATGGATCTAAATGGTGTTGCAAATTTGGATGGCTTGCTCCTTTTGCAAGCAACCATTTGCTGCCTTAGACCCTTCTCAATGTACAAAAAGAGGCAATCCTGAGCTTCTGAATCTTATTGTTTGAAAGTTTTGTTCGATTTTTGTTGATTTATTATGCATTTTAAATTCCATTGATTTACTTTTGTTACCTACGGCTAGAGGTTGTGATGAGTTGCCTTGGTATCTTCATGATGCTTCAAATGCTGAAAGTGTATGCTGGATCAGACCATTTTGCATGGATCTAAATGGTGTTGCAAATTTGGATGGCTTGCTGTTTTTGCAAGCAACCATTTGCTGCCTTAGACCGTTCTCAATGTACAAAAAGAGGCAATCCTGAGCTTCTAAATCTTATTATTTTTTATTAAATCTGATGATTAATTACAGTGTTCAAGTTATGACTTATAGAATTTTTTGGCTGTTTTAGCTTCATTTGAACCCGGTATTCAATTCCAGTTAAATCCATTTGATGTATGTAGTTGTTATTTGTGGGTAATTGGGTGTGATTGAACCCTTGAAATGAATATCTGCTTTGCGCCTAAGCTGCCTAAGGGATGCTTTGTATGTTACCATTGTTCCTAATGGATGCTTTATACTTCTCAGCTGTCTGTGATAAATTTGTAAAATTCAGGAAAAAAATTCATTTTTCTTAATTTTTTTTATAATTATTCAATTTTAGCAATCGATTTAGCAACCAATTTTTTTTTTTTTCAAAATTTTTTTTAGCAACCGATTTAGCAATCAATTTTTTTTATTTTTTTAATTTTTTTTTTAGCAACCAATTTAGCAACCGATTTTTTTTATTTTTCTGAATTTTTTTATTTTTCAAAAAATTTTAGCAACTGATTTTTTTTTTATTTTTTAGAATTTTTTTTAGCAACTGATTTAGCAATCAATTTTTTTTATTTTTTAAAATTTTTTTTAGCAATCAATTTAGTAACCATTTTTTTTTATTTTTCTAAATTTTTTCAGCAACCGATTAAGCAACCGATTTTTTTTCAAATTTTTTTTTTCAAAAAAAAAATGTCAAATTTGGTTGCTAAATTGGTTGCTAAATTTTGTAACTGAAAAAAAATCGGTGACAAAATTTAGCAACCTATACTTTTGCAACCGACTAATTTCGGTTGCAAAATCGATTGCAAATTTATTTAGCAACCGATTTTCAATTATTAGCAACCGAAAAATCGGTTGCTAAACCTAGTTTTTCTTGTAGTGTAGACTGACCACTCCTGGTGTTGGATTGATTGCTCCTGGGGTTGGATGACCACTCTTAGTGTCAACTGACTACATGACCTAGTCATTTCTTCATGCTTTAGCCTGCTAGAAGAGGAATGCTTAGCTAGACTATGCATGGGGTTGACTGACTCCTCTTAGGGTTAGATTGACCACTCCTGGGATTGAATGACTGCTTTTGGATTTGGATTGACCACTCCTGGGTTCAGATTGACTGCTCTTGGTTTGGATGACCACTTCTGGGATTGGATTGAGCGCTTCTACGGTTGGATTGACTACTCCTAGGGTTGGATGACTATTCCTAGTATTGGATTGATCACTCTTGGGGTTGCATTGACCTCTCCTAGGGTTAGATATCACTTCTAGAGTTGGATTGACTGCTCCTGGGGTTAGATTGACCACTCTTTGGGTCAGATGATAGCATGACTTAGTCATTTCTACATGCTTTTGCTTGCTGGAAGATCTCTAGCTCATAAATGTAGTAATGCCAAAACCAAAAAAAATTGTTGGTTAATCAAGGGCTAGGTAAACTTTTTGTCTTGGCTTTATATCCTTGGTCCAAGCAAAATCATCCCAATAGATACCCCACTACCCCCTAGTCTGAGTTTTATTTAGGCTGTGGGAGTATTTATTCAAGGGATACCAAGGATATGAAGCCAAGGTTGATCAAAGGCATCTTTAATGGACTGATTGGAGGCTATTAAGGCTCGTGGGGCCATTATCAGTTCTTTAGGCTCTAGCTAATCAGTGGTCACTAGAGCTGTAGGCACTAAGTGGCCTTGGGGTTCTAACCGATCTAAAGTTATTTGGAGCTATAGGCACTATGGCCTTCTTTTCATGGGCTTTTGAGGGGCCATTGAGGCTCTGACCGATCTAAGATCACTTAGAGCCATGGGTACTGAATGACCTTAGAGCTATAATCAATTGCGACCCAATCCTTTGAGCCAGGGGTGCTAATCGTATTGGGGTTTTGATTGAGAGCTACTCGATCACTTTGAGCTAGTAAGTGCTAGGTGTGTTGCCCAGAGATGAAGCAACCCAAGAGGGGGGTTGAATTGGATTTTATAAAACTTTTGAGCTACTTCAATTATGAACTAAAGCAAGTATGTGCTAATTGCAAATCAAGTGCTTGTATTTTGCCAAAGTGTTTGTGTGCTTCAAAATAATAGCAGAATTAACAAAGTAAATGAACAAAGAAAACAATCACACAAACACAAAGATATATAGTGGTTCAGTGCACTACAAGGCACCTACATCAATTCCCCAAGATCTCCTTGGAAATTCCATTATAATCACCAAGATTATAGTTGATTATTTTTCCAAGCTCACTAATCAAAACTTGACTTGTTTTCACAAGGCTCATAAGTCAAAACCTCACTTGGTTTTACGGGCTAACCAAGAACCTCCCTTGGTTTTGCAGGCTAACCAAGAACCTAGTTGGTTTTATAACTTAGGCTTACCAATAATCTTATTGGTTTTCATACAAGGCTCACCAACAAACCTCTTTGGTTTTTCAAGGCTCACCAAAAACCTTAAGTGAACAATATAAGAACAATATAAAAGAATATAATTAAAGTTTTCTAAAATAAAGCAAATGCCTCTTTGAAGCTCTTTGAATACTGATGAAGATCTTGTCTTCAAGTTGTTGAAGCATTTGATTGCAGCTTGATGATGTGAACATGGATGCACTCTCTTATCTTTGGAAGCTTGAAGGCTTGAACCACTCAACACTTGAATCCTTGAAGGATATTCTATAATCTCACCAAAGGATTTATTTCTCATTTGATTTTTGGTGTTTATATAGATCTCCAACCCATAGATGACCGTTTATAAATGTTAGGAATGAAAAACTAGCCATTTCAAGCAAGTTGGAATCAATTCTTCACTTATGAAAAACTAGCCATTATAGCAAGTATCGACACTTGACCTCCAGGTATCGACACGTGGTTTCCAGGTGTCGACACTTGGTTTTTTCTGTCGACACTTGGATTAGCTCAAGGTAAAAATTTTAGATTTTCATAGTTTTGTATTTTTCTTGTTCTTGGAACTTGAGTCGACACTTAAACTTCTTCATGAGTCGATACTTGCTTGTGCTAGTGCTGAAACTTGCTAAAACTTCTCCAAAATCAAACTTTAAGTCCTTCAAAGTTTTTTTATGTTCCAAAGTCCTTATAACTTGAAATTCCATGAATTTGAAAGACTTCTTCAACTGAAATACAAGCATTTCTTCATTCAACATGGATGGGCACTACGATCTGATAAACTCGCTAAAATACACAATTAGTACTCATATATACTTAAATATTTTGTCAATCATTAAAATCTAGACCAGAGTCAACAATCTCCCCCTTTTTGATGATGACAAAACCTTTAAATATATGAATAGGATAAGATGAAAAAGATTAACAATAGTATAAACATGTAAGCTCAAAATCAATAAGCATCAAGCTCCCCCTTAAAATATGATCTAAAAGATTTTCAAAAAATCTTCAAAATATTTTTTAAAATATGCAAAAAATTTTAAACATTCTCCCCCTAGCTAATTCTTCTTTTAAAGAATAAAACATTTTGCTTTCTTCTCTCCCTTTTGCATTTTCTTTCATTTCTCATAATTTTTCATGTTTATCATATCTTTTCCCTTTTCATATTTAACATTTTTCTTCCCTTTTTTATCATCATAAAAAGGCTGAAAGGTAATACAAAATAGGAATGAAGGTAGAAAGAATAGCAAGTAGATCATCAAAATCAATACATGAAATCAATTAATCATGATACCAATTGCATATGATACTAACTGAACATGATATCATAAAAATGATAAGCACATGCAAAAAATAATTCAATATATATTATCTCTAATATGTATATATCCATTCACCTCACTTGTTCATGGGATAAGGCCGTAGCTGCATCCCAACATGTCATAAGAGATCTCAGTGAATGGAAAGAGAAGGTCTTTAAACCCTACTTAGCTCCTATGACCGGACAGCCATGTGACTAACCCAATCCAAAGTAGTTACTAGGAGCATTTCTTTTTTTTTTTGAGATTCTTAATGAAATAAATCTTGATACCAATTGAATGTAACTCCCCTCAAAGGATTAGATTTGAAAATAAGGAGGGGTATCAGAGCAAGTAAAGCATAATATCAAGAAAATATTTAAAGCATGATAATAAATCTTTGGATGCTCCCCCTAAATGTTATTGCCCCTTAAAAATATGTATTCATTGAGGAATAAAGCATGAAAGCACAAGCATCATAATTTCATACAATTTCAGATATGAACATAAATTCTAAGTCTGAAATCAAAGATTTGAATTTTCAAGATATACAAGATTTTCAAAATGCAAAGCATTAATCATTTAAAAATTTTTAGCATGATTTCAAATTCATTTAAAATGATTTGATATCCATACA
Organism: Areca catechu; assembly: GCA_021397845.1. Lineage (NCBI taxonomy): Eukaryota > Viridiplantae > Streptophyta > Magnoliopsida > Arecales > Arecaceae > Areca > Areca catechu. Next base: position 78,733,369 of record CM038044.1, on the reverse strand, counting down.
AATGCTAGAAGTAATATGATATCAAGTTTAGCTACTGGATTAAGGGTTTTATTAATATGCATACCTTCTTCTTAAATGTAATCCTTAACTACTAGTTCTATACTTGTTCCAAATCATTTCTAGTCTAAGCATGGATACAAAATAGAATTCATTTCATGAAGACCATATAAATCATAACATTTCACTTGAAATAGTTTAAAACTATATTAATCAAAATCAAGTAAAAGTCTAATAATCATAAGTTTAATCATGAGTCTAAACTTGATTCTAATTAATTAGTTGAAACAACTTTTCAAAGCAATATGCAACTTTAAAAATATTTTTCACGAAGTAATTTAAGATATATTAATCAAAATCAAGTGAAGGTCTTATAATCACAAGTTAATCATGATAGCATGAAATTCATCAACATTAAAAGGTTCATGAACATTACCAATGTATATAATCCTTCCTCTACCATTTAGTCCAAAATGTAGTAGGTCCACTTCTTTAAATTGTCTTGTACAACTATTTTTCAAAAGCTTTCTTTCTTCTTGTTGGACTGCAAGACATTCCTGCAAAATATACTAAGTAAACAATTTTGGTACCCAAACTTCCTTGGGTCCTTTCGGGTTAGTGATTATGGTTCCTTTTGGAACCCAAACTTTTCTTATTTTACAAGGATATGCATTACGTCTAGATTTACAACAAGTCAAATTGGAAGAAGTAGAAATAAAGAAAATTCTTCAAAATTCTTTGCTTCATTTCTTCAATCAAAATATTTTTCTCATTCAAAAATTTATTACATAAAATATTTAAATCATCATTTTCTTTTCTAAAAATTCTTTTTCTTTAAAAAAATGATTCTTTTCATTTTCCAAAACATCGATCTTGGCATTTAAATCATTGTTTTTATTGGCAAGATTGGTGTTCTCAAGAGAAAAGGAATCTACATGTCTTTTTAATTTCTTGTGCTCAATTTTGAGCAATTTGTATTCATGCACAAGATCATTGAATGCATCATGTAATTCATCAAAGATAAAATCATATTTATTTTCAGCATATACCTCTTCCTCATTTGCCATGAAACAAAGATGGGCAACTTCTTATTCATCATTCGAACTTGAATCTTTGCTATCGCTCTAAGTTGTCATCATTGCCTTGAATTTCTTTTTGGCCTTGAGGGCTATTATCTTTTTCTTCTCTTGATCAGCAACCACTTCGTTTTGCCATAAATTCAACTCATGAGTCATGAGTGATCTAATAAGCTCCTTCAAAGGTAAGGTTTCTATATCTTTAGCTTCTTGGATCGCTGTCACCTTTGGATCCCATGATATTGGCAAAGATCTAAGAATTTTATTAACCAAATCAGCATTAGTATAGACTTTGCTAAGACTTTTCAATTCATTTATAATAGTCATAAATCTAGTATACATATCAGATATAGATTCAAAATATAGCATTTCAAATATTTCAAAAGAATGTACAAAAAAATTAGTTTTAGTATTTTTCACTTAAGTACCCTCATGAGTAACCTCAAGTGTGTCACATATCTCCTTCATCGATGTGCATGTAGAGATCTTATTGAATTCATTAGAGTCCAATGCACAATAAAGCAAGTTCATTGCTTTAGCATTAATTTTAGATTGCTTAATATTATATTCATTCCAATCCTCTTCGAGCTTTGGAATGAAAATGCCATTAACCAAAATAAAAGAAATATGAGGACCATTAATAATAACTTTCCAAAGATAATAACTAATAGATTGAATATAGATGTGCATGTGAGTTTTTCAATATGTGTAATTTATGCCATTGAAAAATGATGGTCTAACACTAATACCTACAAGGGTTGCCATAATCTTTTAACTCAAAATCGTTGGATTCTTTATAAAGCACCAAGTCTAGATATCAATGATTTTGGGTTCTGGGCTCTAATACCACTTGTTGCCCAGAGATGAAGCAACCCAAGAGGGGGGTGAATTGGGATTTATAAAACTTTTGAGCTACTTTAATTATGAACTAAAGCAAGTATCTGCTATTTGCAAATCAGGTGCTTGTATTTTGCTAAAGTGTTTGTGTGCTTCAAAATAATATGCAGCGGAATTAACAAAGTAAATGCACAAAGAAAACAATCACACAAATATAAAGATATATAGTGGTTCGGTGCACTCCAAGGCACCTACATCCACTCCCCAAGATTCACTTAGAAATTTCACTATAATCACCAAGATTATAGTTGATTTATTTTTTGGGCTCACTAATCAAAACCCGACTTGTTTTCACAAGGCTCACTTGTCAAAACCTCACTTAGTTTTATGGGCTAACCAAGAACCTCTCTTGGTTTTGTGGGCTAACCAAGAACCAAGTTGATTTTATAACTTAGGCTTACCAACAACCTAGTTGGTTTTCACACAAGGCTCACCAACAAACCTCTTTGGTTTTCCAAGGCTTACCAAAAACCTTAAGTAAATAATATAAGAACTGAAAGGATTCCAGTGCACCACAGTGAAAAGATAATTTCAAAATGATGAAATTTATACCAAAAACCTTAGCCTGGATCTCCTTATTCAGGATTAAAACATATGAGAAACATGCAAACCTACACTATTAGAATTAGGGCACCAACCTGTTATCGCTAAATCCAATTTTGATGTAGAATCAAAACTTGATGTTGAGTGACACTTTTGAATTCACCAGGCATCCAAATGACCACCCTCCAATGATGATCCACAAGAAAATTGATCAAGATGCTTGCTTCTTCAAAAGTTCCTTCACTTGAATTCTTCTCCTAGAACTCAAGAGGACTATGGCTGAAAAACTCCATGGCAGAGACTTCTTACTTCCTTTCTTTCTTCTTCCTCTCCCTTTCTTAAGACCTTGTCCTAAGAATATACTCTTGTCTTGAAGGAGGAGGAGGATTTAAGACACTAATGTCTTAATGTAAAAGGAAATAGAAACAGAGTATATCTTCTTTTATTTTACCGTTCGAGAGATTCTTCCTATCTCTTGTTTTAGACTTGAGTTTCAACAAAGAAGAGAACTCTGTAAAAGGGAAACTCTTGTGTCCTAAACAAGCTAAGGAGGAATCAGTCTCCTGGAAAGGAAAGAAAAATTAGAAAAAAACTCTGTCGTACATTAGAAAAACACCCGAAGCCTCTGTTCCTTAAATAGACTACAAAAAGATGTCTTCTCAAAAGAACACAACTCTCCATAAACTATTTCTCATGGCTTTCCACATTTCTCACACCCTCTCCTTCCTTCTCACGGCCCTTCAGATTCAAACTCACGGCTCTTCCTAAAAGAAAAGTCATTAAGTTTTAAGAAGAAGGAAGTCGCGATGTTTCGGTCTCCGAAGAGACGTTATATCGCGCAACCAGGAAGAGTTAGTGCCTTTTGTCTTTCTCAAAATCCCCCAAACCGTTAGATGACCATCTAATGGTCATTAGGAGATGCGCTAATAGAGAATAACCAGCCAAAAAAAAAAAATGCGATGAAATAAGAAGACTTCACACGCGCATGAAGTGTCCATGCGCGCGTGGAGTCTTTCCTCTTATCCACGCGCACAAATTTTTTGGGTGGCCTATATGGATGGGCTTGGGTGTTAATTAAGATGTATTCTTAGCCATGGGTTATTCCAAAGTCCTATATATTTTAATTAGGGTCTAATTAGGTCCAATTAGAACCCAAATTGATCCAATTCTAAACCCTAATTCAAATCCAATTCGAATAGAAGCTAGGGTTTGCAACACCTGCTAGAGTGTTATCCTGCAAAGATGATTTAGATACAAATTAAACTCTTGATCAATCCTCTTAAGTGTGTGACCCATTGGGTTCCATATCCAGCCGGCAATAAGTCTGAGTACAAGTTGACCTAACTTGATTAGAACTCTTTCTAATCGATTTAGGTCAAATCGAGCTTACCCGACTTGATCAATTAGGACTCTTCCTAATAAGTGATCCTTAAATTTGATCAACCCACAAGACAAGATTGACGTCTAGCAATGTGTCATGTCTACCCGGAAGATATGGAAATTCTGGTGAAATACCAAAACTACCCTTCAGTAGAAAGTTACCTACAATTAAATCTTTCGATCAGCCTGCACCCAAAATATAATTATGGATATGGATATATGTCAAATCCAATATTATATTTATTTCTAGCTCAATCTTATATTGATGATTCAATTATCTTGATATTAGAAACCATCTCTAATATCTTTACTTTGATCAAAGGTTCCCTGAATCATCATCCGATTGATAACTAGCTGGCTGCAATCTCCTCTTACTAAGAGTGATCGATTCCTTATTGACCTACTCATTACCTTCATATACAATTCACCATTCCCAGTATCAATCCTGTGCATGACTCAATGTCATGATTAGGATTGAACCAAAGGATGGGTTCATGTATATAAGGTACTTATGGCAGTCTCAGGTCAAAGGATTACTTGTACCACTCCCACTATGAGAACCTTCTATTGACATGTAGCTAAGACTCTATTAGATGTTCTCAAGTTGGATCATATCAATGAACTCATTCACTAATGAGCACCCACATCCTAGTATTAGTGTCATACACAAGTGACTGTGAGAGCAGTCACCCTTTCCAGTATACATGGGATGTGCTACTCTTACCGGAAAAGCCCTGATCCCCTACTCAGGGTTCCTTTGACTAGGAATATTTTAGATTAAGGTTTTAAGACTTTAGGTCTCACTGGTATGATCTCATCATAACCCTAAAATCATAGCCCTAATCTATGGGGTTCATCATAATAATACACAGCGTATTACAAAAAATAATGCCTTTATTAGAATATTGTCAATGACATTGATTTGGGAGATACAATATTGATTGGCTTATAGGGCATATCCCTATCAATCTCCCACTTGCACTAAAGCCAATCGTCTTTAAATCTTAACCCTATACCCTCGAGGTGGCGATCAAAATCTTGCTGTGGTAGAGCCTTAGTGAACGGGTCTGCTACGTTGTTCTTTATATCAACTCTATTTATGTAGACATCTTGTCTTTTGACTATTTCTCGGATGAGATGGAAGCATCTCAGAATGTGCTTGGACTTATGATGAGCTCTTGGTTCCTTAGCTTGAGCAACAGCTCCAGTGTTGTCACAGTAAAGTAGCACTGGGTTTTCAATCTCAGGAACAACACCCAACTTTGTGATGAACTTCTTCATCCAGACTGCTTCCTTGGCGGCTTCACTGACAGCTATGTATTCTGCCTCTGTGGTTGAGTCAGCTACAGTCTGCTGCTTAGTACTCTTCCAACTCACTGCTCCACCATTTAGGATAAAAACATATCCCGAAATGGATTTGCTATCATCAATGTCTGATTGAAAACTAGAATCAGAATATGCTTCTAGTTTAAGATCAGAACCACCATAAACCAGAAAAATATCCTTAGTCCTTCTCAGGTCTTAAGAATATTTTTAACTGCTTTCCAATGATCCTCTCTTGGATCAGCCTGAAACCCACTGACAATGCCTAAAGCATATGCCACATCAGGCCTGGTACATAACATGGCATACATTATGGACCCTATTGCCGAAGCATATGGTATAGAATTCATTCTATTTCTTTCTTCAGGTGTCTTAGGAGACATTCTTTTGGAAAGATGTATGCCTTGACTCATAGGAAGATAACCTCTTTTACTTCCATCCATGCTGAATCTTTTCAGCACTAAGTCAATGTACCTTGATTGGGATAAACCTAGCATCCTCTTAGACCTATCTCTATAGATCTTAATAACTAGTATATAGGATGCTTCTCCCAAATCTTTCATGGAAAACTGGTTTGATAGCCAAACCTTGACTGATTGTAACATTGGGATATCATTCCCAATGAGGAGCATGTCATCTACATATAGAACCAAGAAGACTATGGCACTCCACTAGTCTTCTTATAAACATAGGGTTCATCCACATTTTTCAAAAAACCAAACCTTTTAATAGTTTCATCAAAACGGATGTTCCAACTCCTTGAAGCTTGTTTCAATCCATAAATGGATTTCTTTAGCTTGCATACTTGATTAGGTTTATTCTTTGAAATAAAACCTTCTGGTTGTGACATGTAAACTTCTTCCTCAAGGAAACCATTGAGGAAAGCAGTCTTCACATCCATTTGCCAGATCTCATAATCATGGTATGCTGCTATAGCAAGTAAAATCTGAATTGATTTGAGCATGGCTACAGGTGAGAATGTTTCATCATAATCAATTCCCTATCTTTGTCTAAAACCTTTTGCCACTAATCTGGCTTTATAGGTTTCAACTTGACCATCAGCCCCAATCTTTTTCTTATAGACCCATTTGCACCCAATAGGATTAACACCCTCTGGTGCATCGACCAAAGACCATACTTGGTTGACATACATATAGTCTATCTTGGATTCCATGGCTTCTTGCCATCTATCTGAGTCACTACTCAAGATAGCTTCCGTATAGGTCAGAGGTTCATCATTTTGAATGACTTGGGCTTCATTATTTTCAATAATAAACCCATACCTCTCAGGTGCCCGTGGTACTCTATCAGACTTACGGGGAGGAGTTTTGTGTTCTAGTTCTGACCTAGCTATATGTTCTAATAGTTGAGAATTGTCTATCTGTGTTTCTTGTACTTCTCCAAGTTTAACAGTTCTACCATTGCCTTTTTCTAAAATGAACTCTTTTTCTAGAAAAATAGCATGCCTGCTGACAAAAATCTTTTGTTCAGTAGGATGGTAAAATAGATATCCTCTACCCTCTCTAGGATATCCTACAAATAGACATTTATCCGCTCTAGCTTCCAACTTATGTCCAAAATTTCTTTTAACATAAGCTGGACATCCCCATATCTTAAAATATTTAAGATATGGTTTCTTTCCACTCCAAATCTCATATGGAGTACTAAAAATGGATTTAGAAGGTACTTTGTTCAGAATGTAAACAGCAGTTTCTAGGACATGACCCTAGAAGAAAATGGGTAAATTTGTGAAGCACATCATGGATCGTACCATATCTAATAAGGTACGATTCCTCCTTTCAGCTACACCATTTAGCTGTGGTGTATAAGGAGGGGTCCATTCAGAAAGAATTCCATTAACTTTAAGATAGTCTAAAAACTCCATGGATAAGATTCTCCTCCTCGATCATACCGAAGAACTTTAATACTTTTCCCGGTTTGTTTTTCGACCATACTTTGATACTCCTTAAATTTATCAAAGGCTTCAAATTTATGTTTCATAAGATACACATATCCGAACCTAGATAAATCATCTATAAAAGTGATAAAATATGAGTATCCACCTCTGGCCTGAGTCATCATTGGACCACATACATCAGTATGTATAAGTCCTAATAACTCAGTTGTCCTTTCTCCATGTCCAGTAAATGGAGTCTTGGTCATCTTACCCTTGAGACATGATTCGCAAGTCCCTAATGATTTATATTCATAAGGATCAAGGAATTTCTCCTTGTATAACTTGCTTATCCTAGACTTATTAACATGACCAAGTCGATGATGCCAAAGTAAAGTATTATTAAAGTGTTCTATTTTTCTTTTATTATTAACATGAAAAACACTATCATTGGAAGGAAGAGTTAAGAGCCCATTGCTAAATATGCCAGAACAAATAAATTCATTAGATAACATTATCGAGCAACCAGTGCTCGTTACATCCATTACATATCCTTGTTTTAATAACAAGGGAATAGATATAACGTTCCTAATAATCTTAGGCATATAATAACAATTTTCTAACTCCAAGATCTTTCCTGAAGGCAACTTCAGAATATAGGTCCCTACAGTTTCTGCTTGGATGATATCACCACTAGCACCGTAGAGATTGAAGTCACCTTCCTTCAATACTTTAAGCTTGTGGAGGTCCTGCAAAGATTTGCATATATGGTAACCACAAGCGGTATCCAATACCCAAGTATTTGAAATAGATAAATTTAATGTCAATATAGCATGTATCTCATACATACCTTTTGGTGCATCTGATGCACCAGGCTTCACAGTTGCAAGGTAAGCCTTGCAATTCTTTTTCCAATGTCCCGCTTTGCCGCAAAAGAAACAGGTCGACTGTTTGGAGGCCTTCTTTCCTTTCTTGTTCTTATTGATGCCACTCTTAGGGTTTAGCTTCCTATTAAAACCCTTTTTGCCTGATTTCTTCTTATTGGTCTTATCAATAAGAAGAAGTGGAGCCTTTTCTTTCTTTATGTGGCTCTCCGCTGTTTTTAACATATTTAACAGCTCAGGAAAGGAAGTGTTCAGTTTGTTCATGTGATAATTCAAGACAAACTGAGAAAATGACTCTGGGAGTGATTGCAGGATTAAATCCTGATTCAACTCCCCATCCATAATAAAACCTAATTGACCCAATCTGGTGATCAAGTCAATTACTTTCAGAACATGATCCTGAACGGATGTTCCCTCTATCATCCTAGCACGGAATAACTGCTTAGATATTTCATATCTAGCAGTTCTGCTATATTCTCCATAAAGCTCTTTTAAATTAAGCATTATGGATTGAGTATCCATGCTTTCATGCTGTCTCTGTAACTCATTGGTCATAGAGGCTAGTATGATATACTTGATAGTGAGGGAGTCATTCTGCCACATTTTGTATGTGGCTATATCTTCCTGTGTGGTATCGTCCCCTAGTGGATTAAGACTAGGGGTATCAAGAATTTAAGAAAGTTTTTCTGAACTCAGCATAATCTTTAAATTTCTCAACCAGTCCACATAGTTTGGACCAATCAGTTTGTTGGTATCTAAGATACTTCGTAGTGATAATGAAGATGCCATTTATCTACATTTAACAAAGAACAATACAAAAGCAAACAATCATGAAATGACATACATAATTAAATTAGGTCTTTAATTTAATTATGTTTCCCACTATTTTATCAAAAATCATAGCCCTCACTATGATAATCGAGAAAAAAACCCTGATAGGTTTTTCTTAGTGAGATTGAGATCCTAATAACTTATAAAAGATATTGCAGAAAACACAACAAATCTTTTATAAGCTTAAAGGTAGGAAACTCTTCCAATTATATCTCATATAATTCTCAAGAAGTAACTTGGCCTCTAGATCATTATTAGTCTTGCAGAAGACATAACAAACCATAATGTTCTAGTTAAGTCAAGACCCTTTCATTTCTTTACAGTCAATACTTAAATATAATGCCCTTGCAGATAACACAACAAAGCATTATACTGAATATGCTGTAAGCATCTCTATGCACTAGACTAGTATTATGTCAATCACCATATTAGGTCTTGCAGATAACACAACAAACCTAATGTGGTTCATAACACAATAACGCTCCAGCATGAAGGAAGGCCAATATATATATTTTTTTAACACTAAGCATTTTAGTCAAGATTTAAATTTAATCAAATCGGCCAGGCAAGTGGAAGAGATGTGGGAGTCCCCCCGTTGCTTTCCTAGACACCAATAAAAATTGGCCAGGTCAGTCAACGGAACCAATTAAAAACCACAATTCTCTTTACCTTCCCAGAACCACCTTTCTAGACACTGAAATGATCAATTGTTCATCATGACTGGTGATTCTTATCAGTTAAATATACTAAGACTTGATATAATTTTTAAGAGGAGGGATTTATAAATTGCCAGCACATCCTTATAAAATTTATCACAACATATCATTCTTATAAATAAGAAAATATGTGCTAAGTGTGTCATCATACTAGGATAACCATTTACCACATAATGGATCCACCATTATGCCAGGGCAAACTTATTTCAGTATGATGACTTCAAAACTAAACATATCTCTATAATAATTAGTGTTTGAGTGAAAAACCCTAATTAGTGACACACATCAAACATATATTATCAAACATACATGCATCCCATAAATGTGCTAAGTGTATCAGTATTCAAGGGTTTAAAAACCCCAACATGCGACACTACAACAAAAACACATATAAATAATTTCCATATGTTTTAACTGTAATAAGGGTGGCTCTGATACTACTGAAAGGATTCCAGTGCACCACAGTGAAAAGATAATTTCAAAATGATAAAATTTACACCAAAAAGCTTAGCCAGGATCTCCTTATTCAGGATTAAAACATATGAGAAACATGCAAACCTACACTATTAGAATTAGGGCACCAACCTGTTATCGCTAAATCCAATTTTGATGTAGAATCAAAACTTGATGTTGAATGACCCTTTTGAATTCACCAGGCATCCAAATGTCCACCCTCCAATGGTGATCCACAAGAAAATTGATCAAGATGCTTGCTTCTTCAAAAGTTCCTTCACTTGAATTCTTCTCCTAGAACTCAAGAGGACTATGGCTGAAAAACTCCACGGTAGGGACTTCTTACTTCCTTTCTTTCTTCTTCCTCTCCCTTTCTTAAGACCTTGTCCTAAGAATACACTCTTGTCTTGAAGGAGGAGGAGGATTTAAGACATTAATGTCTTAATGTAAAAGGAAATAGAAACAGAGTATATCTTCTTTTCTTTTACCGTTCGAGAGATTCTTCCTATCTCTTGTTTTAGACTTGAGTTTCAACAGAGAAGAGAACTCTATAAAAGGGAAACTCTTGTGTCCTAAACAAGCTAAGGAGGAATCAGTCTCCTGGAAAGGAAAGAAAAATAAAAAAAAAACTCTGTCGTACATTAGAAAAACACCCGAAGCCTCTGTTCCTTAAATAGACTACAAAAAGATGTCTTCTCAAAAGAACACAACCCTCCGTAAACTATTTCTCATGGCTTTCCACATTTCTCATGCCCTCTCCTTCCTTCTCATGGCCCTTCAGATTCAAACTCACGGCTCTTCCTAAAAGAAAAGTCATGAAGTTTTAAGAAGAAGGAAGTCGCGATGTTTCGGTCTCCGAAGAGACATTATATCGCGCAACCGGGAAGAGTTAGCGCCTTTTGTCTTTCTCAAAATCCCCCAAACCGTTAGATGACCATCTAATGATCATTAGGAGATGCGCTAATAGGGAATAACCGACCAAAAGGAAAAAATGCGGTGAAATAAGAAGACTTCACGCACGCATGAAGAGTCCATGGGCGCGTGTAGTCTTTACTCTTATCCACGCACACAAATTTTTTGGGTGGCCTATATGGATGGGCATGGGTGTTAATTAAGATGTAGTCTTAGCCATGGGTTAGCCCAAAATCCTATATATTTTAATTAGGGTCTAATTAGGTCCAATTAGAACCCAAATTGATCCAATTCGGAACCCTAATTCAAATCCAATTCGAATAGAAGCTAGGGTTTGCAACACCTGCTAGAGTGTTATCCTGCAAAGATGATTTAATTACAAATTAAACTCTTGATCAGTCCTCTTAAGTGTGTGACCCATTGGGTTCCATATCCAGCCGGCAGTAGGTCTGAGTACAAGTTGACCTAACTTGATTAGAACTCTTTCTAATCGATTTAGATCAAATCGAGCTTACCTGACTTGATCAATTAGGACTCTTCCTAATAAGTGATCTTTAAATTTGATCATCCCACAAGATAAGATTGATGTCTAGCAACATGTCATGTCGACCCGGAAGATATGGAAATTCTGATGAAATACCAAAACTACCCTTCAGTAGAAAGTTACCGTACAATTAAATCTTTCAATCAGCCTGCACCCAAAATATAATTATGGATATGGATATATGTCAAATCCAATATTATATTTATTTCTATCTCAATCTTATATTGATGATTCAATTATCTTGATATTAGAAACCATCTCAAATATCTTTACTTTGATCAAAGATTCCCTGAATCATCATCCGATTGATAACTAGCTGGATGCAATCTCCTCTTACTAAGAGTGATCGATTCCTTGTTGACCTACTCATTACCTTCATATATAATTCACAATTCCCAGTATCAATCCTGTGCATGACTCAATGTCATGATTAGGATTGAACCAAAGGATGGGTTCATGTACATAAGGTACTTATGGCAGTCTCGGGTCAAAGGATTACTTGTACCACTCCCACTATGAGAACCTTCTATTGACATGTAGCTAAGACTCCATTAGATGTTCTCAAGTTGGATCATATCAGTGAACTCATTCACTAATGAGCACCCACATCCTAGTATTCGTGTCATACACAAGTGACTATGAGAGCAGTCACCCTTTCCAGTATACATGGGATGTGCTACTCTTACCGGAAAAACCCTGATCCCCTACTCAGGGTTCCTTTGACTAGGAATATTTTAGATTAAGGTTTTAAGATTTTAGGTCTCATTGGTATGATCTCATCATAACCTTAAAATCATAGTCCTAATCTATGGGGTTCATCATAATAATACACAACGTATGACGAAAAATAATGCCTTTATTAGAATATTGTCAATTACATTGATTTGGGAGATACAATATTGATTAGCTTATAGGGCATATCCCTTTCAAGAACAATATGAAAGAATACAATTAAAGTTTTCTAAAATAAAGCAAATATCTCTTTGAAGCTCTTTGAATGTTGATGAAGATCTTGTCTTCAAGTTGTTGAAGCCTTTGATTACAGCTTGATAATGTGAACTTGGATGCACTCTCTTATCTTTGGAAGCTTGAAGGCTTGAACCACTCAACTCTTAAATCCTTGAAGGATATTCAATAATCTCATCAAAGGATTTGTTCCCCATTTGATTTTTGGTGTTTATATAGCTCTCCAACCCATAGATGACCATTTATGACCGTTGGAGATGAAAAACTAGCCGTTTGAAGTAAGTTGGAATCAATTCTGCACTTCTGTAAAACTAGCCATTATAGCAAGTGTCGACATATGACCTCCAGGTATCGATACTTGGTTCCCAGGTGTCGACACTTAGGTCAGCCAAGGCAAAAATTATGGATTTTCACAGTTCTGTATTTTTCTTGTTCTCAGGCCTTGAGTTGACACTTGAACTTCTTCATCAGTTGACACTTGCTTGTGCCAGTATTGAAACTTACTAAAACTTCTCCAAAATTAAACTTTAAGTCCTTCCAAGTCTTCCTTATGTTCCAAAATCCTTATAACTTGAAATTCTATGAATTTGAAGGACTTTTTCAACTGAAATACAAGCATTTCTTCATTCCACATGGATGAGTATTAAGATCTGATGAACTCACTAAAATATATAATTAGTACTTATATATACTTAAATATTTTATCAATCATCAAAATCAAGACCAGAGTCAACAAGGTGGGCTAGGGATTTTAAATAAAAGATACTCGATCACTTGGAGCTAGTGGGCACTATCCTCCTTTTAGGCTTTGACTGATCATTAGCTATTACTTGGAGCTAGGGGATCTGACCTCCTTTTGGGCTCTGACCAATCACTAGCTGGTCAATTGAAGCAAAGTATGTTGACCTCCTTTTAGGCTCTGACCGATCACTAGCTGGTCACTTGGAGCCATGTACACTGTGGCCTTGAAGCTTTGAGGCTTCTTCAATTTCCTACTTGTTAGTACAAATATAGGTGGTCTAATGATAGCTTTTTCATTAAAGAATGGGAAAGGCCGCATAACCAATGGATGGGAGGAATCCCATGGTCTAGATGGTAGAAATCTATCAAGCTTCAGGATTCATGGTCGAGTTACTTCCAATGAAGACTTTTATAACCAATGCTGTGGATTGGCTTTCTATGGCTTTGTAGTCCTGTGGATCTTTTGGTGATAAAATTTCTAATACTACAGTATATCAATGGACAACGTTTGCTAGGACACCTTTTTAGATTCAAGCCTTGGTTTTCAGTTGGCTCTTTCTCCTATTCTAGACTTCTATTTTTGACATGATCATTACTTCCCCCTATATGCTTCTTTTTCTTCATTTTCTATCCAACTAAAATCAGGCCAAAGGAGAGGTGGTGGCAATTGTTGATCTAGTCAAAGGAGCGATTGAGGGGATGTCTCCTTGTGATATTGGCTTGATTGAAATCGAGTTAGAGGAGAGATGTTCACATGGGCACTAATCGGATCCAAGTTGGAGGAATTATTGAAGAAGCCTAGCTAGATTCATGCCATCCTGGAGGAAGATCCTTTCTTGGGCACAAATCCGAGTAGAAGAGGGCTGAGAGGCAAATTCCCTTGTGCTCATTGATTTGACCCAAGGAGGATGAGGTGAGCTGAGCTTAAAACAGATCCCTTGGTTTCTATTTTGGGTGGAAAATTTGAGCCAAGCTAAAGCAAGATTTTTCCTATGGGAGTTGAGCTAGAGGGACCTCCCCTGTAGGTGCCGGTCAGAATGGAGAAGATGCCATTATGGGACTTCTTACAGCCATCGATCTAGAGAAGAGGTAGATCGGGGGTTCCCTATGGTTGTCGACCAAATTGGAGGAGAAGCTAAGTGGGAGTTCCCCATGGTCATCAGGCCAGATGAGAGGTCGAGGCAGGGTTGGGGAGCTTCTTGCTACCACCAACCTATTCAAAGAGGTCGAGGAGGGATTTTTCTTGGGCATCGATTGGACTAGAGGCCAAAGCAGGTTCCATCTAGTTACCAATCTAGTTGTTGTTGGGCCCAAGGTGGAGTTCTAAGGATGCCGATCTAGGAGGTGGTTAGCTTCTTGCAGGTGCTAAGGGTGCCAAGTGGAAGAGAGCTAGGGGCTGACCGGACCTTTCTGAGGATGGTGGATGATCCCACTTTGATCGAGCCAGGGAGGCTGAGGTGGGATTTTTCCTGGATGCTGATCTGATCAAGAGAAGCCCGTTCATGGTTGAGGACACAAACAAAGAGAAGGCAGCTAGAATAGTTGGAGGAAAGTGGAGGGTTGGCACATCTTGATCAAATCTGCACTCTTGGCACTTCTTTCATCTCATGGGGCTTGGTGGATCAGTTTGGTGATGTCACACCTAAAGAGTTTTCCTTATTCGTTCACTCTTCATCATTTTAGTCCGTCTCTACATTGGGATTCAGAGAATGATCAATTTTTTCCCTCCTTGTGGTTGCCAATCAAACTGGCATAGGCCGAGGTGGGATCTTCTCTATGGATGCTAATTAGATCCAACTTTGAAGAGTCGCAATAGGGCCTTGTGTTAGGAAATGTGTCCTATAGCCAATCATCTAAGTTGTAGATGGTTGAGCTCTTTATAATTTGTACATAAATCATTAATGAAATATAAAATATTTTTGGTAATTCATCTTTTTTTGCATCTTCCTTTGAACTTTTTTGAGATGAAGTTTTTAAAACTACTTCAATTATATAAAAAAAGGATTTATCGAGTAGTTCTTAAATATGTTCGCTACTAAATGATGTGTTGTTACCTAGGTCGATAATGCTTATCAAGCATAGGTCATTGTATGCCAATGGATTTGTTGTCGTCATAAACTAAGAGTGTGGAGACACTGGTATGGCATGCAGGTGAGTATAGGTCTATATAACACCAAAGATGACCAACTCTACTGAAACTCTATTGTCAAGAGTATTTTATAAAAAGATATGGGTATAAGTTGTTGGGTTTCGGTGGCACAGCGAAAGAATGGATTTCAAAATTTTATTTTGAAAAATCCAACAACTAGAAACCCTAAGCCTAAGATCACTTATTCATTACAATTGACAAGTTATTCAAACAAGGCTTGGAAAAATACCTGGAATGATATTCCTTCTTCTTTCCACTAGACATACAATTACATGTCCTCTAGAGGTGATCCACACAGGAATTGAACCTAGGAATCACTCCTTAGTAGGTTGCTTAATCTACTGGGACTCTTCTGATGGTCTTTTTTCCTTTGGCAGCCTCTCCTTCCTTGCTCAAACCCTTGCTCTCTAGTAGAACACTCCGAGCCCTCTCCTAAATTTTTCTTTACTCTCTTTATCACTTTCTAATTCTCTTCCTAAGCCCTTGTCTTAGAATGGCGGACTTGTCTTAAAGAAAGACCTATGTCCTATCAAGTAAAGGAAGAGACAAGGAGGATAGAGTGCAAGGTGCAAGAAAGAAAAGATAAAAAATGTGATACTTTGGCATAAACATCAATGGATATAAATAGGAGATAGGGAGGCACCAAATATGGCTCTTCATTAGCCTTTGATCTGTCAAATAATAGATCATATAAGACCCTTCATTAAGGAGTCTTATCTTGAAAAGTCAAGACTCTTTATGCACCAAAGGCCTTATTCATGTCTTTTGGATAATCCTGCCTTTTTGTTCTCATGCCATGTGGCATGTAACCGACTAATAGGGGTCTTAGATGGCATGGGAACCAAGTGACTTATCCAAGAGATCAAGTCCCTTCATTAAGAAGGACTCTTGGTTTAAAATGTTGCGGCAACCATGAAGGGATGCTACCCTTCACTTTGCGCACCAATATTCCTCACTGGCCATTCCTTCCTTCAACCGGTAATAAGCCAATACTATTTGTAGTGGGATAAGGCAAAGGGACACCTTGTTTCACATGGAAAACAATTCCCATAAGCAGAAGGACTCTAGGTCCTTCTATGTGCCAACATATCTCACGAACAAACCGATTAGCGCCAAGAGTCCCTTCAACTTAGGACTCTTCAAATAAGATAAAGCCTTAATATATTTGGATAAAACCATATAATTGTTGCCCCACTTTGGACTCAACCCAATCTTGGATTTCCTCAAATTGGTTAGCCCATTAAGCAACCTTATAGACCCAATTCAATTAGATTAGGAGTTAGGTTAGCCTACACATGCTAGTATATAATCTAGCTAACCAATTAGGATCTCATAATCCTAATAAAATACCGATTGACTTCCTAGGCCAATTCCTTAATATGTGTGACCCTTTGTATTCCACATCTAGCTAGCAGTAGGTCTGGTCCAAGCCAATTTGATCCAATTGAACCCGATTTAACCTAAATAGGTCAAATTGAGCTGACCTAAGTTGCCAATTCGAATTAGCTTCCAAATTGACTCGTGAATCCAATCGAATTGATTCATAAAAACCTACAAGACATTATTGACGTCTAGTAATGTGTCATGCCTACCTGAAAGATAAAAAATTTGATAGAAAATACCAAAATACCTTTCAGTAGAAAGTTACCGAGCAACTCAATCTTTCGATCTCCCTTTATCTTGAATAAGTGATGGGTATAGATAATTGTCAAACCCTAGCACTTAGTCATGGATAATTGTCAAACCCTAACACTTAGTCATTTCGAATCTTAATTCGATAATGAAAACTCTACTGATGACTGATTAGTAAATACTTCTAATCTCATCTTGCTTTGATCAAAGACTCCCTGAGTCATCAATCGAAAAGATTACTTGGGATAATATTTTCTCTTACTAAGAATGATCGATTCCTTGTTGATCCACTTACATCCTTCAAACACCTTCCACCATATCCGAGAATACCCTGTATATGACTCAATATCATGAATGAGTATGAACCAAAATATGGCTTAGTGTACATAAGGAACCATGGTGATCTCAGGTCTAAAGATCACTTGCACAACTCCCACTATAAGAACTATCCCTTGACAAGTAGTAAGACTTCCATAAGATATTCTCGGTATGGATCAATTCAGTAAACTCATACCTTAATGAGCACCATTATCCTTGTTTAGTGTCTTTACATAAGTGGCTGTAAGACTAACCACCCTCTCCATTGGGCATATATAGAATAAACTAGTCTTTTTCAGAAGCATTGATCCCCGAATCGATGATCCAACGACTAGAAATATTTTAGATTAGAGTTTATAGAAACTTAGGTCTCACTGTTATGATCTCCATCATAACCCTAATTCCTTTGCCTTAATCTATGGGGTTCATCATAATCTTTAAATAAGACACAGTAGTATAATGAAACAAAATGCCTTTTATTAATACAATAATGTCATACAAGAGTTGGAAGATTACAAAAATATCCATTCATAGGTAAGTAACCTCTTACTTCCATCCATGTTGAATCTCTTCAACACTAAGTCAATGTACTTGGATCGGGATAAGCCTAACATCCTCTTAGATCTATCTCTATAGATCTTTATCCCTAATAATAGGATGCCTCTCCTAGATCCTTCATGAAAAATTTTGATGATAGCCAAGTTTTGATCGATTGTAACATTGTGATATCATTTTCAATGATAAGTATGTTATTAACATACAGAACCAAAAAGATAATTGCACTCCCATTTGTCTTTTTATACACACAAGGTTCATCCATATTTTTAATGAAACCAAACTCTCTGATTGCTTCATCAAAATGGATGTTCCAACTCCTAGATGCTTGCTTTAATCCATATATGGATTTTTTAAGTTTTCATACTTGGTTTGGTCTCCTATTTGAGACCCCTTCTGGTTGTGACACATAGACTTCTTCCTCAAGATATCTATTGAGAAAAGTAGTCTTTACATCCATCCATCAGATTTCATAATCATAGTATGCTGCTATTGCAAGTAAAATCTAGATGGACTTGAGCATTGCTACTGGTGAAAAAGTTTCATCATAGTCAATACTATGCCTTTGTCTGAAACCTTTTTCCACTAGCCTGGCCTTGTAGGTATCCACTTGGCCATTTGCTTAATCTTCTTCCTGGAGACCCATTTACATCCAATTGGGTTAACTCCTTCAGGTGGATCTACTAAGGTCCAAACCTGATTAGAATACATGGAGTCCATTTCAGATTTTATGACATTTAGCCATTTATCAGAGTCTTTACTCTTGATAGCTTCCGTATAAGTCACAGGATCATCATCCTAAATGATACTGGCCTCATTGTCATTCCTAATGACAAATCCATATCTAAGCGGTGCACTCCGCACCCTTTCTGACTTTCGGAGAGGAGGTGTGTGTTGTGGCTATTCCTGATCAACAAGAACCTTTGGTTGAGGAATTTCATTTGAGGACTCTTCAGGAATTGGTTGTTGGTTTTGAACTTTACTAAGTTCAAATGTTATTTTACTACTTCTTTCTTGGATAAATTCTTGCTCCAAGAATGTAGCATGTCTACTGACAAATACCTTTTATTCAGTAGTATAATAAAAGAGATATTCAATACCCTCTTTTGGATAACCAAAGTGTTGACCCCATAAGTGATTTTGATGATAACCAAACATTGGAGTATGTACATTTATTTCTGACAACTCTTCAAGTGTTTTACAAGTTTTTGTAGGACGAATTCCATGTTCAACCTTTAATTCCTACACTTCTATTTTCTTGATTGATTTGTGTTGTAAATATTTTTTATAAAGAAGAACCCAATCAAAATACTAAGAAAAATCAGTTAAAAGGGTTATTTCTATGAGTATGTGTGTGCCTTAGATTTTATTTTGAGTTGGTTTATGTAAAATTATAAAAGAGTTGGTGAGAGTTTTCTTTTAGTTAAATTGTAAAAGTCCTGAAGAAGACACTCGAGCCGACCAAAGTGAAGAAGAGCCGACTATGCTTACTGGCACGCTGCAAGGATTCTGGAAAGTAGCAATCCGAGTCGACTCGATAGAAAGCGAGCCGACTCTAGTGAATCCGAGTCGACTAGAATCATTCCGAGCCAACTTCTCTGGAGTCCATTTCCTAAAGTTTTCTGAGAACAGCCAGGCAAGCCGACCCGACCTAGAAAGAGCCGACTCTGCTAAACTTAATTTCGAAATCCTAAGAAAGCGAGCCGACCCGAACTGCATCGTGCCGACTCTTCCAGAGTAAGATTTCTCGAACCTGAGAAGAAGAGCCAACTCCTTGAGTTCAAGTTTTTTAAGTTTCAAGTTCGAGCCGATCCAAGCTATCAAGAGTCGACTTGTCCAGAGTGACATTCTGCACCCTGAGACATAGTGCCGACTGCATTGAAGATTTGGTGACTCGACCTATCGACTAGAAGGATCCGAGCTGACTCGAAGGAATCCGAGCCGACTCAAACATCATTTTCAGGTATCTAATGGCTAGTTCCAGAATTTATTTTTGAATGCTAAAAGGTGCTCCAACGGTCACAAATCATTTCCCAACAGTCTACAATGGCTAGAACTGCCTTGGGATGATGGAAGACTTTAAATTTGAAGGACTTAAACTATCTTAAAGCAATCAATAAGAGAGTTCTTCAAAGAAGTGAGAGCTTCATTGAATATCCTATCCTACCCACCAATAGCAAAAGAGCACAAGAGCATTCAAGTCAAGCTTTCAAGTCTTCACCAACTCCAAATTTGAAGCTTGAAGCAATTTTTAGGAAGAAGCTGCTGAAGTCATTAAAGCTTATTCAAGTGCATTCAAAGTGGACTTCCAACAAGCTACATCGGCAACTATCCGATAACTTGAGTTTGTCATTTCTTGTTGCATTTATTTTCAATTCAATCATTGAATTGTTGGGTTATTGGTGCGCCCGGTTGAAAAACAAAATAGGTTCTTGGTGAGCCTTGTTAAAACCAAGGGTTAGGTTCTTGGTGATCTTGTGAAATCCAAGTTGGGTTTCTTTGGTGAGCCTGTCAAAACCTAAGAGTGTTGGGTTTTTTTTGGTGATCTCGTAAAACCAAAGTATAGAGGTTTTGGATTATGATCATGTAAAACAATCCTACTGTATTCGGGTGTGAATATAGTAGAAATCCTAAGTGGTATCTTGGGTGGTGGACGTAGGAGCTGGGTTGCTCCGTACCACTATAAATTTGGTGTATTTGTGTTGTGCTTTCTCTACTCTATTTAGCTTCTGCATTTTATAACTCTATCACAACACCTACCACTTGGATTTTGAATTACACATTACATGCTTTAAATTCTTTAATTTTCCAATTCACCTCCCTCTTGGGTAGCCACTTGGGCAACAACTGGTATTAGAGCAGTGTCTCTGATTATATTAGAGTAAATATTGATGGTTTATCCCATGAGTACTTTGGTCGAAGGCCAGTCAACTAATAGATCTCCACTATTCACAGGCACAAATTATGCATATCAGAAAGCACGAATGAAAATCTATATTCAAGATGTTGATTTTCAATTATGGAAGGTCATTCTTAAAGGGCCAAGTATTCCCATGATCAAAGTTGATGGCGTGGATGTCCCTAAACCTGAAAAGGACTGGGATGAACACGACATGAAATTAGGGAAATTGAATGCCAAAGCCATGAACTTGCTTTACTGTGCTTTGGATTCAAACGAGTTTAATCAAATTTCCATTTGCTCCTTAGTGAAGGAAATTTTGGATAAACTTGAGGTGACCCACGAAGGAACTTCACAAGTAAAAACCTCAAAGATAAATCTTTTAGTGCACAATTATGAATTGTTTAAGATGGAGCCTAATGAAAGTATTTCTGCCATGTACACTAGATTTATAGATATTATTAATGGTTTGAAAAGTCTTGGCAGGGTATATTCAACTGCTGATTTAGTATAGAAAATCTTGAGATCACTTCCGATAAATGGGGTCCTAAAGTCACTGCCATTCAGGAAGCCAAAGATTTAAATGTTTTTATCAATGGATGAATTAATGGGATCTCTCATCCTCACGAATTAGCCATGCAGCATAGAATGGATGATGATCAGAAAAAGAAAAAGATAATCTTATTCAAAGCTGCATTTGAATCAAAAGATGATGAAGAGATTGAAGATGACTCCTCCTCCTCCGAAGATGATCATGAAGATGAAGACATTGTAATGGTCATGAAGAGATTCAGAAAGTTTATGGGAAAGAAGAAAGGTAGATACAACAAAAAATTCCATAAACGAGGAGAGCATTCAAAAGAGAAGGACAAGGACAAAGATAAAGATAAGGAGCAAGTCCCCACCTACTATGAATGTAAGAAACCGGGGCACATTCGTCCGTACTGTCCTCAACTAAAAAATTTTTTTAGAAAGAAGAAAAAGAAAGCGATGGTTGCCACGTGGAGCGATAGTGAAGACTCCACTTCAACTGAAGAAGAAAAGACCACCAAAACAGCAAATCTATGTCTAATGGGTCTCGAGGATGAGGTAAATTCCCCTGATGCTCAAATTGAATTTACTTTTAAAGAATTAAATTATGCATTCCATGATTTGCTATCTGAATTTAAAAAGGCAGGAGTAAAGATTAGATCATTAAAGCATATCAATGATTCTTTACTCAAAGAGAAAAATGAAATTTTAGAAAAGAACAGATTACTGCAAAAAGAATTTCATACCTTTTCTGAAAAATGTAATGCTTTGAAAATTGAGAATGGAGAAGTTCAAGATAAAAACAATGTTTTGATAAAAGAAAATAATGAACTAAAAAAGGAGGTTGGAAAACTCAAGCCACTTGTTGAAAAATTAACTTTATCTTCTAATAAGCTTGAGTTAATTCTTAAAGAACAAAGAATTTCTGGAAACAAATCTAGAATAGGTTTTAATGCTTCAAATTTAAATTATGTTTCAGCTACTACTTTTGTGAGACAAAAAGATTTTGTTTTGAAGTTTACTTCTCATAAAACCTTTGTTACAATAGACTCTATTTCCATTTCAAAACCTGCTTTTTCTGCATCTAGAATTTCAAAGTCAAAATCATTTCAAAATTCTAAAATTAAATGTTTTGCTTGCAAAAAGTTAGGACATAAAGCCTTCAACTGCACTACTATTAGAAATGTCCTTAATACAAGAAAAATTTGGGTTCCCAAAGGGACCACCTCATCTAACCTAAAAGGACCCAAGTTAGCTTGGGTACCTAAAAGCACTCCTTGATTTTCTTGCAGGAATGTCTTACAGCCCATAATTAAAGAAAAAATGATATCTCGATACTGGCTATTCAAGGCATATGATGGGTGACAAGGATCAATTCATCACCCTGGAAATGAAAGGAGGTATGATTACATTTGGAGACAATGACAAGGGAAAAATAATTGGAATTTGTAAGATCAAAATAACCCCCTGTACTTTCATTGAAAATGTATTGCTAGTAGATAAGTTGAAGCACAATCTATTGAGTATTAGTCAATTATGTGATAAAGGCTTCAAAGTTATCTTCAAATTATCTATGTCTATAGTAACAAACTCTCTTGATTCTAGCAGTAAATTCATTGGACACAGACTAGGAAATATTTATGCGGTAGATCTAAATGATCTTGCCATGTCAAGTAGCTCCAGTTTGGTTGCAATGAATGCTAAGACCAAAGAGTCTTGCTTATTATGGCATAAAAGATTAGGTCATGCTAGCATGCATACAATTGCCAAATTGATTTCCAAAAATCTTGTTAGAGGCATGCCTAAGTTTAAAGTTGATTTTGATCATGTTTGTGATGCATGCCAAATTGATAAACAAACTAGGGAGAGATTTAAACCCAAAAATTTGATTTCAACTTCTAGATCTTTAGAACTACTTCACATGGATTTATTTGGACCAACTAGGACCACGAGCCTAGGAGGTATGAAATATGCCCTTGTGATTGTAGATGATTTTTCCAGATTTACATGGGTTTTGTTTATAGCACACAAAGATGAAACTTTCAAAATGTTTAGAAAGTTTCACAAGAAGGTTTCAAATCAGAAAAATCTTTTGATAATTTCAATTAGGAGTGATCATGGCACTGAATTTGAAAATCAATTTTTTGATGATCATTATACCGAAAATGGCATTGATCACAACTTCTCCGCTCCTAGAACACCACAACAAAATAGTGTTGTAGAGAGAAAAAATAGGACTTTGGAAGAAATGGCCAGAACAAGGTTGTGTGAAGGTAATCTTCCAAGGTACTTTTGGACAGAAGTGGTGAACACTGCATGTTTTATTTTAAACTGCATCTTGATCCATCCTATTTTGAAGAAAACCCCCTATGAGCTTTGAAATGAAAAGAAACCCAATATAAATTATTTTTATGTGTTTGGATGCAAGTGCTTTGTACTTAATAATGGTAAGGATAATCTAGGAAAATTTGATACTAAATCTGATGAAGCTATTTTTCTTGGTTATTCACTTCATAGCAAAGCATATAGGGTTTTTAATAAAAGGACTCTTACTGTTGAAGAGTCAGTGCATGTCATTTTTGATGAAACTAACCATCACCATCAAAAAAAGATGAGTGTATTGATAACGATGCAGGTACCATTCAAAAGGAGACGGAAGACATGAGAATTCAAGAAAGACCAACAGAAGAAGGAGAAGAAACGGTAAGTAAGGATCATACCGATCTACCAATCGAATGGAGGTACGCTACTTCCCATCCTAAATAATTAATTATTGATAATCCTTCTCAAGGTATAAGGACTAGGTCTGCATATAGGACTGCACATGATTACCTAGTCTTTGTATCTCAAATAGAGCCTCACACCTTAGAAGAAGCAGAAAATGATCCAAACTGGATGTTAGCCATGCATGAAGAACTGAACAAGTTTGAAAGAAACAATGTTTAGACACTAGTTGATAGACCTAAGGACCACCCAATTATAGGAACAAAATGGGTCTATAGAAACAAATTAGATGAACAAAGAAATGTCATTAGAAACAAAGCTAGATTAGTGGCTAAGGGATATAGTCAAGAGAAGGTATAGATTTTGATGAAACTTATGCACCTGTAGCAAGATTAGAAGTCATTAAATTACTTCTTGCATTTGCTTGCTACATGAATTTCAAACTTTTTTAAATGGATATAAAAAGTGCATTTTTAAATGGTTTTATTATCGAACAAGTTTTTGTAGAACAACCACCGGATTTTGAAAATCATGCTTTTCCAAACCATGTGTTTAAACTCAATAAAGCTTTATATGGTTTGAAACAAGCCCCTAGAGCCTGGTATGATAGACTTAGCACTTTCTTAATTGAAAATATTTTTTCAAGAGGAAATGTTGATAAAACTCATTTCATTAAAAAGAAAAACAATGATATATTAGTGGTACAAATTTATGATGATGATAATATTTTTGGTGCAACTAATGAAAGTTTTTGTGAAGAATTTGCTAAGCTAATGCTGGGAGAATTTGAAATGAGCCTAATGGGTGAACTGAATTACTTTCTCTGACTTCAAGTAAAATAATCAAAGGAAGGGATCTTCATCAACCAATCCAAATACACCAAAGAAATCATCAAGAAGTTCGGTATGGAGACAAGCAAACAAATGAACACACCCATGAGCCCATCTTGCAAATTGGATAAAGATGAAAGCGGATCCAATGTTGACCAAAAGCTTTATAGAGGTATGATCGGATCCCTTTTATATTTGATGGCCAGTAGACTTGATATCTTGTATAGTATATGTGTTTGTACTAGATTTCAATGCAATCCTAAAGAAACACATATGCTTACTGTTAAAAGAATTTTTAAATACTTAAAAGGTATAAGTAATCTAGGTCTTTGGTTTTCAAAAGAATCATCTTTAAATTTAATAAGATTTTCTGATGCTGATTATGCTGGTAAAGTAGATAGAAAAAGCACTAGCGGTACTTGTCAATTTCTAGGGTTGAATTTAATCTCATGGCACTGCAAGAAACAAAACTCGGTAGCACTTTCTACTGCTGAGACAGAGTATGTTGCTGTAGGAAGTTGTTGTGCACAAGTGTTGTGGATTAAACAACAACTAGAAGATTTTGGTGTTTCTCAATGTAAAATTCGTATTAAGTGTGATAACATGAGTGCTATAAATTTATCTAAAAATCCTATTCAGCATTCTAGGACAAAGAACATAGAGATTATACATCATTTCATTAGACACCATGTTTTGAATGGTGACATAGAACTAGAATTTATCCCAATAGAAAAATAACTAGTTGATATCTTTACCAAGCCACTAAATCAGGATAGATTTGAGTTGATTAGAGGAGAATTAGGGCTATGTTATCCTTTCTAGATCTAATAAACCTAATTTCCATCAATACCTAAGGAAAATTATCTAGAAAGCCTCCTATAGTTATTCATGATCTTTGAACATCTTTCCCTGAATTTCTCAGTGTATTGAACTGAACTTCTAGACCATTTGATTTCATATGGAAAGTTTCTGTTCGATTCCACTCGAGCAATTTTTCTCTGGTTGAGCTGGCTCGAATCTTTGAGTATTATACTCTTGCTCTAATCGAGCCGACTAAGTCTATGCTTAGCTGACTCGGTATTCTGACTACTTTGAATTTGCTCTGGTTGGGCCGACTCGGATGTTTCTAGGGCTGAGCGAGCCAACTCGAAAGTCGAGAAATCGCTATTTAGGAATGTTTGATCTATCTTTTCTAAGTACTTCACTCCCTCACTTTGCTTTGAACATACTCCACCTCTCTCGGAAACTTTACCATCCTTCCTGAAATCATTCCCTAGAGCCTAAAATTCTTTGATTCCTCTGTAATGGCTCCTCGAAAATCTACGAAGATAGTTCTTCAAATCGGTGAATCAAGTGCTTGCAGTACATATGCAAAAGAAAGAAAGGAAAAAAGAAAAAGGTTTGCTCCAGTCTAGCAAGATGAAAGAACTCCTCCTCCCGGACAGCATGTCTCAATGATCAACCGACCTATCACCTACGAAAGAAGGATTGACTTTGCATTCCTAGAAGGAATGGGAATGAAAATCGAACATTGGATAGAAAGCCAAGGGTGGAAGCATTTCTGTTCTCTAGATACATTAACCTATCCTTCACTAGTATGGACATTTTGTGAGAACATTATTATTAAAGAATTTCATTTGGAATCTACAATCAAGGAAAAGATCATTGTGATAGATGAAGAAAGATTGAGCAAGATACTACACATGCCAACGAACGGTGCTACTGAACTTCTTCTACCGGACAAGGAACACATTCTGAAACTCATTTTGGAAAAAGAAGATGTGAGCACAGTCCAACATGTTCAGCAAATCTACTGTCAAGGGAAATGAGGTTGCTACAGAGTATGATCAGTAGAATATTTCTTCCGAGAACTCGCCACTTTGACTAGGTCAGTGAGAAGGATATGATCATAATGGCACACTTGATTGAGGAAAAGCCTCTCAACCTTCCCTACATAATGATGATCCAAATGACTGAAGCAGCAAGAAAGGTCAAAGCCAGTCTACCTTACGGTATGGTCTTCACTCTGTTATTTGAAGAGGCAGGAGTTGACTTGTCAAATGAGATAGGCAAGCCACTACATCACTTTGATATCTACTCCTTCAGCTCTCTAAAAAGAATGGGATACAAGTTTTAAGAAGGAGAGTGGATTAAGAAGATGCCTAGTCAAGCTAATATGAAGATGAAGTTGCTGATGAAGAAGGGACTGAAGAAACAATGGTTACTCTATCAAACCTAAAAATTCTAATATTTCAAAAGATGGAAGCTATCTCAAATACTGACTGATCATATGAATTCTGCAATTGAGGAAATTAGAAAGTTAGTTGACATCAAATTGCAGGAACTAAGATCTGAACAAAAGCTTCACCAGCATAAAGTGGAAAAAGAAATGAAGGATTTTAAGGAAAAAATCAGAAGCATTTTACTGTAATCCCAGAAGGAAACTACTCCCATTGAAGATGTTCCTGAATAGATCATTGGAGAGTCACTTGATACTCCTATTCCTTCATCTAATCCACCTAAACCTACTAAGACCAAGAAAGAACCCAAAGCCAAGAAGACCAAAGTTTTTAGAGCCCTTGTTAGAACTAGATTCAGGGATTTAAGGTTCAAACCCTTGAAAACTAAGACCTCTGATAGAGTCATAAAGGTAGGCTCCTCTTCTTCAATTGAGGAAGAAGAAGAAGATTAGATTGCTTGGTTAGTCTTTTGGGTGTAATTTCATTGTTCCACTTGTTATCTTTTATGGTTATAATGTACTTTCTTATTGTATCGAGCAAACTTTTTAATGAAATGGAAGTTGTATGTTTAGCAATTGAATTTGTTATAGTACAACTGTAATGAAATTTTAATTATAATTTCAAATTTGAGAATGTGAAATTATCTCAAACAAATATTAAAAACTTTTTCAATCTATTTTAAATTATGAGCTTTATTTAAAATCACCTTTTTGATTGATTGACAAAAAGGGGGAGAAAGTAATATGGTCTAATATGAAAAATGAGAAAGAGAGCTTACATAGAAAATCAGAGAGATTAAGCTAATAGCAAAATTGGTATTAATATCTAACATACTTTGCTTGCTTCCTTGAAAATTTTTGATATATGGTTGAGCTTATTACCAACTACTCTTGAAGTGCATAAAAATAATTAAACAGGGAGAGCACAAAAATAATAGCACTGCTTAAATTACTTTAAAATCTAGAGAAAGGGGTAGATTCTCTTGGATAATTTTGCTCTAACTTGTATTCAAATTAATCTTAATGCTCTGATTACAATTGCATATTTTAACTCTCTGATACTCTATATTTGGTGCTAATTATAATACATTTTAAAGCATGAAAAGTTTAACACTTTGATGATATATAGTGATATCATCTCTTGAGCTCTAATACTTTTTCAAATCCAATTAGCTCTGATACATGTGAATATTTAATTTTCAAATACTATTATACATGTAAAGTGTAAAGGATTTTTCATGCCCAGTATTTTATCGTCATCAAAAAGGGGGAGATTGTTGACCCCATAAGTGATTTTGATGATAACCAAACATTGGAGCATGTACATTTATTTTTGACAACTCTTCAAGTATTTTACAAGTTTTTGTAGGATGAATTCCATGTTCAACCTTTAATTCCTACACTTCTATTTTCTTGATTGAGTTGTGTTGTAAATATTTTTTATAAAGAAGAACCCAATCAAAATACTAAGAAAAATCAGTTAAAAGGGTTACTTCTGTGAGTATGTGTGTGCCTTAGATTTCATTTTGAGTTGGTTTATGTAAAATTATAAAAGAGTTGGTGAAAGTTTTCTTTTAGTTCAATTGTAAAAGTCCTGAAGAAGACGCTCAAGCCAACCCAAGTGAAGAAGAGCCAACTCTGCTTACTGACACACAGCAAGGATTCTGGAAAGTAGCAATTCGAGCTGACTCGATGGAAAGCAAGCCGACTCTAGTGAATCCGAGTCGACTGGAATCAGTATGAGCCGACTCCTCCAGAGTCCATTTCCTGAAGTTTTCTGAGAACAGCCAGGCGAGCTGACCTGACCTAGAAAGAGCCGACTCTACAGACCTAATTTTGAAAGCCTAAGAAAGCAAGCCGACCCGAACTGCATCGAGCTGACTCTTCTAGAGTAAGGTTTTTCGAACCTGAGAAGAAGAGCTAACCCAAGCTGAAAAGAGTCGACTCCTCGAGTTCAAGTTTTTCATGTTTCAAGTTCGAGCCGACCCGAGCTATCAAGAGCCGACTCGTCTAGAGTGAAATTCTGTGCCTTAAGACATAAAGCTGACTGCATTGAAGATTTGGCAACTCAACCTATCGACTCGAAGGATCCAAGCCGACTCGAAGGAATTCGAGCCAACTCGAACATCATTTTCAGGTATCTAACGGCTAGTTCCAAAATTTATTTTTGAATGCTAAAAGGTGCTCCAACAGTCACAAATCATTCCCCAATGGTCTACAATGGCTATAACTGCCTTGGGATGATGGAAGACTTTAAATTTGAAGGATTTGAACTACCCTAAAGTAATCAATAAAAGAGTTCTTCAAAGAAGTGAGAGCTTCATTGAATATCCTACCCACCAATAGCAAAAGAGCACAAGAGCATTCAAGTGAAGCTTTCAAGTCTTCACCAACTCCAAATTTGAAGCTTGAAGCAATTTTTAGGAAGAAGCCACTGAAGTAATTAAAGCTTATTCAAGTGCATTCAAAGTGGACTTCCAACAGGCTGCACCAGCAACTATACGATAACTTGAGTTTGTCATTTCTTGTTGCATTTATTTTCAATTCAATCTTTGAATTGTTGGGTTATTAGTGAGCCTGGTTGAAAAACCAAATAGGTTCTTGGTGAGCCTTATTAAAACTAAGGGTTAGGTTCTTGGTGATCCTGTGAAAACCAAGTTGGGTTTCTTTGGTGAGCCTGTCAAAATCAAAGGGTGTTGGCTTTTCTTTGTTGATCCCGTAAAACTAAAGTGTAGAGGTTTTGGATTGTGATCCTGTAAAACAATCCTACTATATTCGGGTGTGAATATAGTGGAAATCCTAAGTGGTATCTTGGGTAGTGGATGTAGGAGCTGGGTTGCTCCGAATCACTATAAATTTGGTGTGTTTGTGTTGTGCTTCTACTCTGTTTAGCTTTTGCATTTTATAACTCTATCACAACACCTACCACTTGCAAAGGATTTTGAATTGCATATTACTTACTTTAAATTTTTTAATTTCCCAATTCATCCCCCTCTTCGGTAGCCACCTAGGCAACATAAAGAACCTGCATTTGTCTGTCCTAGCACTTAACTTATGTCTAAAATTATTCTTGGCATAAGCATAGCAACCCCAAATCTTCAAGTATTTAAGATTTGGTCTTTTGCCATTCCATACCTCATATGGGGTGCTAGTCACTAACTTTGATGGTACCATGTTCAAAATATAAGCAGCAGCCTCCAAGGCATATCCCCAGAAGGAAATAGGAAGATCTGTGAAGCTCATCATGGACCTCACCATGTCTAAGAAGGTGTGATTTCTCCTTTCTGCCACACCATTTAATTGGGCCGTATAAGGAGGAGTCCATTTAGAGATTATGCCTTTATCCTTAAGATGGTTTAGAAACTCACTAGACAAGTATTCTCCTCCTCGATTAGAATGAACAATTTTAATACTATGTCCAGTTTATTTCTCAACCATACTTTGATACTCTTTAAACTTATCAAAGGCTTCGTGTTAGGTTTCAAGGAGATCATTATGCAACTTAGTAAGACTGAATTATAAAATTTCATGCATAAAGATAAAAGTTTATCAGTTAGAAACCCTAATTCCCAAGATCCCTTATTCGATTACAACTAATATGTCATAAAAGAAGGTTAATGAAACATACCTGGAGCACTATATTCCACTTCTTCCACTAGACTCACAAGTGTAAGTCCTCTAACGGTGATCCACACAAGATTTGAAACAAGGAATAACTCCTTCTTGAAGTTGCTTGCCCGGGTAGGACTCTTTCGGTAGCCTTTTAGACTTTGGCCTTTGTAGGACTCACTATCCCACTATAGGACTCTTAGGACACTCTTCTAAACCACTCTTGGTTTTAGGACAACCCTCCTTTAGGACCCTTTAGGCTTATGTCCTAAAACAAAGCCTTGTCCTAATTGAAAAGACCTTGTCTTAACAAGACAAGTCGTCTTAAAGAAAGGAAGAGGGAGAGAGAAAAACTCAGATGGATAACATGGTAGAATCTAGACTCCTATTTCAGATGACTGAATGAATATATTCTCATTCCACCGTACACCCTTTAAATAGTTTCTTAAGGGGCATGAAACACATCCCAAAATCTCTTATCAGATATGTTTCTTCATTTCTGATAAGACTCTTTAGGATTCAGGAGTCTTATTTGACATCTCTTCATGTCCAAATGAAACCTTCTCATGCCACATGGCATGTACCGATCTCTAGAAGAGCCAAGAGGTGTCTTCTCATTTCTCAAAAGTCGGAGAAAACTGAAGAGATATGAAAGTAGAAGGACTCTGCTTCAAACTGTGCGCCCTCTCATGAAAAGTTGCAACCTTTCATGTGCGCCATTCATCCTTTCCTTCTTCATGCCAATTCAAAAATCATTGACCAGTCAAATCCTTCATGAAAGGGCATGAAGATAAAGATAAATATTAGAAGAAGTCCAATCAACAGAAGAAACTCATCTGCAAAAGGACTCTTTGTCCTTTCTGCGTGCCAAATGAAGAGCCGCTTCTCTTCACAATTCGGTCAACATTTTTCCATGCCATATGCTACCTTTGACAAAGTCAAAGTATATGCAATATGGGTGTCAAATGAAAGGGCATTAAATAATATTTCCGACCATATAAAAATTTTTACTATCAAAGAACTATAGACACTTCTAGGCACTTTTGAATGCCAACATGTCATTTAGGTACCAAGAGTCCTATGCCTTAGGGAATCTTCATAATTCCGAGATAAAACCTCCAAAAAATATCAGATAAAATTTGATAAATTCATCCTACTTAAAACATAACCTAATTTAGGTCTCCCATAAATTGGTTAGTCCATTTAGCAAGCAACCGGATCCAATCCAATTGGGTTTAGGAATTAGGTTAGCCTACACATGCTAGTATATCACCTAGCTAACCAATTAGGATCCTATGACCCTAATTAAATCATGAATGACTTCCTTGTCCAATTCTCTTGTATGTGTGACCCATTGGATTCCACATCTAGCTAGTAGTAGGTTTAGGTTTGAGGCGATTCGATCCAATCGAACCCGATTGACCTAATTGGGTCAAACTAGTTCATCTAATTGTCCAATTCGAACCATCCATCGAATTGATTCATGAAACCAATCCAATTGGTTCATGAATACCTACAAGACAAAATTGATGTCTAGCAACGTATCATGCCTACCCCGAAGATGAAGAATTTGATTGAAATTATCAAAATATCATTCAGTAGTAAGTTACTGTGCAATTCAATCTTTCGATCTCCTATTATCTCGATTAAGTGATAGGTATGAATA
Organism: Areca catechu; assembly: GCA_021397845.1. Classification (NCBI taxonomy): domain Eukaryota; kingdom Viridiplantae; phylum Streptophyta; class Magnoliopsida; order Arecales; family Arecaceae; genus Areca; species Areca catechu. The sequence continues at coordinate 78,701,060 of CM038044.1, read as the reverse complement.
GATGTCAAACCCTAACACTTAATCATATCGAATCTTAACTTGATAGTGAGGACTCAGTTGATGACTGATTAGATTCCACTAATGTCATCCTGCTTTGATCAAAGGCTCCTAAGTCACTCATCAAAGAGATTGCAAAGGATAACAATTCCTCTTACTAGGAATGATCGATTCCTTGTTGGTCCACTCATATCCTCCATACACCTTCCACCATACCCAGAACACACCGTACATGTCGTAATGGCATGAATGAGTATGAACCAAAATATGGCTTGGTGTGCACAAGGAACCATGGTGACCTCAGGTTTAAAGATCACATGCACAACTCCTACTCAGGGATCTATCTTTTAACAAGTAGTAAGACTTCCATAAGATAGTCTCGGATGGATCAGTTTAGTGTACTCATACCTTGATGAGCACCCTTATCCTTGTATTAGTGTCTCTATACAAGTGGTTGTGAGACCAACCACTCTCATCATCTAAGCATACATAGGACAAGCTAGTCTTACCGGATTCATTGATCCTCGAATCAATGATCCAATGACTAGGAACATTTTAGATTAGGGTTTATAGGAAATTAGGTCTCATTGTTATGAACTTCATCTTAACCCTAATTCCATTGCTCTAATCTATGGGGTTCATCATAATCATAAATAAGACACAACAGTATATGATGAAAACAGATGCCTTTATTAATATATAATGTCATACAAGAGTTGGAAGAATACAGAAAAAAGGCCCTTATAATGATTCGCTCTTAGGGCACTTTTCTATCACTTCGGACTTGTGTTTCATTAGATACACATGTCCAAACCTAGAAAGTCATCAATAAATGTGATGAAATAAGAGTATCCACCTCTGGCCTGAGTTGTCATTGGTCCACATACATCAGTATGTGCAAAACCTAACAATTCAGTTACCATGTCTCCATGTCCAGTAAATGGAGACTTGGTCATTTTACTTATGAGACAAGATTCACAAGTTCCTAATGATTGAAAATCATAAAAATCAAAGAATTATCTTTGATTAACTTGTTTATCCTTGACTTATATGACCTAATCGGCAGTGCTAGAGAAATGTGACATTGACATTATTACCTTTTTTTTTATTAACAAGTAATATTTTATCAATAAGTTCTAAAGTTAAAAGATTATTGATAAAATAACCATGTCCAAATATTTTATTAAAATAAAGAAAAGAGCAGCCACTGCTCTTTACACTTATTTCAAATCCTTGTTGTAATAACAAGGGTACAGATATAATGTTTCTTACAACATTTGGAACATAGTTGATGTGGGATAGGTTGGGAGGGAGGAAGGATCGAACAGTGAGCATAGAAGTCACCTAGATTAGGGTACCCTTTTTTTTCTGTAATGGGGTGGTGAAGGAACAATGGAGGTGGAAGACAGGGGTTGGGGCTTTCATGATCCTTGGGACTCACACTCACGAAGATATCTCACACCTCTAGGATAACCCACCTCACTAATGGAGCCATATAGAGATATCTCACACTTCTAGGGCATCCCACCCACCTCACTAATGGAGCCGTACAGAAAGATCTCACACCTCTAGGGCATCCTACCCACCTCACTAATGGAGCCGTTAAGGTGAATCACAAAGGACATGAAGGTGGTAGAAAAGGTGGAATGGGGATAACTGGGGCCTCACACCCCTTGATGCCCGAAGGTGAAGGCAAGATGGGCCTAAGCCCACTCCAAATGGAGGCAGAACCAAGACTCTTTCTCAAAAGTTCAATTTCATTACTAACTAATTACAAGAGGGAATGCCTTTTTATAGGCTTACAAGACTTAGAACCCATACATGGAAAATTTTTTATTATTTATTTGTTTATTTTATTTATGTTGACCCCTAAAGTGATTTTGATGATAATAAAATATTGGAGCATACATTTGGTTATCTAACAACTCTTCAAATGGTTGACAAGTTTTTGTAGGATAACTACATTGATATACTATCTAAATCCTACAATATTTATTGCTTTGTGTTGAGTTGTAAAGTGTTTAGAATCTTGTATAGAAGAACACAACAAAAAATTTCCTACTTAAATCAAAGATAAAGGATTACTTCTAGTAGTTTTCAAGCTTCAATTTTTCTTGATTTTATTGTAAGAAGACCTTGAAGAAGTATTCAAAGCTTGGCACAAGAGTTCTGGAGAAATGAATTTGATATGACTGAAGAACCACTTTCAAGCCGATTGGATGGAGGAACCAGCCGACTCTGGCACTGGCATAGGAAAGAAGTTCTCTGGCACACAGATCCAGCCGACTGGCACCAAGGCCCAGCTGACTCATCCAGAACATGGTTGAGAATGTTCTGAGAATCTTAGGGATCCGAACTGACTAGATTTCAGCCTAGCCGACTCGTCTAGAGTGAACCATTTTCTTAACTGTGGAACCCAATCAACTGGTGTTCAACCCAGCCGACCCAAACTTGATCCGAGCTGACTCGAAGATTGTTCGAGGCGACTGGAATGACGGGGTCACCTCCAATGGCTAGTTCCAGTTTTATGTTTTTGAATTCCAAAAGTGCTCTAACGGTAACCTGTCACCTTCCAACAGTCTACAATGTTCAAAATCAAGGGAAGGCAGTTGAAGTCTCTATAAATGAGGTATGAGAACATCCTTGAAGAGACTAATGAGTTAATGAACAGTTATTGAATATTTGTTGAAGTAAGAGAAGAGAGCATTTGAGCTTTGAAGTCAGCCTTCAAGCCTTCACCAACTCTTACCAGAAGCTTGAAGCATCTTTTGAGGAAAGCAAGGAAGCCATTGAAGTGCATTGAAGAGCATTCAGTTGAGCTTTACTCGAGCTGCATTGGCAACCACCAGACAACTGAGTTTGTCATTATTATTGCTTTTCTTATTCTATTCTTAAAATATTTGGATTATTGGTGAGCCCGATTGTAAAAACCAAATAGGTTTTTTTGGTGAGTGTTAGCTCCACATAGTGATTTTGATGAATAACAAAACATTTAGTGCATATTGTATATTGATGTGTAGTTCAAGCTATGAGTTTTCAGGAAGAAAGCACCTCAAAATCTCAAAAGCTTATTTATCATGGCACGCCGTGGAACGGAGAATTTTTTGCAATTCTGGACATCCTCTTCATGAAAAAAGGGCTTTTACATGTTCAATTATTATTTGTTTATGTTCCATTAAAGTCTCAAAATCAATATTTGTGTTTTTGGCTCAAATCACACTTGATTGTGAATTTTTCAGTGTCAAGTATCGACACTTCAGCATTTGGCATGCAGAAAAACCCTTGGCATGCCAAGTGTCGACACCCAGAACTCAAGTATCGACACCTGCATTTCAAGTGTCGACACCTGTATTTCAAGTGTCGATACTTAGGTTTCCAAGTGTCGACTCAAGGCCTGAGATTTTTGAAAATACAGAACTTTGCCAATGAAGGGTTTTTGTGTCAAGTGTCGACACCTGTGCATCAAGTATCGACACTTGAAAGTTAAAGTGTCGATACCTAGAATTCAAGTGTCGATACCTGACAGCCAAGTGTCGACACCTGATGAGCCAAGTATCGACACTTGAAGCCTGACAGCCCTAACGGATCTATTTTTCTGACTCGCAGAACTCACTTTTCAAGCTCCAAATGGCAAGATTCGAGGCTCCAATGGTCACAAACTATTTTTTGGAAGTTTCTTATTGTATTTAACCTCCACCAACTTCATTCTAAAGGGATTGAAGTGTATTGAAGTCCATTCAAAGCCAAAAAGCCAATATTCTCTCAAGAATATCACATCAAGAGCCATTTATAGTTTGATTCCCTGAAAAATCCTACAAGATCATCCTTACATCATTCCAAAAGAGGTGTTTTTGAAGGATATTCCAAGGACAAGACAAGACAAAGCATAAACTTGAGCTTCAAAGCTTCCATTCTACTCTTGAAGAGAGTTTGTCTTTTTTTTGAAATTATATATCTATTTTTGTCTTGTGATTTGACCTTGCTTTCAAGGATGTCTTGAAAGAAGGTTGTTGTGGTTTGTTGGTAAGCCAAAGGGATAAAATCAACTAGGGTTAACTTGTGATCTCGAAGACAAAACAAGTGTAAAAGGTTATTGGTGAGCCTAGGTGACAAAACCAACATAGGTTTTGACTTGTGAGCCTTTAAAAGAACAAGTCGGCTGTAATCTTGATTGGATTATAGTGGAATTCCCAAGGGTGGCTTGGAAAGTGGATGTAGGTGCTAGGTTTGCACCGAACCACTATAAATACTGTGTTTGTGTGTGATTGCCTTCTTTCCTTCTTGCTCTTTGTCAATTACATTTGATTTACTGCTTTCCGTTGCATTTAATCTTGAGCATTGAATTTATTACTCACAAACACCACTAGACCTTCACATTACTGTTTTTAAATTTTAAAAGATCCAATTTACCCCCCCTCTTGGGCTCCATATCTGGGTAACAAGTGGTATCAGATCCCCGATACTCTCTTGTAGGTCTAAGGATCTTGAGTGAAAGATCATGGCAGCCCCAATAGGAATGGGTGTAGTTGAAGGTCAAGCTTCAAATCATCCCCCACTCTTCAATGGCACAAATTACACATATTGAAAAACACACATGCGCATTTTTATTCAAGCTATTGATTACAATTTGTGGAGGACAATTGTAAAAGGTCCTCATCAGCCTACTATGTTGGTTAATGGCATTCTCACTCCAAAGATGGAAGATGATTGGGATGAGAATGACATTAAGCAAATAGAGCTTAATGCTAAGGCTATGAATTTGATGTTTTACTCTCTTGACCCAAGTGAATTTAATAGAATATCTAATTGTCTCTCTGCCAAGGAGATTTGGGATACACTTGAGGTTACCCATAAGGGTACACACCAAGTGAAAACAACCAAGGTTAACTTACTCATTCATACGTATGAAATGTTTAAAATGGAACCTACTGAGTCTATTAGTGAGATGTATACTAGGTTCACAAATATTATGAATGGTATGAGAAGCCTAGAAAAAATTGTTTCTAATGATGAACTTGTAAACAAACTTCTCAGGTCTCTACCGGCTTCTTAGGATGCAAAGGTAACAGCTATTGAAGAAGTTAAGGATGTCAACACTCTTCCACTTGAACAACTGTTGGGCTCACTAATGACTTATGAGCTCTCCCACAAGCAAAAGAATGTGAAAGTCGACAAAAAGAAGAAAGTGATCTCTTTCAAATCCACTACTAGAGAAGAATCAAGCTACGATTCCGAAGAAGATGATGAAGAAGATGAGATGGCTCTAATAGTAAGAAAATTTAGAAGGTTTATGAGGAAGAAACGGTTCAACTTCAAGAAGAAACCCCTGAAAGGTGAGCCAAGTAAAGAGAAAGACAAGGAGAAGGAGAAGGAGCAGCCCACTTGTTTTGAATGTAAGAAACCCGGTCATTTTAAGGTGGACTGTCCCTTGCTCAAGAAAAGCAGAAGAAAGTTAAGAAAGAAGGCCATGATGACAACCTGGAGTGATAGTAAGGACTCCAGCTCTGAGAAAGAATAGCAGGAAGTGGCAAACTTCAATCTGATGGTGGACCATGATGAAGTACAATCTGAAACAGAGGATGAATTTACTTTTGATGAACTTCATGATGTTTTTGATGAACTAGTTATAGAATTTCAAAAACTAAAGTCAAAACATAAAGATTTGAAAAAGCAAAATTTGGAGTTAGCTAAAGCAAATCAAAAGTTTTCTAATGAAAATGACTATCTTCTTCTTCAAAATAAAAAAATAAATGATAAAATTTCAGTTCTTGAAAAGGAAAAAGAAGTTTTGAAAAAGAAAGGTTCTTCAGTTTCAAATGAAAATCTTTCAAAACAAAGAAAGAAAATTTTGGATGAAAATAAAAGATATAAAGAAGAAATTAAAAAATTAAAAACTTTTATAGATAAATTTACATATAGTTCTGAAAAATTAAATTTGCTTTTGAACAATCAAAAGCTATTTTTGGTAGAGCAGGTTTAGGGTTTAGAACTCATAAGAAACAAAAAATTTTCAAAAATTTCTTTGTGCCTGCATCTTCATCCATTACTTGTTATGCATGTGGTGCAAAAGGGCATAAATCTAATATGTGTAATAAAAGAAGATTGAGTAATATTAAGAAAGTTTGGGTTCCAAAAGGAACCAATGCCACTAACCTAAAAGGACCCAAGATGACTTGGGTACCTAAAGTCTCTACTTAATCTTTATTGCAGGTATGCCTTGCAACCAAAAAAAAAAGAATGTGGTACCTTGATAGCGGTTGCTCAAGGCATATGAGCAGTTCTCATCACTCGAATATCAAAATGGTGGCAATGTAACTTTTGGTGATAATGGAAAGGGCAAAATTGTTGGTATTGGTAAAGTCCATATCACCCCCTCTTCTTACATTGATAATGTTTTATATATTGATGGTTTGAAACATAACTTACTTAGTATTAGTCAGTTTTGAGACAAGGATTTTAAAGTTTTTTTTGAATCTTCTATGTGCATTGTTTCTAGTTTAGATGACAATGGCATCATGTTCATTGGTCATATGCATGGCAATATTTATATGGTTGATCTTGATGATCTTCCAATTCGAAATGGTCAATGCGTAGTGGTAATGAAAGCCAAGATTAATGAAACTAGTTGGCTTTGGCATCGTAGATTAGGACATGCAAGTATGCATTTTATTTCAAAACTTAGAAAAAAGAATTTGTTAAAGGATTTGCCTAAACTCAGTTTTAAAAAAGACAAGATTTGCAGTGCATGTCAACTTGGAAAATAAACCAAATCCTCTTTCAAACCAAAAGGAGTAATCTCTACATCTAGACCCTTAGAGTTGCTTCACATGGACCACTTTGGACCAACTAGAACATCTAGTTTGGGAGGTAAGAAGTATGGTCTAGTTATTGTAGATAATTTTTCACGATTTATATGGGTCATGTTTTTAGCACATAAAGATGAAACATTTTCTGAATTCATTAAATTTCATAAATGAGTTTCAAATGAAAAAGGTGTTTCAATCATATCTTTGAGAAGTGATCATGGAACAGAATTTGAAAATGCTGATTTTAATAAATTTTGTATTGAAAATGACATTCATCATAATTTTTCTGCACCTAGGACACCTCAACAAAATGGGGTGGTAGAAAGAAAAAATAGAACCCTTGAAGAAATGGCACACACCATGCTTTATAAAAATGACTTACCTAGATATTTTTGGACTGAAGCCATAAATACTGCATGCTATGTTTTAAATCGAGTTTTGATCTGATCAATTTTAAAGAAAACACCTTATGAGCTTTGGAAAAGTAGAAAACCCTCAATTCATTATTTTCGTATTTTTGGATGCCATTGTTTCATTTTAAACAATGGTAAGGATAATTTGAGCAAATTTGATGCTAAATCAGATGAGGGAGTCTTTCTAGGCGACTCCATATCTAGTAAGGCATACAGGGTCTTCAACAGAAGAACACTTGTTGTTGAAGAATCCATACATGTGGTATTTGATGAATCTGACCAGAAATCTTTGAGAAAAGAAGATGTGCTTTCTGATGAAATAGGTACCAAGAAAACTGAAAGTGTAAACAACAATAAAGAGACTACCAAGGAATAAGAAGATGATCAAAACACTGAAGGAGATCAAGCACAAGGTGATGAAACACATCTACAGTTGATCCACCACCAAAAGAATAGAGGTATGCTCATGGACACCCAAAAGAACTAATTATTGGTGATCCATCTAAAAGTGTAAGTACTGATCATCCCTTAGAAATATCAGTGATTATTTAGCTTTTGTCTCTCAAATTGAACCTAAAACTATTGAGGAAGCTGAATGTGATAGTAATTGGAAAAATTCTATGCAAGATGAACTTAACCAATTCAAAAAAATAATGTTTGGACATTAGTAGATAGGCCTTCAAATATTTCAATTATTGGCACAAAATGGGTTTTCCGAAATAAACTTGATGAAAATGGTGTTGTTACTAGAAATAAGGCTAGACTAGTTGCCAAAGGATACAATCAGGAGGAAGGGATAGATTTTGATGAAACCTTTGCTCCTGTGGCTAGACTTGAGGCAATTAGGCTATTGTTGGCTTTTGCTTGCTTTATGAATTTTAAATTATTTAAAATGGATGTTAAAAGTGCCTTTTTAAATGGTCTTATTGAAGAAGAGGTTTATGTTGAACAACCTCCTGGTTTTGAAAATTCTGAATTTCCAAATCATGTTTACAAACTTCATAAAGCTTTGTATGGTTTGAAACAAGCTCTTGGAGCTTGGTATGATCATTTAAGTTCATTCTTGCTCAAAAATGATTTTGCTAGATGTAATGTAGACAAAACTTTATTTTTAAAGAAAAAGAATGATGATCTCTTAGTAGTACAAATCTATGTAGATGATATCATATTTGGTGCTACTAACGAATCTCTTTGTCAAGAATTTGCAAAGTTAATGCAAGGTGAGTTCAAGATGAGCATGATGGGAGAACTAAATTTCCTCCTCGGACTCAAAATAAAGCAAACCAAAGAGGGGATCTTCATCAACCAAGCAAAGTACATAAAAGAAATACTCAAGAAGTTTAGGATGGAGAACACCAAGCCTTTAGGTACCCCTATGAGCTCTACTTGTAGACTTGACAAGGTTGAATCAGGTAAATTTATTGACCAAAAATTATATCGTGGCATGATCAATTCATTGCTATATCTTACTGCCAGTAGGCCAGATATCATGTTTAGTGTTTGTATTGTGCTAGATATCAGTCTAAACCTAAAGAGTCTCATCTTTTAGCTGTTAAACATATACTTAGATATCTATCTGGCATAATTGAAATTAGTTTGTGGTACTCTAGAGATTCTTTATTTGAATTGATTGCTTATTCTGATGCTGACTTTGCTGGATGTAAACTTTATCGTAAAAGTACTAGTAGAACCTGTCAGTTTCTTGGAGTAAATTTGATCTCTTGGAGTAGCAAGAAACAGAATTCAGTTGCTCTATATACGGCGGAAGCCGAATATATAGCAGCTGGAAGCTGTTGTGCTCAAATACTTTGGATCAAACAACAACTCGAAGATTTTGGCATTAAACTAATTAAGACACCCATAAGATGTGACAATACTAGTGCAATCAATCTAACTAAGAATCCTATGCAACATTCAAAAAGTAAACACATTGAAATAAGACATCATTTCATAAGAGATCATGTACAAAACTCTAATGTTATTCTTGAATTTATGTGTACTGATGATCAATTAGTTGATGTGTTTACCAAACCATTGAGTGAAAAAAGATTCTGTCTGATTAGAAGAGAGTTAGGTGTTATTGACCCATTCTCCTAAAACTCTCACAAAATTCATCTTACCCAAGGTATTTTACTCAAAAAATACTTGCTTTTTGTCCCAAAAGCTTTTAAATATTTTCTTAATTTTTTTGAAAATTTTTCATTTTTTTTTGGATTTTTCTTGGCCAAGTGTCGACACTTGGATTTTGTCAAGTGTCGACACCTGACCAAGTGTCGACACTTGACAAATACTAAGTGTCGACACTTGCGAAAAGAAATCTGTTTTTAAAATGACCGACCGAGGGTTTTGTTTTTACTTTCCCCCATCACTCTCAAGCTACAATGGTCCCCCTACACTCCAAATCCTTCCTCTTCCCATTTATCCCATCACATATCAGGTATTCCCTCCTTTACTTTCACTTTAATTTCATTTTATTTCTCGTATTTTTGTTTTTCATTACCGTGAAGCCGTACAACCTAAACAAAGGGCTTTTCCGAGTATTTTTAGGGATTTAAATCAGATTTTCATGGGTTTTAATGGTTTTCTAAAACTCCATTTGAAAGAATGGTGGTTTAACAGCATTTTTCTTGGATTTCCCATGGTTTTTTGGCCATTTTCATGCTCATTCCATCCGAATTTGGGAAAAACCACTATTTGATTGATTTTGGCTGGAAAAATTTGGGTTTTTATTTAAAATCTAGTGTTCTAAACTTATTTTTATTGCTTTATCATAGTTTTGAAAAATTATTCATGATGTTTTTGTGACATTTTCACCACTTTGCTAAAACCCTAATTGATTTAAACCCAAATCCCATGTGTTTTGGTATTTTGGCCCTACAAAATGTATTTTACAAAAGTTCAAATATATTTTAACAATCGAAAACATTTTCTAGTTTGTAAAATTCCCACTTTCAAACTGTTAATAGATTTCCTAAATTTTTTAAAAGATATTTTACAACCCAAAATTGTTTTAATCCTAGTTTTTAAAACCTATCTTAGCACCTCTTAAGAAATGAAATTCTCCTTAACTCAGCCTGTAGCCAGACCCATAGTTCTAAGTCTGATTGAACCTATCTTCTTTCTTTCCTATTCAGCTGGTTTGACATGGGTCCTAGAAAGAGACTAGCAGTTACGAGACCGAGTCAGAGGTCAAAGAGGAGAACAAAGGCTAGGCATGACACTGGTGAGTCGAGTAGCTCAGTTGCGCCTGGTTCCCCTACGGAGAGGATGGCAGGGAAAGCTGTTGCTTCTGGTCGATGAGTGGACTTAGAGTTTTTCGACCGTCAGCACTTTCAGATCCGTCAGATCCGTACCGATGCGGGTTTGGTGCCCTTCTACACTATGCAGGAGAGATATTATCCCCATTTGGTACGTGAGTTTTATGGATCTTTGGATTGCCAGCATTTGACGTGGAGGACTTCTATGCGAGGTGTGGAGATTCTACTGATAGAGGAGCTCTTGAGCAGAGTTTGGGAGATACCACACAGAGGGATTAGCATTTTCTCTATGGAGGATAGGGAGGCCGCATTCTGTTGTATTTTGGAGCGTGAGAATGTTCGCGGTGTGACAGTAGTCACCACGAATTATCTGTTTGTGGAGATGTGGCTCCTTCATCATATCACGGCCCGGATTCTACTGCCGAAGATGGGGCGTTTTGATTTTATCACAGAGAGGGAGCTTATGCTCATGGTTTGCTTGACATAGAGGATGCAGGTGGACATTCCTTCTATGATGTTGATACAGATGAGAGATGCAGCCAGCCAGCATCGTCATTGTCTACCCTATGGTATGGGACTGACCTGACTATTCAGAGCTTGTGGAGTATCCTTGGAGGGGGAGATCCCCAAGGAGATCTTACACATAGATGTTTATGATGAGAGGCCACTCCATCATATGGGCTACAGAGTGGTTGGTGGAAGATTGGTCAGGAGGGAGTCTGGCCAGGAGCCAGATAAGGAGGATGAGTTACGTGAGGTAGAGGCAGGGCCATCAGGGCCAGTCAGTTCTTCTGTTCAGGCAGCTCATGCATCAGAGACCAAGCCTGCGATGCCTTTTGCCACACCTTCAGCAGCTCCTCCAGCTCTACTAGAGTACACTTTGAGGAGTATTCGCGTGAGCAGTTTGTAGAGATTAGAGGTGAGCTTATCAGTCTGGGAGCTTGGACGACTCAGCTACGGATCAAGATTGAGAGCCTTAGAGCTCACACTACTGTTGAGCATGCTGAGATTCGTCAGACTGTGGAGGCAGGATCTGCGTGCATTAAGGGTTTGCTTAGATCCTTGCTTCCTCCCGTTGCTCTTGTTGATCCACCTGCTGGTGATGACGATGATGATGGCGATGACCACCAGGATGACCATGATGATACTATGGAGGGTGGTGATCGCACTGATGGGATGGAGGACAGAACTATAAATGTTTTTGATGATGGCAGTGACAGTGATGATGGTTCCGACGGTTATGAGGTCGTCAGTCGAGAGCTGCAGTCCTCTGATGTTCCACCAGCTGATGCTACTGGCACTCCAGCTGCCACTGATATAGTCTTTGTTACCCCCACTGAGACTCTACCACCTCCCTCTTCTAGAGCCTCTAGAGTTGCACCTCGTTTTGGGCCATCCACTAGGACTAGGAGCCGTAGTATCCTGAAGACTCCTAGTAGTCTAGCTCATAGGACTAGGGTTACCGGTCCTATTTATTTTGAGATTCCATCTGATGAGGATTAGCCTCTGGTATCAGATGTCTTCTCTATTGTATGATCTTTATATTTCATGTTACGTCTGATTTATGACTCTTGATATATTTTGTATGTTTCAGTTTTGCTGATGAGTCAGCATATTTTGTACTGAAAACTTCTCTTATCAGATATATATATATATATTTCAGTTTGATGTTTAAAAATTGTGATACACTATGATTGCTTGATTGGTTACATTTACTTTCCTTGGCTCTGATACTCTATTTGGATCTTTTTGGTTATGATATCTGTCATATCTGATACTTTACCACTTTTTGTCTCCATACTCATTTTGAGGGGGAGGTTATTCCCCTTTTCTAATGATTGACAAAAAGGTGGAGTAAAGATATATAAATTGTAATGGTATAGATTGTATGGGAGTTATTGTATGTGTTTGCAAATTTTCCAATTTAATTTGGTACCCAGATTAACATTTTGTTTGTTCTGACTAGAATTATCTAATTGAGGGGGAGATTGATTCTTCCTAACTATGAAAATTATGGCTCATATGAACTTACAATCATACTCATGAATTATCATAGTTGAAATTTGAAAATTAATGCTATTTTACTCAAGGTTTTGTCATCATCAAAAAGGAAGAGATTGTTGGCTCCACCCAGTGATTTTGATGAATAACAAAATATTGAGTGCATATTGCATATTGATGTGTAGTTCAAGCTATGAGTTTTCAGGAAGAAAGTATCTCAAAATCTCAAAAGCTTATGTATCATGGCACACCGTGGCACGAAACATTTTTTGCAATTCTAGACATCCTCTTCATGAAAAAAGGGCTTTTACATGTTCAATTGTTATTTGCACCTCCGTTGGTGGGCCTTTGATTCGGTAGTTCGGCCTCTTTAGGAGGTGGCTGGGGAATAGTCGCTTTCGATCGAGGTCCTTAGTGATCGATGTACCGCCCCAAGTACCCTCTCTTCATGAGATCCTTGATTGTGTCCTTCAGTTAGATGCATTCTTCTGTGTTATGGCCGTGGTCCTGGTGGAATCGGCAGTATTTATTCCTGTTCCTTACGGAAGAGGAGGCCTTCATAGGATGGGGCCATTGGAGATAGTTCTCCATCTCTATCTCAATGAGGATCTTCTCTCGAGGGAGGTTGAGGGGGGGGGGTATAGGAGTCAAATCTTCCTTCCAATGCTCTGGGCCTGGGAGGACTTCTTTGGCGGCCTGTATATTTCTGTCATTGTTATTGAAAGTTTGGGGACCTTGTTCCCTGTTATTCTTATTTTTTGAAGGGGGTTTCCCTTCAATCAGTAATCGATTTGCCGCCTGCTCTTCAGCATCGGCATATTTATGAGCCCTCGACAGGAGCTCAACGTAGCTTTTAGGGAACTTCTTATCCAAGAAAAAGGTAAGCCTGGAAGTACGAAGCCCCTTCTTCAGTGCTGACATGGCCACGTGCTCGTTGAGATTACGAATCTCAAGCATGGCCACATTAAACCTGGAGATATAGTCTCGCAGGCTTTCTCCTTCGTTCTGGTGAAGGCGGAACAGTGTGTCCGTATTCCAAGGAGTCTTACGGCAGCTCCTGAAATGCAAGACAAATAATTTTTCTAACTCGAAAAAGGAATCGATGGTACCTGGGTGCAAGCTCGAGTACCACATCCGAGCAGACTTCTTCAAGGTAGCCGGGAATGCTAAGCAGTATATTACGTCCGAAGCTCCTTGGATCATCATATAGGCCTTGAAGCTGCCCAAATGGTCGAGGGGGTCGAGGTGCCATCGTAGGATTCCATCTGGGGAACCCTGAAGTGCTGAGGAATAACCTCGGCCATGATACGGTCGATGTAGGGTGGGCGTAGATCATCCACAATCAAGTCATCGGGATCCTTAAGATCCCGCATTCTTTGTTCTCGCGCCTTTTCTATCTCCGATTCGATGGCTCTGAATCTTCCATCATAATCGGGAGTCTTCTTCGGTGTTCTTTCTCCACAGAAGTGGAGTCTCCGGAGGAGGGGAGGGGGTTTGCCTAGGCCTTTTCCCTTTTTGCAGGAAATTGGTGGACCTGGGTAATCTCGACGTTCGGCCTTCAGGAGAGGGCCGAGAATGGGGAGAGGGATGCGTAGAATCCTTCCATGGGGATCTCTTCCTTCGGGATCGAGAGCTATGTCTGGAGGCAGCCGGTGGGTTTCCCACCAAAAAGGTTCAGTCCTGGAAGTCTTGAACCATGGCTGTAAGGTTGGTGACCTGGTTCATAAGAGCTTCGAACTGCTGCAGTCCCACAATAACTATGGGAGGTGGAACATCGTTCTACTCCGGTGGTGCGCTCCCCTGGGACGCAGCACGACTTCGACTTTTAGAAGTGATTTGTGTTTTTTCTCTCACCATTAAAAACTTTTTACTTCCCCTTATCTGGGAGGGAGCTTAAAGAGTGCTAATACAACCCCCTTCCTGGCGCGTCAATCTATTGGCATGGAGTCCCTGAATCGGCCAGTCGGAGCTACTGCACTTCAGGACATCTCCCTGGTTCACCTGCAAAACAGGTCTCTTGTTAAAGTATTCCGGCGGGGGACACTCCGATGCCTATGTCAGTGGCGGATCCCAATCACAGAATGGGGAAGGGTGTTGAGAGTGTGAGAGGAAAGCCCTTTGAGAATGTATGAGTGTATGTGAGCATAAGTGTTAGCGTACCTCTCTAGCCATCCTTCTTACCATTATTTAAAAGAAGGCCTCCGGCCTGTGGCCCGCTTTTTTTCCGGTGATCATGTAGAGCCAATCTCTCCCATGATTGACGATCATGGGTTGTCATTGAGTGGTTTCTGCCAGATCGGAGGCATGGTAGCAGGAGTTGCGTGCCATGATCATGGCATGATGAGTGTCGATTGTAACCATTGGTTACAGTTGCCTTTCTGGACCAGATTGTGGTCCAAGCTTTGGGTTTCCCCTTTTGTGGACAGAAGATTTGGTATTTCCCCTAGAGCTGGAGATCATGTCTATGACGGGGATCGAAAAGCGTGTCTCCGGAAGTCGATGAGAAATTTGGTCTTTAGTCGAGGCCGAAGACGTTGTCCGAATGATTGGCCTTCGGATGCTGTAGTCCGCTGAGAAGCAGTGGGTCGCCTGCAGTTGGCCTGTCCCTTGCCTGGTCCGAAGTTCGTAGTCCGGAGAAAAGGGCTTCGACCAATTGAACCGGGGTTTGGTTCATAGATAAACTGGGATATCCTAACATTTCTTATCTTAATCTGCTCAAAAAGCTTGGTGCTATCTCCTTATCATCGTACCCATTCGTGCGATCCCAGCAAGCTTCCTCTGATCATGAACCCATTCGCGTGATCTCCGTTTGTTATCCGGACGAACTCCTCCGCATCCATCTAGCATCGTCCGACCATGAATCTCTTCTCCCGACCACAATGATTCGAACATCATCCGAAAGTAAGTGATGGTCTGGTTCATTGGTGATGGGGTGATTGGTCATGATTGGTGACAAGAAAGAAGACCCGATGATGGCCGGTGAATGGTGGAGACCGACCAAAGAGGGATTGGCCAAGCAGTGGTTCGGACAGCGGCAGGGGAGCTTCTCTGGCTTCTGTGGTTCGGGGAGAAAGGAAGATGGCGGCAGTGATGAGCAGACCGTGTCTTGGAAGGAAGAAACAATGAAGACGAAGGCTTGCTTTTCCAATCATTTTTCGACCATTGGAGGCTCTTGGTGGCATGGGAACCAGCGTTGGCATCTTCTCCGGCCGACGATGGAGTGGGCAGGAGCTCCAATGGGTTGGGCGGCGGCTTGGGCAGCATGGGACGGTGGTGAAGAAGATGAAGGGCAGCGGCCCTTTTCTGGCCATTTTCCAACCGTTGGGAGCTTCTCCGACCGGCACGGAGGTCGCCGATAGGTTGGGTGGCATCGGAGGAAGTTCTTCGACGAGTTTGGGTGCAAATGGAGGAGGGCGGTTCACGGTTCTGCTCCGTGGACCATTGGTCATGGAAGATCGCGGTCCACAGGCAGCTTTATAGACCAAGCAGTCGGTACTTGGTGGACCAGCCGCTTTAAATTTCGTGCAGTTGTAGATAAGTTTTTAAAAATTTCATTTCGAGCCCGTTTGAAGTTCAAATTGAATGCTGTCTATGCCGTTGGACTCCATAATTCAAGATCTACACATTTATGTAGTCAATTTCTGCAAAATATCACATAAAAATATTAATTTGAACCAAATAAAGTTTGATTAATTATCATTATTTTAATAATTATCACACTCCCTAACTTGAACTTTGCTCATCTTCGAGTAAAGAAAATAAATTAGTCTTGTGTACTAACCTGTCCAAGAAATGAAAATCATCTTACTGACTCTAAAATCAGAGGATACTTGGTTAGACCAAAAAAATGTACTTCATTGAATTACCAATTCCATCCATTTTGTGGAAGAGTGAAGTCCATAAAAGTTTTAAGAGTTTTTCATTTTCTAACTTTCTATCTCACTCTCTAAATCTTTCAACTTACTTTGGTTTTGGTGTAATATTTATTTAGTCCCCACTCGCTCTCTCTCTCTCTCTTTTTTCTTTTTCTTTTTTTTTTTGATTAAAATAAAATGTAGAGTAGTGCAATGTCCTGACATCTTGCTTTCTAGTTAACCCTTGTAGCGAGCTTTAAGCCAATGACTCCCAAACCAATTGGCTTTAGGGAATTGGTATAAAACACCCCTCGGGCTTACTGACTCGAGTCAAAAAGGCTTCAAGTCAAGACTGAATCTACAAAAGGTTTCTTTGCATCCTCACCTTTTGATGTGAACAACAATGCTTACTTAGACGAAGGGGCCCGGTTACTCAGTGAGAGATGCTAAAAACTTTTATTATTAAACTTGGAACTCTTTATGATGCCTATACCATTATAAGTAGAATTCTTTATTGAGATCAATAGGAAGAAGGGTCTAGAATTACTCAAAAAAAAATTATGATCTACATTCTACCATTTATAGGGTTTCCTTAATAAATCATCTCTCAGTATCTCTAAAATTGTCTAAATCGTTAATCACTCCTCATTTAGCGAGTTTGATTATTTTCAATTCGAGACAAAGCTTGTACACAAAAATTGATTAAAGTTTTACTCGAGGATTAGATTAATTTAGTTATCCCCCAACTTAATTTTCATTATCCCCAATGGAAGAGGATACCAGTAATGTAATGGCATGGAAGGGTACAACCTAGTAGGGTATTAACATTGGATGTGCTTTTATCGCCATGTTCCTCACAATCTTCCTTGATCACTCCTCCTTTTTCTAAAAAGAAAGAACACAAGGGTAAAACTAAAAGCATGAACTGGGACAAGAACTGGGATGCCTCCTAAGAGCGCTAAGTTTAAAGTCTTCAGCCAGACACTAAGAGAGAGTGTTACTGAAATTGAACTTAGGTACATCCTTCAAGAAAATTTTTAGAAGACAGGCCAATCAGGAGGCCTTGTCAACATGGCAGAAAAATGTTCGTAGAGTATTCTACGACGATTATCCCTGACCCATAAAATATAAGAGGTAAGCTTGCTAGACCAAGATTGAAAAATTCTATAACAATTTTGTTGAAGATTATGAAGGGATTGTGTATTTTGGGCTGAGAGTGTGGGTGGGAGGATAAGATTTTTTCTATCTCTAGAAAGGTCTACCCTAATCCCATTCTCGGGTATGATATGTCTTGGCATCATCCCTTCTTGATGGCACTTTATCCAAGTTAATTATAGGTCAATCTCTAGACATCATTTTAAAATAAAAGATAGATTTTGGAGGCGATCTTTGAAAGTAGTGCCAAATATAGAAAAATCAGTGACAAACTCCTTAAGATCATTTTCCCTCATTTCAAAAACATCCCATCCAACAGCTTGTCTATGCATCCTTCGAACACTAACTATTAGGTCTTCCTGATTAGAGATCACTGGTAGGGTGTCTGTAGGTATGACAGGAAGTGGTGTCAATTCTAAATTTAGTGGTGATTCTAATGGAGGAGTGATTGGGGGGGCTAGGCGTTGGCTCAACTTGTTTTGTTAAAAGTGGGTTATCCCCGGCAACGGTGCCTAAAATCTAGTGCGCATCGCTATGCACCGATTTGAAATCTTAAATCCACTACTCTTAAGAGTAGAATAGTGGGAGTAAGGGTTGAACCTACAAAGACTTTCGGTTATTCTAAAAAATCAACACCAATGTTAATATTTACTAATAATAGAAAAAGACAGATAATGAAAAAGTATAAATGCAATAGATAAGAATCTCAAAACTCCAACTGGTAACTTGCTAGGTGGGCTAGAACTCCTTCTATGTAAATGATCTGTATGATCCAATCCAGATATAATCTATTCTTGGCGATCACGATCCATACCTGTTCAATCATGGCCCATTCTCCTGAAATATAGATTAGTCAGAAATCGGGTACATACAAATTTTAAAAATCTTTTTAGAGATAATTTTTTCTAAGAGTACAAATTGTTTCTATTGAATATAGCTTGTCCCAAGAACATAAACTATGCCTAATAAAAATTAAATAAAAACTTATAGAAATGTTGAAAAGAAACTCTTTTCATTTCATAGAAAGTATGTAAAAGTGATTAAAAATAAAACTAAACCCCTGTGCCAAGCACTATAGTGGAATCCCGAGAAAAATGATTAGCCTTCCATCCTAGACATCAGCTCCGCAGAAAAGAAATGCGGGAATTGGAAGTGGAATGGGGTGCATAATGGAAGTCTGTAGAATCCTCCCTCAGAGCGGAGAATGACCGAGGGTATTATAGATGGGAAACACCATGTCAGGCCCGTGTGAGAATCGTGGTTATTTCTTATCTTAATCTACTAAAAAAGCTCGGTGCTCTCTCTTTATTGTCGTACCCATTCATGCGATCCCAGCAAGCTTCCTTCGATCATGCACCCGTTCATGTGATCTCCGTTTCTTATCTAAACGAACTCCTCCATGTCCATCCAGTATCGTCCGACCATGAATCTCTTCTCCCAACCACAATGATTTGAACATCATCCGAAAGTGGGCGGTGGTCTGGTTCATCGATGATGGGGTGATGGGTCACGATCGGCAACAAGAAAGAAGACCCGATGATGGTCGATGAATGGTGGAGACCGGCCAAAGAGGGAGAGGCCAAGCAGTGGTTCGGATAGTGGCAAGGAAGCTTCTCCGGCTTTAGCGGTCGTGGGAGAAAGAAAGATGGTGGCAGTGAGTAGCGGACGGCATCTTGGAAAGAAGAAACAATGAAGATGGAGGCCTGCTTTTCTTGCCATTTTCCGGTCATTGGAGGCTCTTGACAGCATAGGAACCGGTGTTGGCATCTTCTCCGGCCGATGGTGGAGTTGGCAAGAGCTCCAGCGGGTTGGGCGGTGGCTTGGGCGGCATGGGACGGCGATGAAGAAGATGAAGGGCAGCAGCCCTTTTCTGACCATTTTCTGGCCGTTGGGAGCTTCTCCGGCCAACACGGAGGTCACCAGTGGGTTGGGTGGTATCGGAGGACGTTCTCCGACAAGTTTGGGTGCAAACGGAGGAGGGCGGTTCATGGTTATGCTCCATGGATCGGTGGTCATGGCGGATCGCAGTCCACAAGCAGCTCTGTAGACGGAGTAGTCAGTCCTTGGTGGATTGGCCGCTTTAAATTTCATGCAATTGTAGATAATTTTTTAAAAATTTCATTTCGAGCACATTTGAAGTCCAAATTAAATGCCATCTATGCTGTTGGACTCCATAATTCAAGCTCTACACATTTATGGAGTCAATTTCTACAAAATATCATATAGAAATATTAATTTTAACCAAATAAAGTTGGGTTAATTATCATTATTTTAATAATTGTCAACATCAATGCCATCAACTTTTATCATAGGTACTTGAGGTCCCTTAAGAATGGCCTTCCATAATTGAAAGTCCACAGCTTGAATATATATTTTCATTCAGGCTTTCCAATAAGTATAATTTGTGCCTGTGAACATTGGAGGTCTATTAGTGGATTAGCCTTTGGCCAAAGAGGTACTCATAGGGTTTGTCATTAATCTTTACTATAATTATAATTCAGAGACACTGCTCTGATACCAGTTGTTGCCCAGGTGGCTTACCTAATAGGGGGATGAATTGGGTATATAAAAAATTATTGCATTTATGTGCTCCTTTTTAAGTTCTTAGTGTGGTATGTGCTGTGAATTAAGTTAACCACTACAGAAGCAAGTAAGAACTGGAAACACAATCATAAACATAGCAAATTTTATATTGGTTCAGAGCAACCTAGCTCCTATGTCCACTATCCAAAATACCCCTTGGGATTTTCATAATATTCACCCTCAGAATACAGCCGGATTGTTTTCACAGGCTCACAATCCAAAACCTAGACTTGGTTTTATCCTAGGCTAACCAAAAATCCAATACAAAGTTAGTTTTGAATGTGATCACTAACAACCCACTACCCTTGGTTTTTAAGGCTCACCAATAACCTATCAAACTCCAAGTTATAGCCCCTTGCTATACTTGGAACAACTCAAAAGATGAGTTAAAAGAATAAAGCAACAATATGACAAACCGAAGTTGTCGGATAGTTGTAGTTATAGCACTTGAGAAGCCTTCTTGATTGCACTTTGAATGCTCTTCAAGGCTTCTTAACTTCCTTAATGAATGCCTTAAGATTCTGATGAGAGTTGGTGAAGTCTTGAGTGCTTACTTAGAATGCTCTCTAGTGAGTTGTTTTGAATGTTCAGTGAAAGCTCTTTAATTTCTCATTCCTTTCCCATTAACTTCTCAAAATATGGTTCATATCACTTATAAATAGTCCCTCCTACTAATTTCAAGTGGTTTTAGCCATTGTAGACCATTGGGATTCGAAATATGAATATTGGAGACCGTTTTTGATTCAAAATAAGAATTCTGGAACTAGCCGTTACTAACCTGAAACAGTCACTCGAGTCAGCTCGGATAGCTCGAGTCGGCTCAAATCCTCAGGTAGGTCAAAACATTACTCTTGTCAATTCGGCTCTTCTGCTTCGAGTTAGCTCGGATTCTCAGTTAGGTCAAAATGATACTCTGGTCAAGTCGGCTCTTCTACTTCAAGTCGATTTGCTTGAATGGTTCTTCAGAATTGAGATTTTCATCACTCTAGAAGAGTTGGCTCTTCAATACTCGAGTCAACTCGGTTGTCAGTCTGAGAAAATCTTCACTATGGTCGAGTCAGCTAGGATGCCCTCGAGTCGGCTCGAATTCTCAGAACTTTAGAATTGAACTCTTCCCGAGTTGGCTCTTCTGACTCGAGTCGGCTCGAATGTCTGCATGCCAGAAAAATTCTTGCCGTGCTAAACTTCGAGTCGGCTTGCCAGTCTTGAGTTGGCTCTTGAGACTTAGTTCCTCAAATGTTCAAATTTCTTCAGACTTCTTCCAGTGACTTCAAAATAGCTCAAAAACTTTCCAACTACTTCAAATATTGATCTTGAGAAAACTAAACTAAAAAATTACATAGAAGTGGCCCTTTTTATGAATACATGATTGATTTTTTTATGGGTTCTTCTTTACATTGTATTTCAACAAAAAATAACTTGACATTCTACAATGCTGTAGGGAGGAAGGTTGTTAATGAAAACATCCTACAAAAACTTTGAGAGCACATCAAAGATAGTCAGTAATTAAATGCATGCTCTAATGTTTGGTTATCATCAAAATCTTTTCAGGGGTCAACATCATGAATGAGCATGCACCAAAACATGGATTCATGTGCACAAAATACTATGGTAGTCTCAGGTCTAAGGACTACATGCACTACTCCCATTAAGAGAACATTGCTTTTGATAAGTAATACTTCTATTTGATGTTCTCTTGTCGGATCAGTTTAGTGGACTCATAACCTAATGAGCACCCACATCCTTATATTAGTGTCTTTACACAAGTGGTTGTGAGACCAACCACCCTCTTTATTGAGCATACATAGGATGTGCTAGTCTTTCCGGATTTATCTATCCCTAAACCAATGTCCATCGACTATGAACATTTTAGATGAGGGTTTATAGAAACTTAGATCTCACCATTATGATCTCCATCATAATCCTAATTTCATTACCCTAACCTATGGGGTTCATCATAATCTTATAATTAAAACATAAGACACAGTAAATGATGAATCAAAAATTGCCTTTATTAATATAAATATTGAGTTGAGAGAATATAAAAATGCCACTAATACATTAACTGCGATTGACTTTCAGGGCATAATTCTTTCAAAATCGACTCCCTTGACCCTCTATTTATAGAAATGTTGGACAAAGGACTGTCATGCCCTTGGGCAACTAGCATGTGACATGTGGCCACATGATGCGGGATGACTCTAGTACTAACATGAATACAGGAAATAGTAGTAACTATTTTTTTTGTATTTTTTTAAAGATTTAATTTGGAGGCTAAAGTCCTAAAAAATAGGAGAGACTAGTCGAAAAATTAAAAATTAGCAATGGAAAGAACTAAAGTACCCGCATATGGATTCATGCAAAATAATAAAAGAAGGACCTCGAGGGTTGAGAAACCCTTGGTTAGGATATCTTACCTTCAATGAAATCAGAAATCAAGAGCGGGAAGGATTGTACCGAACAATGATGTGAAGATCCTGTCGAAGACGGGATCACTCTGCACTCTAGATCATCACCTCGAAGATCAGCCTATTGTTCCATGGATCAGTCAGCTATCTTTGGTTGGTCCAGGAGGAAAAGAGGGACTCCTCCTTGGAGGTGAACACCTTAGATATCCTGCAAACATTAGGGGATCAGTTAGAAAATAAATAATAAAGCAGAACAAGGATTAGGGTTTGATGGAAGAAGGAATCAGGGTTTTCTGATATTAGTAGCTTGGAAGTAGAAGAAGAACTCCTGGCTAGTGGACGGCTAGGGCT
Organism: Areca catechu; assembly: GCA_021397845.1. NCBI lineage: Eukaryota > Viridiplantae > Streptophyta > Magnoliopsida > Arecales > Arecaceae > Areca > Areca catechu. Next base: position 78,678,235 of record CM038044.1, on the reverse strand, counting down.
TTGATCTTAGAGTGTGTTAGGGTTGGAAGAGGGTTGCTTTGGGTAGCTAGGGTTTGCTCGGGTTAGGGCACTCAAGTCTGTCACACACAATTCAAAGAACCACACAAATTTCACTAAAAAATTTAACCAGAGTTTATTTCATGAATAAAAGATATGATTACAAGAGGGGAGGGGGTGGGTATTTATAGGCTCACCTAGGTCCTCTCCATGTTAGGATTGGATTACATAGTTTGATTAGGAAGAGGAATACAAAACTTGAGTGAACTACAATTCTTTGTTGAGTTGGGAAAGGAATTCCTTGTTGGGTTGGGAAAGGCATATTCTCCATTTGACTTGGTCTTCTCTTGGGATAGGATGCCTACTTGGACGGGGCTAGGACTTTGGGCATCCTCTTGTGGGCTTGGGCAACAAATGGGGCATCTTCAAGTGGGCTTGGGTGGCCTCTAGATGGGCTTGGTGCATGGGCTAGGAAAACCCTGGGCACCTACTTCTATTTGGACTGGAGAAGGTCGGGGGCGCCATCCTCTAATGGTCCTCTAGGCTGGGGCACCAGGAACTTGGAATATTCCCTGGGAGCCTAGTATCTTCAAGTATGGAGGCTTCATGGGCTTGGACTCTACTCTAACTTGGGAGGGCCTGGTGAATGCTTTGTTTGGTGATCCTCCTCTTGTATAAAACTGGACTAACACAAACTTACAAGACTCAACTGGACTGGACTTATGAGGTTGAGATAACTCAACTTATTACAAGACTCGATATGATACTTATTACAAAACTTGGCTCATTAAAAATAAGTGACACATTATTAAAGGACTCAAAAAAACTTATCAGTAAACCAAATTGAGCCCAGTAATCTTTGTTGGATCCTGGTGGCCCCACCAATTCTCCCAGGGTAGGAGGAACTCGACCTTGTCGAGTAAGGATCAGCTCGGCTCTCATATTACTCAAGAATGTATGGGTTGAAGTACTGCAAATCCTTTTGAGTGATCCACGAGTCCTTGGATTCCGGCCGACCATACCATTGGACCAAATACCGTTGATAGCCTTTATTTTGGGTACTGATGGCTTGATATCCAGGATGCGCTCAATCCTTTTCTCACTTATAGGCCAGTTTGTAGGTAGGTACACTAGGGTGGGTTCACTCTCAATGGAAGGGATAGGTCCAAAGGGCTCGCTAGGTATCGTTGCTGGCTCCCGGTACTCCACAAGGTCTGAAATATTGAAGGTTGAACTAATACCTCACTTGGGTGGCAACATGAGCACATAGGCATTGGATCCAACTCTCTTTATTATTTTGAAAGGTCTAGCTCCATGAGCTTGTAGTTTCTTTATGGTCATTGGAGGGAACCGCTCAAGCCTAAGCTTGATCATTACATAATCCCCTGTAGAAAGCTCATTAGCTCTTTTTCGGGAGTTAGCCAAGTTTTGATAGAGTTCATTACTTATGTTTATCTTTTGACTAATTTTCTTATGCAAATTCCTAACATGCTATGCAAAGGACTCAGCAGACTCAGAAACTCGGGCATGCAAGGGTAAGGGGATTAGATCAAGAGTTTTATTGGGTTTGTAACCATGAATGACCTCAAATGGACTTTTTTCTATGGACCTATTGACAGAACTGTTATAAGCAAATTCAGCTCAGGGTAAGAGAAGGTCCCAATTCCCGATATTCTCACCTATAAGGCATCTAAGTAGATTTCCAAAGCTTCGGTTCACTACCTCAGTTTGGCCGTCAGTCTGAGGGTGGTAGGCTATGAAAAATTTGAGTTTGGTTCCTAATAAGTACCAAAGGATCTTCTAGAAGTAACTGGTAAAATAGACATCCCTATCAGACACTATAGTCTTAAGAAGGCCATGTAACCTAATGACATGATCAAGGAAAAGATGGGCTACTTTGGATGCATCAAAAGTTTGAGAGCAAGGTATGAAATAGGCCATTTTTGAAAACCTATGGACCACTACACAGATGGAATCATGTTTTCTTAGGGTCTTAGGTAGGCCTAACACAAATTCCATGCTAAGGTCCTGCCATGGACGATCTGGTACAGGTAAATCATCAAGAAATATATCATTAAATTCACTTGAAATTCCTTTGACCTCCTGAGGATACTCTTTATCGAATTGATCAAGTACTTCTTTTATAGCTAACATCTAGACTGTAGTTCCCTCAGAAATCTCCTTCTCTAGCTCTTTAGCATTGATTAAATTAACTCCAAACTTTTTTTCTTTTAGTGAGCTAGATCCTCTCTAAACTTTGTCCTGAGGTGGGGTGGGGTTAATTATAATCTTCCTCCCATGAAAGCTAAACATACATGCATTAGATCGGCCATATAACATAGCATCATGGTCATAAAGCCAGGGTCTACCTAAAATTATAATACTAACTCCCATGGGCACAACATCACACCACACCTTATCCTGATAAGATTGAAGCTGGATCTAGACTTGGCATCTAAACTTAATGGGTATGGATGTGGAGTCTATCCAAGAAACCTTATAGGGGCTAGGATGTGAAAATGGGCTTAAGCCTAGGATTTTGACTACCTTAAGTGAGATGGCATTCACACAGCTCCCACTATATGTAATAATTTTGCATACCTTATCCCTGATCTTCACAAAGGTTTGTAGAATGTTAATCCTATGCCAATCTTCCTTGTCTTGGTCTGGGCTAGGATGTATCTAACTACCCCTACTAGTCAGACTGATCAAATTCCTCCTCATCTCTCGCATACTCATCAATCAAGTCAGCCTCAGCTTCATAGACCTCTTCTCCATCTTCATCATTGGGTTCAGGCTCCTCCTCCTCAAGTTCCCCTATGCGTAAACACTTGGTTAGGCATTGGCTAGCATAATGACCTACCTTATTGCATCTAAAGCAAGCATTGGGGCTGGGACTTGGGGCTTTCTGAAATGCGGGTGCCTTACCCTTATTAGTCCTAAAAGTTGTGGAATTGCTAGAACTGGATTGACTCGGGCTAGGGTTAGGTCGAAGTGGGTTAGGGTTGGGACGGGTTGGGTTGGGATTGGGTCAAGTTGGGTTAGGGTTCGGTCGGACTAGATTAGGATTTGGTCGGCCTGAGTTGGGGTTAGGTCAGACTGGATTGGGGTTGGGTCGGCCCTGGTATACTTGGCTAGAGTTCGATTTTGGAAAAGGGGTATTGCTCCTAGAAGGTTTGGGTCACTGGTATGTAGGTCCCCTCTGAAATTGCTCATAGTGCCTAGCTATCTGGTAGACTTGCTCCAAATCTTTTACCGCCCTCATATATAGCTCTCTCTAGATATCTTTGCGTAATCCGATTCTAAACCTAGACAAGGTCAGTGATAGAGACTCGGTTTCATTACACCTTATGGAAAACTCATCAAATTGGGCGATATAATCTGAGATAGGCCTATTTCCTTGACTGGTGCGGGCACCAGGCTCAGGAAGAGGCTTCAGCTAATGCCAAGTTCTTTATGGATAGAAGACTAGGAATTTAAGTCCTGTAAAAAGTTTGTAAGTCATGTATTTATTTTTATTTGAATAATTGAGTCCTATTTTATTTTAATTTGGGTCCAATTAGAGTTAAATTGGCTTAGTATTGAGTCTGGTTCAAGATCTACTTGCATTGGGCTTCAATTAAGCAAGAATGAGTGCAACCAACTTCACCAACTACTTGGAGCACCACATCATCAATGCACCATGCTACCTTGGAAGACAAGTCATGCCAACTTGGAGGATAAATGATGCCACATCACCAAGACACATCAACCATGAATTTTCAAATTTGAATGAAGCTCCACTCTTTATGGGTGCCCACCTTGTAATTAGGATATTTAAATTTGAATGGGCCACTCCTATCTTCATGGGACGCCCCTTGATTTTCTCCATGAAAGGAGGTGTAGTTTGAATTTGAAAGGGAGCTTAAGGTTTATAAAAGCTCCTACGTCCTCTTGTAATGTTGATGATGATGATGAATGAAATGAATTTTTTTCTTGAAAGCTTTTTCCTTTGCTAGCCAAAGACCCTTGAGAGAAGGTAGGTGTGAGACCTAGGTTACTTAGCCAATCAAGCATCTAATCCATCTTCCATCCCCATTCGACCAACCTTGAAGACTCCTCTTCAAGCCACTCCAAGTTCGTCCACCCCTCTTCCAAAGGATACCAACCACAAGGAGGTTCTCCATGCCATCAAGTGAAGAACGTTCAAGCTATGGGCGCCAAAAGAGATCCACTTCAAGCCAAACCTAAGCCTTATTCTTCCATCCCAAAATCTCCTTCTCAACTCCTCCAACCTTCCATCTAAACCTTCTAATCTTTCCATCTATTTGTGCAGGATCCACGGGTCTCTTGGTCTCCAAGATGAAGGTCTACTGTGCTAAAGAATCAGATACAGGATGCCTTGAAACCTAGAGTAATCTCTTTGTCATTTAGTACTTCATCTTGAGTGTCCCTTCCCCACATTTCAGAATATTAATACCGGGTAACCATCTTTAAAACCTTCCTTCAGATCTAAAATAGTAAGGTAAGCTAGCCCTAACTTGTGCGGTTTCCTAACCACGAAGATCCCTTCTTAATTGCTTTGAAAGTTTCTTTTCTAGTTAAGTTTTTTTCCTTATGTTCACTTCATCAAATTCTATTTCTTTTACGTAGAATAGCTGCATGCATATTTGTTTCATTATCAATTAGTCTCTCTAATCCCTAGAAATGCATCATTCAATACTTGTTCCCCATCATTGACATAACCTATTCCATTGGTCTAGGAGTTTCTGATTGTAGGATGTAGGAAGGAACTTTTCCTTAAGTTTCTGTTTCATGCCCTGCCAGGTGTTTATGGGAGGAAGTTCCTGTTGTCTCCTAGTATGCTTATGGTTGGCCAAATGTAGCCTAGCCTAATGAATTGACCTCATTTTTGCAAATTTATACTTCCTCTCCTCACTCATGTCATACCATTCAAAATAATAGTCCATGTCTCCTTCCTAATCTACATAGACCTTTGGTTCTAGGCTGCCATCAAATATGGGTGCGTCTACCCGAATGTTCTTCATGGCTCTTTCTTCCTGGTCAAGAACTTCATAGTGGAGCCTTCTATGGTTGGGCTCTTGGAAAGGGTCAGGGTCTTGGGCTATCCTAGGGTTGGGCTCTTGATATGGTTCTTGGTGTTGGGCTCTCCAAGGGTTGGGCTCCGTTAAGGGGTCATGGTTTTGGTCTCTTCTAGGGTTGGGCTCTACGAATTGGTCATGATTTTGGGCTCTCCTTAGGTTATGAGAGGTGGAAAGTGGTGAATCAGAATCAGGTTTAGTATTGGACTCTTGGGTTCTTTCTATGGTTCCTAATTGATTTTCTACCTGGTCTAACCATTGGTTAAATGGTTAAGCCTATTGGTCGTTTGGTTATTCGATTGAGCCAATTAGTCAAATCTATGATTCATTTGGATGGTTAATTGGATAATAAGCTAGTCACTCACGGTCTTCATGAGTCTCAAGATTGGATTCCATGGTTGAGCTGGGTTAGGGTTTAGACTGGTTGTACTGGATTCCTGACTTGGTGGTCATGCACTCAATCAAACAAGATGTTATGATGCAGTCAAGCACACAAGGTTAACACGTACTACATTTTGCTAGACCTAGAGTCAAAGTTGAATGGGTCTACTCAACTTACACCCAACTCAACAACTAATCCTTCCACTGGCCAGGTAAGAGGTGGGGTGGTGGGAGGCTCCCCCTGCCTATGATAGGGTCCTAATTAAAAACCACCAATCCACTTAGGGCATTTGCCTCTGGACCTATAGCCTTAGACACTAGTTTTAATAATAGTCGAGGAATTGAATGCACTAGTTTAACCATATAATTCAGACCCAACCTGTTGGTATCCATAGCTCACTAGAGCAAATTAAGTTGCTAGTTGATTTTAATTAAGATTTGGGTATGAATGCAAGGTAGTTGTTTTGGGCCCAGGACAGGTAATGACCTCCTGCCCTGATCTGAGATAGTAAAAGTGCCCTTAAGATTAGTTTAATGATATGATGCATAATCGATGAACCCTAATGCAATCTAATAACAAAATAGAAAAATAATTTTTTTTGTCTTTTTATGAGGTGGCAACTTAAATTTGAGTTGGTTAAGTAAGCAAACAAAATTGGCTTGGGGAAGGTGGGGTTTGATAGTTGATTAGGTTTGGTTTAGTCAGGCATGCAGAACTAAAATTATGGGTCTGCTTTGTGGCAAAATTTGACATGATTTTCAGAGCATAAAAATTCCAAAAAATTTCAGGATAGAGGATTAAAGTGAAGATGATCCCTACCAAATTTCATGTAGAACAAAATTTGGATGATGATGCAACACCCAGGGTTTCAGACTGTGTGCAGAAAACTCAGGATTCTGGTTAGGATTTCTAATATGCAGATTTTTATATTTTTTCATTTCTATAAAAATAACTAAGAATAATGATAATTATCAAGACTGAACAAAGAGTATTCCATGAAAATTTTAAGAAAAAATAAAATACCTAGAATGATGAAACAAACTGAAACTCAGACCCCTAATACAGATAATAGGATGCAGGAAAATCAGAGATGAATGTTTTTTTATGTTTTTATGAAGATGCAACTATCCTAAACCTATTTTGATACCAAACTAATACCAAATGACTCTAGGACTAACATGAATATAGGAAATAATAGTAACTATTTTTTTTATATTTTTTTAGAGATTTAATTTGGAGGCTAAAGTCTCGAAAAATAGAAGAGACTAGCAGAAAAACTAGCAATGGAAAGAACTAAAGTACCCGCATATGGATTCATGTAGAATAATAAAAGAAAGACCTCAAGGGTTGAGAAACCCCTGGTTAGGATAGTTTACCTTCAATGAAATAAAAAATTAGGAGGGGGAAGGATTGTACCAAACAACGATATGAAGAACCGTCAAAGACAAGGTCACTCTGCACTCTGGATTGTCGCCTGGAAGATCAACCTATTGTTCCATGAATTAATCAGCTATCTTTGGTTGGTCCAGTAGGCAAAGAGTGCCTCCTCCTTGGAGGTGAACACCTCAGGGATCCTACAAACATCAGTGGATCAGTTAAAAAATAAATAAGAGAGTAGAACAAGGATTAGGGTTTGAAGAAAGAAGGAATCAGGGTTTACTGATATTGGCGACCTGGAAGTGGAAGAACTCCTGGCTGGTAGATGGCTAGGGCTTTGATCTTAGAGTGTGTTAGGGTTGGAAGAGGGTTGCTTTGGGTGGCTAGGGTTTACTGGGGTTAGGGCACTCAACTCTTTCACACACAATTCGAAGAACCACACAAACTTTGAAAGGATTATGCACTAAAGGCCAATCGAAATGTTGTATTTTGATGGGATTTTCTTTTGTATCCCAAACCAGTGTATTGACATTATCAATTAATAAAGGCATTTTATTTTCATCATTCGCTGTGTCTTATTAATTTTATTAAGATATGATGAACCTCGTAGATTAAGGCTATGGTTCTAGGGTTATTATGAGATTATACAAGTGAGATCTAAAGCCTTAAAACCCTAATCTAGAATATTCCTAGTCGATGGGATATTGAGTAGGGGATCAATGTTTTCGGTAAGACCAGCATGTCCTATGTATGCTTGGTGAAGAGGGTGACTGATCTCACAGTCACTTGTGTTTGACACTAATACTAGGATGTGGGTGCTCATTAGAGAATGAGTTCACTGAATGGATCCAGCTTGAGAACATTTTATGGAAACTTATCCGTTTGTCAATAGATAGTTCTCATAGTGGGAGTAGTGCATGTGGTCCTTTGATCTGAGACTACCATGGTTTCTTGTATGCATGAATCCATACTTTGGTTCACACTCAATCATGACACTGAGTCATGCATGGGGTGATACTGGGTATGGTGGATTGCATATGGAGGTTGTGAGTAGGTCAAAAAGGAATCGATCAACCCTAGTAAGAGGGAATCACATCCAGATGATTTCAATCAAATGAAGATTTGGAAAATCTTTGATCAAAGTATGAACATTAAAAGAGTTTCTAATGTTTCATTAATGAATCATCATTATCAGATTGAGCAAGGAATAAATATGAAATTGGATTTGACAAGTATCCATAACCATAGTCATATTCAGGGTGCAAGTAAATCGAAGGACTGAATTGCCCGGTAACTCACCACTGAAGGGTATTTTGGTAAATCCACCAAAATTCCTCATCTTCCGGGTAGGCATGACACGTTGCTAGATGTCAGTCTTGTCTTATAGGTCTTCATGAACCAATTGATTTGGTTTCATGAGTCAACTCGATGTGTGATTCGAATTGGATAATTAGATGAGCCAATTTGACCTAATTAGATAAATCGGGTTCGATCGGATCGAATCGGCTCAAACCTAAACCTACTGCTGGCTAGATGTGGAACCCAATGGGTCACACACAATAGAGACTTCACCAAAGAAGTCATTCATAATTTAATTAGGGTCATAGGATCCTAATTGGTTAGCCGGATTACAAAGCACTCATGAGGAATAAGGATCTCAACCCCACTAGGAAACCAGGAAGGTTTCTCGCTTACCATAGTTGAGGGTTATCGTATTTGAAGAAAATAGTGGAAGACATAATTAGATATAAAGTCCTTATCTAATTATGAATGTCATAATTAAGTGGTCTGCTAATATTATTCTTTAATTAAATGTAGGACATTTATTTTAATGGCTTCAAACTTATAACTGAAAGGCATCTTTGATGCCAACAAGTTAACTGGTCCAAACTATGTGGATTGGTTGAGGAAGAAGGCTGATGGAGCCTGTTTCCATTGCAGCATGTTTAGGCATTGGACGAAGGATTGCAAGACTTGTCTTGCAAATGTGAAGCTAGATGCATGTGGTGCATCTAGAGGTTTGTACATGATATAAACCAATTTATCATTGAGTAATACCATTTCTAATTCATGGGTATTGGATACCGCATGTGGATCTCACATATGCAATTCATTGCATGGACTCCACAGAATTAGAAATATAAAGAAAGGTGACTTCAAATTATATGGGGCAAGTCGAGAACCCATATATGCTAAAGCTATGGGCACCTATATTCTGTTATTACCTTCGGGTAATATTATAAAGTTGGAAGAATGCTACTATGTGCCAAATATTGTAAGAAACATTATTTCTATACTCTTATTATTACAATAGGGATATGAAATAAATGTAAAGAGCATTGGCTGCTCTATTCTTTAAAATAATACAATATTTGGGCATGGTAGTTTTGTTAATGGTCTTCTAACTTTGGAACTCAATGATAAAATTTTTCTTATTGATGATAAGAAGAGAAAAAGAGATAATGATAATGTTACATATCTCTGGCACTGCCGATTGGGTCATATCAGTGAGTCAAGGATAAACAAGTTAGTCAAAGATAATTACTTTGACTTTGATGATTTTTAATCATTAGGAACTTATGAATCTTGTCTCAAATGAAAAATGACCAAGTCTCCATTCACAGGACATGGAGATAGGGCAACTGAATTGTTAGGTCTAGTACATACTGATGTATGTGGACCTATATCGACTCAGGCCAGAGGAGGATATTCTTATTTCATCACTTTTATTGATGATTTATCAAGGTACGGTCATGTGTATCTAATACAAGTCCGAAGCCTTTGATAAGTTTAAAGAATATCAAAGTATGGTTGAAAAACAAACTAGACTTAGTATTAAAGCTCTTCGGTCTGATCGAGGAGGGGAATACTTGTCTAGTGAGTTTCTAAACCATCTAAAGAACAAAGGCATTATTTTTGAATGGACCCCTCCTTATACACCCCAGTTAAATGGAGTGGCAGAAAGGAGAAATCGCACCTTGTTAGACATGGTGAGGTCCATGATGAGCTTCATAGATCTTCCCATTTCCTTTCGGGGACATGCCCTAGATACTGCTACATATATATTAAACAGGGTTCCATCTAAATCAGTGAATAGCACTCCATATGAATTATGGAATGGCAAAAGACCAAATCTTAAGTATTTGAAGATTTGGGGTTGCCATGCTTATGTCAAGAATACCTTTGGACATAAGCTAAGTGCAAGGGCTGATAAATATAGGTTTGTTGGTTATTCAAAAGAGGGTGTTGGATACCTTTTTTATAATGCTGCTGAGCAAAAGATAATTGTCAGTAGGCATGCTACATTCTTGGAACAAGAATTTATCCAAGAAGAATGTAGTGATTCTTCACTAGAGTTATGTGAAGAACAGAACCGACAAATCAATGAGCCTTCAAGTGAAATTCTTCAACCAGAGGTTCTTGTGGATCAAGAATAACCACAATACACACCTCCTCTCCAAAGGTCAAAGAGGGTGCGGGAAGCACCTCTCAGATATGGCTTTGTCATGGGGGATGACAATGAAGCCAGTATCATACAGGATGATGATCCTGTGACCTATTTGGAAGCTGTCGAGAGTAGAGACTCTGACAAGTGGCTTGGTGCCATGAAATCTGAAATGGACTCCATATATTCCAATCAGGTTTGGACTTTGGTAGATCCACCTGAAGGAGTTAACCCAATAGAGTGTAAATGGGTCTACAAGAAGAAGATTAGAGCAGATAGTCAAGTTGAGACCTACAAGGTTAGACTAGTAGCAAAAGGTTTCAAACAAAGACATGGTGTAGACTATGATGAAACCTTTTCTCCAGTAGCTATGCTCAAGTCCATTCGGATACTGCTTGCCATAGCAGCATACCATGACTATGAGATCTGGCAGATGGATGTAAAGACTGCTTTTTTCAATGGAAACCTTGAGGAAGAAGTCTATATGTCACAGCCAGAGGGTTTTGTCTCAAGTGGAAGACCAAATCAAGTATGCAAATTAAAGATGTCCATTTATGGACTAAAGCAAGCATCGAGGAGTTGGAACATCCATTTTGATGAAACAATCAAACATCCATTTTGATGAAACAATCAAAGCATTTGGTTTTGTCAAAAATGTGGATGAACCATGTGTGTATAAGAAGACAAGTGGGAGTGCATTTGTTTTTTTGATTTTGTATGTGGACGATATACTGATCATTGGGAATGATATCCCCATGTTGCAGTTGGTTAAAACTTGGCTATCATCAATGTTTTTCATGAAGGATTTGGGAGAAGCATCTTATATACTGGGTATAAGGATTTATATTGATAGATCCAAGAGGATGCTGGGCTTATCCCAATGCAGGTACATTGACATGGTGTTGAAGATATTCAACATGGATGGAAGTAAGAAAGGTTATTTGCCAATGAGTCAAGGCATACAACTCTCTAAGAAAATGTCTCCTAAGACATCAGAAGAAAGAGAGAGGATGGCTATGATTCCTTATGCTTCGGCTATAGGATCGATAATGTATGCCATGTTATGTACCAGGCCTAATGTCGCTTATGCCTTGAGCATAGTGAGCAGTTTTTAGGCAAATCCAGGAGAGGATCATTGGAGAGCTATGAAAAATATTCTTAAGCACCTGAGAAGGACTAAAGATATTTTTGTAGTATATGGAGGATCTGAATTGAAACTAGAAGGTTATACAGATTCTAGTTTTCAACCAGATCCAGATGATAGCAAATCCACATCAGGATATGTCTTCACCCTGAATGGTGGTGCAGTGAGTTGGAAAACTATAAAGCAGCCAACAGTAGCTGACTCAGTCACTAAGGCAGAGTACATAGCTACAAGTGAAGCCATAAGGGAAGTTGTTTGAATGAAGAAATTAATCACGAAATTGGGCATGGTTCCTACTATAGAACAACTAGTGTCACTTCATTATGGAAATACTAGAGTTGTTGTGCAAGTTAAGGAACCAAGGTCTCATAAAAAGCCCAAGCACATTCTAAGATGCTTCCACCTTGTTCAAGGACAAGATGTTGTCATGGAATAAGTTGACACAAAGAACAATATAGCAGACCAATTCACTAAAACATTAGTCAAGCAGCAGTTAGATCGTCACTTAGATTGTATGGGCATAAAATACAAGGGCGATTGGCTTTAGTGCAAGTGGGAGTTTGATAGAAAAGTGCCCTAAGTGCCAATCATTATGAGGGCATTTTTGTAAACTTCCAACTCATGTATGACATATTTTCATATTAATAAAGGCATGTGATTCATCATATACTGCTGTATCATGTTTCTGATGATTATGATGAACCCCATAGAATAGGGTAATGGAATTAGGGTTATGATAAAATAATAGTGAGACCTAATTCTTATAAACCTTTATCTAGAATATTCCTAGTCATTGGACCATCGATTCGGGGATTGATAAATCTGGAAAGACTAGCTTATCCTATGTATGCTCCATTGATGAGGGTGGTTGATCTTACAACCACTTGTGTAGAGACACTAAGACAAGGATAAGGGTGCTCATCAGACTATGAGTACACTGGAACTGATCCGCACCGGGACTATCTTATGGAAGTCTTACTACTTGTCAAAAGATAGATCCTAGAGTAGAAGTTGTGCATGTGATCTTTAGACCTTTGGTCACCATGGTTCCTTGTGCACACTAAGCCATACTTTGGTTCATACTCACTCATGGCATTGCAATATTTACGGGATGTTCTGGGTATGGTAGAAGGTGTATGAAGGATATGAGTGGACCAACAAGGAATCGATCATTCCTAGTAAGAGGAATTGTTATCCCATGCAATTTCTTCGATTAGAGACTCAAGGAGCCTTTGATCAAAGCAGGAAGAGATTAGTGGAATCTAATCAGTCATCAGTTTAGTCCTCATGATCGAGTTGAGATTCGATATAATTAAGTGTTAGGGTTTGACATCTATCCATACATATCACTTAATCGGGATAATAGGAGATCGAAAGATTAAATTGCACAGTAACTTACTACTGAAGGGTATTTTGGTATTTTCCACCAAATTTCTCATCTTCCAGGTAGGCATGACACGTTGCTAGACATCAATCTTGTCTTGTAGGTTTTCATGAACCAATTTATTTTGTTTCATGAGTCAATTCGATGTGTGATTCGAATTGGATAATTAGGTGAGCCAATTTGACCTAATTAGGTCAATCGGGTTCGATCGGATCGAATCGGCTCAAACCTAAACCTACTGCTGGCTAGATGTGGAATCCAATGGGTCACACACAATAGAGACTTGGCCAAGGAAGTCATTCATGATTTAATTAGGGTCATGGGATCCTAATTGGTTAGCCGGATTACATACTAGCATATTTACGCTAACCTAATTCCTAACCCAATTGGATTGGATTCGGTTGCTTGCTAATTGGGCTAACCTAATTATGAAAAACCTAAATTAGGTTGAGTCCTAAGTGGGGCTAGCCAAATCAAAGCTTGATCTAATTTTTATTTGGACTTTTGGGCATGTTAGGCTTCATATATGAAAAGTCCCAATGGCATGGGACTCTTGGTACCTAAATGACACCTTAACTTCAAAAAGGCACAGAAGGAGCTACAAACTTCTAATTTGAAAATAAATTATATGGTAAAAAAGCTTATTTAATGCTCTTTCTAGTGACACTCATATTTCATATTTTTCACTGATCAATATATGCTGCTTTGGGTGGAGAGAGAAGTGGGAAAAGAAAGTGGTGCCCTTTTGGAGCACCCGGGAAAAGTATGGCGCGCGCATAAGGACTAAGAGTCCTTCTGCAGATGAAACTCTAGGAGCTTCATCAAAGTGGCACCTCTTCTCTTTATCCCCACACCTCTTGGAGAGGATTGACCGATCAAAAAAGTGGAAGGGGCGGTGTGAAAGCAGAAAGAAATATTGGCGCGCAGATGAAGAGTCGCTTCTCTTCATTTGCATGCGCACTATTCTGAGGCAAAGTCCTTCTACCCTTAGGACTCTACCTATTCCACGCTCTTCAAGAAAGAAAGGATGCCTCCTTCCATTCTTCATAACTGGTATATGCCACATGGCATATTGGAAACTGCTCCGGAAAGGGAAAGAACATCAAATAAGACTCTTGAAGCATGAAGAGCCTTATCAGACATGAAGAGTCGTATCTGATAAGGAGTCTCGGGATGCTTTTCACTCCCCATTTGAATCTATATAAAGGGGGTATGGTGAAATGAGACTTAAGATTTTTGTCATCAGAAATAGAAGTCCATTTTCTCGAGAGTTATCTGAGTGCCTCTTTCTGTTGTCTCCCTCCCTTCTTCTTTTAAGACAAGACCTGTCTTGTTAAGACAAGGTCTTATCTTTTAGGACAGGGCTTTGTTTTAGGACATAAGCCTAAGGGGTCCTAGGGGAGGGTTGTCCTAAAGCCAAGAGTGCCTTAGGAGAGTGTCTAGAGAGCCTTACAGTAGGACAGGGTGTCCTACAGTGGTCAAAGGTCCAAAGGCTATCCTAAGAGTCCTATTGAAGCAAGCAACCCCGGTAGGGATTCTTCCTTGGTTCAAGTCTCATGTGGATCACCATTGGTGTAGGGTTCGGTGGCAAGGCGGAATCATAGATTTCAAAAATTTTTATCTTAATGAAATCTTCACCAAACCTTCAACCCAAAATCTCCTTAAAAGAATTAAAACATATAGGATGTTTATATAAGATTTAATCTCAAATCAAGATACTAACCTGTATCGCAAAATCCAAACTCTGAATCTCCACCAGGTGCCCAAATGTTCACCCTCCAATGGTGATCCACACAGAAAAACAATGAAGACAAAATTTCTATTTCTTGGTTCCTCTTCTTGAATTCTTTTTCAAGAATTCAATTCTTGGACCTTTAGGCTGAAATTTTATTTCTTGAAAATTTCCTTTTCTTCCTTCTTTCCTCTTCTTGAATTTTCTTCAAGAATTCCCTTTCTTGAATCCCTTTTCTTGAATTGAATTGGAAGAAAAAATTAAGACAGTCAAAGTCTTAATTCAAGAAAGAAAAGAAGAAAAGATCCTTTCCCTGTTCTTTCCTTTACCGTTCAAGACCTTCTTCTTATTCTTGTTTAGGGTCAGAGTTTCGACAGAGGATACCTCTGTAAGGGAAACAATACCCAACAAGAACAAGAGGAAGGAGTATTCTGGAGAGGAAGTGAGGGAATTGGATCTCTGAACTATGTTGCGTGAAAACCCCCGAGAACCCCAACCCTATTTATAGATCTCAGAGGGGTGTCATCTCGAACAACGCAACCCTCTGAAACCCCAGGGATCACGATCCCTCATTCCTCACACGTCCCCTCAACCAAAAATCATGATTCTCCGATTTGATTTTCGTTTTTCCGACGAGGAGAACTCTCGGAAAAACTTTAGGAAGGATCGCGACTTTTGGAGACGGATTTGCGACCGAAAAGCGACGGATCTTTTTCTTAAATTTTTCTGGCCATCAGATCCAGATCCAAGGGCGCCAGACAAGGATCTGAAACGCACTTCTTCAGAAATTTCTCTGACATTTTTTTTTTTTTTTCTCACGCGTTTTAAGAGAAGTCCACGCGCGTGGACTTTCTTTCTTGGCGCGCGCGGGTGAGAGAAGGGAGGGGGCGGCTTGGAGAGAGGGTCTCAGTGAATTAAATTCACTTGGGTTCAGCCATGGGTTAGCCCAATGTCCTAAAAATTAAATTGGACCTTAATCTGGTTCAATTAGAACCCAATTAAGCCCAATTCGGAACCAAATTCGAATCTGATTCGAATAGAAATTTGGTCTGCAACACATGCTAGTGTGTTTATCATGCAAACATGATTTAATTCCAAATTAAATCCTTCATCAATTTTCTTTTGTGTGTGACCCATTGGGTTCCACACCTAGCCAGCAGTAGGTCCGAGTGCTATCTGACTTAATTCGGTTAGATCTCAACTAAGCCGATTTAGGTCAACACAAACTAGCTCGACTCGGTCAATTAGAATCTAATTCAAATTGACTGATTTGAATTACCATGACTCAATCATATACCTACAAGACAAGATTGACGTCTAGCAACGTATCATGTCTACCCGGAAGATGTGGAATTTTGGTGGAATTACCAAAATACCCTTCAGTGGTGAGTTACCGGGCAATTCAGTCCTTTGATCAACTTGCATCCCGAATATGATTATGAATATGGATATTTGTCAAATCCAATTTTCATATTCATCCCTAGCTCAATCTTTATAATGATGATTCATTAATGAACCATTAGAAAATAACTCTAATGTTCATACTTTGATCAAAGGTTTCCTGAATCCATCATTTGAAATTAGCTGGATGCTATTCCCTCTTACTAGGGCTGATCAATTCCTTGTTGACCTACTCACAACCTTCATATACAATCCACCATAACCAATATCACCTCGTGCATGACTCAGTGTCATGATTGACTGCGAACCAAAGTATGGATTCATGTATATAAGGTACTATGGTAGTCTCAGGTCAAAGGACCACATGCACTACTCCCACTATGAGAATTATCTATTGACAAACAGATAAGGTTCCATTAGATATTCTCAATCTGGATCAATTCAGTGAACTCATTCTCCAATGAACACTCACATCCTAGTATTAGTGTCAAACACAAGTAACTGTGAGATCAGTCACCCTTATTACAAAACATATATAGGATGTGCTGGTCTTGCCGGAAACATTGATCCCCAACTCAATGCCCCATCGACCAGGAATATTTTAGATTAGGGTTTTAAGGCTTTAGGTCTCACTGGTATGATCTCATCATAACCCTAGAACCATAGCCCTAATCTATGGGGTTCATCATAAAATCAAAAAGACACAACAAATGATGAAAATAATGCCTTTATAAAATGTCAATTCATTGATTTTGGGATCAAAATTACAATATTTCAATTGGCTTTCAGGGCACAATCTTTCAATCTCCCACTTGCACTAAAGCCAATCGCCTTTAAATCTTAACCCCATACAATCAAGGTGGCGATCAAACTCTCGCTGTGATAGAGCCTTAGTGAACGGGTCTGCTATGTTGTTCTTCGTTTCTACCCTTTTAATGCAGACTTCTTGTCTTTCGACAATCTCTCGAACGAGATGGAAGCGTCTCAGAATGTGCTTTGATTTGTGATGAGCTCTTGGTTCCTTTGCTTGAGCAACAGCCCCCGTATTATCAAAGTAAAGTGATACTGGACCTTCAATCTCAGGAACTACGCCCAACTCTGATATGAACTTCTTCATCCAGACAGCTTCCTTGGCAGCTTCACTAACAGCAATGTACTCTGCCTCAGTTGTTGAGTCAGCTACAGTTTGCTGTTTAGAACTTTTCCAACTTACAGCTCCTCCATTAAGGGTAAAAACATACCCAGATATAGATTTGCTGTCATCTGGATCTGATTAAAAACTAGAATCTGAATAAGCTTCTAGTTTAAGATCAGATCCTCCGTATATTAGAAAAATATCCTTAGTTCTTCTTAAGTACTTAAGAATATTTTTCACAGCCTTCCAATGATCCTCTCCTGGATCAGCCTGAAACCTGCTGGCTATACCTAAGGCATATGCCACATCAGGCCTAGTACATAACATAGCATACATAATAGACCCTACTGCCGAAGCATAAGGTACCGAATTCATTCTATTTCTTTCTTCAGGTGTCTTAGGAGACATCTTCTTAGAAAGATGTATGCCATGACCAATAGGTAAGTAACCTCTTTTACTTTCCTCCATGCTAAATCTTTTTAGCACTTGGTCAATGTACCTAGACTGGGATAAACCTAGCATCCTCCTAGATCTATCTCTATAGATCTTGATGCCTAGTATATAAGATGCTTCTCCCAAGTCTTTCATGGAAAACTGTTTAGATAACCATACCTTGACTGATTGTAACATTGGGATATCATTCCCAATGAGGAGTATGTCATCTACATACAGAACCAAGAAAACTATGGCACTCCCACTAGTCTTCTTGTACACACAAGGTTCATCCTCATTTTTGATAAAGTCAAATTCTTTGACTGTCTTATCAAATCGGATGTTCCAACTCCTAGATGCTTGCTTTAATCCATAAATAGATTTCTTTAGCCTACATACCTGATTAGGTTTAGTCTTCCAAGACAAAACCTTCTAGCTGTGACATATAAACCTCTTCCTCAAGGAAACCATTGAGGAATGCAGTCTTCACATCCATCTGCCAGATTTCATAATCATGATATGCTGCTATAGCAAGCATGATCCGAATAGATTTGAGCATGGCAACAGGAGAAAATGTTTCATCATAATCTATTCCCTGTTTTTGTCTGAAACCCTTAGCCACTAATCTGGCTTTATAAGTTTCAACTTGGCCATCTGTCCCAATCTTTTTCTTATAGACCCATTTGCATCCAATAGGGTTAACACTCTCTGGTGCATCAACCAAAGTCCAGACTTGGTTGACATGCATGGAGTCCATTTCGGATCTCATGGCTTCCAGCCATTTGTCTGAGTCACTACTTATGACAGCATCCGTATATGTTAGAGGCTCATCATTATCAATGATTCGGGCTTCATTATTTTCAATAATGAACCCATACCTTTCAGGTGCATGTCGCACTCTATCAGACTTACGGATAGGAGTGGTGTGTTCAGGTTCTATACTAACTGTGTTATGATTTTGTTGAGATGTATCTATTTGTTGAACTTCTTCAAGTTCAATATTTCTCCCACTGCCCTTTTGTAGGATGAATTCCTTTTCCATAAAAATGGCATGCCTACTGACTAAAATCTTTTGTTCAGTAGGGTGGTAGAATAGATATCCTATACTATTTTTGGGATATCCAACAAATAGACATTTTTCTGCTCTAGCATCAAGCTTTTGTCCAAAATTTCTTTTGACATAAGCTGGACATCCCCATATCTTAAGGTGCTTAAGATTGGGTTTCCTTCCCCTCCATAACTCATATGGAATGCCAGATACATATTTGGATGGTACTCTATTCAAAATATTAGCCGCTGTTTCCAAGGCATATCCCCAGAAAGAAACAGGTAAGTCTGTGAAGCACATCATGGACCGTACCATATCTAATAAAGTACGATTTCTCCTTTCAGCAACACCATTTAATTGTGGTGTGTAAGGAGGAGTCCATTCAGAGATGATTCCCTTTTGTTTAAGGTGATCAAGAAACTCGGTGGATAAGTATTCACCTCCTCTATCTGATCGAAGGATCTTAATACTTTTCCCCGTTTGTTTCTCTACCATACTTTGATACTCTAAAAATTTTTCAAAAGCTTCGGACTTATGTTTCATTAGATACACAAATCCGTACCTTGAAAAGTCATCAGTGAATGTGATGAAATATGAGTATCCACCCTTGGCCTGAGTTGTCATAGGTCCACATACATCAGTGTGTATGAGTCCTAATAACTCTGTTGTCCTTTCATTATGTCCACTAAATGGAGTCTTGGTCATTTTACCCATGAGACATGATTCACAAGTTCCTAATGATTCATAGTCATAAGGATTAAGGAATTTTTCCTTGTATAACTTGTTAATCCTCTGCTCACTAATATGTCCAAGACGACAGTGCCAAAGTAAAGTATTGTTTACTTCATCTCTTTTTCGTTTATTACTAACATGTAGTATATTGTCATCAGAAGATAAAGTTAAGAGACCATTGCAAAATATGCCATTAAATATTATTTCATTAGAAAAACTGATTGAGCAGCCACTGCTAATTACATTCATAATATATCCTTGTTTAAGTAACAAGGGTACAGATATGATGTTTCTAATGATTCTAGGCGTAAAATAACAATTCTTTAACTCTAAAATCTTCCCAGAAGGCAGCTTCAACATATAAGTCCCTACAGCTTCTGCTTGGATGGAATCTCCTCCAGCACCGTAGAGCTCGAAGTCGCCTTCCTTCAAAACTCTAATGTTCTGTAGTCCCTGCAATGATTTGCAGATATGATGACCACAAGCAGTATCCAATATCCAAGAGTTTGAATTAGAAGTGTCTAATGACAAAATTGCATGTATCTCATACATACC
Organism: Areca catechu; assembly: GCA_021397845.1. Lineage (NCBI taxonomy): Eukaryota > Viridiplantae > Streptophyta > Magnoliopsida > Arecales > Arecaceae > Areca > Areca catechu. Next base: position 78,658,390 of record CM038044.1, on the reverse strand, counting down.
TGTTGGTGCATTACTAGCACCGGGCTTCAGACTTGCAAGGTAAACCTTGCAGTTTCTTTTCCAGTGACCCGGCTTGCCACAATGAAAGCAGGTCATTTGTCCGGAGGCCTTCTTTCCTTTCTTTTTCTTGATGCCCCCTTTTGGGTTTAACCTCCTCTTGGAACCCTTTTTGCCTATTTTCTTCTTGTTTACACCATCCACAAGAAGAAGTGGAGCCTTATTTTTCTTTAAATGGCTCTCTGCTGTTTTTAACATATTCAACAGCTCAGGCAAGGAAGTGTTAAGTTTGTTCATATGATAATTAAGAACAAACTGTGAAAATGACTCTGGGAGTGACTGCAGGATTAAATCCTGATTCAACTCCCCATCCATAACAAAACCCAATTGACCCAATCGGGTGATTAGGTCAATAACCTTTAATACATGGTCTTGTACGGATGTACCTTCTGTCATCCTTGCACGGAATAACTGCTTAGATATTTCATATCTTGCAGTTCGACTATGTTCTCCATAAAGTTCTTTTAAATTGAGCAATATGGAGTTTATGTCCATGCTATCATGTTGCCTCTGTAACTCATTGGTCATAGAGGCAAGCATTATACACTTGACAGTAAGTGAGTCATTTTGCCACGTGTTATATGTGGTCTTATCCTCTTGCGAGGCATCTTCCCCTAATGGTTCCAAGGTTGGGGTATCAAGAATATAAGAAATTCTTTCTTGGCTGAGTACTATCTTCAGGTTTCTCAACCAATCAACATAGTTTGGTCCAGTCAATTTATTTGCATCAAGAATGCTACGGAGTGAGAGTGAAGAGGCCATTTAATCTACATTAACAAACAACATTACATAAGCAGACAATCAATGTTGACAAAACATAATTAAATTAGGACTTTAACTTAATTATGTCTCCCACTATTTTATCAAGCATCATAACCCTCAATGTGATGATCGAGAAAACCCTAATTGGTTCTCTTAGTGGGGTTGAGATCCTAATTCCTTATAAAAGACCTTGTGTGTACACAACAAATCTTATATAAGTTCAAAGGTAGGAAAAACTCTTTCCAATTGTAATTCATACAATTCTCAACTTATCTTGGCCTCTAAAATATTAATAGTCTTGTGTGTACACAACAAACTATAATATTTTAGTTAAGTTAGACCCTTCATTGCTATATAGTCATGATATTAATCATAATACCCTTGTGTGTACACAACAAAGTATTATATTAAATCATTCCATAAGCATCAAATGTACCAAGAAAAAATTATGTTAGTCACCATAAAGAAAAGGCCTTGTGTGTACACAACAAACCTAATACGGATCATAACATAATAATGACTTGGCATGAAGGAAAGCCATATGTAGTGAATATTACACTGAGCATATTAATCAATAATTAAGTTAATCATACCGGCCAGGTAAGTGGGAGAGTGGTGGGAGTCCCCCCGTTGCTTTCCTTAGACACCAATAAGAATTGGCCAGGTCAGTCAACGGAACCAATTAAAAACCACGTCCTCTTTACCGATCATGAACCACTTTTCCTAGACACCGAATGATAAACTAATCATATTGATTATTTTTGCTTTTGGTATATGACACTACAACTTAATATGTTGTTAAAGAGGGCTTTATTAAAACAAAGCACATTCTAGCAAATATGTGCCATAGTGTGCCATCATACTAGGACAACCATTTACCACATAATGGATCCACCATTATGCCAGGGCAACCTTATTTCAGTATGATGACTAGAAGGCTAAACATATCTCTATGCAAATTAAGGTTTAAGTGAAAACCTTAATTAGTGGCATACTTCAAACATATATGCATAATTAACACAAAAATGTGATTAGTGTGTCATCATACTAGGACAACCATTTACCACATAATGGATCCACCATTATGCCAGGGCAACCTTATTTCAGTATGATGACTAGATCTCTATGCATATCTCTACAACAATTAGGGTTTGAATGAAAACCCTAATTGGTGACATTATAACAAACATATATTACATCTCATGTTACTTTTATAAAAATGCATCTAAAATTCAGAATATATATTTTAATCTTAATAAGGAGGCTCTGATACCACTGTAGGGTTCGGTGGCAAGGCGGAATCATAGATTTCAAAAATTTTTATCTTAATGAAATCTTCACCAAACCTTCAACCCAAAATCTCCTTAAAAGAATTAAAACATATAGGATGTTTATATAAGATTTAATCTCAAATCAAGATACTAACCTGTATCGTAAAATCCAAACTCTGAATCTCCACCAGGTGCCCAAATGTTCACCCTCCAATGGTGATCCACACAGAAAAACAATGAAGACAAAATTTCTATTTCTTGGTTCCTCTTCTTGAATTCTTTTTCAAGAATTCAATTCTTGGACCTTTAGGCTGAAATTTTATTTCTTGAAAATTTCCTTTTCTTCCTTCTTTCCTCTTCTTGAATTTTCTTCAAGAATTCCCTTTCTTGAATCCCTTTTCTTGAATTGAATTGGAAGAAAAAATTAAGACAGTCAAAGTCTTAATTCAAGAAAGAAAAGAAGAAAAGATCCTTTCCCTGTTCTTTCCTTTACCGTTCAAGACCTTCTTCTTATTCTTGTTTAGGGTCAGAGTTTCGACAGAGGATACCTCTGTAAGGGAAACAATACCCAACAAGAACAAGAGGAAGGAGTATTCTGGAGAGGAAGTGAGGGAATTGGATCTCTGAACTATGTTGCGTGAAAACCCCCGAGAACCCCAACCCTATTTATAGATCTCAGAGGGGTGTCATCTCGAAACAACGCAACCCTCTGAAACCCCAGGGATCACGATCCCTCATTCCTCACGCGTCCCCTCAACCAAAAATCATGATTCTCCGATTTGATTTTCGTTTTTCCGACGAGGAGAACTCTCGGAAAAACTTTAGGAAGGATCGCGACTTTTGGAGATGGATTTGCGACCGAAAAGCGATGGATCTTTTTCTTAAATTTTTCTGGCCATCAGATCCAGATCCAAGGGCGCCAGACAAGGATCTGAAACGCTCTTCTTCAGAAATTTCTCCGACATTTTTTTTTTTTTTCTCACACGTTTTAAGAGAAGTCCACGCGCGTGGACTTTCTTTCTTGGCGCGCGCGGGTGAGAGAAGGGAGGGGGCGGCTTGGAGAGAGGGTCTCAGTGAATTAAATTCACTTGGGTTCAGCCATGGGTTAGCCCAATGTCCTAAAAATTAAATTGGACCTTAATCTGGTTCAATTAGAACCCAATTAATCCCAATTCGGAACCAAATTCGAATCTGATTCGAATAGAAATTTGGTCTGCAACACATGCTAGTGTGTTTATCCTGCAAACATGATTTAATTCCAAATTAAATCCTTCATCAATTTTCTTTTGTGTGTGACCCATTGGGTTCCACACCTAGCCAGTAGTAGGTCCGAGTTCTATCTGACTTAATTCGGTTAGATCTCAACTAAGCCGATTTAGGTCAACTCAAACTAGCTCGACTCGGTCAATTAGAATCTAATTCAAATTGACTGATTTGAATTACCATGACTCAATCATATACCTACAAGACAAGATTGACGTCTAGCAACGTATCATGTCTACCCGGAAGATGTGAAATTTTGGTGGAATTACCAAAATACCCTTCAGTGGTGAGTTACCGGGCAATTCAGTCCTTTGATCAACTTGCATCCCGAATATGATTATGAATATGGATATTTGTCAAATCCAATTTTCATATTCATCCCTAGCTCAATCTTTATAATGATGATTCATTAATGAACCATTAGAAAATAACTCTAATGTTCATACTTTGATCAAAGGTTTCCTGAATCCATCATTTGAAATTAGCTGGATGCTATTCCCTCTTACTAGGGCTGATCAATTCCTTGTTGACCTACTCACAACCTTCATATACAATCCACCATAACCAGTATCACCTCGTGCATGACTCAGTGTCATGATTGACTGCGAACCAAAGTATGGATTCATGTATATAAGGTACTATGGTAGTCTCAGGTCAAAGGACCACATGCACTACTCCCACTATGAGAATTATCTATTGACAAACAGATAAGGTTCCATTAGATATTCTCAATCTGGATCAATTCAGTGAACTCATTCTCCAATGAACACTCACATCCTAGTATTAGTGTCAAACACAAGTGACTGTGAGATCAGTCACCCTTATTACAAAACATATATAGGATGTGCTGGTCTTGCCGGAAACATTGATCCCCAACTCAATGTCCCATCGACCAGGAATATTTTAGATTAGGGTTTTAAGGCTTTAGGTCTCACTGGTATGATCTCATCATAACCCTAGAACCATAGCCCTAATCTATGGGGTTCATCATAAAATCAAAAAGACACAGCAAATGATGAAAATAATGCCTTTATAAAATGTCAATTCATTGATTTTGGGATCAAAATTACAATATTTCAATTGGCTTTCAGGGCACAATCTTTCACTTGGCTATCCTTCCAGAAGTGTCCGGAGATCAGAGAACGGCCTTGAGAGGTTGATCAGTTAGCACCACGATGGCGTGGGCCTGAAAGTATGGCCGTAGTCGCTTTGCCGCAATCACTAAGGAGTAGATCAACTTCTATATCCTTGCATATCACGTTTCTGCATCATGCAGGACCTTGCTGGTGTAGTAAATTAGCTTGTGGGACCCGTCTTCTTCCTTCCAGACAAGAACCGAACTCACTGCTTTATTTGAAGCAGAGAGGTACAGATAGAGGACCTCGCCTTCTCTTGGCTTAGAGAGCAATGGCGGGGTTTCCAGATACTTCTTTAGTTCCTCAAAGGTAATACGACAGTCTTCAGACCATTCGAAACCCTTTGATTGCCGGAGCACCTTGAAGAATGGAAGACATTTCTTGGCTGACCGAGAGATAAATCTGCTTAGGGAGGCAATCCTCCCTGTCAACTGCTGGACTTCTTTCTTACAAGAGGGATGTCTCACATCTTTCAAAGTTTGAATCTTCTCAGGGTTCGCCTCAATCCCTCATTTAGTGACAAGGAAGCCCTAGAATTTGCCCAAAGTGACCCCAAAGGAACACTTTGCCGGGTTTAGCTTCATATGGTAGCACCGGAGAGCGCTGAATGATTCCTCCAAGTCGTGGATGTGATCTCTCCGGTGGAGGCTCTTAATGATCATGTTGTCAATATAGGCCTCCATATTTCTATCCAGTTGCTTTTCGAACACCTTGTTGATCAGCCTCTGAAATGTCGCTCCGGCATTCTTGAGGCCAAACGGTATCATCTTGTAGCAGTAAAGGCCCTTATCAGTGATGAATGCCATCTTCTCCTCATCTTGTGGATCCATTCTAATTTGATTATAGCCGGAGAAGGCATCCATGAAGCTCAGCAACAGGTGGCCGGCGGTAGCGTTGACCAGTTGATCAATCTTTGGGAGGGGGAAGCTATCTTTTGGGCAAGCTTTGTTGAGCTCTGTATAGTCGATGCAAATCCTCCACTTGCCACTAGGTTTCTTCACCATCACCACATTGGCCAACCACTCGGGGTTGCGGGCCTCTCTGATGAACCCTGCCTCGAGGATCTTGCCAACTTCTTCGTCTACAGCTTGCTATCTTTCGGGGGCGAAGCTTGTCTTCTTCTGCCGCACCAGCTTATACCCAGGGGTTACTTCCAGCTGATGAGTGATCACATCAGCAAGAATCCCAGGCATGTCCGAAGCCAACCAGGCGAAGACATCGGTGTTGTCCCTGAGGAAACGGATCAGCTCCGTTCTGGTTTCCTCATTAAGTGCGCTCCCGATCTGCACAACTCTAGAGGGATCTTCTTCTTTCAAAGGCACCGAAACGGTCCTCTCCATGGGCTCACCAAGATTTGTAGTTTCATCACTCGGATCCAGCTGATCCAGGGTAGTCGAATCCTTGAAATGCTTGTCTTCAATCATCAGACACTGCTGTGCCATCCTCTGGTTTCCTTTAACCTCTCCAACACCATTCCTGGTGGGGAAGTGTACCAAGAGGCAGTGAGAGGAGATTACGGTCCGGAACTTGTTCAAGGCAGGCCACCCCAGAATAATATTGTATGCTGAGGGGATCCAGACTATCGTGAAGTTGATCGGCAGTGTCTTTTATCGAGGTTCGGTACCGAAAGCACAATTTTCCCCTCAGCAAAAACTTGGTTGCCCCCAAAACCAGAAAGCGATATGGGGGATTTTTGCAGTTGATGTCTAGGCAAACACATTTTAGAGAATGCATCATATAACAAGACATCTGTCAAACTTCCATTATCTACAAGGATCCGCTGTACATCATAATTGGCCACTATGGCCGAAATTACAAGAGGATCATCATGTGGGAGCCGAACTCCTGCAAGGTCGTTGTCGGAGAAGAGGATGGTGTTGTTGTCTTTAAGTCACTTTGGAGCATCATCCTTATCCCATCTCCAGTTGGTGGGTCGGTGTATCATCTCTACACCTCCATTGGTGGGCCTTTGATTTGGCAATTTGGCTTCTTCAGGAGGTGGCTGGGAAATAGTTTCTTCCGACCGAGGGCCTTGACGATTGATATACCACCCCAGGCACCCTCTCTTGATGAGATCCTCAATTGCATCCTTCAGTTGGATGCATTTTTCTATATTATGGCCATGGTCCCGGTGGAATCGGCAGTATTTGTTCCTGTTCCTGACGAAAGAGGAGGCCTTCATGGGGTGGGGCCGTTGGAGATAGTTTTCTTTTTCTATCTCCATGAGGATCTTCTCTCGAGGGAGGTTGAGGGGGGTGTAGGAGTCGAATCTTCCTCCCAATGCTTTGGGCTTGGTAGGGCTTCTTTGGTGGTCTGCATATCTGCCGCCATTGTTATTAGAAGTTTGGGGAACTTGTCCCCTATTATTCTTCTTCATTGAAGGGGGTTTCCCTTCAATCAATCATCGATTCACCGCCTGCTCTTCAGCATCATTGTATTTCTGAGCCATTGATAGGAGCTCAACATAGCTTTTAGGGAACTTCTTATCCAAGGAGAAAGTAAGCCTGGAGGTACGAATCCCCTTCTTCAGCGCTGACATGGTCATGTGTTCGTTGAGATCTGGGATCTCAAGCATGGTCGCATTGAACCTATAGATATAATCTTGCAGGCTTTCTCCTTCATTCTGGTAAAGGAGGAACAATGTGTCCATATTCCGAGGAGTCTTGCGGCAGGTCCTGAAATGCAAGACAAACAAGTTTTCTAATTCAAAAATAAATTTGATGGTACCTGGGCACAGGCTCGGGTACCACATCCGAGCAGACTTCTTTAAGGTAGCTGGGAATGCCAAGCAGTACATCACGTCCGAAGCTCCTTGAATCATCATATGGGCCTTGAAGCTACCCAAATGATCGAGGGGGTCGGTGGTGCCATCGTAGGTCTCCATCCGGGGAACCCTGAAGTGCCGAGGGGTGACCTCGCTATGATGCAGTCGATGTAGGGTGGGCGTAGGTCACCCATAATCAGGTCATCGGGATCCTTAAGATCCTGCATCCTGTGCTCTCGTGCCTTTGCCATCTTTGATTCGATGGCTCTGAACCTCCCATCATAATTGAGAGTCTACTTCGGCGCTCTCTCCACAGAAGTGGAGTCTCTAGAGGAGGGTGAGGGAGTTTTCCTAGGCCTCTTCCCTTTGTGCAGGAAATCGGCGGACCTGGTCAACCTCGAAGTTCGGCCTTCAGGGGAGGATCGAGAACGGGTAGAGGGATGCGCGGAATCCTCCCGTGGAGCTCTCCTTCTTCAGGATCGAGAGCTATGTCTAGAAATAGCCGGTGGGTTGGCCACCGAAAAGGCTCTGTCTTGGAACTCTTGAACCATGACCGTTAGGTTGGCGACCTGGTCATAAGAGCTTCAAACTGCTGCACTCCTACAACAACTATGGGAGGCGGAGCATCGTTCTCCTCTAGGGGTGCACCCCCCTGAGATGGAGCACGACTCCGGCTTGTAGAAGCGATTGGGGCTTTTCCTCTTGCTATCAAAAACTTTTTTCTTCTCCTTGTCTGGGAGAGAGCTTAAAAAATGTTAATGCCCCCCTGCCTGGCACGCCAATCTGTTGGCGTGGAGTCCTTGGATCGGCCGGTTGGAGCCGCTGCATCGCAGGACCGCTCCCTGGTTCACCTGCAAAATAGGTCCCTTGCCGAAGTTGTTCCAGTGGAGGACACTCCGATGCCTAAGTCAGTGGCGGATTCCAGCCACAGAATGGAGAAGATGTGGAGAGTGGAAGAGGAAAAGGGCTCTTGGAGATTGTAAGCATATGTGGGTGAGAATGTTTGCACGCGTACCTCTCCAGCAATCCTTCTTACCCTTATTTAAAGAATGCCTCCGGCGTGCATCCCGCTCCTTTTTTGGTGATCATGGGGAGCCAATCTCTCCCATGATTGGCGATCGTGGGTTGTCATTGAGCGGTTCTGGCTAGATCGGAGGTGTGGTAGCAAGAGTTGCGCGCCATGATCATGGCACGATGAGTGTCCATTGTAACTGTTTGTTACAATTAACTTTCTGGAACAGATTGTGGTCCAAGCTTCGGATTTCCCTTTGCGTAGGCTGAAGACTTGGTATTTCTTTGAGGTCGGAGATCGCGTCTATGGTGGGGACCGAAGTACGTGCCTTTGAAAGTCTATGGATAGTTCGGTCTTCGGCCAGGGCCGAAGACGTTACTCGAAGGACTGGACTCCGGATGTTGTGGTCCGGTATGAAGCCTTGGGTTGCCTACAATTGGCCTGTCCCCTTCTTGGTCCGATGTCCGTAGTGTGGAGAAGCGAGCTTTGACCAATCGAACCGGAGTTTGGTTTACAGTTGAACCGGGATATCCCAATAGGTACATCCCTCAATAAAATTTTTAGAAGACATACCAATCAGGAGGCCTTGTCAATATGGCAGAAAAAGGTTCGTAGAGTATTCTACGACGATTATCCCTGATCCATGAAATATAAGAGGTAAGCATGCTAGACCAAGATTAAAAAATTCTATAACAATTTTTAGGAAGGGATTATGTGTTTTGGGATGAGAGTGCAGGTGGGAGGTTAAAATTTTTTCTATCTTTCTAAAGGTCTACCCTAATCCCATTCTTGGATATGATGTGTCATCACATCATCCCTTCCTGATGGCAGTTTATCCAAGTTAATTATAAGTCTATCTCCGTATATCATTTTAGAATAAAAGATAGATTTTGGAGGCGATCTTCGAAAGTAGTGCCAAATATAGAAAAATCAGTGACAAACTTCTTAAGATCATTATCCCTCATTTCATAAACATCCCATCCAACATCTTGTCAATGCACCCGTAGAACACCAACTATTAAGTCTTCCTGATTAGAGATCACTGGTAGGTCTCAGTAGGTGTGACAGGAAGCATTGTCAATTCTAAATCTAGTGGTGATTCTAATGGAGGAGCAATTGGGGGTCTAGGTGTTGGCTCAACTTGTTCCATTAAAAGTGGGTTATCCCCGACAACGGTGCCATAAATCTGGTGCGCATCGCTATGCACTAATTTGAAACCTTAAATCCACTAATTTTAAGAGTAGAATAGTGGGAGTAAGGGTCGAACCCACAAGGACTTTTAGTTATTCTGAAAAATCAACACCAATGCTAATATTTTCTAATAAGAGAAAAAGACAAATAATGAAAAAGTATAAATATAATAGATAAGAATCTCGAAATTCTAACTAGTTACTTGCTAGGTGGGCTGGCACTCCTTCTATGTAAATGATCTGTATGATCCGATCCATATATAATCTATTCTTGGTGATTACGTTCCATATCTATTCGATCATGGCCCGTTCTTTTGAAATATAGATTAGTCAGAAATCGGGTACATACAAATTATAAAAATCTTTTAAGAGATAATTTATTCTAAGAGTACAAACTATTCCTATTGAATACAGCTTGTCCCAAGAGAATAAACTATGCCTAACAAGAATTAAAAAAAACTTATAGAAATGTTGAAAAGAAACTCTTTTTATTTAATAGAAAGTAAGTTCAAGAGATTAAAAAAAAAACTAAACCCCTTGTGCCAAGCACTACAGTGGAATCCCGAGAAAATGATTAGCCTTCCGTCCTGGACATCAGCTCCGCAGAAAAGAAATACGGGAATTGAAAGAGGAATGGGATGCAGAATGGAAGTCTACAGAATCCTCCCTCGGAGCGGAGAATGATTGAGGGCTTTATAGATGGGAAACACCATGTCGGGCGTGCATGGGAACCGCGGTGATTTCTTATCTTAATCAGCTCAAAAAGCTCGGTGCTATCTCCTTATCGTCGTACCCATTCGTGCGATCCCAGCAAGCTTCCTCCGATCATGAACCCATTCGCATGATCTCCATTTCTTATCCAAACAGACTCCTCCGTGTCCATCCAGCATCGTCCGACAACGAACCTCTTCTCTCGACCACAATGATTCGTACATCATCCGAAAGTGGGTGGTGGTCTTGTTCATCAGTGATGGGGTGATGGGTCATGATCGGCAACAAGAAAGAAGACCCGATGATGACCGGTGAATGGTGGAGACCGACAAAAGAGGGAGAGGCCAAGCAGTGGTTCGGACAGCATCAAGGGAGCTTCTCCAGCTTCAGTGGTCGGGGGAGAAGGGAAGACGGTGACAGTGATGAGCGGACGGTGTCTTGGAAGGAAGAAACAATGAAGATGGAGGCCGACATTTCCGGCCATTGGAGGCTCTTGGCGGCATGGGAACTGTCGTTGGCATCTTCCCCGGCCGACATTGGAGTAGGCAGGAGCTCCGGCGGGTTGGGTGACAGGTTGGGTAGCATGGGATGGCGGTGAAGAAGTTGAAGGGCAGTAGCCCTTTTCCGGCCATTTTCCGGTCGTTGGGAGCTTCTCCGACCGCCATGGAGGTCGCCGATGGGTTGGGTGGCATCGGAGGAAGTTCTCCGGCGAGTTTGGGTTCAAACGGAAGAGGGTGGTTTATGGTTCTGCTCCGTGGATTGTTGGTCATGGTGGATCATGGTCCACAGGCAGCTCTGTAGACCGAGCGGTTGGTCCTTGGTGGACTGGCCACTTTAAATTTCATGCAATTGTAGATAATTTCTTAAAAATTTCATTTTGAGCCCGTTTGAAGTCCGAATTGAATGCCGTATGTGCCATTGGACTCCATAATTCAAGCTCTACACATTTGTGAAGTCAATTTCTACAAAATACTATACAAAAATATTAATTTTAACCAAATAAAGTTGGATTAATTATCATTATTTTAATAATTATCAACTGATGCAGAACGATTGCTCTGATACCAAAATGATGCAGAACGGAAGCTCTGATACCAAAAATGATGTGGAACAAAAGAGATATGATGCGATGTGGAAGCAAATTAAAATTAATATATTTTTTTTATTTATTTATTTTTAGAAGTCGGCTTTGACTCAAAGGAAAGATAAACTAATGTTGAAAGAAACTAAGAAATGACAGAAAGCACAATTAAAAGGAGTGGATTATTAGAGTAACTCAGAAGTAGGATCGCTAGAGATTGAGAAACCCCCAGACCTAGGGTTTACTCCTCTTTCAAGAAACAGACGAAGAGAGAAGAGAAGGTTTTATACCTGACTATGATATCTCTCATTGCTTCAATTGAAGGACACTCTCGAGCAGATTGTAGGATCTTTGGAGACGGGGTATCTTCGCAATGGATCCTCGGATTGTAGTCCTATGGCAAGGTTGGCCTTCTTCTCGAACTCAGGATCTGGAAGAAGAAGAACAAAAGAAAAAAGAACCAGAAACTCAAAGAAAGACACTGACCTGAGGACTTAATGAAGATTGTTGGATGTAGAAGTTCCGGAGATCTTGATACTGATCTGACTCTTCTTTGAACTTGCTCTGTAGTTGAAACAGTTGATCTGAACCTGGATGCTGGTGGCCGGCCTCTATGTGGAAGAGAGGGGCCGTGAGATGTTGATGGAAAATTAGGATTTGGTGGTGGTGGAGTAGAGATGGGTGGACTAAGCTAGAGTTTTGGGGTTGGAGATCTCACACCTCCTAAAGGTTCCTAGGGAACCCGGATTTACTCCCTCACGGAGCTCAACACTTGAATACAAGTGCGGAAGAGAGAAACACAAAGTTGCACACAAAGAAATTGATTTCATTCATCATTTTTAATTCAAGAGTTACATAGAGTTGAATATATAGACATAACAAAGAAATAAATTTTATACATTTCCCATGTGGGACTAATAGGACTAACCCACACTTTAGGCATCAAATTCTCTTCCCAAGACTCCTTCCATGAGTGGGCAGCCCAAAAACTCCAAGAAAACTTGAAAATCAGCTCCAAATGGCAGGTTATGGGGGTGTCTCCTAGTATCTCTCCATGAATCAAGGATTTTTCCTTCATGGTTTGGCTCTTTTGGACACCTCCTAGTCTTGCTCCACAAGTTTAGGCTTCTTCCTTTCATGGCTTTGGCACTTTTGGAAACTTTTGGGTGCCTCCTTGATTTTCTCACCAAGACATGCTCTCTTCCCTTTTATAACTTGGATTTTTATGGAACATTGTGGGGCACCTCCTTGATCCTCTCTTCAAGAAAAATTCTTCCCATCCTGGCTTGGGTTTATCTGGAAAGAAGTTGGCTCCTCCTTGGATTGAGGTATCTTGATGGATTTCTCCCCTAAGTGGTGCAAGAAAAAAAGAACCTACTTACTTGAGGCGTGGGGACCAAGGTACACTGGATGGAGATGTGGCAGGGAGTCTGGCACCCACTTGTAGCTGGAAAATGTGGTGCCCTATGGCAAAGGGAATGACACCTACCTGGGCCATGGACTTGGACTGAGTCAACATGACCCAACAAAAATTGAAATGACAAAATTACAGACTCAAAATTGAGTTGATCAGGTCAACCCTTATTACAAAACCAGAAAACCCTAATTCTTCGGGCAAGGTCAATCAGAGATCTAGATGGAGCCCTGAAGTCTTCTTCTGAGTCTGGTGCCCGCACCAATTCTCCCGGGGTGGGAGGAACTCGACCTTGTCGAGTAAGGCTCAAGTTGGCTCTGGTATCTCTCCAAGAGGTCTGGATCCAAATCTTGTAGTTCTTCTCGGGAGATCCAAGAGTCATCAGAGTCTGGCCTTCCTTGCTAGCGGACCAAGTATCTTTGGTATCCTCGATTATGAGTAGAGATAACCTGATCATCCAGGATCTTTTCAATCTGCTCTTTCCTTACAGGCCAATTTGTTGGTGGACACACAAGGTCGGGATCACTCTCAATAACAGGATTAGGTTCAAATGGCTCACTGGGAATCACAGCTGGCTCCCTGTACTCTACTAGGTCTGTAATGTTGAAAGTAGAGCTATTGCCTAGTTCTGGAGGCAACTCGAGCACATAGGCATTGGATCCTACTCTCTTCACTACCTTAAATGGTCCAGCTCCTCTAGCATGTAACTTTCTAACGGTTCCAGGAGAAAACCACTCAGGCCTTAACCTAATCATTACATAGTCTCTCTCAACAAAAATTTTGACTCGTCTTTGAGAATCAGCCAACTTCTTATACGTTTCATGAATTTCTTTATGCAAGTCCTTTACATGTTATGCAAGTGCATCAAGAGACTTGTGTGTGTGGGCTAATAGTGAAATCAGATCAAGTGGTGTGTGAGGCTTGTATCCATGAACAATTTCAAAGGGACTCTAGCCTATAGACCTATTGATCGAAACATTGAATGCAATTTCAGCCCTGGACAAAATACAAATCCCAATTCCTGGTGCTCTTAATCAAACCAAAATCTGAGCCAAAGCCTAGTAAATGGTCAAGAAAACTAAACTAGACTGACAACGCATTCCTAAAGAATGGACTTTATTACAAAGGAACCCTAGGTCTAAACCTAACAAACTAAGGCTCTCTAGGTTTGACCTTGGGTCGGAGGAGGGCATGCAGAGCATGAAAACTTATTATGGATGCCTAGTAGGTGCCATAAGGTCTTCCAGAAGTATGTGGCAAACCTAGTAGGTTCTGACATGTGATTCACTCTAAAGGCTTCGACAAAGTATACTTGGATGGTGTAAGAAGCATTGGAAGTCCTAGAGAAAGGGAGGAGATATGAGGTGGAGTCTCGAATTACCTATTGACTAAAGGTGGTGACCTGAAGGTTTGAATGGTGATCTATGAGTGTCAACTGGTCATCCTTACGAAAGGAAAAGTTTTCTACTCCCAGGAATGGATCAAGAGATGGTTCGGGAAGTAGCCTAGGACATGTGATTGCAATAGTTAAGGTTTGTTCTCTAAGCAAATAATGATCCACTTTCTCAAGAACTGGATTAGAGAATGATTCATGGGAGGGCCTATGGATGATGACCTCAAGACTTGAAATTTGACCTATGGGTGCGGAAAGGTATACTCTATAGAAGGGTAGGTCAGTCATGCGAAGGAAGGGGTCTGGGGCTATAAGGAGGACTTCTACAGGACTGGGTGAATCAATCCGCTCAAGACAAGGATGTTCAACTGAGATTATGGGAGAGACCTTAGTGGCTGGGCATGGGACAAGGTCCAATTGTAAGAGGCTTGATTCAGTCATCCAAAGGAGAGGATCTACCATAGGGTGGGCAAACTTAAACAGTTCAGTGCAAAGATCTTCAATTGGTACTTGGGGAATGACTGTCATTTGAGGGTACGAACTGATAGCTCGGGCTAACACTATGAGTTCTTTCTGGGGGTATTTGACTAAAGGAACCTGATTCTCACAAATCTCTTGAATTTCTGAACTAGGTCCTACCACTTGGTTGCTCTCCAAGGTCTCCTCAGGTAAGGAACCAATAGTATGGATGTCACATTCTTCAAGTTCTTCCCCCTCATATTCATCAACTAGACTCAAGCCAGCATCATATACTTCCTCGATGCCATCTTCAATGGGTTTCGGGTCAATGGTAATCGGGTCAACTGATTCTAGGCTTGTCATACCTAATCTTTTCTTCCTCATTGGTAGGCTTGGGTTCTCCCTCATTAATGTCATCCTTAGGATTCTTACCACTTAGTTGTGCACAAGCCAGTCCTATGCATGGGCACTGACTAGATTTATGGCCTCTTTCTCCATAAAACAAACATTCTTGCGATATAAGAACCTGGGTCACATTGGGTTTCAAGCTAGTAGAGACCTTACTTGGGCATGGGTGTGGATCTAAATGGTTTGATCTAGAAGACTTGGGTTGTTGAGTGACTGGTCTAGAATATTGTAAGGACCTCTCATAGACATGATCCACACTATAGATATCATGGTTAGGCTTCCTAAGGTTATGCTCGGGATCACGGTATAATGTCCTCCAAGGCTCCTGGCATGGATGAGGTTGGGGCCTATTAAATTTTGGATTAGGGGTCCAATTTTGATGTCTACGTTTCTCAAGTACTTGGACTCGATCCCTAAGCTGGGTAAAATTCTCATGGACTTGTTCTTTACACTGGGTAACAGTAGCAGTCATATCCTGACTCAATTTGTTCATACTTTCAGTAAGAGCTCTAACCATGGCCTCTAAATCAGGTTGGGTTTGACCAGGTTGGTAGGGTACTCCATTCCAGGTAGTCATGATGATGCAAGCAAATACACAGAATGTGACTAGACTAAAGCGACTACTGGCTCACTAGACCTAGAGTCCAAACTAGATGCCCAATCAGAGTGGCAAGCTAGCCTGTAGTAACTCGGGACTCAGCCAGGCAGGTGTAAGGGGAGTGTTAGGTCCCTAAATGCCAATCCTAGACACCAATCAGTGATTGGCCAGGTAGGCGGACCAGCACACAAGCCCTTCGGGATAGAATCCCTGAACCACCGTTCTAGACACTGAGTACAAAGCACACACAGAGTAACTAGACAAACTGACTCAACACTAGCCTTGACCCGACTTGTTGACATCCCTAGCCCACTAGGACAAATTAAGTCTAATAAATTTTAAAATTAGGCTTAGGATCGAATGAGTGGGTGGTGGTTTTGGGCTAAGGAGAGGTTATCAACTCCTTCCCTTATCTTAGATGCTCAAATGCCCTTAAGATGAATTAGGAGATGATCACTCAAAAAAATGAATTGCAGAAACACAGAAACAGAGTTGCAGTAATTTAACTCTCAGAAATTTCACAGAAACCAATAAATCACAGGAAAATTATGTAAAATATCTTCAATTATACTTGTTCCATCAAAACAAAAATAAAACAATTTGAAGTTAACTGCAATGAGAAACAATTCTTGCAACAGGGTAGTTATAGACTGAAAATAGGGTGCTTCCCCCGTTTACAATTCCTGCTACGAAGTTGTAACCCAGAGGATCCCCTACACGCCCTAGGAACACCCCGTGGAATGGGAAGAGGAGGTTTGCACCTCGCTTCGTTCCTAGGACCGGACGTCCTGGGGAGTCTACTTCGAGCAGACAAAGTAAAAAGGAGAGACACTCAAACAAGCACATAAGACAGAAACCCTAGACAGGGCTCTAATACCAAAATTGATGCAGAACGATTGCTCTGATACCAAAATGATGCATAACGGAAGCTCTAATACCAAAAATGATGCGGAACAAAAGAGATATGATGCGATGCGGAAGCAAATTAAAATTAATGTATTTTTTTTATTTATTTATTTTTAGAAGTCGGCTTTGACTCAAAGGAAAGATAAACTAATGTTGAAAGAAACTAGGAAATGATAGAAAGCACAATTAAAAGGAGTGGATTATCAGAGTAACTCAGAAGTAGGATCGTTGGGGATTGAGAAACCCCCAGACCTAGGGTTTACTCCTCTTTCAAGAAACAGACGAAGAGAGAAGAGAAGGTTTTATACCTGACTATGATATCTCTCATTGCTTCAATTGAAGGACACTCTCGAGCAGATTGTAGGATCTTTGGAGACGGGGTATCTTCGTAATGGATCCTCGGATTGTAGTCCTATGGCAAGGTTGGCCTTCTTCTCGAACTCAGGATCTGGAAGAAGAAGAACAAAAGAAAAAAGAACCAGAAACTCAAAGAAAGACACTGACCTGAGGACTTAATGAAGATTGTTGGATGTAGAAGTTCCGGAGATCTTGATACTGATCTGACTCTTCTTTGAACTTGCTCTGTAGTTGAAACAGTTGATCTGAACCTGGATGCTGGTGGCCGGCCTCTATGTGGAAGAGAGGGGCCGTGGGATGTTGATGGAAAATTAGGATTTGGTGGTGGTGGAGTAGAGATGGGTGGACTAAGCTAGAGTTTTGGGGTTGGAGATCTCACACCTCCTAAAGGTTCCTAGGGAACCCGGATTTACTCCCTCACGGAGCTCAACACTTGAATACAAGTGCGGAAGAGAGAAACACAAAGTTGCTCACAAAGAAATTGATTTCATTCATCATTTTTAATTCAAGAGTTACATAGAGTTGAATATATAGACATAACAAAGAAATAAAATTTTATACATTTCCCATGTGGGACTAATAGGACTAACCCACACTTTAGGCATCAAATTCTCTTCCCAAGACTCCTTCCATGAGTGGGCAGCCCAAAACTCCAAGAAAACTTGAAAATCAGCTCCAAATGGCATGTTATGGGGGTGTCTCCTAGTATCTCTCCATGAATCAAGGATTTTCCCTTCATGGTTTGGCTCTTTTGGACACCTCCTAGTCTTGCTCCACAAGTTTAGGTTTCTTCCTTTCATGGCTTTGGCACTTTTGGAAACTTTTGGGTGCCTCCTTGATTTTCTCCCCAAGACATGCTCTCTTCCCTTTTATAACTTGGATTTTTATGGAACATTGTGGGGCACCTCCTTGATCCTCTCTTCAAGAAAAATTCTTGCCATCCTGGCTTGGGTTTATCTAGAAAGAAGTTGGCTCCTTCTTGGATTGAGGTATCTTGATGGATTTCTCCCCCAAGTGGTGCAAGAAAAAAAGAACCTGCTTACTTGAGGTGTGGGGACCAAGGTACACTGGATGGAGATGTGGCAGGGAGTGTGGCACCCACTTGTAGCTGGAAAATGTGGTGCCCTATGGCAAAGGGAATGACACCTACCTGGGCCTTGGACTTGGACTGAGTCAACATGACCCAACAAAAATTGAAATGACAAAATTACAGACTCAAAATTGAGTTGATCAGGTCAACCCTTATTACAAAACCAGAAAACCCTAATTCTTCGGGCAAGGTCAATCAGAGATCCAGATGGAGCCCTGAAGTCTTCTTCTGAGTCTGGTGCCCGCACCATCAACCCCCCACTTGAACTTTGCTTGTACTCGAGTAAAGGAAATGAATTAGTCTGTGTACTAACCTGTCCAGGAAGTGAAAATCATCTTACTGACTCTAAAATCAGAAGATACTTGGTTAGACCAAAAAAATGTACTTCATTGGATTACGAATTCCACCCATTTAGTGGTAGAGTGAAGTTCATAAAAGTTTTAAGAGTTTTTCTATTCCCAACTTTCTATCTCACTCTCTAAATCTTCCAACTTACTTTGGTTTTGGTGTAATATTTATTTAGTCCCCACTCACTCTCTCTCTCTTTTTTCTTTTTCTTTTTTTTTTTGAGTATAATAAAATGTAGAGTAGTGCAATGTCCTGACATCTTTCTTTCTAGTTAACCCTTATATTGAGCTTTAAGCCAATGACTCCCAAACCAGTTGGCTTTAGGGAATTAGGTGTAAAACCCCCTCAGGCTTACTTACTCGAGTCAAAAGGGCTTCAAGTCAAGACTGACTCTACAAAAGGTTTCTTCACATCCTCACCTTTTGATACGAACAACAATGCTTACTTAGGCGAAGGGGCCCGATTACTCAGTGGGAGATGCTAAAAACCTTTATTATTAAACTTGGGACTCTTTATGATGCCTATACCATTATAAGTAGAATTCTTTATTAAGATCAATAGGAAGAAGGATTTGGAATTACTCAAAAAAAAATTATGATCTACATTCTACCATTTATATGGTTTCCTTGATAAATCATCCCTTAGTATCTCTAAAATTGTCTAAACCGTTAATCACTCCTCATTTAGCGAGCTTGATTATTTTCAATTCGAGACAAACCTTGTACACAAAAATCGATTAAAGTTTTACTCGAGGATTAGATTAATTTAATTATCCCCCCCAGCTTAATTTCCATTATCCCCAATGGAAGAGGATACCAGAAATGTAATGGCACGGAATGGTACAACCTGGTAGGGTATTAACATTGGATGTCCTTTTATCTCCATGTTCCTTGCAATCTTCCTTGATAACTCCTCTTTTTTCTAAAAACAAAGAACACAAGGATAAAACTAAAAGCATGAACTGGGATAAGAACTGGGCTGCCTCCTAGGAGTGCTAAGTTTAAAGTCTTCAGTTAGATGCTAAGAGGGAGTGTTACTGAAATTGAACTTAGGTACAACCCTCAAAAAAAATTTTTGAAGATAGGCCAATCAGGAGGCCTTGTCAACATGGCAGAAAAACATTTGTAGAGTATTCTACGACGATTATCCATGATCCATAAAATATAGGAGGTAAGCTTGATAGACCAAGATTTAAAATTCTATAACAATTTTGTTGAAGATTAGGAAGGGATTGTGTGTTTTGGGCTGAGAGTGGGGGTAGGACGTTAAAGTTTTTTCCATCTCTAGAAAGGTCTACCCTAATCCCATTATCGGGTATGATGTGTCTTGACATCATCCCTTCCTGATGGCACATTATCCAAGTTAATTGTAGGTCTATCTCCATACATCATTTCAGAATAAAAGATAGATTTTGGAGGTGATCTTCGAAAGTAGTGCCAGATATAGAAAAATCAGTACAAACTCCTTAAGATCATTATCCTTCATTTCATAAACATCCCATCCAACATCTTGTCTATGTATCCTTAGAACACCAACTATTAGGTCTTCCTGATTAGAGATCACAGGTAGGGTGTCAGTCGATGTGACAGGAAGCGATATCAATTCTAAATCTAGTGGTGATTCTAATGGAGGAGCGATTGGGGGGCTAGGCATTGGCTTAACTTGTTCTGTTAAAAGTTGGTTATCCCCGGCAATAGCACCAAAAATCTAGTGTGCATCGCTATGCACTGATTTGAAACCTTAAATACACTACTTTTAAGAGTAGAATAGTGGAAGTAAGGGTCGAACCCATAAGGACTTTTGGTTATTCCAAAAAATCAACACCAATGCTAATATTTACCAACAGAAAAAGTCAGATAATGAAAAAGTATAAATGCAATAGATAAGAATCTCGAAATTCCAACTGGTTACTTGCTAGGTGGGCTGGCACTCCTTCTATTTAAATGATCTATAAGATCTGATCCAGATATAATCTATTCTTGGTGATCACGACCCTACCTGTTCGATCATGGCCCGTTCTCCTGAAATATAGATTAGTCAGAAATCGGGTACATACAAATTATAAAAATCTTTTTAGAGATAATTTATTCTAAGAGCACAAACTATTCCTATTGAATACAGCTTATCCCAAGATCATAAACTATGCCTAATAAGAATTAAATAAAAACTTATAGAAATATTGAAAAGAAACTCTTTTTTTTATAGAAAGTATGTACAAGAGATTAAAAGTAAAACAAAACCCCCTATGCCAAGCACTGTAGTGGAATCCCGAGAAAAATGGTTAGCCTTCCATACTGGACATCAGCTCCACAGAAAAGAAATACGGGAACTGGAGTGCAGAATGAAAGTCTACAGAATCCTTCCTCGGAGCAGAGAATGAATGAGGACTTTATAGATGAGAAACACCATATCGGACCCACGTGAAAATCGCGGTGATTTCTTGTTGGCGTGGAGTCCCTGAATCGGCCGGTCAGCGCTACTGCACCGTAGGACCACTCCATGGTTCACATGCAAAACAGGTCCCTTACCGGAGTTGTTCCAGCGGGGGACACTTCGGTGCCTAAGTTAGTGGTGGATCCCAGGCACAGAATGGGGAAGGGTGTCGAGAGTGTGAGAGGAAAGCTCTTTGAGAATGTTTGAGTGTATGTGAGCGTGAGTGTTAAAGTACCTCTTTAGCCATCCTTCTTACCATTATTTAAAAGGCCTCTGGCCTATGGCCCGCTCTTTTTCCAGTGATCATAGGGAGCCAATCTCTTCCATGATTAGCGATCGTGGGTTGTCATTGAGCGATTCCGACCAGATCGGAGGCATGGCAGCAGGAGTTGCGCGCCATGATCATATCATGATGAGTGTCGATTGTAATCGTTGGTTACAGTTGCCTTTTTGGACCAGATTATGGTCCAAGCTTTGGATTTCTCCTTTCATGGGCCGAAGATTTGGTATTTCCCCGAGCCGGAGATCGTGACTATGGCGGGGACCAAAGAACGTGTCTCCGAAAGTCGATGAGAAATTTGGTCTTCAGTCGAGGCCGAAGACGTTGTCCGAAGGATTGGCCTTCGGATGCTGTAGTCTGCTGAGAAGTAGTGGGTTGCCTGCAGTTGGCCTGTCCCTTGCCTGGTCCAAAGTCTGTAGTCCAGAGAAAAGGGCTTCGACCAATTGAACCGGGATTCGGTTCGTAGCTGAACTAGGATATCCTAATAGTTGCCCCCCTACTCTCAGTTTTCGAAGTGGGGATTTGCCTCGAGAAGTGAGAGTATTAATGATTTGTCGTTCTCCTCCCGAGGGACAGTGTAGTGGATGATTACGGAATCTCTGATTGGACTGCCCATCACGATCTGGAAATTTGGTGGTGGACAGCTGTCACTCCCGGGTTGGGGAAGAAGGAAAAAGTGGGTGGCCCTTGGGTCGTCTTTCCTTTTCCCGTTGCATGATGGTTAAGCCAATATGTTGGTTGAGATTTGGATGGTTGCGGCCGCTTTCCCCCGTCCGTTGGATGATAGGTGCGCCTCATCCTGGTGGTTAGTTGAAGGTGGGTTACCTCGCAGGGTAACCTTGTGTCAAATCACCTCTGGCGCGGCCTCAGAGACCCTTGCTTTTCTTTTGAGGAAGGGCAAAGGTCCGGCCAAACAAGTTTCTTCAACCTCATCTCATCCCTCGTCCAACTTGTTCTGGACTACCAGTCTATTTCGCAGGTAGAATCTTCTTTCTGCTCCCTTGCTTCACTATTTTGTCATGGAAGGATCCGTAGAAAGTAAGGGGAACATGTTGGGACCTCGAGGGCCGGTGAGGTAATATGTCCGGAGTCGATTCCCAGCTCTGTTTCTCAGGGTAAGGCGGCCCTTCTTTGGGAACGCTATCGCATTCCCGAGGAGTTCTCCTTCATTCTCTCAGCACTCGAAGAACGAGTGAACGAACCTCCCCCTGGGTGTCTACCTATGTACGAAGATCATCTGAAAGCTGGTCTTCGGTTTCCCCTGCACTCCTTCGTCAAGATTTTTCGCTTGTACCAAGTGGTGCCGGTGCAGTTGACCCCGAACAGTATTTGGAACATTTGCGGGTTCTTGATCATGTGCAGCATCGTAAACTTAGAACCTAGGACCAATTTGTTCATGGCCCTTTTCGTTCTCAAGAGGGACTTCCATAGCAATGGATGGTGGGTGATTGGCCCTAGGTCGGGCCACAGGGTCATCAAGGACAAGCCCAACGCCATCCATGAATGGAAACCCATTTTTGTATTTGTGGTGTCTTTCGATCCATGGGGCTTCGATACTGTGTGGAAGAAGCCTCGCTTGACCGCTAATGATGGGAAGAAAGTCTTGGCAGCCGATCAGTTGGATTACGACCTCCTGGTCAACTCTGAAGTTGCCCCCATTCGAGAATTGTCGGAGGAGAGAAATCTCCATCGGGCGGGAATCAGCAGATTCCCCTCATTAAGTATAGCGATAGGAATTTCTGCTCCTCTTTCATGGTTTTATTTTAGCTTAGTCAATTGAAGTGAACTCTTTTGCTTGTAGGTGGCGGGATGAAGCTCAGTGTGAGCTGGCTCCGTTTGACTTCAGAGAAGAGGGTTGCACAGGCCCCTCTTACTAGGTCTGCAGTTCAAAAAAGGGCTCGATGGGATGGTCCCGAGGGAGACCAAAGCACTTCGTCTTCCCAGGGTACCTCAGGGGAAGATGCAGCAGCCGTGGAAGGGGCTTCGTCAAGATCCTATCTAGTCGAAACTCCACCGGCGGCTATCTCCCCAGTTCGCACAATGGGGAGCTCACCACAGGGAGTTGATGTGCCACCATTTTGCCCCCTGCTGCTAAGAAGGAGAGTTCGCCAGTGGGGCTTCCTCAGCCGGAGGCCGTTCGACGAACTCTTCAGAGCTCTCACCTACAGGGGGACTGCTAGTCCCTGCCGTAGCCAGGTAGGCATTGAAGGGCATGCTACTACCACATGACTTGGTGGTTCTTCGAAATCAGAACCTTCCTAGAGTGTCCGATTTTGCTTTTTCTGCCCTGCAACAGGTATGATCCTCACCGCCCCCTTTGTCTTGAGAGCTGTTTGATCAACGACCCCTCACTTTTGATTCAATTGGTCTACGACCTCACTTTCATGGATGAGGGCCTGGGGAGCGTTGGCAGCCTCATCCATGGCCTCAAAAAGGAGCTTCAGACTGCCAGGGCTACCAAGGAAGTAGCCGAAGAGCTGAAGCAGTCCATGGAGGACCGTCTTGCCCGGGCAAGTGATGAAGTTCGCGAACCGAAGGGTGAACTGATAGGTGCCCATCTGACAATGGCTGGTCAAGAGGCAGGGTGGATAAGGTTTAGAAAACAAGTCGACTCCTTGGAGCAGGCTGCCAGGGAGGATCAGGAGAAGATAGAAAACCTGACCAAGGCAGCGGAGGAGGCTTCTAGGAGCGCTGAAGAGGCAATCCTGGAGTCTGAGGCTACTAAGAGGGAGTCCGTATCTTTGAAGAAACGGGTAGACAACGCCATGGCTGACTTCAAAATGTCTTCACAATTCCAAGCAGAGATTAGTGAAGCATCTTTGAATGGCTATCAGCACAACTTCAACGACGGACTCTCCATGGTGAAGGAGGCCTTCCCTCACCTTGACCTTTCTGGCATTCCTCCCTTCGATATAGCTGGAGAAGAAGAAGAGGAAGTGGAGGGGGCCGAAGCCATAGTAGAGGCCGAGGAGGTGCCATGTCCGGAGGAGGAGGCCACTGTCTTAGTTGAAAATCTGGAGGTGACCCCAACTCTGACCCTGGTTCAGGAGGAAGCTCAGGCTGGAGGTGTCCGAGCCGAAGGTTCTCCGGTCCTGGCCTAGATTGACGAGGTCCTCTCAGAGCAAATTGATAAGTTGCTCCAGTCCTATGGTGTGGAGTCTTCTCCTGCTGATGTTGAGTGACTTGAGTCACTCTGGATGTATTTTCCTTCTTTTTCCTTTGCATTATCAATGAATGATAATTTTTGCAGATTCTAAAATGAATTCTTCCTTCTTTTTGTGTGCATTGTTATGCTTCATGTGTAGCTTGAACTGGTTTTATCTTTTTTTCTTTCGCTTAGTTGAACAGTCATAATCGAAGGCCCTTTAGTTGATAGTTGATGAAGATGAACTCTAAAACAGACCAGAACTCCATTGCCGAAGTCCATTTAGGATTGGTCAGGCCGGTGCCATCTTCCTTAAGTTTATTCGTTGGGGCAGACAAACATCAACTCCCCATCAAGCAATAATTAGGGAAGTTTGAATACTGTCTTTCTTATCCATGTGGCACATCGATATTTGTACAGTCATGATTTCTTGCACCTTATGAGCCGCCGGGTCTTCTTTTTCCAAAAAGAAACCATTAATGATGCTGTTGTACGATGTGGATTTCTCCGGATTCGAAGCGATAGCAGTTATTGTCCTAGGGATGGCTCCCGAGTGACTTTCTGGTTCTTGAAGCATCGCCCGGACACGTGGTGCTTTCTGATGCGGCTGGGAAGGATGTGGGGCATGCCTCACCACAATCGGTCGTGGGTGCAGGGTCTCTATAAATAAGACCCTGCCTTCTGTTGTCAAAGGCCATTGTTTCCGTAGGCTCCTTTCCTCCATTAGAGATGAGGTTCAGCACTTCTGAACTCCGCCATGCGACAAAGAGAAGGGCCATTGACCCAAAAAAGAAGCGAAGTCTGGAGTCCCTTGGGCCGGGGGACAATGACGAGGAGCCTCTCGTGGACTGTCTTGAAAAGAAGGTCCACCTGTTGGAGGCCCAATAGAGGGAGGCTTGGGCCCAGGTCACGGTGGTGACCACGGAGGCGGAGGAAGCAAGGAGGGAGGCGGCGGACGCTGTCTCAAACTTCAAGGCTTCTGCTGCCTTCAAGGACGAACTCACTGGGGTGGCTCTGGACTCCTTCCATCAGAGGTTCCAGGAATGTCAGAGGAAGGCCTTAAAGTTTAATAACTTGACGGGCCTGGACAACATTAAGCCCTCCATTCCCTTTCCTGGACATGAATTTGATTCCGACTCTGATGAGAGGTCGTATTCTGGTTCGGAAGGGAACCCCGGGGGTCCTTCATCGTCCCTCCAGATCTCCCCTCACCAGTACGGGAAAAACCCGGTGGAGGGTTATTGAAAATTTCCCATATCTTTCCGGTGCTACTCCTTTTTTTTTTTGTCTCTCTTCATGAGAGCTTTTCTTTTTTTTTTCTTTCTCTTTTTTTTGTAAAAATTGAAAAAAGAAATGAAGTATCTTTTTTTTTTCCTTTACCTCTTCCTATGCACTTCTTGCAATATGTTGTATGATGCTTTATCCGAAGTGTGGATTCCGCGGACCATCTTCGGTCTATAAGGAAGAAGTGAGGTCAGTTGGACCATTCTGGGAATGTCTGTTGTCGATAGAAAGGATGACTGTGGTCCTTTTAGGTACGTATTCGGCTTTACCGTAGGGTAGGGTGTTTACCCCATCCCTGTGCTCTTCTTTCATGATTAAAGTAGGCTGTTCAGGCCCGCCTCGACGCGTCTTCGGATTCACCGTAGGGTAGGTTTCAAGAACCATCCTTGCACCTTTGATCTTTTGGTGGCCTGGTTAGGCCATCCATTGCGCTCGTCGGGCATACCGATAAGGTGAGTGGATCAGACTCTCCTTTGCATAGTTGATCGATTTTTCGGATCAAGTCACTTAGGCTGTTGTCGTTCAGTTGATGCAACAAGCCGTTCTAAGTTGAACAGGGTTGAGTAGCTTTACACAGGAATTTTAGAAACTCATTCATTGATAGTATTTGCGAAGGTTTTGTATATTCCATGGCTAGGATAGGGTCTTCCCCTACAGGGTCTTGAGTCGATATGTTCTTGATCGAATGATTTCTTCGACTTGATATGGGCCTTCCCAGTTAGGGGAGAGTTTACCCTGTTCCGTTGGCTTGGATACTTCTATCCTTCACAATACCATGTCTCCCGTGCGGAAAGTTTGCTCTTTCACCCTTGAGTTGTAGTATTTGGCGACTTTTTGCTGGTACGCCGCATCCTTATCTGGGCCTGGAGCCTGGTGCTTGGTAGCAAGTCCAGATCAATCATTCTATGATCGGAATTCTCAGGCTCTTCATAGTTGTCAATTCTCAGGGACTGTAGGGAGACTTCAATAGGTAGCACGGCTTCGGTACTGTATGCCAGGTTGAACGAAGATTCGCCGGTGGCCATTCTCGGGGTAGTCCGGTATGCTCAGAGAACGGAGCTCAGTTCTTCTGCTCAAAATCCTTTGGCGGCGTTCAACCTTATCTTCAGACCATGGAGGATGGTCCAGTTAGTGACTTCGGCTTCTCTATTGGACTACGGATGAGCAACGAATGTCAGTCGATCCTGGATATGGTACCGAGCGTAGAAGTCCTTGAACTTTTGATTGTCAAACTATCTCCCGTTGTCCATGATGATGATATGTGGGATGCCGAACCTGAATATGATGGAATTTTTTACAAAATCTTTCACCTTACCCTCTGTGATCTGGTCCAATGGTTCAGCTTCTTACCACTTCGTGAAGTAGTCAATAGCCACTAGGAGAAACTTTCTTTGCCCTGATGCTAGCGGGAATGGGCCAAGAATCTCCATCCCCCACTGGGCAAAAGCCCATGGGGCTGCTAGTTGAGTCAGGTGACTCGGAGGCTATCTCTATACATTGGCATACCTCTGGCATTGGTCGCACTTTCGCACGAAATCAATTGGGTCCTTCTGAATGGAGGGCCAGTAATACCCCTGTCGAATGATCTTGTACGCTAGATCTGCCTCCCAAGGGATCACTGCATATGCCCTCATGGACCTCTCTCAAAGCATAATCTGCATCGATGGGTCCTAAGCATTTTAGCAGTGGCTGGGAGAATGATATCTTGTAGAGAGTTCTGTCTAAGATGACGTACTGAGACGCCATCCAGCGGATCTTCTTGGCCTCTACCTTATCTTCTGGTAGCTCCCCCTCATTCAGGAACTTGATGATGGGATCCATCCAGCTTGGTTCAGCATCGATTTGGCGCACCTCTACAGCCTCTTTGGCTATGCTTGGAGTTTCAAGATGTTCAACAACGGTGCGCCCGAGAGACTCCGGTGCTGTAGTTGCCAGTCGAGATAATGCATCTGCCCGGGAGTTCTCTAATCCTGGAACATGGATGATCTCAAAGTGTTCCAATTAGGAGGATAAAGCCCGTACCTTCTCCAGGTACTGCACCATGTTGGATCCCTGGCTACATACTCTCCGTTAACTTGATTTACAACCAGTTAGGAGTCTGAGAATGCTTGAAGTTGCTAGACTCCTAGATCTTTGGCGATCCAAAGTCCGGCGAGCAGGGCTTCGTATTCGGCCTGATTATTGGAGGCATGGAAGGAGAAACGGAGAGCGTACTCTATGGTATGGCCGTCAGGTTCGGCCAACATGAGTCCAGCCCTGCATCCAGTAGCATTGGAAGCTCTATCCACATGAAGCATCCAAACGGACTTCATCTCCTTCGGGGCTTCTTCTTCTACCTAAGATGCTTCATCTTCAGACTTCCAGGTGCACTCAGCCAAAAAATCAGAGAGCACCTAGGCCTTCATAGCCGCTCGGGGTTGGAAGCTATTGTCAAATTCACTTAGCTTCATATCCCACTTGGCTATCCTTTCAGATGACGTGGGCACTAAAATCAAGAAAAGACTCCAACCAATTCAGGTCAAGTCCGAGTCCTTGTGGTTGGAGTAGCAAAAGAGAAGTCCTGTAATTTTTCTTTTTTTTTGAGTCCAAATAATTTTGTAGTTAATTTCAAGTCCATGTTGGGTCTGGTTTAATATTTTAGTTAACCCTGCAATTGAGAGTTGGGTCCAGTTAAATCAAGCCCAATCCATGAGTCCATGAAGCATCAAGACAAGAAGAAGCCACCTTATCAAGTGACCCCCACCTTGTGCCACATGTCAAAAGCTCCAATAGATGTCGCCACCTCAACAAGTGGTCCCCACTTTATGCCACATGTCAAGAGCTCCAAAGGACACTGCCACCTTATCATGTGGTCCCCACCTTGCGCCACATGTCAAGCTTTGAAGGAGTTTCAAGCAACAAATGCCACCATATCCTCCAACTCCCCACATTTCAAGCAACAAATGCCACCATATCCTCCAACCCCCCTTGTAATCCTCCTAATCCTATAGGTTTTCAAATTTTAAAAATGTTGTAAGGCTTCTATTTAAGCTATGGGATGCCCCATTGAAAAGGGGGTTAATGAATGAAGTTGGTATTTTTTCTTCTATGTGTCTATGTGGTAGCTTAGCGTTTCTCTTCCTCCACGCCAACCCTAATCTTTCCTTCTTCCATTCCCAACGCCAAAGACTTCCTCTTCTTTCATAACTTCAAACTAGCTCCAGCATTCAAGGGTGAATCAAAAAGATCATCACAAGGCGACCAACCTACTCCACTTCAAGCATTCCACCATGATGCCAAGATGGATCTCCTTCAATGCCTCTTCCACCCTTCTTTCTTTTCTGTAGTTGATTGCTTGTTAAGTCACTCATCTTAGGGTTTCTTTATTGTAGGGTTCTCCGGGATTCCGGCTTCAAGAGGAAGGTTTACTTGCCATAGATCCAGAAAACAAGAGGGGCCTTCAGTGGAATTATGTTCATGTCATCCGGGAGACCTCTTCAAGAGTGAATCTATTCTAATTGAAGGGCCAATGTCAGGTATATCTAGTGTTGATTAAGTCTGCAATGTTAAATTAGACCTAGCTTGGCTTGCGTGGTTCTCTTCTGGTCCTATTCCTTTCTAATTCTGAGAGTCTCGATCACTAGGTTTATGTTAGATCCTTTGAGCTTCTTCACTAAATCTCTTTGATAGTTTATGTTGAGTTGTTTATATGCAAATAGGGAATTGCTTGGTTAATCATTTGCTAATCTCCATTAGGGTTGCAGAGTTTCAGATTTTATTTTGATTGTTAGAATTTCTAGCATTCGAAATACTCTCTGAGATTCAGTCTGAACTGAAATTCCAGCAAGAACCAATCTCAAAAATTTTTTTGAATTTGAAGTTCAAATTTTAAATTTTAAAATTTTAAATTTTGACATTCTAGAATCTGAAACTTGAAGTTTGAAATTTAAATTTTAAAATTTAAGTTTGAATTTGAAATTGTTTGAAAACTAATCAAGTCAAATAATTAAGTCAGCTCATAAAACAAAAAAAAAATTTGCATTCATTTGAAAACATCTTAAGGGCATCAATATGACATGGGGGCAAGAATTCATCACTTGTCCTTAGCCCAAAACCACAATCCATCATCTCGATCACAATCCTTAATTAAAACCAATTAGACCAAATCACCCTAGTGGGTTAGGGACACCAACGAGTCGGGTTCGGATTAGGGTCAAGTAAATTGTGTCCACTAATTGGTGTGTGCTTACGGGCTTGGTGTCTAGGATTGGTGTATTAGGGCTTGTGGGTTGGTCTGCCTACCTGGCCAATCACAGATTGGTGTCTAAGGTTGGCAGAACAGGGACCTCCACTCCCCTTCCCGCCTACTTGGCCAAGTCACGTAAGTTACTACTAGCTAGTTGGTCCTTTTAATTAGATCTCTAATTCGTACTCTAGGTCTAGAAATCATTAGCCCGAATTTGAGTCTAATTGTTTGTATGACAACTAGATCAGGAACTCCTTACCACCCTTCACAAGACCAACCAAGTTCATCCATGGACACTAGTATGGAAACCCTTATGAGATATATGATTGAGCGACTGGAACATTTGGATGCTAGGTTTGATCAGTTCGAGGAAAGGATAGGAACCCTAGAGGAATCTAGGTTGACCCCAATTGAACCACCTTCACCCAGATTACCTTCAGTTCACCCTAGAGCCCAACGACAGGAACAT
Organism: Areca catechu; assembly: GCA_021397845.1. NCBI lineage: Eukaryota > Viridiplantae > Streptophyta > Magnoliopsida > Arecales > Arecaceae > Areca > Areca catechu. The sequence goes on along the minus strand of CM038044.1, from coordinate 78,628,334 downwards.
ACACCTGATCTAATTCATAGAAGGCCACATCAGGATTATGCTGATCACACTCCAGAGCCATATCCTAGAAGAACTCGCCATGATACTTTTGATCAGGATGATCGGGCCTTATGGAATATCCGTCTAGATGCACCAACCTTTGAGGGAAGCCTAGATCCTAAGGTGTACATAGACTGGGAGGCTGACATGGACCAATATTTTGATTGGTATGATATGTCTGAAGAGAGAAGATTCAAGTTTGCCAAAATCATACTAGTCCGTCAGGCTAGGTTGTATTGGGGAAATGTCGAACGCATAGCGAGGTAGAGGGGAGACTTACCTATAGCGACCTGGAGAGACATGAAGAGAAAGCTTAGAGAGAAATATTTGCCTATGTCTTATCAGCAAAGGTTGTTAGATCAGTGGCAGCGATTGACATAAGGAAATAAAACTGTTTCTGAATATGTTGCTAAATTTGATGAGTTTGTAATGCGATGCAACGTAGTCGAGTCTGAGGCAGCCACTTTATCGAGGTTTAGATCAGGATTGAATGAAGATATAAAAGGAGAATTATTTTTGAGAGAAGTTCATGATTTAGAACAGGCATACCAAGTTGCCATGGACTATGAGAGGTTTCAGAGGAAAGCTTCATTTAGGCACCAGAGCCCACTAGGTTTAATCCTCCTATTAGTCGACCTAGTTCAGTCCCTAATACAGCCAATAGACCAAGACCCAGCTCGAATCCAACCCCTAGACCCAACCCTACCATTCCTCCAATTCCTAGAGAAGACAAAGGAAAGAGCCCTGAAGTTTGAGGTGAGAGGGAGCGAGTCTGCTATAAGTATTGTAAACCCGGTCATTTCCTGAGCCAATGTCCCTCTAGAGCTTTACATATAGGGTAGGTAGAAGAAGAAGAAGAATCAGAACCCCTGGAGAATAATGAAGAGGAGGTTTATGAAGCAGGGGATTGCTTAGCTGATGAGTATGAAGGAGATGAAGAAAATGTAGACTCATCAGATGTGTTAGGAGTTGTGAGATGTATCATGACACAGACCAAAGAGCAGGAAGACTGGCGTAGGACTAGCATCCTACATACATTTGTCAAAATAGGAGAAAAGGTCTGTAAGATCGTGATCGATAGTGGAAGCTGTGTCAACGCCATTTCCACTAGCGTAGCCAAGAGTCTAGGTTTATCCACTGAACCACATTCCAATCCATATAAGGTATCCTGAATCAATTCTACTTCTATCCTAATCAAGCAGAGATATCAGGTCCGAATCCAACTTCAGTCCTATCAGGAACGAATTTGGTGTGATGTACTCCATATGGGACTAAGTAGCATGATCCTAGGTAGGCCATGGCTGTTTGACCATGATGTGACAATTTTTGGTCAATCAAATTCCTGTGCTTTCAATTTCAATGGCAAGAAAATTGTCATTCATCTAACCTAGCCTAAGGACAACACCAAAAGAGGAGCTAGCAGCCTGAAAGAAAAAAGGACTGTATTACATTTGATAAGTGCAAGAGAATTAGAAAAAGACATTAATGAGGGAGCACCTATTTGGATGGTAGCTGCTAAGGAAACTAAGGACCACACCCCTATAAAATACCCGCAAGAGGTGGTCCAATTATTGAAAGAATTTGAAGACGTGTTTCTCGAAGACCTACCCGATAGTCTTCCACCTTTAAGGGACATACAGCATGCCATAGATTTAGTCCCTAGCGCGACTTTACCTAATTTGCCTCATTATAGGATGAATCCAACTGAACATCAGGAGTTACAAAGGCAAGTTAGTGAACTTCTTAGAAAGGGGTTTGTTAGAGAAAGTTTAAGCCTATGTGCAGTCCCTGCCTTGTTAACCCCTAAGAAGGATGGCACCTGGAGGATGTGTGTAGACAGCCGTGCCATCAACAAGATTACTATCAAATATAGGTTTCCAATCCCAAGACTGGATGATATGTTAGACATGATAGCCGAATCAACGATTTTCTCCAAGATAGACTTAAAGATTGGCTATCACCAGGTTAGGGTTAGGCCTGGAGATGAATGGAAGACCGCTTTTAAGACTAAAGATGGATTATATGAGTGGTTAGTCATGCCGTTCTGTCTGTCCAATGCACCCAGCACCTTTATGAGAATTATAAATCAGGTGTTGACAACTTTCATCGGGAAATTTGTGGTGGTCTACTTTGATGACATTCTTATTAATAGCAAGACTAAGGCAGACCATTTAACCCACCCAAGGCAAGTTTGCCAAGTCCTTAGAAAGGATAGCCTCTATGCCAATATCAAGAAGTGTGATTTCTTAACACATAGAGTTATCTTTCTAGGATTCGTAGTCACATCTGAAGGAGTGTCCGCTGACCCTGCGAAAATTAAGTCCATAGTAGAGTGGCCTGTACCCAAAAGCATCCATGATATCCGTAGTTTCCATGGTTTAGCCACCTTCTATAGGAGATTCATTAGAGGGTTCAGTACGATAGTGGCTCCAATCACTGATTGTATTAGGAAGGGAACTTTTGAGTGGACTAAAGCAGCAGACAAAGCCTTCCTAACAATTAAGGAAAAAATAACACACGCACCCGTCCTGAGGTTACCCGATTTTACAAAAGTGTTCGAGGTTGCTTGTGATGCTTATGGGGTAGGAATTTGAGGTGTCTTGAGTCAAGAGAATCACCCAGTAGCATATTTCAGTGAAAAGTTAAATGAAGCGAGACTAAGGTATTCCACCTATGATAGGGAGCTGTATGCGGTAGTTCAGGCATTACGTTATTGGAGGCATTATCTTCTACCACAAGAGTTTGTCCTATTTTCTGACCACGAAGCTCTTAGGTTCCTTAGTTCTCAGAAGAAATTGAACCCTATGCACGGGAAATGGGTAGAGTTCATACAAGCTTATACATTCATACTGAAACATCGTGCCGGTACTGAAAATAGGGTTGCCGATGCGTTGAGTCGTCGTTCCATGTTGTTGACTTCTGTGAGCACTGAGGTAGTAGGGTTTGATAGATTGAAAGAGGAGTATCCTACATGCCCTGATTTTAGTAACATCTATCAATCCCTTCAACAAGGACCATCTAGTAAGCATAGTGATTATACCCTTTTAGATGGATACCTTTTCAAAGGAAATCAGTTGTGTATTCCCAAGACCTCTGTTAGGGAATTTCTGATCTGGGAGGTTCATGCTGGAGGCTTGTCAGGACATTTTGGTAGGAATAAGACCATCTTAGCAATAGAAGACCAATTCTTTTGGCCTGGTCTCAAAAAAAATGTGGCCCAGATTGTAGCTCAGTGCCGTACCTGTGCTGTTGCAAAATAGCAAAGACAGAACACCAGTCTGTACACACCCTTACCTGTCCCTGATTGTCCATGGCAGGATATCAGCATGGATTTTGTAGTAGGCCTCCCTAAGACATCAAGGAAGCATGATTCTATCTTTGTGGTTGTCAATCGTTTCTCCAAGATGGCTCACTTCATTCCTTGTTCTCAAACTTTAGATGCTTCGAAGGTGGCCAAGCTTTTTCTCGATCAGGTCGTTAGGCTTCATGGTTTACCCAAAACCATTTTGTCCGATAGAGATGTCAAATTTACTAGCTATTTCTGGAAAACCCTCTGGCACATGTTCGGTACCAAGCTGAAATTCTCGGCTGCCTATCATCCTCAAACCAATGGCCAGACAGAGGTAGTAAACCGAAGATTAGGAAATCTGTTGAGATGTTTAGTTGGTGACAACCTAGGAAACTGGGACCTATTACTTTCTCGTGCTGAATTTGCCTACAACAGCTCAGTTAATAGGTCTATTGGGAAAAGTCCGTTCGAAGTGGTCCATGGATACAGACCTAGGAAACCTTTAGACCTAGCTCCATTACCCACACATGCACAAGTGTCTGAGTCTGCTGAGTCATACGCACAACATATTAGGGAATTGCATAAGGAGATTAGCCAAAAGATCCAATCGAGCAATGAACTCTATAAGCATATGACTAATTCACATAAACGGTTAAAAGAATTTAATGAAGGGGACTCCGTTATGATCAAATTTAAACCTGAAAGGTTTCCGCCGGGAACTATGAAGAAACTCCATGCCCGGGGAGTCGGACCTTTCAAAATAATAAAGAAAATTGGACCAAATGCTTATGTGTTAGAATTACCACCAAGTTATGGCATTAGTTCAACATTTAACATTTCAGACTTAATAGAATACAAAGAACCTGCATTGATACCTGGTGAGCTTTTTGGTCCTAATATTTCTTTTGAGAGTGAAGCCCCAAGAGAATGCCCACCACCGAGTGTTCCTAAGCGAAGGGAGAAAATTGAAAGGATCTTGGGTGACCAGATCATTACCACTAGAAATAAGGGCTACCAACGTTATCTGGTTAGATAGCAAGGATGTCCTGATTCTAAAGACTCCTGGATCACCCGAGAGGACCTACAACAAATCGATCCAGATGCATTAGAAGCTTATTAGGCTAAACCTTACTCGACAGGGTCGAGTTCCTCCCACCCCGGGAGAATTGATGTGGGCACTAGAATCAGGAAAAGACTCCAACCAATTCAGGTCAAGTCCGAGTCCTTGTGGTTGGAGTAGCAAAAGAGAAGTCCTGTAATTTTTCTTTTTTTTTGAGTCCAAATAATCTTATAGTTAATTTCGAGTCCATGTTGGGTCTGGTTTAATATTTTAGTTAACCCTGCAATTGAGAGTTGGGTCCATTAAATCAAGCCCAATCCATGAGTCCATGAAGCATCAAGACAAGAATAAGCCACCTCATCAAGTGACCCTCACCTTGTGCCACATGTCAAAAGCTCCAATGGATGTCGCCACCTCAACAAGTGGTCCCCACTTTATGCCACATGTCAAGAGCTCCAAAGGACACCACCACCTCATCAAGTGGTCCCCACCTTGCGCCACATGTCAAGCTTTGAAAGAGTTTCAAGAAACAAATGCCACCATATCCTCCAACTCCCCACATTTCAAGCAACAAATGCCACCATATCGTCCAACCCCCCTTGTAATCCTCCTAATCCTATGGGTTTTCAAATTTTAAAAATGTTGTAAGGCTTCTATTTAAGCAATGGGATGCCCCATTGAAAAGGGGGTTAATGAATGAAGTTGGTATTTTTTCTTCTATGTATTTTTTTTTCCATGTGTCTATGTGGTAGCTTAGCCTTTCTCTTCCTCCACACCAACCCTAATCTTTCCTTCTTTCATTCCCAACGCCAAAGACTTCCTCTTCTTTCATAACTTCAAACTAGCTCCAGCGTTCAAGGGTGAATCAAGAAGATCATCACCTGGTGACCAACCTACTCCACTTCAAGCATTCCACCATGATGCCAAGATGGATCTCCTTCAATGCCTCTTCCACCCTTCTTTCTTTTCTCTAGTTGATTGCTTGTTAAGTCACTCATCTTAGGGTTTCTTTGTTGCAGGGTTCTCCGGGATTCCGGCTTCAAGAGGAAGGTTTACTTGCCATAGATCCAGAAAACAAGAGGGGCCTTCAGTGGAATTATGTTCATGTCATCCGGGAGACCTCTTCGAGAGTGAATCTATTCTTATTGAAGGGCCAATGTCAGGTATGTCTAGTGTTGATTAAGTATGCAATGTTAAATTAGACCTAGCTTGGCTTGCGTGGTTCTCTTCTGGCCCTATTCCTTTCTTATTCTGAGAGTCTCGATCACTAGGTTTATGTTAGATCCTTCGAGCTTCTTCACTAGATCTCTTTGATAGTTTATGTTAAGTTATTTTTATGCAAATAGGGAATTACTTGGTTAATCATTTGCGAATCTCCATTAGGGTTGCATAGTTTTATTTTACATTCTACACCACCAGAGGTGTCCGAAGATCGGAGAACGACCTTGAGAGGTTGATCGGTTAGCACCACAATAGCGTGGGCCTGAAAATATGGCTGTAGTCACTTTGCAACAATCACTAAAGAATAGATCAGCTTCTGTATCCTTGCATATCATGTTTCTGCATCATGCAGGACCTTGCTGATATAGTAGATCGGCTTGTGAGATTCATCTTCCTCTTTCCAGATAAGGACCGAGCTAACTGCTTCATCTGAAGCAGAGAGGTACAGGTAGAGGACCTCGCCTTCTTATGGCTTGGAGAGAAATGGTGGGGTCTCTAGGTACTTCTTCAGGTCCTCAAAGGTAGCACGACAGTCTTCGGACCATTCAAAGCCCTTTGACTACTGGACTACCTTGAAGAACGGAAGGCATTTCTCGACTGACTGAGAGATAAATCTGCTCAGGGAGGCAATTCTCCCTGTTAACTGCTGGACTTCGTTTTTGCAGGAGGGATGTCTCATATCTTTCAAGGCTTGAATCTTATCAGGGTTCGCCTCAATCCCTCGTTTGGTGACAAGGAAGCCCAAGAATTTACCCAAAGTGACCACAAAGGTGCAGTTTGTCGGGTTCAGCTTCATGCGGTAGCACCGAAGAGTGTTGAATGACTCTTCCAAGTCATGAATATGGTCTTTTCGGAGGAGGCTCTTGATGATCATGTCATCAACATAGGCCTCCATGTTTCTCCCCATTTACTTTTTGAATACCTTATTGATCAGTCTTTGAAATGTTGCCCTGGCGTTCTTGAGGCCGAACGGCATCATCTTGTAGTAGTAAAGACCTTTATCAGTGATGAAAGCCATCTTCTCCTCATCTTGTGAATCCATTCTAATTTGGTTGTAGCCAGAGAAAGTGTCCATGAAGCTCAGCAACTAGTGGCCGGTAGTAGCGTCGACCAGCTGATCAATCTTTGGGAGAGGGAAGCTATCTTTTGGGTAAGCCTTGTTGAGGTCTGTATAATAATGCAGATCCTCCACTTGCCACTGGCTTTCTTTACCATCACCACATTGGCCAACCACTTGGGGTAGTGGGCCTCTCTAATGAATCCCGCCTTAAGGAGCTTGCCAACTTTTTCATCCACAGCTTGTTGTCTTTCTTGGGAAAAGCTCATTTTCTTCTGCCGCACCGGCTTATACCCAGGGATAACTTCCAGTCGATGAGTAATTACTTTGGCAGGAACCCCTGGCATATCCAAAGCCGACCAGGCAAAGATGTCAGCGTTGTCCCTAAGGAAATGGATCAACTCCGTTCTGGTTTCCTCATCAACCATGCTCCCGATCTACACAACTCTGGAGGGATCTTCCTCTATCAAAGGTACTGGGACGGTCCTCTCCATGGGCTCACCAAGATTTGTGGTTGCATCCCTTGAATTCAGCTGATCCAGAGTTGTCGAATCCTTGAAATGCCTGTCTTCAATCATCAAACACTGCCGTGTCGTCCTCTGGATTATTCTAACTTCACCGACATCGTTCTTGGTTGGGAAGCACACCAAGAGGTAGTGAGAGGAGATCATGGTCCGGAACTTGTTCAAGACGGGCCGCCCTAGAATAATATTGTACGTCGAGGGGATCCGGACCACCGTGAAGTTGATCGATAGTGTCTTTTATCGAGGTTCAGTGCCAAGGGTTACAAGCAACACTATTTCTCCCTCGGCATAAACTTGGTTGCCCCCGAAACCAGAGAGCGGTATGGGGGACCTTTGCAGTTGATGTCAGGTAAACACATTTTAGAGAATGCATCGTACATCAAGACATCAGTCGAACTTCCATTATCAACAAGGATTCGCTGTACATCATAATTGGCCACTACGGTCGAAATTACAAAAGGGTCATCATGTGGGAGCCGAACTCTCGCAAGGTCATCGTCGAAGAAGAGGATTGAGTTATTGTCTTTAAGTCACTTTGGAGCTTCGTCCTCATCCCTTCTCTAGTCGGCAGGTAGATCTATCATCCCTACACCTCCATTGGTGGGCCTTTGATTTGGTAGTTCGGCCTCTTTAGGAGGTGGCTGGGGAATAGTCGCTTTCGATCGAGGTCCTTAGTGACCGATGTACTGCCCCAAGTACCCTCTCTTCATGAGATCCTTGATTGCGTCCTTCAGTTAGATGCATTCTTTTGTGTTATGGCCATGGTCATGGTGGAATCGGTAGTATTTATTCCTGTTCCTTACGGAAGAGGAGGCCTTCATAGGACGGGGCCATTGGAGATAGTTCTCCATCTCTATCTCCATGAGGATCTTCTCTCGAGGGAGGTTGAGGGGGGTATAGGAGTCAAATCTTTCTCTCAATGCTCTGGGCCTGGGAGGACTTCTTTGGAGGCCTGTATATTTCTATCATTGTTATTGGAAGTTTGGGGACCTTGTTCCCTGTTATTCTTATTTTTTGATGGGGGTTTCCCTTCAATCAGTAATCGATTTGCCGCCTGCTCTTCAGCATCGGCATATTTCTGAGCCCTCGACAGGAGCTCAGCGTAGCTTTTAGAGAACTTCTTATCCAAGAAAAAGGTAAGCCTGGAAGTACGAAGCCCCTTCTTCAGTGCTGACATGGCCACGTGCTCGTTGAGATTAGGGATCTCAAGCATGGCCGCATTAAACCTGGAGATATAGTCTCGCAGGCTTTCTTCTTCATTCTGGTGAAGGCGAAACAGTGTGTCCGTATTCCAAGGAGACTTACGGCAGCTCCTGAAATGCAAGACAAATAATTATTCTAACTCGAAAAAAGAATCGATGGTACCTGGGTGCAAGCTCGAGTACCACATCCGAGCAGACTTCTTCAAGGTAGCCGGGAATGCTAAGCAGTATATTACGTCCGAAGCTCCTTGGATCATCATATAGGCCTTGAAGCTGCCCAAATGGTCGAGGGTGTCGGAGGTGCCATCATAGGATTCCATCTGGGGAACCCTGAAGTGCTGAGGAATAACCTCGGCCATGATACGATCGATGTAGGGTGGGCGTAGATCACCCATAATCAAGTCATCGGGATCCTTAAGATCCCGCATTCTTTGTTCTTGCACCTTTTTTATCTCCGATTCGATGGCTCTGAATCTTCCATCATAATCGAGAGTTTGCTTCGGTGTTCTTTCTCCACAGAAGTGGAGTCTCCGGAGGAGGGGAGGGGGTTTGCCTAGGCCTTTTCCCTTTTTGCAGGAAATTGGTGGACCTGGGTAATCTCGAAGTTCGGCCTTCAGGAGAGGGCCGAGAATAGGGAGAGGGATGCGTAGAATCCTTCCATGGGGATCTCTTCCTTCGGGATCGAGAGCTATGTCTGGAGGCAGTCGGTGGGTTTCCTACCAAAAAGGTTCTGTCCTGGAAGTCTTGAACCATGGCTGTAAGGTTGGTGACCTGGTTCACAAGAGCTTCGAACTGCTGCAGTCCCATAATAACTATGGGAGGTGGAACATCGTTCTCCTCCGGCGGTGCGCCCCCCGGGGATGCAGCACGACTTCAGCTTTTAGAAGTGATTTGTGTTTTTTCTCTCGCCATCAAAAACTTTTTACTTCCCCTTATCTGGGAGGGAGCTTAAAGAGTGATAATACAGTCCCCTTCCTGGCGCATCAATCTATTGGCATGGAGTCCCTGAATCGGCCAGTCGGAGCTAATGCGCCGCAGGACTGCTCCCTGGTTCACCTGCAAAACAGGTCTCTTGTCAGAGTTGTTCCGGCGGGGGACACTCCGATGCCTATGTTAATGGCGGATCCCAATCACAGAATGGGGAAGGGTGTCAAGAGTGTGAGAGGAAAGCTCTTTGAGAATGTATGAGTGTATGTGAGCGTAAGTGTTAGCGTACCTCTCTAGCCATCCTTCTTACCATTATTTAAAAGAAGGCCTCCGGCCTGTGGCCCGCTTTTTTTTCGGTGATCATGGGGAGCCAATCTCTCCCATAATTGGCGATCATGGGTTGTCATTGAGTGGTTTCGGCCAGATCGGAGGCATGGTAGCAGGAGTTGCGTTCCATGATCATGGCATGATGAGTGTCGATTGTAACCATTGGTTATAGTTGCCTTTCTGGACCAGATTGTGGTCCAAGCTTTGGGTTTCCCCTTTCGTGGATCGAAGATTTGGTATTTCCCCCAGAGCCGGAGATCATGTCTATGACGGGGATCGAAGAGCGTGTCTTCGGAAGTCGATGAGAAATTTGGTCTTTAGTCGAGGCCGAAGACGTTGTCCGAATGATTGGCCTTCGGATGCTGTAGTCCGCTGAGAAGCAGTGGGTCGCCTGCAGTTGGCCTGTCCCTTGCCTGGTCCGAAGTTCGTAGTCCGGAGAAAAGGGCATCGAACAGTTGAACCGGGGTTCGGTTCATAGATAAATCAGGATATCCTAACATTTCTTATCTTAATATGCTCAAAAAGCTTGGTGCTATCTCCTTATCATCGTACCCATTCGCGCGATCCCAGTAAGCTTCCTCTAATCATGAACCCATTCGCGTGATCTCCGTTTGTTATCCGGACGAACTCCTCCGCATCCATCTAGCATCATCCGACCATGAATCTCTTCTCTCGACCACAATGATTCGAACATCATCCGAAAGTAAGTGATGGTCTAGTTCATTTGTGATGGGGTGATTGGTCATGATCGGTGACAAGAAAGAAGACCCGATGATGGCCGATGAATGGTGGAGACCGACCAAAGAGGGATTGGCCAAGCAGTGGTTCGGACAGCGGCAAGGGAGCTTCTCTAGCTTCAGTGGTTCGGGGAGAAAGGAAGATGGCGGCAGTGATGAGCAGACTGCATCTTGGAAGGAAGAAACATTGAAGACGAAGGCCTGCTTTTCCAATCATTTTCCGACCATTGGAGGCTCTTGGTGGCATGGGAACCAGCGTTGGCATCTTCTCCAGCCGACGGTGGAGTGGGCAGGAGCTCCAATGGGTTGGGTGGCGGCTTGGGCAGCATGGGACGGTGGTGAAGAAGATGAAGGGCAGCGGCCCTTTTCTGGCCATTTTCCAACCGTTGGGAGCTTCTCCGATCGGCACGGAGGTCGCCGATAGGTTGGGTGGCATCGGAGGAAGTTCTTCGACGAGTTTGGGTGCAAATGGAGGAGGGCGGTTCACGGTTCTGCTCCGTGGACCATTGGTCATGGCAGATTGCGGTCCACAGGCAGCTCTATAGACCAAGCAATCGGTACTTGGTGGACCAGCCGCTTTAAATTTCGTGCAGTTGTAGATAATTTTTTAAAAATTTCATTTCGAGCCCGTTTGAAGTTAAAATTGAATGTTGTCTATGCCGTTGGACTCCATAATTCAAGATCTACACATTTATGTAGTCAATTTCTGCAAAATATCACATAAAAATATTAATTTGAATCAAATAAAGTTTGATTAATTATCATTATTTTAATAATTATCACACTCCCCAACTTGAACTTTGCTCATCTTCGAGTAAAGAAAATAAATTAGTCTTGTGTTCTAACCTGTCCAAGAAATGAAAATCATCTTACTGACTCTAAAATCAGAGGATACTTGGTTAGACCAAAAAAATGTACTTCATTGAATTACTAATTCCATCCATTTTGTGGAAGAGTGAAGTCCATAAAAGTTTTAAGAATTTTTCATTTTCTAACTTTCTATCTCACTCTCTAAATCTTTCAACTTACTTTGGTTTTGGTGTAATATTTATTTAGTCCCCACTCGCTCTCTCTCTCTCTTTTTTCTTTTTCTTTTTTTTTGATTAAAATAAAATGTAGAGTAGTGCAATGTCCTGACATCTTGCTTTCTAGTTAACCCTTGTAGCGAGCTTTAAGCCAATGACTCCCAAACCAATTGGCTTTAGGGCATTAGGTATAAAACACCCCTCGGGCTTACTGACTCGAGTCAAAAAGGCTTCAAGTCAAGACTGAATCTACAAAAGGTTTCTTTGCATCCTCACCTTTTGATGTGAACAACAATGCTTACTTAGACGATGGGGCCCAGTTACTCAGTGAGAGATGCTAAAAACTTTTATTATTAAACTTGGAACTCTTTATGATGCCTATAACATTATAAGTAGAATTCTTTATTGAGATCAATAGGAAGAAGGGTCTAGAATTACTCAAAAAAAATTCTGATCTACATTCTACGATTTATAGGGTTTCTTTAATAAATCATCTCTCAGTATCTCTAAAATTGTCTAAATCGTTAATCACTCCTCATTTAGCGAGCTTGATTATTTTCAATTCGAGACAAAGCTTGTACACAAAAATTGATTAAAGTTTTACTCAAGGATTAGATTAATTTAGTTATCTCCCCAACTTAATTTTCATTATCCCTAATGGAAGAGGATACTAGTAATGTAATGGCATGGAAGGGTACAACCTGGTAGGGTATTAACATTGGATGTGCTTTTATCACCATGTTCCTCACAATCTTCCTTGATCACTCCTCTTTTTTCTAAAAAGAAAGAACACAAGGGTAAAACTAAAAGCATGAACTGGGACAAGAACTGGGATGCCTCCTAAGAGCGCTAAGTTTAAAGTCTTCAGCCAGACACTAAGAGAGAGTGTTACTGAAATTGATCTTAGGTACATCCTTCAAGAAAATTTTTAGAAGACAGGCCAATCAGGAGGCCTTGTCAACATGGCAGAAAAATGTTCGTAGAGTATTCTACGATGATTATCCCTGATCCATAAAATATAAGAGGTAAGCTTCCTAGACCAAGATTGAAAAATTCTATAACAATTTTGTTGAAGATTAGGAAGGGATTGTGTATTTTGGGCTGAGAGTGTGGGTGGGAGGTTAAAATTTTTTCTATCTCTAGAAAGGTCTACCCTAATCCCATTCTCGGGTATGATATGTCTTGACATCATCCCTTCTTGATGGCACTTTATCCAAGTTAATTATAGGTCAATCTCCAGACATCATTTTAGAATAAAAGATAAATTTTGGAGGCGATCTTCGAAAGTAGTGCCAAATATAGAAAAATCAGTGACAAACTCCTTAAGATCATTTTCCCTCATTTCAAAAACATCCCATCCAACAGCTTCTCTATGCATCCTTCGAACACTAACTATTAGGTCTTCCTGATTAGAGATCACTGGTAGGGTGTCTGTAGGTGTGACAGGAAGTGGTGTCAATTCTAAATTTAGTGGTGATTCTAACGGAGGAGTGATTGGGGGGCTAGGCGTTGGCTCAACTTGTTTTGTTAAAAGTGGGTTATCCCCGGCAACGGTGCCAAAAATCTAGTGCGCATCGCTATGCACCGATTTAAAATCTTAAATCCACTACTCTTAAGAGTAAAATAGTGGGAGTAAGGGTTGAACCTACAAGGACTTTCGGTTATTCTAAAAAATCAACACCAATGCTAATATTTACTAATAATAAAAAAAGACAGATAATGAAAAAGTATAAATGCAATAGATAAGAATCTCAAAATTCCAACTGGTTACTTGCTAGGTGGGCTGGAACTCCTTCTATGTAAATGATCTGTATGATCCGATCCAGATATAATCTATTCTTAGCGATCACGATCCGTACCTGTTCAATCATGGCCCATTCTCCTGAAATATAGATTAGTCAGAAATCGGGTACATACAAATTATAAAAATCTTTTTAGAGATAATTTTTTCTAAGAGTACAAATTGTTTCTATTGAATATAGCTTGTCCCAAGAACATAAACTATGCCTAATAAAAATTAAATAAAAACTTATAGAAATGTTGAAAAGAAACTCTTTATATTTCATAGAAAGTATGTACAAGTGATTAAAAATAAAACTAAACACCTGTGCCAAGCACTATAATGGAATCCCGAGAAAAATGATTAGCCTTCCATCCTAGACATCAGCTCCGCAGAAAAGAAATGCGGGAATTGGAAGTGGAATGGGGTGCATAATGGAAGTCTGTAGAATCCTCCCTCGGAGCGGAGAATGACCGAGGGCATTATAGATGGGAAACACCATGTCAGGCCCGCGTGAGAATCGTGGTTATTTCTTATCTTAATCTACTAAAAAAGCTCGGTGCTCTCTCTTTATTGTCGTACCCATTCATGCGATCCCAGCAAGCTTCCTTCGATCATGCACCCGTTCACGTGATCTCCGTTTCTTATCCAAATGAACTCCTCCATGTCCATCCAGTATCGTCCGACCACGAATCTCTTCTCCCAACCACAATGATTTGAACATCATCCGAAAGTCGGCGGTGGTCTGGTTCATCGATGATGGGGTGATGGGTCACGATCAGCAACAAGAAAGAAGACCCGATGATGGTCGATGAATGGTGGAGACCGGCCAAAGAGGGAGAGGCCAAGCAGTGGTTCGGATAGTGGCAAGGGAGCTTCTCCGGCTTTAGCGGTCGTGGGAGAAAGAAAGATGGTGGCAGTGAGTAGCGGATGGCATCTTGGAAAGAAGAAACAATGAAGATGGAGGCCTGCTTTTCTTGCCATTTTCCGGTCATTGGAGGCTCTTGACATCATAGGAACCGGTTTTGGCATCTTCTCCGGTCGACGGTTGAGTGGGCAAGAGCTCTAGCGGGTTGGGCGGTGGCTTGGGCGGCATGGGACGGCGATGAAGAAGATGAAGGGCAGCTACCCTTTTCTGACCATTTTCTAGCCGTTGGGAGATTCTCCGTCCAACACGGAAGTCACTAGTGGGTTGGGTGGCATCGGAAGAAGTTCTCTGACAAGTTTGGGTGCAAACGGAGGAGGGCGGTTCATGGTTATGCTCCGTGGATCGGTGGTCATGGCGGATCGCAGTCCACAAGCAGCTCTGTAGACGGAGCAGTCAGTCCTTGGTGGACCGGCCGCTTTAAATTTCATGCAATTGTAGATAATTTTTTAAAAATTTCATTTTGAGCGCATTTGAAGTCCGAATTAAATGCCATCTATGCTGTTGGACTCCATAATTCAAGCTCTACACATTTATGGAGTCAATTTTTACAAAATACCATATAGAAATATTAATTTTAACCAAATAAAGATGGGTTAATTATCATTATTTTAATAATTGTCAACATCAATGCCATCAACTTTTATCATGGGTACTTGAGGTCCCTTAAGAATGGCCTTCCACAATTGAAAGTCCACAGCCTGAATATATATTTTCATTCAGGCTTTCCAATAAGTATAATTTGTGCCTGTGAACATTGGAGGTCTATTAGTGAAGATGATCCCTACCAAATTTCATGTAGAACAAAATTTGGATGATGATGCAATACCCAGGGTTTCAGACTGTGTACAGAAAACTTAGGATTCTGGTTAGGATTTCTAATATGCAGATTTTTATATTTTTTCATTTCTATAAAAATAATTAAAAATAATGATAATTATCAAGACTGAACAAAGAGTATTCCATGCAAATCTTAAGAAAAAATAAAATACCTAGAATGATGAAACAAACTGAAACTCAGACCCCTAATACAGATAACAGGATGCAGGAAAATCAGAGATGAATGTTTTTTTGTGTTTTTATGAAGATGCAACTATCCTAAACCTATTCTGATACCAAACTGATGCCAAATGACTTTAGGACTAACATGAATGTAGGAAATAATAGTAACTAATTTTTTTATATTTTTTTAGAGATTTAATTTGGAGGCTAAAGTCTCGAAAAATAGAAGAGACTAGCAGAAAAACTAGCAATGGAAAGAACTAAAGTACCCTCATATGGATTCATGTAGAATAATAAAAGAAAGACCTTAAGGGTTGAGAAACCCCCGGTTAGGATAGTTTACCTTCAATGAAATAAAAAATTAGGAGGGGGAAGGATTGTACCAAACAACGATGTGAAGAACCGTCAAAGACAAGGTCACTCTGCACTCTGGATCGTCGCCTGGAAGATCAACCTATTGTTCCATGAATTAATCAGCTATCTTTGGTTGGTCCAGTAGGCAAAGAGTGCCTCCTCCTTGGAGGTGAACACCTCAGGGATCCTACAAACATCAGTGGATCAGTTAAAAAATAAATAAGAGAGCAAAACAAGGGTTAGGGTTTGAAGAAAGAAGGAATCAGGGTTTACTGATATTGGCGACCTGGAAGTGGAAGAACTCCTGGCTGGTAGATGGCTAGGGCTTTGATCTTAGAGTGTGTTAGGGTTGGAAGAGGGTTGCTTTGGGTGGCTAGGGTTTACTAGGGTTAGGGCACTCAACTCTTTCACACACAATTCGAAGAACCACACAAACTTTGAAAGGATTATGCCCTAAAGGCCAATCGAAATGTTGTATTTTGATGGGATTTTCTTTTGTATCCTAAACCAGTGTATTGACATTATCAATTAATAATGGTATTTTATTTTCATCATTTGTTGTGTCTTATTAATTTTATTAAGATATGATGAACCCCGTAGATTAGGGCTATGGTTCTAGGGTTATTATGAGATCATACAAGTGAGATCTAAAGCCTTAAAACCCTAATCTAGAATATTCCTGGTCGATGGGATATTGAGTAGGGGATCAATGTTTCCGGTAAGACCAGCACGTCCTATGTATGCTTGGTGAAGAAGGTGACTGATCTCACAGTCACTTGTGTTTGACACTAATACTAGGATGTGGGTGCTCATTAGAGAATGAGTTCACTGAATGGATCTAGCTTGAGAACATTTTATGGAAACTTATCCATTTGTCAATAGATAGTTCTCATAGTGGGAGTAGTGCACGTGGTCCTTTGACCTGAGACAGCCATGGTTTCTTGTATGCATGAATCCATACTTTGGTTCACACTCAATCATGACACTGAGTCATGCATGGGGTGATACTGGGTATGGTGGATTGCATATGGAGGTTGTGAGTAGGTCAAAAAGGAATCGATCAACCCTAGTAAGAGGGAATCGCATCCAGATGATTTCAATCAAATGAAGATTCGAAAAATCTTTGATCAAAGTATGAACATTAAAAGTAGTTTCTAATGTTTCATTAATGAATCATCATTATCAGATTGAGCAAGAAATAAATATGAAATTGGATTTGACAAGTATCCATAACCATAGTCAAATTCAGGGTGCAAGTAGATCGAAGGACAGAATTACCCGGTAACTCACC
Source organism: Areca catechu (assembly GCA_021397845.1). Taxonomy (NCBI): domain Eukaryota; kingdom Viridiplantae; phylum Streptophyta; class Magnoliopsida; order Arecales; family Arecaceae; genus Areca; species Areca catechu. The sequence goes on along the minus strand of CM038044.1, from coordinate 78,611,574 downwards.
ACTGAAGGGTATTTTGGTAAATCTATCAAAATTCCTCATCTTCCGGGTAGGCATGACACGTTGCTAGATGTCAATCTTGTCTTATAGGTCTTCATGAACCAATTGATTTGGTTTCATGAGTCAACTCGATGTGTGATTCGAATTGGACAATTAGATGAGCCAATTTGACCTAATTAGGTAAATCGGGTTCGATCGGATCGAATCAGCTCAAACCTAAACCTACTGCTGGCTAGATGTGGAACCCAATGGGTAACACACAATAAAGACTTCACCAAAGAAGTCATTCATAATTTAATTAGGGTCATAGGATCCTAATTGGTTAGCCGGATTACATACTAGCATATGTAGGCTAACCAAATTCCTAACCCAATTGGATTGAGTCCGGTTGCTTGCTAATTGGGCTAACCTAATTATGGAAAACCTAAATTAGGTTAATTACTAAGTGGGGCTAGCCTAATGAGAGCTAAATCTGATTTTAATTTGGATTTAAGGGCATTTTAGGCACCATACATTAAGAGTCCCAATGGCATGAGACTCTTGGTACCTAAATGATACCTTAACTTCAAAAGGGCACAGAATGAGCTATAGATCTCTGATTTGAATATAATTTATATGGTCAAAAAGAAAATTTTATGCTTTTTCCAATGACATTGATATTGCCTATATTTTGACTGGTCAACATTCTTTGAAATTTGCGTGGAAGAAGGATGGCGCGTGCGGTGCATGAAGAGTCGCAACTCTTCATGTGGTGCGCGGTTCTGATGGAGAGTCCTTCTGCTATCAGGACTCTTCATAATCTTCGATGTTTGAAGATTGAAGAGGCTCCTCTTGGCTTCCTAGGGATCGGTAATAGACATGTGGCAAGTGAGAATTCATCCAGATAAAAGAAGGGATGTGAATAAGGCGTTCGTTGCATGAATGGGCTTATTAGATATGATTTTTCAAGCCATATAACATCTTTTCGATCTTGAAAAATCATATCTGATAAGTTGATGTGAGGACATATCACACAGCCCTCTTGTATCTGTAAATAGGGTGCGGTGAAATGAGTCTGATAATAAGAATTCCACTGAAGCATTATTCTGAGTGTCTCTCTCTCCCTCCTTTCCTTAAGACAAGACTTGTCTTGTTAAGACAAGGTCTTTTCTAATAGGACAAGGCTTTGTTTTTGGACATAAGCCTAAGGGGTCCTAGAGGAGGGTTGTCCTAAAATCAATAGTGGTTTAGGAGAGTGTCTTTAGTGCCCTATAGTAGGACAGGGTGTCCTACAGTGGTCAATAGACCAAAGGCTGCCGAAAGAGTTCTACTTCTCCAAGCAACTTGAAGGAGTTCTTCCTTGGTCCGAGTTTCATTTGGATCACCGTTGGAGGGCAAATGTTTGGGTGCCTGGTGGAGAAGAAGGTTGAATCAGGGTTTTCTTCATCGGATTGGATACTAGCGGTTCAGGTTGGTGCCTAAACTCTAGTTTATATTATATATGCATGTTTGTATGTTTTAATTCCTAGTAAGGAGGTCTTGGGTTAAGGGTTTGGTAGTGGTTTCATAATAAATTTTTGAAATCCATGCTTTCGCCCTGGTCACCAAAACCCTTACAAACTTCACAAGAAAATTTCACCAGAGTTTATTTCATGAATAAAAGATATGATTACAAGCTGGGAGGGGGTGGGTATTTATAGGCACACCTAGGTCCTCTCATTGTTAGGATTGGATTACATAGTTTGTGATGCGGGATGACTCTAAGACTGCTAAACATGCATGAAAAATAGCAAAATATTTTTTTTGTAATTTTTATAATTTTATTTGCAAGCTAGATTTCCAAAATAAATCAAGAACTAGCGGAAAGACTAGCAGTGCAAAGAATCATCGGATCACAGGCAAACTCATGCAAACTAATAAAATAACCAGGACTGAGAGTTGAGAAACTCCTAGTTTAGGATAGTTTATCTTCATCAAAATTAGGTAATCAGAGAAGGGATGATTTCTTACCAGTCAGAGATTAAATTTTAGTAGTAGAAGAGATCACTCGCACTCTGATCGGACCCTGGATGAAGAAGCCTTGTTTCCCTTGAATCTGATGGCAGATCTAGGCGATACGGGAAGCAAAGAAGGCCTCCTCAGGAGAGGGGAGGCACCTCAGGGATCTTGCAAGCATCAGAGGTTAATCAAAATAGCATGTAAAAATTAGAAAAGGAACTAGGGTTTAGAAGGAATTGGAATCTGGGTTAGAAGATGGCAGTCGGGGAAGAAGGAGCTCTTGGGCGTGGACGGTAGCAAGGGCTTCAATTCCTTGGGTGTGGTTGATCTCCAGGGATGCTAAGGGATGCTAGGGTAGCAGGGTTTCAATCCAGGAACACAAGGAGAGCACATAAGAATAAGAGAACCAACACTAGAACACCAAACACAAGGCAATATCACAAAATTTCAGCAAGTTGTATTCATAAGAAAGAGATGATTACAAGAGGGAGAGGGGTGGGGTATTTATAGAGTTTATATGCCCTCACTAACCATGGTTACACTTGGATTATGAATCCACTTCTAAATTGGAATACAAGTCCTTTCCTAGCTAGGTTAGAATTACAAGGTTTAAAGGAATTAGGAGTCCTAACTAGGTTAGAAAAGACTTGGTCTTCTCCCAATTTTCTTCTCCTTGGACTTGGTCAAAGCTTTGGACACCCACTCCTTGGGCATGTGGACTTTAGGGCAGCAATAGGGGAGGTCAGCCAAGGGCTTGGATGCTTGGGCTTGGGCCCCCTAGAATCTATGTTTCTTGGTTCCCTGGGTTGGCATATTCCCGGCATCAAAAGGGAATCTTGGTTCTCTTATTTTGGGCTTGCTTCCTGGGCTTGAATTTGGAGGCTTGGAGTGCTAGGGTAGCTTGGTAAACATGAGATCTTGGCATATAGAATATTTCGGAAGTATCTGGAGGGAATCTGGCATCTGGAATTGCACCCGGGGAAAATCAGGGCACCTAGGTGTCGATTGAGCTTCCCTAAGCTGATTTATCTTCTTCTGGCTTTAGAATGAGATCTGGTGGAACTCAAAAATAGCATAGCCTCCTCTCTTGTACAAGAAATGAACTCACACTAGACTCATACTAGTATATAGGGCTCAATGTACTGGACTAGGTTGAGGGTTGAGACAAATCAACTAACCTTAACTTATTACAGGACTCAATTCTAGTTGATTACAAAATTTGACACATGGCTAGGTAAACCAAATAGGGCCCAGTAATCTTTGTCTGATCCTGGTGCCCCCACCAATTCTCCCGGGATGGGAGGAACTCAACCCCATCGAGTGTGGGATAACTTGGCTCTCATAGTGCTCGAGTAGGTCTGGGTTGAGGTGTGCATATCCTCATGGGTGATCCACGAGTCCTCAGATTCTGGCCGACCTTGCCACCGAACCAAATACCTCTGATAGCCTCTATCTTGGATACGGATAGCTTGATCATCCAGGATTCTCTCAATCTTTTCCTCACCAAAAGTTCAAATTGTCTGTGGTCACTCTGGGGTGGGTTCTCTCTCAAAGGAAGGGATAGGCTCAAGGTGCTTGCTAGGTATCACTGCTAGCTCCCTAGACTCTATAAAATCTGAGATGATGAAGGTGGAGCTAATACCTAAATTAGGTAGTATCTCATGCACATAGGCATTGGGTCCATTGATATTCATTATCTTGAATGGGCCAGCTTCGCGAGTAGAAAATTCTTTACAACTACAAAATCTCCTGCAAAATTCTTTCTCTCTCTTTTGGGAATTAGCCAAGTTGTTAGTTAGTTCATTAGTTATGTTCAGCTTTTGACTAATTTTTATATGCATATACTATGTTGAGGGTAGTGCATGTGTAGACATGTAATTCAGGCTGTGCATTTATTGGACTCAACTAATACCTAACAGACTTGACTAAACTTTCCTATCAAAAAAAATTTTATTGGACTATCTAAGGGACAAAACCAAACATATTATAGACTCTTTAGGTTTGACCCTAGCATGGCACGTACATGAGAACTTACTATGTATTCCTACTAGGTTTCATAGGGTTCTTCTAAAGTAAGATGCAAACATGACATGAATAATGAACGAATTCAACATGCAAACTCCTATAAAATGCAACCTAATAGTAATGAAAACAGAAGAAGTTTCCAAAAATGGTAGAAAATAGGAGGTGGGTTCAGGGTTAGTCTGATTGGATGGAAAGTAAGAAAAGGGTTTGTGGTTAATTAGATAGATTAGGATGTAAGAAGGGGTGTCAGGGATTAATCCTAAACTAATAAGGTTGACCTTAAAGGGTTGGTGTCTGTCTACTAGGTCTGCCTTATGGAAGAAAGGGTCATTAATTTCAGGAAAGAGATCAATGGGAGTCAATGGAATGATTTCATCACGAGAGTACTGATTCAAATAGATCAAGTCCTTAATAAATTCTTCTGGCTCTTGAATCAAAGGACTAAGCTTTATAGTTGGGCTTTCTTTTAGTGTTTCCTTAGGTAAAACTCTAATAGTAGGATTGGGTTCCTCATGGTCTTCTTCCTTTAAGGGTTCTTCCACTACATGGTTAGCTAACTCTATGTCGGTTACTGTCTGGGTATGGCTAGGGTTAGCTAAATCTAGGTCTGCTCCTACTTGAGTATGGTCATGTTCAACTAATGTTGGGTGGTCTTCTACCAGGTCATCTAATGGTTCAATCCTATGGGTCATTTGGTTATTCGATTGGATCAGTTGGTCAAACATTTTATTCCTTTGGTCAAACTTGTGTTCCAACTGGTCAAACTGTTCCATTATGGCCTTAAACAGGGATTCTAGATTGGACTCCATGGTTGAACTGGGTTGGTTACATTGGACTTCTGGTTCAACTAATTCTTTGTTGGTTTCTATTGGGGTTTGGTTATAGTCAACTACTTCTAGGTCTTCTATAGGGTTTCTTCCTCTAGATCTATAATAGACTCATCATCTTAATACTCCTTCACTAAACTTGGGTCAGCCTCATATATTTCTTCTTCTAGGTCATCTTGGTGAACCAATGGGATAGTAAGAGGGGTTTGGCTAATGGAAAATTGACTAGGGTCTAGGGTAACATGGGTGGGTAAACTAAGGGTTATGGGTTCAAAGGTTATGGATTTAAATCTAGGGACTATGGGTTCCTGGGGTTCAGCTCTATGGGTCTTACCTAAGGTTTCTTTTTGGTTGAATCTATGGTTCATTTGATCAAGCTTAGTATCAAACTGGTCAAACCTACGGTCTATTTGGGTAAGCTAATTTTGAGATTGGTTATTGAATAAATCGATTCGGTCAAGTCGTTTGATCATGGATTTCGTGAAAGCTTATAGACTAGGGTCCATGGTTGAGCTAGGTTAGGGTTTAGAACTCTGATATTAGGTTTCTAGTCTAGTGGTGATGCACAAATCAAACAATCAAAATGAAATGACGCAACTAAGCAAGCAAAAGAGAGAAAAGGCTAGTATAATCTAGGATTTCTTAGACCTAGAGCTAGAAATTGGATGGGTCAGCTCAACTTATACCTAACCCAATAGCTAATCCTTTCACTGGCCAGGTAGGGGGTGGGAGTGTGGAAGGCCCCCCTACTTTCGCAAGGACCCAATTAAAAACCACAGTACCACTTAGGTCATTTGACTCTGGACCCCCAGCCTTAGACACCAGCTTTCAGTAATTGCTAAAAGGTTAAATGCACTAGTCGGCCCACACAGCTCGGACCTGACCTGTTGATATCTCCTAGCCCACTAGGACAAATTAGATCTAATTTATTTTAATTATGCTTGGGTTAGTATGATGATGGTGGTTTTTGGCCCAGGACAGGTGATGAAATCCTGCCTTGATCTGAGATTTTGAGTTGCCCTTAAGATTAGGTTAAAATGATGGCAATCGATGGTCCTGATGCAATCTAAAACAATCAAAAAATAAAATATATTTTTTTTAATGATTTATGATGTGTCAAATTAGGTTTAAGTTAACTGGGGTTATCAAACAAAGTTTGGCTTGGGATTGGGGGTTTGGAAGTTAATTAGGTTTAGGTTGAGTCATGATGCAAAATATAGTAGAAATCAGTGAATTAGGGTTTCGGTTGTTGCAAAGTTTGACACAAATATCGATGCAGAAAAAAATCAAAAAAAATCTAAAATAGATGATGGATGATGGTGATAAAACCTACCAAATTTTATGATAACAAAAATTATATGATGATGCAAACCTAGGATTTCTGGACTGCTGCAGAAATTATCAAGATTCTGTTAGGGTTTCTATTATGCCAAATTTTAGATATTTAGAGGTTTAGTAAAATTAATTAAAAATTTTGATAATTACTAAGATAGAACAAAGGACACTCAATGAAAATTTTATAGAAAAATAAAATGTTTATGATGACAAAATCAGATTGAAACTAGACACCTAATGCAGTGGACAGAATGCAGAATTGGGGTTTGTGAATGCATAGCAAATAAAAAACTATCCTAAACCCACTCTGATACCAAAATAATATGGGATGACTCTAAGACTACTATACATACCTGAAAAATAGTAAAATAATTTTTTTATGATTTTTATAATTTTATTTGCAGGTTAGATTCCCAAAATAAAGCAAGAACTAGCAGAAAGACTAGCAGTGCAAAGAATCATCGGATCGCAGGTGAACTCATGCAAACTAATAAAATAACCAGGACCTGAGTGTTGAGAAACTCCCTGTTTAGGATATTTTATCTTCATAAAAATCAGATAATCAGAGAAGGGATGGTTTTTTATCGGTCAGAGATTAAATTTCAGTAGCCGAAGGGATCACTCACACTTTGATCGGAGCCTAGATGAAGAAGCCTTGTTTGCCTTGAATCTGATGGTGGATCTGGGCGGTCCAGGCAGCAAAGAAGGCCTCCTCAAGGGAGGGGAAGCACCTCGGGGATCCTGCAAGTATCAGAGGTTAATCAAAATAGCAAGAAAAAATTAGAAAAGGAACTAGGGTTTAGAAGGAATTGGAATCAGGGTTAGAAGATGGTAGTCAGGGAAGAAGGAGCTCTTGGGCTTGGACGGCAGCAAGGACTTAAATTCCTTGGGCATGGTTGATCTCCAGGGATTCCAAGGGATTTTAAGGCAATGGGGTTTCAATCCAGGAACACATGGAGAGCACACAAGAACAAGAGAACAAACACTAGAACATCAAACACAAGGCAATATCATAAAATTTCAGTAAGTTGTATTCATAAGAAAGAGATGATTACAAGAGGGGGAGGGGTGGGGTATTTATAAAGTTCCTATGCCCTCAATAACCATGGTTACACTTGGATTACAAATCCTCTTCAAAATTAGAATACAAGTCCTTTCCTAGCTAGGTTAGAATTACAAGGTTTAAAGGGATTAGGAGTCCTAACTAGGTTAGAAAAGACTTGGTCTTCTCCCACTTTTCCTCTCCTTGGACTTGGTCAAAGCTTTGGATGCCCACTCCTTGGGCATGTGGACTTTAGGGCAGCAATAGGGCAAGTTGGCAAAGGGCTTGGAAGCTTTGGCTTGAGCAACCTGGAATCTGGGTTGCTTGGTTCCCTGGATTGGCATATTCTCGGTATCAAAAGGGAATCTTGGTTCTCTTGTTTTGGACTTGCTTCCTGGGCTTGAATTTGGAGGCCTGGAGTGCTGGGGTAGCTTGGTAAACATGGGCTTTTGGTATATGAAATATTTTGGAAGCATCTGGAAGGAATCTGGCATCTAAAATTGTACCCGGGGAAAATCAGGACACAATCAGGGCACCTGGGTGTCGATTGAGCACCCCTAAGCTATTGTAACTTCTTCTGGCTTTAGAATGAGGTCTGGTGGAACTCCAAAATAGCATAGCCTCCTATCTTATATAAGAAATGAACTCACACTAGACTCATACTGGTATACAGGACTCAATGTACTGGACTAGGTTGAGAGTTGGGACAAATCAACTAACCTCAAGTTAATACAGGACTCAATTCTAGTTGATTACAAAATTTGACACTTGGTCTTCTCTTGGGCTAGGATGCCTACTTGGACTAGGCTTGGACCTTTGGCATCCTCTTGTGGGCTTGGGCAGCAAATTGGGCATCTCCAAGTGGGCTTAGGGTGGCCTCCAGATGGGCTTGGCACATGGGCTAGGAAAACACTGGGCGCCCACTTCTATTTGGACTAGAGAAGGTCTGGGGTGCCATCTTCTAATGGGCTTCTGGGCTAGGGTGCCTGGAACATGGAATATTCCGTGAGTGCTTAGTATCTTCAAGTATGGAGGCTTAATAGGCTTGGACTTTGCTCTAACCTGGGAAGCCCTGGTGAATGCTTTAGCTGGTGACCCTCCTCTTGTATAAAACTGGACTAACACAAACTTGCACTGGACTAACATAAATTTATAGGACTCAAGTGGACTAGACTTATGAGGTTGAGACAACTCAAGTTATTACAGGACTCGATATGATACTTATTACAAAACTTGTTTCACTTAAAATAAGTGACACAATATTAAAGGACTCAAAAAAAACTAATCTACAAACCAAATTGGGCCTAGTAATCTTTGTCGGATCCTGGTGCCCCCACTAATTCTCCTGGCATGGGAGAAACTCGACCCTGTCGAGTAAGGATCAGCTCGACTCATATTGCTCAAGAATGTCTAGGTAGAGGCACTGTAGATCCTCTCAGGTGATCCACGAGTCCTTGGATTCTGCTCGACCTTGCCATCGGACCAAATACCGTTGATAGCCTTTGTTCTGGGTACTGATGGTTTGATCGTCCAAGATGTGTTCAATCCTTTCCTTACTTATAGGCCAGTTTGTAGGTGGACACTCTAGGGTGGGTTCACTCTCAAGAGAAGGGATAGGTCCAAAGGGCTTTCTAGGTATCGCTGTTGGCTCCCAGTACTCCATAAGGTCTGAAATATTGAAGTTGAACTAATACCTAACTCGGGTGGTAACTAAAGCACATAGGCATTGGATCCAACTCTCTTTATTATTCTGAAAGGTCTAGCTCTGTGAGCATGTAGTTTCTTTAGGGTCCCTGGAGGGAACCGCTTAGGCCTAAGCCTGATCATTACATAATCCCCTGCAGAAAACTCTTTAGTTCTTTTTTGAGAATTAGCCAACTTTTTATAGAGTTCATTACTTATGTTTATCTTTTGACTAATTTCCTTATGCAAATTTCTAACATGCTATGCAAGGATTCAGCAGACTCAGAAACTTGGGCATGCAAGGGTAAAGGGATCATATTAAGAGGTTTATTGGGTTTGTAACCATGAACGACCACAAATGGGCTTTTTCCTATGAACCAATTGACAGAACTATTTTAAGCAAATTCAGCTCAGGGTAAGAGAAGGTCCCAATTCTTGGTATTCTTACCTACGAGGCATCTAAGTAGATTTTCAAAGATTCGGATTACTACCTTGGTTTGGCCATCAGTCTGATGGTGGTAGGCTATGAAAAATTTGAGTTTGGTTCCTAATAAGTGCCAAAGGGTCTTCCAGAAGTAACTGGTGAAATGGACATCCCTATTGAACACTACAGTCTTAGGAAGGCCATGTAACCTAACCACATGATCAGGGAAAAGACAGGCTACTTTGGATGCATCAAAAGTTTGAGAGCAAGGTATGAAATTAGCCATTTTTGAAAACCTATCAACCACTACATAGATGGAATCATGTTTCCTTAGGGTCTTAGGTAGGCCTAACATAAAGTCCATGCTAAGGTCCTTCCATGAATGATCTGGTATAGGTAAATCATCAAAAAATATATTATTAAATTTACTTAAGATTTCCTTGACCTCTTGAGGATACTGTTTATCAGATTGATCAAGTACTTCTTTTACAGCTAACATCCAGACTGTAGTTCCCTCAGAAATCTCCTTCTCTAGCTCTTTAGCAGTGATTAAATTAACTCCAGACTTCTTTTCTTTTAGTAAGCTAAATCCTTTCTTAACATTGTCCTGAGGTGGGGTGGGGTTAATTGTAATCTTCTTCCCATGAAAGCTAAACAAACAGGCATTAGACTGGCCATATAGGGTAGCATCATGGTCATAAAGCCAGGGTCTACCTATAATTATACTACTAACTCCCATTAGCAAAACATCACACCACACCTTATCTTGATAAGATTTAAGCTGGATCTGGACTTGGCATCTGGACTTAATGGGTATGGATTTGGAGTCTATCCAAGAAACCTTATAGGGTCTAAGATGGGGAACTGGGCTTAAGCCTAGGATTTTGATTGCCTTAGTGAGATGGCATTCACACAGCTCCCGCTATCTATAATAATTTTGCATACCTTATCCCTGAGCTTCACAAAGGTTTGTAGGATGTTAATCCTATGCCAATCTTCCTTGTCTTAGTTTGGGCTAGGATGCATCTAACTACCCCTACTAGGTCAGACTGATCAAATTCCTCCTCATCTCCCTCATACTCATCAATCAAGTCAGCCTCAGCTTCATAGACCTCTTCTCCCTCTTCATCATTGGGTTCAGGCTCCTCCTCCTCAAGTTCCCCTATGTGTAAAGATCTAGTTGGGCATTGGCTGGTGTAATGACCTACCTTATTGCATCTAAAGCAAGCATTAGGGTTGGGACTAGGGGATTTCTAAAATATAGGTGCCTTACCCTTATCAGTCCTAAAAGGTGCAAAATTGCTAGAACTGGATTGACTCGGGCTAGAGTTGGGTCGAAGTGGGTTAGGGTTGGGATGGGTTGGGTTGGGATTGTGTCGAGTTGGGTTAGGGCTGGGTCAGACTGGATTAGGATTGGGTTGGCCTGAGATGGCATTAGGTCAGACTGGATTGGGGTTGGGTCAGCCCTGGTATACTTGGCTAGAGTTCAGTTTTGGAAAAGGGGTATTGCTCCTAGAAGGTTCGGGTCGCTGGTATGTAGGTCCCCTCTGAAATTTCTCATAGTGCCTAGCTATCTGGTAGGCTTGCATCGAATCGTTGACCTCCCTCATATATAGCTCTCTCAAGATATCTTTGTGTAATCCGATTCTAAACCTAGACAAGGTTAGTGACAGAGACTTGGTTTCATTACACCTTATGGCAAACTCATCAAATTGGGTGATATAATCTGAGACAGGCCTATTCCCTTGATGTAACCTATTCCATTGATCTAGGAGTTTCTAATTGTAGGATGCAAGAAAGTACTTTTTTAAGTTTCTGTTTCATGCCCTGCTAGGTGTTTATGGGCGGAAGTTCCTATTGTCTCCTAGTACAAGGTTGGCCTAATGTAGCCTAGCTTGGTGAACTAACCTCATTTTTGCAAATTTATACTTCCTCTCCTCACTCATGTCATACCATTCAAAATAATAGTCCATGTCTCCTTCTCAATCTACGTATACCTTTGATTCTACGCTGCCATCAAATATGGGTGCATCTACCCAAATGTTCTTCATGGCTCTTTCATCCTGGTCAAGAACTTCACTGTGTGGCCTTCTATGGTTTGGCTCCTGGAAAGGGTGATGCAGAACAAAGAACAAAGAAGCGTATGCGGAAGTAAAATTAAGATTAATTCTTTTTTTTTTTATATATATATATATATTTCAGAAATTGGCTTCGACTCAAAGTAAAGCTAAACTACGTTGAAGGAAACTAGGTAAGGATTGAAAGCACAGTTTGGAAGAAACTAAATTATCAGAGTAGTTCAGAAGTAACGGATCGCTGGGGGTTGAGAAACTCCCAGACCTAGGGTTTCGCTCTGAACTTTCAACAGAACAGAAATAGAGAGGAGAGACGGTTTACTAACCAGACAGTGATCTTCTCAGGATTCTGGTGGAAGAACTCTCTCGAGCAGATTGTGGGATCCTCGGAGTCGGCTATCTTCGCAATGGATCCTCCAATACTGGTCTTGTGGTTTGGTCGGCTTCTCCTGGACTCAAGATCTGGGAAAGAAGAGGAACAAGTGATGGAATTCAGATACTCAAGAAAAGATTTTACTAAGTTGAAGAACTTGAAAGCCGAAGTTGCTGAAATCAGGATTCTCCTGGCGGCCGATCTGACTTCCTCTTAGAATTGCTGTAGATCTGAAGTATCTGGACTGGAGCTGGATGCTGGTGGCCGGCCTGGACTTGGAGAGGGTGGCCGTGAGAAGTGGAATAGATTAGGGCTAGGGGGAAAGTGAAGGGTGATGGCGGCTAGGGTTTGGGAGTGGAGTGGCTAACCTAGGGTTTGGGGTTTTGGAGATCTCACACCTCCTCAAGGTTCCAAGGGAACCCGGATTTACTCCCTCACGGAGCTCAACACCTAGGAGCAAGTGCGGAAAAGAGAAAACACAAGTTTGCTCATAAAAAAAATTTCTTTCATTCATCTGATTGATTTAAACTTACAAGAGGGGTTTAATTTATAAGGCTTTACAAGGGAGGAGGGTTTCACATCTTCCCATGTGGGACTAAAGGAGGGGATCTACAAATTAGGGCAAATCATTCACATATGGTCGGCCAAGGTACCAAAAAAATTGGATTTGGGTTATAAAAGGCAGGTAGATGGCGCCTCCTTGCTTGGATCTTCAAGAAAAATTTTTTTTCCTTCTATGGATCAACTCTTTTGGACTCCTCCTTTTCTTCCTCCCTAAGTCAAGGTCCTTCCCATCTTTGTTTTGGATTTTTTTGGCAGGTAGTGGGCACCTCCTTGAAGTTCTCTCCAAGAAAATTTCTTCCCATCTTTACTTTGGTTCTCTTGGGAAAGTCTTGGCCGCCCCCTTGATTTGTGGACTCTTGGTGGATTTCTCCTCATCTAGTGCATGAGAGAAGGAAGCTGCTATCTGTGGAGTGGGGACCAAAGGCTGCTGGATGTAGATATGGCGCCCCCTGGACTCAGGCGTATGGCTGGGAGTGTGGCTGGGAGTGTGGTGTCCACTTGCTTGGTCTTGGGAGAAAATGTAACACCCCAGGTTGAAACCCTAGTCCACTACTGAGTCAACATGACTCAACAAAATAAAATGCAGGTAATGTAGACTCAAGCTAAATTGAGTTGATCTAGTCAACTCTTATTACAAACCAAAAACCCTAATTTTTCGGGCAAGGTTAATCAGAGATCCAGATGGAGCTCTGAAGTCTTCTTCTGAGTCTGGTGCCCGCACCAATTCTCCCAGGGTGGGAGGAACTCGACCCTGTCGAGTATGGATCCAGTTGGCTCTGGTATCTCTTCAAGAGGTCTGGGTCCAGCTCTTGTAACTCTTCTCGGGAGATCCAAGAGTCATCAGAATCTGGCCTTCCTAGCCAGCGGACCAGGTATCTTTGGTATCCTCGATTACGAGTAGAGATAACCTGATCATCCAGGATCTTTTCAATCTGCTCTTTCCTCACAGGCCAATTTGTTGGTGGACACACAGGGTCAGGTTCACTCTCAAGAGCAGGATTAGGTTCAAAAGCCTCACTGGGAATCACAGCTGGCTCCCTATACTCTACTAGGTCTGTAATGTTGAAAGTGGAGCTAATGCCTAGTTCTGGAGGCAACTCGAGCACATAGGCATTGGATCCTACTCTCTTTACCACTCTAAATGGTCCAGCTCCTCTAGCATGTAACTTTCTAACGGTTCCAGGAGAAAACCGTTCAGGCCTTAACCTAATCATTACATAGTCTCTCTCAACAAAAGTTTTGACTCGTCTTTGAGAATCAGCCAACTTCTTATAAGTTTCATTACTTAAAGTTATTTTGGCATGAATTTCTTTATGCAAGTCTTTTACATGCTATGCAAGTGCATCAAGAGACTTGTGTGTGTGGGCTAATAGTGAAATCAGATCAAGTGGTGTGTGAGGCTTGTATCCATGAACAATTTCAAAGGGACTCAAGCCTATAGACCAACATTGAATGCAATTTCAGCCCTGGACAAAAAACAAATCCCAATTCCTGGTGCTCTCAATCAAACCAAAATCTGAGTCAAAACCTAGTAAAGGGTCAAGAAAAAAACTAAACTAGACTGACGACGCATTCCTAAAGAATGGACTTTATTTCAAAGGAACCCTAGGTCTAATCCTAACAAACTATGGCTCTCTAGGTTTGACCTTGGGTCGGAGGATGGCATGCAGAGCATGAAAACTTATCATGGGCGCCTAGTAGGTGCCATAAGGTCTTCCAGAAGTAGGTGGCAAACCTAATAGGTTCTGACACGTGGTTCACTCTAAAGACTTCGACAAAGTATACTTGGATTGTGTAAGAAGCATTGGAAGTCCTAAAGAAAGGGAGGAGATATGAGGTGGGGTCTCGAATTACCTGTTGACTAAAGGTGGTGACCTGAAGGTTTGAATGGTGATCTATGAGTGTCAACTGGTCATCCTTACGAAAGTAAAAATTTGCTACTCCCAGGAATGGATCAAGAGATGGTTCGGGAAGTAGCCTAGGATATGTGATTGCAATAGTTAAGGTTTGTTCTCTAAGCAAATAATGATCCACTTTCTCAAGAACTGGATTAGAGAATGATTCATGGAAGGGCCTATGGATGATGACCTCAAGACTTGAAATTTGACCTATGGGTGTGGAAAGGTATACTCTATAGAAGGGTAGGTCAGTCATGCAAAGGAAGGGGTCTGGGGCCATAAGGAGGACTTCTACAGGACTGGGTGAATCAATCCGCTCAAGACAAGGATGTTCAACTGAGATTACGGGAGAGACCTTAGTTGCTGGGCATGGGACAAGGTCCAATTGTAAGAGGCTTGATTCAGTCATCCTAAGGAGAGGATCTACCATAGGGTGGGCAAACTTAAACAGTTCAGTGCAAAGATCTTCAATTTGTACTTGGGGAATGACTGTCATTAGAGGGTACGAACTAATAGCTCGGGCTAACACTATGAGTCCTTCCTGGGGGTATTTGACTAAAGGAACCTGGTTCTCACAAATCTCTTGAATTTCTGAACTAGGTCCTACCAGTTGGTTGCTTTCCAAGGTCTCCTCAAGTAAGGAACCAATAGTATCAATGTCACATTCTTCAAGTTCTTCCCCCTCATATTCATCAACTAGACTCAAGCCAGCATCATATACTTCCTCGATGCCATCTCCAATGGGTTTCGGGTCAGTGGTAATCGGGTCAACTGATTCTAGGCTTGTCATACCTAACCGTTCTTCCTCATTGGTAGGCTTGGGTTCTCCCTCATTAATGTCATCCTTAGGATTCTTACCACTTAGCTGTGCACAAGCCAGTCCTATGCATGGGCACTGACTAGATTTATGGCCTCTTTCTCCACAAAACAAACATTCTTGTGATATAGGAACCTGGGTCACACTGGGTTTCAAGCTAGTAGAGACCTTACTTGGGCATGGGTGTGGATCTAAATGGTTTGATCTAGAAGACTTGGGTTGTTGAGTGACTGGTCTAGAATATTGTAAGGACCTCTCATAGACATGATCCACAATATAGATATCATGGTTAGGCTTCCTAAGGTTATGCTCGGGATCATGGTATAAGGTCCTCCTAGGCTCCTGGCATGGATGAGGTTGGGGCCTATTAAATTTTGGATCAGGGGTCCAATTTTGATGTCTACGTTTCTCAAGTACTTGGACTCGATCCCTAAGCTGGGTAAAATTCTTATGGACTTGTTCTTTACACTGGGTAACAGTAGCAGTCATATCCTGACTCAATTTGTTCATACTTTCAGTAAGAGCTCTAACCATGGCCTCTAAATCAGGTTGGGTTTGACCAGGTTGGGAGGGTACTCCGTTCCGGGTGGACATGATGATGCAAGCAAGCACACAGAATGTGACTAGACTAAAGCGACTACTGGCTCACTAGACCTAGTGTCCAAACTAGATGCCCAATCAGAGTGGCAAGCTAGCCTGTAGTAACTCAAGACTCAGCCAGGCAGGTGTAAGGGTAGTGTTAGGTCCCTGAATGCCAATCCTAGACACCAATCAGAGATTGGCCAGGTAGGCGGACCAGCACACAAGCCCTACGAGATGGAATCCCTGAACCACCGTTCTAGACACTGAGTACAAAGGACACACAGAGTAACCAGACAAACTGACTCAACACTAGCCTTGACCCGACTTGTTGATGTCCCTAGCCCACTAGGGCAAATTAGGTCTAATTAATTTTAAGATTAAAGGCTTAGGGTCGAATGAGTGGGTGGTGGTTTTGGGCTAAGGAGAGGTTATCAACTCCTCCCCTTATCTTAGATGCTCAAATGCCCTTAAGATGAATTAAGAGATGAACACTCAAGAATAATTGGATTGCAGAACATAAAAATAGAGTTGCAGTAATTTAATTCTCAGAAATTCCACCGAAACCAATAAATTACAGGAAAATTATGCAAAATAGTTTCAATTATACTGGTTTCAGTAAAAGAAAAATCACCAAATTTGGAGTTACCTGCAGTGAGAAATAATTCTTTCAACAGGGCAATTACGGGCTGAAAATAGAGCACTTCCCCGTTTACAATTCCTGCTACGAAGTTATAACCCAACGGATCCCCTACACGCCCTAGGAACACCCCGTGGAATGGGAAGAGGAGGTTTGCACCTTGCTTCGTTCCTAGGAGTGGACGTCCTGGGGAGTCTACTTCGAGCAGACAAAGTAAAAACAGAGAGACTCAAACAAGCAATCAAAACAGAAACCCTAGACAGGGCTCTGATACCAAAAATGATGCAGAACAAAGAACAAAGAAGCGTATGCGGAAGTAAAATTAAGATTAATTCTTTTTTTTTTTATATATATATTTCAGAAATTGGCTTCGACTCAAAGTAAAGCTAAACTATGTTGAAGGAAACTAGGTAAGGATTGAAAGCACAGTTTGGAAGAAACTAAATTATCAGAGTAGTTCAGAAGTAACGGATCGCTAGGGGTTGAGAAACTCCCATACATAGGGTTTCGCTCTGAACTTTCAACAGAACAGAAATAGAGAGGAGAGACGGTTTACTAACCAGACAGTGATCTTCTCAGGATTCTGGTGGAAGAACTCTCTCGAGCAGATTGTGGGATCCTCGGAGTCGGCTATCTTCACAATGGATCCTCCAATACTGGTCTTGTGGTTTGGTCGGCTTCTCCTGGACTCAAGATCTGGGAAAGAAGAGGAACAAGTGATGGAATTCAGATACTCAAGAAAAGATTTTACCAGGTTGAAGAACTTGAAAGCCGAAGTTGCTGAAATCAGGATTCTCCTGGCGGCCGATCTGACTTCCTCTTAGAATTGCTGTAGATCTGAAGTATCTGGACTGGAGCTGGATGCTGGTGGCCGGCCAGGACTTGGAGAGGGTGGCCGTGAGAAGTGGAATAGATTAGGGCTAGGTGGAAAGTGAAGGGTGATGGCGGCTAGGGTTTGGGAGTGGAGTGACTAACCTAGGGTTTGGGGTTTTGGAGATCTCTCACCTCCTCAAGGTTCCAGGGGAACCCGGATTTACTCCCTCACGGAGCTCAACACCTGGAAGCAAGTGCGGAAAAGAGAAAACACAAGTTTGCTCATAAAAAAAATTTCTTTCATTCATCTGATTGATTTAAACTTACAAGAGGGGTTTAATTTATAAGGCTTTACAAGGGAGGAGGGTTTCACATCTTTCCATGTGGGACTAAAGGAGGGGATCTACAAATTAGGGCAAATCATTCACATATGGTCGGCCAAGGTACCAAAAAAATTGGATTTGGGTTATAAAAGGCAGGTAGATTGTGCCTCCTTGCTTGGATCTTCAAGAAAAATTTTTTTTCCTTCTATGGATCAACTCTTTTGGACTCCTCCTTTTCTTCCTCCCTAAGTCAAGGTCCTTCCCATCTTTGTTTTGGATTTTTTTAGCAGGTAGTGGGCACCTCCTTGAAGTTCTCTCCAAGAAAATTTCTTCCCATCTTTACTTTGGTTCTCTTGGAAAAGTCTTGGCCGCCCCCTTGATTTGTGGACTCTTGGTGGATTTCTCCTCATCTGGCGCATGAGAGAAGGAAGCTGCTATCTGTGGAGTGGGGACCAAAGGCTGCTGGATGTAGATATGGTGCCCCCTGGACTCAGGCGTATGGCTAGGAGTGTGGCTGGGAGTGTGGTGTCCACTTGCTTGGTCTTGGGAGAAAATGTAACACCCCAGGTTGAAACCCTAGTCCACTACTGAGTCAACATGACTCAACAAAATAAAATGCAGGTAATGTAGACTCAAGCTAAATTGAGTTGATCTAGTCAACTCTTATTACAAACCAAAAACCCTAATTTTTCGGGCAAGGTTAATCAGAGATCCAGATGGAGCTCTGAAGTCTTCTTCTGAGTCTGGTGCCCGCACCAAAGGGTCAGGGTCTTGGGCTCTACTAGGCTTGGGCTCCTGATATGGTTCCTAGCATTGGGCTCTCCTAGGGTTGGGCTCCACGAAGTGGTCATGGTTTTGGTCTCTCCTAGGGTTGGGCTCCATAAATTCGTCATGATTTTGGGCTCTCCTAGGATTCTGAGAGGTGGAAAGGGGTGAATCAGGATCAGGTTCAGTATTGGACTCATGGGTTCTTTCTATGGTTTCTAATCAGTTTTCTACCTGGTCCAACCTAATGGTTAAATGGTCAAGCCTATTGGTCATTTGGTTATTCGATTAGGTCAATTGGTCAAATCTATAATTCATTTGGGTGGTTAATTGGGTGATAATATGGTCACTCATGGTCTTCATAAGAGTCTCAAGATTGGATTCTATGGTTGATCTAGGTTAGTTTCTAGACTGGTTATACTGGACTCTTAACTTGGTGGTCATGCACTCAATCAAACAAGATGTTATGATGCAGTCAAGCACACAAGGTTAACACGTACTATAGTTTGCTAGACCTAGAATCAAAGTTGAATGGGTCCACTCAACTTACACCCAACTCAATAACTAATCCTTCCACTAGCCAGGTAAGAGGTGGGGTGGTGGGAGGCTCTCCTTGCCTATGACAGGGTCTTAATTATAAACCACCAGTCTACTTAGGGCGTTTGCCTCTGGACCTCTATCCTTAGACACCGGTTTTCAGTAATAGTTGAGGAATTGAATGTACTAGTTTACTCACACAACTCGGACCCGACCTGTTGGTGTCCCTAGCTCACTAGAGCAAATTAAGGTACTAGTTGATTTTAATTAAGGTTTGGGTATGAATGCAAGATGATTATTTTTGGCCCAGGACAGGTAATGATCTCCTGCCCTGGTCTGAGATAGTGAAAGTTCCCTTAAGATTAGTTTAATGATATGATGCACATTCGATAAACCCTAATGCAATCTAATAAAAAAATAAAAAATATATTTTTTTTTGTCTTTTTAAGAGGTGGCAACTTAAATTTGAGTTGGTTAAGTTAGCAAACAAAATTGGCTTGCAGAAGGTTGGGTTTGATAGTTGATTAGGTTTGGTTTAGTCAGGCATGCAGAACTGAAATTGTGGATCAATTTTGTGAAAGAAGTTGATATAGTTTTTAGAGCATAAAAAATTCCAAAAAATTTCAGGACAGAGGATTAATAGTGAAAATAATCTCTACCAAATTTCATATAGAACAAAATTTGGATGATAATGAAACACATAGGGCTTTAGACTATGAGCAGAAAACTAAGGATTATGGTTAGGGTTTCTAATATGCAGATTTTTATATTTTTTATTTTATTAAAAAATAATTAAAATAAATTAAAATTATTAGGACTGAACAGAGAGTATTTCTTGAAAATTTCAACAAAAAATAAAATACCTAGAATGATGAAACTGACTGAAACTCAGACCCCTAATATAGATGACAGAATGCAGGAAAATCAAAGATGAATGTTTTTTTGTGTTTTTCTGAAGATGCTACTATCCTAAACCTGCTCTGATACCAAACTGATGCAGGATGACTCTAGGACTAACATGAATGTAGGAAATAAAAGAAACTAATTTTTTTGTATTTTTTTAGAGATTTAATTTGGAGGCTAAAGTCACGAGAAACTGAAGCGACTAGCAGGAAAACTAGCAATGGAAAAGAACTAAAGTACCTGCATATGGATTCATGCAAAATAATAAAAGAAAGACCTCGAGGGTTGAGAAACCCCTGATTAGGATAGCTTACCTTCAATGAAATCATAAATCAGGAGGGGGAAGGATTGTACCAAACAACAATGTGAAGATCCTATCGAAGACGGGGTCACTCTGCACTCTGGATCATCACCTAGAAGATCAGCTGTTGTTCCATGGATCAGTCAGCTATCTTTGGTTGGTCCAGGAGGCAAAGAGGGCCACTTCCTTGGAGGTGAACACCTCGGGGATCCTACAAATGTCAGGGGATCAGTTAGAAAATAAATAAGAAAGCATAACATGGATTAGGATTTGAAGGAAGAATGAATCTTGGTTTGCTGATATTGGCGACCTGGAAGTGGAAGAAGAACTCCTGGCTGGTGGATAGCTAGGGCTTTGATTTTAGAGCATGTTAGGGTTGGAAGAGGGTTGCTTTGGGTGGCTTGGGTTTGTTGGGGTTAGGGCACTCAAGTCTCTCAAACACAATTCAAAGAACCACACAAACTTCACATGAAAATGTTACCAGAGTTTATTTCATGAATAAAAGATATGATTACAAGAGGGGAGGGGGTGGGTATTTATAGGCTCACCAAGGTCCTCTCCTTGTTAGGATTGGATTAGATAGTTTGATTAGGAAGAGGAATACAAAACTTGAATAAACTATAAGTCCTTGTTGACTTGGGAAAGGAATTCCTTATTGGGTTGGAAAAGGAATATTCTCCTTTTGACTTGATCTTCTCTTGGGCTAGGATGCCTACTTGGATTGGGCTTGGACCTTGGGCATCCTCTTGTGGGCTTGGGCAACAAATGGGGCATCTCCAGGTGGGCTTGGGCAACCTCCAGATGGGCTTGGCACATGGGCTCGGAAAACCTTGGGCGCCCACTTCTATTTGGTCTTGAGATGGCCTGGGGTGCCATCTTCTAATGGTCTTCTGGGCTGGGGCACTTGGAACCTGGAATATTCCCTGGGTGCCTAGTATCTTCAAGTATGGAGGCTTCATGGGCTTGGACTCTGCTATGACGTGGGAGGGCCTGGTGAATGCTTGGCTGGTGATCCTCTTGAATAAAAGTGGACTAACACAAACTTGCACAGGACTAACACGAACTTACAGGACTCAACTAGACTAGACTTATAAGGTTGAGACAACTCAACTTATTACAGGACTTGATATGATACTTATTACAAAACTTAGCTCAACTAAAATAAGTGACACATTATTAAAGTACTCAAGAAAAACTAATCAGTAAACCAAATTGGGCCTAGTAATCTTTGTCGGATCCGGGTGCCCCCACCAAGACATCCCATCAACTAGGTGACCATTCCTCTATGAACCAGAAGATGAAGTGCTAGGAAACTCTCCTAGGGTTGATTTTCCATCAGGAGGTTGCACGTTCATGGCCCTCGACACTCTAACCGAGGTAATTCCACAAATATTCTAGAGTCGCACCATGTCAGAGGCTTCACCAAGATTGGGTTTGCATTAAATGGCATGTCGGGACACATTCTATCATGTGATTCGGGGGCAAGTCAGATTTTTTCAATTCTCCCTAGAGCATGACCATGCTTCGAGATCTTGACCGCATCTCAAGATTCATAAAATGATGTGTTCTGGTTAACAATGCATCTATGATGAGGGACGGACTCCGATGTACCCCGGTTTATTTGGGAAAGGGGAAAAACACCTAAACAAACTAGGACCGTGGGAGGGCTAAGAAGCCTCCCGGGACTAGGGTGAACTGACACTAAACCCTAAAATAGCTGAACTCTTTTGGTTTTCAATTTGCTTGGTGGAGGAACAATGGGATGGAGGATAGGAAACATGGACACTCTAGGACTGGAGACTCACCTTCACGGAGAGACGTCGCACCTCTAGCGCATATCACCCACCCCACTACATGTAGTCTAGGGCGTCCCACCCATCTCACTACACGCGAAGCCTAGGGCATCCCACCCAAATCGCTACCTGGGGCCGTAAAAAAAAAAAACTAAGTCCTAGAGGGGGACTCGATGGAAAAAGGGATAACTATGGCCTCGTATCCCTCAATGCTCGCATAGAGCAAAGGAAGTGGGGTCTCACATCCCTCGACACTCGTCGGTGAAGGAGAGACGGGCCTCAGCCTAGAACCAGAACTAGTGGAAAATCCAAAAATTTCATTCAAACTTAAACTTTACAAGAGGGGTGTGAGAAAAACCAAAACCCTCAGTTACTTAGCCTACAAGAAACCCAAAAATGAAAAAATAAATTACATCAAAATCTGTGCTACATCAATATTGGTGCTGATATGCTCTGGGAAGCATGTTGACTTGATGATCTGCTTTAAAAAGCATGCTGCTCTGAATACTGGGATGCTCCAAAATCCATGCAGACTCTACTCACAGACATGCATAGAGGAAAGGAAATCATCTCCGGCGGTAACCGGCGGACGGGCGGTGACCGGGAAGCGGGCGACGGATGAGGCCGGCGGACGGCGAGCAATGGACGGCCGGCGACGAGCTGCAGGCAAGGTGGCGGCACAGGGTGGCACAGCACGCCCAGGGCATGCCGTTTGGTCTCCCACAGGCATGGGAGCCCCGGGCATCGGCGAGGACCTCCGGCGGCCTGGCCTTGGCCGGCGGACGGCGAGATGGTGGGACGGCGGCAGGCGGGTGACGGCGACGATGTCAGGCGGTGGACGGCGGCATCACATGGACGGATGGTCCATTGGTCTTCCCCATGGCCGTGGGATCCTGGGTGCCTGCGAGGGCCCCCTGGTGGCCGGGCATGAGCCGGTGGATGGCGGGCGGGCGACTGGCAGCAGGCCAATGGCTGCGGCGGTAGCGACGGTTGTGGGCAGGCGGTGGGCGGATGCCTTCGCATCTGTTCATCTTCCCATGGTATTGGGCGATAGGTGGCCAGATTTTTCGACGTGGGCGGGGCCGGTGTGCATCGGTAGTGGGTTGGCGACGACGGTCGGGGGTCGGATAGCCTTGATCTGGGGGCAGCGGGGCGATGGCTAGGGTTTGGGATGTTTTTTTAAAATCACGGGAAGGAGATGGAATAAGGAAGGAATAAGGTGGTGATAAATTTTGGATAAAGCTGGAATAGTGGGAATATATGGAATAGCGAGAATAGCCAAAAATAAAAAATACGAGAAAATCAAGAAAAATAGAAAAAGAACCTAGACCTGCCCTAGATCCCCATCATTCTCCTCGATCGCGAAGAACTCGACTCTGTCGAGTTCGAAAAATGGAGCACACCCTAATCCACAACTCGCTCTAATACCAAACTGATGCGGGATGACTCTAAGATTGCAATCATGTAGGAAAAATAGTAAACTAATTTTTTTGTGATTTTTATAATTTAGATTTATAGGCTAAATTCTCAAATAAAAGTAAGAACTAGCAAGAAGAATAGTAATGCATAGAATCATCGTATTGCAAGCAAACTCATGCAAAATAATGAATTCCAAGACTCGAGAATTCAGAAACTCCTAGATTAGGATAGCTAATCTTCATCAAATCAGAAATTTAAAGAAGGGAAGGATGTTACCAATCAGTGATTTGAGGAATTTTCGATGAAGAGATCACACAGCACTCTGATTGGAGTATGGATGATGAAGTTCGGTTCCCTTGATTAGATGGCTGATTTGGATGGTTCCGGATGCAAGGAATGCCTCCTCTGGGGAGGTGAAACACCTCAGAGATCCTTTAAAATGTCAAGGGTCAATCAAAATAGCATGTAAGTAAAGGAAAGGAAACTAGGTTTAGAAGGAATGAGGTTAGGGATTAGAAGCTGGGCTATTTGAAGCATGTTGAAGATCTCCTTGCTTGGCAGCCTTGGGCACTCTTTCTTGGATGTGTGAAGGCTTGGATGGTAGTGAGTTAGGGCATGGAAGGATGCTAGGGCAGCTAGGAATTCATCCAAGCGCAAAAACAGCAACCAAAGAACCAAAACAAAACACCAACACAAGGCAATAACTCAAAATTTCAACAAGGTTTATTCATAAGAGAAAGATGCTTACAAGAGGGGGAGGGGTGGGGTATTTTTAGAGTTTCTATGCCCTCACTAACCATGGTTACACTTGGGTTACAAGTCCTCTTCCAAATTGGAATACAAGTCCTTTCCTAGATAGGTTAGAATTACAATGTTTAAAAGGAATAGAAATCCCAACTAGGTTAGGAATAAACTTGGTCTTCTCCTTCTTCTCTTCAACTTGGACTTGGTCAAACCTCTTTGGACGTGGTCAACACTTCAAGGATGCCTAGGGGGGTGTGTTGGGCCTTTAGGAGCAGAATGGGGCTGGCCCAAAGGGGCTTGGGTGCATGGGTTTGGACCTCTAGAAGCTGGGGTGGCCTGGTAGCCTGGTAGCAGGAATATTCCCTAGAATCTTGCTTTTTAAGGGCTAGGGCTTGGCACATGGCCTTGATTTCTTTGGGCTGGGATGCAGGTGGACCTCTGAAATCATGGATGCCTTGGTTTAGGAATATGCTCTGACATTTGAAAGGAAATCTGGACATTTGGAGGGCATCTGGAAGGAATCAGGGTTTCTAAAAGCATCTTGGATCCTGGGTTGTCACACAAAATCCAATGGGCTAATGTAGTGGCCTCTGACTCCTAGATATGGCCTGGTGGAACTTCAAAATAGGGTGACCTCCTCTCTTGTTTAAAATTGGGCTCATATTGACTCATAATTGATGTACAGGACTCAAAATACTGACTAGGTTGAGACAAATCAACTAACCTCAACTTATTACAGGACTCAATATTAATTGATTACAAAACTTTCAAAACTTTGACACATGATTAATTAAACCATATGGGATCCAGGGATCTGTGTCTGATCCTGGTGTCCCCACCAATCTAGCCCTAGGTGAGGTTGCCTTAGGTGATGCAGAGACACAAAGCACATTATAAAGTAGCAGGATGAAAGAACACGACACCAAGCACCAAGAGATGGAGCTAAAAGAAAAAGAAATTTTGTTCATTTCTTAGGTGGTGAGGAGGGAGTACAATCTTAGTAAGCCCTAAGTCCTTTCTCAGTCTCTCTTGTCTCCACCTTACAAAGTTCACAATCTCTTCGAGCATGGCATTGCAAGGTATAAGCAGCCTAGTCACTTCACCAACTTTGGGGTAGTGCAACCACATGATGAACTCACACATGTCAAAGCTGAAGTTGTAGCCCTACACGCGTGCCTCGTTAGCTACCTTGAAAAAATCCCAAACCCTCGTGGTTACTAGAGGTTTGGACTTGCTTCTAGGGGCCCTCCTCTTTACAATGTTCGTTCCTCATTATCCTTCCATTATGCAAGCAAGCTCCACCTCCAAAAGGTCAACCCTCATCTCTGCCTCAACCACTCGATCCCACAACACCACCAGGTGTCTAGCCTCAACAACCCTGCTAGCCAACTCAGACATGCTACTTGCTCTATGTTAATCAACCTCCCCTACAAGAGAGCGATCTCTTATTCTGGGTTTTTTAATGGCTTGGTAGACTACCATGTCTCCTACGAGTCTTCCTCATCACCTCTAGCCTCGCCTAGCAATGGGGAACTGCCTTTCCCTCCTCTGCAGGCACCTCGCTAGCAGTGCTGGAGAACGCACCTTACTCAAGAGATACCTCTCCTACTATAGCCTAGTAGGCGATGCCAGACAACATGCCCTACTTGTGAGGCATACTTTTCACTAGTGGAGTGGGGCCACCAACTGTGGATCCATGCCCTCTTTACCAGTGCCCTCCACTTGGGTTGCCAAGTCGACAACTACTACAGCCTCAACTTGAAGCTGCACTCTTAGGGGTTCTGCAGGCTTAGCATCTGCAACCCCAAGGACCTCTATTTTCAGACCCTGCGAGACCTTAGCTGCTGCCATAGAAGCCCCACCTATGGTTGGCCTTGTTCTAGTACCATCAACGTTCGCAAGCCTGGCGATCCTCCAATGAGCATCCCTTAATTCCTAGGTCAACTCACCGTTCATGTCCATATACAAATCCAAATCAATGTTGGAATGTCTATCGAGCCTCCCCTCCACTATGGTTTGGTCGTGGTCTATAATAGCGCGCACAATCTCCATAATTTCTAGCTTGTGCTTGGCCTAGGCAATTTCTTCTTTTGTGCTCTTGGTCTCATCCTAGATTTGTATGGCATTAGTCTCACCACCAATCAAGTAAGGGAAGCAATCAACAGAATCAAAAGAAGAGATTCGCAATAACAATACACATAGCCCTACCTGCATGAATTGAATGAGGCAATCGATCAGTCTCTCCGGTAGTGGGTTAGCACCTAGCAAACACGAGGTGGAGAATCATGAAGCTTACTGCTACTACCCATGGTCACCACGGGGAGCAACCCCGCCATGCAACCTGCCTTAGGTGACACAATGGAAAGAGTTGCAGTCACTTCATAGGCACCTACAGTAGTCTTGCCTGCTACCTCCCTAATCGCCACCTCGCTTGCAGCTTTTCCTACCACCTTGCCTATCAATAACTTGGTGGCTACCAGTAGAACCTTAGTCATAGCCTCGATCACTAGTAGACCCACCACAACAGGCTCCTCCTCTTCAACCATCTCGATAATGGCCATCTCTGTCGATAATGCAAGCACCAATAGTTTGGCCGCCTGTACCTCATCCTTTGCCATGATGGGGAGTGTGGGCAAGGTTACAACTAGAGTTGTTTCCACCATCTTGAAGTCCATCGATATAGGTGGAGCCACTTCTATCTCTCTAGTTGGGACATCCACCTCAGGTTCAATGGCGAGCACCCC
Organism: Areca catechu; assembly: GCA_021397845.1. Taxonomy (NCBI): domain Eukaryota; kingdom Viridiplantae; phylum Streptophyta; class Magnoliopsida; order Arecales; family Arecaceae; genus Areca; species Areca catechu. Next base: position 78,584,976 of record CM038044.1, on the reverse strand, counting down.
TGGGATCTCCTCGGCGACACCCTCTAGGGATGCTAGCACCTCATCAATCACTGCAATACCCTTCTTCTCTACATTAGCCTCACCATCATTCCTCTTCATCTTCCAAGACATCTTCTTAGAGGGACAACTGATCAGTTCCTCTAATGTGAACTTCATTGGCTAAATAACAGTGAGTCTAGTTAGTATGCCAGTAAGAAGGAGAGAAGAGTAGGTTCGATTAAATTGGAATTTAGCAAAAGTTTCATTTCATTAATCCTTCAAATGTTTTGTTTAAGCAATAATAGCCATTACAAAACAAAGAGAAAAAAAAGGAGAGTAAAAAGGATGTGCACTGATCATGGAAGGCTAGCCAAATCTACATCCTTCCTCGAGTCCCCCCATCAAAGTTTACAGAGCCCTTGCCACTACCCGAAGGTGACTCCACCATCAATTTCTTAATGTCTTTTCCCAAAAACTACTTGGTGGCTTGCCTCTTGCAAAGCTCAAAGCTCTGTTGGAAAGCATCCCAGCTAGAGACCAGTACCTCCTGACGGTAGTCCTCTCCTGACCAGAAGGCCTCCACTACCTCCATCGCTGCCTCAGAGGATTGTGCTTATGTTGTCTGTGCTTCCTCATTTGTAGTCGAGGCCTAGTTATTGGCCTCACTTAAAGCCTCTTCCATCACCCAAGCCCTTGTATTAGCCCCAGCGACTCTCGTCTCTACCTTGTCGAGCACTTTTTTCACCTTGGCAACCCTCGCTTCAGCCTTGCCAAAAGCTATCCATGCCTCAATGAGATCTTTCTCCCTTTGGCTCTATGACTTTGCCAACAGGCGGTGGAGCTCTGTACATTTAGTAGTTCTTTGTCAAGGTAGGTGAACTTGGTAGCCAGAAAGACCTCCACCATCTCCATCCTTGCCTTCTAAATTGACAATAGCCCACTAGTCAAATAGAGCTCCTAAATCGACTAGTTGCGCTTCCCCTTTACCATCTCAGTCACCTCCACAATTGCTCCACTTTGTTGAGGAGAAAATCTACATACTGTTGTAGCCCCCAGGTCTCTAGAAAGCCCCACATTCAGATGTTAAGTTAGGTAAAATCATCATCCTTGGAGGAAAGCCTGCAACCAAAAGGACCCTTGGGAGAAGAACATACCAATATGGTGACCCAAACAAACCACTACAAGCTCTCACTCACGGGCCTCCTCTATGCCTCCTCCTTGACTTACGGAGGAATGTAGTCCCCCAATAGCCTGAGACACCTTTCCATCCCTAATAGGTGAGTCTCTCTAGGTGGGCCAGCCAAAGTCGAGCTTGATCATGGGTTAGTTAAAAGCATTGAATTTGACCATGTTAATGGTTGGACCTAACCAGGACCTTCAATAAAAGGCCCAAAGGCCGATTATGAGGACCTCTAGGGTAAAATGAATACTAGAAATTGCTTGAAGAAGCAATTGGTATTGTACCTACCTTTAGATGCATTTGGGTTGGCCGGCCAAAGTCGGGCTCATATGTAGTCTATTGGATCCAAGTACCTGCTAAAGGATAAATATTACTCTTCAAATTGGAGTGTAGAGGCTACCAGTCTGAATAAAATACTGGAAGAAACCTTTAGACTAAAATCCATGTCTTTAAAATTTTTTAAATAATTATTATATTGATAGGTCTTGTTCTCCTTTCTCAGATAATGTTGACCACTTTGTTGCTCCGGTTATAATTAGATAATGACAAACAGTCTGGACCCAACTTCTATAGCTGGTATCGAAAACTTAGGATTATCCCGGAGCACGAGTGGATCCTCTATGTCATAATGGATCTAGCACCTAAGATCCAAGCCCCCAATGCTCGTGGAACTGTCAAGGACACTTACCAGAAGTGGATCTCTGACCACATCATGGTGTGTTGCATAATGTTGGTTACGATGAACGATGAGTTCAGTCGCAAGTTCGAGGAGGCCGAACCAGAAGAGATTATTTAAAAGTTGGAATCTTTTGGTACTTCGGATGATACGAAGAGATACCGGATCTCTCCCGCCATTTATAACCTGCATATGCATGATGGAGCTTCGGTGACTGATCATGTAATGTACATGATCGAGTTATTTGAGAGTATGGGCAAACTCGAAAATCCTTTACATGAGCAACTCGGTAAAGATGCATTCTGAATTCTCTGCCCCCTTCCTACCGGGTCTTAATCGATAATTTTAGAATGAATAGGCCTATAGTAAACAATCATGAGATGTTAGGGTAGCTGCAGACTTATGAGAGGGACCATAACCTCAATAAGGGGTTAGTGAATCTGGTGGGAGGTTCTAGAGCAGGACGTCATCCCTTCAAAAAAGGGAAGAAGGAAAAAAAGAATAAGAAGGTGCTTAGTGCTGGGCCAAGTCAGACAAGGAGGGTAAAGGCTGACAAGAGTAAGGCAGAGTGCTTCTTCTACAAGAAGCTGTTGGGATTCCGGTGCACCGCAGCGGAAGTGTAATTTCAAAAATGATGAAATTGGCACCATAATCCCTTAGCCAAGATCTCCTTATTCAGAATTAAAACATACAAACTAACATTGTTAGAATTAGGGCACCAACCTTTTAACGCTAAGTCCAATTTTGATGTAGAATCAGAACTTGGTGTTGAATGCTTCTTTTGATTTCACCAGGCATCCAAATGTCCACCCTCCAATGGTGATCCACAAGATGATTGATCAAGATGCAAGCTTCTTCAAAATTCCTTCACTTGAATTCTTATCCTAGAACTCAAGAGGACTATGGCTTTAAAACTGCAGGGTAGGGGCTCCTTACTTCCTTTCTTTCTTCTTCCTCTCCCTTTCTTAAGACCTTGTCCTAAGAATAAAACTCTTGTCTTGAAGGAGGAGGAGGATTTAAGACACTAATGTCTTAAAGTAAAAGGAAATAGAAACAGAGTAAGAGTTCTTTTCTTTTACCGATCAAGAGATTCTTCCTATCTCTTGTTTTGGACTTGAGTTTCAACAGAGAAGAGAACTCTGTAAGAGGGAAACTCTCTGTGTCCTAAACAAGCTAAGGAGGAATCAGTTTCCTGGAAAGAAAAGAAAAATAAAAGACTCTGTTGTTCATTAGTAAAAACACCCGAGACCTCTGCAGTTTAAATAGATTACAGAGAGATGTCTTCTCAAAAGAACACAACTCTCCGTAAACCCCATTCCACTTTGTCTCACGCCCCTTCCCTATTTCTCACGCCCTATCCTCCCATCTCATGGCCTTCCAGATTAAATCCCATGGCTTTTCTTAAAGGAAAAACCGCGGTGTTTTAAAAGGAAGGAAGTCGCGACTTTTTATCTCCGAAGAGATGTTATTTCGCGCGCCCGGGAAGAGTTAGCGCATTCCTTCTTTCTTAAAATCCCATCAGCCATTGGATTCCCATCCAAGGGGGGACAGATGGTGTGCTAATCACTAAGAAAGGACGCCACCCCAAATAAAAACATCAGAGATTTAAGTGGGGCGAGCCAAGAGTCCATGCGCCATGGACTCTTCCAAATGGCGCGCCAAGAGTCCATATGCGCATAGACTCTTGGCATTTGAAGTGAAATTGCAAGGGGGGCAGGTGAGGAGGCTAGCCAAGTTACATGGCTAGCAATAGGGGTAGCCATAATCTTATTTTCATAATTAGGGTCTAATTAGGTCCAATTAGAATCCAATTTGAACCAATCCGGAACCCTAATTCGAATCCGATTCGAATAGAAGCTAGGGTTTGCAATACCTGCTAGAGTGTAATCTTGCAAAGATGATTTAATTCCAAATTAAACTCTTGATCAATCCTCTTAAGTGTGTGACCCATTTGGTTCCACATCTAGCCAGCAGTGGGTTCGAATACAAGTTGACCTAATTTGATTAGAACTCTTTCTAATCGATTTAGGTCAAACCGGGCTTACCCGATTTGATCAATTAGGACTCTTCCTAATAAATGATCTTTGAACTTGATCAACCCACAAGACAAGATTGACGTCTAGCAACATGTCATGTCTACCCAGAAGATATGAAAATTCTGGTGAAATACCAAAATTACCCTTTAGTAGAGTGTTACCGTACAATTAAATCTTTCGATCAGCCCGCACCCAAAATATAACTATGGATATGGATATATGTCAAATCCAATATTATATTTATTTCTAGCTCAATCTTATATCGATGATTCAATTATCTTGATATTAGAAACCATCTCTAATATTTTTACTTTGATCAAAGATTCCCTGAATCATCATCCAATTGTTAACTAGCTGGATGCAATCTCCTCTTACTAAGAGTGATCGATTCCTTGTTGACCTACTCATTACCTTCATATCCAATTCACCATTCCTATTATCAATCCTGTGCATGACTCAGTGTCATGATTAGGATTGAACAAAAGAATGGGTTCATGTACATAAGGTACTTATGGCAGTCTCAGGTCAAAAGATTACTTGTACCACTCCCATTATGAGAACTTTCTATTGACATGTAGCTAAGACTCCATTAGATGTTCTCAAGTTGGATCATATCAGTGAACTCATTCTCCAATGAGCACCCACATCCCAGTATTAGTGTCATACACAAGTGACTGTGAGAGCAGTCACCCTTTCCAGTATACATGGGATGTGCTAGTCTTACCGGAAAACCCTGATCCCCTACTTAGGGTTCCTTTGACTAGGAATACTTTAGATTAAGGTTTTAAGATTTTAGGTCTCACTGGTATGATCTCATCATAACCCTAAAATCATAGCCCTAATCTATGGGGTTCATCATATAATATAAACACAGCGTATGATGAAAAATAATGCCTTTATTTAGAAAATTGTCAATTACAATGGTTTGGAAGATACAACATAGATTGGCTTGTAGGGCATATCCCTTTCAATCTCCCACTTGCACTAAAGCCAATTGCCTTTAAATCTTAATCCCATACACTCGAGGTGGTGATCAAAATCTCGCTGTGGTAGAGCCTTAGTGAACGGGTCTGCTACATTGTTCTTTGTATCAACTCTATTTATGTAGACATCTTGTCTCTCTACTATTTCTCGGACGAGATGGAAGCGTCTCAGAATGTGCTTGGACTTATGATGAGCTCTTGGTTCCTTAGCTTGAGCAACTGCCCCAGTGTTGTCACAGTAAAGTGGCACTGGGTTTTCAATTTCAGGAACAACACCCAACTCTGTGATGAACTTCTTCATCCATACTGCTTCCTTGGCGGCTTCAATAACAGCTATGTATTCTGCCTCTGTGGTTGAGTCAGCTACAGTCTGCTGCTTGGTACTCTTCCAACTCACTGCTCCACCATTTAGGGTAAAAACATATCTCGAAATAGATTTGCTATCATCAGGGTCTGATTGAAAACTAGAATCAGAATAAGCTTCTAGTTTAAGATCAGAACCACCATAAACCAGAAAAATATCCTTAGCCCTTCTTAGGTACTTAAGAATATTTTTAACTGCTTTCCAATGATCCTCTCCTGGATCAGCCTGAAACCTACTGACAATGCCTAAAGCATATGCCATATCAGGCCTAGTACATAACATGGCATACATTATGGACCCTATTGCCGAAGCATAGGGTATAGAATTCATTCTATTTCTTTCTTCAGGTGTCTTAAGAGACATCCTTTTAGAAAGATGTATGCCTAGACTCATAGGAAGATAACCTCTTTTACTTCCATCCATGCTGAATCTTTTCAGTACTAAGTCAATGTACCTAGATTGGGATAAACCTTGCATCCTCTTAGATCTATCTCTATAGATCTTAATACCTAGTATATAGGATGCTTCTCCCAAATCTTTCATGGAAAACTGGTTTGATAGCCAAACCTTGACTGATTGCAACATTGGGATATCATTCCCAATGAGGAGTATGTCATCTACATACAGAACCAAGAAGATTATGGCACTCCCACTAGTCTTCTTATAAACACAGGGTTCATCCACATTTTTGATAAAACCAAACCTTTTAATAGTTTCATCAAAGCGGATGTTCTAACTCCTTGAAGCTTGCTTTAATCCATAAATGGATTTCTTTAGCTTGAATACTTGACTAGGTTTATTTTTTGAAATAAAACCTTCTGGCTGTGACATGTAGACTTCTTCCTCAAGGAAGCCATTGAGAAATGCAGTCTTCACATCCATCTGCCAGATCTCATAATCATGATATGCTGCTATAGCAAGTAAAATCCGTATTGATTTGAGCATGGCAACAGGTGAGAATGTTTCATCATAATCAATTCCCTGTTTTTGTCTAAAACCTTTAGCTACTAATCTGGCTTTATAGGTTTCAACTTGGCCATCAGCCCCTATCTTTTTCTTATAGACCCATTTGCACCCAATAGGATTAATACCCTCTGGTGCATTAACCAAAGACCATACTTGGTTTACATACATAGAGTCTATTTCGGATTCCATGGCTTCTTTCCATCTATCTGAATCAGTACTCAAGATAGCTTCCGTATAGGTTAGAGGTTCATCATTTTGAATGACTTGGGCTTCATTATTTTCAATAATAAACCCATACCTCTCAGGTGCCCATGGCACTTTATCAGACCTACGAGGAGGAGTTTTGTGTTCTGGTTCTGTCCTAACTATATGTTCTAATGGTTGAGAATTGTCTATCTGTGTTTCTTGTACTTCTCTAAGTTTAATAGTTCTACCATTTCCCTTTTCTAAAATGAACTCCTTTTCTAGAAAAGTGGCATGCCTGCTGACAAAAATCTTTTGTTCAGTAGGATGGTAGAATAGATATACTCTACCTTCTCTAAGATATCCTACAAATAGACATTTATCTGCTCTAGGTTCCAACTTATGTCCAAAATTTCTTTTAACATAAGCTGGACATCCCCATACCTTGAAATATTTAAGATAAGGTTTCTTTCCACTCCAAATTTCATATGGAGTACTAACAACGGATTTAGAAGGTACCTTGTTCAGAATGTAAACAGCAGTTTCTAGGGCATGACACCAGAAGGAAATGGGTAAATTTGTGAAGCACATCATGGATCGTACCATATCTAATAAGGTACGATTCCACCTTTCAGCTATACCATTTAGCTGTGGTGTATAATGAGGGGTCCATTCAGAAAGAATTCCATTAACTTTAAGATAGTCTAAAAACTCCGTGGATAAGTATTCTCCTCCTCGATCAGAACGAAGAACTTTAATACTTTTCCCGGTTTGTTTTTCGACCATACTTTGATACTCCTTAAATTTATCAAAGGTTTCAGATTTATGTTTCATAAGATACACATATCCGAACCTAGATAAATCATATGTAAAAGTGATAAAATATGAGTATCCTCCTCTGGCCTGAGTTGTCATTGGACCACATACATCAGTATGTATAAGTCCTAATAACTCAGTTGACCTTTCTCCATGTCCAGTGAATGGAGTCTTGGTCATCTTACCCATGAGACATGATTCGCAAGTTCCTAATGATTCATACTCAAAAGGATCAAGGAATTTTTCCCTGTATAACTTGCTTATCCTAGACTCATTAACATGACCAAGTCGATGATGCCAAAGTAAAGTATCATTAAAGTCTTTTCTTTTCCTTTTATTATTGACATGAAAAATACTATCATTGGAAGAAAAGGTTAAGAGCTCATTGCTAAATATGCCAGAACAAATAATTTTATTAGATAACATTATCGAGCAACCAGTGCTCATTACATCCATTACATATCCTTGTTTTAATAACAAAGGAATAGATATAATGTTCCTAATAATCTTTGGCATATAGTAACAATTTTCTAACTCCAAGATCTTCCCTGAAGGCAACTTCAGAATATAGGTCCCTACAGCTTCTGCTTAGATGATATCACCACCAGCACCGTAGAGATTGAAGTCGCCTTCCTTCAATACTTTAAGCTTGTGGAGGTCCTGCAAAGATTTGCATATATGGTAACCACAAGCGGTATCCAATACCCAAGTATTTGATATAGACGAATTTAATGTCAATATAGTATGTATCTCATACATACCTTTTGGTGCATCTGACGCACCAGGCTTCACAGTTGCAAGGTAAGCCTTGCAATTCCTTTTCCAATGTCCTGCTTTGCCGCAAAAGAAACAGGTTGATTGTTTTGAGGCCTTCTTTCCTTTCTTGTTCTTATTGATGCCACCCTTAGGGTTTAGCCTCCTACTAAAATCTTTTTTGCCTGATTTCTTCTTATTGGTCTTATCAACAAGAAGAAGTGGAGCCTTTTCTTTCTTAACGTGGCTCTCTATTGTTTTTAACATATTTAACAGCTCAGGCAAGGAAGTGTTCAGTTTGTTCATGTGATAATTCAAGATAAACTGAGAAAATGACTCCGGGAGTGATTGCAGGATTAAATCCTGATTCAGCTCCCCATCCATAATAAACCCTAATTGACCCAATCTGGTGATTAAGTCAATTACCTTCAGGACATGATCCTGAACGGATGTACCCTCTGTCATCCTAGCACGGAATAACTACTTAGATATTTCGTATCTAGCAATTCTGCTTTGTTCTCCATAAAGCTCTTTTAAATTGAGCATTATGGATTGAGTATCCATGCTTTCATGCTACCTCTGTAACTCATTGGTCATAGAGGCCAGTATGATACACTTGACAGTGAGGGAGTCATTCTGCCACATTTTGTATGTGGCCATATCTTCCTGTGTGGCATCATCCCCTAGTGGATTAAGACTAGGGGTATCAAGAATATAAGAAAGTTTTTCTGAACTCAGTACAATCTTTAAGTTTTTCAACCAGTCCACATAGTTTGGACCAGTCAATTTGTTAGTATCTAAGATGCTTCGCAGTGATAATGAAGATGCCATTTATCTACATTTAATAAATAACAGTACATAAGCAAACAACCATGAAATGACTTACGTAATTAAATTAGGTCTTCAATTTAATTATGTCTCCCACTATTTTATCAAAAATTATAGCCCTCACTATGATAATCGAGAAGAACCCTGATCAATTTTTCTTAGTGAGATTGAGATCCTAATAACTTATAAAAGATCTTGCAGATAACACAACAAATCTTTTATAAGCTCAAAGGTAGGAAACTCTTCCAATTATATCTCATATAATTATCAAAAATAACTTGGCCTCTAGAACATTATAAGTCTTGCAGAAAACACAACAAACCATAATGTTCTAGTTAAGTCAAGACCCTTTCATTTCTATACAGTCAGTATTCAAATATAATGCCCTTGCAGATAACACAACAAGGCATTATACTAAATATACTATAAGCTTATCTATGCACTAGACTAATATTATGTCAATCATCATATTAGGTCTTGCAGATAGCACAACAAACCTAATGTGGTTCATAACACAATAATGATCCAGCATGAAGGAAGGCCAATATATAGCATTTTTTAACACTAAGCATTTAAGTCAAGATTTAAATATAATCAAATCGGCCAGGCAAGTGGAAGAGATGTGGGAGTCCCCCCGTTGCTTTCCTAGACACCAATAAAAATTGGCCAGGTCAGTCAACGGAACCAATTAAAAACCACGATTCTCTTTACCTTCCAGAACCACCTTTCTAGACACCGAATGATCAATTGTTCATCATGACTAGTGATGCTTATTAGCTAAATATACTATGACTTAATATAATCTTAAGAAGAGGGCTTTATAAAATTGCCAGCACATTCTGGTAGAATATATCACAACCATATCACTCAGATAAAAACAAATATGTGCTAAGTGTGTCATCATACTAGGACAACCATTTACCACATAATGGATCCACCATTATGCCAGGGCAACCTTATTTCAGTATGATGACTTCAAAACTAATCATATCTCTATAATAATTAGGGTTTGAGTGAAAAAACCCTAACTAGTGGCATACATCAAAACATTAACTATCATATATGCATCCCATAAATTATGCTAAGTGTATCAGCATTCAAGGGTTTAACACCCTAATTGCGATACTACAACAAAAAACACATAAATAATTTTTATATATTTTAACTGTAATAAGGATGGCTCTGATACCACTGTTGGGATTCCGATGCACCGCAGTGGAAGTGTAATTTCAAAAATGATGAAATGGAACCATAATCCCTTAGCCAAGATCTCCTTATTTAGAATTAAAACAAATAAACTAACATTGTTAGAATTAGGGCACCAACCTTTTAACGCTAAGTCCAATTTTGATGTAGACTCAGAACTTGGTGTTGAATGCTTCTTTTGATTTCACCAGGCATCCAAATGTCCACCCTCCTATGGTGATCTATAAGATGATTGATCAAGATGCATGCTTCTTCAAAATTCCTTCACTTGAATTCTTATCCTAGAACTCAAGAGGACTATGGCTTTAAAACTGCAGGGTAGGGGCTCCTTACTTCCTTTCTTTCTTCTTCCTCTCCCTTTCTTAAGACCTTGTCCTAAGAATAAAACTCTTGTCTTGAAGGAGGAGGAGGATTTAAGACACTAATGTCTTAAAGTAAAAGGAAATAGAAATAGAGTAAGAGTTCTTTTCTTTTACCGATCAAGAGATTCTTCCTATCTCTTGTTTTGGACTTGAGTTTCAACAGAGAAGAGAACTCTGTAAGAGGGAAACTCTCTATGTCCTAAACAAGATAAGGAGGAATCAGTTTCCTGGAAAGAAAAGAAAAATAAAAGACTCTGTTGTTCATTAGTAAAAACACCCGAGACCTCTGTTGTTTAAATAGATTACAGAGAGATGTCTTCTCAAAAGAACACAACTCTCCGTAAACCCTTTTCCACTTTGTCTCACGCCCCTTCCCTATTTCTCACGCCCTATCCTCCCATCTCACGGCCTTCTAGATTAAATCCCACGGCTTTTCTTAAAGGAAAAATCGCGGTGTTTTAAAAGGAAGGAAGTCGCGACTTTTCATCTCCGAAGAGATGTTATTTCGCGCGCCCTGGAAGAGTTAGCGCATTCCTTCTTTCTTAAAATCCCATCAGCCATTGGATTCCCATCCAAGGGGGGACAGATGGTGCGCTAATCACTAAGAAAGGATGCCGCCCCAAATAAAAACAATGGAGATTTAAGTTGGGCGCGCCAAGAGTCCATGCACCATGGACTCTTCCAAATGGCGCCCCAAGAGTCCATATGTGCATGGACTCTTGGCATTTGGCATGAAATTGCAAGGGGGGCAGGTGGGGAGGCTAGCCAAGTTACATGGCTAGCCAATAGGGTTAGCCATAATCATATTTTCATAATTAGGGTCTAATTAGGTCCAATTAGAACCCAATTTGAACCAATCTGGAATCCTAATTCGAATCCGATTCGAATAGAAGCTAGGGTTTGCAACACCTGCTAGAGTGTTATCCTGCAAAGATGATTTAATTCCAAATTAAACTCTTTATCAATCCTCTGAAGTGTGTGACCCATTGGGTTCCACATCTAGCCAGTAGTGGGTTCGAATACAAGTTGACCTAATTTGATTAGAACTCTTTCTAATCGATTTAGGTCAAACCGGGCTTACCCGATTTGATCAATTAGGACTCTTCCTAATAAATGATCTTTGAACTTGATCAACCCACAATACAAGATTGACGTCTAGCAATGTGTCATCTCTACCCAGAAGATATGGAAATTCTGGTGAAATACCAAAATTATCCTTCAGTAGAGATTTACCGTACAATTAAATCTTTCGATCAGCCCGCACCCAAAATATAACTATGGATATGGATATATGTCAAATCCAATATTATATTTATTTCTAGCTCAATCTTATATCGATGATTCAATTATCTTGATATTAGAAACCATCTCTAATATCTTTACTTTGATCAAAGATTCCCTGAATCATCATCCGATTGTTAACTAGCTGGATGCAATCTCCTCTTACTAAGAGTGATCGATTCCTTGTTGACCTACTCATTACCTTCATATCCAATTAACTATTCCCAGGTATCAATCCTGTGCATGACTCAGTGTCATGATTAGGATTGAACCAAAGAATGGGTTCATGTACATAAGGTACTTATGGCAGTCTCAGGTCAAAAAATTACTTGTACCACTCCCACTATGAGAACCTTCTATTGACATGTAGCTAAGACTCCATTAGATGTTCTCAAGTTGGATCATATCAGTGAACTCATTCTCCAATGAGCACCGACATCCCAGTATTAGTGTCATACATAAGTGACTGTGAGAGCAGTCACCCTTTCCAGTATACATGGGATGTGCTAGTCTTACCGGAAAACCCGGATCCCCTACTCAGGGTTCCTTTGACTAGGAATACTTTAGATTAAGGTTTTAAGATTTTAGGTCTCACTGGTATGATCTCATCATAACCCTAAAATCATAGCCCTAATCTATGGGGTTCATCATATAATATAAACACAGCGTATGATGAAAAATAATGCCTTTATTTAGAAAATTGTCAATTACAATGGTTTGGGAGATACAACATAGATTGGCTTGTAGGGCATATTCCTTTCAGAAGCTAGATCACTGGAAGTAGAATTGTTCTGCTTACCTTCCTACTCTAGATCCAAACAAGCCAAGGAAGGGAAAGCAGCAAGATATTGCTGGTCAAGGTATTTATATGATAAATTTTTGTAGTTTTTCTGTTTATGATACTACTAGCTGGGTATTTGATATCGGAAGTCCTTACCACATTTGCAATTCTTTCCAAAGACTTCAAGTTAGTAGGAGATTTAGAAGCAGTGAGAGATTTCTAAACATTAGGAATGGAAGTCAAGCTCGAGTTCTAGCGTTAAGAAATGTTTCTTTGTATTTCGAGTTTTGTACTGTCATTCTTAATGAATGTCATTTTTGTCCTTCCTTTTTGGTAAATATCATTTCTATAGGCCTGTTAGCCAATGATGGTTTTGAATTATCAATAAAGAAAGATATTTACTACATCACTTTGAATGGTTCTAATGTGATGAATGGATAAGTGAAGAATGGCGTATATGTACTATCTGAAAGGATTATGCCCTAAAGGCCAATCGAAATATTATATTTCATTGGAATTTTTCCTTTTCCATCCCAAAAATCAATGTATTGACATTATCATTCAATAAAGGCATTATTTTCATCATACGCTGTGTCTTAATTATTATATGATGAACTCCATAAATTAGGGCTATGGTTCTAGGGTTATGATGAGATCATACCAGTGAGACCTAAAGCCTTAAAACCCTAATCTAAAATATTCTTGGTCAATGAGACATTGAGTAGGGGATCAATGTTTCTAGTAAAGATCAGCACTTCCTATTTATGAGGGTGACTGATCTCATAGTCACTTGTATTTGACACTAATACTAGGATGTGGGTGCTCATTAGAGAATGAGTTCACTGAATAGATCCAGATTGAGAATATCTAATGGAACCTTATCTGTTTGTCAATAGATATTTCTCATAGTGGGAGTAGTACATGTGGTCCTTTGACCTGAGACTGTCATGGTACCTTATATACATGAATCCATATTTTGGTTCACACTCAATCATAACACTGAGTTATGCATGAGGTGATACTGGATATGGTGGATTGTATATGAAGGTTGTGAGTAGGTCAACAAGGAATTGATCAGCCCTAGTAAGAGGATATTGCATCCAGCCAATTTCGATCAAATGATGATTCGGGAAATCTTTGATCAAAGTATGAACATTTGAAGTATTTTCTAATAGTTCATTAATGAATCATCATTAAAAAGATTGAGCAAGGGATGAATATGAAATTAGATTTGACAAGGTATCCATATCCATAATCATATTCAGGATGCAAGGTGATAAAATGACTGAATTGCCCGGTAACTCACCACTGAAGGGTATTTTGGTAATTTCACCAAAATTTCATATCTTCTGGGTAGACATGATACGTTGCTAGACGTCAATCTTGTCTTGTAGGGAAATGATTAAAATTATAATAATTTAAATCAGTTAATTAGAATTAGATTCTAATTGACCAAGTCAAGCTAGCTTGAGTTGACCTAAATCGACTTAGTTGAGATCTAACCGAATTAAGTCAAATAGCACTCGGACCTACTGCTGGCTAGATGTGAAACCCAATGGGTCACACACAAAAGAGAGTCGATGAGGGATTTAATTTAGAATTAAATCATCTTTGCAGGACAAACACACTAGCATGTGTTGCATACCCAACTTCTATTCGAATTGGATTCGAATTTGGTTATGAATTTGGCTTAATTGGGTACTAATTGAACCTTATTAGAGTCTAATTTAAATTTTGTGACTTTGGGCTAACCCATGGCTGAACCCATTGATTAAAAATCAATTTAAACCCTTTTCCCAAGACCGCCCAAGCCATCTTTCCCACGCGCGCGCACCAAAGGAAGAGTCCACGCGCGTGGACTCCTCTTCACGCGCGTGGGGATTTCTTTTACCATGAAAACCAGATGGGAGGGGGCGGAAAACTTTTCTTTAGGCATCTCATCTAGAGTCCCTTGGATCAAGATTAGATGGCCAAAAGAAATCCATTGCTTTTCGGTCGCAACTCCGTCTCAGAACATCGCGACTTTTCTGAGGTTTCTTCCGAGGGTTTTCTTCATCGAAAAATCTTGAAATAAATCAGGAAAGGGGTTAAAAATCTGAGGGGATGCATGAGGATGGAAAGAACGTGATTCTAGGGATAGCAGAGGGTTGCATTGTTTTTGAAAAGACACCCCTCTGATATCTATAAATAGGGTTGGGTTCTCGGTGGTTTTCATGTAAGATAATTCAGAAATCAGATTCCCTTTCTTCCTCTCCAGAATACTCCTTTCCCTTGTTCTTGTTGGGTATTATTTCCCTTACAGAGGTATCCTCTGTCGAAACTCTTACCCTAAACAAGAATAAGAGGAAGGTCTTGAACGGTAAAGGAAAGAAACAGGAAGGGTCTCTTTTCTTTCTTGAATTAAGACATTACTTGTCTTAATTTTTCTTCCACTTCAAATAAGAATTTTCTACAAGGATTGAAGTTGAGGAAAGGATCAAGAAGAGGAAAGAAGGGAGAAAGGGAATTTTCAAGAAAGAAAATTCCAGCCTATAAGTCCAAGAATTGAATTCTTGAAAAAGAATTCAAGAAGAGGATCCAAGATCAAGAAGTTGTTGTCTTCATCTCTTCTCCATGTGGATCACCATTGGAGGGTGAACATTTGGGCACCTGGTGGAGATTTGCATTTTGGATATTGCGGTACAGGTTAGTA
Source organism: Areca catechu (assembly GCA_021397845.1). Classification (NCBI taxonomy): domain Eukaryota; kingdom Viridiplantae; phylum Streptophyta; class Magnoliopsida; order Arecales; family Arecaceae; genus Areca; species Areca catechu. The sequence continues at coordinate 78,569,890 of CM038044.1, read as the reverse complement.
CTTACATATATATATATTTAAATCTTGTATATGAATGATATATATTTTAATTTCTTTTTTTTTAAGGAGATCTAGGGCTAAAGGGTTTGGTATAGATTTCATAAGATAAAAATTTTGAAATCTATGTTTCCGCCTTGGTCAACAAACCCAACATTGGTATTAGAGCCTCCTTATCAAGATTAAAATATATATGCTGATTTTTATAGGCATATGTAGATAATTTACATATGATGTGGTTTGTGTTTGATGTATTGTCACCAATTAGGGTTTTCACTTAAACCCTAATTGTTGTAGAGATATGTTTAGTAATCCAGTTATCATTCTAAAATAAGGTTGCCCTGGCATAATGGTGGATCCATTATGTGATAAATTGTTATCCTAGAATGATGACACACTAATCACATATTTGTGTTAATTGTGCATATATGTTTGATGTATGCCACTAATTAAGGTTTTCACTCAAACCTTAATTTGTATAGAGATATGTTTAGCCTTCCAGTCATCATTCAGAAATAAGGTAGCCCTGGCATATTGGTGGATCTATTATGTGGTAAATGGTTGTCCTAGTATGATGACACACTTGGCACATATTTGCTTAGTTATATATATAGAATGTGCTTTGTTTTAATAAAGCCCTCTTTCAAATTATATTAAGTTGTAGTGTCATATACCAAAAGCGAAATAATCAATATGATTAATTGATCATTCGGTGTCTAGAAAAAGTGGTTCATGATCGGTAAAGAGGACGTGGTTTTTAATTGGTTCCGTTGACTGACCTGGCCAATTCTTATTGGTGTCTAAGGAAAGCAACGGGGGGACTCCCATGATGCAGAACAAAAGAGAAGATGATGCGATGCGGAAGTAAATTAAGACTAATTCTTTTTTTGTTGTTTTTTTAATATTTTTAGAAGTCGGCTTTGACTCAAAGGAAAGTTAAACTAAATTGAAAGAAACTAGGTAATAATTGAAAGCACAATTTAAATAAAACTGGGTTATCAGAGTAGTTCAGAAGTAACGGATCGCTGGGTATTGAGAAACTCCCATACATAGGGTTTCGCTCTGAACTTTCAACAGGAAAGAAATAAAGAGAAGAGATGGGTTACCGACCAGACAGTGATCTTCACAGAGTTTGGTGGAAGAACTCTCTCGAGTAGATTATTGGATCCTCGGATTCGGATATCTTCGCAATGGATCCTCCAATACTGGTCCTGAGGCTGAGTCGGCTTCTCCTGGACTCATGATCTGGAAAAGAAGAGGAACAAGTGATGGAATCAGATACTCAAGGAAGGATTTACCAGATTGAAGAACTTGAAAGCTGAAGTTGCTGAAATCCGGATTCTCCAGGAGGCTGATCTGACTTCCTCTGGGAATTGCTCTGGATCTGAAGTATCCGGACTGGACCCGGATGCTGGTGGTCGGCCTTGACTTGAAGAGAGTGGCCGTGAGATGTGGGATTGGCTAGGGCTTGGTGGAAAGAAAAGGATAATGGGTGGCTAGGGTTTGGGAGTGAAGTGGCTAACCTATGGTTTGGGGTTTGGAGATCTCACACCTCCTCAAGGTTCCTGGGAAACCCGGATTTACTCCCTCACGGAGCTCAACACCTGGATGCAAGTGCGGAAGAGAGAAAACACAGAGTTTGCTCACACAAAAGTTTGAATTCATTCATCAGATTAATTCAAGAGTTACATAGAGTTGAATATATAGACATAACAAAGAAATAAAATTTCATACACTTCCCATGTGGGACTAATAGGACTAACCCACACTTTAGGCATCAAATTCTCTTCCCAAGACTTCTTCCATGAGTGGGCAGCCCAAAAACTCTAAGAAAACTTGAAAATCAGCTCCAAATGGCAGGTTATGGGGGTGTCTCCTAGTATCTCTCCATGAATCAAGGATTTTCCCTTCATGGTTTGGCTCTTTTAGACACCTCCTAGTCTTGCTCCACAAGTTTAGGCTTCTTCCTTTCATGGCTTTGGCACTTTAGGAAACTTTTGGATGCCTCCTTGATTTTCTCCCCAAGACATGCTCTCTTCCCTTTTATAACTTGGATTTTTATGGAACATTGTGGGGCACCTCCTTGATCCTCTCTTCAAGAAAAATTCTTGCCATCCTGGCTTGGGTTTATCTGGAAAGAAGTTGGCTCCTCCTTGGATTGAGGTATCTTGATGGATTTCTCCCCCAAGTGGCGCATGAAAGAAGGGACCTGCTTTCTTGTGGTGTGGGGACCAATGCACACTGGATGGAGATGTGGCACCTCCTGGACTCTGCCGTGTGGCTGGGAGTGTGGCGCCCACATGCTTGGGCCTGGGAGAAAAAATTGGGCACCCTGGACCTTGACTTGATTTAAAAACAATGGCACCAACCTGGAGAAGACCTAGACCACTACTAGGACTTGTACTGAGTCAACATGACTCAACAAAATTTAAATTGTAGGGAAATACAGACTCAAGACTAAAATTGAGTTGACCAAGTCAACCCTAATTACAAAACCAGAAAACTCTAATTTTTCGGGCAAGGTCAATCAGACATCCAGATGGAGCCCTGAAGTCTTCTTCTGAGTCTGGTGCCCGCACCAATTCTCCCGGGGTGGGAGGAACTCGACCCTATCGAGTAATGCTCAAGTTGGCTCTGGTGTCTTTCCAAGAGGTCTGGATCCAAATCATGTAGTTCTTCTCGGGAGATCCAAGAGTCATCAGAGTCTGGCCTTCCTTGCCAGCGGACCAGGTATCTTTGGTATCCTCGATTACGAGTAGAGATAACCTGATCATCCAGGATCTTTTCAATCTGCTCTTTCCTCACAGGCCAGTTTGTTGGTGGACACACAGGATCGGGGTCACTCTCAATAACAGGATTAGGTTCAAAAGGCTCACTGGGAATCACAGCTGGCTCCTTGTTCTCTACTAGGTCTGTAATGTTGAAAGTAGAGCTATTGCCTAGTTCTGGAGGCAACTCGAGCACATAGGCATTGGATCCTACTCTCTTCACTACTCTAAATGGTCCAGCTCCTCTAGCATGTAACTTTCTAATGGTTCCAGGAGAAAACCACTCAGGCCTTAACCTAATCATTACATAGTCTCTCTCAACAAAAGTTTTGACTCATCTTTGAGAATCAGCCAACTTCTTATAAGTTTCATTACTTAAAGTTATTTTGGCATGAATTTCTTTATGCAAGTCCTTTACATGCTATGCAAGTGCATCAAGAGACTTGTGTGTGTGGGCTAATAGTGAAATCAGATCAAGTGGTGTGAGAGGCTTGTATCCATGAACAATTTCAAAGGGACTCTAGCCTATAGACCTATTGATCAAAACATTGAATGCAATTTCAGCCCTGGACAAAATATAAATCCCAATTCCTGGTGCTCTCAATCAAACCAAAATCTGAGTCAAAGCCTAGTAAAGGGTCAAGAAAAACTAAACTAGACTGACGACGCATTCCTAAAGAATGGACTTTATTCCAAAGGAACCCTAGGTCTAAACCTAACAAACTACGGCTCTCTAGGTTTGACCATGGGTCGGAGGATGGCATGCAGAGCATGAAAACTTATCATGGGTGCCTAGTAGGTGCCATAAGGTCTTCCAGAAGTAGGTGGCAAACCTAATAGGTTCTGACATGTGGTTCACTCTAAAGACTTCGACAAAGTATACTTGGATGGTGTAAGAAGCATTGGAAGTCCTAGAGAAAGGGAGGAAATATGAGGTGGAGTCTCGAATTACCTGTTGACTAAAGGTGGTGACCTGAAGGATTGAATGGTGATCTATGAGTGTCAACTGATCATTCTTACGAAAGGAAAAGTTTGCTACTCCCAGTAATGGATCAAGAGATGGTTCGGGAAGTAGCCTAGGACATGTGATTGCAACAGTTAAAGTTTGTTCTCTAAGCAAATAATGATCCATTTTCTCAAGAACTGGATTGAAGAATGATTCATGGAAGGGCCTATGGATGATGACCTCAAGACTTGAAATTTGACATATGGGTGCAGAAAGGTATACTCTATAAAAGGGTATGTCAGTCATGCAAAGGAAGGGGTTTGGGGTCATAAGGAGGACTTCTACAGGACTTGGTGAATCAATCCGCTCAAGACAAGGATGTTCAACTGAGATTACGGGAGAGACCTTAGTTGCTGGGCATGGCACAAGGTCCAATTGTAAGAGGCTTGATTCAGTCATCCTAAGGAGAGGATCTACCATAAGGTGGGCAAACTTAAACAGTTCAGTGCAAAGATCTTCAATTGGTACTTGGGGAATGACTGTCATTAGAGGGTACGAACTGATAGCTCGGGCTAACACTATGAGTTCTTCCTGGGGGTATTTGACTAAAGGAACCTGATTCTCACAAATCTCTTGAATTTTTGAACTAGGTCCTACCACTTGGTTGCTCTCCAAGGTCTCCTCAGGTAAGGAACCAATAGTATCGATGTCACATTCTTCAAGTTCTTCCCCCTCATATTCATCAACTAGACTCAAGCCATCATCATATACTTCCTCGATGCCATCTTTAATGGGTTTCGGGTCGGTGGTAAACGGGTCAACTGATTCTGGGCTTGTCATACCTATCCTTTCTTCCTCATTGGTAGGCTTGGGTTCTCCCTCATTAATGTCATCCTTAGGATTCTTACCACTTAGCTGTGCACAAGCCAGTCCTATGCATGGGCACTGACTAGATTTATGGCCTCTTTCTCTACAAAACCAACATTCTTATGATATAGGAACCTGGGTCACACTGGGTTTCAAGCTAGTAGAGACCTTACTTGGGCATGGGTGTGGATCTAAATGGTTTGATCTAGAAGACTTGGGTTGTTGAGTGACTGGTCTAGAATATTGTAAGGACCTCTCATAGACACGATCCACACTATAGATATCATGGTTAGGCTTCCTAAGGTTATGCTCGGGATCACGCTATAAGGTCCTCCTAGGCTCCTGGCATGGGTGAGGTTGGGGCCTATTAAATTTTGGATAAGGGGTCCAATTTTGATGTCTACGTTTCTCAACTACTTGGACTCGATCCCTAAGCTGGATAAAATTCTCATTCATATCCTGACTCAATTTGTTGATACTTTCAGTAAGAGCTCTAACCATGGCCTCTAAATCAGGTTGGGTTTGACCAGGTTGGTAGGGTACTCCATTCCGGGTAGACATGATGATGCAAGCAAACACACAGAATGTGACTAGACTAAAGCGACTACTGGCTCACTAGACCTAGAGTCCAAACTAGATGCCCAATCAGAGTGGCAAGCTAGCCTGTAGTAACTCAGGACTCAGCCAGGCAGGTGTAAGGGGAGTGTTAGGTCCCTAAATGCCAATCCTAGACACCAATCAGTAATTGGCCAGGTAGGCAGACCAGCACACAAGCCCTTCAGGATAGAATCCCTGAACCACCGTTCTAGACACTGAGTACAAAGCACACACAAGGTAACTAGATAAACTGACTCAACACTAGCCTTGACCCGACTTATTGATGTCCTAAGCCCACTAAGGCGAATTAGGTCTAATTAATTTTAAGATTAAAGGCTTAGGTTCGAATGAGTGGGTGGTGGTTTTGGGCTAAGGAGAGGTTATCAACTCCTCCCCTTATCTTAGATGCTCAAATGCCCTTAGGATGAATTAGGAGATGATCACTCAAAATAGTTGAATTGCAGAAACACAAAAATAGAGTTGCAGTAATTTAACTCTCAGAAATTTCACGGAAACCAATAAATCACAGGAAAATTATGTAAAATATCCTCAATTATACTGGTTCCAGTAAAACAAAAATCATACAATTTTGAGTTATCTAAAATAAGAAACAATTTCTGCAATAGGATAGTTACAGACTGAAAACAAAGTGCTTCCCCCGTTTACAATTCCTGCTACGAAGTTGTAACCCAGCGGATCCCCTACACGCCCTAGGAACACCCCATGGAATGGGAAGAGGAGGTTTGCACCTCACTTCGTTCCTAGGACCGGACGTCCTAGGGAGTCTACTTCGAGCAGACAAAGTAAAAAGAGAGAGACTCAAAATAAGCAAGCAAGACAGAAACCCTAGATAGGGCTCTGATACCAAAAATGATGCAGAACAAAAGAGAAGATGATACGATGCGGAAGTAAATTAAGACTAATTATTTTTTTTTTTTTTTTAATATTTTCAGAAGTCGGATTTGACTCAAAGGAAAGTTAAACTAAATTGAAAGAAACTAGGTAATAATTGAAAGCACAATTTAAATAAAACTGGGTTATCAGAGTAGTTCAGAAGTAACGGATCGCTGGGGGTTGAGAAACTCCCAGACCTAGGGTTTCGCTCTAAACTTTCAACAGGACAGAAATAAAGAGAAGAGATGGGTTACCGACTAGACAGTGATCTTCACAGAGTTTGGTGGAAGAACTCTCTCTAGTAGATTGTTGGATCCTCGGATTCGGATATCTTCGCAATGGATCCTCCAATACTGGTCCTGAGGCTGAGTCGGCTTCTCCTGAACTCAAGATCTAGGAAAGAAGAGGAACAAGTGATGGAATCAGACACTCAAGGAAGGATTTACCAGATTGAAGAACTTGAAAGCTGAAGTTGCTGAAATCCGGATTCTCCTGGAGGCTGATCTGACTTCCTTTGGGAATTGCTCTGGATCTGAAGTATCCGGACTGGACCCGGATGCTGGTGGTCGGCCTTGACTTGAAGAGAGTGGCCGTGAGAGGTGGGATTGTCTAGGGCTTGGTGGAAAGAAAAGGATGATGGGTGGCTAGGGTTTGGGAGTGAAGTGGCTAACCTACGGTTTGGGGTTTGGAGATCTCACACCTCCTCAAGGTTCCTGGGGAACCCGGATTTACTCCCTCACAGAGCTCAACACCTGGATGCAAGTGCAAAAGAGAGAAAACACAGAGTTTGCTCACACAAAAGTTTGAATTCATTAATCAGATTAATTCAAGAGTTACATAGAGTTGAATATATAGACATAACAAAGAAATAAAATTTCATACACTTCCCATATGGGACTAATAGGACTAACCCACACTTTAAGCATCAAATTCTCTTCCCAAGACTCCTTCCATGAGTGGGCAGCCCAAAAACTCTAAGAAAACATGAAAATCAGCTCCAAATCGCAGGTTATGGGGGTGTCTCCTAGTATCTCTCCATGAATCAAGGATTTTCCCTTCATGGTTTGGCTCTTTTGGACACCTCCTAGTCTTTCTCCACAAGTTTAGGCTTCTTTCTTTCATGGCTTTGGCACTTTAGGAAACTTTTGGGTGCCTCCTTGATTTTCTCCCCAAGACATGCTCTCTTCCCTTTTATAACTTGGATTTTTATGGAACATTGTGGGGCACCTCCTTGATCCTCTCTTCAAGAAAAATTCTTGCCATCCTGGCTTGGGTTTATCTGGAAAGAAGTTGGCTCCTCCTTGGATTGAGGTATCTTGATGGATTTCTCCCCAAAGTGGCGCATGAAAGAAGGGACCTGCTTTCTTGTGGTGTGGGGACCAAGGCACACTGGATGGAGATGTGGCGGCTCCTGGACTCTGGAGTGTGGCTGGGAGTGTGGCGCCCACATGCTTGGGCCTGGGAGAAAAAATTGGGCCCTGGACCTTGACTTGATTTTAAAAAAATGGCACCAACCTGGAGAAGACCTAGACCACTACTAGGACTTGTACTGAGTCAACATGACTCAACAAAATTTAAATTATAGGGAAATACAGACTCAAGACTAAAATTGAGTTGACCAAGTCAACCCTAATTACAAAACCAGAAAACCCTAATTCTTCGGGCAAGGTCAATCAGACATCCAGATGGAGCCCTGAAGTCTTCTTCTGAGTCTGGTGCCCGCACCATCCCACCACTCTCCCACTTACCTGGTCGATAAGATTAACTTAATTATTGATTGATATGCTTAGTGTAATATTCACTACATGTGGCCTTCCTTCATGCCAAGTCATTATTATGTTATGATCATATTAGGTTTGTTGTGTACACACAAGGCCTCTTATGGTGACTGACATAATTTTAATTTGGTGCATTTGAAGTTTATGGGATGATTTAATATAATACTTTGTTGTGTACACCAAGGGTATTATAATTAATATCATGACTATGTAGCAATGAAGGGTCTGACTTAACTAAAATATTATAGTTTGTTGTGCACACGCAAGGCTATTAATATTTTAGAGGCCAAGATAAGTTGAGAATTATATTAGTTACAATTGGAAAGAGTTTTCCTACCTTTGAACTTATATAAGATTTGTTGTGTACACACAAGATCTTTTATATGGAATTAGGATCTCAACCCCACTAATAAAACCAATTAAGATTTTCTCGATCATCATATGGAGGGTTATGATGCTTGATAAAATAGTGGGAGACATAATTAAGTTAAAGTCCTAATTTAATTATGTTTTGTCAACATTGGTTGTTTGCTTATGTAATGTTCTTTGTTAATGTAGATTAAATGGCCTCTTCACTCTCACTCCGTAGCATTCTTGATGCCAATAAGTTGACTGGACCAAACTATGTTGATTAGTTGAGAAACCTGAAGATAGTACTCAGCCAAGAAAGACTTTCTTATATTCTTGATACCCTTACCTTGGAACCATTAGGGAAAGATGCCTCACAAGAGGAAAAGACCACATATAACATGTGGCAAAATGACTCACTTACTGTCAAATGTATAATGCTTGCCTCTATGACCAATGAGTTGCAAAGGCAACATGAAAGCATGGACACTAACTCCATAATGCTCAATCTAAAAGAACTTTATGGAGAACATAGTCGAACTGCTAGATATGAAATATCTCTAAGCAGTTATTCCATGCAAGGATGACAAAAGGAACATCTGCACAAGACCATGTATTAAAGGTTATTGACCTAATCACCCGATTAGGTCAATTGGGTTTTGTTATGGATGGGGAGTTGAATCAGAATTTAATCCTGCAGTCACTCCCAGAGTCATTTTCATAGTTTATTCTCAATTATCATATGAACAAACTTAATTCTTCCTTGCCTGAGCTATTGAATATGTTGAAAACGGCAGAGAGCCATTTAAAAAAAATAAAGGCTCCACTTCTTCTTGTGGATGGAATAAACAAGATGAAAACAGGCAAAAAGGGTTCCAAGAGGAGGATGAACCCTAAAGGGGGCATCAAGAAAAAGAAAAGAAAGAAGGCCTCCAGACAAATGACCTGCTTTCATTTTGGCAAGCCGGGTCACTGGAAAAGAAACTGCAAGGTTTACCTTGCAAGTGTGAAGCCTGGTGCTAATGATGCACCAAAAGGTATGTATGAGATACATGCAATTTTGTCATTAGACTCTTCTAATTCAAACTCTTGGGTATTGGATACCGCTTGTGGTCATCATATCTGCAAATCATTGCAGGGACTGCAGAACATTAGAGTTTTGAAGGAAGGAGACTTCGAGCTCTACGGTGCTGGAGGAGATTTCATCCAAGCAGAAGCTGTAGGGACTTATATATTGAAGCTGCATTCTGGAAAGATTTTAGAGTTGAAAAGTTGTTATTATATGCCTAAGATCATTAGAAACATCATATCTGTACCCTTGTTAATTAAACAAGGTTATACTATGAATGTAATGAGCAGTGGCTGCTCAATCAATTTTTCTAATGAAATAATATTTTATGGCATATTTTGCAATGGTCTTTTAACTCTATCTACTGATGACAATATACTTCATGTTAGTAACAAACGAAAGAGAGATGATGTGAACAATACTTTACTTTGGAACTGTCGTCTTGGACATATTAGTGAGCAAAGGATTAACAAGTTATACAAGGAAAATTTCCTTAATCCTTATGACTATGAATCATTAGGAACTTGTGAATCATGTCTCATGGGTAAAATGACCAAGACTCCATTTAGTGGACATAATGAAAGGACAACTGAGTTATTAGGACTCATACACACAGATGTATGTGGGCCTATGACAACTTAGGCCAAGGGTGGATACTCATATTTCATCATATTCACTGATGATTTTTCAAGGTACGGATTTGTGTATCTAATGAAACATAAGTCCGAAGCTTTTGAAAAATTTCTAGAGTATCAAAGTATGATAGAAGAAACAAACAAGGAAAAGTATTAAGATCCTTCGATCTGATAGAGGAGGTGAATACTTATCCACCGAGTTTCTTGATCACCTTAAAGAAAAAGGGATCATCTCTGAATGGACACCTCCTTACACACCACAATTAAATGGTGTTGCTGAAAGGAGAAATCGTACTTTGTTAGATATGGTACGGTCCATGATGTGCTTCACTGAGTTACCTATTTTTTTCTGGGGATATGCCTTGGAAACCGCGGCTAATATTTTAAATAGAGTGCCATCTAAATCTGTTTCTAGCACTCCATATGAATTATGGAGGGGAAAGAAACCCAATCTTAAATATCTTAAGATATGGGGATGTCCAGCTTATGTCAAAAGAAATTTTGGACATAAGCTAGATGCTAGAGTAGATAAGTATCTATTTGTAGGATATCCTAAAGATAGTATAGGATATCTGTTCTACCACCCTACTGAACAAAAGGTTTTAGTCAGTAGACATGCCAATTTTATGGAGAAAGAATTCATCCTACAAAAGGGCAGTGGAAGAAATATTGAACATGAAGAAGTTCAACAAATAGGTACATCTCAACCAAATCATAACATAGTTAGTATAGAACCTGAACACACCACTCCTATCCGTAGGTCTGATAGGATGTGACATGCACCTGAGAGGTATGGGTTCATTATTGAAAATAATGAAGCCCGAATCATTGAAAATGATGAGCCTCTAACCTATACGGATGCTGTCATGAGTAGTGACTCAGACAGATGGATGGAAGCCATGAGATCCGAAATGGACTCCATGTATGTCAACCAAGTCTGGACTTTGGTTGATGCACTAGAGGGTGTTAACCCTATTGGATGCAAATGGGTCTATAAGAAAAAGATTGGGGTAGATGGTCAAGTCAAAACGTATAAAGCCAGATTAGTGGCTAAGGGTTTCAGACAAAAACAGGGAATAGATTATGATGAAACATTTTCTCCTGTTGCCATGCTCAAATCTATTCGGATCATGCTTGCTATAGCAGCATATCATGATTATGAAATCTGGTAGATGGATGTGAAAACCACATTCCTCAATGGTTTCCTTGAGGAAGAGGTTTATATGTCACAGCCAGAAGGTTTTGTCTTGGAGACTAGACCTAATCAGGTATGTAGGATGAAGAAATCCATTTATGGATTAAAACAAGCATCAAGGAGTTGAAACATCCGATTTGATAAGACAGTCAAAGAATTTGATTTTATCAAAAATGAGGATGAACCTTGTGTGTATAAGAAGACTAGTGGGAGTGCCATAGTTTTCATGGTTCTGTATGTAGATGACATACTACTCATTGGGAATGATATCCCAATGTTACAATCAGTCAAGGTGTGGTTATCTAAACAGTTTTCCATAAAAGACTTGGGAGAAGCATCTTATATACTAGGCATAAAGATCTATAGAGATAGATCCAAGAGGATGCTAGGTTTATCCCAGTCTAGGTACATTGACCAATTGCTAAAAAGATTTAGTATGGAGGAAAGTAAAATAGGTTACTTACTTATTGGACATGGCATACATCTTTCTAAAAAGATGTCTCCTAAGACACCTGAAGAAAGAAATAGAATGAATTCTATACCTTATGCTTCGGCAGTAGGGTCTATTATGTATGCTATGTTATGTACCAGGCCTGATGTGGCATATGCCTTAGGTATAGCCAGTAGATTTCAGGCTGATCCAGGAGAGGATCACTGGAAGGCTATGAAAAATATTCTTAAGTACTTAAGAAGGACTAAGGATATTTTTCTAATATACTATGGATTTGATCTTAAATTAGAAGCTTATTCAGATTCTAGTTTTCAATCAGATCCAGATGATAGCAAATCTATATCTGGGTATGTCTTTACCCTAAATGGAGGAGCTATAAGTTGGAAGAGTTCTAAATAGCAGACTGTAGCAGACTCAACAACTGAGGCAGAGTACATTGCTGTTAGTGAAGCTGCCAAGGAAGCTGTCTGGATGAAGAAGTTCATATCAGAGTTGGGCTTTGTTCCCGAGATTGAAGGTCCAGTACCACTTTACTGTGATAATACTGGGGATGTTGCTCAAGCAAAGGAACCAAGAGCCCATCACAAATCAAAGCACATTCTGAGACGCTTCCATATTGTTCGAGAGATTGTCGAAAGACAAGAAGTCTGCATTAAAAGAGTTGAAATGAAGAACAACATAGCAGACCCGTTCACTAAGGCTCTACCACAGCGAGAGTTTGATCGCCACCTTGATTGTATAGGGTTAAAATTTAAAGGCGATTGGCTTTAGTGCAAGTGGGAGATTGAAAGGATTATGCCCTAAAGGCCAATCGATATATTATATTTCATTGGGATTTTTCCTTTTCCATCCCAAAAATCAATGTATTGACATTATCATTCAATAAAGACATTATTTTCATCATACGCTGTGTCTTAATTATTATATGATGAACTCCATAGATTAGGGCTATGGTTCTAGGGTTATGATGAGATCATACCAGTGAGACCTAAAGCCTTAAAACCCTAATCTAAAATATTCCTGGTCAATGGGACATTGAGTAGGGGATCAATGTTTCTGGTAAAGATCAGCACTTCCTATGTATGAGGGTGACTGATCTCATAGTCACTTGTGTTTGACACTAATACTAGGATGTGGGTGCTCATTAGAGAATGAGTTCACTGAATAGATCCAGATTGAGAATATCTAATGGAACCTTATCTGTTTGTCAATAGATATTTCTCATAGTGGGAGTAGTGCATGTGGTCCTTTGACCTGAGACTGCCATGGTACCTTATATACATGAATACACATTTTGGTTCACACTCAATCATAACACTGAGTTATGCATGAGGTGATACTGGATATGGTGGATTGTATATGAAGGTTGTGAGTAGGTCAACAAGGAATTGATCAGCCCTAGTAAGAGGATATTGCATCCAGCCAATTTCGATCAAAAGATGATTCGGGAAATTTTTGATCAAAGTATGAACATTAGAAGTAGTTTCTAATAGTTCATTAATGAATCATCATTAAAAAGACTGAGCTAGGGATGAATATTAAATTGGTTTGACAAGGTATCCATATCCATAATCATATTCAGGATGCAAGTTGATCAAAGGACTGAATTGCCCGGTAACTCACCACTGAAGGGTATTTTGATAATTCCACCAAAATTCCACATCTTTCAGGTAGACATGATACGTTGCTAGACGTCAATCTTGTCTTGTAGGGAAATGATTAAAATTATGATAATTTAAATCAGTTAATTAGAATTAGATTCTAATTCACCAAGTCGAGCTAGCTTGAGTTGACCTAAATTGGCTTAGTTGATATCTAACCGAATTAAGTCAAATAGCACTCGGACCTACTACTGGCTAGATGTGGAACCCAATGGGTCACACACAAAAGAGAGTCGATGAGGGATTTAATTTAGAATCAAGTCATGTTTGCAGGACAAACACACTAGCATGTGTTGCAGACCCAACTTCTATTCGAATTGGATTCGAATTTGGTTCTGAATTAGGCTTAATTGGATTCTAATTGAACCTAATTAGAGTCTAATTTAAATTTTGGGACTTTGGGCTAACCCGTGGCTGAACCCATTAATTAAAAATCAATTTAAACTCTTTTCCCAAGACCTCCCAAGCCATCTTTCCCACGGGCGCGCACCGAAGGAAGAGTCCACGTGCGTGGACTCCTCTTCACGCGCGTGGGGACTTCTTGGTGCGGGCACCAGACTCAAAAGAAGACTTCAGAGCTCCATCTGGATCTCTGATTGACCTTGCTCGAAGAATTAGGGTTTTTGGCTTGTAATAAGGGTTGACTTGATCAACTCAATTTTAGCTTAAGTCTGTACTCCCTGCAATTTATTTTTGTTGAGTCATGTTGACTCAGTAGTGGTCTAGGACTTCAACCTGGGGTGTCACATTTTCTCCCAAGGACAAGCAAGTGGGCGCCACACTCCCAGCCACACTCCCAGCCACACTCCTGAGTCCAGGGGGCGCCACATCTCCATCCAGTATACTCTGTTCCCCACACCACAGATAGCAGCTCCCTTCTCTCATGCGCCATTTGAGGAGAAAGCAACCAGGGATCCACAAATCAAGGGGGCGGCCCAAGACCTTCCATAAGAGCCAAGCTATGAAAGGGAAGAAACTCTTCTTGGAGAGAACTTCAAGGAGGCGCCCATTCCCTGCCAAAAATACCCAAAACAAAGATGGGAAGGACCATGACTTAGGGAGAAAGAAAAGGAGGAGTCCAAAAGAGTTGAGCCATGGAAGGAAAGAAATCCTCTCTTGAAGAACAAAGCTTGGAGGCGCCATCTACCTTCCTTTTAAAGCCCAAATCAAATTTTTTTGGAACCTTTGGCCGGCCATATGTGTAGGGGTTGATCCTACAATCCTAATTTGAAGATCCCCTCCTTTAGTCAAACATGGGAAGATGTAAAACCCTACTCTCTTGTAAAGTCCTATAAATTAAACCCTTATTGTAAATTTGAAAGTAAAATGATGAATGAAATCAATTTCTGTGTGAGCAACTTTGTGTTTCTCTCTTCCGCACTTGTATTTAGGTGTTGAGCTCCGTGAGGGAGTAAATCCGGGTTCCCTAGGAACCTTGAGGAGGTGTGAGATCTCCAACCCCAAAACCCTACCAAAACCCTAGGTTAGCCACTTCAATTCCAAACCCTAGCCGCCATCATCTTCTTCATTCCACCAATCATCCAAACCCTAATCTACCTCATCATCTCCGGCCCCTCTCTTCCAAGTAGAGGCTGACCACCAGCATCCAGGTCTAGATCGGCTACTTCGAATACAGAGCAAATCCCAGAGGAAGTCAGATCAGCATCCACGAGAATCAGGATTTCAGCAACATCAATTTTTCAAGTTCTTCTTATCTGGTAAATCCTTTCTTTGGGTATCTGGTTCCTTAACTTGTTCTTCTTCTTTCCCAGATCCTGAGTTCAGGAGAAGCCAACTCTGCCAAAGGACCAGTATTGGAGGATCCATTGCGAAGATATCCGAATCCGAGGATCCAACAATCTGCTCGAGAGAGTCCTTCCACCAAACTCTGTGAAGATCACTACCTGGTATATAACCCTTCCCTTCTCTTTAGTTCTGTCCTGTTGAAAGTTCAGAGCGAAACCCTAGGTCTGGGAGTTTCTCAACCCCCAGCGATCCTTTACTTCTGAACTACTCTGATAATCTAGTTTCTTTGAATTGTGCTTTCAATTATTATATAGTTTCTTTCAAATTATTTCAACTTTCATTTGAGTCTAAGCCGACTTCTGAAAATATATATAAAAAAAAATTAGTCCTAATTTACTTCCGCATCGCATCATCTCTTTTGTTCTGCATCATTTTTGGTATCAGAGTTCTCATTTTGCATCAATTTTGGTATCAGAGCCCTGTCTAGGGTTTCTGACTTGCTTGCATGTTTTGAGTGTCTCTCTTTTTTACTTTGTCTGCTCGAAATAGACTCCCCAGGACATCCGATCTTAGGAACTAAGCGAGGTGCAAGCCTCCTCTTCCCATTCCATGGGGTTTTCCTAGGGCATGTGGGGGATCCGCTGGGTTACAACTTCATAGCAGGAATTGTAAACGGGGGAAGCGTTCTGTTTTCAGTCTGTAACTATCCTGTTGTAGGAATTGTTTCTCATTGTATGTAACTCTAAATTATATGATTTTTATTTTTCTGGAACCAGTATAATTGAATATATTTTACATAATTTTACTGTAATTTATTTATTTCTGTAAAATTTCTTAGAGTTAAATTACAGCAATTCTGTTTCTATGTTTCTGCAATTCAATTTTTTTGAGTGATCATCTCCTAATTCATCTTAAGGGCAATTGAGCATCTAAGATAAGGGGAGGAGTTGATAACCTCTCCTTAGCCCAAAACCACCACCCATTCATTCGATCCTATGCCTAATTTTAAAATTTATTAGACTTAATTTGCCCTAGTGGGCTAAGAACACCAACTGGTCAGGTCCAGCCTAGGGTTTAGTCAGTTTGTCTGGTTACTCTATGTGTGCTTTGTACTCAGTGTCTAGAATGGTGATTCAGGGACTACGTCCCGAAGGGCTTGTGTGCTGGTCCGCCTACCTGGCCAATCACTGATTGGTGTCTAGGATTGGCATCTAGGGACCTAACACTCCCCTTACACCTGCCTGGCTGAGTCCTGAGTTACTACAAGCTAGATTGCCACTTTGAATGGGCATCTAGTTTGGGCTCTAGGTCTAGTTAGCCCGTAGTCGATTCAGTTGAGTCTCATTTTGTGTGTTTGCTTGCATCATCATGTCTACCCGGAATGGAGTACCCTACCAACCTGGTCAAACCCAACCTGATTTAGAGGCCATGGTTAGAGCTCTTACTGAGAGTATGAACAAATTACGTCAGAATATGAATGAGAATTTTGCCCAGCTTAGGGATCTAGTCCAAGTACTTGAGGAACCTAGGCATCAGAATTGGACTCCTGACCTAGATTTTAATGTGCCTCAACCTCACCCACACCAAGAGCCTAGAAGACCTTTATACAGAGATCCTGAACCTAATCATAGGAGGCCTGACCCAGAACCTGAAGATAGAGATGATAGGTTCATTCGGAACATCAAATTAGATGCACCCACTTTTGATGGTAGCTTAAACCCTAAGGTGTATTCTGATTGGGAGGGTGAGATGGACCAGTACTTTGAGTGGTATGCCATGTCTGAGGAAAGAAAGTTCAAGTTTGTCAAGATGAAGTTAGTACGTCAAGCTAGATTATACTGGGGGAACATTGAGCTGACCACTATAAGACAAAATGTAGAGCCCATAACCACTTGGCAGGGTATGAAAGAGAAACTTAGAGATAAGTACCTACCCATTTCATACCAGCAGAACCTGTTAGACCAATGGCAGACTTTGAAACAAGGAAACCGATCTGTATCAGACTACATAACCATCTTTGATGAATACCTGATGAGATGTGATGTGAGTGAATCCCATGAGGTCACTTTGTCTAGGTTTAGGGCTGGACTTAAGGAAGACATAAAGAGGGAGTTGTTTCTGAGAGAGGTTACTGACCTAGACCAAGCCTATCAAATTGCACTGAACACTGAGAAGTTTCAGAGAGGACCTATAGCTTCTAGGGTTAGTGCCCCAATCCCAAGAAATGGACCTAGCCAAGTTACCCCTAGCAAGTCTAATCAGGGTATTCCCACCCCTAGGCCCATGGACAAAGGTAAGGCACCTGACACCCAAAGAACCCCTAGTATCATCTGGTTTAAGTGCCAGAAGCCCGGTCATATCTCCAACCAGTGCACAGCCATAGCTTGTTTTAAGTGCCACAAGGTTGGTCATGTTTCTAGCCAGTGCCCTCGTAGATCCCTTTACATAGAAGAAGCAGAGGAAGAGAGTTCCGGACCAATGAAGAGTTTGAAGAAGAAGTTTATGAGGCCGGAATGAATTTGGTCGATGAGTATGAAGGAGAGGAGGAATCCATAGAGTCTGACCAATTAGGGGTTGTAAGATGCATCCTGTCCCAGAATAGAGTTCTGGAGGATTGGCGTAGGACTAACATCCTACAGACTTTCCTTAAACTAGGGGATAAGGTATGTAAAATCATCATAGATAGTGGGAGCTGTGTGAATGCCATTTCTGCTAGCACAGTCAAAATGTTAGGCTTAACCCCAGTCCCCCACCCCAACCCCTATAAGGTTTCTTGGGTAGACTCTACCTCTATACCCATCCAGTCTAGATGTCAGGTCCAAATCCAGATGCAATCCTATCAAAAGAAGATTTAGTGTGACGTCTTGCCCATGGGGGTGAGCAGTATAATTCTTGGAAGATCTTGGTTGTATGATCATGATGCCACCCTCTTAGGAAAATCTAATACCTGTGTCTTTAGTTTTAATGGGAAGAAAATCACAATCCATTCAGTCCCTCCTAAGGACAAGATAGCTAAAGGAACCAATAAGGTCAGAGAAATGAAGACTGGAGTGAACCTAATTAGTGCTAAGGATCTAGAACAAGAAATTCATAGTGGTTCACCTATTTGGATGTTGACTGCTAAGGAACTTAGGACTCCTACACCCTCAGAGCCTCCTCAGGAAGTTAAACCTTGGTTAAAAGAATTTGAGGATGTTTTTCCCGAGGATCTACCAGACCACCTTCCACCTCTTAGGGATATCCAGCATTCCATAGATTTAGTCCCAGGAGCTACTTTACCCAACGTGCCCCATTATAGGATGAATCCATATGAGCATAAGGAACTGCAAAAGCAGGTTGGAAAATTGTTAAGGAAGGGGTTCATTAGGGAGAGTCTTAGCCCTTGTGCAGTCCCTGCACTTCTAACCCCGATGAAGGATGGCACGTGGAGGATGTGTGTTGATAGTCGTGCCATCAACAAAATCACAATCAAGTATAGGTTCCCCATCGCTAGACTAGATGACATGCTAGATATGATGGCCGGTGCAATGGTTTTTTCTAAAATTGATCTCAAGAGCGGCTATCATCAGGCTAGGATTAGACCAGGGGATGAGTGGAAAATTGCTTTCAAAACTAAGGATGGTCTCTATGAATGGGTTGTTATGCCTTTTGGGTTGTCCAATGCCCCTAGTACTTTCATGAGGATTATGACCCAGGTACTTAGAGCTTTCATAGGGAAGTTTGTAGTGGTCTATTTTGATGACATCCTGATCTATAGTAAGACCCCTGCAGACCACCTAGGCCACCTGGTGGGGACACCTGAGGCACCAGAATAAGACAGAGGCTTTTTCAACCCTCTGTAAATTGATCAATAATTTATGAATCTATCTGTAATAAGGGCTTAGATCATCTGAGTCCATTTTAGTTGTTATTTCAGTTCTGTACTAGTCAGCTCATGTTGAGCTAGTTCAGTCCAATGCTAGTTAGCTCATGTTGAGCTAATTTTATTTTTTTTGAGTCCTGTCCAAGCATACTGAAGACTCAAGACTATATTATACAAGTGAAGACCAAGTCCAACCAGATTGAAGACATGGAAGTTTAGCCCAAGTCCAACCCAGCTTGAAGATTTGAAGACCCCAGGAGAAAAATCAGAAACCCTGATTCCTTGCAGATGCCCTCCAGATGCCCAGATTCCCTTCCAGATGCCAAAGTATATTCATAAATAAGGGCATCCATGATTCCAGAGGTCCATCTGCATCCTAGCCCAATGAAATCAAGCCCAGGTGCCAAGCCCAAGCCCCTAAGAAGCAAGATACCAGGGAATATTCCTGCTACCTGGCTACCAGGCCACCCCAGCTTCCAGAGGCCCAAACCCATGCACCCGGGCCCCTTTGGGCCAGCCTTTTGCTGCTCCTAGAAGCCCAACACGCCCCCCTAGGCGTCCTTGGAGTCTTGACCAAGTCAAGAAAAATTTTAGGGATTTTTCTACCTAATATTTCCTTATTTTCTAGCTAGGGTTTGAGAGGGAAAAGGATTCTTATGTAAAGACTTATGTACCCTTACTTGGAGCCCAAGGTTAAGGGTCTATTTAAGGGACCCTAGCCTCTTGTATGAGGGGAATTTTTGATGAATGAAAACCTTGAGTTCTTCTATTGAGTGGTGTGATACCCTGCTGTGTGCATAAAGGGGTTTGTGAGAGTTCTTCTTCCCGGTGATTGCAATCATCTTCCTGCTGCCAACAAACCCTCCAGATCCCTGGACGCCCACTCCAAAAGAAGCCTTCCCTTGCTGTTTTTACTTTGTTTTCTTGTTCCTTTGTGAGCTTTCTAACCCCTGACAGGTCATTTGCAGGTCCCTGAGTTCCTACGAATCCAACGACTCCAGCCAAGCCTCAATCGGATCACCGAGCAGAAAGCCGGGTATCTGCGGGTCTTTGGCTCGATTTTCCAGGCCGCATCCGTCGAGGAACGAGAGACCCCTTCGCTGCGATCTTCACAGACATTGTCAGGTACACCCCTCTACCTCCAGTAGTTTTATTGTAGGAGAACTTGCCCTAACCGAGGCTTCTCAGCCCCGGCGGTCCTTCTTTGCTACTTTTCTTGGTCCTAATCTGCATGTTGATCTTCAAAAATTCATACAAAATTCCCTACAAATAATTTTGACCTGAAATTTGGGAATTAATCACCTAACTCAACATGTAAAACATACAAAAAAAATTGCATGCATATTAGTTCCGCATCATTTGGTATCAGAGCTTAGATTAGGGCTTGTTTTCTGCAATTTTTCAGTCCGTATATACTCTATAATTTTAATTATTTCTCCCTGTTAAAAACTCCAAAAATTCTGAAATTTATTTTCCTAGATTTATCATAATTCACTGTAATTTTAAAAGTTTTTTCATATTTTATTATGGCCTGTGAATTTTCTGCGAGCCGAAATAGGGCCTGCAAATTTTCGGCTCTGTTTTTTTTAGCAAGGCAAGTTTGGAAGTTTTAGGGTTTTGTTTAGGAGTTTTTGCATATTTCTTAATTTTAGTATATTTCCAGTATATTAGGCCATGATTTGCAAGTTTTCTTCTATTTAAAAAATATCAAAAAAAAAAATACATATTTTCCAAAAATACCAAAAAAAAATACCTAAACCCTAATTTGCATCCTCATCTGCCTGCCATCATTGCATAATTTACTTTTAAGGGCACTCTTGCTATATCAGATGGGGGGAGGATTTGATCACCTCTCCTTAGCCCAAAACCACATCCCTTGCATTCAGTCCCAAGCCTTAACCTAAAATTAATTAGACTTAATTTGCCCTAGTGGGCTAGGGACACCAACTGGTCGGGTCCGGGCTAGTGTTAGATCACTGTGTCAAGTTAACCTGTGTGTGCCTTGTGCTTAGTGTCTAGAACGGTGGTTTAGGGATTCAATCCCGAAGGGCTTGTGTGCTGGTCCGCCTACCTGGCCAATCTCTGATTGGTGTCTAGGATTGGCAATCAGGGACCTAACACTCCCCTTACACCTGCCTGGCTGAGTACAGGGTTACTATAGGCTAGTTTGCCACCCTGATTGAGCATCTAGTTTGGACTTTAGGTCTAGTCAGCTATAGTCGGTCTGATCGAGTCTTGCATGAGCACTAGATCAGGAGTTTCATATCACCCACCTCCTTCATAAATGTCTGAACCCATGGAAAATTTACAAGCCCAAATAAAAGCCCTAGCTGATCAAATTGCCCAGATAACTATCCAGATGACCCAGTTAATTCAGTCTCGTATTCAAACCAATGATAGAATTGACCATCGCGCCAATAGGTTTGATCAGTTAAAAGTCCGGGTAGGGACCCCAAGAAAAACCCATGGGTCACAGTCTGAGCCAGATCCTGACTCCCCTCAACCTAGGAGGACCCCAAACCCTGATCTATACCATGAGGTCGAACCTAGGAGAGCCCCTTATCCTGACCCGTACTACAATCCTCAACCTAGGAGGACCCCAAACCCTGATCCATACCTTAAGGCTGAACCTAGGAGAACCTATCGTCATGACCCAATCCCTAAGGTTAGTCCTAGAAGACTCAATCAGGATTTTATAGACCAGGAAGATAGATCCTATTTACCCTCTCCCTACAAGCCTAGTATACCTACAACCTATAGATCTTATGACTCCAGATCCTATGACTCTAGATCCCATGATCATAGATCCTATGCACCCACACCCTATGAGCCTAGTAGACCCAACACCCAATATTCTGACCCATATAGGGAGTCCAACCCTAGGAGGACCCAATATTCTGACCAATATAGGGAGTCCAACCCTAGGAGAACCCAGTATTCTGACCCATATAGGGAGTCCAATCCTAGGAGGACCCAATATCCTGACCCATATAGAGAGCCCAACCTTAGGAGGACCCCATACCTTGATCCATCCTTAGAACCTGATCATAAAGCTGACCCAAAATCATATGACCCCAGATCCTATAATCCCATGACCCATAGATCTGCACCCTTGTCCTATGAGCCTAGAGAACCCATAACCCCTAAGTATCAACCTAGTACTAGTCATGCTTCCCCTAGTCAACTTGAACCCCATAGGATTAGTATCCCTAAATATGAACCCAGTAGTGAGCCACTACCCCTTATACAACCTGAACCTACTAGGAGTAGTACCCATAATCAGAGACCAGAACCTAACCAATTTCTTGCTAGCCGACCTTCTCCAACCATTCCTGAGATTCACAAGGCTTACATTAACGCGAAAGTGTATGAAGCTGATGTGAGCCTAGTGGATGAGTATGAGGGAGAAGAGGAGACACCTTTAGTAGACCTAGAATTAGCTGACCCAGTAGATGCCCAGGTAGAAACCAACCCAGAGCTAGTTGACCTTGACCATATCCAACCTAAAGCTATAATGGAAGAACAAATAGAGGAAGAGAACCTAGGTACTGCTACTAGAGCCTTACCTGAGAAAACCATAGAGGAGAGCCAAATTATAGAGTCTAGTCCTAAAATACAAGAACTAGAAGAATTTATTAAGGACCTGATCTCTTTGAATCAATACCTTCAAGATGAGTCCCCTCCTATAGTTCCCATTAAGGACCTCTTCCCCGAAATTAGTGACCCATCCTTCCATTATGCAAATCCTGTAGATATAGCTCAACCTCATAAGGTTAACCTCATTAGTATAGGATTAGTTCCTGACACCCCGTCTTTTATCCTACTTTATCCAACTAACCATGAACCTTTTTCTCTACCTTACCAAACTAATTCTGAACCCACTTCCTATTTTCTGCCCTTTCCTGACACCTCCAGCATTTCTAGGATCATTAGATTGCATTTAGCTGAGATTAGCATACTGCATGCATTCATCACGCATGTTAGGTTTGCATCTTACTTCTGGCATACTCTTTGGAATTTGCTAGGAGTTCACTGTAAATTTTCATGTGCATGTCAAGCTAGGATCAAACCTAGAGAACCTATAATCTATTAGGTTTAGATCCAAAGAGTTCAATAAAATTTCCTTCGATAGGAATGCATAGTCGAGTCTGTTAGGTATCAGTATGAGTCCTTTGCATCATTTGTCTGCATGTGCCTAGCATGTTCACCACCTACACTAATCTTAAAACAACTGGCTAATTCCCGAAGAAGGGTCAAAGAATTTGATGTAGTGGATTTTATCTTGGTTAGGCTTAGGCCTAAAAGAAGCTTCATGCTCGCAGAGCCGGACCTTTTAAAGTGATAGAGAAGGTTGGATCAAATGCCTAGGTGTTAGACTTGCCTTCGGATTTGGGCATTAGTTCTACCTTCAATATTACAGACCTGGTTGAGTATAGGGAACCGGCAGCGCTACCTAGTGAGGCCTTTGGACCTATTCCTTTTCATTGTGAGTGACCCTAACCTAGAGTGTCCACAAACAAATTTGGCCTGAGAGAGGAGAACGGATCGAGCGTATCCTGGACAATCAAGCCATCACGACCCAGGGCCATGACTATCAATGCTTCCTGGTCCGATGGCAAGGCTGGCCAGAGTCGGACGATTCGTGGATTTCTCGAGAGGACTTGCAACTCCTCAACCCAGACCTTCTCGAGAGATATGTGAGCCAGTCTAACCTTCACTCGACAGGGTCGAGTTCCTCCCACCCCGGGAGAATTGGTGGGGACACCTGAGGCACCAGAATAAGACAGAGGCTTTTTCAACCCTCTGTAAATTGATCAATAATTTATGAATCTATCTGTAATAAGGGCTTAGATCATCTGAGTCCATTTTAGTTGTTATTTCAGTTCTGTACTAGTCAGCTCATGTTGAGCTAGTTCAGTCCAATGCTAGTTAGCTCATGTTGAGCTAATTTTATTTTTTTTGAGTCCTGTCCAAGCATACTGAAGACTCAAGACTATATTATACAAGTGAAGACCAAGTCCAACCAGATTGAAGACATGGAAGTTTAGCCCAAGTCCAACCCAGCTTGAAGATTTGAAGACCCCAGGAGAAAAATCAGAAACCCTGATTCCTTGCAGATGCCCTCCAGATGCCCAGATTCCCTTCCAGATGCCAAAGTATATTCATAAATAAGGGCATCCATGATTCCAGAGGTCCATCTGCATCCTAGCCCAATGAAATCAAGCCCAGGTGCCAAGCCCAAGCCCCTAAGAAGCAAGATACCAGGGAATATTCCTGCTACCTGGCTACCAGGCCACCCCAGCTTCCAGAGGCCCAAACCCATGCACCCGGGCCCCTTTGGGCCAGCCTTTTGCTGCTCCTAGAAGCCCAACACGCCCCCCTAGGCGTCCTTGGAGTCTTGACCAAGTCAAGAAAAATTTTAGGGATTTTTCTACCTAATATTTCCTTATTTTCTAGCTAGGGTTTGAGAGGGAAAAGGATTCTTATGTAAAGACTTATGTACCCTTACTTGGAGCCCAAGGTTAAGGGTCTATTTAAGGGACCCTAGCCTCTTGTATGAGAGGAATTTTTGATGAATGAAAACCTTGAGTTCTTCTATTGAGTGGTGTGATACCCTGCTGTGTGCATAAAGGGGTTTGTGAGAGTTCTTCTTCCCGGTGATTGCAATCATCTTCCTGCTGCCAACAAACCCTCCAGATCCCTGGACGCCCACTCCAAAAGAAGCCTTCCCTTGCTGTTTTTACTTTGTTTTCTTGTTCCTTTGTGAGCTTTCTAACCCCTGACAGGTCATTTGCAGGTCCCTGAGTTCCTACGAATCCAACGACTCCAGCCAAGCCTCAATCGGATCACCGAGCAGAAAGCCGGGTATCTGCGGGTCTTTGGCTCGATTTTCCAGGCCGCATCCGTCGAGGAACGAGAGACCCCTTCGCTGCGATCTTCACAGACATTGTCAGGTACACCCCTCTACCTCCAGTAGTTTTATTGTAGGAGAACTTGCCCTAACCGAGGCTTCTCAGCCCCGGCGGTCCTTCTTTGCTACTTTTCTTGGTCCTAATCTGCATGTTGATCTTCAAAAATTCATACAAAATTCCCTACAAATAATTTTGACCTGAAATTTGGGAATTAATCACCTAACTCAACATGTAAAACATACAAAAAAAATTGCATGCATATTAGTTCCGCATCACCACCTTAGACAAGTCTGTCAAGTTTCGAGGAATGATAGTCTCTACGGTAATCTCAAAAAGTGTGAATTCATGACCAGTAGAATTATCTTCCTTGGTTTTGTAGTAACCCCTGACGGCGTGGCTGCCGATCCTGAAAAAATTAGGTCCATAGTAGAATCGCCAGAGCCGACCAGTGTGCATGAAGTCAGAAGTTTCCACGGCTTGGCTACCTTCTATAGGCGATTCATCAAGGGGTTTAGTACTGTAGTTGCTCCTATCACAGACTGTATTAGGAAGGGAGAATTCCAGTGGACTAAAGCAGCCCATAAAGCCTTCCTAGATCTTAAGGATAGGATGACCCAAGCACCCATTTTGAGGTTACCCGATTTTTCAAAGGTATTTGAGGTTGCCTGTGATGCTTCAGGAGTAGGTATAGGTGGAGTCCTAAGCCAAGAGAACCATCCCGTAGCATTCTTTAGTGAAAAACTTAATGATGCTAAGCTTAGGTATTCTACCTATGATAAGGAATTTTATGCGGTAGTACAAGCTTTGCATTATTGGAGACATTATTTGCTACCGCAAGAATTTTTGCTGTTTTCGGACCATGAGGCTCTTAGATTCTTGAATTCCCAGAAGAAGCTTAACCCTAGGCATGCTAAGTGGGTAGAGTATATCCAGTCCTATACTTTTGTTTTGAAGCATAAGGCTGGATCTGAAAATAAGGTAGCTGATGGCCTTAGTCGTCGATCTTTGTTGTTGAATTCTGTTAGGGCTAAAGTCATAGGGTTTGAGCAAATCAAAGAGGAATATGAGTCATGTCCGGATTTTAAGACTGTGTACCAGGATCTAACTCAAGGACCATCTAGTGACCATAAGGATTATACCCTTTTAGATGGCTTTCTGTTCTTTAAGAATAGGCTTTACATCCCTAGAACTTCTCTTAGGGAATTTTTGATTTGGGAAATTCATGCTGGAGGTTTAGCTGGCCATTTCGGAAAAGACAAGACCACCCTGGCTATTGAAGACCACTTTTTCTGGCCTAGCTTAAAAAGAGATGTAGCACACATTGTGGCTAGGTGTCGGACCTGCGCTGTTGCCAAACAGCGAAAATAGAACATCGGCCTTTATACCCCACTCCCTGTCCCAGATCGTCCTTGGCAAGATGTGAGCATGGACTTTGTGTTAGGTTTGCCTAAGACCTAGAGGAGGCATGACTCTATCTGTGTTGTAGTCAACCGATTTTCCAAGATGGCCCATTTCTTGCCTTGTTCCCAAACATTTGATGCGTCTAAGGTAGCCACCCTATTCTTTAATGAGATAGTTCGACTCCATGGCCTACCTAAGACAATTGTTCCCGATAGGGATGTCCGGTTCACCAGCTATTTCTGGAAAATCCTTTGGCATAAGATAGGGACAAAACTTAAGTTTTCAACTGCCTATCATCCCTAGACTGATGGCCAAACCAAAGTAGTGAACCGTAGTTTAGGCAATCTGTTAAGGTGTCTTGTTGGTGAAAACATTAGGAACTGGGATTTGTACTTACCTAGAGCTGAATTTGCATACAATGACTCGGTCAGTAGTTCTACGGGTAAGAGTCCATTTGAAATTGTGCATGGTTACAAACCTCACACACCTCTTGACCTAGCTCCTTTACCAGTCCACACACGAGTCTCCGAGTCTGCCGAAGTTTTTGCACAGCATATAAAAGACTTGCATAAAGAAATTCATGCCAAAATAAATTTAAGTAATGAAACTTATAAGAAGTTGGCTGATTCTCAAAGGCGAGTCAAAACTTTTGATGAGGGAGACTATGTAATGATTAGGTTAAGGCCTGAACGGTTTTCTCTTGGAACCGTTAGAAAGTTACATGCTAGAGGAGCTGGACCATTTAGAGTGGTGAGGAGAGTAGGATCCAATGCCTATGTGCTCGAGTTACCTCCAGAACTAGGCATTAGCTCCACTTTCAACATTACAGACCTAGTAGAGTATAGAGAGCCAGCTGTGATTCCCAGTGAGCCTTTTGAACCTAATCCTGCTCTTGAGAGTGAACCCAACCCTGTGTGTCCACCAACAAATTGGCCTGTGAGGAAAGTGCAGATTGAAAAGATCCTGGATGATCAGGATATCTCTACTCGTAATCGAGGATACCAAAGATACCTGGTCCGCTGGTAAGGAAGGCCAGATTCTGATGACTCTTGGATCTCCCGAGAAGAATTACAAGAATTGGACCCAGACCTCTTAGAGAGATACCAGAGCCAACTTGATCCATACTCGACAGGGTCGAGTTCCTCCAACCCCGGGAGAATTGGTGCGGGCACCAGACTCAGAAGAAGACTTCAGAGCTCCATCTGGATCTCTGATTGACCTTGCCCGAAGAATTAGGGTTTTTGGCTTGTAATAAGGGTTGACTTGATCAACTCAATTTTAGCTTAAGTCTGTACTCCCTGCAATTTATTTTTGTTGAGTCATGTTGACTCAGTTGTGGTCTAGGACTTCAACCTTGGGTGTCACATTTTCTCCCAAGGCTAAGCAAGTGGGCGCCACACTCCCAGCCACACTCCCAGCCACATGCCTGAGTCCAGGGGGTGCCACATCTCCATCCAGTATACTCTGTTCCCCACACCACAGATAGCAGCTCCCTTCTCTCATGCACCATTTGAGGAGAAAGCAACCAGGGATCCACAAATCAAGGGGGCGGCCCAAGACCATCCATAAGAGCCAAGCTATGAAAGGGAAGAAATTCTTCTTGGAGAGAACTTCAAGAAGGCGCCCATTCCCTGCCAAAAATACCAAAAACAAAAATGGGAAGGACCATGACTTAGGGAGAAAGAAAAGGAGGAGTCCAAAAGAGTTGAGCCATGGAAGGAAAGAAATCCTCTCTTGAAGAACATAGCTTAGAGGCGCCATCTACCTTCCTTTTAAAACCCAAATCAAATTTTTTTGGAACCTTTGGCCAGCCATATGTGTAGGGGTTGATCCTACAATCCTAATTTGAAGATCCCCTCCTTTAGTCCCACATGGGAAGATGTAAAACCCTACTCTCTTGTAAAGTCCTATAAATTAAACCCTTCTTGTAAATTTGAAAGTAAAATGATGAATGAAATCAATTTCTGTATGAGCAACTTTGTGTTTCTCTCTTCCGCACTTGTATTTAGGTGTTGAGCTCCGTGAGGGAGTAAATCTGGGTTCCCTAGGAACCTTGAGGAGGTGTGAGATCTCCAACCCCAAAACCCTACCAAAACCCTAGGTTAGCCACTTCAATTCCAAACCCTAGCCGCCATCATCTTCTTCATTCCACCAATCATCCAAACCCTAATCTACCTCATCATCTCCGGCCCCTCTCTTCCAATTAGAGGCTGACCACCAGCATCCAGGTCTAGATCGGCTACTTCGAATACAGAGCAAATCCTAGAGGAAGTCAGATAAGCATCCAAGAGAATCAGGATTTCAGCAATATCAATTTTTCAAGTTCTTCTTATCTGGTAAATCCTTTCTTTGGGTATCTGGTTCCTTAACTTGTTCTTCTTCTTTCCCAGATCCTGAGTTCAGGAGAAGCCAACTCTGCCAAAGGACCAGTATTGGAGGATCCATTGCGAAGATATCCGAATCCGAGGATCCAACAATCTGCTCGAGAGAGTCCTTCCACCAAACTTTGTGAATATCACTACCTGGTACATAACCCTTCCCTTCTCTTTAGTTCTGTCCTGTTGAAAGTTCAGAGCAAAACCCTAGGTCTGGGAGTTTCTCAACCCCCAGCGATCCTTTACTTCTGAACTACTCTGATAATCTAGTTTCTTTGAATTGTGCTTTTAATTATTATATAGATTCTTTTAATTTAGTTTAACTTTGATTTGAGTCTAAGCCGACTTCTGAAAATATATAAAAAAAAAATTAGTCCTAATTTACTTCCGCATCGCATCATCTCTTTTGTTCTGCATCATTTTTGGTATCAGAGTTCTCGTTCTGCATCACTTCTTTTATCGTGAAAACCAGATGGGAGGTGGCGGAAATCTTTTCTTTAGGCATCTCATTTAGAGTCCCTTGGATCAAGATCAGATGGCCAGAAGAAATCCGTTGCTTTTCGGTCGCAACTCCGTCTCAAAATATCGTGACTTTTCTGAGGTTTCTTTCGAGGTTTTTCTTCATTGGAAAATCTTGAAATAAATCAGGAAAGGCGTGAAAAATCTGAGGGGACACGTGAGGATGGAAAGAACATGATTCTTGGGATAGCAGAGGGTTGCGTTGTTTTTGAAAAGACACCCCTCTGATTCTATAAATAGGGTTGGGTTCTCGGGGATTTTCATGTAATATAATTCAGAGATCAGATTCACTTTCTTCCTCTCCAGAATACTCCTTTCCCTTGTTCTTGTTGGGTATTGTTTCCCTTACAGAGGTATCCTCTGTCAAAACTCTGACCCTAAACAAGAATAAGAGGAAGGTCTTGAATGATAAAGGAAAGAAACAGGAAGGGTCTCTTTTCTTTCTTGAATTAAGACATTACTTGTCTTAATTTTTATTCCACTTCAAATAAGAATTTTCTACAAGGATTGAAGTTGAGGAAAGGATCAAGAAGAGGAAAGAAGGGAGAAAGGAAATTTTCAAGAAAGAAAACTCCAGCCTATAAGTCCAAGAATTGAATTCTTGAAAAAGAATTCAAGAAGAGGATCCAAGATCAAGAAGTTGTTGTCTTCATCTCTTCTTCGTGTGGATCACCATTGGAGGGTGAACATTTGGGCACCTGGTGGAGATTTGCATTTTGGATATTGCGGTACAGGTTAGTACTTACATATATATATATATTTAAATCATGTATATGAATGATATATATATATATTTTTTTTAAGGAGATCTAGGGCTAAAGGGTTTGGTATAGATTTCATAAGATAAAAATTTTGAAATCTATGTTTCCGCCTTGGTCAACAAACCCAACACTATCATAGCCTGTTACTGTATTGTACACTACTAATAAATGCCCTAGGTTAGATAAGGTAATGATATTTATCTCTGGCACTATTGATGCTGGATGACTTGAAGATTGCTAAACATGTAGAAAAGTTTTAAAATATTTTTTTTAGAATTTTTTAGGATTATAATTTGCAGGCTAAATTTCCAAAATCAAGTAAAGACTGGCAGGATGAATAGCAATGCAAAGAATCATCATAATCATAGCATGCTCATGCAAAATAATAAAAGTCAAGACCCAAGAATTGAGAAATTCTTGGCTTAGGATAGCTTATCTTCAACAAATCAAAAATCAAAAGAAGGAAAAAATGTTACCAGATAAGAATTGAAGAATCTATAATTGAAGAGATCACTCACACTCTGATTGGAGCTTGGATGATGAAGCTTCTGTTCCCTTGGATTAGATGGCTGATTTGGACGGTCCTGGAGGCAATGAAGGCCTCCTCTATGGAGGGAAAATACCTCGGGGATCCTGCAAGCATCAGAGGTCAATCAAAATAGCAAATAATAAAAGAAAAAGAAACTAGGATTTGGGTTGAAGCAGGATTAGGGTTTGAAGCTGGTGGCCTGGAGAAGAAGGGGTTCCTTCACTTGGACGACAGCAAGGGCACCCTTCTCTTGGGCATTGCTGATCTTCTAGGATGCAGATGGATGTTAGGGCAGCAGGGGTTCTGCCAGGGTATAATGAGAGCACTCAAACAAAACCAGAGACCCAACACAAGAACAAAACACAAGTTAATTAACTCAAAATTTCAGCAATGTTTAATTCATATGAGAAAAAGATTTCTTACAAGAGGAAGAGGGGTGGGGTATTTATAGAGCTCCCATGCCCTCTCCTAAAGAGATTACAAGTCTTCTCCTAGTTAGAATAGGTTTACACAATTTAAGTGGGAGAAAGATTTCAAAATAAACCTAGAACTAGGAGTATACAAGTTGAATGAAATAAAAACTCAAACTCCTTCTTGCGTTTGAACTCTTCCACCACGTTTGGACTTGGTCAACCACTAAGGATGTCTCTCCTTGGTGTGTGGGCTTCATGGGCAGCAAGAATAGGTGGCCAAGAGGCTAGGGTGCATGGGCTTTGGTCCCCCTGGAAGCCTGGGATGCCTGGGCTAGCATATTCCTGGAATCTTGGTTATGGGCTGAAATATACCTGGAATCTTGGTTCTTATGAGCTTGGGCCTAGCACCTGGGCTGATTTCTTTTGGGCTGGGGCATAGATAGACCTCTGAAATCATGGGTTCCCTAGTCTGGGAATATGCTCTGGCATCTGGAGAGAATCTAGACATCTAGAGAGCATCTAGAAGGAATCAGGGCATATGGAGATCATCTGGAGGGTATTTAGGGCTCTGAGGTGTCAAACAAGATCTCATAAACTGATGTAAATGCCTCTGGCTCCAGGGTGAGGCTTGGTGGAACTCCAAAATAGGGTAACCTCATCTCATACAAAAATTAGACTCTCACTAGACTGATACTTAAGTACAGAACTAAATAAATGACTAGGATTGAGACAAATCAACTAGTCTCGACTTATTACTGGTCTCAATCTTATTTGCTTACAAAAATATGACACATGGCTAAGTAAACTAGATTGGGCCCAGTAATTTGTGTCTGATCCTGGTGTCCTCACCAATTCTCTCAAGGTAGGAAGAACTTGACCCCATCGAGTAAGGGTCAATTTGGCTCAAGGAGGGTCTGGGTTGAGGTGTTGCAGATCCGTACCAGTGTTCCACAAGTCCTTAAATTATGGCCGACCTTGCCACCGGACCAAGTATCACTGATACTCTCCATACTGGGTACTGATGGCTTGATTATCCAGGGTTCTCTCTATCTTTTCCTCACCAAAAGGCCAAATTATATGTGGTCGCTCTGGGGTGGGTTTACTCATAAAGAAAGGGAGTGGCTTAAGGGGCTCACTAGGTATCACTGCTGGCTCCCTAGACTCTACAATATCTAAGATGATGAAGGTGGAGCTAATACCTAAATCAGGTGATATCTCAAGTGCATAGGCATTGGGTCCATTACTCTTCATTATTTTGGATGGGCCAACTTCACGAGCATGAAATTCCTTCACAATCACATAATTCCTTACAAAAAATTTTTATCTCACTTTTGGGAATTAGCGAAGTTTTTATTTAATTCATTACTTATGTTCAGCTTTTGAAAAATTTCCTGATGCATATGCTGTGCAGAGACTAGTGTAGGTGTAGAGAAATGGGTTAGGACTATGAATTTTATTTGACTCAAAACTAACACCTAATAGACTCAACTAGGCTTCCTTATCAAAGGAAACTTATTGGACTCTTCAGGTCAAGACCTAACAGACTACAGACTCTCTAGGTTTGACCATAGCATGGCATGCACATGAAAATTTACTATGGACTCCTGCTAGGTGCCATAGGGTTCTCCAGAAGTAAAATGCAAACATGACATGCTTAATGAATGAATGCAACATGCAAACTCCTATAAAATGTAACCTAATAGTAAAAGAAATAGAAGAAGTTTTAGGAAAGGGTAGAAAATAAGATGTAGGTTCAGGGTTAGTCCGGTAGGGTAAAAAATAAGAAGATGGCTTAGGGTTAATCAGAAAGCGTAGAATATAGGAAGGGGCTTCAAGGATGAGTCCTAGACTATTGAGATTGACCTTATGGGTTCGAGATAGTCTTACAGGGTCCGCATTATGAAAGAATGGGTCATTAATTTCAGGAAAGAGATCAAATGGAGTCAATGGAGTGATTTCATCTTGAGGGTACTGATTTAAGAAGTTCAAGTCCTTAATAAATTCTTCTGGCTCATAAACCAAAGGACTGGGCTCTATAGTTGGGCTTTCTTTTAGTGGCTCCTCAGGTAAGGTTCTGATAGTAGTATTTAGGTTCTCTTCCTCAAGCTGGTCTTCCACTATAGGTTCAGCTTGGGTGTGGTCAGGTTCAACTAATGTTGGGTGGTCTTCTACCTGGGTATCTATCAAGTTAACTAATTCTAGATCATCCATAAGTATGTCTTTTTCTTCCTCATACTCCTCCATTAAGCTCACATCAGCTTCATATATTTCCTCTACAATGTCTTCCTAGTAAACCAATGAGGTGGTAAGAGGGGGTTGACTAAGGGAAAATTGACTAATACTAGGCTCAAATCTAGGGATATTAATTTTATAGGGTTCAGGTTGACTAAGGGATAATGGGTTACTACTGGGTTCATATCTAGGGACTATGGGTTCTTGGGGATTATAGGGCAAGGGTTCAGCTCTATGGGCCTTGTCTAGGGTCCCTATTTGGTCATCTGATGGATCAATCCTATGAATCATTTGGTTATTAGATTGGGCCATATGGTTAATTTGGGTAGTTAATTGGGCAAGCTAGGTTTGGGTTTGGTTCATCTGGGTATTGGTTTGGTCAAGCTTTTGTTCAAATGTTCATTCATGGTTCTTATGAGAGCTTCAAGACTGGACTGCATGGTTGAACTGGGTTTGGGTTTGGACTTCTAATATTGGGTTCCTAGTCTAGTGATCATGCAATCAAACATCAGTCAGAACGCGATGGTGTAGCCATGCATGCAAAGGATCAGTAATTCTAGGGTTTCTTAAATCTAGAGCCAAAACTGAATAGGTCAGCTCAACTTACACTTAACCCAGCAGCTAATCCTTCCTCTGGCCAGGTAGAGGGTGGGAGTGTGGGAGGCCCCCCTACTTTCATAGGGACCCAATTAAAAACCACAACACCACTTAGGTCGTTTGACTCTAGACCCTCAGCCTTAGACACCATATTTTAGTAATAGCCATAAGATTAAATGCACTAGTTGGTCCACATAATTCGGACCAGACCTGTTGGGTATCACCTAGCCCTCTAGGGAAAATTAGATCTAATTAATTTTAATTAGGCTTGGGTCAGAATGTTGGTGGTTATTTTGGGCCCAAGATAGGTGATGAAATCCTGCCCTGTTGTTAGATAGCAATTGCCCTTAAGATTAGGTTAAAGAGATGATGGCAATCGATGGTCCTGATGCAATCTAAAATAATCAGAAAATAAAAATATTTTATATGTGTTTTATGAGGTGTCAAGTTAAGTTTAGGTTGACTAGGTTAGCAAACAAATTGGGCTCGGAATTGGGGTGTGTGGAAGTTGGTTAGGTTTGTTTGAGTCAAGTGTGCAGAGTTCACAAAATTTTGAAAGTTAGGGTTCAGATTAATGCAGTGTTTGGCATGGATTATCATGCAAAAAAAAATCAGAAAAATTTTAGGACAGAGGATGGACGGTGATGATGACCTCTACCAAATTTGATGCAAAGAAAAATCAAATGATGATGCAAATTCTAGGGTTTTATGATTGATGCAGAAATATCAAGATTTTAGTTTGGAATTCTAATATGCCAAATTTTAGTGAATTAGGTTTTTTGTAAAATTATTTAAAAATTATAAAAATTATCAAGACAAAATAGAGGACATGAAGTGCAAATTTCATAGAAAAATAAAAATCCTAGGTGGTCAAAATAAGATGAAAAACAAACACTTAATGCACCTAGAAGGATGCAGAAATTAGGGTTTGTGATCCTAATGCAGATGAATGATATCCTAAAGCCGCTCTGATACCAAAATTGATGCAAGATGACTCTAAGATTGCTAAACATGTAGGAAAACAATAAAATATTTTTTTTAGAATTTTTTAGGTTTTTAATTGGTAGAGTAAACCTCCAAAATCAAATAAAGACTGGCAAGATGAATAGTAATGCAAAGAATCATCACAATCGCAGGCATGCTCATGCAAAATAATAAAAGTCAGGACCCAAGAATTAAAAATTTCTTGGCTTAGGATAGCTTATCTTCAACAAATCAGAAATCAAGAGAAGGGAAGGATGTTACCAGACAGGGATTGAAGAATTTGCAATTGAAGATATCACTCAAACTCTGATTGGAGCCTGGATGATGAAGCTTCCATTCTCTTGGATTAGATGGCTGATTTGGGTAGTCTTGGAGGCAAAGAAGGCCTCCTCTAGGGAGAGGAAACACCTCGGGGATCCTGCAAGCATCAGAAGTCAATCAAAATAACAAATAATAAAAGGACAATAAACTAGGGTTTGGGTTGAAGCAGGATTAGGGTTTGAAGCTGGCAGCCTAGAGAAGAAGGGGTTCCTTCACTTGGACGATAGCAAGGGCACTCTTCTCTTGGGTGTTGCTGATCTTCTAGGATGCAGAAGGATGCTAGGGCAGTAGGGGTTTTGCTAGGATACAAGGAGAGCACTCAAACAAAACCAGAGAACCAACACAAGAACAAAATACAAGGAAATTAACTCAAAATTTCAGCAAAGTTTAATTCATAAGAGAAAAAGATTCATTACAAGAGAAAGATGGGTGGGGTATTTATAGAGCTCCCATGCCCTCTTCTAAAGGGATTTCAAGTCTTCTCCTAGTTAGAATAGGTTTACATAATTTAAGTGGGAGAAAGATTTCAAAATAAACCTAGAACTAGGAGTATACAAGTTGAATGAAATTAAAACTCAAACTCCTCTTGCATTTGAACTCTTCCACCATGTTTGGACTTGGTCAAACACTAAGGACGCTTCTCCTTGATGTGTGGGCTTCATGGGCAGCAAGAATAGGTGGCCAAGATGCTAGGGTGCATGGGCTTTGGGCCCCCTAGAAGCCTGGTACGCCTGGGCTATCATATTCTTGGAATCTCGGTTCTGGGCTGAAATATACCTGGAATCCTGATTCTTATGAGCTTGGGCCTGGTGCCTTGGCTGATTTCTTTTGGGCTAGGCATAGATAGACCTCTGGAATCATGGGTGCCTTGGTCTAGGAATATGCTCTGGCATCTGGAGAGAATCTGGGCATCTAGAGAGCATCTGGAAGGAATCAGGGTATATGGAGAGCATCTGGAGGGTATCTAGGGCTCTTGGGTGTCAAACAAGATCCCATAAGCTAATATAAATGCCTCTGGCTCTAGGGTGAGGCCTAGTAGAACTCCAAAATAGGGTGACCTCATCTCTTGTATATAAATTGGACTCTCGCTAGACTAATACTTAAGTACAGGACTCAATAACTGACTAGGGTTGAGACAAATCAACTAGTCTCAACTTATTATATGACTCAATCTTATTTGCTTACCTAAAATGTGACACATGGCTAAATAAACCAGATTGGGCCCAGTAATATGTGATTGATCCCAGTGTCCCCACCAACTATAGGCTAGGTCATATAAACAAGAACAGGAAAATAAGTTGGTGGGAGATGGTCTCCTAGATATCATTGAGAGTGAATCTTTACCAACTTGTGAATCTTGTCTTCTTGGAAAAATGAGCAAGTCACCTTTTACTGGAAAGGATGAAAGAGCCAGTGATATTCTAAGTCTAGTACATATTGATGTATGTGGACCTATGAATATCAATGCAAGTGGTGGATATAGTTATTTCATTATGTTTACAGACGATCTTTCGAGATACGGTTATGTCTACCTCATGAGACATAAATCTAACATGTTTGAAATGTTCAAACATTATTGTAATGAAGTTGAAAAACAAACAGGGAAGTTTGTTAAAACTATTCGATCATATCGAGATGGTGAATATCTTTCCAGTGAGTTTCTGACTTATCTTGAGGAGAATGGGATCTCTCTCAATGGACTCCTCCAGGGACACCTCAGTTAAACGGTGTGTCTAACAAGAGGAATTGAACTCTATTAGACATGGTTCTATCCATGATGGGCTTAGCTAGTTTGCCTAAATCCTTTTGGGGATTTGCTCTTGAGTCAGCATCCTACCTTCTGAATAGAGATCCATGTAAGTCCGTTGACAAAACACCATAGGAGATATGGATTGGATGGAAGCCAACTCTCTCTCACCTTCGGGTTTGGGGGTGTCCGGCTTATGTCAAACATTTGGAAATGGATAAACTAGGATTTAAGTTTGATAGATGTCTTTTTGTTGGGTATCCTAAAGAATCCAAAGGATATTATTTTTATCTGCTTGAGGAACAAAAGTTGTTCGTCAATCTTAGGGCACCTTTTAAGAAAGGGTGTACCTTTGTAAAGGCACTCAAGTTGCTAAGGTTGAACTTGGGAAAGTTCAACAGATAGAAAAACCTTCTCACTCTAAGGCCACTGTTGACTCTGGTCTTGATTTTGATGATTGACAAAATGTTTAAGTATATATGAGTACTAATTGCATTTTAAGTGTATTTTTCAGATCTTAGTACTCAACCATGTTGAATGAAGAATTGCTTGTATTTCAGTTGAAAAAGTCCTTAAATTAATGGAAAATCAAGTATATGGACTTTGGAATTAATATGGAAGGACTTGAAGAGGTTAAAGTTACAATTTGAAGATGTTTCAGCAATGGCACAGGCAAGTGTCGACACTTGGAAGTGAAGTGTCGACACCTGAGGAACAAGTGTCGACACTTGAAGAGTGAAGTGTCGACTCAAGGACTGAGACAAACAGAAAACTTCAGAAAGCTCTTTAAGTGAAGTGTCGACACCTGGAGTTAAAGTGTCGACACTTGGAAGTGAAGTGTCGACACCTGGAAACTGAAGTGTCCACACTTGAAACTGAAGTGTCGACACCTGAAGGTGAAGTGTCGACACTTGAACAATAATGGCTAGTTTTCTGGGCTGCAGAACTTCTCCAACTTGCTTCCAAACGGTCATATTTTCCTCCCTAACGGCTATAAACGGTCATTTAAGTATTGGGAGGCTATATAAACATCAAAAATCAATTGGGGAAGTAATCCTTTGGTGAGATTTTTGAATATTCATCAAGGATTCAAGAGTTGAGTGGTTCAAGCCTTCAAGCTTCCAAGTTTCAAAGAAAGTATCCAAAGTTCACATCCTCAAGCATCAATCAAAGGCTTCAACAACTTGAAGACAAGATCTTCATCATCTCTCATCGGGCTTCAAAGAGATATTTGCTTTATTTTAGAAAGCTTTTATTGTATTCATTTATACTTGCTCTTACATTGTTTTACTTAAGGTTTTTGGTGAGCCTTGGAAAACCAAAGAGGTTTTTGGTAAGCCTTGAAAACCAAAGTGGTTGTTGGTGAGCCTTGAA
Organism: Areca catechu; assembly: GCA_021397845.1. Taxonomy (NCBI): domain Eukaryota; kingdom Viridiplantae; phylum Streptophyta; class Magnoliopsida; order Arecales; family Arecaceae; genus Areca; species Areca catechu. The sequence goes on along the minus strand of CM038044.1, from coordinate 78,531,911 downwards.
ACAAACTAGGGTTTTACTTGTGAGCCCGAAGCCAAAACAAGTTGTTTAGGTTCTTGGTTATCCCATAAAACCAAGGGTGGTTGTTGGTGAGCCTTGAAACCAACTAGGGTTTGACTTGTGAGCCCGAAGACAAAACAAGTTGTAAAGGTTGTTGGTGAGCCTAAGTTATAAAACCAAACTTAGTGGAATTCCCAAGGGGTTCTTGGGGAGTGGATGTAGGTGCTTGGTTGGCACCGAACTACTATAAATCTTTGTGTTTGTGTGATTGTTCTCCTTATGCTTTTATTTCATTATTTCCGCTGCATTTATTTGAAATAAACAAGCACTTAAATTGCATTAGCATATACTTACTTTAGTTCATCTTTTAAATAGTACAAAAGTTTTATAAAACCCAATTCATCCCCCCTCTTGGGTTGCCTACGTGGGCCTTCAATTGGTATCAGAGCCCGGTGCTCTGTTTGAAAATCTAACGATTTTGAGCTAAAGTCCATGGCAACCCTTGTAGGTATTAATGTTAGACCACCATTTTTCAATGGCATAAATTATACATTTTGGAAAACTCGCATGCACATTCATATTCAATCTATTAGTTATCATCTTTGAAAAATTATTGTTAGTGGTCCTCATATTCCTTCCTTGTTGGTTAATGGCATCTCCATTCCAAAGCTCGAAGAGGATTGGAATGAATATGACATTAAACAAATTGAACTCAATGCTAAAGCAATGAACTTGCTTTATTGTGCATTGGACTTAAATGAATTTAATAGAGTTTCTACATACACATCAGCGAAGGAAATATGGGACACACTTGAAGTTGCTCATGAGGGTACTCTTCAAGTGAAGAATACTAAAATTAATTTGCTTATATATTCTCTTGAAATTTTTGAAATGATGCATTATGAATCTATATCTAATATGTTTTCAAGATTTATGACTATTATTAATGAATTAAAAAGTCTTGGCAAAATCTATACTAATGTTGATTTGGTGAACAAAATTCTTAGATCCTTGCCAAAATCATGGGATCCAAAGGTGACGGCGATCCAAGAAGCTAAAGATGTAGAAACCTTACCTTTGGAGGAGCTTATCGGTTCACTCATGACCTATGAGTTGAACATATGGCAAAGGATAGTGGAAGCTGATGTAAATAAGAAGATAATAGCCCTCAAGACCAAAAAGAAATTCAAGGCAATGATAGCAACTTGGAGCGATGGCGAAGATTCAAGTACGGATGATGAAGTTTTCCATCTTTACTTCATGGCAAATGAGGAAAAGGTATGTACTAAAAATAATTATGATTTTACCTTTAAAGAATCACATGATGCATCTAATGATCTTGTGCATGAATATAGATTGCTAAAATTTGAGCACAAGAAATTAAATAGGCATGCAGATTCATTTTCTCTTGACAACACCAATCTTGCAAATAAAAATGATGATTTAAATGCCAAGATTGATATTTTGAAAGATGAAAAGAATAATTTTTCTAAAGAAAAAGAATTTTTAGAAAAAGAAAATATTATTTTAAAAGATTTTTGTGATAATGTTTTTAATGAGAAAAATATTTTGATTGAGGAAAAGAAGCAAAAACTTTTGAAGAACTTCAATATTCCTGCTTCTTTCAATTTTTCTTATAAATGTGGTTTCAATACTTATCCTTCTAGATTAAGAAAAGTTTGGGTTCCAAAAGGAACCATAATTACTAATAATAAAGGATCCAAGAAAGTTTGGGTACGAAAAATGTCCACTTAGTTTGTTTTGCAGGAATGTCTTGCAACCCAACATGAAGAAAGGAAGTTCTTGAAAAGAGGTTGTACAAGACAATTTAAAGAAGTGGACAAGCTACATTTTGAACTAAATGGTAAAAGGAAGGACTTTGTATATTGGTAAATTCTAAACATCTCCTTCCAAAATTAAAAATGTAGATTAAATTTTATTGCATCAATTACTTTGAAAAATTATTTTAAATAGTTAATTAGAATCAAGTTTGGACTTATCATCATTGGCTATGATCATGAACTTTTGGTGTTGATGAATCTCATGCTATCATGATTAAATTTATGATTGTAAGACCTTCACTTGATTTTGATTAATGTATTTCATGAAAAATACTTTTAAAGATGCATATTGATTTGAAAAATATTTTAATTGATTGATTAGAATCAAGCTTAGACTAATTATCATTTGTTGTGATTATGACCATTTTGATGTTGATGGATTTCAAGCTCTCATGGTCAAACTTATGATTATTAAATCTTCACTTGATTTTGATTAATATAGTTTCTGAATTATTTCAAGTGAAATGTTACGATTTATGTGCTTTCATTGTTAGCATCTATGCTTAAGTTAGAACTGATTTGAATCAAGTATAGAACTGGTAGTTAAGGGATACATTTAAGAAGAATGTATGCATATTGACAAACCCTTGCTCTAGTAGCTAGACTTGATATCATATTACTTCTAGCATTTATATGGATATCAAATCATCTTAAAATGAATTTAAAATCATGCTAAAAGTTTTTATGCGATATAAATGCTTTGTATTTTGAAAATCATGAATATCTTGAAAATTTTCAAATCTTGATGCATAAGCTTTCATGTTTTATTCCTGAAATAATTGCATATTTTTAAAGGAGGAATAACATTCTGGGGGAGCATCCAAAGATTTGTTATCATATTTGAGGCTTTGAATATCTTGTTGATATCATGCTTTGCTTATATTGCTCTCATACTCCTTCTTCTTGTTTTCAAATCTAATTCTTTGAGAGGAGTTACATTCAAATGGTATCATATTCTATTGGTATCAAAATTATTTTTTAAAAAGAATTCCTAGTAACTGCTTCGGATTGGGTTAGTCACCATGGCCGTCCGGTCATAGGAGATAAGTAGGGCTTAAAGACTCTCTCTTTCCATTCAATGGGCTCTCTTATGACGTGTAGGGGTGCCGCTGTGACCTTATCCCATGAACAAGTAAGGCGAATGGATAATATACATCAAATCATTTCTTGCATGTGCTTACATTCTTTGGTATCTTGTTCAATTTATATCATATTCAATTGATATCATAAATATTTGATTTCATGCATTGATTTTGATGACCTACTTGCTATTCTTTCCAACTTCATTACCACTTTATATTGCCTTTCATCCTTTTTCATGATGTCAAAAAGGGGGAGAAAGTTGTTAAGTATGAAAAGGGGAAGATTGGATAAACATGAAAAATCATTTGAAAAATGAAAGAAAGTGCAAAAAGGGGAGAAGAATGTAAAATGTTTTTATCTAAAGGAAAGAATTAGTAAGAAGAAGAAATTTTGAAAATTTAAAATTTTTTTCATATTTTGAAAAATATTTTTTAAGATTTTTTGGATCATATTTTCAGGGGGAGCTTGGTGCTTATTGTTTTGAGCTTACATGTTTATCTTATTGTTAATATTTTTTAAGCTTACCCTATTCATATACTTAAAGGTTTTGTCATCATCAAAAAGGGAGAGATTGTTGACTCTGGTCTTGATTTTGATGATTGACAAAGTGTTTAAGTATATATGAGTACTAATTGCATTTTAAGTGTATTTTTCAGATCTTAGTACTCAACCATGTTGAATGAAGAATTGCTTGTATTTCAGTAGAAAAAGTCCTTAAATTAATGGAAAATCAAGTATATGGACTTTGGAATTAATATGGAAGGACTTTAAGAGGTTAAAGTTTCAATTTGAAGATGTTTCAGCAATGGCACAGGCAAGTGTCGACACTTGGAAATGAAGTATCGACACCTGAGGAACAAGTGTCGACACTTGAAGAGTGAAGTGTCGACTCAAGGCCTGAGACAAACAGAAAACTTCAGAAAGCTCTTTCAGTGAAGTGTTGACACCTGGAGCTGAAGTGTCGATACATGGAAGTGAAGTGTCGACACCTGGAAACTGAAGTGTCGACACTTGAAACTGAAATGTCGACACCTGAAGGTGAAGTATCGACACTTGAATAGTAACGGCTAGTTTTCTGGGCTGTAGAACTTCTCCAACTTGCTTCCAAATGGTCATATTTTCCTCCCTAACGGCAATAAATGGTCATTTAAGTATTGGGAGGCTATATAAACATCAAAAATCATTTGGGGAAGTAATCCTTTGGTGAGATTTTTGAATATTCTTCAAGGATTCAAGAGTTGAGTGGTTCAAGCCTTCAAGCTTCCAAGTTTCAAAGAAAGCATCCAAAGTTCACATCCTCAAGCATCAATCAAAGGCTTCATCAACTTGAAGACAAGATCTTCATCAACTCTCATCGGACTTCAAAGAGATATTTGCTTTATTTTAGAAAGCTTTTATTGTATTCATTTATACTTGCTCTTACATTATTTTACTTAAGGTTTTTGGTGAGCCTTGTAAAACCAAAGAGGTTTTTGGTAAGCCTTGAAAACCAAAGTGGTTGTTGGTGAGCCTTGAAACCAACTAGGGTTTTACTTGTGAGCCCGAAGCCAAAACAAGTTATTTAGGTTCTTGGTTATCCCGTAAAACCAAGGGTGGTTGTTGGTGAGCCTTGAAAACAACTAGGGTTTGACTTGTGAGCCCGAAGACAAAACAAGTTGTAAAGGTTGTTGGTGAGCCTAAATTATAAAACCATACTTAGTGGAATTCCCAAGGGGTTCTTGGGGAGTGGATGTAGGTTCTTGGTTGGCACCGAACCACTATAAATCTTTGTGTTTGTGTGATTGTTCTCCTTATGCTTTTATTTCATTATTTTCGCTGCATTTATTTGAAATACACAAGCACTTAAATTTCATTAGCATATACTTGCTTTAGTTCATCTTTTAAATAGTACAAAAATTTTATAAAACCGAATTCACCCCCCCTCTTGGGTTTCCTACGTGGGCCTTCAGCCACTATAGAACCAAATTTGATTAGATCAGATCCAGAGCCCATAGTACATCCATTAAGGAGATTTGGTTGAGTACCTTGTCAACCGGATAGATACTATAATTTCTTGGTCCAGGATGGTGATCCTGTTGAACTCGATGAGAACAACGAGGATCCGATCACCTATATGGATGCAATGACAAGGTCTAATTCTAAGTCATGGCTGGGAGTCATGAAATCTGAAATGGAATCCATGAAAATCAATTATGTATGGACATTGGTTGATCCACCTTAAGGGATAAAACCCATTGGGTGTAAATGGATCTTCAAGTGGAAGTGGGGCACAAATGGGTAGGTGGAGACCTATAAAGCCTGTCTAGTTGCCAAGGGGTATCGTTAGTGTTATGGTATTGACTATGATGAGACATTTTCTCCTGTGGCAATGCTCAAGTCCATTTGGATTATGCTTGCTTTAGCAGCACATTTAGATTATGAAATCTTGCAAATGGATGTCTGAACAGCTTTCCTAAATGGTGAGCTAGAAGAGGAGGTATATATGATACAGCCTGAAGGGTTCATATCCATAGATGAGTCTAAAGTGTGCAAGCTTCAGAGGTCCATCTATGGATTGAAGCAGGCTTCTTGGAGTTGGATCATGCATTTTGATAAATGTATCAAGACATATAGCTTCGTTAGGAATGTAGAGGAACCTTGTATATATAAGTGGGCAAATGGTTCTGTAGTTGTATTTCTTGTTTTGTATGTAGATGACATTCTCCTAATCAGGAATGACATTCCGGCATTACAAGGAATAAAGGTCTGGCTTTCATCTCAATTCTCTATGAAAGACTTGGTTGAAGCCTCATTCATATTGGATATGAAGATATATAGAGATAGATCTAAGAGGCTTCTGGGACTATCCCAATCTATGTACATAGATATTGTGTTGAAGCGGTTCGGCATGAAAAACTCCAAAAGAGGCTGTCTTTCAATAGGTCATGGAATTATTATTTTCAAGAAGGATTGTACGATAACTCTTGAGGAAAGAGAGTGTATGAGTAGGATTCTATATACTTCAATGGGTTCTATTATGTATACTATGCTATGTTTTAAACCAGACGTGGCATATTCACTAGGGGTAGTGAGTAGATACCAGTCTAACCTAGGTGAAGCTCAGTGAAAAGTTGTTAAGAACATCCTTAAATATTTAAGAAATACTAATGACCAATGGCTTATTTATGGAGATTCTAACTTAAAACATGTGGGGTACACTGACTCCAGTTTTCGGTCAGACAGAGATGATAGTAAGAGTGTGTCTAGTTTTGTGTTTATCCTTAATGGTGAAGCTGTCTGGTAGAAAAGTTCTAAGCAGCATACAGTGACTGATTCTATTTTCGAGGCAGAGAATATTGTAGCATCGGATGCAGCAAAGGAGGCTATGTGGTTGCAGAAGTTCCTAGGCGAGCTGGGATTGGCACCTTCCTTGGATGGTCCTATTCCGGTGTATTATAATAGCAGTAGAGCCATAGCTCAAGCCAAAGAGCCGAAGTCACATCAGTGGACCAACCATATTCTGCATCGTATCACCTTGACTGGGAGATTATTGAATGAGGTGACATCGACCTTCTGAAGATTGATGGTAAGGAGAACCTGGCAAGCCCCTTCACTAAAGTCATTGGAATTCAAGAGTTCGATGACTGCAAATGGAAGATGGTAATTAGAATTTGTTCTGATTGTCTTTAGTCCAGGTGGGAGTTGTTAGGAATTGTGTCCCAAAGCTAATCATCTAGGCTGTAGATGGTTATGCGACTTATATATGTGTATATGAATTATGGAATTGAATAAAAAGTTTATTCTAGTTATTCATCACATGTCATCTTTCTAATTGAACACTTGTGTAATGATGTCCTTTGAGCTACCTTGTATGCGATGTAGGGAGGATGCATCATGTAGTTCATAAATTGGTTCATGACCAAAGGATATGCTGTTTCAGGATGATGGTATATCGAGAGTAGGTCGTTGATGTCATATTTGTTGGTTGTCCTCTTAACCAACTAGCATGAAGATGCTGTTATGACATCATGTGTTGTATTTGACATTTCACTGAACGTGACTCTCATGCGAGATTCTCTTTCTACCGAAAAGGAGTCTTGTATTAGAATGTAGACATGAATTATTTCTCTGACTTGAGATCACTATGATAGCTTGCAAGCAACTCACTATGCTTAGGTGCCGACTACCTAGATTTCTAATCCGGTGATGGAAGGTTGCTGGGTATAGTCAAGTACTTGTGTAGTGGTAGTAGGATCAATATAGGATTTGATCTCTCCAAATGGTTTGGATTGAATACTTAATATGCCTCAATTGAGAAAAACCTTGGCCAGGGCATTCCTTGCAAGGAGTTACAAGGATTCTTTATTTGAGACATATTGAGATGGACTGATTAGGGTTGGGCAGTTTAACCCTAAGCCATCTGGAGCATTAGGAGATTAAAGGAATAAGTTCACTAAAATTCCATATTCGACAAGTTTATATTGCTTTGCAACCTTCAACCTATCCGGACGCTGGGTGTCCTTGCTAGATGGTGACTTTGGCTGGTACTAGAAATTTCCTTTGCTACCGGTTTAGTTTTGAACTAATGGGGTCACACACCGAGGATTTCTTCTTGATTTGTTGGCATGCGAACGATTGGGAATTGTTTTGGACTCGTTTGACAAGGTGTTGTCAAACTTCTGTTCAAGCCTACACTTTTTGAATGAGTCAACTTGAGCCGAGTTGACTCGTCAGATAAACTGCTGAAATTTGAGAATGCTTCATTAAATGCTGTAATGGTTATGGAATTTAATGCTAGGTGTTTCGAGTTTTAATAGTTGCTATTACTAAATTCCATGGGATTTCATAACTTTCTTGGAATCTCAAGAGATCCCAAAACTGCTCATTAATCTCTTATTATGTTCTCTTAATTATTTTGAGGGCTACTATTATAAAAGAAGGGATGAAGAAGGTGAATGGTACACATTCAACATTCCACACTCCAGATTTGGATCAAGGTTGAGACTTTGCCCAGAAAATTTTTAAGATAGAGATCTTCCTTGATCCTTGAGAGATTGAGAGATTTGATCTCCGGGATAGAGTCAGTTTGGGTTTTGGGATTCCTGTGTATATACCTTTTGTTGAAGGTCTGGGACAGAGTGTTGGGAAGGGGTTCTTACGTATCATTGTTCCAGCACTGCTGCAGTAATAACCCTTCAAGGAGTTGAAAGAGTGTACACATCTTCAAGGGGTTGAAGAAATAGTCACTACTACCATCAGTGCTTTCGGTGATGCTATTACCTCAAAGGAAGGAAAAGAAACCATGTTGCATAGTGTGAACCACTCGTAGAGGCTGTACGCATGTGCTGCTTGCAGAGCAGGAGCTTTTTTCACAAGTTGGAGCCGCCCTTGGGATTGCGACTAAGAGCCAGGCATTTTGTTGCAACCTTTGGTGAACATCACTAAGGTATGTCTTTATTTTATGTATGACATAATTATCATTGCTGCATCATTAAGTGATTTCTGTAATAGTTCTGTTTTTCGTACAATATTTGCATGATTTCAATTTACATTACTCTATATGCATCAAGATCCTGGTAGTGGCTTGTGTTAATCATATTAACATCTATAGATAAAATGATTTTATTATTTTCCGTTGCTTCATGCCTTTAGAAAAGTTTTGAAATGCAGGTATCTCCCCTTACAAATAGTTCCTTTCACATGTCATCTAGGAAATCATAAAGATAAATTATGATTTCCAGCAAAGAAGTTTTGGTGGGCTGGATGGGAAATTGAACCCCTTGTGGGGGGAGGCGTACCATCACCCTTGCCTCATGGGGCATGCCTTCCATGGAAGAAAGTGCAGGATACCTAAGCCCTGGGCTCCATGTCATGGTGGACCATCAGGCTAAAAATGCCGATGATGGCCCTCTAGGCTTAGATACTAGTTACACCAGGCATAGCCAGTACACCATAGCAAATCCATCAACATTAAGAGCATGGGGATCCTGAGACCCGCATTTAAGGACTCCTGATGAATGGTGACCCTCATCACCATCCTATCTGTAATCTACTCATCTTTGCCTGGACCTCTAGCTAGATATTTGCCACAAAGCCAAACTTTGCTCTAAGCTGATGGACCTTCTCTTCCACCAAGGTAGAGAAAGAAGTTAGATATCAGATCTGGCTCCTCTACCCCCATGACTATTGTGCTCCAGACAGAAAAAAAAGGAACGAAGAAGAAAGGAATGAAGAAACCCACCATAAGATACCACTAGTGTTCCTCTCTAACTACCCAAAGACTCTTCTCTCTGCTACTTCGATGCTCTCGATTGCCCGAGCACTACAAAGATGGAGAAGGCCTAACTGGCTTCCATTATTATACTCATTAAAAGGGCATGTCCCTTCCTCAATGAGGGGGTGTAGGTTTTTGCATAGCTATTCAATGCATCCCACATCGATTCACCATTAAAGCTGCCATTCTAGGATGCATGTCATAACATCTCAACAGTTCGATCCATCATACTGATTTTTAAATCTGCCACCATTTCGAATAATATCACCTCCTGAAAAGTCATACATATTCTCCTCCATGTGTCCATCTTGGCACAAATCTTGAAGAGCACAACTTTGCCTACCTTGCTATGAGTTACCTCGTCTAGTGTAGCCTCGCTTGTCTTACTGTGAGCTCTCATCTAGCATAGCTTAGCTTGACTTGCCATGAGCTACCTCATCCAGCATTCCTCACCTACCTTGCCGCAAGCTACCTTGCCCAGCATAGCCTCACCTGCATCGCTATGAGATACTTCACCTAGTGCAACCTTGCTTACCTCACCATGAGATCTCTTGTCCAGTGCTGCCTTGCTTGCCTTGCTATGAGCTGCCTCACCTAACATAACCTCACCTACCTGGCCATGAACTGCCTCACCCAACATAGCTTCTCTTGCCTGGCTATATGATACCTTGTCCAGTGTAGCCTCACCTACCTAGTCGCAAGCTACCTCGCCTAATGCAACTTCACCTATCTTGTAGTGAGCTACCTCATCCAGCATAACCTTGCCTGCTTACCCGTGAGCTACCTTACCTAGCACAGCCTCACCTACCTAGCTACGAGTTGCCTCACTGAGTACAGCCTCGCCCGCTTGGCCATGAGCTACCTCATCCAGTGTAGCCTTGCCTACCTAGCCATAAGCTACCTCATCCAACATAGCTTCACCTGCCTTGCCATGAACTACCTCGCCCAGTGTAGCCTCACCAACCTCACCACGAGCTACCTCAAAATAGCATAGCCTGCTAGTCTCGCTACAAGTAGCATTGCCGCACAATAGTCTTGCTAGCTTAGCCTCAACATAACTAGCTTCTATACCCCACCAGACCTGTGTGGACTCTTCTTCCTTTGTCCAAGGCCCTTGAAGCATGACGACTTGGGCATGGAAGTGGGGGGCATCTGATATGTCAGGATCGATCGATCCATCATGGCACCAAAGCTCAAATCCATGCCCAACACATGTTAGGCAACCCATATGACCAAGCTACCTCCCCATGCTTTTCTACTTGGACATCAAGTCACGTGCTCACCTACTTGCTACCTGAATGTTGATTATTATTGGGTCCGTCCTTCATCCACCTAGGTCGTGCATACTCCATAAGTGGCTACCATAAATGCTTATTACTTGAAGAATGCCTTGTCACAAGGACATGCCATGCTAGTCACCACTCTCTTCTTCACCAACCACGGTATGGACCCTACCACAAGCATGCCTGCAACCACTAGGATGTGCTAGATGCTACTCTCCTGCAATGCACATCATACCTCTTTCTTACCATTAGGCATCAATACATGCCCATAAACTTATTCCTCGGGACCCTCTAGGTAAGAGGCCAAAGGCCTTGGTAAGCGAGCCAATGAAGAATACCAGGAAGGTGAGGCAAAATGAAATCGAGAACCTCTATCTCTTGAGAGAGCTTATATTATAAGAGAACACTCTAAAGCTCCCTGACTCCTTGAGCATCCATTTAAATGTCCATCAAGACATGTATAGGCCTACCTACAAACTTTTGCCTCCCATAAAGTATCTTGGCCTCTATAACTCCACTCATCTGTGTGCCATATCCCTAGAAGCAGGCCTCATATGCACTGAGAGCCCCTTGTCTTATAGGTCTTATTCTGTCTCCCTCCTTCATCCTTGGGGCTAGATCTATAGCATGTTGTATGTCCCTTAAAGGTGGTAATTGATCAAGGAACTCTTTAGAAAATACATCTTGGAATTCTGTCAAAAACTCCACAACCTCCTGGGGGTGCTCTCTCTAGGTTTGATCATGAATTTCCTTAGCAATTAACATCCAAATTGTTGAACCCTTAGTAATCACACGTTCTAGTTCGTTAATAGTGATTAGATTTATTCCTGATTTCTTCTCTTTCAGGTTGCTACATTCCCTCTTGATATTATCCATAGGTGGGGTTGGGTTTATCACAATCTTCTTCCCATGGTAGTTAAAAGAACAAGAATTGGATCGGCCATACAGGGTAGCATCTGGTCATATAGCCAAGGTCTGCCTAAGATAATACTACTAACTCCCATAGGAATGACATCACACCACACCTTTTCTTGATAGGATAGAAGTTGGATCATGACATGGCATCTAAGTTTGCTGGGGATGGAAGTTGAGTCTATTTAGGACACCTTATAGGGATTGGGATAGGGAATATGGGATAAACCTAGGGTTTTGACAACACTGGTTGAGATGGTATTCATGTAGCTCCCACTATCTATGATGATCTTACATACCTTTTCTCCTAATTTGACAAAGGTCTGTAGAATGTTGGTCCTACACCAATCCTCTTGTTCCTTAGTTTGGGTTAAGATACACCTAACAACTCCTAATATATCAGATGACTCAAAGATTTTCTTATCTCCTTCATATTCATCCACTAAGTTCATCCCAGCTCCATACACTTCTTCATCGCAATCATCAATGGGTTCAGGATCTTCTTCCTCTAGTTCTCCTATATGGAGGGATCTTGTGGGGCATTGACTGGCATAGTGTCCCAATTTATGACATCTAAAATAGCGAGCATTGGGATTAAGATTTCTCTGAACTTCAGGTGCCTTACCCTTATCATCCTTATGGGTCAATGGGGTGCTAGGATTGGGCTGGCTTGGGTGTACTTGGCTAGATCCTGATTTTTGATTAGGGGTACTAATCCTAGTGGGCTAGGGTCGATGGATTATGGGACCCCTTTGGAATCTCTCATAGTCTCTAGCTATCTGATAAGCCTGCTCAAGATCATGGATCTCTCTCAAAAATAATTCTCTCTGAATATCCTCACATAGTACAGCCCTAAACCTAGATAGGGTCATATCATCAGACTTATCTATACTACACCGTATGATAAATTCATCAAATATGGCTATGTACTCATATATAGTCTTATTTCCTTGACTTAGCCTCTGCCATTGGTCTAGAAGTCTCTGATGATAGGATACAGGAAGGTACTTCTCTTTAAGCTTAAGCTTCATGGCTCTCCAGGTTGCTATGGGTTTGTCTCTTCTTTGTCTAGTTATGTGTTCAACATTCCCCCAGTATAGCCTAGCCTGGCAAATTAACCTAAGTTTGGCAAACATACATCTCCTTTCTTTAGTCATCTCATACCACTCGAAGTATTGGTCCATATCTCCCTCCCTGTCAATGTAAACCTTAGGATCAAGACTGCCATCAAATGTAGGTGCCTCTAACCTAATGTTTCTAATGGCCCTCTCCTCATGGTCCATAAAGTCATGGTATGGTCACCTTTGGTCATGCTCCAGGTTCATGGCATTGGACTCATCTAGGATTGATGGGTGCTGGTAGAGGAGTATTAGGTTCAAGTTCAGCATGGGTCCCTCGGGTCCTCTCTAGGTTTCCAACACGTTCCTCCATTTGATTAAACCTATTATTCATTTGGACGTTCAATTAAGCAAACTATTCAATCATAGTCATCAATAAGGTTTCAAAGTTAGGCTCCAAGGTTAGACTGGGTTGGGTTTGAGACTGCTGTTATTGGACCCCTGATCTAGTGGTCATGCAGCAAGTACATAAATCATTATAAGGTTTTGCTAGACCTAGCAGCTTAAGTAGAATGAGTCAGCTCAACTTACAACCAAGTCAACAGTTATCCTTTTCACTGGCTAGGTAAGAGGTGGGAGTGTGGGAGGCTCCCGCTACTCTTGCAGGGTCCTAATTAAGTAATCATAGCTCCACTTAGGGTGTTTGCCTCTAGACCCCTAGCCTAGACACCAATTTCAAGAGATAAGTGATGAATTGAGTACAATTAGTTTTCTCACAATACCATAAACTGGACCTGTTGGTTTCCCTAGTTCGATTAGGTTGCTACTCAATTTTGATTAGTCTTGGGTTCATTGCAGGGTGCTTGTTTCTGGGCCAAGGAAAGGTGACGAAATCCTTCCTTTATCTTAGAGAGTGTTGCCCTTAAGTACTTTCCATGTATGCATGAACACACAAGACATATGCAACATGAAACTAAAACCAAAAATATGCAGAAAATATATATATATATATATATATATATTTGTAAATGGCAGATTTAACAAAGACTAATAACAAGTTAATTAAATGCAAAGAAGAACTAAGTTTTTAAGGTTTCACTGCAAACAAAATTCAGCCCTAATCTAATTATGCAGAAATTTCAGCAATGAAGAGTTCTAGGGTTTTATGCATGAACATGTTCTAACTGGCTCTGATACCAAAGATGATGGGGAACATAGGGCATGCAAGTGATCATCATAAAGAAGAAAGCAATTTCAGATTAATATGAGTAAGATTTTAAGGTCTACGATACTTTTATTCCCGAAAATGAGTTAAGGAACATGCAAGGTTAACCTATGATGATCAAAGTCACAATCCTCCACAAAGTTTAACCCTTAAAGAAGAAAAAAAAAAGTAGGATCACAAGGATTAAGAAACCCTAACTAGAACATACTTTATCCACTCTTCAACAAAACATATTTAAGAGAAGGGAATGGTTTGGAATACCTAGCAATGAATATCCTCTCCCTTAAAGCAACGAGATCACACAATCTCTCAAATGATGCACATGGATGAAAAGGCTGGTGATGGGGAACCAAAAGCTATCCAATGACCCAGGAGCAAATCCGAGGAAGCATTTGAGCCAACTCAACTTCTACTTTGAGCCGACTCAACTTTTCATTTTTGAACTGACTCAACCTATTCTTCTTGAGCCGACACAACCTATCTTAGGGGCCACTTCATCCTACTTGGATGCCACTTCATCAGCTCCAACCACTTCATCATCCATATAGGCATCACATATATTATAACTAATTCTAGTTTTTGTTACAACTCCCTAACTAAACTAGTTAGCAATTAAAACTAGAAGTAGTTTCTTGTTAAAACTCCCTAACTAAACTAGTTGTAGTTGGAACTAGAATTAGTTATAACAACTAATTCTTGTTTCTTGTTATAACTCCCTTAGGTTAGTTACCCCATCCTTATCTCTTGATTGGGGTCTATAAATACCCCATCAACCCTTGTAAGAAGAATCAATCAATCAATAGAGATTTAAATCTGCTTGAGTTCTTCTTTCATGGTGAGGGTGTGATGCCCTTTTATTTATGTTGTGGAGAGGGTGTGATGCCCCTCTAGTTATCCCCTTCCCTTTGATTCCACCTCCATGTCCTTTGAGATTTACCTTCACGACTCTGTTAGTGAGATGGGTGGGATTTTTTTGACTAACAGGTGAGATGGGTGGGATGCCTTAGAGGTGAGATGTCTCTCCGTGAATGTGCGTCCTAAAGCTCTTGAGATTTTCCATCTTCTTTACCCCCTCCATGGCCTTTGAAATTTACCCTCATGGCTTTGTTAGTGAGATGGGTGGGATGCCCTAGATTAACAGATGAGATGGGTGGGATGCCTTAGAGGTGAGATATCTCGGTGGGATGCCCTAGAGGTGAGAAGCCTCTCCATGAGAGTGAGTCCCAAAGTACATGAGGGTCCAAACTTATGTCTTCCATCTCCATTGTTTCCTTCACCACCTCCATAGAAGAAAAAAATAAAAGAAAAAAATTCTAGTGGTATCCTAATCCTTGGTGACTTCTTAGCTCAGCAATGATCCTTTGCTCTTATCCTGCATCAATTTTGGTATCAAAGCAGGTTGATTAGGGTATTCTATATCTTACCCTCTTATTCTTTCTCCTCTACTTATTCCTCTATTCTTATTATTCTTGATATCCCGACCTTATTTTTCATCTATTCTGGATTTATTCCTGTCATCCTCTTCCTAAATCTACTCGAATTGAAAGCCCATAACACCCGATCCACCACCCATAGCCCGCCATCAAGCTCCCTCCACCATTGCTGCCACTCTCTGATCCGGATCTCACCAGGAGTCTACCGCAATTTCCTCACAACACCGCCCAAAAGCTTCTTCGGTCATCCTCCATCTCCTCCCGTGTCATCCCATAATCGAATCTGACCATGGGAACCACTCCACCATCGACTACTGCTTTTCCCTCCTCAGATCTGAGGAGAACTTCATCGCTATCGACCATCACGAGCATTTCCACTATCGAGCATTCCTTCGACGACTCCACCCTATCATCTTTGGGATCTTCCAGATGATGGACTCCTCTAGATGATTGCCTAGATAGTGTTCGCCACCACCATCCACCCAGATCCAAGTCCATCTCAGTTCCACCACCTTTGATCGTGTTCACCACCATCTAGAAACCCTTGCTATCATGAACACCTGTCACCAGTCACCGGGGCCATCAACCTTTCCAAATCTGGTGCCCTTGCCTCCCGCGGGATCAAGCTCACAAAATCTCCCACCCGAAGCCCCCTTCCTCCACTGTTTGATCATTGATCTCATTGGAGCCGCTTGAGATTGCTTCGCGCCCGCTGCCGCCTCCCTTCTGCCTGTGACAAGGAGTCCAGCCACCCATCCCCTCCACCGGCCATAATGATCTCCATGCCAGCCATCATTCCATCCGTCCGCCATCTCCACCCAGCACCATTGTTAGAGAGCCTGCCAGTGAAACCCCCCGTGAGCCTCCTGGTTCGGTCCATGAAGAAGAAGGAGAGGGATCGCATAAATATGAAAGCAAATCCCCCTTCCTCTTGCCAACTTTAGGCTCTGCACAAATTTCAAATTTGCATAGATTTCAAAGCCACACCAATCTCAGAGTAGCACAGATCTCAAAGTAGCATAGATCTCAAAGCAATATAGATCTCAAAGTAGAGCTTCTTTGATTGGATGTGGTTCAGCAAAGTCCCCGCTAACCCAAACACGACGGAGTCGAGTTCTCCCCACTCAAGGGGAATGATGGGAAACCAAGAGCTATCCAATGACTCAGGAGCAAATCTGAGGAAGCATTTAAGCCGACTCAACTTCTACTTTGAGATGACTCAACCTTTCATCTTTGAGCTGACTCAACCTATTCTTCTTTAGCCGACTCAACCAATCTTGGGGGCCACTTCATCAGTTCCAACCACTTCATCATCCACATAGGCACCACATGTATTATAACTAATTCTAGTTTTTTGTTACAACTCCCTAACAAAACTAGTTAGTAGTTAAAACTAGAAGTAGTTTTTTGTTACAACTCCCTAACTAAACTAGTTAGTAGTTAGAACTAGAAGTAGTTATTATAATTATTTCTTGTTGCTTGTTATAACTCCCTGAGGTTAGTTTCCCCATACTTGTCTCTTGATTGGGGCCTATAAATAGCCCATCAACCCTTGTAAGAAGAATCAATCAATCAATGGAGATTTAAATCAGCTTGAGTTCTTCTTTCTTGGTGAAGGTGTGATGCCCTTTTGTTTGTATTGCGGAGAAGGTATGATGCCCCTTTAGTTATCCCCTTCCCTTTGATTCCACCTCCATGGCCTTTGAGATTTACCTTCATAGCTCTGTTAGTGAGAAGGGTGGGATGCCCTAGACTAACAAGTGAGATGGGTGGGATGCCCTAGAGGTGAGATGTCTCTTCATGAATGTGAGTCCCAAAGCTCATGAGAGTTTCCATCTTCTTTACCCCCTCTATGGCCTTTGAAATTTACCCTCACGGCTCCATTAGTGAGATGGGTGGGATTCCCTAGACTAAAAGGTGAGATGGTGGGATGCCTTAGAGGTGAGATGTCTCGGTGGAATGCCTTAGAGGTGAGAAGTCTCTCCATGAGAGTGAGTCCCAAAGTCCATGAGAGTCCAAACTTATGACTTCTATCTTCATTATTTCCTACACCACATCCATAGAAGAAAAAAATAAAAAAATTTCTAGTGGTACCCTAATCCCTGGTGACTTCTTAGCTCGCCAACGATCCTTCGTTCTTGTCCTGCATCAATTTTGGTATCAGAGGTGAGATGTCTCCCCTCTGCTGCTTCAGTCCATCAGATCGACGACGTGCACCCATAGCCACACGGATCTGCCACTTGGACACAGCCTCTTGCCACTGTCAATGATGTCGATGAACCCCGCCACCACCATGCCATTCTCCTTCAAAGCCCATTCTTCGCTACTTCAAATATCATCACCATTGCTTCCGATCGCTACCCATCTCGTCCATCCGACTTCGATCACCGACCGAGGCCCCGTCGATCGTTTCTCCAACCAAGCCGGGCCTCCCTCCATCTAACCAGTCACCTACCAACAAGGCTCCCCTTCCATCACTTCCATTTGCTGGAGCCTCACAAGTGCCATCATCTCCCTTTTGTCTAAAGATGTCCACGGCTACCCTAACATCCACCGCCCCCTAGCGAACTCCAGTCACCGGTCTCATCTGGGCACGTTCGATCCCTCAACTCCCCACTAGATATTTTCCCTCCCGTCCATGCCCTCTCGACCTTCCAACGATGACAAAAGCTGATGACACAACCCACCGCTGCCAACCACCAAAGTAGAGCCCTGGCTTCGTCGGATCCCCTGAAGCCGATGTCCATTGGACTCATCCACTTGCCATCGCTAGAACTCAGAGGCTCCTGAATCAACTATTCCCATCTCCGTGCCGGTCCCCATCTCCCACCGCACCATTTTCCATGTCGCCAACCATTGGTCATGTTAGCCCTTCTTTGGTGATGATCTCCTCCAAGCTCGCCAATGGATTCTCATCGGAATCCCTCCCTATGAGCCCTCCTCTGTTCATCACCTTGGTCCATGGAGAATGAGACACATGCATGAATGTCAAGGCATGCACGATCATGAAAGTAGACTCCCATCCTTGTTATCAACTTCAAGTATCGCATGGATCTTAGAGTGGCACAAATCTCAGAGCAGCACAGATCTCAGAGCAAAGCTGATGAAAAAAAACTTGGGATTTGATTGCTTTCGGTTCCACCAAAGTTCTCGCTGACCCAAACTCAACAGGTTCAAGTTCGCCCCACTCTAGGGGAATGATGGAGAACCAAGAGATATCCAATGACCTAGGAGCAAATCTGAGGGAGCATTTGAGCCAACTCAACTTCTACTTTGAGCCGACTGAACCTTTCATCTTTAAGCTGACTCAACTAATTCTTCTTGAGCTGACTCAATCTATCTTGGGGGCCACTTCATCCTACTTGGATGCCACTTCATCAGCTCCAACCACTTCATCATCCACATAGGCACCACATGTATTACAACTAATTTTTGTTTTTCTTACAACTCCCTAACTAAACTAGTTAGTAGTTAGAACTAGAAGTTGTTATTACAACTAATTCTTGTTTCTTGTTATAACTCCCTTAGGTTAGTTACCCCATCCATATCTTTTGATTGGGGTCTATAAATACCCCATCAACCCTTGTAAGAAGAATCAATCAATCACTGGAGATTTAAATCAGCTTGAGTTCTTCTTTCTTGGTAAGGGTGTGATGCCCTTTTGTTTGTGTTGTGGAGAGGGTGTGATGGCCCTCTAGTTATCCCCTTCCTTTTAATTTCACCTCCATGACCTTTGAGATTTACCTTCATGACTCCGTTAAAGAGATGGGTGGGATTCCTTAGACTAACAGGTGAGATGGGTGGGATGCCCTAGAGGTGAGATGTCTCTCTTTGAATGTGAGTCCCAAAGCTCATGAGAGTTTCCATCTTCTTTTTCCCCTCCATGACTTTTGAAATTTACCCTCATGACTCCATTAGTGAGATGGGTGGGATGCCTTAGACTAATAGGTGAGATGGGTTGGATGCCCTAGAGGTGAGATGTCTTAGTGGGATGCCCTAGAGGTGAGAAGCCTCTCCATGAGTGTGAGTCCCAAAGTCTATGAGAGTCCAAACTTATGTCTTTCATCTCCATTGTTTCCTTCACCACCTCCATAGAAGAAAAAAATAAAAGAAAAAAAATTCTTGTGGTACCCTAATCCTTTGTGACTTTTTAGCTCACCAACGATCCTTCGCTCTTGTCCCGCATCATTAGGATTTCCTGAACTCTTCGCTCATGGCTGGCGGTTCAGTTGTCAAAGAGTATCTCCTTTACAGGGTGTGGTACCTGAGGAATCCTACAAGCACCAAGTGAAGAAGGACCCTTTGATTAGAGAATGCAACGGTGCATAACAAAATCAATGGAAGATAGGAGGGAAGATGGAGAAGGCTTGAAGATTATGCCATTGCTCGATGCAGATCTTGGAGTGCTTGAGCATGTCTGGATTCTTGGCTGGAAGGAAGATGCTCATGTTGCCTTGGACTTGAGGAGGACCCCTGGCGGCAAGATCTGGGAGGAGGACTTGGTGGCCTAGGGTTTTAGAGGAAGGGGTGTTGGCGGCTAAGTTGGAGGATGGATGGGATGGCTAGGGCTTGGAAGATGGATGGGCGGCTACGGTTGGAAGATTGAAGATTGTTGGTTAGTTGGTGTTGCCTAGCGAAGCAACCCAAGAGGGGGCGTGAATTGGGTATTTTAAAAATTTAAATAGTTATGTGCTGAACTTAGAGTATTTGTGTAACAAAGTGATTGTGCTCAATGTGATATGCAGTAGAAGTAGCAAATTAAATGCAGAGTAATAAAGAGCAAGTAGAGGAAGGAGCAAGCAAACACAAACACCAAGATGTATAGTGGTTCGATGCACTCCAAGCACCTACATCCACTCCCCAAGCCTTTCCTTGGGAATTTTTACTATAATCTATCCAAGATTATAGCCAACTTATTTTATAAGGTGCATAAGTTAAACCTTTGTTGGTTTTGTCACCTAGGCTCACCAACAACCTTATAACTTATTTTTAATCTGGGCTCACAAGTCAAACCCTAGTTAGTTTTTTCTCTTAGGCTCACCAATAACCTTTAACACTAGTTTCAATATCTTTGAAACTAGTAACAATAAATAAAAGCAAATATACAGACATAGGCACAAGAAATAGCTCATAAATGAGTGGAAATAAATGTTGATGAAGATCTTCTTGAATGCTTGAGTTGTCTCCTTCTTGGAATCTTTGAATGCACACTTTTGGTTAATGATTCGAAGGCTCAAAGATGAGTAGAGGGCTTTTTTAAGTGGAATCTATTTTAAAGCTCACACTTGTCTTTTCTCAAAAGATAAATTGTCTCTTCTTGTTGTTCTTGTCTTTAATGAGTTTGGTGAGTGATAAATAGCTCAAAACCACTGAAAAAACCATTGGAGACCATTAGAGTGAAAAAACTAGCCATTTGGAGCCATTTGGAATCAATTATTAAATTTTAGAAAACTAGTCATTACATTAAGTGTTGACACTTGAATTTTTTGATTAGTCGATCTGTGAGTCAACACTTGGAATTTGTGAGTCGACACTTGGGTCGATACTTGAGTAAAAATTTAGATTTCCAATGTTCTTCTTTGCTTCTAGTCTCAGGCTATGAGTCGACCTGTGAGTCGATACTTGGAGTTTGTGAATCGACACTTGAGTCCGTGAGTTAATCTCTTGAGTCGACACTTGACAAAAATTCTAGAAAATACATAGTTCTGTCTATATTTTGTCTTAGGCTATGAGTCAACTTGTGAGTTGATACTTGAAATTTGTGAGTCGACACTTGAAACTATGAGTCAACCTGTTAGTCAACACTTAGCGTGCCATCTGAAACTCTGCATGCCAGACTTCTAAAATGTCGACACTTTCTTTATAAGGTGACACTTAGTTAATGAGTCGACACCTTGAGTCGACACTTGCTCTGTACCATTTCAAAACTGCATGCCAAACTCTGAAATTTCAAAATTTTATCCAATATTCTCTTAGACTCATCTTCATAAGGATCAAAGTGATCATTTTATCAATATTCCAAGGTGAGAAGAAAACTTAAACTTTGAAATTCATCTTACTTTGATGTTAGTAAATTTAATACTCTTGAGTGAAGAAATTGATGTACCTATATCCTGAAATTCATACTCCAATTGAAACATTAGTCCAAACATATACTCAATATTTTGTTAGTCATCAGAATTAAGGAGCCAAAACCAACAATCTCC
The DNA here is from genome assembly GCA_021397845.1 of Areca catechu. Lineage (NCBI taxonomy): Eukaryota > Viridiplantae > Streptophyta > Magnoliopsida > Arecales > Arecaceae > Areca > Areca catechu. Next base: position 78,510,620 of record CM038044.1, on the reverse strand, counting down.
TCCTTTTTGATGATGACAAAACTTTGAATTTATAAGCATATAAGTTTAAAAATTTAACTAGTATAGCATCAAAAGTTCTAAAAATGAACAAGTTTATCATAACATCTTTACATTTGTCAACAAACAAAGTTCATACTCGTATTTAGGTGAAAATGAATCAAATTATTAGTTCATACAGTAATGTTTCAAGAGTTTCAAGGTTAGAATTTCTCAATTTCTCTCCCTATCTTAAGTAAATTATGAATTGTTGAAATTTTTTTTTGACAAAGTTGCTTATATAACCTTTTCTACTCCCCCTTTTTGTCATCATTAAACATTAAAAGGGGCTGCTTCCCCTAAATTTGTGCATTTGTCAAAACAACTTGTTAAATAGACAAAAAGACAGTAATGAAGCAAATTTCATAATTAAGAAACATAACTTCATTGATAAATAGTTTCAATACAACAGGAAGTACATAACATAAAATAACATAACATGACATAACATGAACTGAAGAAAAATACAAGCATAAGATGAAAATACTGAACATACATGATACCCAAAATTAAACTACATGAAGTACAGATAAGTATCTGAGAGGCTAATCCTCATCCAAAGGGAACTCTAATACTATAGGTGCCATAACCCTAGAGGATAAGGATCTAGGAGTCTTATGTAACATGCTCCTAGTCCTAAGGGAAGGGCCTGATCTGTCTATGACTCAGGTAGTCCTAATGGTACGGGTAGCAAGTGTCTCCGTAGGAGTCTTATAAGCTGAAGAAGAGTCAAGCTGAGTATCAGTAGGAGCATCCAGAGTCTGATCAGGAATAGCTGGTGCTTGATCCTCCCTACTGATAATCTAATAATCTCCTGCCCCATCACCACCATCACTGTCAGAGTCACCATCAGCATCGGCACCACCATCACCATCAGCAGCAACATCACCACTGGCAGTGTCATCATGTGTATCACATGGTCATCATCGTCTGCTGGTGAAGGAGGTGGAGGAGCTGAAGGTCTTGCTGGAGGTAATAATAATCTCAGCATGTCTCTAATCTTTGTAAAACCATCCTCCATCATCTATCGAATACCAGTGAGCTACTCATCAGTGTGGGTCCTCAATCCATGCAGCTGCAACTATAATCTGCTAGTATGAACAGACAATCCCGAAACCTCCTCTCGAACATCAGTGATATGTGCTGTGATCTGCTCCTCAAATGTAGACTCAGTCTCTGTAGTATCTCTAGGAGCTGAGGTTGGAGCAGAGTAGGTTTCGGAGTAAATGGCTCAGATCTAGAAGCAGTAGCTAGTGTAGTCTAGAGGGTGTAGACTGTGGAGTAGGTCTTGATGGTCCTGCCTCAGCTAGTCTAATCTCATCCTCCTCGTCTGGCTCCTACCTAGACTCTCGTCAAACCCACCCACCACCGACTCGCCTAAATCCCATATGGTGTAGAGATTTCTCTCCATAGGTATTTGTGTGGAGAATCTCATTGGAGGCCTCGCCCTCAAATGGGATACCGAACTCTCTAATGAGCTGGGTGAGTCCCATACCATAAGGTAGACATAATCTATGCTATGTAGCAGCCTCACCCATCTGATGCACCATGATCATAGGTAAATTGACAGCTATCTACTATCTTAGAGCCACCTTAAGCACTAACTCCCGCTCGATAATGAAGTCGAATCTCCCAATCTTCGAAATCAGAATCTGAGTAATGATGTGATGTAAAACTCTCATCTCAAGAGACAACTGGTTTATTGAACCACCAAAACACCACTGATATCCTCTCCCTCCAAAATGCATATAAATGTAGCATCCCTATTTCCTATATAGTTTGCTGCAATACCTTTAAGAGGAATCTACCAAATCCTGCTAATGGTCTCGACGATCACTATAATATGTATACCTTTCACCACTGCACTCCACCTGAGAACATCTATAGCTAGGCTACCATAAAACTCATGGATCTGGTAATGCAATTAACAACCAAATAAGTCATCACAAAATACCAGTTTTTGGTTGCTAAAAGCTTTTACCAACTAAAAAAGTTGGTTACTAATTTGGTCGTGAAAGCCCTGTCAGCATCTACCTTTAGCAACCAATTTTGAGTTTGGTTGGAAAATATTAATATAAGACAATCAAAATATATTGGGTTGGGAAAAAATAAATTTTTAACAATGAATTATTTTGTCGATAAATGACCAAATTTTTGTCACAAAAAACCTTTTTTTGGTTGAAATATGTATGACATAAAAGTTGGAGAAAAACCTTTACCAACCAACTTTTGGGTTATAAAAAAATAAAAAGTATTAACAACCAACTTTTTGGTTGAAAAAACTTTTTTTTTCACCCATGCCTATTTGATACATTTGTATGTTCTTGATGTCACCTATATTCAAAGATACTCATCATTGTTATGAACTCTTTATAACTAAAAATCCACAAAATCAATCAAATTTAACAAAATTTAGAGAAAGAGATCCAAATACTTATAGTCTTGAATATAAATTTGTCAATACATATAATAATCCAAAATGAACAAAATATTTGGCTATAATATCCAAATTGTCATCATAAATAGTTATTGACATCAAAAATACAATCATTACTCTTCAAAAGATTAAACATATTCAAAAATAAGTAACCAAACATTCCAAAAATATGAGCAGGATTGCACAAAATTTGCACTTCAATAGATTTTGTTCTCCAAAATCATCAACCTGCATGAATAAATATAAAAGATAAGTCTTTATTTATAAATATTTTAAACTAGTCAAATATAAAAAAAGAGAACAGCAACACTATTATCAGATTATTAACGAGTATTTTTTCATCTTACTCAAACCAATACCACGTGTAGGACCAAGACCCTTCCTCGTTGATGCAGAACCTATAAACATTTGAAAATATAAATAACTTTTTTTTTCTTTAGAAATCAAAGGACTTAATAAAAAAATAACTATATCACCTTGTGCAGAATTAGATGTATTAAGTGGCACACATGGCTCATTTGTAGCTATAGAACTAGGCTGACTAGATGGTACTATAAACTCAATGGAAGTGAGTTAGAAGCATTCTGTTGAGACAAAATGTAGATGGCTCTACTATTGGGGTAGGTGAGGTGGAATGAACATTTTTGGAATTGGCCCTTGTACGGCGTTTCAATCCTGGAACCATTCTCAAGTTTCACTACAAATAAATAGTTAAACAAGTTATTACAAATAATGAACACAAACAATTATAAAAAAAAATAATGATGAAAATAAAGATAGTGTATAATCATTTATTACATGAAAATGAAGATATTAACTATGTATCTTCATCAATGTCATTGTCATGATCATCATAAGTAGTTATGTCTGCATCATCATAATATTGTACCAATGTTCATCTTCTAAATCATCATCTATGAGTAACTCATTGACCTCTTCATGCACTCTATCTATTGTCTGTACTATATTAGCTTCAATAATATTTGGATCGACATCACGTCTAACCAAAGGTTCAACATCTAGATTTTCAACCATTGAATCACTTACATTTAGCTCATTATCTTGATACACTTCATCATTCACATTCAACTCATTCACATTTAGCTCATTATCTTGATTTTCTGAAATATCAAATATATGCTGATATTTGAATTTTTGCATAACACGCTAATTTTTTTCTAATTTGGTATTATTGAGATAGAAGACCTGTTTTGCTTTTATAGCAAGTACAAAAGGATCATTATCATACCATGTTTTGCTCACGTTAATACTAATAATATTTCCCTCTATTTGTATGCTAGTCCTCTTATTTCCAACATCAAACCAACTGCATTTGAAAAGAACTACTCTTATCTTTTACATATTCCAACTCTATGATCTCATTGATCATATCATAGTAGTCAATGACATCATCCCCATTATTTCCTTCTATAGTCACCCTAGATTTTCTTCCTCTACCATGTCAATTGAACATTAAAATATTCAAATTAAAAAATAAGAAGCATTGAAATAATCCATCTAAACACTAATGCAACAGTGACAACTATTCCAGGGTGGTACTCCAACAACACAAAAATAAAATTTCGGAACATTCAACAAATAAACTGGCAATCTCTTTCTATCTCTCTCGCTATCCAACAGGCTTTGTCGAACTGAAAGAAAAGGCAATGGAAGTGCAGGAAGAAATAAAGATTTTTAAGAGAGAACAAAAAAAAAGAGTGAAGGCTGACTTGCTGGATGGGAGGAGGATACAGGTAAAGGCGATCCTCCGCTTTTGCGCCCCACCTTTCAGACCTCCTAGAAAAAAGGATCCGAGTTAATGGACTGACATTCCCTTCGGCCTCCTCACCAGACCGGCTTCAATGGCTTCTCTCTCCTCTTCTAGGTCTTTTTCTAGTTTTTCTTTCCTCAATAAATAGAAATGCTCTGCTCTCCTCATCAGAGAATAAGATGAGTCTGCAGAGCTAGAAGAAAATGGGTCTTGTGTTTGGGGGAATGGAGTTCTAAATGAGGGCTCTACCCATGGTATTAGGTATAAAGACTAAAAAGTTGTTTTTATGATAATCTTAAGCTTTTCGATGGCCGTCTAGTGTAGCATGGCAAGGATTATCAAGAATGGGATATATACACCATGGGTTTTAGAAACCAAATAGAGGATGGATGGTAAAAAACCATGGTGGAGCGCAGCAGATCGTGATGGCCCTCCTCGCCAGTGCCCTCCCAAAGTCCCACACCAAGTCACGATCTGCCCACCATCTCTATATCTCTAACTCTCTCCATCGACAACCCCACCATCATCGAGGCCCTCATCTATCGGCCGCCACATGACGTTCCACCCTCCACGCCACCCTCCTCGTTGGTGCCCTATCCCTCAGTCCCTCTCCTTCGCCGCCGCACATTCCTCCTCTCCCTTGTCCATCGGTCGCTGCACTATCTGCCCACCCAAACCCCTCCCGATCCTCCCATCTGTTCTTCCTCTCCCTTGCCCATCGCCTCATCACCGATGTCTCCCCCACCACCCCCGAATGCGATGCTCTACCCTCCCCTTCAACAACCCTCCTCCCTGGCCGATGGCTATCACAATCGAAAAAAAAAAGAAAAATCACTCTACGATGACTCACCAGGATGTTGACTGGAAGTGGAGGAAGCCACCATCGCCGCTCGCCACTCGTCACCGCTTCTTCACCGAACTGAGGAAGTCATCGAAGAGGAAGAGGAAGAGTGGAGCAGGGGGATACGAGTGGGAGTCACATGGAAAGGAAAAGGCCAGGCACGAGAGAAGAAAATTCTAGAGCGCGCACGTTTTTTTTTTAAAAAAAATAATTTTTTTTACAACCAAATTATATTTTGGTTGATAATTAATTTAGAAATTAAATTATTTTTTATAATCTATATATATTTGGTCATTATTAATTGTACCAACTAAAATTTTGGTTGATAAATAAATTTTTTTACGAAAAAATTATAATTGGTCATGAAAACAAAAATAATGGTCACCAATTTTTCATGTAGTATCTCAAATAATACCCAATTTTTTTTTGTCATAAATAATTATAATTTATTTGGTAAAGAGCTTAATTATTCCCAACAAAATTGTATTTTGGTTGGTAATACATTTTTTTACAACCAAATTATATTTTGGATGATAATGAATTTAAAAATTAAATTATTTTTTTATAATCTATATATATTTGGTCGTTATTAATTTTATCAACTAAAATTTTGGTTGATAAATAATTTTTTTTATGACAAAATTATAATTGGTCGTGAATACAAAAATAATGGTCGCTAATTTTTCATGCAGTATCTCAAATAATACCAACATTTTTTTGGTCATAAATAATTATAATTTGGTTGGTAAAGAGCTTAATTATTCCCAACTAAATTATATTTTGGTCGGTAATACATTCTTTTGTTGTAGTGGTAGTACTTCTCCCGCATGGTGTAAGAGGGTACAAGTATTGCTCCTCTCAAAATATTACCAATGGCGAATCCCTCGAAGTCCCAAAACTATTTGTCAACTTGCCTGCCACAAGCTATCACCTTCCCTGCCACTCTCTTAGATGCAGGGGAAACCTGTGGAGGTGGATCCTGGGGCTGCTGCTCATGCTGCTCGGCTCGATCCTGACAAGCCTTCGACCTCCTCTCCCTAGAACTCGATTCCCATGCTCGAAGGCCAACCTCTTCTTGTGAAACACTACTTGCTTTTTGGGTGCCATGAACACTAGGAGCAACTAGGGGTAGAGGAACCGAAAAGGTGAGGGTAAATCGGAAAGAGAAATAGCTAGGAGAGGGTGGATTGGACCGAGAATGGACCAAAAGAGTGAAATCAGACCAAAGAGGAGAAGGATAGGTTGGAGGAAAGAAAAACATGAGTGGAATCGGGCCGAACAAAGAAAAATTCATATGAAAAAAAATCAAACCAAAATGAACCAAAATGAGAAGAGTATGAAGAAATTTACCTAAAAAGGAAGGTCAAGAGCAAGAAATCACTATTCTTAGGGGATTGGATGATTTTTGGGGACCACACGAACAAGAGGAAGGTGAAAAGAAAGAGTGAAAAAGACTTACGGGATGCCCTAGAAATACTATCAGTCCAGTCATGAGTCGACACTTGGAAAATGCTCAAGTGTCAACACTTCGGTGAGTCGACACTTGGGCAATTTTTCAAGTGTCGACACTTGATCAATTTCTCGGAAAAAAATCAAAATAAATTGCAATAAAATCCTAAAAAATTAATGAAGTGTCTAGGGTCCATTCTAGGATATAATTAAGAGGATTTTTGAGCATTTGAGAGGATTCAATAAGAATTTGAAGAGACTTCAAATAAAGAGATCAATGATGCCTAACTCTCTTCGAATCATACAAAACCTATCTTCACTAAGAGGTTTTGTGAAAATATCAGCAAGTTGTCTATCAGTACACACAAAATCAAGCATTACATTACTATATTGTACATGATCTCTTATGAAGTAATGTCTTATTTCAATATATTTGCTTCTTGAATGTTGAACTAGAATTTTAGTTAAATTTATTGCACTTGTATTATCACATCTTATAAAAGTTTTACTTAATTTTATGCCAAAGTCTTCAAGTTGTTGTTTGATCAATAGAATTTGAGCACAACAACTTCTAGATGCTATATATTCAGCTTTTGCCATAGATAGAGCGACTGAATTTTGTTTCTTGCTAAACCATGAGATCAAATTCACTCCAAAAAACTGGAGAGTTCTACATGTACTTTTCCTATCAAGTTTGCATCCAGAAAAGTCAGCATTAGAATATGCAATCAATTCAATAGATGAATCTCTAGAGTACCATAGTCTAATATCAATAGTGCTAGACAAGTATCTAAGTATGTACTTAATAGCCAATAAATGAGACTCTTTAGGAGCAGACTGATATCTAGCACAGATACAAACACTGAACATGATATCTGACCTACTTGAAGTTATATATAATAGTGAACCAATGATATCTTTATATAATTTTTGATCTACATTTTTACCTGATTCATCTTTATTAAGTTTATAGGAAGGGCTCATAGGAGTACCTAATGGCTTGGTGTTCTCCATCCCAAACTTCTTTAAAATGTTCTTTGTATATTTAGCTTGGTTGATGAAGATCCCTTCTTTGGTTTGCTTGATCTAGAGTCCGAGGAAGAAGTTTAACTCTCCCATCATGCTCATCTCGAACTCACCATGCATAAGCTTCGCAAACTCTTGACAAAGTATTTCATTAGTAATACCGAAAATGATATCATCATATAAACTTGTACTACTAATAATTATCATTTTTCTTTTTCAAAAATAGTGTAGTGTCAACATTTCCTCTAGAAAAACCATTTTCAAGTAGAAATTTACTTAATCTATCATACCAAGCTCTTGGAGCTTGTTTTAAATCATACAAAGCTTTATGAAGTTTAAAAACATGATCAAGGCATTCATGATTTTCAAAAGCAAGGGGCTGTTCAACATACACTTCTTCTTTAATAAAACTATTTAGAAAAGAACTTTTGATATCTATTTAAAATAACTTGAAATCCATAAAACAAGCAAAATCATGTAATAATCTAATTACTTCTAGTCTAGCAACTGGTGCAAAAGTCTCATCAAAATCAATACCTTCTTCTTGATTTTAACCTTTTACAACTAATCTAGCTTTATTTCTAGTTACTAAATTATTTTCATCAAGTTTATTTCTGAAAACCCATTTTGTTCCTATCATTGAAATATTAGAAGGTCTTTCAACTAAAGTCCAAACTTTATTTCTTTTAAATTGATTTAATTCATCTTGCATGGCATTTATCTAATTTGAATCTTTTTAGCTTCTTCAATTGATTTAGGTTCTACTTGTGATACAAATGCTAAATAATCACAAACATTTTTTATTAAGGAACGAGTACTTACCCCTTTCAATGGATCACCAATTATAAGTTCTTTAGGATATCCATGGGCATACCTCCATTCTTTTGGTAAAGGCTTGATTGGGTGTTGATGCTCCAACTTCTTGTACTTGTTCTTCATTTCCACGATCACCGTCTTGCTCTTTGGAAGGTCCTTCATTGATAGTCATTTTTTCAATCTTTTGAATATTTGTTTCATCATCAATAGCATCTTCTTCTCTAGAAGATGTCTCGTTAGTCTCATCAAAAACAACATGGATGGATTCTTTAACTAGAAGTGTTCTTCTATTGAAGACCCTGTATGCGTTGCTAGAAGTAGAGTATCCTAAGAAGATACCCTCATCTGACTTGGCATCAAATTTACTGAGATTATCTTTATCATTGTTTAGAATGAAACAACAGATCCAAAAATATGAAAATATTTAATAGTGGGTTTTCTATCTTTCCAAAGTTTGTAAGACATTTTCTTTAAAATAGGATGGATTAAAATATGATTTAAAACATAGCATGCAGTGTTTTTGACTTCCATTCAAATATATCTGGGTAAATCATTTTCATAAAGCATTGTGCATGCCATTTCTTCTAATATCCTTTTCTTTCTTTCTACCAACCCATTTTGTTAAGTATCCTAGGTGCAGAAAAATTATGATTAATTCCATTTTCATTGCAAAACATTTCAAAGTCATGATTTTCAAACTCAATACCATGATTACTATGTAAAGAAATAATTGAAGCACCTTTTTCATTTGAAACCATTTTATGAAACTTAATGAATACTGAAAATGTTTCATCTTTATGAGCCAAAAATATTATCCATGTAAAACATGAATAGTCATCTACAATCACTAAACCATACTTCTTGCCTCCCAAACTAGTTATTCTAGTTGGTCCAAAGAGGTCCATATGAAGTAATTCTAAGGGTCTAGATGTAGATACTACTCCTTTTGATTTGAAAGAAGATTTTGTTTATTTTCCAAGTTGACATGCACTACAAATCTTATCCTTTTCAAAGATGAGTTTTGGCAAATCTTTTATAAGATTCTTTTTATTTAATTTTGAAAGCAAATGCATACTAGCGAGACCTAGTCTACGATGCCAAAGCCAACTAGTTTCATTAATCTTGGCTTTCTTTGGCACTAGACATTGACCATTTTGTATAGGTAGATCATCAAGATCAACTTTGTAAATGTTTCCATGCTTATGACCAACAAACTTGATGCCATTGTCATCTAGACTAGATACCATGCATATAGAAGATTCAACAATGACTTTAAATCCTTTAACACAGAATTGATTTATACTAAACAAATTGTGTTTCAAGCCATCAACAAATAAAACATTATTAACATAAGTAGAGGGGGTGATATGGACTTTACTGATACTGAAAATTTTGTTCTTTTCATTATCATTAAATATCATATTTCCACCATTTAAAGCTTATAGAGATGAGAATTGCTTTACATCCCTAGTCATGTATCTTGAGCAACTACTATCAAGATACCACATTCTTTTTTTATCCTTGGTTGCAAGACATATCTAAAAAATAGATCAAGTGGAAACTTTAGGTACCTAAGTCATCTTGGGTCCTTTAGGGTTAGTTGAATTGGTTCCTTTCGAAACCCAAACTTTTCTAATAGCATTTAACTTTCTTTTATCATACATATAAGATTTGTGTCCTAATTTACCACAAGCATAACAAGTAATGCTAGAGGAAGAAGACACAAAGAAATTTTTAAAATACTTTTGCTATTTTAATGGTTTAAAATCTAAGCCAACTTTGTTAAAGACTGCTCTTTGGTTATTTAAAAGCATGTTTACTTTTTCAAAACTATAGGTAAACTTTTCAACAAATGGCTTAACTTTTTCAAGTTATTCTTTGTATCTCTTATTTTCTAGCAAAAACTCCTTATTTAGTTTAGCAATTTTTTCATTTGTACCAAAAATTTTGTCCTTTTTCAAAGAGTTTTTTTCTTTCAAAAGATCTTCTTTTTCATTTTTCAAGACAATAATTTGTTCATTCAAGTTTTTTTTTTTCTTGAATCAAACTATCATTTTCTTTCAAAAACTTATTAGTTGATTTTGAAAGCTCTAAGTTTTGCTTTTTCAATTCTTTGTTTTTCAATTTAAGTTTTTAGTATTCTATAACTAATTCATCGAAGACATCATGCAATTCATCAAAAGTAAATTCATTTTCAGGTTCAGGGCATACCTCTTCTTCATTGGCCATAAAGCAAAGGTTGGCCACTTCTTGCTGTTCCTCATCGGAGCTTGAATCTTCACTTTCTCTCCATGTTGCCATCATAGAATTTTTTTTAAATTTTTTTTTGGTCTTTTTGAGTGGGGGGCAATCCATTTTGTAGTATCCTAGTTTCTTAAATTCAAAACAAGTGGGTTGCTCCCTTTCCTTTTCTTTTTCTTTTTCCTTGCTATGATCTCCTTTTTGTGGCTTTTTCTTATAGTTGAACCTCTTTCTTCTCATTAACTTCTTGAATTTCCATGATATGAGGGTTGTTTCATCTTTCTCTTCATCTTCATCAGATTCATCACTTGATTCCTCCTTGGTTGTGGACTTGAATGCAATAGCTTTCTTCTTTTTATCATTATCCACTATTTTTTTCTTCAATGATAGCTCATATGTCATCAATGATCCTAGAAGCTGCTAAAGTGGAAGGGTATTAAAATCCACGGCTTCTTCAATAGCTGTAACCTTTAGATCCCAAGAAGTTAGAAGAGACCTGAGAATTTTGTTAACAAGTTCAACATTAGAAATTACTTTTCCCAAACTTCTCATGCCATTAACAATGTTTGTAAATCTAGTATACATTTCACTAAATGTTTCGGTTGGTTTCATCCTAAACATCTCATAAGTATGAATGAGCATGTTTACATTGATGGTCTTCACTTGATGTGTACCCTCATGGGTAACTTCAAGTGTATCCAAAATTTCTTTAGCAGAGATACAGTTAGATATTCTATTGAATTCACTTGGATCTCCGTGGGCACTGGCTAGCAACATGACCTACCTTATGACACTTGAAACAAGCTATGGCAGTACACTGACTGGAAATGTGACCTGGTTTCTGACACTTAAAACAGGTGATATTTGAACTAGGGGTTCTCTAGGTGTCAGGTGCCTTACCTTTGTCCATAGGCCTAGGGGTAGAAGTACCCTGAAGAGGTTTACTAGGGATAACTTGGCTAGGTCCATTCCTTGGGATTGGGGCACTAACCCTAGAAGGTATAGGTCCTCTCTGAAATTTCTCAGTGTTCAGTGCAATCTGGTAGGCTTGGTCTAGATCAGTAACCTCTCTCAGAAATAGTTCTCTCTTGATATCTTCCCTCAGTCCAGCCCTAAATCTAGACAAAGTGACTTCGTGGGCTTCACTCACATCACATCTCATTAGGTATTCATCAAAAGTAGCTATGTAGTCTGAGACAGATCGGTTTCCTTGTTTCAGGTTTTGCCATTGGTCTAACAGGTTTTGCTGGTATGAAATGGGTAGGTATTTATCTCTCAGTTTTTCTTTCATACCCTGCCAAGTGGTTATGGGCTCAACATTCCGTCTCCTAGTGGTTAGCTCAATGTTCCCCCAGTATAACCTAGCTTGACGCACTAATTTCATCTTGGCAAACTTGTATTTCCTCTCCTCAGACATAGCATACCACTCAAAGTATTGATCCATCTCACCCTCCCAATCAGAATACACCTTAGGGTTCAGACTACCATCAAAAGTGGGTGCATCTAATTTGATGTTCCTGATGAACCTATCATCTCTATCTTCAGGCTCTGGGTCAGGCCTCCTATGATTAGGTTCAGGATCTCTATATAAAGGCCTTCTAGGCTCTTGATGTGGGTGAGGTTGAGGCACATTAAAATCGGGGTCAGGAGTCCAATTCCGATGTCTAGGTTCTTCAAGTACTTGGACTCGGTCTCTAAGTTGGGTAAGATCCTCATGAATTTGTGCGCTAAACTGGGCCACAGTGTTTGTCATATCCTGATTCATTTTAGCCATACTTTCAGTAAGAGTTCTGATCATGGCCTCTAAATCAGGTTGGGTTTGACCAGGTTGATATGGCACTCCGTTTCTGGTAGACATGATGATTCAAGCAAGCACACAAAATGGGACTAGACTAAATCGACTAATGGATCACTAGACCTAGAGTCCAAACTAGATGCCCAATCAGAGTGGCAAGCTAGCCTGTAGTAACTCAGGACTCAGCCAGGCAGGTGTAAGGGGAGTGTTAGGTCCCTGATCGCCAATCCTAGACACCAATCAGTGATTGGCCAGGTAGGCGGACCAGCACACAAGCCCTTCGGGACGTAGTCCCTGAACCACCGTTCTAGACACTGAGTGCTAAGCACACACAGAATAACTCAGCAAACTGACTCAACACTAGCCTAGACCCGACCAATTGGTGTCCCTAGCCCACTAGGGCAAATTAGGTCTAACTGATTTTAAATTAGGTCTAGGTTCGAATGATTGGATGGTGGTTTTGGGCTAAGGAGAGGTAATCAACTCCTCCCCTTATCTTAGATGCTCAATTGCCCTTAAGTAAATTATGAGATGATCACTCCAAAAAGAATTGAATTGCAGAACACAAAAAAAATAGAGTTGCTGTATTTTAATTCTCAGAATTTATACCGAAACCAATAAATCACAGAAAAATTATGGAAAATAGGATCAATTATACTGGTTTCAACGAAGCAAAAATCATGCAATTCGGAGTTTTATGCAGGGAGAAATAATTTAGACAACAGGGTAATTACGGGCTGCAACTAGATTGTCTTCCCCGTTTATAATCCCTACTACGAAGTTATAACCCAATGGATCCCCTACACGCCCTAGGAACACCCCGTGGAATGGGAGGAGGAGGCTTGCGCCTCGCTTAGTTCCTAGGACCGGACGTCCTGGGGAGTCTACTTCGAGCAGACAAAATAAAAAGAGAACAATCAAAACAAGCAAGCAAGCAAATCAGAAACCCTAGACTGGGCTCTGATACCAAAAATGATGCAGAACAAATAAAGGGACGCGATGCGGAAGTAAATTAAGATTAACTAATTTTTTTGTTGTTTTTATATGTTCGTAGAAGTTGGCTTCAAATCAAAGAAAAGTTAACCTAACATTGAAAGAGACTAATATGATAATTGAAAGCACAATTTTAAGGAAACTAAAGTATCAGAGTAGTTCAGAAGCAACGGATCGCTGGGGGTTGAGAAACTCCCAGAACTAGGGTTTTGCTCCGAACTTTCAGCAGAACAGAAATAAAGAGAAGAGATGGTTTACCTAACCAGACAATGATCTTCACAGATTTTGGTGGAAGAACTCTCCCGAGAAAATTGTTGGATCCTCGGATTCAGATTTCTTCGCAATGGATCCTCCAGTACTGGTCTTTTGGCGGGTTGGCTTCTCCTGAACTCAAGATCTGGAAGAGAAGAAAAACAATTGATGGAATCAGAGAGTCAAGGGAGAATTTACCAGGTTGATGAACTTGAAGATTGAAATTGCTGAAAACTGGATTCTCCTGGAAGCTGATGTGATTTTCCTTGGAACTTGCTCTGGATCTGAAGTAGCCGGACTGGATCTGGATGAAGGTGGATGGCCTGGACTTGTAGAGAGAGAGAGGCCGTGGGAGATGGATGGATCTAGGGTTTGATGGATTGAAAATAATGAAGGGTGGCTAGGGTTTTGGGATTTCAAGTGGCTAACCTAGGGTTTTGGATAAAGATGGAGATCTCTCACCTCCTCAAAGCTCCAATGGAACCCGGATTACCCCCTCACGGAGATCAACACTTAGAATAGTGTGGAAGAAGAGAAACCTAGGTTGCTCAACACAAGAGAATAGCAAAATAATTTTTCTTCATTGATTTTTTTAAAGTTACAAAGAGAGGTCTATTATATAGACCTAAAATTTTCTCCTAGCTTGTACAAATTCCCATGTGGGACTAAACTCTTCCAACCCCTAGATTAGGTAGAAAATCCTCTCCCTTGGCCGACCAAGAGTCCAAAAAAAATTGGGACGGCCATAAAGGAATTGTTTTGGAACTTTTATGGCACCTCCTTTGGAGTTGGATTTGGATTTGGAGTCCTCTTCTTCTTATGGTATTTCTTCTTTTCTTCCACTCCAAGTTAAGCTCTTTGATTTTGATTTGAACTTCAATTAGGAGTAGGTTGGATGTCCTTCTTTGATTTCTTCTCCAAGAGAAGTTTTCTTCCTTCTTTGCTTAGGTAAATTAGGCAGGTGTGGGCGCCTCCTTTAATTTAGCCTCCAATTTGATTTTTTCTTCTTTGGATGTGGGGACCATGACACTGGGATGCCTCTATGGCGCCTCCTGGACTCTGGCGTGTGCTTGGAGTGTGGCTGGGCGTGTGGCTTGGAGTGTGGCCTCCACTTGCTTGAACCTTGAGTTGATTGGAAGAGAAATGTGGCACCATTTTGGACCAAATTGAAACTACATTTGGACTTGCACCGAGTCAACATGACTCAACAAAATTTAAATGGTGACTCAATAAATAAAATAAATAAACTGGTTGACCAGGTCAACCTTTATTACAAACCCTAATTTCTCGGGCAATGTCAATCAGAGATCCAAATGGAGCTCTGAAGTCTTCTTCTGAGTCTGGTGCCCGCACCAATTCTCCCAGGGTGGGAGGAACTCGACCCTGTCGAGTAAGGCTCAAGTTGGCTCTGGTATCTCTCCAAGAGGTCTGGGTCCAATTCTTGTAATTCTTCTCGGGAGATCCAAGAGTCATCAGAATCTGGCCTTCCTTGCCAGCGGACCAGGTACCTTTGGTATCCTCGATTACGAGTAGAGATAACCTGATCATCCAGGATCTTTTCAATCTGCTCTTTCCTCACAGGCCAGTTTGTTGGTGGACACACAGGGTCGGGATCACTCTCAATGATAGGGTTAGGCTCAAAAGGCTCACTAGGAATCACAGCTGGCTCCCTGTATTCTACTAAGTCTGTAATGTTGAAAGTAGAGCTAATGCCTAGTTCTGGAGGCAACTCGAGCACATAGGCATTGGATCCTACTCTCTTTACCACTCTAAATGGTCCAGCTCCCCTAGCATGTAACTTTCTAATGGTTCCAGGAGGAAACCGTTCAGGCCTTAACCTAATCATCACATAGTCTCCCTCAACAAAAGATTTGACTCGCCTTTGAGTATCAGCCAACTTCTTATAAGTTTCATTACTTAAATTTATTTTGGCATGAATTTCTTTATGCAAGTCTTTTATATGCTGTGCAAAATTCTCAGCAGATTCGGAGACTCGAGTGTGGACAGGTAAAGGGACTAGGTCAAGAGGTGTGTGAGGTTTGTACCCATGTACAATTTCAAATGGACTCTTACCCGTAGACCTATTGACCGAGTCGTTGTACGCAAATTCTGCCCTTGGTAGGTATAAATCCCAATTTCTGGTATTTTCACCAACAAGACATCTCAGCAGATTTCCTAGGCTACGGTTCACTACTTCAGTTTGGCCATCAGTTTGGGGATGATAGGCAGTTGAAAACTTAAGTTTTGTCCCTAACTTATGCCAAAGGGTCTTCCAAAAGTAACTGGTGAACCGGACATCCCTATCTGAAACGATTGTCTTAGGTAGGCCATGGAGTCTAACTATCTCATTGAAGAAAAGTGTGGCTACCTTAGACGCATCAAAAGTTTGGGAACAAGGCAAGAAGTGGGCCATTTTAGAGAATCGGTCGACTACGACACAGATAGAATCATGTCTCCTCTGGGTCTTAGGTAAACCTAACACAAAATCCATACTCACATCTTGCCAAGGACGATCTGGGACAGGGAGTGGGGTATAAAGGCCAGTGTTTTGTTTTCGCTGTTTGGCAACAGCGCAGGTTCGACATCTAGCTACAATATTAGCTACATCCCTTTTTAATCTAGGCCAGAAAAAGTGGTCTTCAATAGCTAGAATGGTCTTGTCTTTTCCAAAATGGCCAGCTAAACCTCCAGCATGGATTTCCCAAATCAAAAATTCCCTAAGAGAAGTTCTAGGGATGCAAAGCCTATTTTTGAAGAATAAAAAACCATCTACAAGGGTATAATCCTGGTGATTACTAGATGGTCCTTGAACTAGATCCTGATACACAGTTGTGAAATCCGGACAAAACTCATATTCCTCTTTGATTTGCTCAAACCCTATGACCTCAGTTCTAACAGAAGTTAATAACAGAGATCGGCGACTAAGGGCATCAGCTACCTTATTCTCAACTCCAGCCTTATGTTTCAGGACAAAAGTATAGGACTGGATATATTCTACCCACTTAGCATGCCTAGGGTTAAGCTTCTTTTGGGAGTTCAGAAATCTAAGAGCCTCATGGTCCGAAAATAGTACAAATTCCTGCGGTAGCAAATAATGTCTCCAGTAACGCAAAGCTTGCACCACCGCATAAAATTCCTTATCATAGGTAGAATACCTAAGCTTAGCATCATTAAGTTTTTCACTAAAGAATGCTATGGGATGATTCTCTTGGCTTAGGACTCCACCTATTCCTACACCTGAAGCATCACAGGCAACTTCAAATACTTTAGAAAAATCGGGTAATCTCAGAATGGGTGCCTGGGTCATTTTATCCTTAAGATCTAGGAAGGCTTTATGGGCTGACTTAGTCCAATGAAATTCTCCCTTCCTAATACAATCAGTGATTGGAGCAGCTAAAGTACTAAACCCCTTGATGAATCGCCTATAGAAGGTAGCCAAGCCTTGGAAATTTCTAAGTTCATGCACATTGGTTGGCTCTGGCCAGTCTACTATGGACTTAATCTTCTCAGGATCGGCCGCCACGCCGTCAGGGGTTACTACAAAACCAAGAAAGATAACTCTACTAGTCATGAATTCACACTTCTTAAGATTACCGTAGAGTCTCTCATTCCTCAAAACTTGGCAGACTGCTCTAAGGTGGTCTAGGTGATCTGTTGGGGTCTTACTATAAATCAGGATGTCATCAAAATAGACCACCACAAATTTTCCTATGAAAGCTCTAAGTACCTGGGTCATAATTCTCATAAAAGTACTAGGGGCATTGGACAACCCAAAAGGCATAACAACCCATTCATAAAGACCATCCTTAGTTTTGAAAGCAGTTTTCCATTCATCCCCGGGTCTAATCCTAACCTGATGATAGCCGCTTTTGAGATCAATCTTAGAAAAAACCATTGCACCAGCCATCATATCAAGCATGTCATCTAGTCTAGGGATGGGAAACCTATATTTGATTGTAATTTTATTTATGGCACGACTGTCAACACACATCCTCCACGTGCCATCTTTCTTTGGGGTCAGTAAGGCTGGGACTGCACAAGGGCTAAGACTTTCTCTAATAAACCCCTTCCTCAATAATTCTCCAACCTGCTTTTGCAGTTCTTCATGCTCAGATGGATTCATCCTGTAATGGGACAAGTTGGGCAAAGTCGCTCCTGGGATTAGATCTATGGCATGCTGGATATCCCTAAGAGGTGGAAGGTGGTCTGGCAAATCCTCGGGAAAGACATCCTCAAATTCTTTTAACACAGGTTTAACTTCTTGAGGAGGCTCTGAGGGTTCCGAAGTTCTAAGTTCCTTAGCAGTCAACATCCAGATGGGTGAACCACTATGAATTTCTTGTTCTAGATCCTTAGCACTAATTAGGTTCACTCCAGTTTTCATCTCCTTAACCTTACCGGCTCCTTTAGTTACCTTGGCCTTAGGGGGAACGGAATGGATCGTAATCTTCTTCCCATTGAAACTAAAGACACAGGTATTGGATTTTCCTAAGAGGGTGGCATCATGATCATACAACCAAGGTCTTTCGAGAATTATACTGCTCACCCCCATGGGTAAAACATCGCACCAAATCTTTTCGTGATAAGATTGCATTTGGATTTGGACTTGACATCTAGATTGGATGGGTATGGAGGTAGAATCTACCCAAGAAACCTTATAGGGGTTGGGATGGGGAACTGGGATTAAGCCTAACATCTTGACAGTGCTAGTAGAGATGGCATTTACACAGCTCCCACTATCTATGATGATCTTACATACCTTATCCCCTAATTTAAGAAAAGTTTGTAGGATGTTAGTCCTACGCCAATCCTCTTGAACTAGATTCTGGGATAGGATGCATCTTACAACTCCTAATTGGTCAGATTCATTAGGTTCCTCCTCTCCTTCATACTCCTCAACCAAATTCATTCCGGCCTCATAAACTTCTTCTTCAAATTCCTCACTGGGCTCGGAATTATCATTCTCTCCCTCTTCTATGTAAAGGGATCTCCGTGGGCACTGGCTAGCAACATGACCTACCTTATGACACTTGAAACAGGCTATGGTAGTACACTGACTGGAAATGTGACCTGGTTTCTGACACTTAAAACAGGTGATATTTGAACTAGGGTTCTCTGGGTGTCAGGTGCCTTACCTTTGTCCATGGGCCTAGGGGTAGAAGTACCCTGAAGAGGTTTACTAGGGATAACTTGGCTAGGTCCATTCCTTGGGATTGGGGCACTAACCCTAGAAGGTATAGGTCCTCTTTGAAATTTCTCAGTGTTCAGTGCAATCTGGTAGGCTTGGTCTAGATCAGTAACCTCTCTCAGAAATAGTTCTCTCTTGATATCTTCCCTCAGTCCAGCCCTAAATCTAGACAAAGTGACTTCGTGGGCTTCACTCACATCACATCTCATTAGGTATTCATCAAAAGTAGCTATGTAGTCTGAGACAGATCGGTTTCCTTGTTTCAGGTTTTGCCATTGGTCTAACAGGTTTTGCTGGTATGAAATGGGTAGGTATTTATCTCTCAGTTTTTCTTTCATACCCTGCCAAGTGGTTATGGGCTCAACATTCCGTCTCCTAGTGGTTAGCTCAATGTTCCCCCAGTATAACCTAGCTTGACGCACTAATTTCATCTTGGCAAACTTGTATTTCCTCTCCTCAGACATAGCATACCACTCAAAGTATTGATCCATCTCACCCTCCCAATCAGAATACACCTTAGGGTTCAGACTACCATCAAAAGTGGGTGCATCTAATTTGATGTTCCTGATGAACCTATCATCTCTATCTTCAGGCTCTGGGTCAGGCCTCCTATGATTAGGTTCAGGATCTCTATATAAAGGCCTTCTAGGCTCTTGATGTGGGTGAGGTTGAGGCACATTAAAATCGGGGTCAGGAGTCCAATTCCGATGTCTAGGTTCTTCAAGTACTTGGACTCGGTCCCTAAGTTGGGTAAGATCCTCATGAATTTGTGCGCTAAACTGGGCCACAGTGTTTGTCATATCCTGATTCATTTTAGCCATACTTTCAGTAAGAGTTCTGATCATGGCCTCTAAATCAGGTTGGGTTTGACCAGGTTGATATGGCACTCCGTTTCTGGTAGACATGATGATTCAAGCAAGCACACAAAATGGGACTAGACTAAATCGACTACTGGATCACTAGACCTAGAGTCCAAACTAGATGCCCAATCAGAGTGGCAAGCTAGCCTGTAGTAACTCAGGACTCAGCCAGGCAGGTGTAAGGGGAGTGTTAGGTCCCTGATCGCCAATCCTAGACACCAATCAGTGATTGGCCAGGTAGGCGGACCAGCACACAAGCCCTTCGGGACGTAGTCCCTGAACCACCGTTCTAGACACTGAGTGCTAAGCACACACAGAATAACTCAGCAAACTGACTCAACACTAGCCTAGACCCGACCAATTGGTGTCCCTAGCCCACTAGGGCAAATTAGGTCTAACTGATTTTAAATTAGGTCTAGGTTCGAATGATTGGATGGTGGTTTTGGGCTAAGGAAAGGTAATCAACTCCTCCCCTTATCTTAGATGCTCAATTGCCCTTAAGTAAATTATGAGATGATCACTCCAAAAAGAATTGAATTGCAGAACACAAAAAAAACAGAGTTGCTATATTTTAATTCTCAGAATTTTTACCGAAACCAATAAATCACAGAAAAATTATGGAAAATAGGACCAATTATACTGGTTTCAACGAAGCAAAAATCATGCAATTCGGAGTTTTATGTAGGGAGAAATAATTCAGACAACAGGGTAATTACGGGCTGCAACTAGATTGTCTTCCCCGTTTATAATCCCTACTACGAAGTTATAACCCAATGGATCCCCTACACGCCCTAGGAACACCCCGTGGAATGGGAGGAGGAGGCTTGCGCCTCGCTTAGTTCCTAGGACCGGACGTCCTGGGGAGTCTACTTCGAGCAGACAAAATAAAAAGAGAACAATCAAAACAAGCAAGCAAGCAAATCAGAAACCCTAGACTGGGCTCTGATACCAAAAATGATGCAGAACAAATAAAGGGACGCGATGCGGAAGTAAATTAAGATTAACTAATTTTTTTGTTGTTTTTATATGTTCGTAGAAGTTGGCTTCAAATCAAAGAAAAGTTAACCTAACATTGAAAGAGACTAATATGATAATTGAAAGCACAATTTTAAGGAAACTAAAGTATCAGAGTAGTTCAGAAGCAACGGATCGCTGGGGGTTGAGAAACTCCCAGACCTAGGGTTTTGCTCCGAACTTTCAGCAGAACAGAAATAAAGAGAAGAGATGGTTTACCTAACCAGACAATGATCTTCACAGATTTTGGTGGAAGAACTCTCCCGAGAAAATTGTTGGATCCTCGGATTCAGATTTCTTCGCAATGGATCCTCCAGTACTGGTCTTTTGGCGGGTTGGCTTCTCCTGAACTCAAGATCTGGAAGAGAAGAAAAACAATTGATGGAATCAGAGAGTCAAGGGAGAATTTACCAGGTTGATGAACTTGAAGATTGAAATTGCTGAAAACTGGATTCTCCTGGAAGCTGATGTGATTTTCCTTGGAACTTGCTCTGGATCTGAAGTAGCCGGACTGGATCTGGATGAAGGTGGATGGCCTGGACTTGTAGAGAGAGAGAGGCCGTGGGAGATGGATGGATCTAGGGTTTGATGGATTGAAAATAATGAAGGGTGGCTAGGGTTTTGGGATTTCAAGTGGCTAACCTAGGGTTTTGGATAAAGATGGAGATCTCTCACCTCCTCAAAGCTCCAATGGAACCCGGATTACCCCCTCACGGAGATCAACACTTAGAATAGTGCGGAAGAAGAGAAACCTAGGTTTCTCAACACAAGAGAATAGCAAAAATAATTTTTCTTCATTGATTTTTTTAAAGTTACAAAGAGAGGTCTATTATATAGACCTAAAATTTTCTCCTAGCTTGTACAAATTCCCATGTGGGACTAAACTCTTCCAACCCCTAGATTAGGTAGAAAATCCTCTCCCTTGGCTGACCAAGAGTCCAAAAAAATTGGGACGGCCATAAAGTAATTGTTTTGGAACTTTTATGGCACCTCCTTTGGAGTTGGATTTGGATTTGGAGTCCTCTTCTTCTTATGGTATTTCTTCTTTTCTTCCACTCCAAGTTAAGCTCTTTGATTTTGATTTGAACTTCAATTAGGAGTAGGTTGGATGTCCTTCTTTGATTTCTTCTCCAAGAGAAGTTTTCTTCCTTCTTTGCTTAGGTAAATTAGGCAGGTGTGGGCGCCTCCTTTAATTTAGCCTCCAATTTGATTTTTTCTTCTTTGGATGTGGGGACCATGACACTAGGATGCCTCTATGGCGCCTCCTGGACTCTGGCGTGTGCTTGGAGTGTGGCTGGGCGTGTGGCTTGGAGTGTGGCCTCCACTTGCTTGAACCTTGAGTTGATTGGAAGAGAAATGTGGCACCATTTTGGACCAAATTGAAACCACATTGGGACTTGCACCGAGTCAACATGACTCAACAAAATTTAAATGGTGACTCAATAAATAAAATAAATAAACTGGTTGACCAGGTCAACCTTTATTACAAACCCTAATTTCTCGGGCAATGTCAATCAGAGATCCAAATGGAGCTCTGAAGTCTTCTTCTGAGTCTGGTGCCCGCACCAATTCTCCCAGGGTGGGAGGAACTCGACCCTGTCGAGTAAGGCTCAAGTTGGCTCTGGTATCTCTCCAAGAGGTCTGGGTCCAATTCCTGTAATTCTTCTCGGGAGATCCAAGAGTCATCAGAATCTAGCCTTCCTTGCCAGCGGACCAGGTACCTTTGGTATCCTCGATTACGAGTAGAGATAACCTGATCATCCAGGATCTTTTCAATCTGCTCTTTCCTCACAGGCCAGTTTGTTGGTGGACACACAGGGTCGGGATCACTCTCAATGATAGGGTTAGGCTCAAAAGGCTCACTAGGAATCACAGCTGGCTCCCTGTATTCTACTAAGTCTGTAATGTTGAAAGTAGAGCTAATGCCTAGTTCTGGAGGCAACTCGAGCACATAGGCATTGGATCCTACTCTCTTTACCACTCTAAATGGTCCAGCTCCCGTAGCATGTAACTTTCTAACGGTTCCAGGAGGAAACCGTTCAGGCCTTAACCTAATCATCACATAGTCTCCCTCAACAAAAGATTTGACTCGCCTTTGAGTATCAGCCAACTTCTTATAAGTTTCATTACTTAAATTTATTTTGGCATGAATTTCTTTATGCAAGTCTTTTATATGCTGTGCAAAATTCTCAGCAGATTCGGAGACTCGAGTGTGGACAGGTAAAGGGACTAGGTCAAGAGGTGTGTGAGGTTTGTACCCATGTACAATTTCAAATGGACTCTTACCCGTAGACCTATTGACCGAGTCGTTGTACGCAAATTCTGCCCTTGGTCGGTATAAATCCCAATTTCTGGTATTTTCACCAACAAGACATCTCAGCAGATTTCCTAGGCTACGGTTCACTACTTCAGTTTGGCCATCAGTTTGGGGATGATAGGCAGTTGAAAACTTAAGTTTTGTCCCTAACTTATGCCAAAGGGTCTTCCAAAAGTAACTGGTGAACCGGACATCCCTATCTGAAACGATTGTCTTAGGTAGGCCATGGAGTCTAACTATCTCATTGAAGAAAAGTGTGGCTACCTTAGACGCATCAAAAGTTTGGGAACAAGGCAAGAAGTGGGCCATTTTAGAGAATCGGTCGACTACGACACAGATAGAATCATGTCTCCTCTGGGTCTTAGGTAAACCTAACACAAAATCCATACTCACATCTTGCCAAGGACGATCTGGGACAGGGAGTGGGGTATAAAGGCCAGTGTTTTGTTTTCGCTGTTTGGCAACAGCGCAGGTTCGACATCTAGCTACAATATTAGCTACATCCCTTTTTAAGCTAGGCCAGAAAAAGTGGTCTTCAATAGCTAGAATGGTCTTGTCTTTTCCAAAATGGCCAGCTAAACCTCCAGCATGGATTTCCCAAATCAAAAATTCCCTAAAAGAAGTTCTAGGGATGCAAAGCCTATTTTTGAAGAACAAAAAACCATCTACAAGGGTATAATCCTGGTGATTACTAGATGGTCCTTGAACTAGATCCTGATACACAGTTGTGAAATCCGGACAAGACTCATATTCCTCTTTGATTTGCTCAAACCCTATGACCTCAGTTCTAACAGAAGTTAATAACAGAGATCGGCGACTAAGGGCATCAGCTACCTTATTCTCAACTCCAGCCTTATGTTTCAGGACAAAAGTATAGGACTGGATATATTCTACCCACTTAGCATGCCTAGGGTTAAGCTTCTTTTGGGAGTTCAGAAATCTAAGAGCCTCATGGTCCGAAAATAGTACAAATTCCTGCGGTAGCAAATAATGTCTCCAGTAACGCAAAGCTTGCACCACCGCATAAAATTCCTTATCATAGGTAGAATACCTAAGCTTAGCATCATTAAGTTTTTCACTAAAGAATGCTATGGGATGATTCTCTTGGCTTAGGACTCCACCTATTCCTACACCTGAAGCATCACAGGCAACCTCAAATACTTTAGAAAAATCGGGTAATCTCAGAATGGGTGCCTGGGTCATTTTATCCTTAAGATCTAGGAAGGCTTTTTGGGCTGACTTAGTCCAATGAAATTCTCCCTTCCTAATACAATCAGTGATTGGAGCAGCTAAAGTACTAAACCCCTTGATGAATTGCCTATAGAAGGTAGCCAAGCCATGGAAACTTCTAACTTCATGCACATTGGTTGGCTCTGGCCAGTCTACTATGGACTTAATCTTCTCAGGATCGGCCGCCACGCCGTCAGGGGTTACTACAAAACCAAGAAAGATAACTCTACTAGTCATGAATTCACACTTCTTAAGATTACCGTAGAGTCTCTCATTCCTCAAAACTTGGCAGACTGCTCTAAGGTGGTCTAGGTGATCTGTTGGGGTCTTACTATAGATCAGGATGTCATCAAAATAGACCACCACAAATTTTCCTATGAAAGCTCTAAGTACCTGGGTCATAATTCTCATAAAAGTACTAGGGGCATTGGACAACCCAAAAGGCATAACAACCCATTCATAAAGACCATCCTTAGTTTTGAAAGCAGTTTTCCATTCATCCCCGGGTCTAATCCTAACCTGATGATAGCCGCTTTTCAGATCAATCTTAGAAAAAACCATTGCACCAGCCATCATATCAAGCATGTCATCTAGTCTAGGGATGGGAAACCTATATTTGATTGTAATTTTATTGATGGCACGACTGTCAACACACATCCTCCACGTGCCATCTTTCTTTGGGGTCAGTAAGGCTGGGACTGCACAAGGGCTAAGACTTTCTCTAATAAACCCCTTCCTCAATAATTCTCCAACCTGCTTTTGCAGTTCTTCATGCTCAGATGGATTCATCCTGTAACTGGGCACGTTGGGCAAA
This sequence comes from Areca catechu, assembly GCA_021397845.1. Classification (NCBI taxonomy): domain Eukaryota; kingdom Viridiplantae; phylum Streptophyta; class Magnoliopsida; order Arecales; family Arecaceae; genus Areca; species Areca catechu. The sequence continues at coordinate 78,485,540 of CM038044.1, read as the reverse complement.
GTCGCTCCTGGGATTAGATCTATGGCATGCTGGATATCCCTAAGAGGTGGAAGGTGGTCTGGCAAATCCTCGGGAAAGACATCCTCAAATTCTTTTAACACAGGTTTAACTTCTTGAGGAGGCTCTGAGGGTTCCGAAGTTCTAAGTTCCTTAGCAGTCAACATCCAGATGGGTGAACCACTATGAATTTCTTGTTCTAGATCCTTAGCACTAATTAGGTTCACTCCAGTTTTCATCTCCTTAACCTTACCGGCTCCTTTAGTTACCTTGGCCTTAGGGGGAACGGAATGGATCGTAATCTTCTTCCCATTGAAACTAAAGACACAGGTATTGGATTTTTCTAAGAGGGTGGCATCATGATCATACAACCAAGGTCTTCCGAGAATTATACTGCTCACCCCCATGGGTAAAACATCGCACCAAATCTTTTCGTGATAAGATTGCATTTGGATTTGGACTTGACATCTAGATTGGATGGGTATGGAGGTAGAATCTACCCAAGAAACCTTATAGGGGTTGGGATGGGGAACTGGGATTAAGCCTAACATCTTGACAGTGCTAGTAGAGATGGCATTTACACAGCTCCCACTATCTATGATGATCTTACATACCTTATCCCCTAATTTAAGAAAAGTTTGTAGGATGTTAGTCCTACGCCAATCCTCTTGAACTAGATTCTGGGATAGGATGCATCTTACAACTCCTAATTGGTCAGATTCATTGGGTTCCTCCTCTCCTTCATACTCCTCAACCAAATTCATTCCGGCCTCATAAACTTCATCTTCAAATTCCTCACTGGGCTCGGAATTATCATTCTCTCCCTCTTCTATGTAAAGGGATCTCCGTGGGCACTGGCTAGCAACATGACCTACCTTATGACACTTGAAACAGGCTATGGCAGTACACTGACTGGAAATGTGACCTGGTTTCTGACACTTAAAACAGGTGATATTTGAACTAGGGGTTCTCTGGGTGTCAGGTGCCTTACCTTTGTCCATGGGCCTAGGGGTAGAAGTACCCTGAAGAGGTTTACTAGGGATAACTTGGCTAGGTCCATTCCTTGGGATTGGGGCACTAACCCTAGAAGGTATAGGTCCTCTCTGAAATTTCTCAGTGTTCAGTGCAATCTGGTAGGCTTGGTCTAGATCAGTAACCTCTCTCAGAAATAGTTCTCTCTTGATATCTTCCCTCAGTCCAGCCCTAAATCTAGACAAAGTGACTTCGTGGGCTTCACTCACATCACATCTCATTAGGTATTCATCAAAAGTAGCTATGTAGTCTGAGACAGATCGGTTTCCTTGTTTCAGGTTTTGCCATTGGTCTAACAGGTTTTGCTGGTATGAAATGGGTAGGTATTTATCTCTCAGTTTTTCTTTCATACCCTGCCAAGTGGTTATGGGCTCAACATTCCGTCTCCTAGTGGTTAGCTCAATGTTCCCCCAGTATAACCTAGCTTGACGCACTAATTTCATCTTGGCAAACTTGTATTTCCTCTCCTCAAACATAGCATACCACTCAAAGTATTGATCCATCTCACCCTCCCAATCAGAATACACCTTAGGGTTCAGACTACCATCAAAAGTGGGTGCATCTAATTTGATGTTCCTGATGAACCTATCATCTCTATCTTCAGGCTCTGGGTCAGGCCTCCTATGATTAGGTTCAGGATCTCTATATAAAGGCCTTCTAGGCTCTTGATGTGGGTGAGGTTGAGGCACATTAAAATCAGGGTCAGGAGTCCAATTCCGATGTCTAGGTTCTTCAAGTACTTGGACTCGGTCCCTAAGTTGGGTAAGATCCTCATGAATTTGTGCGCTAAACTGGGCCACAGTGTTTGTCATATCCTGATTCATTTTAGCCATACTTTCAGTAAGAGTTCTGATCATGGCCTCTAAATCAGGTTGGGTTTGACCAGGTTGATATGGCACTCCGTTTCTGGTAGACATGATGATTCAAGCAAGCACACAAAATGGGACTAGACTAAATCGACTACTGGATCACTAGACCTAGAGTCCAAACTAGATGCCCAATCAGAGTGGCAAGCTAGCCTGTAGTAACTCAGGACTCAGCCAGGCAGGTGTAAGGGGAGTGTTAGGTCCCTGATCGCCAATCCTAGACACCAATCAGTGATTGGCCAGGTAGGCGGACCAGCACACAAGCCCTTCAGGACGTAGTCCCTGAACCACCGTTCTAGACACTGAGTGCTAAGCACACACAGAATAACTCAGCAAACTGACTCAACACTAGCCTAGACCCGACCAATTAGTGTCCCTAGCCCACTAGGGCAAATTAGGTCTAACTGATTTTAAATTAGGTCTAGGTTCGAATGATTGGATGGTGGTTTTGGGCTAAGGAGAGGTAATCAACTCCTCCCCTTATCTTAGATGCTCAATTGCCCTTAAGTAAATTATGAGATGATCACTCCAAAAAGAATTGAATTGCAGAACACAAAAAACAGAGTTGCTGTATTTTAATTCTCAGAATTTTTACCGAAACCAATAAATCACAGAAAAATTATGAAAAATAGGATCAATTATACTGGTTTCAACGAAGCAAAAATCATGCAATTCGGAGTTTTATGCAGGGAGAAATAATTCAGACAACAGGGTAATTACGGGCTGCAACTAGATTGTCTTCCCCGTTTATAATCCCTGCTACGAAGTTATAACCCAATGGATCCCCTACACGCCCTAGGAACACCCCGTGGAATGGGAGGAGGAGGCTTGCGCCTCGCTTAGTTCCTAGGACCGGACGTCCTGGGGAGTCTACTTCGAGCAGACAAAATAAAAAGAGAACAATCAAAACAAGCAAGCAAGCAAATCAGAAACCCTAGACTGGGCTCTGATACCAAAAATGATGCAGAACAAATAAAGGGACGCGATGCGGAAGTAAATTAAGATTAACTAATTTTTTTGTTGTTTTTATATGTTCGTAGAAGTTGGCTTCAAATCAAAGAAAAGTTAACCTAACATTGAAAGAGACTAATATGATAATTGAAAGCACAATTTTAAGGAAACTAAAGTATCAGAGTAGTTCAGAAGCAACGGATCGCTGGGGGTTGAGAAACTCCCAGACCTAGGGTTTCGCTCCGAACTTTCAGCAGAACAGAAATAAAGAGAAGAGATGGTTTACCTAACCAGACAATGATCTTCACAGATTTTGGTGGAAGAACTCTCCCGAGCAGATTGTTGGATCCTCGGATTCAGATTTCTTCGCAATGGATCCTCCAGTACTGGTCTTTTGGCGGGTTGGCTTCTCCTGAACTCAAGATCTGGAAGAGAAGAAAAACAATTGATGGAATCAGAGAGTCAAGGGAGAATTTACCAGGTTGATGAACTTGAAGATTGAAATTGCTGAAAACTGGATTCTCCTGGAAGCTGATGTGATTTTCCTTGGAACTTGCTCTGGATCTGAAGTAGCCGGACTGGATCTGGATGAAGGTGGATGGCCTGGACTTGTAGAGAGAGAGAGGCCGTGGGAGATGGATGGATCTAGGGTTTGATGGATTGAAAATAATGAAGGGTGGCTAGGGTTTTGGGATTTCAAGTGGCTAATCTAGGGTTTTGGATAAAGATGGAGATCTCTCACCTCCTCAAAGCTCCAATGGAACCCGGATTACCCCCTCACGGAGCTCAACACTTAGAATAGTGCGGAACAAGAGAAACCTAGGTTGCTCAACACAAGAGAATAGCAAAAATAATTTTTCTTCATTGATTTTTTTAAGGTTACAAAGAGAGGTCTATTATATAGACCTAAAATTTTCTCCTAGCTTGTACAAATTCCCATGTGGGACTAAACTCTTCCAACCCCTAGATTAGTTAGAAAATCCTCTCCCTTGGCCGACCAAGAGTCCAAAAAAAATTGGGACGGCCATAAAGGAATTGTTTTGGAACTTTTATGGCACCTCCTTTGGAGTTGGATTTGGATTTGGAGTCCTCTTCTTCTTATGGTATTTCTTCTTTTCTTCCACTCCAAGTTAAGCTCTTTGATTTTGATTTGAACTTCAATTAGGAGTAGGTTGGATGTCCTTCTTTGATTTCTTCTCCAAGAGAAGTTTTCTTCCTTCTTTGCTTAGGTAAATTAGGCAGGTGTGGGCGCCTCCTTTAATTTAGCCTCCAATTTGATTTTTTTCTTCTTTGGATGTGGGGACCATGACACTGGGATGCCTCTATGGCGCCTCCTGGACTCTGGTGTGTGCTCGGAGTGTGGCTGGGCGTGTGGCCTCCACTTGCTTGAACCTTGAGTTGATTGGAAGAGAAATGTGGCACCATTTTGGACCAAATTGAAACCACATTGGGACTTGCACCGAGTCAACATGACTCAACAAAATTTAAATGGTGACTCAATAAATAAAATAAATAAACTGGTTGACCAGGTCAACCTTTATTACAAACCCTAATTTCTCGGGCAATGTCAATCAGAGATCCAAATGGAGCTCTGAAGTCTTCTTCTGAGTCTGGTGCCCGCACCATGCTTGTGTTGCCTTGGACTTGAGGAGTACCCCTAGCAGCAAGATCTAGGAGGAGGACCTGGTGGCCTAGGGTTTTGGAGGAAGGGGTGTTGGTGGCTAAGTTGGAAGATGGATGGGATGGCTAGGGCTTGGAAGATGGATGGGTGGCTAAGGTTGGAAGATGAAAGATTGTTGGTTGGTTAGGCCTCTCACCCTCTCCCTCATGGAGTGTCAATGCACAAAGCACAATAATTGAAGAAGAAGACCTTCAAAATTTTCCTTCATCAAACTTGGTTTTACATGGAGAAGGATGGGTTTTTATAGCTCATCCATGCTCCTTTAGAGACTAGAATTTTATTAGGAGTTCATACATGAAATAAGAAACAAAATAAGGAGGTGCCACACTTGGTTTCCTTATTTGCTTAGGCACCATATGTCTTCCATATTGGGCTTGGGTGGCTTGCATGAAACAAGGGAGAAGGGGACCACTCCATTCCTTCTTGGTCTAGGTGCCCAAATGATTCCAATTTTGCTTGAGGATGTTGCATGAAACAAGGAGGGAAGGGACCAGTCCTCTTTCCTTATTTGCTTGGTCATTCATTACTTTCCTTCCTGGCTTGCAAGAAACACGGCCGCCATCTACTTTCTTTCTAGGGCTGGGCAGCTAAAACTTTCTATCTAGGGAGGATGTGGGGCACCATCTTGCTTGAGTGGGGACCACTATGGGTGGCGCATGAAATCTTCCATATGTGCTTGAGTGGGGACCATTGGAGGTGGTGCAAGGAATGTGATGCTTCAACCTCTTGTCTAGGTCTTCAACTTCTTGATTACAAGCTCCGACTTAACTCAATTGAACTACAGACTCTGACTTAACTCAATTGAATTATAGACTCTGACTTAACTTCAGTACATGACTCAAACTGATAGGACTGAGTAATAGCTAACTGGACTCAAATGAAGAAAAAGGTGACAGACTCCCAATACATTAATTAGAGATCCAAATGGATCCCTGCAATCTTTGTCTGATCCTGGTGCCCTCACCATCCCCCTTAGATCTAGCACCATCAAAGTCCTCTAAGCTAGCTAGATATCCCACCCCCATGAAAATTTGATCAATATACTCTTTTGAATACCCTGCATGCATAAATTTTGATGCAGGTTAGGGTGTAACTACTTAAGACAAGGAAATTGTAGACAAGGTCGGGGAAGCGCAGTCCCAACAAGTGCTATCCGTACCATCATGACTATTGCTATAACATGGAGTGCATAAAACTCCAAGATGAAATCGAGTTTATTCATTATGGCTGCTTGGATAGATTTCTCTAGGACTAGAGGGAGAAGTGTGATACTCAAGAGTGTTCACGTTTACCAGATCTACCATCAAGACTAGGGGAACTAGCTGATCAACCTAACAAAGAAGATGTTCACACCATCATTGGAGGGCCAGAGGAGGAAGTTGAATTAAACAAGATGCAAAAGCTTAAGAAGGTTATTACCTTTACTCGAGCTGATGTTGAGGGAGTACAATATCCCTATCATGATGCCATGGTTGTAACCTTGAATATTGATGATTATGATGTACATCGTGTGCTTGTTGATAATGGAAGCTCAATAGATGTGTTGTTTTATGATGCTCTTGTAAGAATGAATATTTGTCATGAACAGCTAGAAAGGTTCGATGCACTAATAACAGGATTTTTGGGAGAACTAGTTCCTATTGAAGGGCCATCACACTGCTAGTGATAGCTGGAAGTAGCCCTTGGTGATCCTAGGAATAGCTTAACTTCATAGTTTTGAAGACCCCCTCAACTTACAATGCCATCTTCAGCCACCCAAGGTTGATTGCCCTCCATGCCAGTATCAACCTATTATCTATTCATAAGGTTTTCTACCTTGCATGGGGTTGGAGAGGTGTGAGGGAACCAAGCCTTGGTAAGATAGCGCTATTTGGTGCCTCATCAAGCTAAACCCTCAAGTGCCTTCCTGTCTACCAAGGATGAGCTGACCAAAGAAAGGGGAGAGCCTGTAGAAGATCTTGAGGCTATCCCTCTGCACGATGAGTGTTGACTCTGTTATTGATTTTGATGATTAACAAAATACTTAAGTAGTTTGAGTACTAACAGTTCTTTGAAGTATATTTTTAATAGAAAAATGTACTCATCAAATTAGCTAAATTGAATTGCTTGTCAAAAGATTGAAGAAGCCCATTCTAGGGATGAAACATCAGTGATTAATGGACTTAAGTATTTAAGACTTTCTTGAAAGGAATTAATGAGTTCAGTTGAAAAAGGATTCAGTAGAGTATCAACCATTTTTGAAGAAGTTTCAGCAAGTGTCGACTCAAAGTGTCGACTCCTAGTTCAAGTGTCGACTCATGATAGTGCAAGTGTCGACTCAAGCTGGAACGTAGAAAAAGTTTCAGTTGCCATGCTTGAAGTGTCAACTCATGCAGCTGAAGTGTCGACTCAAGGCATCAACTCAAAGCCTGAGATAGAATTTTTCCAGAACATGCTGAAATCCAAGATCTGCCTCAAGTGCTGACTCATGTGTCGACTCACTAGATGAAGTGTCGACTCACTTGAGATTTTGAGAGAGCTTCAATGAAAAATTTTGGACTAGGTGTCGACTCATGGAATTTAAGTGTCGACCCTAAGTATTGACTCACAGCCTGAAGTGTCGACACTTGGAGTTATGAGAATAATAACGGCTAGTTTTTCAAATACAGAACTCGGCCCTTTTAGCTCCCAATGTCTAGTTTCATGTCTCTAATGGTCATAAACCCTCTCTTAAGCCTTGGGATGGTATTTAAGTGATTTAAATTGAAGTAGAATTAATGGAGAAAGAATAGAGAATCAGAAAAAAGAATGAAAGCAAGTGAATTCACTCATACATTCATTAAGAGCAATTACTTCCAAGAAAAGAAGCCTTCAAGCATTCAAAGCAATCAAAAACCTTCAAGTCCAACAACTTTTGAGCATTGATTGAGGCTTCATCGAATCGAAGACAAGCATTTTCATTAAGCTTCAAAAAGATAACAGCTTTTATTAGAAAGCTTTTCTTGTATTCTTTACTTCAATTCATACTTTGTTGTGAAGGTTTTTGGCGAGCCTAAGAACAAAACCAAGGAGATTTTTGGTTAGCCTAGTTGAAAATCAGGGAGGTTTTTGGTTAGCCTTGTTGAAAACCAAGGAGGTTTTTGGTTAGCCTTTGAAAACCAAGAGGTTTCTTTTGGTGAGTCTTGTGTAAACCAAAAGGGATTTTGATTAGTGAGCCCAAAAAACTAATCAGCTATAATCATGTGTGATTATAGTGAATTCCCAAGTGGACCTTGGGGAGTGGATGTAGGTGCCTTGGAGAGCACTGAACCACTATACTTGCCTTATGTTTGTGGTTGATTGTTTCCTCTCTACTTGCTCGTACTTTTATTGCATTTAACTTTTCGCTGCATACTCTTTAAGAGCACACTATACTTGTATCTCTCTAGCACTTGTTTTGTTTATTGATTTGGCACACTTACTCGCAAATAACTTTTAGAAATCCAATTCACCCTCTCTCTTGGGTTTCTTATTGGGCAACAATGGGAACCCTTAGTATATAGTTCAAATTTGTTCCAAGCTAGATGAGACTACAAAGCAACAACTTGTTGTCTTTCTGAAGAAAAATGCTGATGTCTTTCTTGGTCTTTTATAGATATGCTAGGTATTAAGTTAAAGGTGATGATGCATCACCTGAATGTTGATCCAAACTACTAGCTGGTAAACCAAAAGAAAAAGAAATTTTTTCATAGTCTACAGAAAGCAATAGTCGGTGAGAGCTATGGCTAATCTAGTAGGCCAAGATGCCCTTACCTAGCTCAACGATGATGGGGGCTGACCCTCTCCATCCATCCTTGCTATGGGGCTAACTTATAAGACCCTATTCAATGGTGAGGGCTAAGCTATAGGACTCTCACCAGACATAGCATAGGGGGCTAACCTACCAGACCCCTAGCTCAATGATGATGGGGCTGACCCTTGTCCATCCATCCCTGCCACAAGGCTAACTTATAAGACCTTGTTCAATGGTGAGGGCTAACCTATAGGACCCTTAGCGATGTAGTGTTAGAGGCTAACTTACAAGACCCATGGTTCAATGATGATGGGGGCTGACCTTTATCTATCTATCCCTACTATGGGGCTAACTTATAAGACCCCATTCAACAATGAGGCTGATCTATAGGACCCTCAACCAATGCAGCATCAGGGGTGGTGTGGGCGCTAGGATCAGATAGAGGCTCCTCAATCCTTTATGGATCTTTGATTAGGGTTTCAATTGATTGGGTCCTGTAATAAGGCTTCAAGCATGAACATTTTTATTTTTGAGTCATGTACTTAGTTCCAATTTTTGTTTTAGTCTTGTAATTTGGCTAATTTGGTCAAGTTAGGGTCAATTGGTCCTGTAATTAGCCGAATTGGTTCAATCTCGAGTCAATTTGAAGATGGGATCAAGCTAGTTTGAAGATCGGTTCACAAGTGGGCAATCAAGCAAAGCCCAATTAAAGAAGAGTCAAGCCACCTTTCCTCCACACCAAGTAGGAGTGCCAACTGGAGTGCCACATCATCAATGCCACATGGCATGGAAGGCACCACTTCAGCTCATGAGGAGTGCCACATCATCAGTGCCACATGGCATGGGGAGGCCAACTTCACCAAGCTGCTTTGGGCAGCAACTAGAGTGCCACATCATCAATTCCACATGGCATGGGAGGCACCACTTCAGCTCATGAGGAGTGCCACATCATCAGTGCCACATGGCATGGGGAGGTGCCACTACACCGAGCTCCTTTGGGCGGCCAAGTCAAGATGAAAAAATTCAAATTCAAATTCTTGTTTAACTCCCATTAATCTTTCCTTGATCCAAGTAGACAATATCCACAAAACACTCCCCATATCAAGCCTCCCCTTGATCCAAGCCAACAACATCCTCACTCTACTCCAAAAATCAAGCTACCAAGATCAAGCTTCATGGAAAGATTCAAAATTCAAAAGTTAGATGCCAAGTTTCATGAAGGAGGAATTCAAAATTCAAATGGGCACCCCTTGATTCATGCAGACAACATTCTCTCTTCACTCCCCCAAATCAAGCTCTGTAACTCCCCTTTTCAAATTTTGAATGTAGACTTGGGTGCTTATAAATGGACCCTAACCCTCTTGTAAGAATTTTTAATGTTGATGAAATGAAAAGAAATTTTGAAGTCATTCTTCTAGCCCTTGTCTTCTACACTAGGAACTCTGAGAGGGAGCGCCTTTGTCCTTCGGGGCATCGAGGGGTGAGAGGCCCTGAGTTACTATCCTTTTGTGCAAACCACCTTCCCATCTTCAAGTTTGGATGCCATCTGGAAGATCCACCTGGGTGCCTAGCAAGAAAAACCTCATCCACCACCATTCTCAACTTTTGTTTCCTCATTTCTTACTTATTTCTTGATGATTTCTAACTCTTCAATTGGGTGCTCGCAGGTTCTCCAGGTGCCACGGACAACGAAGTTGGTCTCCCTTGCCTTTGCGACCATCAGACGGAAAGCTAGTGAATCCGCAGGGTTGAAGGCTTGATCCTCTAGGCCACATCCGCGAGAGCGAGTGAACTCCGCATCGGGCGTATCAGAGTTTTTCAAGGTTTGCATGCCTAAACTCCTAAGTACATATTGATCTAAGAGCTAAGTCTTGCGGGGTTTCTCAATCCTGGGGTCCTCTCATTATCCTTGTTTAGGGGCTATTTTGCTTGCTTAAAGTTCTTATCTTTATAGAATCTCTAAATCTGCTCTTTGCTTGTCTTCGAGAATCCTTAAATCCACTAAAACTTTAAAAAAAAAATTAACAAGAAACATCATTTGCATCAGCATGCATCTTAGCATCTCTCAGTCCCACATCAAGTATGGTATCAGAGCATGGTTAGGACATAGTTCTTCTTAAGTACTTGGATTGGGTGCTTCACCATGGCCGTCCGGTCATAGGAAAACATAGGGCTACAAGACCCTCACATCCCATTCAATGGGAATTTTCTATGGTGTGTAGGGGTGTCGATGTGATTGACCCTTGAAGGGGAACACAAGAAGATAGGTTTAGATCCTTAAGAAAAAAGTTTTGCATCTTTGATTTCAGCATCTTTAGAAATTCAGCAACCCAGTAAATAGTCTGTTATTTTAGTTGTTTCTACCTGTAAGAACCTCTGATTTTTATGATTTTTTTTTTAATTCCATATAATTGAAAGTAATTTTTAGAATTTTTTTAGATTTTATTAGAATCTGTAGAATTTCTACATGCTGGAATACTACCTGAGAACAAATCTATTCTTAAATTCCAGCAAGTGCATTTCATCACACTTTCATTTCCCAGATAGTTTAAGTTTGCATTTAAGTTCATAATTTTATTTCTAGCATCTTATTTCTGCTAATATATATCAAAATCCAAAAATAAAACTTAGATACATTTCATTAGGTCATGTGTATGCCATCATTTTCATAATTAACTTAAGGGCGTCAATATCACAAGATAAGGGAAGGAGGTCATTACCTTTCCTTAACCCAAAAACCACCACCCTTGCATTACGAACCTAAACCTGATCTAAAATTAAGTAGCAACCTAATAGTTTAGGGACACCCACGAGTCAGGTTTAACCATTTTGGGGAAGCTGGTTACACGCAATCCTTCAATTAGTACCGGGAAGCTGGTGTCTAAGGCAAGAGGTCTAGCATTAAACGACCTAAGCAGTGTTGTGGTTCATTAATTGGGTCCTTGCAAAAGCAAGGGGGGCCTCCCACACTCCTATATCTTACCTGGCCGGTGAAAGGGATAGTTGCTGTGCTGTGTGTCTTCTATGTTGATCTATTCTGATTGAACTCCTAGGTCTAGCAAAACCATAGCACCGTTCTTTGTGTGTTGCATATCAACTAGGTCAGGAGTCCCATATCACCCACACTACTCTCAGTCAAGTGAACCCATGGAGAACAACCTCAAGAATCAACTTAGGCTCATCACTGAGCAGCTTGCCAAGTTGATCCAAAGAGCTGATAGATTTGAAACAAGGCTAGGAACCCTAGAGAGGACCTGGGAGCCTCACACTGAACCAGAGTTTGAATCACCTCCCCACCCTAGGAGATTCCCTCAACATGATCCCTCCTTGGAGGCTGAGCCCAGAAGAGTCTATTACCCTAACACAGCCGAAGAGGTTCACCCTAGGGGACACCCAATCATGAGTTCATGGACTAGTTTAAAAGAGGATCTAGTAGCCTGAAAGAAAAGAAGCTAGAAGTTAACCTGATCAAGGGTAAAGAGTTAGAGAACGTGATGACTAAGGGAACCCCTACCATAAAAGAGATTCATGAACCAACCCAGAGAAAAGAAACTTCTGAAGAATTTCAGGGAGAAAAGATTGAGCCCATTGAGAATTTAAGTGAAGAAACCCTTGAGCCTATTGAGAAATCCAAAGAAGACATCTATGAATCAAGTCTAGTGGAGAAGTGTGATGAAGATGGACCCAAGGTTCAAATCACTAAGGAACTAATAGAAAAAGATTGGTGTAGGCACCAAAGTTCGAAAGAGGCTTCAGTTTAATTTAGTATGGCTTTATTTTTTTTATTGAACTTGTGTCTTGTAAATAGAGTAATTTTACTTCTTTAATTGAATTTGAGTCATGTTATTAGGGTTGGGTTTATTTCAATTTGGTTTCTTTTGAGTCCATTTGGATTTTTGAGTCCAATTAGGGTCAAATTGGTCTTATATTTAGTGAGTTTAGTAGTTGGGTCCAAAAGAGGTTTGGAATTGGTTCAATGTAAGCAAGCTCACTTGAAGATTGGATGCATTCAACCACTCCAACAATTTAATCCAAGGAGGATGCGACTTCAGCAAGCATTGTTGGATGCCATGTCAACCTCCCAACCACTTGGTGTACACCTCATCAAGCTATATCACCACATGCCACATTAACAAGGGGAATTCAAATTCAAAGGAGCCTGCCAAGGTGTTTCAACCTTCCACCCTTATAGCTAGATAAAGTTGCAATTCCCATGAAAAGCTCCATGTAATTCAAATTTCCACCCTTATAGCTAGCAACTTCCCATGAAAAGCTCCATGTATTTTGAAATTTCAAAGTTCTTTGAAGGCTTATAAAATCTTCTCCAAGCTCTCTTGTAAAGGGATGATCATATGAATGAAAAGTTAAAGTTTCTTTTCTTCCATTTGTGTTATTAAATGTCCACCGAGAGGGAGTGGGTGAGAGGCCCTTAGCAACTTCAAGAAAAGCCATTTTTCATGCCAAAAACCATTAGCATATTTTCCATTCCATCCAATCACTCCATTCCATCTTCCAAGGTGCAAGGAAACCCTTCAAAGGAGGCCGGCCAAGCTACTTCCACTCCACAAAACTTCTTCTCAACTTCAACCTTCATTTCATTAGTATTCCACCTTTCAAATTCCTTTTTAACTCTAATATGGTTTGTGTAGGATCCCTGAGATTTCCAGGTTCCAAAGAAGAAGGTCTTACGAGACAAGAAACAGAGACAAGAAGTCCTACATTCTAGAGGAATCTCCTTGTCATCCAAGAGCTTCATCCTTAAGTGTAATCCTTCCAATCGCTGAAATGTTAATGGCCGAGTATCCCTCTACCAGTGTTCTCAGATCTGAAATATTAGAGTAATTAAGCCCTAGCATGTATGGTTTCTTAGCCACAAAGATCCTTTCTCTTTACTACTTTGAAAGTTCTCATTCAACTCTAGCTTAACATGCAAATCCCTACATGAAGATTTCAGTTTTGTTTACATGGAAAAGTAGCCTAGCTTCACTTCATTTTTTATTTAGTTACTACTGTCCTCCAAGGTTGCATCATTCCATTTCATCCCACGTCAAATTGGTATCAGTGCATGGTAGGTTAGGGCTAGCATCTTCTTCAGTACTTGGATTGGGTGCTTTACCATTGCCGTTCGGTTATAAGAAAAAGAAGGGCTACAAGACCCTCACATCCCATTCAATGGGGATTCCTATGGCGTGTAGGGGTGTCGATGTGATTGACCCTTGAAGGGGAACACAAGAAGATAAGTTTTAAATCCTAAAGAATAGTTTTGCATCATTGGAATCTAGCATCTTTAAAATTTCTGCTATTCTGTCCTATTTGCATTGTCTGAGTTCCAGGAACTGCCCAACACAGCACAGATTTTATTTTTAATTTCCTTTCATCTGGTATATCATATATGAGTTAGGAAGGTTTTGTGTTTTTTTTTTAATTTTTTGTCACTGATACATAGCACTCTTCAGCCCCACTTCAGAACGGCAACACACACAAATTCTGCACCTGAAATTAGGATTTATATGCATGTTTGCACTCATCTCATGATAAATTGATTTAAGGGCATCAATATGACATAGGGGCAGGATTTAATCACCTGTCCTTAGCCAAAAACCACCACCCTGCATAGCGAACCCAATCCTTAATTAAAACTGAGTAGTACTCTAATTCCTAGGGACATGCACAGGTCTAGTTCAAGTCATTTGGGAAAACTAATGCACCCACTCCTGCATCTATTTCTGAAAGCTGGTGTCTAGGCTAGGGGTCAAGTGGCAAACGCTCTAAGCAATTCTTGTGGTTTTTAATTAGGATCCAACGAGAGCTGGGAGAGCCTCCCATAGACCCACCCCTTTCCTGGCCAGTGGATAGGATAGCTGTTGATTTGGTTGTACCTAGTCAACTAACCTTACTTGAGTTACTAGGTCTAGCAAACTCCTAGCCCGAGTTTGAGTCGTGTGTGCATGGCAGCTAGATCAAGAGCACCCTACCAACAAACCCAAGCATAATCGAGTGTAACCATGGACCAAAATTTTGAGACCTTGATGAAAACCCTAAATGACCAAATGACCAGACTGAACCAAAACCTGACTGACCAATTAGCCCAGACCAACCAAAGCATGACTGATCAGATGGCCCTCATCACTGCTAGGCTTGATCGATTAGAGGCTCGTACCCCTAGAAGAACCCATGAAGTCCAAAATGAATTAGAGCCTGAACCAGAGTTTGATACACCCATCAACCCTAGAAGGGCTCTGCACCATGACCTTTTCCCTGAACCCAATCCTTGGAGGCCTCATCAAGACCCTTTCTTTGAGCCAAATCCTAGGAGACCCAACCCTGATCGAGTCCATGACCCGAACCCTAGGAGAGCACACCATGACCTAGCTTATAAGCCAAATCCTAGGAGACCCAACCAGGATCAAATGGACCATGATGAACGAGCCCTTAGGAACATTAGGTTGGAAGCTCCCACTTTTGATGGAAACCTAGATCCTATGGTTTATATAGACTGGGAGGAAAAGATGGATCAGTATTTTGAGTGGTATGACATGACTGAGGAGACAAAGTGTAAATTTAGGAAGCTTAGGTTAATTCGTCAGGCTAGCCTATACTGGGGAAATGTTGAAAGGTTCATTGGACAGAGAGGTGATGTTCCCATTGTAACCTGGAGGGCAATGAAGCTTAGGTTTAGGGAGAAGTACCTTCCCATGTCCTACCACCAAAGACTTTTAGACCAGTGGCAGAGATTTACCCAGGGGACCAAGACAGCTGAGTACATTGCAAAATTTGATGAGTTTGTGATGAGATGCAATGTCGATGAATCTGAATCAGTTACCTTGTCTAGGTTCAGAGCCTAATTAAGGGAAGAGATCCAGAAGGAGTTGTTCTTAAGAGAAGTCTATGATTTAGAGCGAGCCTACCAGGTAGCACGAGATGCTAAGAGATTTAATAGGGGACCAATTTACTTTAGACCAGAACCCCCTAGGACTAGTGCACCTAGTCAGCAGCCAGGATCAAGTCAGATGCGACCAAACTGAACAAACCCTAGTACACTTCTGACCCATTGAGATGATAGGGGTAAAGCACCAGAAGTTCAGAGAACCCCAAACCCTAATGCTCCTTGTTTCAGATGTCATAAGATAGGCCATTATGCTAGCAATTGCCCAACTAGAGCCTTGCACATAAGAGAATTAGCGAAGAATGAGTCTGAACCCATAGAGCCCCTAGATGATTGTGTTGAGGAAGTATATCAGGCTAAGGATAATTTGGTAGATGAGTATGAAGGTGACGAGGATCATGTAGAGGCTAACCTTTTGGAAGTAGTTAGATGCATCCTTACCCAGACTGAGATCCAGGAAGATTAGCATAGGACTAACATCCTACATACCTTTGTCAAGTTAGGGGATAAGGTATGTAAGATAATCATAGATAGTGGAAGTTATGTGAATGCCATATCCATTAGTGCTGTCAAAACTTTAGGCTTATCCACGGTTCCCCATCCAAATCCCTATAAGGTTTCTTGGATAGAGTCCACCTCAGTTCCTATCAAGCTTAGGTGTCTAGTCCAAATCCAATTGCAGTCCTATCAGGAGAAAGTGTGGTGTGACGTCCTACCAATGGGAGTGAGTAGTATCATCTTAGGTCGACCCTAGTTATTTGACCATGATGCAACCCTTTATGGCCGATCTAATTCTTGTGCATTTATGCACTTTGGAAAGAAGTTTGTGATCAACCCTACACCAACTAAGGACACTATTAAGAGAGGATCGAGCCACCTAAAGGAAAAGAAGACTGGAGTCAACCTGATAACCACAAAAAAAATTGAGCAAGAGCTCACTGAGGGTACACCTATTTGGATCTTAACTACTAAGGAAATTCAAGAGCCTTCCTAGAAAGAACACCCTCAGAAAGTGGTTGAAGTGTTAGAGAACTTTAAGGATGTGTTTCCAAATGACCTACCTGACCACCTTCCACCACTTAGGGACATCCAACACGCCATTGATTTAGTCCCAGGAGCAACCCTACCCAACCTCTCACATTATAGGACGAACCCTACCGAACACCTATAATTACAAAGACAAGTAGGAGACCTCCTTAGGAAAGGATTTATTAGGAAAAATTTGAGCCCTCGTGCAGTACCCGCATTATTGACCCCTAAGAAAGATGGCACTTGGAGGATGTGCATTGACAGTCGTACCATTAATAAGATCACAACTAAATATAGGTTTTCCATGCCCCATTTGGACGACATGTTAGATATGAAGGCCAGAGCAACAGTATTTTCAAAGATTGACCTTAAGAGTGGCTATCATCAGGTTAGGATTAGACCTGGGGATGAGTGGAAGACTGCGTTTAAGACCAAGGTGGGTCTTTTTGAATGGGTAGTATTGCCTTTCGGACTGTCCAATGCTCCTAGCACCTTTATGCGGATTATGAACCAAGTCTTACGATTATTTATAAGAAAGTTTATCGTAGTTTACTTCGACGACATTCTTATATATAGTAGGATCCAAGAGGATCATTTAGACTATTTGAAGCAAGTTTGTTTAAGCTCATAGGAAAAATAGTCTCTATGCAAACTTGAAAAAGCATAATTTCCTCACCAATAGAGTCATTTTCCTAGGTTTTGTTATCACACCTGATGGAGTTTCTGCTGACCCCGAAAAGATTAAGTCAATTATAGAGTGGCCTGTGCTAGATAGTGTTCATGAAGTACGAAGTTTTCATGGCCTAGCTACTTTTTATAGAAGATTCATTCGGGGAGTTAGCACCATAATTGCACCAATCACGGATTACATTAGGAAGGGCCATTTTGAATGGACCAAAGCTGCTGTTAGGGCCTTCCTAGACATTAAGAAGAAAATGATACAAGCACCTATCTTAAGACTGCCTGATTTTTCCAAGGTTTTTGAGGTGTCTTGTGTTGCCTCTAGAGTAGGTATTGGTGGAGTTTTGAGCCAAGAGAATCACCCTATAGCCTTTTTTAGTGAAAAACTGAATGTGGCTAAATTAAAATACTCCACCTATGATAAGGAACTTTATGCGATAGTCCAAGCTTTAAGGTATTGGAAGCACTACCTTTTAGCATTGGAGTTTATCCTTTACTCTGATCATGAAGCACTCCAGTTCCTCAATTTTCAGAAGAAACTGAATCCTAGGCATGGTAAGTGGGTAGAATACATTCAGGCATACACCTTTGTATTGAAACACCATGCCAAGATTGAAAACTATGTAGCTGATGCCCTAAGTCGTCGATCCTTATTTTTGACATCAATTAGCACTGAAGTCATAGGATTCGATAGGTTGAAGGAAGAATACCCAAGTTGTCCTGACTTTAGTGAAGTTCATCAAACTCTACAACATGGACCATCTAGCATATTTAGCGATTACACTCTACGTGATGGTTTTCTTTTTAAGGACAATAAGCTATGTATCCCATGAACATTGATTAGAGACTTCTTAGTATGGGAAATTCATGTTGGAGGATTGGCTAGCCACTTTGGAAGAAATAAGACCATATTAATTGTTGAGGAGAAATTTTACTGGCCAGGCCTTAAGAGACACGTAGCCAATATTGTTGCCCGATGTAGGATGTGTGCTGTTGCCAAACATCAAAAGTAAAACACATGGTTATACACTCCTTTACCCATGCTTGAGTGTCCATGGCAGGATCTTAGCATGGACTTTGTTTTAGGATTGCCCAAGATCCTTAGGAAACATGATTCAATCTTTGTAGTGGTTAACATATTTTCAAAGATGGCCCATTTTATACCATGTTCCCAAACTTTTGATACCTTTATGGTAGCCAAGCTTTTTCTCGATCAAGTAGTCAAATTGCATGGGTTACCTAAGACCATTATTTCTGATTGGGATGTCCGTTTCACGAGTTACTTTTGGAAAACCCTTTGTCACCTATTAGGAACAAAACTAAACTTCTCAACTGCTTAACACCCCCAGACTGATGGACAAACCGAAGTAGTAAATAGAAGTCTAGGGAACTTATTGAGGTGTCTTGTTGGAGAGAGTCTGGGAAACTGGGATTTGCTATTACCTCATGCCGAATTTGCTTACAACAGCTCAGTCAATTGGTCTACTGGTAAGAGTCCCTTTGAGATAGTCCATGGTTATAAACCTAGGAGACCTATCGACCTCATTCCATTACCCACTCATGCACGAATGTCTGAGTCCGCTGAGTCATATGCATGGCATATTAAGGACTTGCATAAGAAAATTAGTAGGAAAATTCAAATGAGCAATGAAGTCTTTAAGCAAATGGCCAATTCACGTAAACAAATGAAAGAACTCAATGTAGGGGACTCTGTAATGGTTAAACTTAAACCTGAAGGGTTCTCGTTGGGAACTATGAAGAAACTACATGCCTAGGGAGCTAGACCTTTCAAAGTATTAAAGAGAGTTGGACCTAATGCATACATGTTAGAGTTACCACCAGATTATGGCATTAGTTCAACATTTAATATTTCAGATCTGAAAGAATACAAAGAGCCGACATTAATTCCTAGTGAGCCTTTTGGACCTTATCCAACCTTTGAGAGTGAAACCCTACCTGAGTGTCCACCAGCACCACAACCAGAATAGAGAGATAGGATTGAAAGTATTATGGATGATCATGTAATTACCACTAGAAATAAGGGCTATCAATGTTATCTGGTTTGATGGCAACGAAGACCCCAATTTGAGGATTGCTGGATCACCCGAGAGGATCTGCAGTAAATTGATCCAGACCTACTAGAAAGATATCAAAGTCAGACCAGTCCATACTCGACAGGGTCGAGTTCCTCCCACCCTGAGAGAATTGGTGCGGGCACCAAAGCTCGAAAGAGGCTTCAGTCTAATTCAATATGGCTTTAATTCTTTCATTGAACTTGTGTCTTGTAAATAGAGTAATTTTACTTCTTTAATTAAATTTGAGTCATGTAATTAGGGTTGGGTTTATTTCAATTTGGTTTCTTTAGAGTCATTTGGGTTTTTGAGTCCAATTAGGGTCAAATTGGTCTTGTATTTAGTGAGTTTTGTAGTTGGGTCCAAGAGAGGTTTGGAATTGGTTCAATGTAAGCAAGCTCACTTGAAGATTGGATGCATTCAACCACTCCAACAATTTAATCCGAGGATGCCACTTTAGCAAGCATTGTTGGACGCCATGTCAACCTCCCAACAACTTGGTGTACACCTCATCAAGCCACATCACCACATGCCACATCACCAAGGGGAATTCAAATTCAAAGGAGCCGGCCAAGGTGTTTCAACCTTCCACCCTTATAGCTAGCTAAAGTTGCAATTCCCATGAAATCTCCATGTAATTCAAATTTCCACCCTTATAGCTAGCAACTTCCCATGAAAAGCTCCATGTATTTAAAATTTTCAAAGTTCTTTGGAGGCTTATAAAATCTACTCCAAGCTCTCTTGTAAAGGGATGATCATATGAATGAAAAGTTAAAGTTTCTTCTCTTCCATTTGTGTTATCAAATGTCCTCCGAGAGGGAGTGGGTGAGAGGCCCTTAGCTACTTCAAGAAAAGCCATTTTCCATGCTAAGAACCATTAGCATATTTTCCATCATCCAATCACTCCATCCCATTTTCCAAGGTGAAAGGAAACCATTCAAAGGAGGCCGGCCAAGCTACTTGCACTCCACCAAACTTCTTCTCAACTTCAACCTTCATTTCATTAGTATTCTACCTTTCAAATTCCTTTTTAGCTCTAATATGGTTTGTGTAGGATCCCCGGGATTTCCAGGTTCTAAAGAAGAAGGTCTTCCGAGTCAAGAAATAGAGATAAGAAGTCCTACCATCTAGAGGAATCTCCTTGTCATCCAAGAGCTTCATCCTTGAGTGTAATCCTTCTAATCACTGAAATGTTAATGGCCGGGTATCCCTCTTTCAGTGTTCTCAGATCTGAAATATTAGAGTAATTAAGCCCTAGCCTGTGTGGTTTCTTAGCCACAAAGATCATTTCTCTTTACTACTTTGAAAGTTTTCATTCAAGTCTAGCTTAACATGAAAATCCCTACATGAAGATTTCAATTTTGTTTACATGGAAAAGTAGCCTAGCTTCACTTCACTTTTCATTTAGTTACTACTATCTCCTCCTAGGTTGCATCATTCCATTTCATCCCGCATCAAAGATCCTGAACCCACTATAGAATTTGAAGAAGTGACTGAGCCAGTATCAAACATAGTAGATAAAAGTGAGGGTTTGCAAGTGTTGCCCATAAAGGAGGTCCAGGAACAAGTTTCTAAGGAACAACTCCAGGAAGTAGACATTAGTTTAGAGGACTTTCAAGATAAACTTTTCAAAGACCTTCCTAATGACCATCCACCATCTAGGAACACTCAGCCTAGCCTAGAACTTGCACCCATAGATCAATATTCAGATCTTAAGGTCATCCTAAGTGACCAAGGTCTATTTCATGCTTCCCATAAGTTACCCCAAGACTCCGATTCCCATTTCCTACCCTTCCCTGAGTCTTCTTATGTTTTTAGAGCCATTGGGTTACATTTTGTAGAGATTACCAGGTTGCATGAATCCTTAGAGCCCATCCCTTTTGCTACCTACTTTTGTTATACCTTGTGGCATTTGCTAGGGATCCATGGTAATTTTTCTTGTGCATACTAAACCAGGGTCAAACCTAGAAAGTCAATAGTTTGTTAGGTTTAGGCCCTAAAAGTCCAATAAAATTCCTCTCAATAGGTGTGCATAGTTGAGTCTGCTTTTTGTCAAGTATCAGTATCAGTCCCAGTGTCCGCAGAATCTTTTGCATAGCATATTTGAAGCATGCATAAAGAGATTAGCCAAAAATTAGCCTAAGTAATAATACAAACAAGAAATTGGTTGATTCCCAAAAGCAAGCCAAAGAATTTGACATAGGAGATTCTATAATGATTAGGCTTAGGCCTGAACGGTTTCCACTATGGACCGTTAAGAAACTTTATGCTCGTGGAGCTTGCCCCTTTAGAGTGATAAAGAGAGTTGGCCCTAATGCCTATGGCTTGAGCTACCCCCAGATTATGGCACTAGCTTGACTTTCAATATCTCGGACTTAGTCGAGTATAGGGAACCAACAAACATACCAAGCGAGCCATTCGGGCCTGACCTTTCATTTGAGAGCGAACCCGATGCAGAGTGTCCACCTCCAATTTTACCTGATAGAGGAGAGTGGATCGAGCATGTCCTGGATGATCAAGCTATCACCACCCGGGGCAAAGGCTATCAGCATTACTTGGTCCGATGGCAAGGCTGACCGGAGTTCGATGATTTGTGGATTACCTAGGAGGACTTGCAGCGCCTCGACCCTGACCTTTTGGAAAAATATTAAAGTCAAATCAACCCTTACTCAACAAGGTCGAGTTCCTCCCACCCTGGGAGAATTGGTGTGGGCACTAGGATCAGATAGAGGCTCCTCAATCCTCTATGGATCTCTGATTAGGGTTTCAATTGATTGGATCCTGTAATAAGGCTTCAAGCCTGAACATTTTTTTTTTTGTGTCATGTACTTAGTTCTAATTTTTATTTTAGTCTTGTAATTTAGCCAATTTGGTCAAGTTAGGGTCAATTAGTCCTATAATTAGCCGTATTGGTTCAAGCTCAAGTCAATTTGAAGATGGGCTCAAGCTAGTTTGAAGATGGGTTCACAAGTAGGTAATCAAGTCAAGCCCAATTAAAGAAGAGTCAAGCCACCTCTCCTCCACACCAAGTAGGAGTGCCAACTGGAGTGCCACATCATCAATGCCACATGGCATGGGGAGGTGCTACTTCACCAAGCTCCTTTGGGCGGCCAAGTCACGATGAAAAATTTAAATTCAAATTCATGTTTGACTCCCATTAATCTTCCCTTGATCGAAGTAAACAATATCCACACAACACTCCCCATATCAAGCCTCCCCTTGATCCAAGCCAATAACATCCTCACTCCACTCCACAAATCAAGCTAACAAGATCAAGCTTCATGAAAAGATTCAAAATTCAGAAGTTAGGTGCCAAGTTTCATGAAGGAGGAATTCAAAATTCAAATGGGTACCCCTTGATTCATGCAGACAACATCCTCTCTTCACTCCCCCAAATCAAGCTTTGTAACTCCCCTTTTCAAATTTTGAATGTAGACTTGGGTTCTTATAATAGGACCCTAACCCTCTTGTAAGAATTTTTAATGTTGATGAAATGAAAAGAAATTTTGAACTCATTCTTCTAGCCCTTGTCTTTTAGACTAGGAACTCCGAGAGGGAGCGCCTTTGTCCTTCAGGGCATCGAGGGGTGAGAGGCCTTGGTTACTATCGTTCTTCACAAACCACCTTCTCACCTTCAAGTTTGGATGCCATCTGGAAGATCCACCTGGGCGCCTAGCAAGAAGAACCTCATCCAACACCATTCTCAACTTTTGTTTCCTCATTTCTTACTTGTTTCTTGATGATTTCTAACTCTTCACTTGGGTGCTCGAAAGTCCTCCTGGTGCCACGGACAACGGAGTCGGTCTCCCTTGCCTTCGTGACCATCGGATAGAAAGCCAATGAATCTGCAGGGTTGAAGGCTTGATCCTCCAGGCCGCATCCATGAGAGTGAGTGAACTCGGTTTCGAGCGCATCAGAGTTTTTCAAGGTTTGCATCCCTAAACTTCTAAGTTGATATTGATCTAAGAGCTAAGTCCTACAAGGTTTCTCAATCCCGGTGTCCTCTCATTGTCCTTGTTTAGGGGCTATTTTGCTTGCTTAAAGTTTTTATCTTTATAGAATCTCTAAATCTACTCTTTGCTTGTTTTCGGGAATCCTTAAATCCACAAAAACATAAAAAAAATTAACAAGAAACATCATTTGCATCAGCATGCATCTTAGTATCTCTCAGTCCCACCTCAAGGGGCTAACCTACAGGACCCCCAGCTCAACGTTGATGGGGGTTGACCCTCATCCATTGGTCCCTGTTACGAGGCTAACTTATAAAACTCCGTTCAATGTGATGGCTAACCTATAGGACCCTCACCCGACATAGTGTATGGGGCTAACTTACAAGATCCCTAGCTTAATGACAATGGGGGTTGACGCTTATCTATCCGTCCCTACTACAGGACTAACTTATAAGACCCCATTCAATGGTGAGGGCTAACCTATAGGACCCTCACCTGATGCAGCATCGAGGGCTAACTTATAGGTCCCTTGGCTCAACAATGATGGGGGTTGACACTCGTCCACCCATCCTTGATGCAGGGCTAACTTCTAAAACCTTGTTCAACAGTGAGGGTGGTGCGGACACCTAGGCCAGAAAAGATCGACAGGTCGAACCCACATCCCTATGGATCATCTATGAATAAATCCCTAAACCCAAACCCCTTTTTACCTATAAATATTTTATCTTAAATTCTGTTAGTTAGGCTTAATTAGGTTTAGTTTTTTTTCACCAGCTATAATTAGGGTTTTAGTTTTTTAACCTTTTGGACCGAAGCCTTTTTACCAAGTTGAAATATTTGTTTACATGTCTATGCCTTTTGATCAAATTGGGTTCAAATTGATCAAGTGGGGCTTTAGTTATTTGGTTGGTTTAATTAGTTTTGAGTCATGTGATTAGTTAGTTATTGAGTCCTGTAATACAAGAGGGGACCCAAATCAACATACCATGTGCAATCAAGTTAAAACACATGTGACCCCATGTGACAACCTAACATACCATGTGCTAGATCAAGACAAGTCAAGCCTTGGCACCACATGTCATCCACTTCTTGGTGCCACCTCATCATATGCCACCTCATCAAGTCAAAGATGCCCATACCACTTCATCAGCCTACATGCCATGCCATTTCATTTGGGACAACACGCTTGCCATGTCACTTCCTATGTTCGGCCCATATGAGAAAGAATTAGTGCCACTTATGTTTTAAAAGGAGTAACGAAGAAGGAGTCTTCAAATTAGTGCCCTCCCATTCAAATATTTCATTCCAAAACCAAGGAGTCGGCCAAGCTATTCCAACATCTCTTATCGCCAACTTTCAAGGAACATCAAGCTCATTTGGTGGCCCAAAGTGAAGGAGGTTCAATAGATTTCTACCTCAAGTATTTTGATCAATCAGGCTTCAAGTTGCTCAAGTTTAGATAACTCAAGAATCCTATAAGAATTCTTGAGTTTTCTTCTATCCAGACTTGAGAGTTCTGGTGTGGGCACCAGGGCTAAAAGAAATCGATAGGTTGAACCCACATCCCTGTAGATCACCTATGAGTAAAACCCTGAACACAAACCTTTTTTATCATGTAAATATTTATTTTAAATTTTATTATTTTGGTTTAGTTAGGGTAAACCCTTTTTACCAACTGTAATTAGGATTTTATTTATTTTAGGATAAAACCATTTTTACCAAGTTGAGTCGAAACCCCAATTGAGTCAAATCCTATTTACCCAATTAGGATTTAAATGGTCCGGTTTGAATTAGCTCTTTTTACCAACTTTAATTAGGTTTTTATTTGCAAGCCTAATTAAGTATGGTTGGTTATTTAGTTGAGTCATGTGATTTGTTATTTATTGAGTCCATATAACTAGTTGAGTCATTGAATACTGTATTACAAGAGGGGATCCAAGACAACATCCCATGTGCACCTAATTGAAGATCCATGTGACCCCATGTACTAGCTTAAGACAACCCATGTGCTAGCCCAAGTCACAACCTCTTCTTGGTGCCACTTTTTCAATGATTTGGACATCAACACATGTCATGTTTGGACATGTCTTGGGACAACACTGCTTGGCACTTCAACCAGGACAAGAATACATGACATGTCTAAAAATTATTTGCCATTGGGACAAAACACTTGTCATGTCACTTATGTTTGGACATCCCACATGCTATGTCTTAAAAGAATTCCAAATTGGTGCCCCTTCTTTTTAAGAGGTGTAAAGCAGAAGGAGTTCTCCACATTGGCGCCCCACTCAAATTATTTCATCCCAATTTAAGAAGAGGTCAGCCAAGCTTTCCACTCCTTGTTGCCCACTTCAAAGAGAGTTCCAAGGTAACCATTCGTTAAATGAAAGAGGTTCAAAGGTTCTCTACCATAGCATTTCACTCAAACAGGTTACCAGCTGCTTAAATCTCCATAACTCAAGAGTCTCACCAAATCTCTTGAGTCCTCTCCGATCCAGACTCAAGAGTCTACTCATCTACAGAAGACCACATCATCCAGACTCTAGAGTCCAGCAAGCAAGGCCAAGTGATGGAGCATCTTGACCCTACATCAAGCCATCTCACCAATCCACCACCTGAGCACCCATTTTGGATGAGAAGCCTTAAGATTTTTCCCACTTTGAAAGGAGTCCAGATCTTCTCAGCAAACAAGAGTCCAGGCTGCTTAAAGCAAGATTCTAGGAGTTATAGTCCAAGGGAGAAAAAGACTAATAGTTGTATCCCTTACACCACTAGTTGTGGGTCTATAAATACCCCTCCAACCCTCCTTGTAATCGATCAATTATTATTCAATATGAGAGTTATTCTATCAAAAAATCTTCTTCCTTTGCTGTGTGCATCGCGGGGTGTAAGGCCCTTCCTTTGTTCTACGGAACATCGCGGGGTATGAGGCCATACTTATCCAACCGACCAAAAAATCCAAAAACCACCATTTATAAACCTTCCTTTCCTTTCATTCTTTCTTTTTCTTTGCTATTTTTTAATTCATGATTTGCATTGTTGAGTGTTATAGGTGAACAGGAGTCAAGATCAGGTATTCTTTCCTCGAAACCAGCTTTGCTCGGAAGATTGAAACCCAGGATCAAGTTATTGAAACCATGCCGTGAAGATCTTGAGAGTTCTGTCAGATCTGATTCAGAGGAGCAATTCTTCGTTGGTAAAAATTGCAACTTATTTCTTTCTCAATATTCTCTGATTCGTTGATAAGATAAACCCTAGTTTATGGTGATTTTTCAATCACCAAGTCCTGCTTTCCTAGTTAATTTGTAGGTTTACTTGCGGGTAGATAATTATAACTAGTTTTCTCTTTTGTCTCCATTGAAGTCTTCTTTAAAAATATAATAAAAATATAAAAAAATTAGTTTCCATTTTTTCTCTACTAATTAATCAGTAATATCTGTAATTTTATTTTTATTTTGTCTCGCATCATCTTTGGTATCAAAGCGGGTTAAACTATGGTTTAATCTCTCTTGTGCTGATTTAGTTTTTCTTTAAGTACTTAGATCGGGTGCTTCACCATTGTCGTCTGGTCATAGGAAAAAGTAGGGCTGCAAGACCCTCACATCCCATCCAAAGGAGATTTTCTATGGCATGTAGGGGTGCTGCTACTCCCATTCAAACAGGATTTCTTATGGCATGTAGGGGTGCCGCTATGAATTTATCCTTGAAGAAGAAAGCAAAGAGATATGCATCTTTAGGGTTTATTTTCTGCATCACATCCAATACAGTACATAGTATATTTTTTTGATTGTTTCTATATGTAGATAACTTAGAATTGTCTGATTCTTATTTTTCTAGGATAATCATAATTGATAGTATTTTTCAAAATTTTCTTATGAATTACTTCAGTCTGTAGATTTTTTGCTCATTGGAATACTGCCTGAGAATAGATCTGCCCTGAATTTTAGTAATTCTAGTTTAGGGCTCTTTTTGCATAAATTTTACAAATTTTAATTTCCTGCATCTTAGGTATTTTTTTACAAACTATATCTTTACTGAAAACAAAAGAACAAAATAAAAAAATAATTAATTTTATTTTTCTTTTTTTTAATTATTTTAGTTTGATTGCATCTAGGGTTAAATCTTGTGTGTGCATCATCAGGTAACCTAATCTTAAGGGCACTTAAGCATCTCAGATTAGAACAGGAGCTCATCACCTATCCTAGGCCCAAAACAACCTTTTTTGTATCCGAGCCTAACCCTAATTAAAACTCAATTAGACTTGATTGCTCTAGTGATCTAGGAACACCAACAGGTCAGGTTCCAAGTATTGTGTGTAAGCTAGTGCACCCAATTCTGTGATTATCACTTGAATCTGGTGTCTAAGGCTAGAGGTCCAGAGGCAAACGCCCTAAGTGGTTTCGTGGTTTATAATTAGGACCTTGCGAGAGCAGAGGGAGCCTCCCACGATCCCACCTATTATCTAGCCAGTGGATAGGGTAATTATTGAATTGGCTATAATTTGAGCTGACCCATTCTACTTGAGCTCTAGGTCTAGGAAACCCTATTCAGAGTCGAGTTTGATATGTTTGCATTGCATAACCCATAAATTAAAAGGCAAATACTTGTAGCCTCAAACCCAACCCAGTTTGGTTTGACCATGGAGTAAACTATGGAAACCTTACTAAGGACCTTCACTGAACAATGTATCCAAATAAACAATATGTTTGACCCACTAGATGACCGACTAGGTAACCTAGAGAAAACTTGCAAGACCCATCCTAAACCTAAATTTGAAATACACCCTAACCCATTCTTAGAACCCAACCCTAGGACAGTGCCTCACCAGGACCAAATCTGGGAGACTAACCATAGGAGACCCAATTATGATTTCAATGACTAGGAAGAGAGAGCCACTAGGTACATTAGGTTAGAAGCACCTACCTTTTATGGTAATCTTGATTCTGAGGATTATCTTTATTAGGAAGAAGGTATGGATTTGTATTTTGAGAAGAAACTAGTGTCAGATGAAAGAAAGTTTAAGTTTGCTAAGCTTAAATTGGTATGTCAGGCTAGGATTTATTGCGATGATGTTGAAAGAATGACCAGACGAAGAAGAGACGTACCCATAACTACCTGAAGTGACATGAAACTTAAACTTAGGAAAATGTATCTACCTAGATCATATGAACCTAGTTCCTATGCACCCAGATCATTTGAACCAAGCTCCTACGAACCTAGATCCATAACCCATAGGTTTGAACCCATATCCTATGAACCTAAGGAATCCATAACCCCTAAGTATCAACCAAATGTTAGTCAGGTTTTCCTTAGTCAGCCATAACCCATTAGGATTAGTGCCCCTTATCAAAAATCAGGATTTAGCCAAGTCCACCCGGGTCGACCCATTCCTCAATAGAGTCGACCCAATTCTCACCCGAGCCGACTCAACCACATTACAAGCCGACCCACCCCTGTTACCCCAGATACTAGTCAATTTCCCATTAGCCAACCCACTTCAACTATCCCATTGATTCATAAACATGACGTTAAAGAAGAAATACCTATGGCAGACCTAGAATTAGCTGACCCAGTAGGCACCCAGGTTCAAGCCAGCCAAGAGTTAGTTGACCA
Source organism: Areca catechu (assembly GCA_021397845.1). Lineage (NCBI taxonomy): Eukaryota > Viridiplantae > Streptophyta > Magnoliopsida > Arecales > Arecaceae > Areca > Areca catechu. The sequence goes on along the minus strand of CM038044.1, from coordinate 78,457,031 downwards.
TGACCCTACCCAAACTGAAACTATATTGGTAGGACCCTTAGAAAAAGAGACCCATGAGAAGCCTAACCCTGCTACTAAGACTTTACTTGAAGAAAAATTAGAAGAGAACCTAATGGTAGAGCCTAGTCCTGAAATTGAAGATTTGGTTTATTTAGTCCAGTACCCTCAGGAAGACCTCACCCCTTTAACTCCAATTGAAGATCTTTTTCCTGAAATTACTGACCCATTCTTTCATCAAGTGGACCTTTTAGTGCCTGTAGGTGTAAATCTATGTCCAACCCTTAAGGTTAATCCTGTTAGTCTAGGACTAATCCATGAGCCCTTTTCTTATTTCTCACCCTACCAATTCATCCCCGAATCCACTTCTTACTTCCTACCTTTCCCTGATGTTTCCAATGTTTCTATAACCATTAGTTTACATTTTGTTAAAGTTAGTATGTTTCATCAATCCTTAGACCCTATTAGATTTGCCACTTATTTCTAGAGAACCTTATGGCATTTATTAGGAATTCTTGCCAAATTTTCATCAACATGTCATACATGAACCAAGGGTAATACTAAAATAAGATTCAAGGAGTACAATGAAGGAGACTTTGTTATGGTTCAATTATGACCTAAACGGTTCCCACCTGGAACCATGAAAAAATTGCATGCCTTTAGTAGTGGACCATCTAAAGTAATTAAGAAAATTGGACCTAATGCCTACGTGCTTGAATTTCCACCTGATCTAGGCATTAGCTCTACTTTTAACATTTCAGACCTTATCGAGTATACGGAGTCAACGTTGATCCCTAGTGAGCCATTTGGGCCTTATTCGGTCCTTGAGAGTGAACCAACCCAAGTGTGTCCATCTGCCAAACCACCAGCATAGAGAGACAAAATCAAACAGATCTTGGATGACAAGATCATCGCCACCCGGAGCAAAGATTACCAATAATATCTGGTTTGTTGGCAAGGACGACCTGAGTCTGATGATTCTTGGATCACTAGAGAGGACTTGTAGAGAGTTGCCCCTGACTTACTAGAGTATTATAATAGTAAAGTTAACCCATACTCGACAGGGCCAAGTTCCTCCCACCCGAGGAGAATTGGTGCGGGCACCAGGGCTAAAAGAAATTGACAGGTTGACCCACATCCCTGTAGATCACCTGTGAGTAAAACCCTGAATCCAAACCCTTTTTATCATGTAAATATTTATTTTAAAATCTGTTATTTTGGTTTAGTTAGGGTAAACCCTTTTTACCAACTATTATTAGGGTTTTATTTATTTTGGAATAAAACCCTTTTTACCAAGTTGAGTCGAAACCCCAATTGAGTCAAACCCTATTTACCTAATTAGGATTTAAATGGTCTGTTTTAAATTAGCCCTTTTTACCAACTTTAATTAGATTTTTATTCATAAGCCTAATTAAGTATGGTTGGTTATTTAGTTGAGTCATGTGATTTGTTATTTATTGAATCCATGTAACTAGTTGAGTCATTGAGTCTAGTATTACAAGAGGGGACCCAAGACAACATCCCATGTGCATCCAATTGAAGATCCATGTGACCCTATGTGCTAGCTCAAGACAATCCATGTGCTAGCCCAAGTCACAACCTCTTCTTGGTGCCACATTTTCAAAGATTTGGATATCAACACATGTCATGTTTAGACATGTCTTTGGGACAACACTGCTTGGCACTTCAATCAAGACAAGAATACATGACATGTCTAAAAATTATTTGACATTGGGACAAAACACTTGCCATGTCACTTATGTTTGGACATCCCATATGCTATGTCTTAAAAGAATTCCAAATTGGAACCCTTTCTTTTTAAGAGGTGTAAAGTAGAAGGAGTTCTCCATATTGGTGCCCCACTCAAATTATTTCATGACAATTTAAGAAGAGGTTAGCCAAGCTTTCCACTCCTTGTTGCCTACTTCAAAAAGAGTTCCAAAGTAACCATTCATTAAATGAATGAAGTTCAAAGGTTCTCTACCATAGCATTTCACTCAAACAGGTTACCAGCTGCTTAAATCTCTAGAACTTAAGAGTCTCAGCAAAACTCTTGAATCCTCTCTTATCCAGACTGAAGAGTCCACTCATCTACAGAAGACCATATCATCCAGACTCTAGAGTCCAGCAAGCAAGGCCAAGTGATGGAGCATCTTGACCCTACATCAAGCCATCTCACCAATCCACCACTTGGGCACCCACTTTGGATGAGAAGCCTCAGGATTTCACCCACTTTGAAAGGAGTCCAAATCTTCTCAGCAAACAAGAGTCCAAGCTACTTAAAGCAGGATTCTAGGAGTTATAGTCCAAGGAAGAAAAAGACTAGTAGTTGTATCCCTTACACCACTGGTTGGGGGTCTATAAATACCCCTCCAACCCCCCTTGTAATCGATCAATTATTATTCAATAAGAGTGTTATTCTATCAAAAAATCTTCTTCCTTTGCTGTGTGCATCAATGGGTGTGAGGCACTTCGTTTGTTCTACGGAACATCGCGGGGAGTGAGGCCCTACTTATCCAGCAGACCAGAAAATCCAAAAACCACCATTTCTAAACCTTCCCTTCCTTTCATTCTTTCTTTTTCTTTTCTACTTTTTAATTTATGATTTTCATTGTTGGGTGTTATAGGTGAACAGGAGTCAAGATCAGGTATTCTTTCCTCGAAACCAGCTTTGCTCGAAAGATTGAAACCCAGGATCAAGTTATTGAAACCATGCCGTGAAGATCTTGAGAGTTCTGTCATATCTGATTCAGAGGAGCAATTCTTCGTTGGTAAAAATTGCAACTTATTTCTTTCTCAATATTCTCTGATTCGTTGATAAGATAAACCCTAGTTTATGGTGATTTTTCAATCACCAAGTCCTGCTTTCCTAGTTAATTTGTAGGTTTACTTGCGGGTAGATAATTATAACTAGTTTTCTCTTTTGTCTCCATTGAAGTCTTCTTTAAAAATATAATAAAAATATAAAAAAATTAGTTTCTATTTTTCTCTACTAATTAATCAGTAATATCTGTAATTTTATTTTTATTTTGTCTCACATCATCTTTGGTATCAAAGCGGGTTAAACTATGGTTTAATCTCTCTTGTGCTGATTTAGTTTTTCTTTAAGTACTTAGATCGGGTGCTTCACCATTGTCGTCTGGTCATAGGAAAAAGTAGGGCTGCAAGACCCTCACATCCCATCCAAAGGAGATTTTCTATGGCATGTAGGGGTGCTGCTACTCCCATTCAAACAGGATTTCTTTTGGCATGTAGGGGTGCCGCTATGAATTTATCCTTGAAGAAGAAAGCAAAGAGATATGCATCTTTAGGATTTATTTTCTGCATCACATCCAATACAGTACATAGTATATTATTTTGATTGTTTCTATATGTAGATAACTTAGAATTGTCTGATTCTTATTTTTCTAGGATAATCATAATTGATAGTATTTTTCAAAATTTTCTTATGAATTACTTCAGTCTGTAGATTTTTTGCTCATTGGAATACTGCCTGAGAATAGATCTGCCCTGAATTTTAGTAATTCTAGTTTAGGGCTCTTTTTGCATAAATTTTACAAATTTTAATTTCCTGCATCTTAGGTATTTTTTTACAAACTATATCTTTACTGAAAACAAAAGAACAAAATAAAAAAATAATTAATTTTATTTTTCTTTTTTTTAATTATTTTAGTTTGATTGCATCTAGGGTTAAATCTTGTGTGTGCATCATCAGGTAACCTAATCTTAAGGGCACTTAAGCATCTCAGATTAGAACAGGAGCTCATCACCTATCCTAGGCCCAAAACAACCTTTTTTGTATCCGAGCCTAACCCTAATTAAAACTCAATTAGACTTGATTGCTCTAGTGATCTAGGAACACCAACAGGTCAGGTTCCAAGTATTGTGTGTAAGCTAGTGCACCCAATCCTGTGATTATCACTTGAATCTGGTGTCTAAGGCTAGAGGTCTAGAGGCAAACGCCCTAAGTGGTTTCGTGGTTTATAATTAGGACCTTGCGAGAGCAGAGGGAGCCTCCCACGATCCCACCTATTATCTAGCCAGTGGATAGGATAATTATTGAATTGGCTATAATTTGAGCTGACCCATTCTACTTGAGCTCTAGGTCTAGGAAACCCTATTCCGAGTCGAGTTTGATATGTTTGCATTGCATAACCCATAAATTAAAAGGCAAATACTTGTAGCCTCAAACCCAACCCAGTTTGGTTTGACCATGGAGTAAACTATGGAAACCTTACTAAGGACCTTCACTGAACAATGTATCCAAATAAACAATATGTTTGACCCACTAGATGACCGACTAGGTAACCTAGAGAAAACTTGCAAGACCCATCCTAAACCTAAATTTGAAATACACCCTAACCCATTCTTAGAACCCAACCCTAGGACAGTGCCTCACCAGGACCAAATCTGGGAGACTAACCATAGGAGACCCAATTATGATTTCAATGACTAGGAAGAGAGAGCCACTAGGTACATTAGGTTAGAAGCACCTACCTTTTATGGTAATCTTGATTCTGAGGATTATCTTTATTAGGAAGAAGGTATGGATTTGTATTTTGAGAAGAAACTAGTGTCTGATGAAAGAAAGTTTAAGTTTGCTAAGCTTAAATTAGTATGTCAGGCTAGGATTTATTGCGATGATGTTGAAAGAATGACCAGACGAAGAAGAGACGTACCCATAACTACCTGAAGTGACATGAAACTTAAACTTAGGAAAATGTATCTACCTAGATCATATGGACCTAGTTCCTATGCACCCAGATCATTTGAACCAAGATCCTACGAACCTATATCCATAACCCATAGGTTTGAACCCATATCCTATGAACCTAAGGAATCCATAACCCCTAAGTATCAACCAAATGCTAGTCAGGTTTTCCTTAGTCATCCATAACCCATTAGGATTAGTGCCCCTTATCAAAAATCAGGATTTAGCCAAGTCCACCCGGGTCGACCCATTCCTCAATAGAGTCAACCCAATTCTCAACCGAGCCGACTCAACCCCATTACAAGCCGACCCACCCCTGTTACCCCAGATACTAGTCAATTTCCCATTACCCAACCCACTTCAACTATCCCTTTGATTCATAAAGATGACGTTAAAGAAGAAATACCTATGGCTGACCTAGAATTAGCTGACCCAGTAGGCACCCAGGTTCAAGCCAGCCAAGAGTTAGTTGACCATGACCCTACCCAAACTGAAACTGTATTGGTAGGACCCTTAGAAAAAGAGACCCATGAGAAGCCTAACCCTGCTACTAAGACTTTACTTGAAGAAAAATTAGAAGAGAACCTAATGGTAGAGCCTAGTCCTGAAATTGAAGATTTGGTTTATTTAGTCCAGTACCCTCAGGAAGACCTCACCCCTTTAACTCCAATTGAAGATCTTTTTCCTGAAATTACTGACCCATTCTTTCATCAAGTGGACCTTTTAGTGCCTGTAGGTGTAAATCTATGTCCAACCCTTAAGGTTAATCCTGTTAGTCTAGGACTAATCCATGAGCCCTTTTCTTATTTCTCACCCTACCAATTCATCCCCGAATCCAATTCTTACTTCCTACCTTTCCCTGATGTTTCCAATGTTTCTATAACCATTAGTTTACATTTTGTTAAAGTTTGTATGTTTCATCAATCCTTAGACCCTATTAGATTTGCCACTTATTTCTAGAGAACCTTATGGCATTTATTAGGAATTCATGCCAAATTTTCATCAACATGTCATACATGAACCAAGGGTAATACTAAAATAAGATTCAAGGAGTACAATGAAGGAGACTTTGTTATGGTTCAATTATGACCTAAACGGTTCCCACCTGGAACCATGAGAAAATTGCATGCCTTTAGTAGTGGACCATATAAAGTAATTAAGAAAATTGGACCTAATGCCTACGTGCTTGAATTTCCACCTGAACTAGGCATTAGCTCTACTTTTAACATTTCAGACCTTATCGAGTATACGGAGTCAACGTTGATCCCTAGTGAGCCATTTGGGCCTTATTCGGTCCTTGAGAGTGAACCAACCCAAGTGTGTCCATCTGCCAAACCACCAGCATAGAGAGACAAAATCAAACAGATCTTGGATGACAAGATCATCGCCACCCGGAGCAAAGAATACCAATAATATCTGGTTTGTTGGCATGGACGACCTGAGTCTGATGATTCTTGGATCACTAGAGAGGACTTGTAGAGAGTTGCCCCTGACTTACTAGAGTATTATAATAGTAAAGTTAACCTATACTCGACAGGGCCAAGTTCCTCCCACCCGAGGAGAATTGGTGCGGGCACCAGGGCTAAAAGAAATTGACAGGTTGACCCACATCCCTGTAGATCACCTGTGAGTAAAACCCTGAATCCAAACCCTTTTTATCATGTAAATATTTATTTCAAAATATGTTATTTTGGTTTAGTTAGGGTAAACCCTTTTTACCAACTATTATTAGGGTTTTATTTATTTTGGAATAAAACCCTTTTTACCAAGTTGAGTCGAAACCCCAATTGAGTCAAACCCTATTTACCTAATTAGGATTTAAATGGTCTGATTTAAATTAGCCCTTTTTACCAACTTTAATTAGATTTTTATTCATAAGCCTAATTAAGTATGGTTGGTTATTTAGTTGAGTCATGTGATTTGTTATTTATTGAATCCATGTAACTAGTTGAGTCATTGAGTCTAGTATTACAAGAGGGGACCCAAGACAACATCCCATGTGCATCCAATTGAAGATCCATGTGACCCTATGTGCTAGCTCAAGACAATCCATGTGCTAGCCCAAGTCACAACCTCTTCTTGGTGCCACATTTTCAAAGATTTGGATATCAACACATGTCATGTTTAGACATGTCTTTGGGACAACACTGCTTGGCACTTCAATCAAGACAAGAATACATGACATGTCTAAAAATTATTTGCCATTGGGACAAAACACTTGCCATGTCACTTATGTTTGGACATCCCATATGCTATGTCTTAAAAGAATTCCAAATTGGCACCCTTTCTTTTTAAGAGGTGTAAAGTAGAAGGAGTTCTCCATATTGGTGCCCCACTCAAATTATTTCATGACAATTTAAGAAGAGGTTAGCCAAGCTTTCCACTCCTTGTTGCCTACTTCAAAAAGAGTTCCAAAGTAACCATTCATTAAATGAATGAAGTTCAAAGGTTCTCTACCATAGCATTTCACTCAAACAGGTTACCAGCTGCTTAAATCTCTAGAACTTAAGAGTCTCAGCAAAACTCTTGAATCCTCTCTTATCCAGACTGAAGAGTCCACTCATCTACAGAAGACCATATCATCCAGACTCTAGAGTCCAGCAAGCAAGGCCAAGTGATGGAGCATCTTGACCCTACATCAAGCCATCTCACCAATCCACCACTTGGGCACCCACTTTGGATGAGAAGCCTCAAGATTTCACCCACTTTGAAAGGAGTCCAAATCTTCTCAGCAAACAAGAGTCCAAGCTACTTAAAGCAGGATTCTAGGAGTTATAGTCCAAGGAAGAAAAAGACTAGTAGTTGTATCCCTTACACCACTGGTTGGGGGTCTATAAATACCCCTCCAACCCCCCTTGTAATCGATCAATTATTATTCAATAAGAGTGTTATTCTATCAAAAAATCTTCTTCCTTTGCTGTGTGCATCAACGGGTGTGAGGCACTTCGTTTGTTCTATGGAACATCGCGGGGAGTGAGGCCCTACTTATCCAGCAGACCAGAAAATCCAAAAACCACCATTTCTAAACCTTCCCTTCCTTTCATTCTTTCTTTTTCTTTTCTACTTTTTAATTTATGATTTTCATTGTTGGGTGTTATAGGTGAACAGGAGTCAAGATCAGGTATTCTTTCCTCGAAACCAGCTTTGCTCGGAAGATTGAAACCCAGGATCAAGTTATTGAAACCATGCCGTGAAGATCTTGAGAGTTCTGTCAGATCTGATTCAGAGGAGCAATTCTTCGTTGGTAAAAATTGCAACTTATTTCTTTCTCAATATTCTCTGATTCGTTGATAAGATAAACCCTAGTTTATGGTGATTTTTCAATCACCAAGTCCTGCTTTCCTAGTTAATTTGTAGGTTTACTTGCGGGTAGATAATTATAACTAGTTTTCTCTTTTGTCTCCATTGAAGTCTTCTTTAAAAATATAATAAAAATATAAAAAAATTAGTTTCCATTTTTTCTCTACTAATTAATCAGTAATATCTGTAATTTTATTTTTATTTTGTCTCACATCATCTTTGGTATCAAAGCGGGTTAAACTATGGTTTAATCTCTCTTGTGCTGATTTAGTTTTTCTTTAAGTACTTAGATCGGGTGCTTCACCATTGTCGTCTGGTCATAGGAAAAAGTAGGGCTGCAAGACCCTCACATCCCATCCAAAGGAGATTTTCTATGGCATGTAGGGGTGCTGCTACTCCCATTCAAACAGGATTTCTTATGGCATGTAGGGGTGCCGCTATGAATTTATCCTTGAAGAAGAAAGCAAAGAGATATGCATCTTTAGGGTTTATTTTCTGCATCACATCCAATACAGTATATAGTATATTTTTTTGATTGTTTCTATATGTAGATAACTTAGAATTGTCTGATTCTTATTTTTCTAGGATAATCATAATTGATAGTATTTTTCAAAATTTTCTTATGAATTACTTCAGTCTGTAGATTTTTTGCTCATTGGAATACTGCCTGAGAATAGATCAGCCCTGAATTTTAGTAATTCAAGTTTAGGGCTCTTTTTGCATAAATTTTACAAATTTTAATTTCCTGCATCTTAGGTATTTTTTTACAAACTATATCTTTACTGAAAACAAAAGAACAAAATAAAAAAATAATTAATTTTATTTTTCTTTTTTTTTAATTATTTTAGTTTGATTGCATCTAGGGTTAAATCTTGTGTGTGCATCATCAGGTAACCTAATCTTAAGGGCACTTAAGCTTCTCAGATTAGAACAGGAGCTCATCACCTATCCTAGGCCCAAAACAACCTTTTTTGTATCCGAGCCTAACCCTAATTAAAACTCAATTAGACTTGATTGCTCTAGTGATCTAGGAACACCAACAGGTCAGGTTCCAAGTATTGTGTGTAAGCTAGTGCACCCAATTCTGTGATTATCACTTGAATCTGGTGTCTAAGGCTAGAGGTCCAGAGGCAAACGCCCTAAGTGGTTTCGTGGTTTATAATTAGGACCTTGCGAGAGCAGAGGGAGCCTCCCACGATCCCACCTATTATCTAGCCAGTGGATAGGGTAATTATTGAATTGGCTATAATTTGAGCTGACCCATTCTACTTGAGCTCTAGGTCTAGGAAACCCTATTCCGAGTAGAGTTTGATATGTTTGCATTGCATAACCCATAAATTAAAAGGCAAATACTTGTAGCCTCAAACCCAACCCAGTTTGGTTTGACCATGGAGTAAACTATGGAAACCTTACTAAGGACCTTCACTGAACAATGTATCCAAATAAACAATATGTTTGACCCACTAGATGACCGACTAGGTAACCTAGAGAAAACTTGCAAGACCCATCCTAAACCTAAATTTGAAATACACCCTAACCCATTCTTAGAACCCAACCCTAGGACAGTGCCTCACCAGGACCAAATCTGGGAGACTAACCATAGGAGACCCAATTATGATTTCAATGACTAGGAAGAGAGAGCCACTAGGTACATTAGGTTAGAAGCACCTACCTTTTATGGTAATCTTGATTCTGAGGATTATCATTATTAGGAAGAAGGTATGGATTTGTATTTTGAGAAGAAACTAGTGTCTGATGAAAGAAAGTTTAAGTTTGCTAAGCTTAAATTGGTATGTCAGGCTAGGATTTATTGCGATGATGTTGAAAGAATGACCAGACGAAGAAGAGACGTACCCATAACTACCTGAAGTGACATGAAACTTAAACTTAGGAAAATGTATCTACCTAGATCATATGAACCTAGTTCCTATGCACCCAGATCATTTGAACCAAGCTCCTACGAACCTAGATCCATAACCCATAGGTTTGAACCCATATCCTATGAACCTAAGGAATCCATAACCCCTAAGTATCAACCAAATGTTAGTCAGGTTTTCCTTAGTCAGCCATAACCCATTAGGATTAGTGCCCCTTATCAAAAATCAGGATTTAGCCAAGTCCACCCGGGTCGACCCATTCCTCAATAGAGTCGACCCAATTCTCACCCGAGCCGACTCAACCCCATTACAAGCTGACCCACCCCTGTTACCCCAGATACTAGTCAATTTCCCATTAGCCAACCCACTTCAACTATCCCATTGATTCATAAAGATGACGTTAAAGAAGAAATACCTATGGCTGACCTAGAATTAGCTGACCCAGTAGGCACCCAGGTTCAAGCCAGCCAAGAGTTAGTTGACCATGACCCTACCCAAACTGAAACTGTATTGGTAGGACCCTTAGAAAAAGAGACCCATGAGAAGCCTAACCCTGCTACTAAGACTTTACTTGAAGAAAAATTAGAAGAGAACCTAATGGTAGAGCCTAGTCCTGAAATTGAAGATTTGGTTTATTTAGTCCAGTACCATCAGGAAGACATCACCCCTTAACTCCAATTGAACATCTTTTTCCTGAAATTACTGACCCATTCTTTCATCAAGTGGACCTTTTAGTGCCTGTAGGTGTAAATCTATGTCCAACGCTTAAGGTTAATCCTGTTAGTCTAGGACTAATCCATGAGCCCTTTTCTTATTTCTCACCCTACCAATTCATCCCCGAATCCACTTCTTACTTCCTACCTTTCCCTGATGTTTCCAATGTTTCTATAACCATTAGTTTACATTTTGTTAAAGTTAGTATGTTTCATCAATCCTTAGACCCTATTAGATTTGCCACTTATTTCTAGGGAACCTTATGGTATTTATTAGGAATTCATGCCAAATTTTCATCAACATGTCATACATGAACCAAGGGTAATACTAAAATAAGATTCAAGGAGTACAATGAAGGAGACTTTGTTATGGTTCAATTATGACCTAAACGGTTCCCACCTGGAACCATGAAAAAATTGCATGCCTTTAGTAGTGGACCATATAAAGTAATTAAGAAAATTGGACCTAATGCCTACGTGCTTGAATTTCCACCTGAACTAGGCATTAGCTCTACTTTTAACATTTCAGACCTTATCGAGTATACGGAGTCAACGTTGATCCCTAGTGAGCCATTTGGGCCTTATTCGGTCCTTGAGAGTGAACCAACCCAAGTGTGTCCATCTGCCAAACCACCAGCATAGAGAGACAAAATCAAACAGATCTTGGATGACAAGATCATCGCCACCCGGAGCAAAGATTACCAATGATATCTGGTTTGTTGGCAAGGACGACCTAAGTCTGATGATTCTTGGATCACTAGAGAGGACTTGTAGAGAGTTGCCCCTGACTTACAAGAGTATTATAATAGTAAAGTTAACCCATACTCGATAGGGCCAAGTTCCTCCCACCCAAGGAGAATTGGTGCGGGCACCAAGGCTAAAAGAAATTGACAGGTTGACCCACATCCCTGTAGATCACCTGTGAGTAAAACCCTGAATCCAAACCCTTTTTATCATGTAAATATTTATTTTAAATTCTGTTATTTTGGTTTAGTTAGGGTAAACCCTTTTTACCAACTGTAATTAGGGTTTTATTTATTTTGGAATAAAATCCTTTTTACCAAGTTGAGTCGAAACCCCAATTGAGTCAAACCCTATTTACCTAATTAGGATTTAAATGGTCTGATTTAAATTAGCCATTTTTACCAACTTTAATTAGATTTTTATTCATAAGCCTAATTAAGTATGGTTGGTTATTTAGTTGAGTCATGTGATTTGTTATTTATTGAATCCATGTAACTAGTTGAGTCATTGAGTCTAGTATTACAAGAGGGGACCCAAGACAACATCCCATGTGTATCCAATTGAATATCCATGTGACCCTATGTGCTAGCTCAAGACAATCCATGTGCTAGCCCAAGTCACAACCTCTTCTTGGTGCCACATTTTCAAAGATTTGGATATCAACACATGTCATGTTTAGACATGTCTTTGGGACAACACTGCTTGGCACTTCAATCAAGACAAGAATACATGACGTGTCTAAAAATTATTTGCCATTGGGACGAAACACTTGCCATGTCACTTATGTTTGGACATCCCATATGCTATGTCTTAAAAGAATTCCAAATTGGCACCCCTTCTTTTTAAGAGGTGTAAAGTAGAAGGAGTTCTCCATATTGGTGCCCCACTCAAATTATTTCATGACAATTTAAGAAAAGGTTAGCCAAGCTTTCCACTCCTTGTTGCCTACTTCAAAAAGAGTTCCAAAGTAACCATTCATTAAATGAATGAAGTTCAAAGGTTCTCTACCATAGCATTTCACTCAAACAGGTTACCAGCTGCTTAAATCTCTAGAACTTAAGAGTCTCAGCAAAACTCTTGAATCCTCTCTTATCCAGACTGAAGAGTCCACTCATCTACAGAAGACCATATCATCCAGACTCTAGAGTCCAGCAAGCAAGGCCAAGTGATGGAGCATCTTGACCCTACATCAAGCCATCTCACCAATCCACCACTTGGGCACCCACTTTGGATGAGAAGCCTCAAGATTTCACCCACTTTGAAAGGAGTCCAAATCTTCTCAGCAAACAAGAGTCCAAGGTACTTAAAGTAGGATTCTATGAGTTATAGTCCAAGGAAGAAAAAGACTAGTAGTTGTATCCCTTACACAACTGGTTGGGGGTCTATAAATACCCCTCCAACCCCCCTTGTAATCGATCAATTATTATTCAATAAGAGTGTTATTCTATCAAAAAATCTTCTTCCTTTGCTGTGTGCATCAACGGGTGTGAGGCACTTCGTTTGTTCTATGGAACATCGCGAGGAGTGAGGCCCTACTTATCCAGCAGACCAGAAAATCCAAAAACCACCATTTCTAAACCTTCCCTTCCTTTCATTCTTTCTTTTTCTTTTCTACTTTTTAATTTATGATTTTCATTGTTGGGTGTTATAGGTGAACAGGAGTCAAGATCAGGTATTCTTTCCTCGAAACCAGCTTTGCTCGGAAGATTGAAACCCAGGATCAAGTTATTGAAACCAAGCCGTGAAGATCTTGAGAGTTCTGTCAGATCTGATTCAGAGGAGCAATTCTTCGTTGGTAAAAATTGCAACTTATTTCTTTCTCAATATTCTCTGATTCGTTGATAAGATAAACCCTAGTTTATGGTGATTTTTCAATCACCAAGTCCTGCTTTCCTAGTTAATTTATAGGTTTGCTTGTGGGTAGATAATTATAACTAGTTTCCTCTTCTGTCTCCATTAAAGTCTTCTTTAAAAATCTGATAAAAACATAAAAAAAATTAGTTTCTATTTTTTCTCTGCTAATTAATCAGTAATATCAGTAATTTAGTTTTTATTTTGTCCCGCATCAAGTTCACTATCCTGCAGGAACCCACATCATCCAAACTCCAGATCCAGTAATCAAGGCCAATCAATGAAGCAATCTTGGCCCTTCATCTTGACATCTCACATATCCCCATCTTGGCACCCAATTTGGATGAGAGTCCCATATTATCACCCACCTTAGAGAGAGCTCCAAACAGCCCAAAAGCAGGAGTCCAAGGTACCCAGAGTAGGATTCAAGGAGTTGTTGCCTAAGGGACACCAATGCTAGTTTTTGTATCCATTATACCACTAGTTGATGGTCTATAAATACCCCATCAACCCCCGTGTATTATTCATGTATTATTGATAAAATAAAGTGACATTCTATCCAATTCCATTGCTATGTGCATCGCGGGGTATGAGGCCCTTTCCTTTGTTCTTCGGAGCATCGCGGGATGTGAGGCCCTACATATCCAGACACCGAGAAACCCTAGCCACCTACTTCCATCTCTTTTTCTCTCACTTTTCCATCCTCTTTCCTTCTTTACTACTTTCTAACTAAGAGACTTTTCTTTGTTGAGTGATTGTAGGTGATCAAGGATTAAAGTCAAGGTGTTCTTGCCTTGGAACTAGCATTGCTGAAGATTGGAGCCCGAAGATCGAGATCTTGAAGCCGTGCCACAAGATTCTTAAGAGTCCAGTCCGATCTACTTCAGATAGAAACATCTTCGTTGGTAAAAATTCAAAAAAAACCTTCCCTACTCTTTGATTTCTGATTCTTTGATAAGTAGATCCTAGTTTACGGTGGTTACTTAGCCATCAAATCCTATTTTTCTAGTTTACTTTGTAGATTTACTTTGTGGGTTATTAACTAGTAGACTAGTTTGCTTAATTATCTCCTTTGAGTCTTTAAAAACTAAAAATTAAAAAAAAAATTAATCTATATTTTTCTCTATTAATTAGGTTAATAATCAGTAGATCAAGTTTTCATAATTGTCCCGCATCATTTTTGGTATTAGAGCGATGGTTAAACTAGGGTTTAACTTTTAGTTCTAAAATTTCTGAATACCTAGAACTAGGCTGAAATTAAAACTGCATAAAACCTATCTAAAAAAATTCAAAAAAATTAATAATAAATTTCTTGATAATCCTCTATTAATCCTCTACTAATCTCAAAATAAAATCAGAATTTTTTTTTATTTGCTATTTTATGGTGGAAGGAAATCATGCCTCCTGTGCGGGTATACACAAGTATACTGTCACGACCATTGGACGAATGAGCTATGGTCGGATGTGATATCCTGAGATCAGAAATCTAAAATTAATTAGATCTGAAATTAATTTTTTAGATAATTTAAATTTTAATTAATTTTTATTTTTTTGTTATTTTTAATTATTTTAATTTTAGTATATTTAGGGTTTCATATTTGTGTGACTGCATCATCCAGTAACCTAATCTTAAGGGCACTTGAGCATCTCAGATCAGGGCATGATTTCATCACCTATCCCGGGCCCCCACAACAACCTTCTTTTGCATCCGAGCCTAGCCTAATTAAAATCAATTTGACTTAATTTGCTTAGTGAGTTAGGGACACCAACAAGGTCGGGTTCCAAGTATTATGTGAAAGCTAGTGCACCCAATCCTTTGATTATCACTTGAATCTGTGTCTAAGGCTAGAGGTCTAGAGACAAATGCCCTAAGTAGTTTCATGGTTTTTAATTTGGACCCTGTGAGAGCAGGGGGAGCCTCCCATGACCCCACCTCTTACTTGGCCAGTGGATAGGGTAATTGCTAAATTGGTTATAATTTGAGTTGACCTATTCTACTTAAGCTTTAGGTCTAGGAAACCCTAGTTTGATTTGTGTGATTGCATTGCATGGCTACTTGATTAGGAACTCCATATCAGTAGTCTCACCCAAATCCAACCCAGCTTGACCATGGAGTCTAACCTTGAGACCTTCTTTAGGACTATGACTGAATAGTTAGGACAACTCAACACTAGGTTTGACCGACTAGATAGATGTTATGAAAACCTAGAGAGAACACGTATGACCCATACTAGACCCAAACTTGATTTACCTTTGCCAACACCTCCTAACAAGAGCCCCACACCTGGACCCAATCTGGGAGACTAACCATAGGAGACCCAATTATGATTTCATAGACTAAGATGAGAGAGCCACTAGGAACTTTAGGGTAGAAGCACCTACATTTGGTGGTGATCTTGATCTTGAGGATTATCATGATTGGGAAGAAGGTATGGATCTGTATTTTGAGAGGGAACTAGTGTTTGATAAAGGAAAGTTTAAGATTGCTAAACTAAAGTTAGTACGTCAGACTTGAATTTACTGGGATGATGTTGAAAGAATGATCAGATGAAGAAGAGACATACCCATAACTACCTAGAGCGACATGAAACTTAAACTAAGGAAAAAGTACCTACCTGGATCATATGAACCTAGTTCCTATTCATCCAGATCCTTTGAACCCAGCTCCTACGAACCCAGATCCATGACCTATAGATCTAACTCCATATCATATGAATCTAAGGAACCCATAACCCCTAGGTATCAATCTAGTGCTAGTCAAGTTTCTCTTAGTTGGCTTGAATCCCATAGGATTAGTAGTCTTAGATATGAGGCTAGTATTAGTTCACTTCCACTTCAATGTCAACCTGAACCTACTAGTTTCAGTGCACCTAGTCAAAATTTTGGAGCCAGCCAGTTGCCCCATAACTGACCTACTCTTACTACTCCATTGGTTTACCAAGATGCCATTGAAGTAGAAGTGTATGAGGCTGAGTTGAACTTAAAGGACGAGTATGAGGGAGAAGAGGAGATACCTATGGCTGACCTAGAATAAGTTGATCTTGACCATACCCAGACTGAAACCAACCCAGAGTTAGCTAACCCTGACTATACACTGACTGAAACTATACTTGTAGGATCCTTAGAAAAGGAGACCCATGAGGAGCCTAACCCTACTACTGATACTTTACTTGAGGAAACACTAGAAGAGACTCAAGTCATAGAGCCTAGTCCTAAAATTTAGGAACCAAAGGAAATCAGTGAGGACTTGGCTTATTTAATCCAATACCCTCAAGATGAATCCCCTCATGTAGTTCCCATTGAAGATCTCTTCCCTAAGATTAGTGACCCATTTTTTCATCAAGTGGACCTTTTAGAGCCTGTAGATGTAAATCAATGTCTAAACTTTAAGGTCAACCCCATTAGTCTAGGACTATTCCCTGAAACCCCTTATTTCTAGTCTAACCCCAGATTCAGTTCTTACTTCCAATCTTTTCTTGAAGCTTCCCATGTTTCCAAAACCATTAGATTACAATTTGTAGAGGTTAGTATGTTGCATAAGCCCATTGAGTATGTTAAGTTTACAACCTATTTATGGCAAACTCTATGGCATTTAGTAGAAGTCCATGCACCATTCTCATCTGTATGTCAACCACCAAGGGTCAAACTCAGTTGTTGTTTAGGATTTAGTCTAGTCTATAGTCTATTAGGTATAGTTATTAGGGTTTACATGCATGTCAATAGAAAAAAAAAGAAAAAAAAAAGAGAAAAAGACTCAAAGAAATTTAATGAAGGAGACTTTGTCATGGTTAGGCTACGACTTAAATGGTTTTCACCTGGAACCATAAAAAGTTATATGCCCGTAGTCATGGACCATACAAAGTAGTTAGGAAAATCGAATCTAATGCCTACGTGCTTGAGTTACCACCTGAACTAGGTATTAGTTCTACTTTCAACGTTTCAGACCTTATAGAGTATAGGGAGCCAACGTTGATTCCTAGTGAGCCTTTTGGGCCTGATCTAATCCTTGAGAGTGAGCGAACCCAAGTGTGTCCACCTGCCATACTACCAGCCCGGAGAGATAGGATTGAGCGAATCTTAGAAGACAAGATTATCGCTACTTAGGGCAAAGATTATCAGCGATATCTGGTTTGTTGGCAAGGACAACTAGAAACTGATGATTCTTGGATCACCAGAGAGGACTTGCAAAGGATTGACACAGATTTACTAGAACATTATCTCAGTAAGGTTGATCCATACTTGACAGGGTTGAGTTTTTCCCACCCGAGAAGAATTGGTACAGACACTAGGGCCAGAAAAGATCGATAAGTCGAACCCACATCCCTGTGGATCACCTATGAATAAAGCCCAAAACCCAAATCCCTTTTTACCTGTAAATATTTTATCTTAAATTCTATTATTTAGGCTTAATTGGGTTTAGTTTTTTTTTACCATCTATAATTAGGGTTTTAGTTATTTAGTTTTTTGGCCCAAACCCTTTTTACCAAGTTGAAATATTTGTTTACATGTCTATGCCTTTTGATCAAATTGGGTTCTAATTGATTAAGTTGGACTTTAGTTATTTGGTTGGTTTAACTAGTTTTAAGTCATGTGAATAGTTAGTTATTGAGTTCTGTAATACAAGAGAGGACCCAAATCAAGATACCATGTGCAATGAAGTCAAAACACATGTGACCGCATGTGACAACCCAACATACCATGTGCTAGCTCAAGACAAGTCAAGCCTTGGTGCCACATTTCATCCACTTCTTGGTGCCACCTCATCAAGTCAAGGATGCCCATGCCACTTCATCAGCCTACATGCCATGCCATGCCATTTCATTTGGGACAACACACTTGCCATGTCACTTCCTATGTTCGACCCATAAGAGAAAGAATTAGCGCCACTTATGTTTTAAGAGGAGTAATGAAGGAGTGTTCAAATTAGCACCCTCCCATTCAAATAATTCATGCCAAAACCAAGGAGTTAGCCAGACTATTCCAACTTCTCTTATCGCCAACTTTCAAGGAAGTTCAAGCTCATTTGGTGGCCCAAAGTGAAGGAGGTTCAATGGATTTCTATCTCAAGTATTTTCATCAATCAGGTTCCAAGTTACTCAAGTTTAGAGAATTCAAGAATCCTATAAGAACTCTTGAGTTTTCTTCTATCCAGACTGGAGAGTCCACTATCCTGTAGGAGCCCACATCATCCAGACTCTAGAGTCCAGCAATCAAGGCCAATCGATGAAGCAATCTTGGCCCTTCATCTTGACATCTCACCTATCCCCATCTTGGCACCCAATTTGGATGAAAGTCCCATATTGTCGCCCACCTTGGAGAGAGCTCAAGATCAGCCCAAAAGTAGGAGTCCAAGATGCCCAAACCACAATTCAAGGAGTTGTTTCCTAAGGGATACTAGTGCTTTTCTTTGTATCCATTACACCACTAGTTGATAGTCTATAAATCCCCCATCAACCCCCCCTATATTATTCATGAATTATTGATCAAATAAAGTGACATTCTATCAAATTCCTTTGTTGTGTGCATCGCGGGGTGTGAGGCCCTTTTCTTTGTTCTTCAGAGCATCGCGAGGTGTGAGGCCCTACATATCCAGACATCAAGAAACCCTAGCCACCCACTTTCATCTCTTTTCCTTTCATGTTTCCATCCTCTTTCCTTCTTTACTACTTTCTAACTAAGAGATTTTTCTTTGTTGAGTGATTGCAGGTGATCAAGGATTAAATTCAAGGTGTTCTTGCCTTAGAACAAGCATCGTGGAAGATATGAGTCCAAAGATCGAGATCTTGAAGCCCTGTCACAAGATTCTTGAGAGTCCAGTCCGACCTACTTCAGATGGAAGCATCTTCATTGGTAAAAATTCAAGAAAAAACTTTCTACTCTTTGATTTATGATTCTTTGATAAGTAGATCCTAGTTTACGATGGTTTCTTAGCCACCAAATCCTGTTTTTCTAGTTTACTTTGTAGATTTACTTTGCGAGTTATTAACTAGTAGACTAGTTTGCTTAATTATCTTGATGCAGAACAAATAAAGGGATGCGATGCGGAAGTAAATTAAGATTAACTAATTTTTTTTTGTTGTTTTTATATGTTTGTAGAAGTTGGCTTCAAATCAAAGAAAAGTTAACCTAACATTGAAAGATACTAATATGATAATTGAAAGCACAATTTTAAGGAAACTAAATTATCAGAGTAGTTCAGAAGCAATGGAATGCTGGGGGTTGAGAAACTCCCAGACCTAGGGTTTCGCTCCGAACTTTCAACAGAACAGAAATAAAGAGAAGAGATGGTTTATCTAACCAGACAATGATCTTCACAGATTTTGGTGGAAGAACTCTCCCGAGCAGATTGTTGGATCCTCGGATTCAGATATCTTCGTAATGGATCCTCCAATACTGGTCCTTTGGCGGGTTGGCTTCTCCTGAACTCAAGATCTGGAAGAGAAGAAAAACAATTGATGGAATCAGAGAGTCAAGGGAATGATTTACCAGGTTGATGAACTTGAAGATTGAAATTGCTGAAAACTGGATTCTCCTGGATGTTGATGTGATTTTCCTTGGAACTTGCTCTGGATCTGAAGTAGCCTGACTGGATCTGGATGAAGGTGGACGGCCTGGACTTGTAGAGAGAGAGAGGCTGTGGGATATGGATGGAGCTAGGGTTTGATGGATTTAAAATAATGAAGGGCGGCTAGGGTTTTGGAATTTCAAGTGGCTAACCTAGGGTTTTGGATAAAGATGGAGATCTCTCACCTTCTCAAGGCTCCAATGGAACCCGGATTACCCCCTCACGGAGCTCAACACTTAGAATAGTGCGGAAGAAGAGAAACATAGGTCACTCAACACAAGAGAATAGCAAAAATAATTTTTCTTCATTGATTTCCTAAAGTTACAAAGAGGGGTCTATTATATAGACCTAAAATTTTCTCCAAGCTTGTACAAATTCCCATGTGGGACTAAACTCCTCCAACCTCTAGATTAGGTAGAAAATCACCTCTCTTGGCCGACCAAGAGTTCAAAAAAATTTGGGACGGCCATAAAGGAATTTTTTTTGGAATTTTTATGGCGCCTCCTTTGGAGTTGGATTTGGATTTGGAGTCCTCTTCTTCTTATGGCATTTCTTCTTTTCTTCCACTCCAAGTTAAGCTCTTTGATTTTGATTTGAACTTCAATTGGATGTCCTTCTTTGATTTTTTCTCCAAAAGAAGTCTTTTCCTTCTTTGCTTAGACAAAATTGGCAGGTATGGGCGCCTCCTTTAAATTAGCTTCCAATTTGATTTTTTTTTCTTTGGATGTGGGGACCATGACACTGGGATGCCTCTGTGGTGCCTCCTGGACTCTGGCGTGTGCTCGGAGTGTGGCTGGGCATGTGGCTTAGAGTGTGGCCTCCACTTGCTTGAACCTTGATTTGATTGGAAGACAAATGTGGCACCATTTTGGACCAAATTGAAACCACATCGGGACTTGCATCGAGTCAACATGACTCAACAAAATTTAAATGGTGACTCAAGAAATAAATAAACTGGTTGACCAGGTCAACCTTTATTACAAACCCTAATTTCTCGGGCAATGTCAATCAAAGATCCAAATGGAGCTCTGAAGTCTTCTTCTGAGTCTGGTGCCCGCACCAATTCTCCCAGGGTGGGAGGAACTCGACCCTGTCGAGTAAGGCTCAAGTTGGCTCTGGTATCTCTCCAAGAGGTCTGGGTCCAATTCTTGTAATTCTTCTCAGGAGATCCAAGAGTCATCAGAATCTGGCCTTCCTTGCCAGCGGACCAGGTACCTTTGGTATCCTCAATTATGAGTAGAGATAACCTGATCATCCAGGATCTTTTCAATCTGCTCTTTCCTCACAGGCCATTTTGTTGGTGGACACACAGGGTCGGGATCACTCTCAATGATAGGGTTAGGCTCAAAAGGCTCACTAGGAATCACAGCTGGCTCCCTGTACTCTACTAAGTCTGTAATGTTGAAAGTAGAGCTAATGCCTAGTTCTGGAGGCAACTCGAGCACATAGGCATTGGATCCTACTCTCTTTACCACTTTAAATGGTCCAGCTCCCCTAGCATGTAACTTTCTAACGGTTCCAGGAGGAAACCGTTCAGGCCTTAACCTAATCATCACATAGTCTCCCTCAACAAAAGATTTGACTCGCCTTTGAGTATCAGCCAACTTCTTATAAGTTTCATTACTTAAATTTATTTTGGCATGAATTTCTTTATGCAAGTCTTTTACATGCTGTGCAAAATTCTAAGCAGATTCGGAGACTCGAGTGTGGACAGGTAAAGGGACTAGGTCAAGAGGTGTGTGAGGTTTGTACCCATGTATAATTTCAAATGGACTCTTACCTGTAGACCTATTGACCGAGTCATTGTACGCAAATTCTGCCCTTGGTAGGTATAAATCCCAATTTCTGGTGTTTTCACCAACAAGACATCTCAGCAGATTTCCTAGGCTACGGTTCACTACTTCAGTTTGGCCATCAGTTTGGGGATGATAGGCAGTTGAAAACTTAAGTTTTGTCCCTAACTTATGCCAAAGGGTCTTCCAAAAGTAACTGGTGTACCGGACATCCCTATCTGAAACGATTGTCTTAGGTAGGCCATGGAGTCTAACTATCTCATTGAAGAAAAGTGTGGCTACCTTAGACGCATCAAAGGTTTGGGAACAAGGCAAGAAGTGGGCCATTTTAGAGAATCGGTCGACTACGACACAGATAGAATCATGTCTCCTCTGGGTCTTAGGTAAACCTAACACAAAATCCATACTCACATCTTGCCAAGGACGATCTGGGACAGGGAGTGGAGTATAAAGGCCAGTGTTTTGTTTTCGCTGTTTGGCAACAGCGCAGGTTCGACATCTTGCTACAATATTAGCTACATCCCTTTTCAAGCTAGGCCAGAAAAAGTGGTCTTCAATAGCTAGAATGGTCTTGTCTTTTCCAAAATGGCCGACTAAACCTCCAGCATGGATTTCCCAAATCAAAAATTCCCTAAGAGAAGTTCTAGGGATGCAAAGCCTATTTTTGAAGAACAAAAAACCATCTACAAGGGTATAATCCTGGTGATTACTAGATGGTCCTTGAACTAGATCCTGATACACAGTTGTGAAATCCGGACAAGACTCATATTCCTCTTTGATTTGCTCAAACCCTATGACCTCAGTTCTAACAGAAGTTAATAACAGAGATCGGCGACTAAGGGCATCAGCTACCTTATTCTCAACTCCAGCCTTATGTTTCAGGACAAAAGTATAGGACTGGATATATTCTACCCACATAGCATGCCTAGGGTTAAGCTTCTTTTGGGAGTTCAGAAATCTAAGAGCCTCATGGTCCGAAAATAGTACAAATTCCTGCGGTAGCAAATAATGTCTCCAGTAACGCAAAGCTTGCACCACCGCATAAAATTCTTTATCATAGGTAGAATACCTAACCTTAGCATCATTAAGTTTTTCACTAAAGAATGCTATGGGATGATTCTCTTCGCTTAGGACTCCACCTATTCCTACACCTGAAGCATCACAGGCAACCTCAAATACTTTAGAAAAATTGGGTAATCTCAGAATGGGTGCCTGGGTCATTTTATCCTTAAGATCTAGGAAGGCTTTATGGGCTGACTTAGTCCAATGAAATTCTCCCTTCCTAATACAATCAGTGATAGGAGCAGCTAAAGTACTAAACCCCTTGATGAATCGCCTATAGAAGGTAGCCAAGCCGTGGAAACTTCTAACTTCATGCACATTGGTTGGCTTTGGCCAGTCTACTATGGACCTAATTTTCTCAGGATCGGCCGCCACGCCGTCAGGGGTTACTACAAAACCAAGAAAGATAACTCTACTAGTCATGAATTCACACTTCTTAAGATTACCGTAGAGTCTCTCACTCCTCAAAACTTGGCAGACTGCTCTAAGGTGGCCTAGGTGATCTGCTGGGGTCTTACTATAGATCAGGATGTCATCAAAATAGACCACCACAAATTTTCCTATGAAAGCTCTAAGTACCTGGGTCATAATTCTCATGAAGGTACTAGGGGCATTGGACAACCCAAAAGGCATAACAACCCATTCATAAAGACCATCCTTAGTTTTGAAAGCAGTTTTCCATTCATCCCCGGGTCTAATCCTAACCTGATGATAGCCGCTTTTGAGATCAATCTTAGAAAAAACCATTGCACCAGCCATCATATCAAGCATGTCATCTAGTCTAGGGATGGGAAACCTATATTTGATTGTAATTTTATTGATGGCACGACTGTCAACACACATCCTCCACGTGCCATCTTTCTTTGGGGTTAGTAAGGCTGGGACTGCACAAGGGCTAAGACTTTCTCTAATAAACCCCTTCCTCAATAATTCTCCAACCTGCTTTTGCAGTTCTTCATGCTCAGATGGATTCATCCTGTAATGGGGCAAGTTGGGCAAAGTCGCTCCTGGGATTAGATCTATGGCATGCTGGATATCCCTAAGAGGTGGAAGGTGGTCTGGCAAATCCTCGGGAAAGACATCCTCAAATTCTTTTAACACAGGTTTAACTTCTTGAGGAGGCTCTGAGGGTTCCGAAGTTCTAAGTTCCTTAGCAGTCAACATCCAGATGGGTGAACCACTATGAATTTCTTGTTCTAGATCCTTAGCACTGATTAGGTTCACTCCAGTTTTCATCTCCTTAACCTTACCGGCTCCTTTAGTTACCTTGTCCTTAGGGGGAACGGAATGGATCGTAATCTTCTTCCCGTTGAAACTAAAGACACAGGTATTGGATTTTCCTAAGAGGGTGGCATCATGATCATACAACCAAGGTCTTCCGAGAATTATACTGCTCACCCCCATGGGTAAAACATCGCACCAAATTTTTTCGTGATAAGATTGCATTTGGATTTGGACTTGACATCTAGACTGGATGGGTATGGAGGTAGAATCTACCCAAGAAACCTTATAGGGGTTAGGATGGGGAACTGGGATTAAGCCTAACATCTTGACAGTGCTAGTAGAGATGGCATTTACACAGCTCCCACTATCTATGATGATCTTACATACCTTATCCCCTAATTTAAGAAAAGTCTGTAGGATGTTAGTCCTACGCCAATCCTCTTGAACTAGATTCTGGGATAGGATGCATCTTACAACTCCTAATTGGTCAGATTCATTGGGTTCCTCCTCTCCTTCATACTCAACCAAATTCATTCCGGCCTCATAAACTTCTTCTTCAAATTCCTCACTGGGCTCGGAATTATCATTCTCTCCCTCTTCTATGTAAAGGGATCTCCGTGGGCACTGGCTAGCAACATGACCTACCTTATGACACTTGAAACAAGCTATGGTAGTACACTGACTGGAAATGTGACCTGGTTTCTGACACTTAAAACAGGTGATATTTGAACTAGGGGTTCTCTGGGTGTCAGGTGCCTTACCTTTGTCCATGGGCCTAGGGGTAGAAGTACCCTGAAAAGGTTTACTAGGGATAACTTGGCTAGGTCCATTCCTTGGGATTGGGGCACTAACCCTAGAAGGTATAGGTCCTCTCTGAAATTTCTCAGTGTTCAGTGCAATCTGGTAGGCTTGGTCTAGATCAGTAACCTCTCTCAGAAATAGTTCTCTCTTGATATCTTCCCTCAGTCCAGCCCTAAATCTAGACAAAGTGACTTCGTGGGCTTCACTCACATCACATCTCATTAGGTATTCATCAAAAGTAGCTATATAGTATGAGACAGATCGGTTTCCTTGTTTCAGGTTTTGCCATTGGTCTAACAGGTTTTGCTGGTATGAAATGGGTAGGTATTTATCTCTCAGTTTTTCTTTCATACCCTGCCAAGTGGTTATGGGCTCAACATTCCGTCTCCTAGTGGTTAGCTCAATGTTCCCCCAGTATAACCTAGCTTGACGCACTAATTTCATCTTGGCAAACTTGTATTTCCTCTCCTCAGACATAGCATACCACTCAAAGTATTGGTCCATCTCTCCCTCCCAATCAGAATACACCTTAGGGTTCAGACTACCATCAAAAGTGGGTGCATCTAATTTGATGTTCCTGATGAACCTATCATCTCTATCTTCAGGCTCTGGGTCAGGCCTCCTATGATTAGGTTCAGGATCTCTATATAAAGGCCTTCTAGGCTCCTGATGTGGGTGAGGTTGAGGCACATTAAAATCGGGGTCAGGAGTCCAATTCCGATGTCTAGGTTCTTCAAGTACTTGGACTCGGTCCCTAAGTTGGGTAAGATCCTCATGAATTTGTGCGCTAAACTGGGCCACAGTGTTTGTCATATCCTGATTCATTTTAGCCATACTTTCAGTAAGAGTTCTGATCATGGCCTCTAAATCAGGTTGGGTTTGACCAGGTTGATATGGCACTCCGTTTCTGGTAGACATGATGATTCAAGCAAGCACACAAAATGAGACTAGACTAAATCGACTACTGGATCACTAGACCTAGAGTCCAAACTAGATGCCCAATCAGAGTGGCAAGCTAGCCTGTAGTAACTCAGGACTCAGCCAGGCAGGTGTAAGGGGAGTGTTAGGTCCCTGATTGCCAATCCTAGACACCAATCAGTGATTGGCCAGGTAGGCGGACCAGCACACAAGCCCTTCGGGAATGGATCCCTGAACCACCGTTCTAGACACTGAGTGCTAAGCACACACAGAATAACTCGGCAAACTGACTCAACACTAGCCTAGACCCGACCAATTGGTGTCCCTAGCCCACTAGGGCAAATTAGGTCTAACTGATTTTAAATTAGGTCTAGGTTCGAATGATTGGATGGTGGTTTTGGGCTAAGGAGAGGTAATCAACTCCTCCGCTTATCTTAGATGCTCAATTGCCCTTAAGTAAATTATGAGATGATCACTCCAAAAAGAATTGAATTGCAGAACACAAAAAACAGAGTTGCTGTATTTTAATGCTCAGAATTTTTACCTAAACCAATAAATCACAGAAAACTTATGGAAAGTAGGTTCAATTATACTGGTTTCAACGAAGCAAAAATCATGCAATTCGGAGTTTTATGCAGGGAGAAATAATTCAGACAATAGGAAAATTACGGGCTGCAACTAGATTGTCTTCCCCGTTTATAATCCCTGCTACGAAGTTATAACCCAATGGATCCCCTACACGCCCTAGGAACACCCCATGGAATGGGAGGAGGAGGCTTGCGTCTCGCTTAGTTCCTAGGACCGGACGTCCGGGGGAGTCTACTTCGAGCAGACAAAATAAAAAGAGAACAATCAAAGCAAGCAAGCAAATCAGAAACCCTAGACTGGGCTCTGATACCAAAAATGATGCAGAACAAATAAAGGGATGCGATGCGGAAGTAAATTAAGATTAACTAATTTTTTTTGTTGTTTTTATATGTTTGTAGAAGTTGGCTTCAAATCAAAGAAAAGTTAACCTAACATTGAAAGATACTAATATGATAATTGAAAGCACAATTTTAAGGAAACTAAATTATCAGAGTAGTTCAGAAGCAACGGATCGCTGGGGGTTGAGAAACTCCCAGACCTAGGGTTTCGCTCCGAACTTTCAACAGAATAGAAATAAAGAGAAGAGATAGTTTATTTAACCAGACAATGATCTTCACAGATTTTGGTGGAAGAACTCTCCCGAGCAGATTGTTGGATCCTCGGATTCAGATATCTTCGTAATGGATCCTCCAATACTGGTCCTTTGGTGGGTTGGCTTCTCCTGAACTCAAGATCTGGAAGAGAAGAAAAACAATTGATGGAATCAGAGAGTCAAGGGAAAGATTTACCAGGTTGATGAACTTGAAGATTGAAATTGCTGAAAACTGGATTCTCCTAGATGTTGATGTGATTTTCCTTGGAACTTGCTCTGGATCTGAAGTAGCCGGACTGGATCTGGATGAAGGTGGACGGCCTGGACTTGTAGAGAGAGAGAGGCCGTGGGAGATGGATGGAGCTAGGGTTTGATGGATTGAAAATAATGAAGGGCGGCTAGGGTTTTGGAATTTCAAGTGGCTAACCTAGGGTTTTGGATAAAGATGGAGATCTCTCACCTCCTCAAGGCTCCAATGGAACCCGGATTACCCCCTCACGGAGCTCAACACTTAGAATAGTGCGGAAGAAGAGAAACCTAGGTCACTCAACACAAGAGAATAGCAAAAATAATTTTTCTTCATTGATTTCTTAAAGTTACAAAGAGGGGTCTATTATATAGACCTAAAATTTTCTCCAAGCTTGTACAAATTCCCATGTGGGACTAAACTCCTCCAACCTCTAGATTAGGTAGAAAATCACCTCTCTTGGCCGACCAAGAGTTCAAAAAAATTTGGGACGGCCATAAAGGAATTTTTTTTGGAATTTTTATGGCGCCTCCTTTGGAGTTGGATTTGGATTTGGAGTCCTCTTCTTCTTATGGCATTTCTTCTTTTCTTCCACTCCAAGTTAAGCTCTTTGATTTTGATTTGAACTTCAATTGGATGTCCTTCTTTGATTTTTTCTCCAAGAGAAGTCTTTTCCTTCTTTGCTTAGACAAAATTGGCAGGTATGGGCGCCTCCTTTAAATTAGCTTCCAATTTGATTTTTTTCTTCTTTGGATGTGGGGACCATGACACTGGGATGCCTCTGTGGCACCTCCTGGACTCTGGTGTGTGCTCGGAGTGTGGCTGGGCGTGTGGCTTGGAGTGTGGCCTCCACTTGCTTGAACCTTGATTTGATTGGAAGACAAATGTGGCACCATTTTGGACCAAATTGAAACCACATCGGGACTTGCATCGAGTCAACATGACTCAACAAAATTTAAATGGTGACTCAAGAAATAAATAAACTGGTTGACCAGGTCAACCTTTATTACAAACCCTAATTTCTCGGGCAATGTCAATCAGAGATCCAAATGGAGCTCTGAAGTCTTCTTCTGAGTCTGGTGCCCGCACCATATCTCCTTTAAGTCTTTAAAAATTGAAAATTAAAAAAAAATTAATTTCCATTTTTTTCTATTAATTAGGTTAATAATCATTAGATCAAGTTTTCATAATTGTCCAAGATCAGAGGGCTCTTGTAAGACCCTTACCGGATGTAGCATTGAGGCTAACCTATAGGAATCCCGACGATAGTATTTGGTCGATGATAACTCTTACTTTCAGAAAGGCATCATGCCCTCTAAATTATGAAAAATAAGATTTATAACATTATAGGTTTACACTGTAGATTAAATAAAAGATGTTTCTATTGATATTTCCCAAAAAATGAATCCAAAAATTCTACAAAAGGGGCCTACCCTAAAGGGTGGTTGATTGTCTATACATTCTAAAAGGAAAACAAATAAGGTGATTATCTAAGCAGTCGATGAGGAGGGGGACCAATGACTCCTTTAGCTTTGGAGGTTGGTCTAGATTCAGCTTGCTCCCCCTCATTCAAGAATCTCAGATTGAGGTTCAGGAAATGCTGGCTACCTTCCTTCGAGTCTCATTCATTCTCTTAATAAAGGCTAGGATCGAAAATGCTACTTTCTAATCCTTATAGTCCTTGGAGAGCTTGTAAGCCTCCACTCTCTTTTGGACTGCTGCCTCCTTCAGTGTTTCAGAGTTGGCGAGTGATAACTACATTATACATCTATATAAAAGTATTAATTTAATAACTAAATTATCTCTATTTATCTAAAATTGATACTTTTATATATTATTTATAGGAAAAAAGAGTGATAATGCAAAGATCTCAATTTATCGGTTCAAACGAAACAAGTTTGAAGTGAATCTGATCTAAAACGAGCCAAGACTTGATTTTTGATGATTTGATGAAAGAAGTACATGAAATTTAAAATAGCCAGTCCATGGTGGACCAGCTGCCTAGTCTACAAATCGCTTAGTGTTCCATGAATAGCCATTAATTGTGGTCCACGATGGAACTAATGGGCCATGGGCCGAATCCAACAACCACTGGCCAGGAGGATGGTCGATTGCCATCCTAGGGGATTTGGTGAGGTCCATGGTGCAGGTGGTGGTGCCAGCAAGGAGAGAATGGTGGCGGCAATGCTTTGGCAGCGATCAAACTGGCAAGAAGAGGAATATCCCAGTTCTAGCAGCAATAAATGGCCTGACAATGGAGGAATAGCAATAGCAATGGTCTTGGTAGTCACTGGACGAACCAGGAAGCGACATGGAGATGGGCATGATGATAAAAATAGGGAACAAGCCAACAGGTCTCACCTGTGAAGATGTCTAGAAAGTGGTTCTTGATGGTGCAAAAAGCTTCGGTAGCGGTTCTCATTGGTGTGCGGGTAGACCCAGCAAGGTCTGACATGTTTCCGGTGTTTGCCTTGACCATGGGCAGCTTCGGTCCAAGGAGATGGTGGTGGTGTTCGGCAATGGGGTCAAACCATTAGGGAAGGAAGAAGTTGTAAGGATCTCAAAGCAGTCAAAGGCCTCATGATTGATTTTTCCAAGATGTGGTTGATTTCTGGACCTCCGATCAGGATCTGATGGCAACCAACCAGCTGGTCAGTCATTGAGTTAGAGCATGACTCAACAATCTAATTTAACTGGGATTTGGATTTACCATCTAACCATTGAGTCCTATAATATTAAATCTTAGCCATTATTTTGGTCCTTATGTTTAGTCCCACATCAGAAAAACATGAAAGCCTCTCTCTTGTTAAACCCTATAAAAAGTCTCCTATGACTCTACTTGGGGGAATCAACTCCTTGGAGTCTCTCTAAAGCCTTTGCATAGGGGAACAGGAGGGGATCAACTTAGAAGCAGGGTAGAGCAAAAGTGTAGGAGGGAAGAGAAAATTTTGTATGCGACAGTGCGGGGTTTTCTTGTTATCTTGTCTTTTGTATTTATTTGGTATGCAATAAAAGACTATGTTTTTATTTAAGTTATTATTTGTTCTCTTTTATTTGCTCTTTATTATGTTTTATTGTTAGATGAGTTTAAGGGTAACTCTTGCTTTCTAAAGATGCATCATGATCTGTTATGGATACAGGGCATGCCGAGAAATAAAGAGTTGGATACCTAATGCCTCTCAAAGATATGCCATTATCTATTTGGGTATGGAGCATGCCGAGGGAAGACAGTTAAATCTTTAAAATCAATTACATCTTAATTATAAAGAAATACAATTTGGCAGTGCAAAACCAATCTTCTACTACTGAAATAATCCCTTTCACTTGCTTTACTCTTAGAAGTAGTTTTTTTCTTGCTTTTATTTTTATACAATAATAATTATCCTTCTTTTCTTTTTAAAATCATAATTTAGTCCTAAGGTCCCTAAGGATACGATCTCGACTCACTTTAGCTATAGAGTTGAGTTGGTGAATTATTTTTGACCACCTATGATAATGATCAGCTAGCTCGCGGCGCACCTCCATTAATGCATCACCCAACTCCTATTTCTCTTTACTCTCCGAGGAGAATTTTTCTTTAAGTACTTTGACCACATGTTGAAGGTGGTCGCTCTCAACCTCAGAATCATGGAGGTGGCTCTTTACTTCTTTCACCCTTTTTTCAACTACGAAAAAGTGGTCCCTCAGTTTAAAATAGTCATTAACGTAATGACATACCTAGAAACAGAAGACAATGGTTAGACCATAATGGCCAAACCAAAATTTAGGAACACGTGAGATATATACTTAAAGGATGCTCAAGATTATGCTCTTTTGGCACTTGGTGGAGCCCTCACCAACAATTTGCTCTACATCGATAGGATGAATAAGGCTTTTAAAGAGGCCCTTGGTGACCTCCAAATTATCAAAGGTGCAAACTTTAGCTTCGGTACCTTCGAGCTTGTCACTCAAGGGGCTTACCCCCTTAGTAGACTTGGACTAGGGGTAGAGAAGATGCCCTAACTTTTGTTTGCATCGGATGGCATGCTTTTGGGGTAGGAGGCTGAGTCTCTAATGGAATGGCCAGAACCACTCCCTCAATCTCAGGAGCAGAATAAGGAATGCAAGCATTGCACTAGCCGAATCTTTATCGACCTACCCAAAGAGCCTTGAGTGGCAGTGGACTTAGCATTGGTAGCCCCCCTCCCTAGTACCTCAACATTCAAAGGATCCATAACTATAAAAATGAAATAAACTAGAGATAGGCAGATGAGGAAAGAGCAAAGGTTAAAAGAAGAAGAAGAGTGGACTAGGATTCTTCCCACCTCTCAATCAAGCCAGACTGATTCCCATATTAAAAATGGCCTCGTTGGATAGCAAGACCCTCAGTGTCGGGATCACAAAGTGGTGAAGAATCCCATATCACTTGTTCTCCTCTTCACTTAAATGTTGGGGCCGAGTCAGCCAATATGAATGAATGCCCCATCACTCAAATTCCCAGTCCTTAATAGGATGCCTAAAAAAGAGGAAGTACTCCCTCCAATGGTATATTAAGAAAAGAGTGTTAGAAAACTAGGGTAGAGTTTCATGCATAGATTTTTTATAAAACTAGTGAAAGCATATTAGATTAAAATCAATTTTAATCACTAAATCATGCATTAGAATAATTCTAAAACCTACCCTATAGGATCATGGCAGGATATGAATAAAGTATAGATACTGAAATTAAATTAGCATGAATCAATCTAACCATTGCATGCTATTGGAGGAGTTTCCAAGTGCATGGACAACCTTCTTCCAACAACCAATCTCAAAAACATATATTGGAAGTGGCAGCAATAGGGGATTGAAGCAATCAGCCTAGCAGGGATTTAGCCTTCTTGTGCAGAAATGTCCTAACTTGTTCAGAGTGCTTCGAACATTCCAGATATCATATGGACATAAAACCACATCTCTTGGGACCTCCAACCATTGAGGATTCAACCCTCCAAAGCTCCTAGTCGAACTCCAAAAGGGTAGAGAGAGGGATGACTTCAAAAAGGCTAGGCACTAGGTTTCCTACTTGGACTAAGAGTCCCTAGGCACTAAGGAATTCTCTCCTTCCAAGGGTATGGAGGCTTGGATGCTGATGTTTCCCTAATAGAGAGTGACAAACTAGAGGTGAAGAGAGGGAGGACGAAGATAGATATCAGGGAGAAAAGGTTATTTCATTATGACGGCTCCAATCAGTCCCATATACAAAGTATATATATACTATGTCACCATAACCTAACCCTAAAACTCCCATAGGCCAACTTAATGCAAAATAAAGTTTTCCAAGCCCAAGTACACCTTTGACTCAGCCCAATCATATATACCTAGGACTCAAAACTAGCTCAATACAAGTTGGCCCCTTGAGGCCCAAGTCCCCTAAACCTTAAGACCTAAAAGGTTAACAGCCTTTCATTATAGGGCCCAAACTAGCCCTAGAAATTCCATGACAGCATCATGATCATTGGACCTTAGCCTTAGCCTTGGTCCCCTAAGCCTTGGAAATACCACATAAGACCCAGCAATCTCCACATTGGTGCTTCTATCCATCAGCCAACACCATGTTGTCCACAAGCTGCATTAGTGTCACACACTTGCAAAAGCTATCACATGGTAGAACCTTCTCAGTGCATCTGTTAGATTCTTCTTGGTGTGTACCTTCACCAGCTCCACCTTGTCATCCTCCACAAGCTCTCTAATCCGATGGTATCTAATGTCAATGTGCTTGGCCCAAGCATGATAGATAGAGTCTTGTGTAAGTAGAAGTGCACTTTGGCTATCGTAGTGCACCCTGACAGCCTCCTATTCGAGGCCCATCTCCAACGCTAGACCCTTCAACCGTAGGGCCTCCTTTGCTGCCTTTGTAACTTTGATGTACTCTGCCTCAATTGTTGATAATGACA
Source organism: Areca catechu (assembly GCA_021397845.1). Taxonomy (NCBI): domain Eukaryota; kingdom Viridiplantae; phylum Streptophyta; class Magnoliopsida; order Arecales; family Arecaceae; genus Areca; species Areca catechu. The sequence continues at coordinate 78,424,136 of CM038044.1, read as the reverse complement.
TAATAGGTTGCAAGCAGGATCTCCATGATACAGGACCTCCATATATGTTGAATATGAAACCTATCGTCGAATAATGGGTGTCCACATCTCCATCAAAATCCTCATCCACAAACCCTCCTATCAGCCCTCGAGCCTCCTTGGACATGTTGGACTATCTCTCAGCACCTCCTTGCTATCCGTAGTAGATGCCAACTCCAACCGTGCCTGCCAAGTACCTGAGACTCCCTCTAGTGCTCGCTAGTCTTCCTGTCAAGCTGTGCCATGAACCTGCTCACCTGACTCACTGCATGGGCGATATCCGGCCTACAATACACCATGGTGTTAACTCCTATATTGATTTTGATGAATTATAAAATACTTAAGTATATTTGAATACTAACTGTATGTTAAAAGTGTGTTTATCAGAATAATGTACTCATCAGAATTAAAGTATGTTAAAAGATCAATTTGCTTGTCAAATAGTTGATGAAGTCCTCTAAATTAATGAAACTTCAAGATATATGGACTTGGGCACATAAGAATGACCTTGAATGACTAAATTTTTGAATTTAGAGAAGTTTCAACAAAGTTTCAGCAGAGCTTTAGGAGAGTTTCAGCAGAGCTTTAGGAGAGTTTCAACCAAGTGTCGACTCATGAAAATGAAGTGTTGACCAAGGTATCGACTCAGAGAAGCTTGAGCTGATACGTAGAAAAAATTTAAGCTGTCATGCATGAAGTGTCAACTCATGAATACCAAGTGTTGACTCGTGTCGACTCAAGGCTTGAGATAAAAAATGATACGGAACATGCTGAATTCAAGTTTTTTCTCAAGGTCGACTCATGAAGATGAAGTGTCGACTCAAGTGTCGATTCACTAGAAAAAGTATCGATGCACTAGTGCATTACGGAGACGTTCATAAAGAATTTTTGACCTAGTGTTGACTCAAGTGTCGACTTATGTGTCAACTCATGACCTGAAGTATCGACACCTGCAGGTCTAAATGAACAGTAATGGCTAGTTTTTTGAAGAGCAGAATTGGTCCTTTTCATCTCTAATGGCTATTTTCTCCTCTCCAATAGATAAAAATTATCATTTAAGACTTGGAAAGGTATTTAAAGTAGACCAAACTCAAGAGGGAAGCAACTAATGAGAATTCATTGATTATCCATTTAGAGTTCATTACTATTAAATGAAGTTAAGCCCTCAAGCATTCAAGAGCATTCAAGAAGCATTCAAGTCTAACTCTTAAGCATTGATTAAGGCTTCAACAACTTGGAGACAAGCTTTCTCAACAGCAATCAAAAGCTTCAAAGAGACATTTACTTTTATTTTGAAAGCTTATTATATTCTTACTTTGTACTTGAATTTATAGTTGTTCCTAGTTTCAAGTGGACTGAAACTAGTGATTGGGTTGTTGGTTAGCCTTGTGAAAACCAACATAGGTTGCTAGTGAGCCTTGTTTGAAAACCAACTAGGTTGTTGGTGAGCCTTGTGAAAACCAACTAGGTTTTCGGTTAGCCTTGTGAAAACCAACTAGATTTTTGGTTAGCCTTGTGAAAACCAAGGGATTTTGATTTGTGAGCACAAAAAAGTAATCAGCTATAATCAAGTTGGATTATAGTGAAATTCTAAAGTAGACCTTGGGGAGTGGATGTAGGAGCTTTGGTATGTATCGAACCACTATAAAATATTGTGTTTATGATTTCTTCTACTCTTCTTGCATTTACTTCATTATTTCTGTTGCATTTTGTTATCAAGCACACATACACTTGAAATCATAGCACCTTCATTATTTTTGAATTGGCACATACTTGCAACAAGTTTCAAAAACCCAATTCATCTCCCTCTTGGGTTGCTTCACTGGGCAACAAGTGGTATCAGAGCCTTGTACTTAGCTTGTAGGTCTAACCACCTTGAGTTAAAGATCTATGGCAGCCCCTTTAGGTTCTAGTGTTGTTGAGGGTCAAGCCTTAAATAGACTACCTTATTTTAATGGCATAAATTATACATATTGGAAAACTTGCATGATAATTTATATGCATTAAATTGATTACAATCTTTGGAAAGTAGTTGTTAAAGGTCCTCATGTTTCTTCCATTTTGGTTAATGGCATTTTCATTCCAAAACTTGAAGAGGATTGGGATGAAAATGATATTAAGCAATCAAGCTTAATGCTAAAGCTATGAACTTATTTTATTATGTATTGGATCCTAGTGAATTCAATAAGATTTCCACATGCACATCTGCGAAGAAAATTTAGGACACACTTGAGGTTACTCATGAGGGTACCCATCATGAGAACACTAAAGTAAATATGCATGTACATACATATGAGATGTTTAGAATGGAGCTTAATGAATCTATTACTAATATGTATATGAGATTTACTAACATTGTTAATGGAATGAGAAGTCTTGGGAAAATAATGTCTAATGTTGACTTAGTTAACAAAATTATCAAGTCATTACCAAATTGATGGGATCCAAAAGTGACAGCAATAAAAGAAGCTAAAGATGTTGAGACACTTCTCTTGGAGTAGCTTGTTGGTTCATTCATGACTTATGAGTTTGTTGTGAAAGTAAACATGCAGGTGGTTTGACAAGATCCTATACTAGGCATGCAAACATCTACAGGAGCAGAATGGATTTTAAAATATTTTTTTAAAATTCGAGCAGCGAAAATCTGCTCCGCCAGGAACTAATCTAAATCTAGTTGCATTTAGGCATGTATGGTCATATAAAATATTTGTAAAATATTAAACAATTAAGTATATCCATGCATGATTAATAAATTAATTTTCCATACCTTTATTCTACCTGGAATAACTCTGGAATAAACCAGGAATAGACTGGAATAACTGGAATTAAGTTATTCCAGTCGTCTTCCTCCTTGGAACTCTATTTTTGGCTTGCAAAACATCATCGGAACACCTCCTTCAAGACCTCCGTTTGCTTCCAAATTTGAGCAGCAGTAGCTTGGACAAGTCTACTTCGATTTGCCATTGATAACTTCAACCAAATGTAAGCCAAAAAATTATAATAAATCACCAAAGTCTGCTGCCAGATTTTTGCAGCAGAACTGGGCAGCAGACTTTGGCTTTCGTTTTGGAGTAGCTGGGGCGATCCTGGTCCGCGTAGCTTGCTCCTAGGAGTAGAAGGATACTCCCTCTAGAGGGGAGACATTCCCGGGGCTCTCGGATCCTCCTCCACGCACGGTGCTAGCCGCTGGAAGAGGGCTTCACGGTCAACAGGAATTCTGCAACAGGGCAGAACTTGAGCCCTTGAAACAATGGGATTTAAAGCATTGTTTCTCTCCCTCACAAGATCCTAAACCCAGTCCCAAAGCTCTCCACTTAAGCCTCTCAAAGAAGAAGATTGCCCAAAGAGTTTTTTTGATTTCCCTTGGATCTCTCATGGTGGATCAAAACTTCTCACGCTGAAAAACTAACTCTCTTTGAACAGGGATGGCTGGTGTTTATATAGGCTACAGGGAGAAGTGGAAAACAGAGAGGGGGGGAGGCCAAAAGGCATCGGCTTCAAATCTCCCAATTAACAGCCATTAATCGAGGATTAAACATGGATTAAATGCCAAATGGTGGAGGGAGAAGAAGAGACGCATGGCGGGTTTGGCCTTCCATCGCTTGGACTTCCTTTCCATTCAAATGACCATGTAAAACGGTCCAAGGAGTAAAAAAAACACCGGTCCAACCACATAAACCAGTCCATCGGTTCAAATAACCAATCCAAGCAAAAATTATGGTTCAAACCGTTGGTTCAATCCAATTGAACCGGTCCGAGCCTAATAAAAATGGTTCAATTAGTTCACAACCAATTGAAGGCCGAAACGAACTCCGAATCAGTTCAAAATTGATTCAGAAAAAAACTGGCACAGTGCTGGTCAGTCTGGAACAATTTCTGGTTGACACAGACAAGGGCATGATGGGGAAAAGAGTGCTCAAAAATACTGTGACCATAAAATCGAGACGATTCTTAATCGTAATCAGTATCCGGATCAGAGAGTTATCCTCTATGACGTGTGACCTCATAGGTTCGAACCTAAATGGTAGCACTAGAACAATTTTAGTACCAGCACAGGAAACCATCTAGCAATAGGTCCCGGCATCTAGATAGGTCGAAGATGCGGGAGCAAACTATCGAACCTCTGACATATGGTTACCGAATAATTCATCCCTTTTGACCTCTAATGCTCATGACGACTGAGATTGGGCTGCCATCCCAGACTGAGTCAGTCGACTATGTGTCTCAACCTCGCAAGCCCAGTGACTCTTCACTAGGACTACCCCGGTCGAGGATTTGCTAAATTGAGATACTGCGAGACATTCAATCCAAACTATTTGGACAGGTCAAATTCCATCTTGGTCCATCACTGCTCCACAAGTACTTGCCTGTACCCAGAAACCTTCCATCACCAGATTAAAAATTCGGGTAGTCCGGCACCAAAGCATAGGGAGTTGCTTGCAAGCTACCGTGATGACCTCAGCTCAGAGGGACACATATACCCATATCCAATCATGAGTATCCTTTTGGCAGAAAGGGGCTTCACGGAGTCACGTTCAATAAGATATCACATATCCCACTTGCAGATCACATTAGTGTCATCACACTCATTTGGTCAAGAGGACAACCAAACGATGTGAACTACAACAACCTATACTTGATATATTGTCGTCCAGTACAATATATCCTTTGGTTGTGAACAGGATTTAAGGACCACTCGATACATCCTCTCTATATCGAAGTCAGTGTAGTCCTAAGGACTTCATCACATGGAAAGAGTTCATTTCAGGGAAATTTAATATGTGATGAGCTGCCAAAAAATATTTTATTAATTCATAAAAAAAATACAATACTGAGCACAACCGCCTACAACCAAGGCGATTGGCTTTGGGACACAATTCCCAACATGTTGCCCAGGTGACTTTTCCCAAGAGGGAGGTGAATTGGGAATTACAAAATTTCTTGCTAATATGTGTACAAGTAATTCCTTTTAGTGGTTGAGTGTTGTGTTAATCAGAGAATAAGTGCAGAAGCTAAAAAGTATGTAAAGCATAACACAAACAAAATAAGTTTAGAGTGGTTCGGAGCAACCTAGCTCCTACGTGCACAACCCAAGTTCACCACTTGGGATTTCAACTATATCACCCAAACAGGAATACAATCAGATTATTTTACAAGCTCACAATCCCAACCTCTACACTATGGTTTTTAAACCGGGCTAACCAAAGAAACCCACACTAGGTTTTCACAGGCTCACTTAGAACCTCTAAACTTTGGTTTTCAGTAGGATCACCAAAGAAACCTATTTGGTTTTTACAACCGGGCTCACCAATAATCCAAGTATTCTAAGAGTAGAAAGAAAAGCAACAGAAATGACAAACTAAGTTGTCTGGTGGTTGCCGATGCAGCTTGAGTGATGCTCAATTCAATGCTCTTCAATGCACTTCAATGGCTTCCTTGCTTTCCTCAAAAGATGCTTCAAGCTTCTGATAAGAGTTGGTGAAGGCTTAAAGGCTAACTTCAAAGCTCAAGTGCTCTCTCTTCTTACTTCAATAAATGTTCAATAAATGCTCAACAACTCATTAGTCTCTCTAAGGATGTTCTCATACCTCATTTATAGAGACTTCAACTGCCTTCCCTTGATTTTGAACGTTGTAGACCGTTGGAAAGTGACAGGTTATCGTTGGAGCACTTTTGGAATTCAAAACAGAAATCTGGAACTAGCCATTGGAGATGAGACCCCAACATTCCATTCGGCTCTAACATCTTCGAGTCGGCTCGGATCAGGTTCGGGTCGGCTGGGTTGAAAACCAGTCGGCTAGGTTCCACAGTCGAGAAAATAGCTCACTCTGGACGAGTCGGCTAGGCTAAAACCCAGTCGGCTCAGATCCCTGAAGTTCTCAGAACATTCTCAACCAAGTTATGGATGAGTCGGCTTTGCTGAAATCTAGTCGGCTCGGATCCTTGTGGTTCTCATAACATCTTTAACCAAGTTCTAGACGAGTCGACTAGGACTTGGTGCCAATCGGCTGGGTCTGCATGCTAGAGATTTTCTTTCTTGTGCTAGTACCAAAGTCGGCTGGTTCCTCCATCCAGTCGGCTCGAGATTGGTTCTTCAGCTAGACCAATTCTATTCTCCAGAACTCACATGCCAAGCTTTGAAGACTTCCTTAAGATCTTCTTACACCAAAATCAAGAGAAATTGAAGCTTGAAAACTAGTAGAAGCAACCCTTTATCTTTGATTTAAATAGGAAAATTTTTGCTGGGTTCTTCTTTACAAGATTCTAATTACTTACAACTTAACACAAAGAAATAAAGGTTGTAGGTTTTAAATAATATGTCAAAGTAGTCATCCTACAAAATCTTGTCAACCATTTGAAGAGTTGTTAGATAACTAAATACATGCTCCAATATTTTGTTATCATCAAAATCAATTCAGGGTTCAACAATCTCCCCCTTTTTGATGATGACAAAACACTGGGCATGAAAAAATCTATTCTATTCACAAGTATAGATGTATATCATAGTAAGCATTTACACTTGTTTGTCGTATCACAATATTAACTGTATTCTCAAATGAGTATCAATGTATGCTATACAGTTATATACAAAGTCAATTCTATAAAGTGTAAGTGTCAGAGAATAAGTGCTTATGTGTATTAAGCAACATTAAGCATTGACAGTTAGATGTAATTAGTAGAGAGCAGAATAGTAACCAATGAATCAAATTAAACATGTATTTCTCCCCCTTTTTATAAAATTTCTAATCAACGTGAAATTTCTCCCCCTTTATCATTTATTTGAACACTTCAGCAGAAAAGGTATGCAATATTCATTAAACTCCCCCTGTCTAATTAACTTTAGAAGCTCTATTCCAATTCTATTAAGTTTCTTCTTTCATGCACTTTATTGTATAATAGTTCTCCCCCTTTTTGTCATCAAATCAAAAGGGTTATACAATTAAGCTTAGAGTTTAAGTAGATTGAGATTGTATTAAGATTTGTTTAAGATAATTTCACTTTCTCAATTTAGAGAGAGAATCCTATTTAAAAATATTAGAGAGTGTTAACAGGATAAAAGAAGTACACACATGTGTCCAAAAGGATATTCATTGCATTTCCATTAAAAGATTCAGTACAATAAACATTCCACAAACTTCAAAAAGTTTCCAAAAAACACAAAAATTACTAAAGACCTACTCACTATCAGATTTTCCTTAGGTACATTGACACCATGCCAAGAAGCAGGTCTAGGAGGTCTACTAGAAGATGCATGAGGTAGAGGTGCTTTTGGATGGTGAGAAGTGGTAGGACCCCTAGAGGAAATAGGAGAAGGATCATATAAAGGTCTAGTCCTAGCAGTGATCTCCAAGGATCTAACAGTGCCATAGATTGAAACCATCTCCATCCATATTGCACCAAGTTGCTGTTCCATATCCTTGAGGCTTGTAGGTACCTTGTTCACAGCCTCTTTCATTTCACCAATTTCCTTTTGCATTGACACAAGTTCAGAAGCTTGGACATTAGCAAAAGCTTCAGCAAATCCTCTAAGTCTTCCAAGTTCTGATCTGATAATCCCAATGCCTTGTGTGTAGTCATCTGCCATTTGTCTTGTCTCTGCAATTGTTCCCAAAGTGCATTTGGCTTCATTCAACTCAGTTCTATACTCATTTAAGGTTGCATCAACTGATTTCTTTATAGCTTCAGAACTAGAAGAAATAAGGTCTAGGAAAGGTTGAAGTTCCATTTGAGGTGCAGATCTCGAAGTTTCTATTGCTTCAACCTTTCCTTGCAAACTTGTAACATGTTCTTCCAATTGAGACAATCTACTATCCACTGACTGTTTAAGATCACTAAAAAGTGAAGTGATAGTCCCTGTCAGTGAATCAGTCAAAGCCTTCATCTGATCTTCAATTTGACTTTGGATGTTTGGAGGATGTGAAGCTGCAGGAGTGTAGTCTAGTAAAGGTATATCAGCTGCAGGCAAATCAAATTCAGTGCAGGCATATCAAAATCAGGAAAAGGTACATCAGTCTCTTCAAAAGTGGCAACAGGTTCAGGAAAGAGAGACTCTGGTTCAAGGGCAGGTGCAGTAGAGGTTCTAGCTATTTCTTCATTCTCTTCTTCTTCTTCACTGCTCAAACTACCAATTGCCCTGACATTAGTCCCTTCTTTCTCCAAACACCTTCAACTTGAATGTAACCCATTCTTTCTAGTGACTTGAAGGTGTAGACATCAGTATGGTGCAGTTCAACTCCATCTTCACCTTCCAAATTCACTCTTTGAGACTTGAATAGCAGAGTTAACATCATTCCATAAGGTAAGCAAGACTTAGCCTTTCTAACAGTCTCCTTCATTTGCATAATGATAATGTGAGATAGATTTACAGGAGTCTTTTCCATGATATGTTCCATAAGGCATAGGTCTTTCTCACTTATCCAATCAAACCGTTTAGTTCTTTGCAAAAATATTCTACTGATGAAATTATGTAACAACCTCATTTCAAGTGATAAGGTGTTGGCAAAGATAGTTCCAATCCCACTGACATCTTCCCTGTTTAGAATTGTTCTCAAGGCCTTCTCTCTATCCTATATTACTAAGAATTTCACCCCATCAATAGGTAAATCCAATAGGTTGTGTAGAACATCTTCATTGACAATAACTCTTCTTTCTTTAATTGTAGATTCTACATGATTTGTACCCAATCTCAAATTTTCATAAAATGTCTTAACAAGAGAGGGGTAGGTTTTATCATTTAGGGAGCAAAATTTCCTCCAACCTTGATCCTCAATCAAATCACCAATCTTTAACCCTATCTCCTTAATAAATTCAAAGTTGATACGACGGCCAGAGGTTACCGATCTTGTGGACATTGAAGGGATTTGGCTTGTAGCGATTGGAGCAGCCCTTGTAGGTTCTTCCACAAGTTCTTCACTATGAACAGTGGCAGTTGGCTCTTCTTGACGTCTCTTAGTTCTTCTTTCCCTTTCCACAGATGGAGCAGCTCGCAAGGAGTGTTTCCTGGTAGCACGTTTTGGAGCCATTGCTAGGAAAGAGGAAGAGATGAGAGATTGGAGAGCTTAGAAAGGAGAGAGGAATATTTGGAATATGATTAGGAGAGGAATGAACGGTTAGAAAAATAAAATGGAGGTTAAAAAGCTCGGAATGGGGTCTACGCCCCAAAATAAAAAACTCAGGCACGATAATCCAGTCGACTCAAAAAAGCCCTAGAGAGGCTCGAGCCGGCTAGGCCAGAACTCGCCCAAAATACACAAAAGATCCAGTCGACTCAGTTTAAGAGCCAGTCGACTTGAACAGAGAAATCAGGATTTTGGAATTTTCAATCACAAATATGAGAGATCTTTAGAGAAAATTTATAAGGAAATTTAGGCTCTATGATAGAGAATGAAATCAGGAGGTTTTCTGGATGATGTTTTCTTAAATTTGAAGGAATTAGATTAGAGAATTTAGAAAGGATCACAAAGTCCTAATTCACTTCTAATTAGTTCAAACCTGTCTTGATTAAGTGGCTTAGTAAATATATCAGCTAATTGATCTTCACTAGGAACAAAATCAAGCACTATATTACCAATTGAAACATGATCTCTAATAAAATGATATCTAATTTCAATGTGCTTGGTTCTAGAGTGTTGAATTGGATTCTTTGTCAAATTGATAGCACTTGTGTTATCACTTTTAATTGAAATTTTATATTGTGATACACCAAAGTCTTCTAGCTGTTGTTTAATCCATAACACTTAAGCACAGCAACTACCAGCAGCCACGTACTCAGCCTCAGCTATGGACAAGGCTACGGAGTTTTGCTTCTTACAGTGCCATGAGATTAAATTCAACCCTAGAAATTGGTATGTATCGCTATTGCTTTTTCTATGTATTTTACAACCAGCATAGTCAGCATCAGAGAATCAAATCAAATTCATGGTAGAATGTTTAGAATACAAAATTCCTAAATTACTTGTTCCTTTCAAGTATTTAATTATTCTCTTAACAGTAAGCATATGTGTTTCTTTTGGTGATGACTAAAATCTAGCACATACACATACACTATATAATATGTCAGGTCTACTTGCAGTCAAATATAATAAGGATCCGATGATACCTCTGTATAGCTTTTGGTCAACATTGGATCTATTTTCATTTTTGTCCAATCTGCAAGCTGGGCTCATGGGTGTACTCATTGATTTGCTACTCTCCATACCAAACTTTTTGATGATTTCTTTGATGTATTTGGCTTGGTTGATGAAGATGCATTCCTTTGTTTGTTTTACTTGAAGTCCAAGGAAGTAGTTTTGTTCTCCCATTAAGCTCATTTCAAATTCTCCCTACATAAGCTTAGCAAATTCTTTACATAGAGATTCGTTAGTTGCACCAAAAATGATATCATCAACATATATTTGTACAACTAAGATATCATTATTCTTCTTTTTGATAAATAAGGTTTTGTCTACGTTTTCTCTTGAAAAATTATTTTCAATTAAGAAAGTGCTAAGTCTATCATACCAGGCTCTAGGTCCTTGTTTCAAACCGCACAATGCTTTGTTTATTTTAAATACATGGTTTAGAAAAGTGTGATTTTCAAAACCTGGTGGTTGTTCCATAAAAACTTGTTCAGAGATAAAACCATTAAGAAATGCACTCTCTACATCCATTTGAAAAAGTTTGAAATTCATATAGCAAGCAAATGCAAGTAGTAGTCTAATGGCTTCTAGTCTTGCTACAGGTGCATAAGTTTCATCAAAATCAATACCTTCTTCTTGGTTATATCCCTTAGCCACTAGTTTAGTTTTGTTTCTTATTATGTTTCCTTGTTCATCTAATTTATTCCTATAGACCCATTTGGTTCCTATTATTGGATGGTCAGTAGGTCTATCTACAAGTGTCCATACCCTATTCCTTTCAAACTGGTTTAATTCTTCATGCATTGCCATCATCCAGTTTGGGTCAGTCTCAGCTTCTTCTAGGCTATGGGGTTCTATTTGTGATACAAAGGCTAGGTAATCATGTGCATCCTTGTGAGCAGACCTAGTCCTAACACCATGTGAAGGATCTCCTATGATTAATTCTTTATGGTGAGATGTAACATACCTGCAGTCCCTCAGTAGATCGGTGTGATCCTTACTTACCATTTCTTCTTCATCATTAGTGTCTTTATCGTGAATGCTCAAGTCCTCCATTGCTTTTTGCAATGTACCTGCATCATTATCTATGCACTCTTCTTGTCTAGAAGGTATAGGGTTAGTTTCAATAAATACAACATATATTCACTCTTCAACAGTAAGAGTCTTTTTATTAAAAACCCGATATGCTTTGCTATGTAATGAATAACCTAGGAAAATTGCATCATCAGCTTTAGAGTCAAATTTTCCTAAATTATCTTTTTCATTGTTATGCACAAAGCATTTGCATCCAAACACATAAAAATAACTGATATTGGGTTTTCTATCATTCCAAAGCTCATAGGGGGTTTTCTTTAATATAGGATGGATCAAAACGCGATTTAAAATATAGCATGCAGTATTCACCGCTTTTGCCCAAAAGTATTTTGGAAGATTGCCTTCGCACAACTTTGTGCGAGCCATTTCTTCCAATGTCTTATTTTTCCTGTCTACAACACCATTTTGTTGAGGTATTTTAGGAGCGAAGAAGTTGTGATCAATGCCAAATTCAGTACAATAATCTTCAAAAAATTGATTTTCAAATTCAGTTCCATGATCACTTCTAATTGAAATTAAAGATAAGTTCTTCTGATTCGAAACCTTTTTATGGAATTTTCTGAAAACATGAAAGGTTTCATCTTTTGAAGCAATAAACAAAATCCAAGTAAATCTTGAAAAATCATCTACTATCACAAGAGCATATTTCATACCTCCTAGACTTGTGGTCCTAGTAGGTCCGAAAAGGTCCATGTGAAGTAGTTCAAGTGGTCTTGTTGTAGAAACTATATTTTTTGATTTAAAACTCCCCCTAGTTTGTTTACCCATTTGGCATGCATCACAAACATGATCAAAATCAACTTTAAACTTAGGCATGCCTCTAACAAGATCTTTAGAAATCAATTTGGCAATAGTATGCATGCTAGCATGACCTAGTCATCTATGCCAAAGTAAACAAGACTCTTTGATCTTAGCATTCATTGCAACTAGACTGGGACTACTTGACATGGCAAGACCATTAAGATCTACCACATAGATATTCCCAAGTCTATTTTCAATGAACTTATTGGTAGAATCTAAAGAGTTAGTTACTATAAACATAGAAGACTCAAAGACAACCTTGAAGCCTTTATCATATAATTGACTTATGCTTAAGAGATTATGCTTCAACTTGTCTACTAGCAAAACATTTTCAATAAAAGTGAAGGGAGTTATTTTGATTTTACCAATATAGATTATTCTCCCTTTGCCATTGTCTTCAAAGGTGACCATGCCTCCTTCTTTAATTTCAAGGGTGATAAACTAGTCATTGTCACCTGTCATATGTCTTGAGCAGCCACTATCTAAGTACCACCTTTTCTTCAATTTTTGGGCTGCAAGACATTCCTGCAAAATAATCAATGAATTCTTTTAGGTACCCAAGCTACCTTGGATCTTTGCAGGTCAGCAGAGGTGGTTCTTTTGGGAACCCAAATTTTTCTTACATTCCTATGGACATTTCTAGTATTATTGCAGTTAAAAGCTTTATGTCCTATTCTTTTGCAAACATGACATACGACTTTAGAGTTTTTAGTAAAAGCAGAATTAGAAGTTCTAAAAGGTGATGCAATTGATGCATATTTTGAACCTTTTGAAATATAAGCATTTTTGCTCATGTTTTTAGGAACCTACAATAAAGATTTTGTAGTCGAAATAGTTTTTGGTGCAGCCAAAACTTTTTATGATAAAATGTTTTGAGCAGGTACATTAGATTTCACAAAAGTAGTTACTGAAATTCTATTCATAATAGAAGTTTTAAAACCAATTCCAGCTTTGTTTCCTGAAATTCATTGTTCTTTTAAAATTAACTCAATCTTATTTGAAGACAAAGTAAGTTTTTCAACTAATGGCTTGAGTTTTGTAATCTCCTTTTTCAGTTCAATATTTTCAGTAAATAAATCATTGTTTTTCCTTTCACATAAGAGATTTTCATTTTTCAGCTTTTCAATTCTTTTAGAAAAGTAATGCAATTTTTTTTGCAATAAAAGGTTCTTTTCTGAAATTTCATTTTTCTGTTTGAGTAAAGAGTCATTCATATTTTTCAATATTTTAATCTTTACTCCAGCTTTCTTAAATTCTGATAATAGATCATAAAATGCAGAATTTAATTCGTCAAATATAAATTCAGTGCAATTGCTAGGGGATGTTACCTCATCTTCGAGACCCATTAAACATAGATTTGCAGCCTTGGTGGTCTCTTCTTCTTCAGACGAAGATGATTCTTTACTATTGCTCCATGTGGCAACCATGGCTTTCTTCTTCTTTTTCTATCTGAAGGATTTCTTCAATAGAGTACAGTCTGGATGAATGTGCCCTGGCTTCTTGTATTCATAGCATGTGGGAACTACTTCTTTATCTTTCTCTCTGTCCTTTTCTTTTTCTTTTTCGTAATCCTACCTATAGAATTTCTGGTTGAATCTTCCTTTCTTTCTTTCCATGAACTTTCTGAATCTCCTCACAACCATTGCAATATCATCGTCTTCTAGGTCATCATTGGAGGAGGTGCTTTCTTCTTCAGACTCTTCATAACCCCTCTTTGATTCGGTAGCAGCTCTGAAGGCTATAGTTTTCTTTTTCTTCTGTTCGTCTTCAATTCTGTGCTGCATAGTCAGCTTGTGGGTGATGAATGATCCCAGTAGTTCATCCAGTAGTAATGTGTTGAGGTCTTTGGCCTCCTGGATTGCTGTCACTTTGGGATCCCACTTGTCAAGTAAGAATAGGAGTATCTTCTGAACTAGATCAGCATTTGAGTATACCCTGCCAAGACTCTTCAAACCATTAATAATATCTGTAAATCTAGAGAACATGGTAGAAATTATTTCAGAATGTTCCATTTTAAATAGTTCATAGTTGTGAACTAAAAGATTTATCTTTGAGGTTTTCACTTAGGAAGTTCCCTTATGGGTCACTTCGAGTTTGTCCCAGATTTCCTTTACTGAAGAGAAGTGGAAATTCGGTTAAACTCATTTGCATCCAAAGCACAGTATAGTAAGTTCATTGCTTTGGCATTCAATTCCCCCATTTTCATGTCATGATCATCCTAGTCCTCTTCAAGCTTAGGGATGTCCACGCCATCAACTTTGATCATGGAAATGTGTGGCCCTTTTAAGATGACCTTCCATAATTGAAAATCAACAGCTTGAATATAAATCTTTATTCGTGCTTTCCAATAAGAGTAATTAATGCCTGTGAATAGTGGAGGTCTATTTGTTGACTGGCCTTCGGCTAAGGATGTACTCATGGGATGAGCCATCAATCTTTATTCAAGTAATTAGAGACACTGCTCTGATACCAGCTGTTGCCCAGGAAGCTTTTTCCAAGAGGGGGGTGAATTGGGAATTATAATTTTTTTTACATATATGTGCACAAGTAATTCCTTTTAGTGGTTGAGTGTTGTGTTAATCAGAGAATAAGTGCAGAAGCTACAAAGTAAGTAAAGCACAACACAAACAAAATAAGTTTAGAGTGGTTTGGAGCAACCCAGCTCCTACGTCCACTATCCAAGTTCACCACTTGGGATTTCCATTATATCCTCCAAATCGGAATACAATCAGATTATTTTACAGGCTCACAATCCCAACCTCTACACTTTGATTTTTAAACTGGGCTCACAAAAGAAACCCACACTAGGTTTTCACAGGCTCACCTAGAACCTCTACACTTTGGTTTTCAATAGGCTCACCAAAGAAACCTATTTGGTTTTTACAACCGGGCTCACCAATAACCCAAGTATTCTAAGAATAGAAAGAAAAGCAACAGAACTGACAAACTAAGTTGTCTGGTGGTTACCGATGAAGCTCGAGTGAAGCTCAATTGAATGCTCTTCAATTCACTTCAATGGCTTCCTTGCTTTCCTCAAAAGATGCTTCAAGCTTCTGATAAGAGTTGGTGAAGGCTTGAAGGCTGACTTCAAAGCTCAAGTGCTCTCTCTTCTTACTTCAATAAATATTCAATAAATGTTCAACAACTTATTAGTCTCTCTAAGGATGTTCTCATACCTCATTTATAGAGACTTCAACTACCTTCCCTTGATTTTGAATGTTGTAGACCGTTGAAAAGTGACAGGTTACCGTTGGAGCACTTTTGGAATTCAAAATCAGAAATCTAGAACTAGCCAATGGAGAAGAGACCCCGACATTCCAGTCGACTCGGGCATCTTCGAGTCAGCTCGAATTAGGTTCGAGTCGGCTGGGTTGAAAACCGGTCGGCTTGATTCCACAGTCGAGAAAATAGCTCACTCTGGACGAGTCGGCTCGAATCCCTGAGGTTCTCAAAACATTCTCAACCAAGTTCTGGATGAGTCGGCTAGGCTGAAATCCAGTCGGCTTGGATCCCTATGGCTCTCAGAACATCATCAACCAAGTTCTGGATGAGTCGACTGGGACTTACTGCCAGTCGGTTGGGTCTGCGTGCCAGAGATTTTCTTTCTTATGCCAGTCCCAGAGTTGGCTGGTTTCTCCATCCAGTCGGCTCTAGATTAGTTCTTTAGCCATGCAAATTCTATTCTCCAGAACTCACATGCCAAGCTTTGAAGACTTCCTTAAGATCTTTTTACACCAAAATCAAGAGAAATTGAAGCTTGAAAACTAGTAGAAGCAACCCTTTATCTTTGATTTAAATAAGAAAATTTTTGTTGGGTTCTTCTTTACAAGATTCTAATTACTTACAACTCAACACAAAGAAATAAAGGTTGTAGGGTTTAAAAAATATGTCAAAGTAGTCATCCTACAAAAACTTATCAACCATTTGAAGAGTTGTTAGATAACCAAATACATGCTCCAATGTTTTGTTATCATCAAAATCATTTCAGGGTTCAACAAAGTTGAACTTAAAGCAAAAAGCAGTTGATGTGGATAGAAAGAAGAAGATTATTTCATTCAAATCTACTACACCAAATAAGCTTTCAAGTGAAGAATTAGAAGAAAGCAAAAAATCAAGACAAGGATGAGAGGCTCTAGTGGCTAGAAAATTTAGAAGATTCATGAGGAAGAAATTTTTATTCGAAAAGAAGCCACATAAAGGAGAGCCTAGCAAGGACAAAGGCAAGGAAAAAGAAAAAGAAAAGCAAAAGGATCAACTTATCTACTTTGAATGTAAGAAGCTCGAACATTACATGTTTAAATATCCTCTCCTTAAGAAGTTCAAAAAGAAATTCAAAAAAAAAGCAATGATGGCAAATTGGAGCGATAGTGAACACTCTAGTTCAGAAGAAGAACAACAAGAAGTTGCCAACCTTTGCCTTATAGCACATGAAGATGAAGTACAATCTGAACTTTAACTTGAATTTACTTTTGATGAATTTAGAGATGCTTTTGATGAACTTGTTCATGAGTATAAAATGTTAAAAATTGAGCACAAAAAGATGAAAAAGCATGTTGATTTTTTTTCTTCTAAAAACAATAATCTTGTTAATGAAAACAATGATTTAAAAGCCAAGATTGATGTTTTGGACAAACAAAAAGAATACTTTATCAAAAGAAGTAGATGTTTTAAAAAGACCCAAGGCTGTTATTATAAATAATGAACTTTTAAAGAAAAACAAAGACCTTGAAGTAGAAAACAAGAAATTTAAAGATGAGCTTGACATAGTTAAACCTTTTGTTGAAAAGTTTACATATAGTTCTGAAAAGTTGAGTTTATTGTTGAATAATCAAATAACTATATTTAATAAAGTTAAACTTGGTTATAAGCAACAAAAGAAATAAAAATATTTCAAGAATTTCTTTGTTCTAGCATCATCTAATGTTACTTGCTTAAATTGTAGAAAATTTGGACATAAAGCTTATCAATGCAATTTGAGAAAAATAAACAATTCAAGAAAAAATTGGATTCCAAAAGAAACCATTTCTACTAATCCTAAAGGACCCAAGATGGCTTGGGTACCCAAAACAAAAACTTGATATTTTTTGTAGGTGTGTCTTGCAACCAAAGAGAAAAAGATATTATGGTAACTTGACAGTGGTTGCTTAAGACACATGATGAGAGATGTGAATCAATTCCCTTCTCTTAAAGCTTTGAATGGAAGGAATGTAACTTTTAGAGATAATGGTAAAGACAAAATCATCGGTATCGATAAAGTTTACATCTCCCCTTCTACTTTTATTGATAATGTATTACTTGTTGAAGGATTAAAGCATAATTTACTTATCATTAGTCAGTTTTATGATAAAGGTTTTAAAATAGTTTTTGAATCATCTCTTTGCATGGTATCAATTCTTGATGATAATGGAGTGAAATTCATTGAAAATAAGCATGTCAACATCTACCTTGTTGATCTTGATAATTTACCTACACAAGATGGTAAATGCCAGTTGCAATGAATGTCACAATTAATGAGACTAGTTGGTTTTGGCATTGTAGAGTAGGTCATGCAAGCATGCATTTACTTTCTAAATTATGCAAAAAGAATTTAGTAAAAGATTTACCAAAATTAGATTTGAAAAAGATAAAATTTGTAATGCTTGTCAATTTGGAAAATAAATAAGAACACTTTTAAAACTAAAGGAATTGTTTCAACTTCTAGGATACTAGAACTACTTCATATAGATCTCTTTGGATCAACTAGCACTACAAGCCTAGGAGGCAAGAGATATTGATTAGTAATAGTGGATGATTTTTTTCGATTTACTTGGGTTTTATTTTTAGCACATAAAGATGAATCTTTTATGGCTTTCACAAAGTTTTATCGAAAGGTCTCAAATGAAAAATGCACTTCTATTGTTTGTATCCGAAGTGACCATGGAACTAAATATGAAAATCAAAATTTTGAAGATTTTTGTAATGAAAAAGGAATTGAATATAATTTTTTTATACATAGAACACCTCAACAAAATATGATGGTAGAAAGAAAAAATAGAACTTTGGAAGAAATGGGATGCACAATGCTTTGCGAAAATGATCTTCCAAGATATTTTTAGGCAGAAGCTGTTAATATTGCATGTTATATTTTAAATCATTTTTTAATCAGACCAATTTTTAAGAAAACACCATATAAGCTTTGGAAAGAATGAAAACCTACTTTAAAGTATTTTCGGGTATTTGGTTGCCGATGTTTCATTTTAAACAACAAAAAAGATAATTTAGATAAATTTGATGCCATGTCAGATGAAAGTATCTTCTTAGGATACTCTACATCTAGTAAGGCATATAGAGTTTTTAATAAAAGAACACTTGTAGTAGAAGAGTCCATGCATATTGTATTTGAAGAGTCTACTAACAAGTCCTCTAGAAAAGAGGATGCTTCTGATGATTGTGTAGGTATTGAAGGACTTAAGAAGGTGACTTTAGATGATTCCCCTTCCAATGAAAGTGAAAAATATCAAAACAAGGAGAATAAAGAAGAAGCCACAAGATCTTTACCAAGGGACAAAAGTCTACCCAAAGAATGGAGATATGCTCATGACATCCTAAGGAATTAATCTTAGAAGATCCATCAAATGGGGTAATAACTAGATCCTCTATTAAAAATGAATGTGATTATATTGCTTTTGTTTCATAAGTAGAACCTAAATGTATAGAAGAAGCTGAAAAAGATCTAAATTGGATGATTGCTATGCAAAAGGAATTAAATCAATTTGAAAGAAATAAGGTTTGGACACTAATAGAAAGACCATCTAATGCTTCCATAATTGGTACTATATGGGTGTATAGAAATAAATTAAATGAAAATGGAATAGTAACTAAAAACAAGGCTAGACAGGTAGCTAAAGGTGATAATCAAGAAGAAGAAATTGATTTTGATGAAACCTTTGCTCCAGTAGCTAGACATGAAGCTATTTGATTACTTCTAGCTTTTGCATATTTCATGGATTTTAAACTATTTCAAATGGATGTTAAAAGTGTATTTTTGAATGGATATATAGCAGAAGAAGTTTTTGTTGAACAACCACCTGGTTTTCAAAATCATGCACACCCTGATCATGTTTTCAAATTACACAAAGCACTTTATGGTTTAAAACAAGTCCCCCATGCATGGTATGATAGACTTAGTAAATTTTTTATTGAAAATGATTTTACTAGAGGTCATGTTGATTCTACTCTATTTTTAAAGAAAAAGGCTGATGATCTTTTAGCAGTACAGATCTATGTCGATGATATTATCTTTGGTGCCACTAATGATCTCTTTGTCAAGAATTTGCAAAGCTAATGCAGGAAGAGTTCGAGATGAGCATGATGGAATAAGTGAGCTACTTTCTCGTACTCCAGATCAAGTAAACAATTGAAGGAATCTTCATCAACCAAGCTAAATATACAAAGGAGATTCTAAAAAAATTTGGGATGGAGAAGACTAAACCTATCGGTACACCTATGAGCCCTTCATGTAAGCTTGACAAAGATGAATCAAATAATAAAGTTGATCAAAGATTTTATAGAGGCATCATTGGATCATTACTATACTTAATTGCTACTAGACCAGATATTATGTTTAGTGTATGCATGTGTGCAAGATATCAGTCTGAGGCTAAGGAATCACATTTATTGGCTATTAAACACATACTTAGGTATTTATCTGGAACTATTAATATTGTTCTGTGGTACTCTAAGAATTTAGCTATTTATTTAATTACATATTTTGATGTTGATTTTACTGGCTGTAAGTTAGATGGAAAAAGCACATCAGGAACTTGTCAATTTCTTGGAGTTAATTTAATTCCATGGTTTAGCAAGAAACAAAATTCAGTTGCACTATCTATAGCTGATGCTGAATATATTGCAGTTGGAAGTTGCTGTGCTCAAATCTTGTGGATTAAATAACAACTCAAGGACTTTGGCATTAAATTAACTAAGACACCTATAAGATGTGATAACACAAGTGTTATAAACTTAACTAAAAATCCTATTCAACACTCAAGAAGTAAGCAAATTAAAATTAGACATCATTTTATTAGAGATCATGTTCAAAACAATGATGTTATGCTTGAATTTGTTTGCACTGAAATGCAATTAGCTAATATCTAACCAGGCCTCTCAATGAAGATAGGTTCAGTATGACTGGAAGAGAATTAGGGGTCATTAATCTTTTGATTAGATCTCAATCACTCTTCATGACCTTTCAAATTTTCTTTGAGAATTTATTGACCTAATATCTTTTAAAATCATATTCAATCATTTATTGGCTATTAAAATCAATTACCTTGATTTTCTATAATTTTTTTCTTTTTCCTTATTTTTTCTGAAGTGTCGACACCTTCAAGTGTCAACACTTGGACTCAAGCCCGTGAGTCGATACTTGATCGGCGGGAATCGATGATGAAATAAGAAAATTGATCCAATTTCTCTCATTTTCTCTTCTAAATCCCTTGAGCCGACACTCCTCCAATAGTATCCCAACTCCATCAAATCCCATTTACTATTTTTTTCTTGATTTTGAGCCCTTTTTCTCTCTTTTCTTCACTATTCTTCATGATTTTACCATGAACCCCTGTGCTTTTCCCTTTCCATCCATGTTTCCTTCTTCATGGATGATGGGGCCTAAGAAATAGTTAGTTAGGAGACTTCATCCTTCCACTCAGGAGGCAGAGCGTCACACGAAGGCCTGTCATGAGGATTTTGTAGAGGGAGCCAGCATTGTAGCATCACGACTTTCTCCAAAGATGTGGCTTCTACATTATATAGTCGCCTGGATACTTCTACTGAAGATAAGGTGCTTCGACTTCATCACTAAGAGGGAGTTACTGGTTATGGTTTCCCTGATATGAAGGATTCTTGTTTGCCTATCAGTGTTCATGATTCATCAGATGATAGAGGCAGCTACTAGCAGGAGGTTATGTCAGCCTTATGGGATGGGTCTCACTATATTGTTTTGAGCTTATGGAGTAGACCCAAATGGAAAGCCCTTCAGATAGCTACTTCATACAGACATATATGATGAGAGATCAATGCATAGAATGGGCTATCATAGACATAGAGGTCAGTGAAGATGCAGGATCTTAGGGTAGACACCTGACACTGATGAGGAGGATGCAGCTGAAGAGGAGGAGCAGACATATACAGATGAGGCCGGGCCATCTGAGCCACCTAGGGACATACTCGAGACATAGCCCGAGCCCTCCATTTTGGCATAGCTAGAGGTGCCACCTCTCATAGATAGCACTGGAGATCAGATCACTTGATTGGAGATGGACACGTTGATCATTAGACATCGAGTGGATTAGATGCACATGGAGATGATGATAGAAAAGTGCCCTAAGAGCCAATCATTATGAGAGCCTTTTTATAAACTTCTAGCTCATCTATGACACACTTACAAATTAATAAAGGCATTTGATTCATCATATACTGTTGTCATGTTTTTATTGATTATGATGAACCCCATAGAGTAGGGCAATAGAATTAGGGTTATGATGGAGTTCATAACAGTGAGACCTAATTTTTTATAAACCCTAATCTAGAATATTCCTAGTCATTGGACCATCGATTTGGGGATTGATGAATCCGGTAAGACTAGCTTATCCTATGTATGCTCAGTTGATGCGGGTGGTTGGTCTCATAGCCACTTGTGTAGAGACACTAATACAAGGATAAGGGTGCTCATTAGGTTATGAGTACACTGAACTGATCTGCACTGGGACTATCTTATGGAAGTCTTACTCCTTGTCAAAAGATAGGTCCCAAAGTAGAAGTTGTGCATGTGAACTTCAGACCTGAGGTCACCATGGTTCCTTGTGCACACTAGGCCATACTTTGATTCATACTCATTCATGGCATTGTGACATGTACAGGGTATTTTGGGTATGGTGGAAGGTGTACGAAGGATGTGAGTAGACCAACAAGGAATTGATCAGTCCTGGTAAGAGGATATGTTATCCCATGTAATCTCTTGATGAGTGACTCAAGGAATCTTTGCAAAGTGGGACGAGATTAGAAGTGGCTTAAATCAATCATCAACTGAGTCCTCATGATCGAGCTAAGATTCGATATGATTAAGTATTAGGGTTTGACATTTATCCATACCCATCACTTAATCAGGATAATGGGAGATCGAAAGATTGAATTACACGGTAACTTACTATTAAAGGGTATTTTGGTAATTTCTATCAAAATCCTCATCTTCCGGGTAGGCATGACACATTGCTAGACGTCAATCTTGTCTTGTGGGTTTTCATGAACCAATTGGATTTGTTTCATGAGTCAATTCGATGTGTGATTCAAATTGGACAATTTGATGAGCCGATTTGACCTAATTAGGTCAATCGAGTTCGATCGGATCGAATAGGCTCAAACCTAAACCTACTGCTGGCTAGATGTGGAACCCAATGGGTCACACACAATAGAGAGTTGGCCAAGGAAGTCACTCATGGTTTAATTAGGGTCATGGCATCCTAATTGGTTAGCCATATTGCATACTAGCATATATAGGCTAACCCAATTCCTAACCCAATTGGATTGGGTGTAGTTGCTTGCTAATTAGGCTAACCTAATTAATGGAAACCTAAATTAGGTTGAGTCCTAAGTGGGGATAGCCAAATTAGAGCTTGATCTGATTTTATTTTGGTATTTTGGATGTCTTATTGAAGAGTCCATCTGAGTTGGGACTCTAGATGCCAAAATGATACCTTGGCATTCAAAAAGGCCTAGAAGAGTCTGTAGTCCTGTAATCTGAAAAATATTTATATGGATGGAAAGAGGACTTAATGCTCTTTCTTTTGACATGCATATTGCATATGCTTTGACAAGTCAAAGGTTGCATGGTATGTGGATAAAGTTGACCATGAGATTCTTGGCGCCTCTTGGCGTGCGCGGGGGATGAAGGTGCGCGCAGAAGGACAAAAGTCCTTCTACAGATGAAACATTGGAGTGTTTCATTTTAAGGGGGTACCTTCTCCTCTTATCCCATGCCTTTTGGACATGTTTGATCAGTCAAGGACTTTTGAAAGTGCATGAAAAAGGGATGGAAGCAAAAGTGCGCATGAAGAGATGTGTCTCTTCATGTGGCACGCGCCCTGAAGCAGAGTCCTTCTACTTTCAGGACTCTTCATATTCTCCGGTGTTTGGAGATTGAAGAGGCACCTCTTGGCTTCCTAGGGATTGGTACTTTCCATGTGGCAAGTCATAAATTGTCCAGGAAAATGGATGGATGCCAATATGTCTTTTGGTGCATGAGGAGACATATTTGATATGATTTTTCAGTCTTAAACAATCATATTTGATAACCTATTGGAGGTCATATCACACGCCCCTCTTAAAACTATAAATAGGGGTGGTGATATGAGTTTCAGACCTTCTTTTACATCGTAAAGATATTCTGAGTGTTCTTCCACTTCTCCCTCCCTCTTTCTTACTTTAGGACAAGACTTGTCTTGTTAAGACAAGGTCTTTTCTACTAGGACAAGGCTTAGTTTTAGGACATAAGCCTAAGGGGTTCTAGAGAAGGGTTATCCTAAAACCAAGAGTGGTTTAGGACTATGTCCAGAGAGCCCTACAATAGGACAGGGTGTCCTACATGGTCAAAGGTCAAAAGGCTGACAAAAGAGTCCTGTTGAAGCAAGCAACCCTGGTAGGGATTCTTCCTTGGTACCATTCTCGTGTGGATCACCATTGGAGGGCTTGCACTTGTGAGCCTCATGGAAAGGATTGGACTTCAACAATCCAGATATGTATTCTGACTTCATTTATGTTTCGTTGATTGGTATTGCATGAGGGGTTCCTGGGAATTAGGGTTTTCTTGCCAATTAGGGTTTCATGCTTAGAATTTCAGTTTTGAAATTCACTTTTGCATGCTGCATGATTCCCGAAACCCTGAAAGAATTTCCATCAGTGGTATCAGAGCCATCCTTGTGGCATACTATTTATGAACCATTTTTGGAGTTTTATGAAATTCCATTGTCGAGCCGACCCGAACCTTATCGAGTCAACATGGACTCTGTCGAGCTGACTCGGACTCTGTCGAGCCGACCCGAACCCTGTCGAGTTGACCCAACTAAACCATATGTATGATTGCTGGTTTCTTTATGAAATGACATGATAATGCAATTGTATGAAATTTTGCATATTAGGGTAATATGTTTAATTTCAATTTTTTTATGAAATGCATGATATTATGTCAAGTATGAAATTATGCATGTTGAATGTACCTAGTAACTGCTTTGGATTGGATTAGTCATCATGGCCCTCCGGTCATAGGAGCAAAGTAGGGTTTAAAGGACTTCTCCTCCCATTCAATGGGTCTCCTATGGCATATAGGGGTGCCGCTGTGGCCATATCCTATGAAAAAGGGAGGTGAAAGGTATTTTTATGTATCTATCATGCCTTGATTTTCATATTAGTTATAATATGCTTATTTAACATAACATGTTATGTTATGATGTTATGTTATGATGATATGTTACATGTTTATATATGTTATAAGCATAGTAATCTTGATAGATTAGAATGTGTTTTTGAGACCATCAAAGCTCTCATAAAAATTATATTTATTCATAGTAAAAAACTTAGTCATGATGCAAAATTGATTAGGATTTGATCAGCCAATTGGTGTCTACGCAAGTGGTTCTGGGAAGGTAAAGGGAATGAGATTTTTAATTGGTTCCGTTGACTTACCTGGCCAATCTAATTGGTGTCTAAGGAAAGCAATGGGGGGACCCCCTCACCCGTTCCACTCACCTGGCCAATTTGATCATATCTAAATCTAAATTTGTTAATGCTAATTGGTTAAGTATACTATATTTTGCCTTCCTTCATGCTAAGCCAAATTTATGTCAAGACTATAGTAGGTTTGTTGTGCATACACAAGGCCTACTCTAGGGTTTGATATAAGATTTGTCTTGGTGCACTTAGTGCTTTATGGCATGATTGGAAATGTTGCTTTGTTGTGCATACACAAGGGTAACATTATTCAATCATGGCTATATGGAAATGAAGGGTCCGACTAAACTAAGACATTATAGTTTGTTGTGCATACACAAGGCCATAAGTGTCTTAAAGGCAAAGATAATTGTTGAGAATTGCATGGGTTGCAATTGGAAAGGTTGTCCTACCTTTGAACTCATGTGTGTTTGTTGTGCATACACAAGGCACTCATGAGGAATAAGGATCTCAACCCTACTAAGGAAACTAGAAAAGGTTTCTCGCTTACCATAGTTAAGGATTATGGTATTTGAAAAAAATAGTGGGAGACATAATTAGATAGAAAGTCCTTATCTAGTTATGGATGTCATCTTAAGTGGTCTGCTGATATTGTTCTTAGGACATCTATTTTTATTGCTTCAAATTATCATTGCATGGCATCTTGGATGCTAACAAGTTAACCGGTTCAAACTGTGTGGACTGGTTGAGGAAGAAGGCTGTTGGAGCCTGTTTCCATTGCAGCATTTTTGGGCATTGGAAGAAGGATTGCAAGACTTGTCTTGCAAATGTGAAGCTAGATGCAAGTGGTGCATCTAGGGGTTTGTACATGATACAAACCAATTTATCATTGAGTGAATCTATTTCTAATTCATGGGTATTGGATACCACATGTGGGTCATATATTTGTAAATCTTTACAAGGACTCCATAGAATTAGAAATTTGAAGAAAGGTTACTTCAAATTATATGGGGCAAGTGGAGAACCCATATATGCTGAAGCTGTGGGCACCTATCTTCTGTTATTATCTTTGGCTAATATCATAAGGTTGGAAGAATGCTACTATGTGCCAAATATTGTAAAAAATATTATTTCTATACCCTTGTTGTTACAACAAGGATATGAAATAAATGTAAAGAGCAGTGGCTGCTCTATTCCTCATAATAATACAATATTTGGGCATGGTTGCTTTGTGAATGGTCTTCTAACTTTAGTACTCAATGATGAAATACTTCTTGTAGATGATAAGAAGAGAAAAAGAGATAATGTCAATGTCACATATCTTTGGCATTATCGGTTAGGTCATATCAGTGAGTCAAGGATAAACAAGTTAGTGAAAGAGAATTACTTTGACCCTGATGAAGAAAGGGCAACTGAACTGTTAGGTCTTGTACATACTGATGTGTGTGGACCTATGTCAACTTAGGCCAGAGGAGGATATTCTTATTTCATCACTTTTATTAATGATTTATCAAGATTTGGTTATGTGTATCTTATGAAACAAAAGTTCGATGCCTTTGATAAGTTTAAAGAATATCAGAATATGGTTGAAAGACAAACTAGACTTAGTATTAAAGCTCTCCGGTCTGATCGAGGAGGGGAATACTTGTCTAGTGAGCTTTTGAACCATCTCAAGGACAAAGGCATTATTTTTGAATGGACCCCTCCTTATACACCTCAGTTAAATGGAGTGGCTGAAAGGAGAAATCGCACCTTGTTGGACATGGTAAGGTCCATAATGAGCTTCACAGATCTTTCCATTTCCTTCTAAGGACATGCCTTGGAGATTGCTGCATATATATATTAAATAGGGTTCCATCTAAGTCAGTAAGTAGCACTCCATTTGAGTTATGGAATGGTAAAAAACCAAGTCTTAAGTATTTAAAGATTTGGGGTTGCCATGCTTATGTCAAGAATAATCTTGGACATAAGTTAAGTGCTAGGGCTGACAAGCGTAAGTTTATTGGTTACCTAAAAGAAGGTAAGGGATACCTCTTTTATAATGCTACTGAGCAAAATATAATTGTCAGTAGGCATGCTACATTCTTGGAACAAGAGTTTTTCCAAGAAGGATGTAGTGATTCTTTACTTGAGTTATGTGAAGAACAGAACCAACATACCGATGAGCCTTCAAGTGAAGTTCCTCGACCAGAGGTTCTTGTGGATCAACAACATCCACAATACACACCTCCACTTCGAAGGCCAGAGAGGGTACGGGGAGCACCTCTCAGATATGGCTTTGTCACCGAGGATGACAATGAAGCCAATATCATACAGGATGATGATCCTGTGACCTATTCGAAAGCTGTCGAGAGTAGGGACTCTGATAAGTGGCTTGGTGCCATGAAATCTGAAATGGACTCCATGTATTCCAATCAGGTTTGGACCTTGCTAGATCCACCTGAAGGAATTAACCCGATAGGGTGTAAATGGGTCTTCAAGAAGAAGATTGGAGTAGATGGTCAAGTTAAGACCTATAAGGCTAGGCTGGTAGCAAAAGGTTTTAGACAAAAACATGGTGTAGACTATGATGAAACCTTTTCTCCAGTAGGCATGCTCAAGTCCATTTGGATACTCATTGCCATAGCAGCATGCCATGATTATGAGATCTGGCAAATGGATGTAAAGATTGCTTTCCTCAATGGAAACCTTGAGGAAGAAGTCTATATGTCACAGCCAGAGAGGTTTGTCTCAAGTGGGAGACCAAACCAAGTATGCAAGTTAAAGAAGTCCATATATGAACTTAAGCAAGCATCGAGGAGTTGATGAAACAATCAAAGGATTTGGTTTTATCAAAAATGTGGATGAATCATGTGTGTATAAAAAGATAAGTGGGAGTGCCATTATTTTCTTAATTTTGTATGTGGATGACATACTGATCATTGGGAATGATATCCCAATGTTGCGATCTGTTAAAACTTGGCTATCATCAAAGTTTTCCATGAAGGATTTGGGAGAAGCATCCTATATACTAGGTATAAGGATCTATAGAGATAGATCCAAGAGGATGCTAGGCTTATCCCAATCTAGGTACATTGACTTAGTGTTGAAGAGATTCAACATGGATGGAAGTAAGAAAGGTTACTTGCCAATGAGTCAAGGCATACAACTCTCTAAGAAGATATCTCCTAAGACATCAAAAGAAAGAGAAAGGATTGCTATGATTCCTTATGCTTCAGCTACAGGATCGAAGAATCCTTTCTTCCCAGTCATTCACATCAGGGGTGTGGCACCTAGGAATTGGGTCAGGAGTAATTTTCCTATGTTGGTCTCTAGGACCTAGTGAAGCAGGTTCTCTATATTGATCTCTTAGATCTAGGGGAGTGAGTTGGGCTCGTGGAATTGGAGGAATGGGTCTAGGCATCTCAGAGCTTTGACCTAGGGGAGTGGGTCTAGGTGTTTCGAGATCTGATATAGTCGCATGGGATTCTTCAAGGTTACCTAGTCTCTCTTCCATTTGGTCAAACCTTGTAGTGAGCAGTCTAAATTGATCAGTGATAGTTCTAATAAAATTCTCCATATTAGGGTCCATGGGTAGATTGGGTTTGTTTTGAGTAGGCTGATAGGGTGTGCCTGACCTTGTTGCCATGCAATGCAATCACACAGAACTCGACTCGAACTAGGGTTTCCTAGACCTAGAGCTCAAGTAGAATGGGTCAGCTCAAATTATAGTCAATTCAGTAATTACCCTGTCCATTGGTCAGGTAAGAGGTGGTGTTGTGGGAGGCTCCCCCTGCTCTAGCAGGGTGATGCAGGACTAATATGCATGCAATTATTTTTGTATGTTTTATATGTGGGGTTAGGTGATTAATTCCTGAATTTCAGATCAAAATTAATTGTAGGGAATTATCTATAAAATTTTGAAGTCAAGCATGAAGATTAGAACCTAGAAAAGTATTAAAGAAGGATCGCCGGGACTGAGAAGCCTCGGTTAGGGCATGTTCTCCTACAATATAATTACTGGAGGTAGAGGGGGTGTACCTGACAATGTCTGAAGTACCCGGTGAAGATCATAGTGAAGGGACCTCTCATTTCTCGATGGATGCGGCCTAGAAAATCGAGCCAAAGACACGTGGATACCCGGCTTTTCGCTCGGTGGTCCGATTGAGGCTTGGCTGGAGTCTTTGGATTCGTAGGAACTAGGAGACATGCAAATAACCTGTCATGGGTTAGAAAACTCAGAGGAGATCAAGAAAATAAAGAAAAATAGCAAAGAGAAGAAAGTTTTGGAGGGGGCTGGAAGGATGGTTGGCGATAGGAAGATGGTTGCAAACACCGGGAAGAAGAACTCTCAAACCCCTTTATGCACACAGCAGGGTAATCACACAAAGCAATATAAGAACTCAAGGTTTATTTCATATCAAAGTCAAGCTTCATACAAGAGGATAGGGTCCCTTAAATAGACCCTTAACCTTAGGCCCCAAGTAAGGGTACAATTGACAATACATAAGAATACTTTTCCCTCTCAAACCCTAGCTAGAAAATAATGAAACATTAGGTAGAAAAAATCCCTAAAAATTCTCTTGACTTGGTCAACACTCCAAGGATTTCTAGGGGGCGTGTTGGGCTTCTAAGAGCAGCAAGGGGCTGGCCCAAAGGGGCTCGGGCACATGGGTTTGGGCCTCTGGAAGTTGGGGTGGCCTGGTAGCCAGGTAGCAGGAATATTCCCTGGATCTTGCTTCTTAGGGGCTTGGGCTTGGCGCCTGGGCTTGATTTCTTTGGGCTAGGATGCAGATGGACCTCTAAAATCTTGGATGCCTTGGTCTATGAATATACTTTGGCATCTGGAAGGGAATCTGAGCATCTGGAGTGCATCTGCAAAGAATCAGGGTTTCTGATTTTCCTCCTGGGGTCTTCAAATCATCAAGCTGGGTTGGACTTGGGCTAAACTTCCATGTATTCAATCTGGTTGGACTTGGTCTTCACTTGTATGATGTGGTCTTGAGTCTTCAGTATGCTTGGACAGGACTCAAAAAAATAAAATTAGCTCAACATGAACTGACTAGCATTGGACTGAACTAGCTCAACATGAGCTGACTAGTACAGAACTGAAATAACAACTCAAAAGACTCAAATAAAAATTAAAATAGACTCAGATGGTCTAATCCCTTATTACAGATGGACTCATGAATTATTGATCAATTCATAGAGGGTTGAAAAGCCTCTGTCTTATTCTGGTGCCTTCGGTGTCCCCACCAATTCTCCCGGGGTGGGAGGAACTCGACCCTGTCGAGTGAAGATCAAGCTGGCTCACATATCTCTCGAGGAGGTCTGGGTTGAGGTGCTGCAAGTCCTCTCAAGAAATCCACGAATCGTCCGACTCTGGCCGGCCTTGCCATCGAACCAGGAAGCATTGATAGTCGCGCCCCTAGGTCATGATGGCTTGATCATCCAGGATACGCTCAATCCATTCTCCTCTCTCAAGCGAAATTTGTTAGTGGACACTCTGGATTAGGGTCACTCATAACAAGAGGGGATAGGTCCAAAGGCCTCACTAGGTATCGCTACCGGTTCCCTGTACTCAACCAGGTCTATAATATTGAAGGTAGAACTAATGCCCAAATCTGAAGGCAAGTCTAACACCTAGGCATTTGATCCAACCTTCTCTATCACTTTAAAAGGTCCGGCTCTACGAGCATGAAGCTTCTTTTAGGCCTAAGCCTAACCAAGATAGAATCCACTACATCAAATTCTTTGACCCTTCTTCGGGAATTAGCCAGTTGTTTTAAGATTAGTGTGGGTGGTGAACATGCTAGGCACATGTAGACTCCTATCAAGATGATGCAAAGGACTCAAACCTATACCTAACAGACTTGACTAGAGAGGTTTATTAGGTCTTAACTACCACTTGGGAATGGGGGCATGAGTCATGGTTGATGGGTGACATGCAGAAGAAAATTTGCTAGTAACTCCTAATAGGTGCCAGAGGGTCTGCCAAAAGTAGGTAGCAAATGGGATGGACTGTATGGATCCTTGCAACCTAGTAACCTCAACAAAATGTAACCTAATAGTTCTAGACACATGAGAAGACTTTGGAAAGGGTAGGAAATAGGAAGTACGTTTAGAATTAGTCTGGTAGGGTGGAGAAAAAGGTTCCGGGTTAGTTGGATAAAGTAGAATAAAAGAAGGCATGTCAAGGACTAATCCTAGACTAATGAGGCTAACCTTACAGGGTTGCGGTATATCTATGGGCAAGAAAAGGTCCATGCTATGGAAGGATGGGTCAAAAATTTCTGGGAAGAGATCTTCAATAGGAATGGCAGGAAGGGATTCATCCTAAGGGTAATGGGTTAATTAAGCCAAATCCTCAATAAAGTCTTCTTGTTCATGGAATTTAGGAATAGAATTTACAATTAGATCCTTTTCTAGTGTTTCCTTAGGTAAAATCCTAGTATCAGAGTTCTCTTCCTCTAAATTTCTTCCACTATAGCTTTAGGTTGGATGTGGTAAAGGTCAACTAGCTCTGGGTTTTTCTATCTGGGTATCTACTGGGTCAGCTAATTCGAGGTCTACTAAAGGTGTCTCCTCTTCTCCCTCATACTCATCCACTAAGCTCGCATTAGCTTCATACACTTCCACGTAAATGTAAGCCTTGTCAATCTTAGGAATGGTTGGAGAAGGTCGGCTAGGAAAAAATTGGCTAGGTCCTGGTTTCTGATTATGGACACTAATCCTAGTAGGTTCAGGTTGCCTAAGGGGTAGTGGCTCACTACTGAGCTCATATTTAAGAGTACTAATCCTATGGGGTTCAAGTTGACTAAGGGAAACCTGACTAGTACTAGATTGATACCTAGGGATTATGGGCTCCCTAGGCTCATAGGACAAGGGTGCAGATCTATGGGTCACGGGTTATAAGATCTGGGGTCATATGATTTGGGTTCAGCTCTATGGGTCTTGGGTCTACTGGACTCATGGGATATGCGTTCGTAGATTATAGAGTCAAAGGATTTTGAGTCATAAGATCTATAGGTTGTGGGTATACTAGGCTTATAGGGAGAGGGTAAATAGGTTCTATCTTCCTGGTCTACAAAATCTTAATTAGGTCTTCTAGGACTAACCATAGGGATTGGGTCATGACGATGGGCTCTCCTAGGTTTAGCCTTAAGGTATGGATCAGGGTTTGTGGTCCTCCTAGGTTCAGTATCATAGTATGGGTCATGACGATGGGCTCTCCTAGGTTCAACCTCTCGGTAGGGATCAGGGTTTGGGGTCCTCCTAGGTTCAGTATCATAGTATGGGTCATGACGATGGGCTCTCCTATGTTCAACCTCACGGTAGGGATCAGAGTTTGGGGTCCTTCTAGGTTCAGTATCATTATAAGGGTCATGATGATGGGCTCTCCTAGGTTCAACCTCTCGGTGGGGATCAGGGTTTGGGGTCCTCCTAGGTTCAGTATAATAATAAGGGTCATGGCGATGGTCTCTCCTAGGTTCAACCTCACGGTAGGGATCATGGTAAGGGGTTCTCCTAGAGTTGGGCTCCTTATATGGGTCAGAGTATTGGGTTCTCCTAGGATTGGACTGCCTATATGGGTCAGAGTAGTGGGTTCTCATAGGGTTGGGCTCTATGGTTTCACTAGGTTGAGTTGGGTTGAGGCTATTGGTCTGGGTCAACTGAGTCATTTGGGTAATTAACTAGGTAATTATTTGTGTAGCCATCTGGGCCATTGATGGGGAACTAATATGCATGCCATTTTTTTTGTATGTTTTACATGTTGAGTTAGGTGATTAATTCCCGAATTTCAGATCAAAATTATTTGTAGGGAATTTTATATGAATTTTAGAAAATCAACATGCAGGTTAGGACCTAGAAAAGTAGAAAAGAAGGATCGCCGAGGCTGAGAAGCCTTGGTTAGGGCAAGTTCTCATACAATAAAACTACTGGAGGTAGAGGGGGTGTACCTGACAACGTCTGTGAAGATCGCAGCAAAAGGGTCTCTCGTTCCTCGACGGATGCGGCCTGGAAAACCGAGCCAAAGACCCGCGGATACCCGGCTTTCTGCTCGGTGATCCGATTGAGGCTTGGCTGGAGTCGTTGGATTCGTAGAAACTCGAGGACCTGTAAATGACCTGTCAGGGGTTAGAAAACTCACAAAGGAACAAGGAAACAAAGGAAAAACAGCAAGAGAAGGCTTCTTTTGGAGTGGGCATCCAGGGATTTGAGATGTTTTTTGGCAGCAGGAAGATGATTGCAGCACTAGGAAGAAAAACTCTCGCAAACCCCTTTATGCACACAGCAGGGTATCACACAACTCAATAGAAGAACTCAAGGTTTTTATTCATCAAAAATTCTCCTTCATACAAGAGGCTAGGGTCCCTTAAATAGACCCTTAACCTTGGGCTCCAAGTAATGGTACATAAGTCTTTACATAAGAATCCTTTTCCCTCTAAAACCCTAGCTAGAAAATAAGGAAATATTAGGTAGAAAAATCCCTAAAAATTTTCTTGACTTGGTCAAGACTCCAAGGATGCCTAGGGGGGCGTGTTGGGCTTCTAGGAGCAGCAAAAGGCCATCCCAAAGGGGCTCGGGTGCATGGGTTTGGGCCTCTGGAAGCTGGGGTGGCCTGGTAGCTAGGTAGCAGGAATATTCCCTGGTATCTTGCTTCTTAGGGGCTTGGGCTTGGCACCTGGGCTTGATTTCTTTGGGCTAGGATGCAGATGGACCTCTGGAATCATGGATGCCCTTATCTATGAATATACTTTGGCATCTGGAAGGGAATCTGGGCATCTGGAGGTCATCTGTAAGAAATCAGGATTTTCTAAATTTTCCTCCTGGGGTCTTCAAATCTTCAAGCTGGATTGGACTTGTGCTATACTTTCATGTCTTCAATCTAGTTGGACTTGGTCTTCACTTGTATGATATAGTCTTGAGTCTTCAGTATGCTTGGACAGGACTCAAAAAAAAAAAAAAAAGCTCAACATGAGCTGACTAGCATTGGACTGAACTAGCTCAACATAAGCTGACTAGTACAGAACTGAAATAACAACTCAAAAGACTCAAACAACAACTAAAAAAAGGACTCAGATGGGCTAAGCCCTTATTACAGATGGACTCATAAATTATTGATCAATTCATAGAGGGTTGAGAAGCCTCTGCTTTATTCTGGTGCCTTTGGTGTCTGCACTAGCCATGGATTGGGTTAGTTGCTTAGTGAGTGCATTAATCTTGGCTTCAAGGTTATCCATGGGTTCAGGCAAAAGTGGAGATGGTGGGTGATATGAAACCCCTGATCTAGTGCTCATGCAAGACTCGATCAGACTGACTACAACTGACTAGACCTAGAGTCCAAACTAGATACTCAATCAGTGTGGCAAACTAGCCTATAGTAACCCTGTACTCAGCAAGGCAGGTGTGAAGGGAGTGTTAGGTCCCTGATTGCCAATCCTAGACACCAATCAAAGATTGGCCAGGTAGGTGGACCAGCACACAAGCCCTTTGGGATTGAATCCCTGAACCAACATTCTAGACACTGAGCACAAGGCACACACAGGTTAACTTGACACAGTTATCTAACACTAGCCCAGACCCGACCAGTTGGTGTCCCTAGCCCACTAGGGCAAATTAAGTCTGATCGATTTTAAGTTAGTCTTGGGACCGAATGCAGGGGATGTAGTTTTGGACTAAGGAGAGGTGATCAAATCCTCCCCCCATCCGACATAGTAAGAGTGCCCTTAAAGGTAGATTATACAATGATGGCAGGCAGATGATGCAAATTAGGGTTAGAAGTTTTAGTAGCTTTTATATATGTATTTTTTTTTTGGTATTTTCTTAAATAGAAGAAAACTTACAAATTATGGCCTAATATGCAGAAAATATACTAAAATTAAAAGATATGCAAAAGGGATACTAAACAAAACCCTAAACCTTCCAAAATTGTCTTGCTGAAAAATAGAGCTAAAAATTTACAGGCTGTATTTTGGCTTGAAAACATTTCACAAACTGAAACAAAATCTAGAAAAATTATGTAAACTACTTTGAATTAATATAAATCCAGAAAAATAAGTTTCAGAATTTTTGGAGTTCTGAGCAGAGAGAAATAACTAAAATAATAGAGTATATACAGACTAAAAAATGCAGAAAATAAGCCCTAATCTAAGCTCTGATACCAAATGATGCGGGACTAATATGCTTGCAATTATTTTTGTATATTTTATATGTGGCGTTAGGTGATTAATTCCCAAATTTCATATCAAAATTAGTTGTAGGGAATTATGTATGAAATCTTGAAGTCAAGCATGCAGATTAGAACCTAGAAAAGTATTAAAGAAGGATCGCCGGGGCTGAGAAGCCTCGGTTAGGGTAAGTTCTCCTACAATATAATTACTGGAGGTAGATGGGGTGTACCTGACAATGTTTGAAGTGCTTGGTGAAGATCACACCGAAGGGATCTCTCGTTCTTCGATGGATGTGGCTTGGAAAACAAAGCCAAAGACATGCGGATACCCGGCTTTCTGCTCGGTGGTTCGATTGAGGCTTGGCTGGAGTCGTTGGATTCGTAGAACTCGGGGACCTACAAATGACCTGTCAGGGGTTAGAGAACTATGAGGAGATCAAGAAAATAAAGAAAAATATCAAAGAGAAGAAAGTTTTGGAGGGGGCTGGAAGGATGGTTGGCGGCAAGAAGATGGTTGCAAACACCGGGAAGAAGAACTCTCAAACCCCTTTATGCACACAGCAGGGTAATCACACAAAGCAATATAAAAACTTAAGGTTTATTTCATATCAAAATCAAGCTTCATACAAGAGGCTAGGGTCCCTTAAATAGACCCTTAACCATGGGCCCCAAGTAAGGGTACAATTGACATTATATAAGAATCCTTTTCCCTCTCAAACCCTAGCTAGAAAATAAGGAAACATTAGGTAGAAAAAATTCCTAAAAATTTTCTTGACTTGGTCAACACTCCAAGGATGCCTAGGGGGCATGTTGGGCTTCTAAGAGCAGCAAGGGGCCGGCCCAAAGGGGCTCAGGCACATGGGTTTGGGCCTCTGGAAGCTGGGGTGGCCTAGTAGCCAGGTAGCAGGAATATTCCCTGGTATCTTGCTTCTTAGGGCCTTAGGCTTGGTGTCTGGGCTTTATTTCTTTGGGCTAGGATGCAGATGGACCTTTGAAATCATGGATGCCTTGGTCTATGAGTATATTTTGGCATCTGGAAGGGAATCTGGGCATCTTTGGGCATCTGCAAGGAATCAGGGTTTCTGATTTTCC
Organism: Areca catechu; assembly: GCA_021397845.1. Taxonomy (NCBI): domain Eukaryota; kingdom Viridiplantae; phylum Streptophyta; class Magnoliopsida; order Arecales; family Arecaceae; genus Areca; species Areca catechu. The sequence goes on along the minus strand of CM038044.1, from coordinate 78,388,157 downwards.
TCCTGGGGTCTTCAAATCTTCAAGCTGGGTTGGACTTGGGCTAAACTTCCATGTCTTCAATCTGGTTGGACTTGATCTTCACTTGTATGATGTGGTCTTGAGTCTTCAATATGCTTGGACAAGACTCAAAAAAATAAAATTAGCTCAATATGAGCTGACTTGCATTGGACTGAACTAGCTCAACATGAGCTGACTAGTACAGAACTGAAATAATGACTCAAAAGACTCAAATAACAACTAAAATAGACTCAGATGGGCTAAGCCCTTATTATAGATGGACTCATAAATTATTGATCAATTCATAGAAGGTTGAAAAGCCTCTATCTTATTCTGGTGCCTCCGGTGTCCCCACCACAAGGTCCTAATTAAAAACCACAAATTGTTTAGGGTGTTTGCCTCTGGACTTCTAGCCTTGGACACCAGATTCAAGTGATAATCAAAGGATTAGGTGCACTAGCTTACACACAATACATGGAACCCGACCTATTGGTGTCCCTAGCTCACTAGAGCAAACTAAGTCTAGTTAATTTTAATTAGGCTAGGATCGATGCAAAAGGTGGTGGTTGTGGGCCAAAGAAGGGTGATGAAATCCCTCCCTTATGTAGATATTGAGTGCCCTTAAGATTAGGTTACTTGATGATGCAATCACACAAGATGAAACCCTAGATGCAATCAAACTAAAATAATTAAAAATAATAAAAAAAATAATAAATTATTTTTTATATTATCAACAAATTAAGTTTCAGATTAGATTAATTTCATATTTTTAATCTCAGGATTTCACGTCCGACCGTAGCTCATTACTTCCATGGGTCATAAGTATACTTTCGTATACTTGCTCAAGAGGCGTAATTTTCTTTCACCAAAAAATAGCAATAAAAAATTTACTTTTATCTAATTTTTTTTTACTAGTAGAGGATTAATAGAAAATTAAAAAAAAATTTATTTCTAATTTTTTTATATTTTTTAATATGGTTTTGATGCAATTTAAATTTAGCCTAACTAGGTATGCAGAAATTTCAGTATAAGAGCAATTAAACCCTAGTTTAACCAAGGTTCTGATACCAAAAATGTTGCGGGACAATAATTAAAACTAAATTACTATTATTAGATCCTAATTATTAGAGAAAAGTAGAGATTAATTTTTTATATATATTTTTTAGATTCTTAAGAAGATTCAAAGTATGCAACAAAGTGAACTAGTTCTAGTTAACCTACAAAGTAACTAGAAAAGCAGGATTTGGTAGCTAAGAAACCACCGTAAACTAGGGTCTACTTATCAACTATTCAGAGATCAAAGAGAAGGGAATAGGTTTTAAGTTTTACCAATGTAGAGTCATCTCTCTGATACAAATCTGGCTGGACTCTCAAGATTCTGCGGTAGGGTTTCAAGATCTCGATCCCGGGCTTCGATCTTCCATGTGATGCTAGTTCCAAGGAAAGAACACCTGTCTTTCATTCCAGATCACCTACAAACACTTAACAATAAAAACTTAAGTTAGGAAGTAGCAAAGAAAAAAAAAAGAATGGATGTGAAGGGTTAGAAGAGGTAGCTAGGATTTTTTCTATTGGCTAGATAGGTAAGGCCTCACACCCCGCGATGTTCCATAGAACAAAGGAAAGGGCCTCACAGCCCACGATGCACACAGCAAAGGAAGAAAACTCAACAAATCTTCTTTATTGATGAATAAATTATGAATAATATAGGGGAGGTTAATAGGGTATTTATAGACCCTCAACCAGTGGTGTAAGGGATTCAAAGACTAGACTTGTTTTCCCTTGGAATATGACTGGAATTTTGGCTCTGGACATCCTGGACTCTTGTCTCTGGGCTGATTTGGACCTCTCTTGAAGTGGGCAATCATCATGGGATTCTCATCCAACTTGGGTGCCAACCATGAGAACTGATGATGTGTCATAGGGTCAAGATGGCTCCCTCGGTTGCCTTGATTGCTGGACTCTAGATTCTGAATGATGTGGGCTCCTGCAAGTAATTGGACTTTCCAGTCTGGATAGAAGAAGACTTAAGAGTTTTGGTGAGACTCTTAAGTTCTGGAAACTTAAGCAGCTAGGAATCTATTTGATCCAAATACTTGAAGCAAGAAATCCTTCCAATCTTCTCCATTTTGGGTGACAAGATGAAATAAAATTCCTTGGAGTTTGGCATTGGAAAGAGGGTAGGAAGAGTGGGCCGACTCCTTGGATTTGGCATGGAATACTTGAAGTGCATGGTGCCAAGGATGAAGACTCCTTCTCATTTCCTTATCTTAAAATAAGTTGGTGCTAACTCCTTAAATGACCGACCAAAGAGAATGGACATCGCATGTGTTGTCATGTGATAATGTCCAAATTTGATGCATGTCCAAATAAAGTGACATGGAATGTGTTGTCCCAATGATGTGTCATGACATGTCCAAACATGACATGTGTTGATGTCCAAATCCTTGAAAAGGTGGTGCCAAGATCAAGCTGACTTGGGCTAGCACATGGAATCACATGGTTTGTCTTGAGCTAGCACATAGGATCTTCAATTGGGTGCACATGAAGTCACATGGGTCTTCAGTCCCCCTTGTATTATAGGACTCAATAACCAATTATTACAAGACTTAAAACTAAATAACTGAAGCCCCACTTGATCAATTGATCAAAAGGTATAACTCATGCAACAAAAAAGAATAAATTTGGTAAACAGGGTTTGGCCCAACATGGTTTGACACAATAAATAAATGGGGTTTTTACACAAACCCTAATTGGTAAAAAGCGCTAAACCCAACTAAGCCTATATAACAGAATTTAAAATAAAATATAGTTGGTAAAAGGGGTTGGGTTCAGGGATTTATTCATAGGTGATCCACAAGGATGTGGGTTCAACCTATCGATATTTTTTGGCCCTGGTGTCCACACCAGTTAGGGTTTGTTTCTTCGTCCCGAATCACCCCAGATCTCCTCGACACCATCTCTTCCATTTTTTTTCATTCTTCCCTGCTTCCCTATCATCTTCTAGATCTCCCCACCAGATCTTCTTCATCCCCACTAGATCCTGCTACAACCAAGCTAGATCCAATAGGACATACCGACACCCTTGCTACCCCTCTCACCGATGATGCCTCCTTCCCTGCCGATCAACATCCACCACCATGCTTGAGCGAGGACTCCGACCCATTCGTAGATGCCATCACCGACCAAGTCCGACCCCTCACCATCAATAATGGAAGTCCCCGTAGTTGGCCATCGCACGATCTCCTGCACTGCAGACATCCATTCCAGAAGCCGATCCTCTATTCATCTCCACATGCGACGCCTCACCGACCAGAGGACACTGCCAAACCCCATCATCAGCCCGACTAAGCATGCCATCTAGGACCCCTTGTTGCCATGAACACCCGATAATCCCTACCAGAACCATCATCGCCCTCCAGTCCTCCGATCAACGCCTCAACAGCCACTGACCATGGCCATCCCCTCAGCCTGTGAAGCAACCCATCTCTTCCTTCACTGCCACCATCATTGTCCGCCGCTGCCTGAGCCATCCATCGAACTCGTCCAATCGCTGCCAGTAGCCACTGAACTTCTTTAGTCCATGAGCAAAACCACCATCGATGACCCTCTCCACCCAGATCCAAACCCCTCCTTCTCCGCCCGTGATTGCCTCCTTGTCGGTGCCCCATGAGGTCATTCCTATTCTGAACCCGGCACCACCTCCTCTGAGTTTGGCCGCCCCATCTCTCAGTGCTGTGGCATCCGACATCCACCGATCCGGCTACCTATGCCACCCACCGGATCCTCCCTACTTTTCCTCCTAGAAGTCGACCATCTCTGCCACCTACAATTGAATGAAATAGCCACTGTCATGTCATCCACTGGAACCCTTCTTCCCGTCCGTGCCGCCGCCACCGGTGAAGCCCGCCGAGAGTCCCTCCACTATTCCAGCTCCATCGGTCCAAGGGAGGAAGAAGAAGCCACACGATCGTGAAAGCATCTTCCATCCCCCTTGCCAACTTCAAGCCTGCACACATCTTAAAGCTGCATAGATATTAAAGCTACATAGATTTCAGAGCTTTGTAATGTTAGAGATGCATGATTTTCAGAGCCACAGATCCCAGTGTAGAGCTGGAAAACGAAATTATCTTATGGCTATTGATGAGTCAAGCTAGAGTCCCAAGAGCCTGAAATCATGCCTGAAATCAAGCTAAAGCTAGAGTCTGAGTGGTGGGGACACCAGGATCAGACACAGATCCCTGGATCCCATATGGTTTACTAATTAGGATTTTTTTTAGAACCTTAGTCATGTGTCATAATTTTGTAATCAATTAAGATTGAGTCCTATATTTAAGTTTGAGTCTAGTGAGAGTCCAGTTTTTGTACAAGAGGAGAGGATACCCTATTTTGGAGTTCCACCAGGCCTCACCCAGGAGCCAGAGGTTTTTATATCAGCTTATGGGATCTTGTTTGACACCCCAGAGCCCTAAATACCCTCTAGATGCTCTCTAGATGTCCTGATTCCCTCTAGATGCTATTCCAGATACCAGATTCCCTCTAGATGCTCCAAAATATGCGAGATGCCAGGTGCGCCATGACTCCAGGAATATGCCAGCACCATAGACCAAGAGATTCCAAGCCCCGGAGTCAAGCACATGAGCCACAAAACCAAGATTCCAAGAAATATGCTGATACTAGGGCACCCCAGCTTCCAGGGCACAAAGCCCATGTACCAATCCAAAGGAAGATGCCCTTTGCTGCCCTAAAGCCAAGCCCAACTCCATATTGGTGCCTAAGCCCAAAGAGAGCCCTTGGACCAAATCAAATGAGGAGAGAAATCCAAGTAGAATAAGCAAACTTATAATCCTTCTCCCTCTCAACTTTGTAATCCTGTCCTAACTAGGAGAGGACTTGGGGAACATCTATAAACACCCCACCCCTTCCCCACTCGTAAGCAACTTTTATTCATGATATTAAACTTTGCTGAAATTTTGGTTTAGAAGCTTGTGTGCTTGTGTTGGAGTTGGAGTTTTTGTGTTTTTTTGGTTACTATTATGGTTGGCCGAATCCTTTGCTGCCCTAGCATAATTCCACACCCTAGCTTGCTGCCATCCAAGTCTTCACACGTACAAGAAGGAGTGTCCTAGCTGCCATCCAAGCCAAAGAGCAACATCCTACTTCTAGCCACCAGCTTCAAACTTCTACCCTGATTTCAATTAAACCCTAGTTTCTTTACTTTGTTTATTTGCTGTTTTGATTGACCTCTGATGCTTGCAAGATCCCTGAGGTGTTTCACCTCCCCAAAGGAGGGTTTCCTTACATCTAGGACCACCCAAATCAGTCATCAAATTCATGAGAACTGAGCTTCATCATCCGGCTCCAATCAGAGTGTGAGTGATCCCTTATGTTGCAAAGTTTTCAATCTCTGAATGGTAAGAAACCTTCCCTTCTCTTGATATCTAATTTGCTAAAGATAAGCTATCCTAAACTAGGAGTTTCTCGATTCCCAGGTCCTGACTATTTTATCTTGCATGGATTATTTTGTGATCATGGTGATTCGTTGCATTGCTACTTTATCTGCTAGTTCTTTGCTTAACTTTGGAATTTAGCATACAAACCTAAATTACAAAAATCACAAAAAAATTAGTTTATTATTTTTCCTATATGTTTATCAATCTTAGAGTCATCCCACATTAATTTGGTATCATAGCAGGTTTAGAATAGTTTTCATTTGCATTAGATTCACAAAATCCTAATTTCTGAATTTTCTGCATCCTATCCACTGCAATAAATGTCTATTTTGCATCTGATTTGAATCACCTAGAAATTTTATTTTTATTTGAAATTATCATGAATTGTTCTCTATCTTGTCATATATTTTATAATAATTTTTAATTAATTTTATAGAAAACCTAAGTTTCTAAAATCTGGAATATTAGAAACCCTAACAAAAATCTTTAGATTTCTGCAGCAGTCCGAAGTCTCTAGGATTTGCATGATCATTTGATTTTTGATTTGCATAAGATTTGGTAGAGGTCATCATCACCATCCATTTTTTGTCCTAGAAGTTTTTTGATTTTTTTCTGCATTAGAATCTATGTCAAAATCTATATCCTTTGAAACCCTAATTTTTGAAATTCTGCTAATTCTGCACACTTGACTCAACTAAACCTAATCAACTTCCACACACCCCAATCCTAAGCCTAATTTGATTGCTAACCTAATCAACCTAAACCTAATTTGTAACTTCAAAAAATATATAAAAAATATTTTTATTCTTCTGATTGTTTTAGATTGCATCAGGACCATCGATTGCCATCATCCTTTAACCTAATCTTAAGGGCAATTCACTATCTCAGATCAGGGCAAGATTTCATCACTTGTCTCGGGCCCAAAACAACCATCATCATTCTCACCCAAGCCTGATTAAAATTAATTAGACCTAATTTGCCCTACAGGGCTAGGTGACACCAACAGGTCGGGTCCGAATTGTGTTAGCCAACTAGTGCATTTAATCCTGTGGCTATACTGAAATCTGGTATCTAAGGCTGAGGGTCCAGAGTCAAATGACCTAAGTGGTATTATGGTTTTTAATTGGGTCCCTACGAAAGCAGGGGGTTCCTCCCACACTCCCACCCTCTACCTGGCCAGAGGAAGGATTAGCTACTCGATTAAGTATAAGTTGAGCTGACCCATCCAGTTTTGGCTCTAGGTCTTGGAAACCCTAGATTGTACTAGCCTATTTCTTTTTGCATTCTTGGCTACACCATTCCATTATGATTGCTTGATTGAGTTTATGACCACTAGATTAGGAACCCAATACCAGAAGTCTAAATCCCAAATCGACTCAACCATGGATCCTAATTTTGAAGTCATCATGAACCAGTTTGCCCAACTAAACCAATCCAATAACCAATTCAATGCCCAAATTAATGATAAACTTGACCAAACCAATGACAAGATAACCCAATTGACCCAATCCCGAAATCAAATAAACCATAGATTCAACCAAGTAGACCAACGATTTGACCAAGAAACCACTAGGATCAATCAATTAACTACTAGATTAAATCAAGTAGAAGAGCGATTAGGTACAATAGAGAAAACCCAAGACTCCAATGCTGAACCTAACCCTGACCCATCTTGTTCCACCTCTCAAAACCCTAGGGGACCCTTAAATCAAGACCAATTTGTAGAACCTAACCCTAGAGATGTCCAGAACCATGAACAATTTGTGGAATCTAATCATAGGAGAGTTCAATATCAGGAACCATACCACGAGCCCAACCATAGGGGAGTCCACAACCCTGATCCTATCCAAGAACCAAACCATAGAAGGCCCTAACATGAAGCCCATGATCGAGATAAAAGGGCCATGAGAAATATTAGGGTAGAAGCATCCACCTTTGACGGAAGTCTTGGACCAAAGGTCTATGTAGATTGGGTAGGAGATATGGAGTATTATTTTGAATGGTATGAGATGAGTGAAGAGATGAAATATAAGTTTGCCAAGATGAGATTGATTCGATAAGCTAAATTATATTGGGCTAATCTTGAGCGTACTAGGAGACAATAAGAGCTTCCACCTATAGCTAATTGGCAAGACATGAAATTGAAACTCAAGGACAAATACCTACCACAATCCTACAGTCAAAATATTTTAGACCAATGGAACAAAATTCGTCAAGGGAATAGATCAGTGTCAAATTATATTGCTGAATTTGATGAGTTTGCTATGAGGTGTAGTGTATCCGAGTCTTTAGATCAAACACTATCCAGGTTTAGAATTGGATTACATGAAGACATCAAAAAAGAGCTTTACATGAGAGAGGTCCATGATTTGGAACATGCCTATCAAATAGCTAGACATTATGAACAATTCCAAAGAGTACCGATATATCAGAAGTCTGAACTTGTTAGGAACAATACTGGTGCGGGCACCAGACTTAGAAGAAGACTTCAGGGCTCCATCTGGATCTCTGATTGACATTGCCCGAAGAATTAGGGTTTTCTGGTTTTGTAATAAGGGTTGACTTGGTCAACTCAATTTTAGTTTGAGTCTATATTTCCCTGCAATTTAAATTTTGTTGAGTCATGTTGACTCAATACAAGTCCTAGTAGTGGTCTAGGTCTTCTCCAAGGTGCAACATTTTCTCCCAGGACCAAGCAAGTGGGCGCCACACTCCCAGCCACACGCCAGAGTCTAGGAGGCGCCACATCTCCATCCAGTGTGCCTTGGTCCCCACACCACAAGAAAGCAGGTCCCTTCTTTCATGCGCCACTTGGGGGAGAAATCCATCAAGATACCTCAATCCAAGGAGGAGCCAACTTCTTTCCAGATAAACTCAAGCCAGGATGGCAAGAATTTTTCTTGAAGAGAGGATCAAGGAGGTTCCCCACAATGTTCCATAAAAACCCAAGTTATAAAAGGGAAGAGAGCATGTCTTGGGGAGAAAATCAAGGAGGCACCCAAAAGTTTCCTAAAGTGCCAAAGCCATGAAAGGAAGAAGCCTAAACTTGTGGAGCAAGACTAGGAGGTGTCCAAAAGAGCCAAACCATGAAGGGAAAATCCTTGATTCATGGAGAGATACTAGGAGACACCCCCATAACCTGCCATTTGGAGCTGATTTTCAAGTTTTCTTGGAGTTTTTGGGCTGCCCACTCATGGAAGGAGTCTTGGGAAGAAAATTTGATGCCTAAAGTGTGGGTTAGTCCTATTAGTCCCACATGGGAAGTGTATGAAATTTTATTTTTTTGTTATGTCTATATATTCAACTCTATGTAACTCTTGAATAAAAGATGAATGAAATCAATTTCTTTGTGAGCAACTTTATGTTTCTCTCTTCCGCACTTGTATTCAGTGTTGAGCTCCGTGAGGGAGTAAATCCGGGTTCCCTAGGAACCTTGAGGAGGTGTGAGATCTCCAACCCCAAAACCTTAGCTTAGTCCACCCATCTCTACTCCACCACCACCAAACCCTAATTTTCCATCTTAATCCCATGGCCCCTCTCTTCCACATCGAAGCCGGTCACCAGCATCCAGGTTCAGATCAACTGTTTCAACTACAGAGCCAGTTCAAAGGAGAGTCAGATCAGTATCAAGATCTTCGGAACTTCTACATCCAACAATCTTCATTAAGTACTCAGGTCAGTGTCTTTCTTTGAGTTTCTGGTTCTTTTTTTTGTTCTTCTTCTTCCAGATCCTGAGTTCGAGAAGAAGGCCAACTTTTCCATAGGACTACAATCCGAGGATCCATTGCGAAGATACCCCGTCTCCAAGGATCCTACAATCTGCTCGAGAGTGTCCTTCAATTGAAGCAACGAGAGATATCACAGTCAGGTATAAAACCTTCTCTTCTCTCTTCGTCTGTTTCTTGAAAGAGGAGTAAACCCTAGGTCTGGGGGTTTCTCAATCCCCAGCGATCCTACTTCTGAGTTACTCTGATAATCCACTCCTTTTAATTATACTTTCTGTCATTTCTTAGTTTCTTTCAACATTAGTTTATCTTTCCTTTGAGTCAAAGCCGACTTCTGAAAATATAAAATAAAAAAAAAAAAAAATTTACCTCCGCATTACATCATCTCTTTTGTTCTGCATCAATTTTGGTATCAGAGCTTTCGTTCTGCATCAATTTTGGTATCAGAGCCCTGTCTAGGGTTTCTATTTTGATTGCTTGTTTGAGTCTCTCTCTTTTTACTTTGTCTGCTCGAAGTAGACTCCCCAGGACGTCCGGTCCTAGGAATGAAGCGAGGTGCAAACCTCCTCTTCCCATTCCACGGGGTGTTCCTAGGGCGTGTAGGGGATCCGTTGGGTTATAACTTTGTAGCAGGAATTGTAAACGGGGAAGTGCTCTGTTTTCAGCCCGTAATTGCCTTGTTGCAGGAATTATTTTTCACTGCAGGTAACTCCAAATTTGGTGATTTTTATTTTGCTGAAACCAGTAAATTTGAAACTAATTTGAATAATTTTCTCATGATTTATTGGTTTCCGTGAGATTTCTGAGAATTAAATTACTGCAACTCTGTTTTTGTATTCTGCAATCCAATTATTTTTGAGTGTTCATCTTTTAATTCATCTTAAGGGCATTTGAGCATCTAAGATAAGGGGAGGAGTTGATAACCTCTCCTTAGCCCAAAACCACCACCCACTCATTCGAACCTAAGCCTTTAATCTAAAAATTGATTAGACCTAATTTGCCCTAGTGGGCTAGGGACATCAACAAGTCGGGTCAAGGCTAATGTTGAGTCAGTTTGTCTGGTTACTCTGTGTGTGCTTTGTACTCAGTGTCTAGAACGGTGGTTCAGGGATTCCATCCCGAAGGGCTTGTGTGCTGGTCCGCCTACCAGGCCAATCTCTGATAGGTGTCTAGGATTGGCATTCAGGGACCTAACACTCCCCTTACACCTGCCTGGCTGAGTCCTGAGTTACTACAGGCTAGCTTGCCACTTTGATTGGGCATCTAGTTTGGACTCTAGGTCTAGTTAGCCAGTAGTCGCTTTAGTCTAGTCACATTCTGTGTGCTTGCTTGCATCATCATGTCTACCCGGAATGGAGTACCCTACCAACCTAGTCAAACCCAACCAGATTTAGAGGCCATGGTTAGACATCTTACCGAAAGTATGACCAAATTGAGTCAGGATATGAATGAGGGTTTGGCCCAGTTTAGAGACCGAGCCCAGGGACTTGAGAAATGTAGACATCAAAATTGCACCCCTGATCCAAAATTTAATAGGCCCCAACCTCACCCATGCCAGGAGCCTAGGAGGACCTTATACCGTGATCCCGAGCATAACCCTAGGAGCCTATATCCATACTTGGTTGACTCAAAAAAGGGACCTGTTAGGAACACCGAACCTTATGCACCCACTTTTGATGGAAGACAAGAGACATATATTAAGTGGGAAGAACAAATGGATCGATATTTTGAGTGCACTAACATATCGAAATTAGGAAAAATTAGGTTGGCCAAAACCAAGTTCACCAAACATGCTAGGTCGCATTGGTATGCTATTGAGCATGAGTGTTATCAAAGAAAAGAGGAAATATATACTTGGAGAGATATGAGAAGTAAGTTGAGAGATAGGTACCTAGGTAGATCCTATGAGAAAAGACTTTTAGACAAATGGTACCAATTGCGACAAGGTAATAGGCCTGTGTCTAAATATATCGAGGACTTCCAGTGGTATGACATGAAATGCAATACCATTGAGACCGAAGCTCAGATCACATCGAGGTTTAGAGTTGGGTTACACCCAGACATTTATAGGAAGCTATGCCTTGAAAAGACCAATAAGTTAGACCGAGCCTACCAAGAAGCCCAAGACTATGAGTGGTCTTTAAGATATAACCAATCAAGTACTTTGGACTTAAAGCCAACCTCTACCAACTTGAGTCAAGTTCCGATTGATCCGACACCCGTAGTGAACCAGACTTTTGTTTGTCAATTCCCACTTGTGTCACCTCTTGACCAGAAGGATAACACTGAGAAGGAGTTAGGCATGGCCATCCCAAAATTAGTTGACCTGACCAGAGCTGTACTTAAAGAGGAATCAAAGGAGAATAGATTAGAACCTTTCAGTGAGATTGAGGAAGAAATATATGAGCCTGACATAAGTTTGATAGATGAATATGAAGAAGAAGAATTTGAGGATATCTCTCCTGATAATTCAATTAACCAACTCCTACCTGATGGGGTTATTGAGGGGACCCCTGCCACTCAAGGAATTCAGGAGCTAACCCTAAGAGAAGACCCTTTTGAGGAAGTTCAGGAAGAGGAAATTGCACCCAATGAGAGTTTAAGTGAGAATACCTCTGAACTCATTGAGAAATCCAAAAAAGACACCCCTGAGTCAAATCTAGTAGAGAGGTGTGGAGAAGGAAGGGGTTCACAAGAATTGCCCATTGAGAAGGTCCAAGAACAAGAAAAAGACAGTAGCTTAGAGGACTTTTTAGATAAACATTCCAAAGACCTTCCTGATAACCTTCCACCTTCTAGGAGCACCCAGCCTACCCTAGAACTTGCACTTGTAGACCCTCCTAGAGCAAATCATGAGGTTTGGATTAGTGCACCTATAGAACAATGTCCTCATTTTAAGGTCATCCTGAATAACCAAGGTTTGTTTCTTGTTTCTGATAAGCCACCTCAAAACTCTAATTCTTATTTCCTACCCTTCCCTGAATCTTCTCATGTTTCTAGACCTATGGGATTACACTTTACTGAGATCTCTAGGTTGCAAGACTCCTTAGAACCTATTAGGTTTGCCACCTACTTCTGGAAGACCTTATGGCACCTACTAGGCATCCATAATAAGTTTTCATGCTCTACATGCCCTCCTTCGACCCAAGGTCAAACCTAGAGAGCCTTAGTTTGTTAGGTTTAGACCTAGGGTTCCTTTGGAATAAAGTCCATTCTTTAGGAATGCGTCGTCAGTCTAGTTTAGTTTTTCTTGACCCTTTACTAGGGTTTGGCTCAGATTTTGGTTTGATTGAGAGCACCAGGAATTGGGATTTGTATTTTGTCCAGGACTAAATTTGCATATAATGTTTCGATCAACAGGTCTATAGGCTAGAGTCCCTTTGAAATTGTTCATGGATACAAGCCTCACACACCACTTGATCTGATTTCACTATTAGTCCACACACACAAGTCTCTTGATGCACTTGCATAACATGTAAAGGACTTGCATAAAGAAATTCATGCCAAAATAAATTTAAGTAATGAAACTTATAAGAAGTTGGCTGATTCTCAAAGGCGAATCAAAACTTTTGTTGAGGGAGACTATGTAATGATTAGGTTAAGGCCTGAACGGTTTCCTCCTGGAACTGTTAGAAAGTTACATGCTAGAGGAGCTGGACCATTTAGAGTGGTGAAGAGAGTAGGGTCCAATGCCTATGTGCTCGAGTTGCCTTCAGAACTAGGCATTAGCTCCACTTTCAACATTACAGACCTAGTAGAGTATAGAGAGCCAGCTGTGATTCCCAGTGAGCCTTTTTGAGCCTAATCCTGCTATTGAGAGTGAACCCAACCCTGTGTGTCCACCAACAAACTGGCCTGTGAGGAAAGAGCAGATTGAAAAGATCCTGGATGATCAGGTTATCTCTACTCGTAATCGAGGATACCAAAGATACCTGGTCCGCTGGCAAGGAAGGCCAGATTCTGATAACTCTTGGATCTCCCAAGAAGAATTACAAGAATTGGACCCAGACCTCTTGGAGAGATACCAGGGCCAGCTTGATCCATACTCAACAGGGTCGAGTTCCTCCCACCCCGGGAGAATTGGTGCGGGCACCAGACTTAGAAGAAGACTTCAGGGCTCCATCTGGATCTCTGATTGACATTGCCCGAAGAATTAGGGTTTTCTGGTTTTGTAATAAGGGTTGACTTGGTCAACTCAATTTTAGTTTGAGTCTATATTTCCCTGCAATTTAAATTTTGTTGAGTCATGTTGACTCAATACAAGTCCTAGTAGTGGTCTAGGTCTTCTCCAAGGTGCAACATTTTCTCCCAGGACCAAGCAAGTGGGCGCCACACTCCCAGCCACACGCCAGAGTCTAGGAGGCGCCACATCTCCATCCAGTGTGCCTTGGTCCCCACACCACAAGAAAGCAGGTCCCTTCTTTCATGCGCCACTTGGGGGAGAAATCCATCAAGATACCTCAATCCAAGGAGGAGCCAACTTCTTTCCAGATAAACTCAAGCCAGGATGGCAAGAATTTTTCTTGAAGAGAGGATCAAGGAGGTTCCCCACAATGTTCCATAAAAACCCAAGTTATAAAAGGGAAGAGAGCATGTCTTGGGGAGAAAATCAAGGAGGCACCCAAAAGTTTCTTAAAGTGCCAAAGCCATGAAAGGAAGAAGCCTAAACTTGTGGAGCAAGACTAGGAGGTGTCCAAAAGAGCCAAACCATGAAGGGAAAATCCTTGATTCATGGAGAGATACTAGGAGACACCCCCCATAACCTGCCATTTGGAGCTGATTTTCAAGTTTTCTTGGAGTTTTTGGGCTGCCCACTCATGGAAGGAGTCTTGGGAAGAAAATTTGATGCCTAAAGTGTGGGTTAGTCCTATTAGTCCCACATGGGAAGTGTATGAAATTTTATTTTTTTGTTATGTCTATATATTCAACTCTATGTAACTCTTGAATAAAAGATGAATGAAATCAATTTCTTTGTGAGCAACTTTGTGTTTCTCTCTTCCGCACTTGTATTCAGTGTTGAGCTCCGTGAGGGAGTAAATCCGGGTTCCCTAGGAACCTTGAGGAGGTGTGAGATCTCCAACCCCAAAACCTTAGCTTAGTCCACCCATCTCTACTCCACCACCACCAAACCCTAATTTTCCATCTTAATCCCATGGCCCCTCTCTTCCACATCGAAGCCGGTCACCAGCATCCATGTTCAGATCAACTGTTTCAACTACAGAGCCAGTTCAAAGGAGAGTCAGATCAGTATCAAGATCTTCGGAACTTCTACATCCAACAATCTTCATTAAGTACTCAGGTCAGTGTCTTTCTTTGAGTTTCTGGTTCTTTTTTTTTGTTCTTCTTCTTCCAGATCCTGAGTTCGAGAAGAAGGCCAACTTTGCCATAGGACTACAATCCGAGGATCCATTGCGAAGATACCCCGTCTCCAAGGATCCTACAATCTGCTCGAGAGTGTCCTTCAATTGAAGCAACGAGAGATATCACAGTCAGGTATAAAACCTTCTCTTCTCTCTTCGTCTGTTTCTTGAAAGAGGAGTAAACCCTAGGTCTGGGGGTTTCTCAATCCCCAGCGATCCTACTTCTGAGTTACTCTGATAATCCACTCCTTTTAATTATACTTTCTGTCATTTCTTAGTTTCTTTCAACATTAGTTTATCTTTCCTTTGAGTCAAAGCCGACTTCTGAAAATATAAAAAAAAAAAAAAAATTTACTTCCGCATTACATCATCTCTTTTGTTCTGCATCATTTTTGGTATCAGAGCTTTCGTTCTGCATCAAATACCCATTTCCCAAGGTCAAATCCAAACTCGGTATACCAGGGTAGACCAAACCCCAACCCCAACCCAATTAGGCCAAACCCCAACCCAAGCTGACCCAACCCTAATCCTTCTCAACCTAACTCGAGTCCAAGTCCATCTAGTTCTAATAATTCTGCACCTGCTAGAATCGACAAGGGTAAGGCACCCATGTTTTAGAAAGCCCCAAGACCCAGCTCCAATACCTACTTTAGGTATAATAAGGTAGGTCACTATGTGAGCCAGTGTCCCACTAGATCATTACACATAGGGGAGTTAGAGGAACAGGAGCCTGAACCCAATAATGAGGATATGGAAGAAGTTTATGAGGCTGAACCAGACTTGGTAGAAGAATATGAAGGAGAAGAGGAGCAATTTGATCAAATAGGGGTAGTTAGATGTATTTTGACCCAATTCCAAATTGAGGAAGATTGGCATAGAACAAGCATCCTGTAGACTTTTTTAAAAATTAGGAATAAAGTATGTAAGATTACAATTGATAGTGGGAGTTGTGTCAATGCCATTGCTACTGAGACAGTTAAATCTTTAGGCTTGACCCTAGTTCTATATCCCAGCCCCTACAAAGTATCATGGGTAGATTCCACCTCCATGCCAATCTAGTCTAGGTGCCAAATCTTAATTAAATTTCAATCCTATGAAGAAGAGATTTGGTGTGATGTCCTTCCCATGAAGGTTAGTAGTATCATTCTAGGTCAACCATGGCTCTATGATCACGATGCCACCCTATCTATTCGAACCGATATCTATACCTTTTATCATCATGGGAAGAAATTTGTGATTTACCCCACTCAGCCTAGAAATTCAAATTCTAGTAGCCTTAGAGCAAAACCAGGAGTTAATTTGATTAAGGCTAAAGAATTAAAGGAATACCCTTCTGAACCTACTAAGGACTTAATGAGAATTGATCCTGAACCCATTATAATAACTGAAGAAGTAGTAATTAAGCTAGGATCAGAATTATAAGTGAAACTGTGAAATTACAAGAGTTATTCAAAGAGGAAGCCCAGGATCAAATCCCTAAAGAACAACCCCAAGAAATAGGTGTAACATCTGAATCTAAACTCCCAAACCTAGTCTATCTGTCTGCACCTACACTAGCCTCTGCACAGCATATGCATCATGAAATTAGTCAAGAGTTGAACCCAAGTAATGAACTAAATAATAACTTGGCTAATTCCCAAAGAAAAGATAAAGAATTTTTTGCAAAGGATTTTATGATTGCAAAGGGATTTTCTGCTCACGAAGCTTGCCCATCAAAAATAATGAAGAGTAATGGATCCAATGCCTATGTGCCTGAGATATTACCTGATTTAGGTATTAGCTTCACCTTCATCATCTCAGATCTTACAGAGTCTAGGAAGCCAGCAGTGATACCTAGTGAGCCCTTTGAGCCACTCTCTTTCTTTGTGAGTGAACCCACCCCGGAGTGACCACATACAATTTAGCTATTTGGTAAGAAATATATTAAGAGAACTCTGAACGATTAAGCTACCAGTACCCAGAATAGAGACTGTCAGCAGTACTTGGTCCGGTGGCAAGGTCAGCCAGAATCTGAGGACTTGTGGAATGCTGGTGCGGATCTGCAGTGCCTCAACCCAGACCCTTCTTGAGCCAAATTGACCCTTACTCGATGGGATTGAGTTTCTCCCATCCTGGGAGAATTGGTGGGGATACCAGAATCAGACACAGATCCTTGGATCCCATATGTTTTACAAATTAGGGTTTTTTTTAGAATCTTAGTCATGTGTTACAATTTTGTAATCAATTAAGATTGAGTTATGTATTTAAGTATAAGTCCAGTTTTTGTACAAGAGGAGAGGATACCCTATTTTGGAGTTTCACTAGGCCTCACCCGAGAGCCAGAGGGATTTATATCAGCTTATGGGGTCTTGTTTGATATCCTAGAGCCCTAGATACCCTCCAGATGCTCTCTAGATGCCCTAATTCCCTCCAGATACCATTCCAGATGCCAGATTCTCTCCAAATGCTCCGGAATATGCCAGATGCCAGGTGCCCCACAATTTCAAGAATATTCCAGCACCCTAGACCAAGAGTTTCCAAGCCCAGGAGTCAAGCCCATGAGCCCCGGAACCAAGATTCCAAGGAATATGCTGATACCAGGGCACCCCAGCTTCCAAGGCCCAAAACCCATGTACTAATACAAAGGAGGATGCCCCTTGCTACCCTAAAGCCATGCTCAACTCCATATTGGTGCCCAAGCCCAAAGAGAGCCCTTGGACAAAATCAAATGAGGAGAGAAATCCAAGTAGAATAAGGAGAACTAGTTTTATTTTCATTCAAAGTGTATTCTCCTAGTCTTAAGCAAACTTGTAATCCCTCTCTCTCTCAACTTTGTAATCCTATCCTAACTAGGAGAGGACTTGGGAAACATCTATAAATACCCCACCCCTCCCCCTCTTGTAAGCATCTTTTATTCATGATATTAAACTTTGCTGAAATTTTGGTTTAGAAGCTTATGTACTTGTGTTGGTGTTGGAGTTTTTGTATTTCTTTGGTTACTATTGTTCTTGGCCAAATCCTTTGCTGCCCTAGCATCCTTCCATGCCCTAGCTTGCTTCCATCCAAGCCTTCACACATCCTAGAAGGAGTGCCCTAGCTGCCATCCAAGCCAAAGAGCATCATCCTACTTCTAGCCACCAGCTTCAAACTTCTACCCTGATTTCAATTAAACCCTAGTTTCTTTACTTTGTTTATTTGCTATTTTGATCGACCTCTGATGCTTACAAGATCCCTAAGATATTTTACCTCCCCATAGGAGGCTTTCGTTGCCTCCAAGACCGCCCAAATCAGTCATCAAATTCAAGGAAACCTAGCTTCATCATCCAGGCTCCAATCAGAGTGTGAGTGATCCCTTCTGTTGCAAAGTTTTGAATCTCTGACTGGTAAGAAAGCTTTCCTTCTCTTGATATCTGATTTGCTAAAGATAAGCTATCCTAAACTAAGAGTTTCTCAATTCCCAGGTCCTGACTTTCATTATCTTGCATGGATTATTTTGCGATCATGGTGATTCTTTGCATTGCTACTTTATCTGCTAGTCTTTGCTTGACTTTGGAATTTAGCCTACAAACCTAAATTATAAAAATCATAAAAAAATTAGTTTACTATTTTTCCTGCATGTTTAGAAATCTTAGAGTCATCCTGCATCACTGAGCCTAACTCGATGGAGTCGAGTTCTCCCCACCTCAGTGGAATGATGGGGACATCGACCAGCACAAATCTCAAAATAGCATGGATATTGAAGCATCATCACTCTTGAACTTAAATTCAAGAATAAGTTATTAGAATTTTAGGATAGTTTAGGATTTATCTTTATCAATTATTTTGAAATTTGATTTAGGATTAGTTTTGGTAGGTTAGGATTGAGATATGGATAGGCCATACCTTTTGTTTAAACCCTTTATTCTTATCTTGTATTTGAATTTGAACCCTTATATTTTTATCTTGTATTCAAATTCAAATGAGGGTTAGGAAAGTTCTATAAATACAATCCTCAATCCTTTGTAAAAAATATGTTTGATAAAAATAAGTTTTTAGAAGAGAGATTCTTCTTCGCTCCGGGTTGGAGAGGGTGAGGGGACCAACTTTCGCTCCGTAAGGAGATCACGTGAGGTGCAACACCCACACATGATGCGAGGTCATGTCTAGTTATCCCCTTCCCTAATTCCATCTTCTTTATCACCCTCATGTCCTTTGAGATTTATCCTAACGGCTCCATTAGTGAGGTAGGATACCCTAGATGTGTGAGATCTCTCCATACGGCTCTATTAGTGAGGTGGGTAGGATGCTCTAGAGGTATGAAATCTCTTTGTATGACTCCATCAATGAGATGGGATACCCTAAAGGTGTGAGATCTCTCCATAAGTGTGAGTTCCAAAGTTCCTGAAAGCCCCGACCCCTATCTTCCATCTCCATTGTTCCTTCTCCACCTTCATAAAAAATTAAGAAAATAAAAGAAAAACTTGTGGTACCCTAATCTTGGTGACTTCTAGGCTTGCTAGCGATCCATCCCCATCCCGTCCCCCATCAGCGTGTAGGGGTGCCGCTATGGCCATATCACATGAACAAGTGAGGTGAACGAATTCATATTACAATCATGCTTGTGGTATGCATATTAGGATTAATATGCTCGAATGATGGAATAAATATCATGTCATATGTGTATGGTTATGAATACATTATGATGTCATGAATGTTAGGTTTTATGATGTCATGAATGTTAGGTTGACATGATTAAGTCTATATTAGGATGTGTTGGAGACCATTAAAGCCCTCATAAAAATCTTATTTAGTCATAGTGTAAGTTAATCATGATGCAAATCTGATTAGGGTATGATCAGCCAATTGGTGACTAAGTAAAGTAACGGGGGGACCCCCTCACTCCTTTCACTTACTTAGCCAATTTGATCATATCTAGACATTAAATTAGAATTGCTAATTGATTAAGCACACTAAAATTTGCCTTCGTTCATGCTAAGCCAAATTTATATCAAAAACTATGATAGGTTTGTTGTGTACACACAAGGCCTACTCTAGCATTTGGTATAAAATTTGTCTTGGTGCACTTAGTACTTTATAGCATAATTGATAATGTTGCTTTGTTATATATACACAAGGATAATATTATTCAATCATGGCTATATGGAAATGAAGGGTCCAACTAAATTAAAACATTATGGTTAGTTGTGTACACACAAGGCTACAAGTATCTTAGAGATAAAAGTTAAGTTGAGAATTGCAAGGGATGCAATTGGAAAGGGTTTACTCTAGCATTTGGTATAAAATTTGTCTTGGTGCACTTAGTACTTTATAGCATGATTGATAATGTTGCTTTGTTATATACACACAAGGATAATATTATTCAATCATGGCTATATGGAAATGAAGGGTCCAACTAAACTAAGACATTATGGTTAGTTGTGTACACACAAGGCTATAAGTATCTTAGAGATAAAAGTTAAGTTTAGAATTGCAAGGGATGCAATTGGAAAGGGTCATTTCCTACCCTTGAACTTAGAAGTGTTTGTTGTGTACACACAAGGCATTTATAAATAATTGGGATCTCAACCCCACTAAGGAAGCCCTGGGAGGGTTTCCCGCTTACCATAGTTAAGGGTTATGGTATTTGACAGAAAATAGTCGGAGACACAATTAGATGCAAAAGTCCTTGTCTAATTATGAATATCATCATGAGTGGTCTACTTATAGTTGTTCTTTTCTTACTGTAGATTTTGCATTATGGCTTCTACTATTTCACTGCGGGGCATCTTGGATGCCAATAAGTTGACCGATCCAAATTATGTGGATTGGTTGAGGAACCTGAGAATTATATTAGCTCAGGAAAAATTTGCCTATATCCTTGATACTCCTAACCAAGATCTAGTAGGAGAGGATGCTACTAAGAAGGGTTCAAAGAAAAAAAGGAACCCTAAGAGTAGCTTCCAAAAAAGGAAAAAGGCAAGGAAGCCCTCTACTGATGGAACCTGCTATCATTGTGGAAAGCAAGGGCACTGGAAGAAGAATTGCAAGTTATATCTTACAAATTAGAAGCAGGATGCTAGTGATGCATCCAAAAGTTTGTACATGATACAAACAAACTTATCATTAAGTTCTTCAGCTTCTGATACATGGGTATTAGATACTGCATGTGGGTCTCATATATGCAAGTCATTGCAGGGATTACATAGACCCAGAAGCTTGAAGAAGGGTGACTTCAAGCTATTTGGCATGAGTGGTGATCCCATTCATGCTGAAGCTGTTGGCACCTATCTAATGTTATTGCCATCGGGCAATATTCTTGAATTAAAAGATTGTTACTATGTACCCAACATTATAAAGAATATTATTTCTATACCTTTGTTATTGAAACAAGGTTATGAAATAAATATTTCGAGCCATGGGTGCTTGATCTTCTTTTCAAAGAAGTTCTTTGGTTGTGGTATATTTGTTAATGATCTTTTAATTCTATCACTTAATGATGAAGTTATGCTTGTTGAAAACAAGAAGAGAAAGAGAGATGATATAAATGTCACATATCTCTGGCATTGTCGTTTGGGTCATATTAGTGAGTCTAGGATAAACAAGTTGTACAAAGAAAATTTTTTTGAACCTTTTGATCATGAATCATTAGGGACTTATGAGTCCTACCTCATGGATAAGATGACCAAATCTCCATTCACTGGACATGAGGATAGGGCAACTGAGTTGTTAGGCCTAGTACACACAAATGTGTGTGGTCCTATGACAACTCAGACCAGAGGAGGATACTCTTATTTCTTCAGTTTTACTGATGATTTATCAAGGTTCGGATATGTGTATCTTATGAAACACAAGTCCAAAGCCTTTGAAAAATTCAAAGAGTATCAAAGTATGGTTGAGAAACAAACTGGGCATAGTATTAAAATCCTTCTATCTGATAGAGGAGGACAATACTTATCTAGCAATTTTCTTGATCATCTTAAAGCTAAAGGAATTCTCTCTGAATGGACCCTTCCATATATACCACAATTAAATGGTGTAGCAGAATGGAGGAACCGAGCCTTGTTGGATATAGTACGGTCCATGATGTGCTTCACAGATCTTCCAATATCCTTCTGGGGTTATGCCCTAGAGACTGCTATCCACATACTAAATATGGTACCATCAAAGGCAGTTAAGAGCACTCCATATGAATTATGGAATGGAAAAAGGCAAAGTCTTAAATATTTTAAGATTTGGGGTTACCCTACTTATGTCAAGAATGTTTTTGGACATAAGCTAAGTGCTAAGGCTGACAAGTGCAGGTTTGTAGGATATCCTAAATAAGGTACGGCTTACTTTTTCTACCATCCTACTAAGCAAAAGGTCTTTATCAGTAGGCATGCCACATTCTTGGAAAAAAAGTTTATCCAAGAAAAGGGTAATGAGAGGATATTTGAAGTTGAAGAAGTTCAACTTACACCTGAAATAAATTCTCAACCAGATATTTTTAAGGTTCAAGAATAACCACAACACACACCTCCTCTCCATAGGTCAGAGAGAGTGTGAAGTGCACCTCTTAGATATGGCTTTGTCATTGAAAATGATAATAAAGCCAATATCATACAGGATGATGATCTGTGACCTATGTGGAAGCTGTCATGAGTGCAGACTTTGACAAATAGCTGGAAGCCATGAAATCTGAGATGGACTCCATGTATTCCAATCAGGTTTGGACCTTGGTAGATCCACTTGAAGGAATTAACCCAATAGGGTGTAAATGGATCTTCAAGAAGAAGATAGGAGCAGATGGTCAAGTAGAGACCTATAAGGCCAGATTTGTGCCAAAAGGTTTTAGACAAAAACATAGCATTGACTATGATGAAACCTTTGCACCAGTAGCCATGCTCAAGTCCATTTGGATATTGCTTGCTATAGCAGCATACAATGATTATGAAATATGGCAGATGGATGTAAAGACTGCTTTCCTTAATGAAAATCTTGAAGAAGAAGTCTATATGACATAGCTAGAGGGTTTTGTTTCAAGTGGGAGACCGAACCAAGTATGCAAGCTAAGGAAGTCCATTTATGGACTAAAACAAGCATCGAGGAGTTAGAACATCTGCTTTGATGAAACAATCAAAGAGTTTGGTTTTATCAAGAATGTAGATGAACCATGTGTATATAAGAAGACAAGTGGGAATGCCCTTGTTTTCTTGGTTTTGTATGTCGATGACATACTCATCATTGGGAATGAAATCCCAATGTTGCAATCGATCGAGTCTTGGCTATCAAAGAAGTTTTCCATGAAGGAATTCGGAGAGGCATCCTATATACTGGGTATAAAGATCTATAAAGATAGATCTAAAAGGATGCTGGGCTTATCCCAATCCAAGTACATTGACTTAGTATTGAAGAGATTCAACATGGAGGGAAGTAAGAAAGGTTACTTGATCATTAGTCAAGGCATACATTTCCCCAAGAAGATATCTCCTAAGACACTGGAGGAGAGAGAAAGGATGAGTTTGATTCCTTATGCTTTGGCTATAGGATCAATTATGTATGCCATGTTATGTACTAGGCTTGATGTTGCTTATGTCTTGGGCATAGTAAGCAGGTTCCAGGTTGATCTATGGGAAGATCATTAGAAAGCTATGAAAAATATTCTTAAGTACCTAAGAAGGACTAAATATATTTTTCTAATATATGGTAGATCAGAGTTGAAACTAGAAGGATATATAAATTCTAGTTTTCAATCAGATCGGGATGATAGCAAATCCATATCAGGATGTCTTTACCTTATATGATGGTGTAGTGAGTTGGAAGAGTACAAAGTAGCTAACTGTAGCTGACTTAGTCACTAAGGCAGAATACATAGCTACAAGTGAAGCTGCAAAGGAAGCGGTGTGGATGAAGAAATTCATCACGGAGTTGGGCGTAGTTCTTGCTATACAACAACCAGTGCTACTTTACTGTGATAACACTGAAGCTGCTGCGCAAGCGAAGAAACCAAGGTCTCATCATAATTCCAAGCACATCTTAAGATGCTTTCACCTCATTCGAGAGATCATAGAAAGACAAGATGTTCTCATTGAACGAGTAGATACAAAGAATAACATAACATACCCATTCACTAAAGCACTATCAAAGTAGTAGCTTGATCGCCACTTAGATTGTATGGGTGTAAAATATAAAGGTGATTGGCTTTAGTGTAAGTGGGAGATTGAAAGAATGGTTCCCTAAAAGCTAATCATTGTAAGGGTATTTCTATGATCTTCCAACTCATGTATTATATTATTTATCAATAAAAGGCATCTTTTGATTCATCATACTGCTGCATCTTATAAAGATTATGATGAACCCCATAGGTTAGGTCAATGGAATTAAGGTTATGATGGAGATCATAACTGTGGGACCTAAGTTCTTATAAACCCTAATCTAAAATGTTCCTAGTCATTGGATAATCGATTCGGAGATCGATGAATCCGGAAAGACTAGCCATCCTATGTATGCTCAATGGAGAAGGTGGTTGGTCTCATAACCACTTGCGTAGAGACACTAATACAAGGATATGGGTGCTCATTAGGTTATGAGTCCACTGAACTGATCCGACAAGAGAACATCAAATGGAAGTCTTACTTGTCAAAAGAATGTTCTCTTAGTGGGAGTTATGCTTGTGATCCTTAGACCAGAAACTACCATAGTATCTTGTGCACATGGACCCATATTTTGGTTTATACTCACTTATGGCAATTAAGTCATGTACGGGGTGTTTCTAGATATGGTGGATTGTGTATGAAGGTAATGAGTAGGTCTACAAGGAATCAATCACTCCTAGTAAGAGGAGAAGTTATCCCGTGTGATCTCTTCGAATGATGACTCAGAAAGTCTTTGGCCAAATCAGGATGAGATTAGATAGGGTTTCTAATCATTCATTCATTGATTCTTCATTATCGAATTGAGATTTAAAAGAATTAAGTGCTAGGGTTTGACATTTATCCATGCCCATCACTTAATCATGATACAGGGAGATCGAAGGATTGAATTATAGATAACTTTCTGCTGAAGGGTATTTTAGTACTTTTCACTAAATTCCTCATCTTTTGGGTAGGTATGACACATTGCTAGATGTCAATCATATCTTTTAGATTTTCATGAATCAATTGGATTGAATTCATGAGTCAATTCAAAAGCTAGTTCGAACTGGCAGGTCAACTCAATTTGACCTAATTAGGTCAATTGGGTTCGATTGGATTGAATCGGCTTGGACCTATACCTACTGCTAGCTATATGTAGAACCCAAAGGATCACACACATTAGGGGATTGACCTAGGAAGTCAATTGGCATTTAATTAGGATCATGGGATCCTAATTTTTTAGCTAGATTGCACACTAGCATGTGTAGGCTGACCTAATCTCCTAACCCAATCAAATTGGATCTAAAAGGTTGCTAAATGGACTAACCAATTTATGGGAGACCTAAATTGGGTTGTTTCCTAAGTGTTTGAATTTATCAAATTTTATCTGATATCTTTTGGACATGTTGTGTGCCATATATAAAGAGTCTAAATGGCATGGGACTCTTGTTGCAAAATAGGTGCTCGACAAATAAAAGGGCACAGAAAGATCAGAAGTCCTTTTGCCTGATAATCACTAATATAGTGATATAGTAAATTAAATTCCCTTTTATTTGACACCCATTTTGCATATCTTTTGACTGGGTCAAATATGTGAAAGGCGTGGAAAAAGGTGGTGCGCAAAGTGAAGAGTCATGTTGGCGCACAGATTTTTGGCACATAGAAAGGACAAGAGTCCTTCTACTTGTCATTCACAAAAGCTAGATAAAGTCCAAGGGACTTTATCCTCATCTCCATGCCCTCTCATATGGGCTTTGACCATTCAACAAAAGGAAAAATGCGGTGGAAGGAAGTTGGTGCACATGAAGAGTTGCGACTCTTCATGTTTGGCGCTAATTCCATGAAGCAGAGTCCTTCTGCTTTAAGGAATTTCAAATCCCTGATGCTTCTAAATCAAAAGCCATGTCCCTTGGCCTTCCTACAATTGGTCACTACCATGTGGCAAGTGAAAAGTTGGTAGGAAACTTGAAGAGACAGATATATGGCAGTTGGTGCAGGAAATTTCATGACTCTTCAAGATAAGACTCCTTCTCATTGAAGGGTCTTATTTGATCTGTTGGTTGATAGATCAAAGGTTGATGAAGAGCTTTATCTGGCACCTCCCCCTCTCCTATAAATAGCCATCAGTGTTTAGGCTGATGGTATCTGATTCAATCCTTTCTTTCCTGCATTCACTCACACTCTGCCACTCACTCTCCTTGTCTCTTTCGTCCCTTGTTAGAGTTTATGTCTTGTCTTAAGACAAGTCCATCATTTTAAGACAAGGGTTTAAGAAGAGATTTAGGAAGTGGAAAAGAGAGTGAAAAGTGGATTTGGAGAGGGCTAAGAGTGCTCTACTGGAGGGCAAGGGCCTGAGCAAGGAAGGAGAGGCTACCAAAGGAAGGAGAGGCTACCAAAGGAGTCCTAGTGGTTTAAGCAACCTACTAAGGAGAGCTTCCTAGTCCGATTCCTATGTGGATCACCTCTAAAGTGCATGCACTTGTGTAACTAGTGGAAAGAAAAAGAAATTAGCATTCCAGGTATTTTTCCAAATCCTAAATGCATGACTTGTTAATTGTAATGAATAAGGGATCTTGGGCTTAGGGTTTCATGTTGCTTAGAGTTTCAAGAAAGAAATTTTTTGAAATCCATTGTTTTTCTATGCCATCGAAACCCTAGAAACCCAATAATATCAACCTAGAATGCCTTAGAAAGCCTTGCATGCAGCCTCATGCATCTTGCCTTCTCCATAAGTGTTTGGTTGATTCTCTAGGCCATAACATTTTGCTGAGGAGTCCCTCCAACTGAGAAGTAACTTTTGATGCCACACTCCTCACAAAAGCACTGGAACTCCCTGCTGGTGAACTCACCACCATTGTCGGGCCTCAAGCACTTTACACTGTGACCTTGCTCCTTCTCTACTTCTGCTTTCCATACCTTGAACTTTGAGAAGACCTCTAATTTTTCTCTAATGAAGTAGACCCACTTTCCTTGAAAAACCATCTATCAAGGTCAAGAAGTACCTTGCTCCATTTTTGGCTGAATGGTGAGGACACCAGGTCCTGACAAAAATTGCAATGCTCATTTGGATCTCTGATTCATGTGTTAGGAAGTCTGTCATTTTTAGTTGAGTCCTGAGTTACTTGAGTCCTGTAATAAAGTGAGTCAATTAAGTTCATCAAGTCAATTGAGTCCTATAATAAAGTCAATTAAGTCAATTTGTTTCAAGTATAGTCAAGTGAGTTTGGGTCCTGTAACTTTCATTCAAGTCAAGCTCAAGAGGGAGTCACTTGACCCTAACTCAAGCCACCCCAATTCATGCACCTGGGCCCCTACTCCTTCCACCCCAGCCCATGTGCCTAGCCACACTTATGCCACCCAAGCCCACCAGCATTGGCACCCCTCCCAGTATAAGTCCATAATGCATGGCACCTCCCAGTCCAAGCCCTTAAAGAAGTGGCACCCCAGCCCAAGAAGCCTAGCAAGAGTTGGCACCCCAGCCCAGTCCAAGTCCACAAGAAAAGTCAAACCTCCCAGCCCAGCAAGGAATTAAGTAGTCCAAGCCCAAGAGGAGTCAGTTTTCACGTCCAACAAGGAGTTGATGTCCAAGTCCTACAAGGAGTTCAACATTCAAGTCCTACAAGGACTCCAATCTCTTTATCCCACTCCAACTTTGTACTCCAGCTTTAACTGGGAGACTGGGTGATCTATAAATACCCCCTTTCCCCCTCTTGTAAGAATAATGAGGAGTGATTGAATGAAATTATTAGTTTTTTTTTTCGTGCATTTATGCATTGACACTCCGTGAGGGAGAGGGTGTGAGGCCTAACTTTTCACTCAACAAGGAGGGCACGTAAGGTGCAGCCCAATCAACCAACCTTCTTCTAGTCTTCCCAAATCCTAGTTTCCATCATCCTCCAAAACCCCCAAGGACACCCACCAGCATCCTCCCATCTAGGCTGCCCCTCCCATCTTCCCCTTGGCCACCAACCCTAAAGCCCCAAGTGTTTTCCGAGTTCCAAACAGCGAGCCCCAATGTCCAGACATCCTCCATAACTCCAGGCTACCCCTTCAGGATCCAAGGGATCATCCATCTTCCAGGCCACCAATCAGTCTCTAGCGCCCCTCATGACTTTTTTTTCTCCCAACTCTCATTTTCACATTTTTTCTATCTTCAGAAACCCTAATCTTTGATGTTTGTTGGATCCCTCCAGTGCCATAAACCTTAGAGGAAGCCTTCGTTTACCCCGAAACCTGCTAATAAAAAGCCAGTGCATCCATGGGAATGAGGCTTCGTCATCCAGGCTGGTGCAGACACCAGGGCCAGAAAAGATCGACAGGTTGAACCCACATCCCTGTGGATCACCTATGAATAAATCCCTAAACCCAAACCCCTTTTACCTATAAATATTTTATATTAAATTTTGTTATTTAGGGTTAGTTGGGTTTAGCCCTTTTTACCAACTGTGATTAATGTTTTTTATTTTTATCCTTTTGGGCCAAACCTCTTTTACCAAGTTGAACCACTTGTTTATATGTCTTGCCTTCTGATCAAATTGGGTTCTAATTGATCAAGTAGGGCTTTAGTTATTTGGTTGGTTTAATTAATTTTGAGTCCTATAATTATTAATTAATTTAGTTATTGAGTCCTGTAATACAAGGGGGACCTAATTGAAGATTCATGTGACTTCATGTGCACTAAAATCAAGACCCATGTGCACCTAAATCAAGACAAGCCAAGTGACTCCATGTGCTAGCCCAAGTCACTTGTCAGATGCAACCACTTCTTGGCGCCACCTTTCTCAAGAATTTGGACAACATCACATGACTTTTGGACATCACTCGCCACATCACCCAGGACATTATCACATGGCATGTCACTTATGTTTGGACATCCTACATGCCATGTCATTTATCTTTGGTCAGCCATATGCATTCAAGAATTAAATGGCACCACTTATTTTTTTAAGAGGAGTAAAGCAGAAGGAAGCCTACCAAATTGGCACCCACTCTTCTCAAGTTGTCACCAATTCCAAGATGGAGGATGGCACTTACTTCTCATCACCCATTTCAATCTACTTCTATCTCAAGGAGACACCAATCAAAGAGAGAATTAAGGGAACTTCCTGCTGCAGAATTGAAGCTACTCAAGTTCCAAACTCAATAATCCAGAAAAAACTCTTTAGTTTTCTTCTATCCAGGCTGAAGAGTCCACTATCTTGCAGGAGCCCACATCATCCAGATTCTAGATTCAAGCAATCAAGGCAACCCATGAAGTAATCTTGGCCTTTCATCATGACACTTCACCAATCCTCAACCTTGGCGCCCACTTGGATAGAGAATTCCATTATGTCGCCCACCTTGGAGAGAGTCCCAGAATAGCCCAAGAGCAAGAGTCCAAGATGCCAGAGCAAGGCCTCCAAGAGTTGTTGCCTAAGGAAAACAAACACTAGTCTTTGTAACCCTTACATCTCTGGTTGTTTGTCTATAAATACTCCATCAACCCTCCCTATATAATTAATTATTATTAATGAAATACAATGGCATTATGTCCAATTGTTTTTTTTGCTATGTGCATGGCGAGGTGTGAGGCCCTTCCTAAGTAGTGGTTTGAGACCCTACTTATCCAAACAATAGAAAAATTCTAGCCGACCTCTTCCTTTCTTCTTCTCTTCACTTTTCCATATTTTCCATACTTTGTTTCTTTCTAATTGAAAACTTTCTTTGTTGAGCATTTACAGGTGATCAGGAACTAAAGTCAAGGTGTTCTTGCCTTGGAACTGATATCATGAAAGATCGAAGCTCGAAGATCGAGATCTTGAAATCCTACTCCGGGATCCTGAGAGTTCCAACATATCTACTTCAGAGGAAAAAATTCAACGTTGGTAAAATTCAAAATCCTTTTCCTACTCCTTAGTTTCTGATCTTTGAAAGAAGACCCTAGTTTAAGGTGATTTCTTAATCACCAAATCCTGATTATTTTAGTTACTTTGTTAGTTCTATACTTGCGGACATAACTAGTTGACTAGTTACCTTTAATTGCTTACTTTGAGTCTCTAAAATCCAA
Source organism: Areca catechu (assembly GCA_021397845.1). Classification (NCBI taxonomy): domain Eukaryota; kingdom Viridiplantae; phylum Streptophyta; class Magnoliopsida; order Arecales; family Arecaceae; genus Areca; species Areca catechu. Next base: position 78,358,505 of record CM038044.1, on the reverse strand, counting down.
AAATTATAAAAAAAATTAATTGCCATTTTTCACTATTAATTAGGTTAATAATCAATAGGTTAGGTTTTCATAATTGTCCCGCATCAATTTTGGTATCAGAGTGAAGGTTAAACTAGGGTTTAACTGCTAGTTCTAAAATTTCTGCATACCTAGAACTAGGCTGAAATTAAAACTGCATAAAACCTAACTAAAAAATTCAAAAAAATTAGAAATAAATTTTTTGATAATCCATTTTTAATCCTATGTTAATCTTAGAAAAATTATATAAAAAAATTATTTTCTATTTTCTAGTGGAAGGAAATCCGCCTCCTGAGTGGGTATATATACAAGTATACTGTCACGATCCATGAGAGTAATGAGTTACAGCCGAACATGAAATCCTATGATCGAAAATTTGAAATTAATCTAATCTGAAACTTAATTTGCTGATAATACAAAAAAATAATTAATTATTTTTTTGTTATTTTTAATTATTTTAGTTTGATTGCATCTAGGGTTTCATATTTTATGATTGCATCATCCAAACCTAATCTTAAGGGCACTTAATATCTACATAAGGGAGGGATTTCATCACCCTTCCTTGGACCACAACCACCACCTTTGCATCGATCCTAACCTAATTAAAATTAATTAGACTTAATTGCACTAGTGAGCTTGGGATACCAATAGGTCGAGTTCCATGTATTGTGTGAAAGCTAGTGCACCCAATCCTTTGATTATCACTTAAATATAGTGTCTAAGGTTAGAGATCCAGAGGCAAATGCCCTAAGTGGTTTCATGATTTTTAATAAGGACCCTACAAGAGCAGGGAGAGCCTCCCACAACCCCACCTCTTACCTAGCAAGTGGATAAGGTAATTGCTGAATTGGTTGTAAATTGAGCTAACCCATTCTACTTGAGCTCTAGGTCAAGGAAATCCTAGAACGATGTGTTTGCATTGCATAACCCCTAAATTAGGAGACCAATACCAGTAGTTAAAATCCAAACCTAACCTAGTTTGACCATGGAGTCCAGCTTTGAGACCTTCCTTAGGACCATGAATGATCAGTTTGCCTAGATGAACAATAGGTTTGGCCGACTAGATCAACGGTTAGGAACCCTAGAGAGAACCCCTGAGACCCATACTAAGCCTAAACTTGAGACCCCATGTCCTACACCTCCCAACCCTAGGAGAGCCCCACACCAGGACTCGTTCTGGGAGACTAGCTATAGGACACCCAACTATAATTTTATAGACCAGGATGGGAGAACCACTAGGAACTTTAGGGTAGAAGCACCTAAACTTGGTGGTGATCCTAAGTTTGAAAATTATCTTGATTGGGAAAGAAATATGGATCTATATTTTGAGAAGGATCAAATGACTAAAGAAGGAAAGCTTAAGATTGCTAAACACAAATTTGTATGCCAGGCTAGAATTTATTGGGATGATGTTGAAAGAATGATTAGACGAAGAAAAGACATATCCATAACTACCTGGAGTGACATAAAACTTAAACTTAGGAAAAAGTACCTACCCAGATCATATGATCCCAGCTCCTATGAACCCAGATCCATAACCCATAGCTCGAACCTATATCCTATGAGCCCAATGAACCCATAACCTCTAGGTATCAATTTAGTGCTAGTCAGGTTTCTCTTAGTTGGCTAGAACCCATTAGGATTAGTGCCCTTTATCAAAAATTAGGATATAGTCTATTCCACCCGAGTAGACCCACTCCTCAGCAGAGTCGACCCAATTCTCACCAAAGCCAACTCAACCCTAATTCGAGCCGACCGACCCCTACTAGCCCAGACTTAGTCAATTTTTTCTTAGTCGATCCACCTCTACTACCCCATTGGTTCATCAAGATGCTATTGAAGAAGAAGTTTATGAAGCTAATGTGAACTTAGTGGATGAGTATGAGGGAGAAGAGGAAATACATATGGCTAACCTAGTAGACACCCAGACTAAAGCCAGCCTAGAGTTAGTTGACCATGACCATACCTTGACTAAAGCTGTACTGGAAGGACAAGTATAAAAAGAGACCCATGAGGAGTCTAACCCTATTGTTTGGACCTTACCCGAGGAAACACTAGAAGAGACTTAAGTCATAGAGCCTAGTCCTGAAATTCAAGAACAAGAGGAAATTATTGAGGACTTGCTTATTTAGTCCAGTACCCTCAGGAAGACTTCGTCCCCGTGGTCGTAATTGAAGTTCTCTTCCGTGAAATTGTTGACCCATTCTTCTATAAAGCGGACCCTTTATTCCCTGTAGGTGTGAAACAATGTCCAACCCTTAAGGTCAACCCCCTTAGTTTAGGACAAATCCCTGAACCATTTTCTTGTTTCTTACATAACCAAGTCACCCCCGAATCTACTTCTTATTTTCTACCTTTTCCTGAAGCTTCCTATGTTTTTCTAACCATTCAATTGCATTTTGTAGAGGTTAGTATGTTGCATAAGCCCATTGAGTACGTTAGATTTGTCATCTACTTTTGAAGAACCTTATGGCATCTATTAGGAGTTCATGTTAAGTTTTCATATGCATGTCACCCACTAACCAAGGGTCAAACTCGGTTGTAGTTTAGGATTTACATGCATGTCAATAATAAAAAAAATTAATGAAAGCAATGAATCTTTTCAAGAAAAGACTCAAAGAAGTCAATAAAGGATACTTTGTTATGGTAAGACTATGACTTGAACGGTTCTCACCTGGAACCTTAAAGTTACATGCCCGTAGTAGTAGACCATACAAAGTAATTAGAAAAATCTGATCTAATGACTACGTGCTTGAGTTACCACCTGAACTAGGCATTAGTTCTACTTTCAATGTTTCAGACCTTATCGAGTATAGGAAGAAATGTTGATTCCTAGTGAGCCACTTAGGCCTAATCCAATCCTTGAGAGTGATCCAACCCATGTGTGTCAACCTGCCATACCACCAGCTCGGAGAGACAGGATCGAGCGATTCTTGGATGACAAGATTATCGCTACTCGGGGCAAAGATTATCAGCAATATCTGGTTCGTTGGCAAGGATGACTTGAGATTGATGATTCTTGGATCACCAGAGAGGACTTTCAAAGAGTAGACCTAGACTTACTAAAGCGCTATCATAGCGAAGTTGACCCATACTCGATAGGGTCGAGTTTCTCCCACCCGGAGAGAATTGGTATGGATACCAGGGCCAGAAAAGATAGACAGGTCGAACCCACATCCCTGTGATCACCTGTGAATAAAGTCCTGAACCCAAATCCCTTTTACCTATAAATATTTTATTTTAAATTTTGCTATTTAGGGTTAGTTGAGTTTAGCCCTTTTTACCAAATGAAATTAAGATTTTTTATTTTTAGCCTTTTGGGCCAAACCCCTTTTACCAAGTTGAACCACTTTTTTACATGTCTTGCCTTTTGATGAAATTGGGTTCTAATTGATCAAGTAGAGCTTTAGTTATTTGGTTGGTTTAATTAGTTTTGAGTCTTGTAATTATTAATTAATTTAGTTATTGAGTGCTGTAATACAAGGGGGACCCAATTGAAGACCCATGTGACTTCATGTACACTCAAATCAAGATCCATGAGTACCTAAATCAAGACAAGCCATGTGACTCCATGTGCTAGACCAAGTCGCTTGTTAGATGCTACCACTTCTTGGCACCACCTTTTCTCAAGAATTTGGACATCACATGACCTTTGGACATCACTCCCACATCACCCAGGACATTATCACATGGCATGTCACTTATGTTTGGACATTCCACATGCCATGTCATTTATCTTTGGTCGGCCACAAGCATTCAAGAATTATATGGCGCCACTTATTTTTTTAAGAGGAGTAAAGTAGAAGGAAGCCTACCAAGTTGGGACCTACTCTTGTCAAGTTGTCACCAATTCCAAGAGGGAGGATGCCACTTACTTCTCATCACCCATTTCAATGTACTTCTATCTCAAGGGGACACCAATCAAAGAGAGAAATAAGGGAATTTCCTACTACAGAGTTTAAGCTACTCAAGTTCCAAAATCAAGAATCCAGAAAAAGCTCTTGAGTTTTCTTCTATCCAGACTAAAGAGTCCACTATCCTGCAGGAGCACACATCATCCAGACTCTAGAGTCTAGCAATCAAGGCAACCCATGAAGCAATCTTGGCTTTTCATCATGACACTTCACCAATCCTCAACCTTGGCACCCAGTTGGATGGAGAATTCCAAGATGTCACCATCTTGGAGAGAGTCCTAGATTAGCCCAAGAGCAAGAGTCTAAGATGACCAGGGCAAGGTCTCCAAGAGTTGTTGCCTAAGGGAAACAAACACTAGTCTTTGTAACCCTTACATCTCTGGTTGTTGGTCTATAAATACTCCATCAACCCCCTGTATAATTAATGATTATTAATGAAATACAATGACATTCTGTCCAATTGTTTCATTTTCTATGTGCATCATGGGGTGTGAGGCCATTCCTTTATTTTTCGGAACATGACGGGGTGTGAGGCCCTACTTATCCAGACAACAGAAAAATTCTAGCCGACCTCTTCCTTTCTTCTTCTTCTCTTCAATTTTCCATCATTTCCTTACTTTGTTTCTTTCTAATTGAAAAGTTCTTTTGTTGAGTATTGCAGGTGATCAGGAACTATAGTCAAGGTGTTCTTGCCTTGGAACCGATATCGTGAAAGATCAGAGCCCAAAGATCGAGATCTTGAAATCCTGCCGCGGGATCCTGAGAGCAGATCTACTTCAGAGGGAAAAATTCGATGTTGGTAAAATTAAAAATCCTTTCCCTACTCCTTAGGGAAAAATTTTATTTTCTGCATATTTCTATTGATTTTAGTTTTCAGTGTGTGCATGCATCCATAAACTAACTTAAGGGCAATTCTACTATATCAGATAAAGGAAATATTTTATCACCTTTCCTTGCCCAAAACAACCACCTTGCATTCGAACCCAAGCCTTAATTAAAACTAAGTAGCAACCTAATTAAGTTAGGGACACCAACAGGTCTAGTTCGTGGTACTGTCAGAAAGCTAGTGCACCCAATCCTTCCATTATTTCTCAAAACTGGTGTCTAGGCTAGAGGTCCAGAGGCAAACATCCTAAAAGGAGCTGTGGTTACTTAATTAGGATCCTACAAGAGCAAGGGGAGCCTCACACACTAACACCTCTTACCTGGCCAGTGGAAAGGGTAATTGTTGAATTAGTTATAAGTTGAGCTGACTCATTCTACTTGAGCTACTAGGTCTAGCAAACCCTAGAACGATGTGTGTGCTTATTACATAACCACTAGATCAGGAGTCCAATTCCATCAGACTTAACCCCAACCCAGCCTAACCTTTGGTGCGGACACCAACAAATGCCTTCAGTCAAATTCATTGTGGATTGAATTATAAATTGAAGTAAGCCATTTGAAGCCACAAGAGTCAGCTCAACCATAACCCAAAGATCCAACCCAAGCACAGGAGCCGACTCAACTCGAGAGATTCTACTACTTCAATTTTCTTCTACAACATTTCAGCTATTCGGTACTTATTCTGCTACTTGGAATAACTCAACACTCCAGCACTTATTCTGCTACTTGGAACAACCTCAGCTATCTGGGATAACTTAGTACATGGAATAAAATCAGCAAAGGAACTACCTTGGAGTAACTTCCCAACTACTAGTCCAAGTTGGACTGCCACATCACCAAGCCTAGGTGGTAGCAATGCCAACATGGAGGACACCTCACACCCCCCCTCTACTTGGGTTCCTACATTTAAATTCAAATTTAAAGTGGCCGGCCCATATTATTCTCCATGAATCAAGATTGGTTGTAACTCTCCTCCATCTTCTCCAACTTCCCACCATCTTCTCCATGTAATCCTCCATGAATTTTGAAATTTCAAAAGAGCTTTGAAGGTCTATGAATACCTCTCCATAGCTCCCTGTAATGGCATGTTATGAGTGAATGAATGAAAGTTTATTAGTTCCAATTTTCTTCTCATTTATGTGATCAAAATGTCTTCCATGAGGAAATGAGTGTGAGCCTCAACCTAGCTATCCTATAAGTATTAGTCTACCAAACAAATCCCTCTTACCATCAGCCCACAACACCACCATCTTCAAGTCCTCAAGATCGCCATCTCCAATGAAGTCAACAACATCAACTCATCAAAGATAGCCATCTTCTTCTTCGTTCCAAAGCCGCCCACCAATCTCAACTTTCAAGGATCTTCATTCAAGCTTCTTTAAGAGGCGCCAACCTTTCCAATTCCAAACACACCAAGAAGTCAATCCTCCTCCAAGGATGCCAGCTTTTTCCCCTCCAAGACCTCTTCCATCCAACATAAAAGAGCCAACACTCCACTCTTCCTCTTGATCTCTTCTGTCAACTTTCCTCAACCTTAGCATGTCTCTAATGTCATTCTTTGTAGGGTCCCCTACAATTCAGAGTTAAAGAAGAGGTATGCTTTGCCTTGGAACCAACTATGGATGGGCTTCATTCCGATAGTGACAATCTTTAAGTTTAGTTGTGGCTCAATGGAGTGCTGAAATTAATCTCTCATCAATGGAGTGAGTGCTCATCATTGGTTAGTAAACCCATTAGAGCCTCTTAAGTCTATTCATGTGAAGGTATATGTCTTGGTCTTAATGGTTCTTCAATCATTAGGTTCCTTCTTCTTTTGATTAGAATTGAGTTACATTGCGGGTAGGTTTCATTTCATTAAGTAGTCCCTTCATTTGATTTATTTTTGGCATTCTTACATATGAATTATTTCTAATGTAGGTAGGTATCATTGCTCATCCAATTAAATTAATCCTCTAAGTTAGAATTCATTCTTGCATGCCACATCAAATTTGGTATCAGAGCATGGTTGCATGAGTAGCATATTAATGGTAGCATGTATGTTTCTCTTTAAGTACACGGATTGGATGCTTCACCTGGGCCGTTCGGTCATAGGAGAGAAGTAGTGTTGCAAGACCCTCTCTTCCCATTCAATGGGGTCTCCTATGGTGTGTAGGGGTGCCATTGTGATTTGACCCATGAAGAAGAAAACAAAGAGATAACTCATTTAGGGCTTAATTTCTGCTTGCTGATTTCTGTGTTAGGGATTGAAATCTAGGGCTGTTTCCCCATAAGACCTCACTATTTTACCCTGATTTTTGCCTCAGTTAATCTCTGCTTAGTCCACTATTTATTGAGGTTTTTTGAGATTTTTCTCATTCAAAAATAGAGTGAAACCTATCTAAGAAAATAGCCCAAACCGAGTTTCTGCACACTGAACCTGCAATGGTAGTCTAAACCTAGGTCTGATTCACCAACCAATCCCTATTGTTTCCCTTTGATTTTTGCACTGATTAACCTCTGATTAGTCCTCTTAACTTTTGTTATTTTTTTCTGATTTTATGAATTCAAAAACATAAAAAATTCTGCATACAAAATAGACTTGCTGAGATTTTTGCATGTTGGGCTGAAACTAAATCACATCCAAACCCCCAAACCCAAGTCACTTTTGCCTGTCACTTAACCAGCTGAAACTCAAGTCTGACACGTCATAAAATACAAAAAAAAAAAAAATTATTCTGAATATTAGATTGCATTAGGATTTCATATGCATAACTTACTCTAAGGGTGACAATATCATAAGATAAGGGAAGGAGGTCATTACCTTTCCTTGGCCCAAAAGTAACCACCCTTGCATTCAAACCTAAGCCTAAATTAAAATCTATTAGCAACCTAATTAGAATTAGGGACACCAACAAGTCAAGCTCAATTAGTGTGTTGAGACTAGTGTGAATCATTTCTTCATCTACTCCTGGAAATTGGTGTCTAAGGCTAGAGGTCCAAAGGCAAATGCCTTAAGTGGATTTGTGGTTCCTTAATTGGGTCCTCGTGAAAGCGGGGGGGGCCTCCCACAATCCCACCTCTTATCTGGCCAGTTGAAAGGGTATTTGTAGTCTTGATCTATACTAAGTCAATTCATACTATATTGGATTTCTAGGTCTAGCAAACCCTAGAGCGAGTCTTTGTATTGAATGACTACTAGATCAGGAACTCCATACCAGCATTCATAAGACCAACCAAGTACAACCATGGACCCTAATCTAGATGCTCTAATGAGAACTTTGACTGAGCAGTTCAAGCAATTGAATAATAGGTTTGATCAAATGGAAGAGAGGATATGAACTCTTGAAGAGACCCGTATGACCCCTATTGAGCCACAATCATCCAGATTGGCACCTGTCCATCCTAAAGTCCAACGCCAAGAATATACTCCTGATCCACATCAAAGGAGACCTCACCATGATTATGTTGACCCAGATGAGAGAGCCCTTAGAAATATTCGTCTAGATGCACCCACACTCGATGGAAACTTGGATCCTAAGGTGTATATAGATTGGGAAGGTGATATGGATCAATACTTTGGTTGGTACGAAATGTCAGAAGATAGAAAATTTAAGTTTGCTAAACTTAGATTGGTCCGTCAGGTTAGATTGTATTCAGATAATGTTGAGCACATGAGTCGACAGAGGGGTGATATTGGTGCGGGCACCAGACTCAGAAGAAGACTTCAGGACTCCATCTGGATCTCTGATTGACCTTGCCTGAAGAATTAGGGTTTTCTGGTTTTGTAATAAGGGTTGACCTGATCAACTCAATTTTGAGTCTGTAATTTTGTCATTTCAATTTTTGTTGGGTCATGTTGACTCAGTCCAAGTCCAAGGCCTAGGTAGGTGTCATTCCCTTTGCCATAGGGCACCACATTTTCCAGCTACAAGTGGGTGCCACACTCCCTGCCACATCTCCATTCAGTGTACCTTGGTCCCCACGCCTAAAGTAAGCAGGTTCTTTTTTTCTTGCACCACTTGGGGGAGAAATCCATCAAGATACCTCAATCCAAGGAGGAGCCAACTTCTTTCCAGATAAACCCAAGCCAGGATGGCAAGAATTTTTCTTGAAGAGAGGATCAAGGAGGTGCCCCACAATGTTCCATAAAAATCCAAGTTATAAAAGGGAAGAGAGCATGTCTTGGGGAGAAAATCAAGGAGGCACCAAAAAGTTTTCAAAAGTGCCAAAGCCATGAAAGGAAGAAGCCTAAACTTGTGGAGCAAGACTAGGAGGTGTCCAAAAGAGCCAAACCATGATGGGAAAATCCTTGATTCATGGAGAGATACTAGGAGACACCCCCATAACCTGCCATTTGGAGCTGATTTTCAAGTTTTCTTGGAGTTTTGGGCTGCCCACTCATGGAAGGAGTCTTGGGAAGAGAATTTGATGCCTAAAGTGTGGGTTAGTCCTATTAGTCCCACATGGGAAATGTATAAAATTTTATTTCTTTGTTATGTCTATATATTCAACTCTATGTAACTCTTGAAAAAAAAAATGATGAATGAAATCAATTTCTTTGTGAGCAACTTTGTGTTTCTCTCTTCCGCACTTGTATTCAAGTGTTGAGCTCCGTGAGAGAGTAAATCCGGGTTCCCTAGGAACCTTGAGGAGGTGTGAGATCTCCAACCCCAATACCCTAGCTTAGTCCACCCATCTCTACTCCACCACCACCAAACCCTAATTTTCCATCTTCATCCCATGGCCCCTCTCTTCCACATCGAAGCCGGTCACCAGCATCCAGGTTCAGATCAACTGTTTCAACTACTGAGCCAGTTCAAATGAGAGTCAGATCAGTATCAAGATCTCCGAAACTTCTACATCCAATAGTCTTCATTAAGTCCTCAGGTCAGTGTCTTTCTTTGAGTTTCTGGTTCTTTTTTTTTTTTTGTTCTTCTTCTTCCAGATCCTGAGTTCGAGAAGAAGGCCAACCTTGCCATAGAACTACAATCCGAGGATCCATTGCGAAGATACCTCGTCTCCAAGGATCCTACAATCTGTTCGAGAGTGTCCTTCAATTGAAGCAACGAGAGATATCACAGTCAGGTATAAAACCTTCTCTTCTCTCTTCGTCTATTTCTTGAAAGAGGAGTAAACCCTAGGTCTGGGGGTTTCTCAATCCCCAGCGATCCTACTTTTGAGTTACTCTGATAATCCACTCCTTTTAATTGTGCTTTCTGTCATTTCTTAGTTTCTTTCAGCATTAGTTTATCTTTCCTTTAAGTCAAAGCCGACTTCTGAAAATAAATAAATAAAAAAAAATACATTAATTTTAATTTACTTCCGCATCGCATCATCTTTTTGTTCTGCATCATTTTTGGTATCAGAGCATTTGTTCTGCATCAATTTTGGTATCAGAGCCCTGTCTAGGGTTTCTGACTTGCTTGCATGTTTTGAGTGTCTCTCTTTTTTACTTTGTCTGCTCGAAGTAGACTCCCCAGGATGTCCGGTCCTAGGAACTAAGCGAGGTGCAAGCCTCCTCTTCCCATTCCACGAGGTGTTCCTAGGGCGTGTAGGGGATCCGCTGGGTTACAACTTCGTAGCAGGAATTGTAAACGGGGGAAGCATTCTGTTTTCAGTCTGTAACTGCCCTGTTGTAGGAATTTTTTCTCATTGTAGGTAACTCTAAATTATATGATTTTTATTTTTCTCAAACCAGTGTAATTGGAAATATTTTACATAATTTTACTGTAATTTATTGGTTTCTGTGAAATTTATGAGAGTTAAATTACAGCAATTCTGTTTCTGTATTTCTGCAATTCAATTTTTTTGAGTGGTCATCTCCTAATTCAACTTAAGGGCAATTGAGCATCTAGGATAAGGGGAGGAGTTGATAACCTCTCCTTAGCCCAAAACCACCACCCATTCATTCGATCATAAGCCTAATTTTAAAATTTATTAGACTTAATTTGCCCTAGTGGGCTAGGGACACCAACAAGTCGGGTCTAGGCTAATGTTGAGTCAGTTTGTCTAGTTACTCTGTGTGTGCTTTGTACTCAGTGTCTAGAATGGTGGTTCAGGGATTCTATCCCGAAGGGCTTGTGTGCTGGTCCGCCTACCTGGCCAATCTCTGATTGGTGTCTAGGATTGGCAATTAGGGACCTAACACTCCCCTTACACCTGCCTGGCTGAGTCCCGAGTTACTACAGGCTAGCTTGCCACTCTGATTGGGCATCTAGTTTGGGCTCTAGGTCTAGTTAGCCCGTAGTCGTTTCAGTCGAGTCTCATTTGGTGTGCTTGCTTGCATCATCATGTCCACCCGGAACGAAGTACCCTACCAACCTGGTCAAACCCAACCTGATTTAGAGGCCATGATTAGAACTCTTACCAAAAGTATGACCAAATTGAGTCAGGATATGAATGAGGGTTTTGCCCAGTTTAGAGACGGAGCCCAGGGACTTGAGAAACGTAGACATCAAAATTGGACCCCTGATCCAAAATTTAATAGGCCCCAACCTCACCCATGCCAGGATCCTAGGAGGACCTTATACCGTGATCCCGAGCATAACCCTAGGAGCCTATATCCATACTTGGTTGACTCAGAAAAGGGACCTGTTAGGAACACCGAACCTTATGCACCCACTTTTGATGGAAGACAAGAGACATATATTAAGTGGGAAGAACAAATGGATCGATATTTTGAGTGCACTAACATATCGGAATTAGGACAAGTTAGGCTGGCCAAAACCAAGTTCACCAAACATGCTAGGTCGCATTGGTATGCTATTGAGCATGAGTGTTATCAAAGAAAAGAGGAAATATATACTTGGAGAGATATGAGAAGTAAGTTGAGAGATAGGTACCTAGGTAGATCCTATGAGAAAAGACTTTTAGACCAATGGTACCAATTGCAACAAGGTAATAGGCCTGTGTCTAAATATATTGAGGACTTCCAGTGGTATGACATGAAATGCAATACCATTGAGACCGAAGCTCAGATCACATCGAGGTTTAGGGTTGGGTTACACCCAGACATTTATAGGAAGCTATGCCTTGAAAAGACCAATAAGTTAGACCGAGCCTACCAAGAAGCCCAAGACTATGAGTGGTCTTTAAGATATAACCAATCAAGTACTTTGGACTTAAAGCCAACCTCTACCAACTTGAGTCAAGTTCCGATTGATCCGACACCCGTAGTGAACCAGACTCTTGTTTGTCAATTCCCACTTGTGTCACCTCTTGACCAGAAGGATAACACTGAGAAGGAGTTAGGCATGGTCATCCCAAAATTAGTTGACCCGACCAAAGCCGTACTTAAAGAGGAATCAAAGGAGAATAGATTAGAACCTTTCAGTGAGATTAAGGAAGAAATATATGAGCCTGACATAAGTTTGATAGATGAATATGAAGAAGAAGAATTTGAGGATATCTCTCCCGATAATTCAATTAACCAACTCCTACCTAATGGGGTTATTGAGGGGACCCCTGCCACTCAAGGAATTCAGGAGCTAACCCTAAGAGAAGACCCTTTTGAGGAAGTTCAGGAAGAAGAAATTACACCCAATGAAAGTTTAAGTGAGAATACCCCTGAACTCATTGAGGAATCCAAAGAAGACACCCCTGAGTCAAATCTGGTAGAGAAGTGTGAAGAAGGAAGGGGTTCATAAGAATTGCCCATTGAGAAGGTCCAAGAACAAGAAAAAGACAGTAGCTTAGAGGACTTTTTAGATAAACATTCCAAAGACCTTCCTGATAACCTTCCACCTTCTAGGAGCACCCAGCCTACCCTAGAACTTGCACTTGTAGACCCTCCTAGAGCAAATCATGAGGTTTGGATGAGTGCACCTATAGAACAATGTCCTCATTTTAAGGTCATCCTGAATAACCAATGTTTGTTTCTTGTTTCTGATAAGCCACCTCAAAACTCTGATTCTTATTTCCTACCCTTCCCTGAATCTTCTCATGTTTTTAGAGCTATGGGATTATACTTTACTGAGATCTCTAGGTTGCAAGACTCCTTAGAACCTATTAGGTTTGCCACCTACTTCTGGAAGACCTTATGGCACCTACTAGGCATCCATAATAAGTTTTCATGCTCTGCATGCCATCCTCCAACCCAAGGTCAGACCTAGAGAGCCGTAGTTTGTTAGGTTTAGACCTAGGGTTCCTTTGGAATAAAGTCCATTCTTTAGGAATGCGTCGTCAGTCTAGTTTAGTTTTTCTTGACCCTTTACTAGGCTTTGACTCAGATTTTGGTTTGATTGAGAGCACCAGGAATTGGGATTTGTATTTTGTCCAGGACTAAATTTGCATATAATGTTTCGATCAATAGGTCTATAGGCTAGAGTCCCTTTGAAATTGTTCATGGATACAAGCCTCACACACCACTTGATCTGATTTCACTATTAGTCCACACACACAAGTCTCTTGATGCACTTGCATAGCATGTAAAGGACTTGCATAAAGAAATTCATGCCAAAATAAATTTAAGTAATGAAACTTATAAGAAGTTGGCTGATTCTCAAAGGCGAGTCAAAACTTTTGTTGAGAGAGACTATGTAATGATTTGGTTAAGGCCTGAGCGGTTTTCTCCTGGAACCGTTAGAAAGTTACATGCTAGAGGAGCTGGACCATTTAGAGTAGTGAAGAGAGTAGGGTCCAATGCCTATGTGCTCAAGTTGCCTTCAGAACTAGGCATTAGCTCCACTTTCAACATTACAGACCTAGTAGAGTATAGAGAGCCAGCTGTGATTCCCAGTGAGCCTTTTTGAGCCTAATCCTGCTCTTGAGAGTGAACCCAACCCTGTGTGTCCGCCAACAAACTGGCCTATGAGAAAAGAGCAGATTGAAAAGATTCTGGATGATCAGGTTATCTCTACTCGTAATAGAGGATACCAAAGATACTTGGTCCGCTGGCAAGGAAGGCCAGACTCTGATGACTCTTGGATCTCCCGAGAAGAACTACAAGATTTGGATCCAGGCCTCTTGGAGAGATACCAGAGCCAACTTGAGCCTTACTTGACAAGGTCGAGTTCCTCCCACCCCGGGAGAATTGGTGTGGGCACCAGACTCAGAAGAAGACTTCAGGGCTCCATCTGGATCTCTGATTGACCTTGACCGAAGAATTAGGGTTTTCTGGTTTTGTAATAAGGGTTGACCTGATCAACTCAATTTTGAGTCTGTAATTTTGTCATTTCAATTTTGTTGGGTCATGTTGACTCAGTCCAAGTCCAAGCCCCAGGTAGGTGTCATTCCCTTTGCCATAGGGCACCACATTTTCCAGCTACAAGTGGGTGCCACACTCCCTGCCACATCTCCATTCAGTGTACCTTGGTCCCCACGCCTCAAGTAAGCAGGTTCTTTTTTTCTTGCACCACTTGGGGGAGAAATCCATCAAGATACCTCAATCCAAGGAGGAGCCAACTTCTTTCCAGATAAACCCAAGCCAGGATGGCAAGAATTTTTCTTGAAGAGAGGATCAAGGAGGTGCCCCACAATGTTCCATAAAAATCCAAGTTATAAAAGGGAAGAGAGCATGTCTTGGGGAGAAAATCAAGGAGGCACCCAAAAGTTTCCAAAAGTGCCAAAGCCATGAAAGGAAGAAGCCTAAACTTGTGGAGCAAGACTAGGAGGTGTCCAAAAGAGCCAAACCATGAAGGGAAAATCCTTGATTCATGGAGAGATACTAGGAGACACCCCCATAACCTGCCTTTTGGAGCTGATTTTCAAGTTTTCTTGGAATTTTTGGGCTGCCCACTCATGGAAGGAGTCTTGGGAAGAGAATTTGATGCCTAAAGTGTGGGTTAGTCCTATTAGTCCCACATGGAAAATGTATAAAATTTTATTTCTTTGTTATGTCTATATATTCAACTCTATGTAACTCTTGAAAAAAAAATGATGAATGAAATCAATTTCTTTGTGAGCAACTTTGTGTTTCTCTCTTCCGTACTTGTATTCAAGTGTTGAGCTCCGTGAGGGAGTAAATCCGGGTTCCCTAGGAACCTTGAGGAGGTGTGAGATCTCCAACCCCAATACCCTAGCTTAGTCCACCCATCTCTACTCCACCACCACCAAACCCTAATTTTCCATCTTCATCCCATGGCCCCTCTCTTCCACATCGAAGCCGGTCACCAGCATCCAGGTTCAGATCAACTGTTTCAACTACAGAGCCAGTTCAAATGAGAGTCAGATCAGTATCAAGATCTCCGGAACTTCTACATCCAACAGTCTTCATTAAGTCCTCAGGTCAGTGTCTTTCTTTGAGTTTCTGGTTCTTTTTTTTTTTTGTTCTTCTTCTTCCAGATCCTGAGTTCGAGAAGAAGGCCAACCTTGCCATAGAACTACAATCCGAGGATCCATTGCGAAGATACCTCGTCTCCAAGGATCCTACAATCTGTTCGAGAGTGTCCTTCAATTGAAGCAACGAGAGATATCACAGTCAGGTATAAAACCTTCTCTTCTCTCTTCGTCTGTTTCTTGAAAGAGGAGTAAACCCTAGGTCTGGGGGTTTCTCAATCCCTAGCGATCCTACTTTTGAGTTACTCTGATAATCCACTCCTTTTAATTGTGCTTTCTGTCATTTCTTAGTTTCTTTCAGCATTAGTTTATCTTTCCTTTAAGTCAAAGCTGACTTCTGAAAATAAATAAATAATAAAAAATACATTAATTTTAATTTACTTCCGCATCGCATCATCTTTTTGTTCTGCATCATTTTTGGTATCAGAGCATTTGTTCTGCATCAGATATGCACATAGCCACTTGGAGAGCTATGAAGGTAAAGCTTAGAGAGAAGTATTTGCCCATGTCCTATGAACAAAGACTCTTGGATCAATGGCAACGATTAACTCAAGGAAACAAGACGGTGTTCGAATATGTTGCCAAGTTTGATGAGTTTGTTATGAGATGCAATGTGGTCGAGTCTGAGGTAGCAACTTTGTCTAGGTTAAGAGCAGGTCTACATGAGAAAATCCAGAGAGAATTGTTTCTAAGAGAGGTCCATAACCTAGACCAAGCCTACCAAGTTGCTAGGGACTATGAGAGATTCCAGAGGAGACCTTTATTTCATCGACCCGAGCCCACTAGGATTAATCCTCCTAGAAATAGGCCAAGTCCAAGCCCAAGTCCAGCCAATAGACCCAGTCCTGCTACAACATTATCTCAAAAGGAAGATAAAGGAAAGAGCCCTGCAGTTCGAAGAGAGGGAAATGTCCATTGTTTTAGGTGCCACAAGATAGGACACTATGCAAGCCAATGTCCCACCAAAGCATTACACATAGGGGAATTAGAAGAGAAAGTCACTGAACCCATAGAAAATTATGAGGAGGAAGAAGTATATGAGGCAAGTGTGAACTTAG
This sequence comes from Areca catechu, assembly GCA_021397845.1. Classification (NCBI taxonomy): domain Eukaryota; kingdom Viridiplantae; phylum Streptophyta; class Magnoliopsida; order Arecales; family Arecaceae; genus Areca; species Areca catechu. Next base: position 78,342,376 of record CM038044.1, on the reverse strand, counting down.
CTGATGAGTATGAAGGGGATGAAGAGATCATAGACTCATCAGAATCTCTAGGGGTTGTGAGATGTATCTTGACCCAGGCTAAGGAACAAGAAGATTGGCGTAGGACCAACATCCTACAAACCTTTGTTAAGATAGGAGAAAAAGTCTGCAAGATCATCTTAGATAGTTGAAGTTGTGTCAATGCCATATCAACCAATACAGTCAAGAACTTAGGATTGCCCAATATACCCCATCTCAGCCCATATAAGGTATCCTAGATAGACTTGATCTCAATTCCTATCAAACTTAGGTGCCAAGTCATAATCCAGTTCCAGTTATACCAAGAAAAGGTTTGGTGTGATGTTCTTCCAATGGGGATTAGTAGCACCATATTAGGCCGACCATGGTTATATGATCATGATGCTATACTCTATGGTCATTCTAATTCATGTTCTTTCACTCACAATGGAAAGAAGATTGTAATCAATTCCTCACCACCTAAGAACCATGTTAAGAGAGGATCAAGTAACCTGCGGGACAGGAAAAAAGTAATAAATATGATCAGTGCTAAGGAATTGGAGCAAGAGCTTAGCAGTGATTCCCCTGTTTGGATTTTGACAACTAAGGAAGCTTAGGACCAACCCCATAAGGAACAGCCCCAGGAAGTGTTAAGGTTTCTAGAGGAGTTTCAAGACATATTTCTAGAAGACCTTCCTAATCACCTTCCACCCTTAAAAGATATTCAACATGCCATAGATTTGATCCCAAGATCCACATTACCGAACCTTCTCCATTGTAGGATGAATCTTATAGAACATTCGGAGTTACAACATCAAGTTGGAGAACTTCTCCAAATGAGATTCATTAGAGAAAGCCTAAGCCCATGTACAGTACCTGCCCTTTTGATCCCTAAGAAAGATGGCACTTGAAGAATGTGTGTAGATAGTCAAGCCATCAATAAGATTACCATTAAGTATCGTTTCCCTATTCCCTGTTTGGACGACATGTAAGACATGATGGCCGGAGCAAAAATATTCTCCAAAATCGACCTTACGAGTGGCTTTCATCAAGTAAGAATTAGACTTGGAGATGAATGGAAAACTGCTTTTAAAACCAAAGATAGATTATATGAGTGGGTAGTAATGCCTTTCGGTCTATCCAATGCACCTAGCATCTTCCTGAGGATTATGACCCAAGTTTTGAGGACATTCATCGGGATGTTTGTAGTGGTCTATTTTGACGACATTCTAATTCATAGTTGAATGAAAGAAGACCACTTAGACCATCTTAGGCAAGTTTGCCAAGCCCTTAGACAAGATAGTCTCTATGCCAACCATAAGAAATGTGAATTCATGATCCATAGAGTTATCTTACTAGGATTTGTTGTCACCACTGAAGGAGTGTCTGCCGACCCCGCAAAAGTCAGGTCCATAGTTGAGTGGCCAGTACCCAAAAGTGTCAATGATATTCGATGTTTCCATGGTCTAGCCACTTTTTATAGGATATTTATTCAAGGATTCAGTACCATAGTGGCACCCATTACCGATTGCATTAGGAAGGGAACCTTTGAATGGACAAAAGCAGATAATAGAGCCTTCCTAGAAATCAAGAAAAGAATGACACAAGCACCTATTTTGAGGTTACCCGATTTTTCAAAGGTATTTAAGGTTGCTTGTGATGCCTCTAGAGTAAGAATTGGAGGAGTTTTAAGCCAAGAGGGTCATCCAGTGGCATTCTTTAACGAGAAGTTGAATGAGGCGATAATGAGATACTCGACGTATGATAGGAATTGTATACGGTAGTGCAAGCTTTGATGTATTGGAGACACTACCTACTACTGCAAGAATTCGATCTTTATTCCGATCATGAAGCGTTACGATTCCTTAATTCCCAAAAGAAATTGAACCCTAGGCACGGGAAATAGGTAGAATTCATTCAAGCATATACCTTTGATCTGAAATACCAAGCTGGCACTAAAAATAGGGTTGCAGATGCACTTAGCCGACGATCCATGCTTTTGACCTTAGTTAGCACTGAAGTTATAGGGTTTGATAAGCTGAAAGAAGAGTACACTAAGTGCCCAGACTTTAGTGACATCTATCAATCCCTTCAACAAGGACCATCTAGTGTATATAGTGACTATACCCTCCTAGATGGATTCCTTTTCCAAGGAAACAAATTGTATATACCCCAAACTTCCATCCGAGAATTTTTGATTTGGGAAGTTCATGCTGGTGGCCTAGCCGATCATTTTGGTAGAAATAAGACCATCTTGGCAATTGAAGATCAATTCTTTTGTCCTAGCCTCAAGAGGAATATAGCCCAAGTTGTTGCTCAATATCGAACATGTGCTGTTCCAAATAGCAAAAGCAGAACACTGGTCTATACACTCCTCTACCAATCCCTGATTTTCCATGGCAGGATCTTAGTATGGACTTTGTACTAGGATTACCTAAGACCTCAAGGAGACATGATTACATCTATGTTGTAGTTGATCGATTTTCTAAGATGGCTCACTTCATCCCATGTTCTCAAACCCTCGATGCTTCAAGAATGGCTAAGCTTTTCCTCGATGCTTCAAGAAGTGTCTAAGCTTCTCAAACCCTCGGTGCTTCAAGAATGGCTAAGCTTTTCCATGATGAAGTGGTTAAGTTACATGGTTTACCCAAAATCATTGTGTCAGATAGAGATGTTAGGTTCACTAGCTACTTTTGGAAAACCCTTTGGCATATTCTAGGAACCAGACTAAAATTTTCTACTACCTACCATCCTCAAACTGATGGCCAAATTGAAGTCATTAACTAGAGTCTAGGAAATCTGCTGAGATGTCTAGTTGGTGATAGTATGGGAAATTGGGATCTCTTATTACCTAGAGCTGAGTTTGCTTATAACAGCTCAGTCAATAGATCTACTGGAAAGAGTCCATTTGTGGTAGTCCATGGGTACAAACCTAGGAAGCCTATAGATCTCATCCCATTGCCCACACATGCACGAGTTTTTGAGTCTGCTGAATCATATGCATAGCATATTAAGGTCTTGCATAAAGAAATCAATAAGAAAATCAACTTGAGCAATGAAGCCTATAAGCATATGGCTAATTCACATAAGAGAATCAGAGAATTCTATGAAGGAGACCACGTAATGATTAGACTCAAATATGAGCGGTTCCTATCTAGAACCTTTAAAAAATTACATGCCCGTGGTGCAAGCCCATTTAAAATCATAAAGAAAATTAGACCAAATGCATATGTACTTGAGTTACCTTTTGACCTAGGTATCAGCTCGACCTTCAATGTTTCAGACTTGACAGAGTATAAGGAACCAATGATGATACCTAGCGAGCCTATTAGGCCTAACCTTATTTTTGAGAGTGAGCCTACCCCTGAGTGTCCACCAACCACTTTTCCAAAGAGGCGGACAAAATTGAGCAAATTCTGGATGACAAGACTGTCACTACCAGGAACAAGGACTACCAACGATATCTGGTTCGTTGACAAGGTTGATTAGAATCTAAAAACTCGTGGATCACTAAGGAGGACCTGTAATGAATTAACCCAAACTTATTGGAGCATTGCCAAAGTCAAGTTGACCTATACTCGACAGGATCGAGTTCTTGTCATCCCGAGAAAACTGGTGCGGACACCAACAAATGCCTTCAGTCATATTCATTGTGGATTGAATTATAAATTGAAGCAAGCCATTTGAAGCCATAAGAGTCAACTCAACCATAACCCAAAGATTCGACTCGAGCACTGGAGCCGACTCAACTCGAGAGATTCTACTACTTCAATTTTCTACTATTACTTTTAGCTATTCAGTACTTATTTTGCTACTTGGAATAACTCAACACTCCAGCACTTATTCTACCACTTAGAATAACCTCAGCTATCATGGAAACTCAGCACATGGGATAAAATCAGCAAAGCAACTACCTTGGAGTAACTTCCCAACTGCTAGTCCAAGTTGGACTACCATATCACCAAGCCTAGGTGGCAGCAATGCCAACATGGAGGACACCGCACACCCCCCATACACTTGGGCACCTACATTCAAATTCAAATTTAAAGTGGCCGACCCATATTATTCTCCATGAATCAAGATTGGTTGTAATTCTCCTCCATCTTCTCCAACTCCCCACCATCTTCTCCATGTAATCCTCCATGAATTTCGAAATTTCAAAAGAGCTTGGAAGGTCTATGAATACCTGGTGCGGGCACCAGACTCAGAAGAAGACTTCAGAGCTCCATCTGGATCTCTGATTAACCTTGCCCGAAGAATTAGGGTTTTTTGGTTTGTAATAAGAGTTGACTAGATCAACTCAATTTTAGCTTGAGTCTATATTACCTGCATTTTATTTTGTTGAGTCATGTTGACTCAGTAGTGGACTAGGGCTTCAACCTGGGGTGTTACATTTTCTCCCAAGGCCAAGCAAGTGGGTGCCACACTCCCAGCCATACGCCTGAGTCCAGGGGGCGCCATATCTACATCCAGCAGCCTTTGGTCCCCACACCACAGATAGCAGCTCCCTTCTCTCATGCGCCAATTGAGGAGAAATCCACCAGGAGTCCACAAATCAAGGGGGCGGCCCAAGACTTTCCCAAAAGAACCAAACTATGAAAGGGAAGAAATTCTCTTGGAGAGAACTTCAAGGAGGCGCCCACTACCTGCCAAAAATATCCAAAACAAAGATGGGAAGGACCTTGACTTAGGGAGGAAGAAAAGGAGGAGTCCAAAAGAGTTGAGCCATGGAAGGAAAGAAATCCTCTCTTGAAGACCCAAGCATGGAGGCGCCATCTACCTTCCTTTTATAACCCAAATCAATTTTTTTGGTACCTTGGCCGACCATATGTGTATGGATTATCCTGATTTGTAGATTCCCTCCTTTAGTCCCACATGGGAAGATGTAAAACCCTACTATCTTGTAATATCCTATAAATTAAACCCCCATGTAAGTTTGAAAAAAAATCAGATGAATGAAACCAATTTTTTTTTGTGAGCAAACTTTGTGTTTTCTCTCTTCTGCACTTGCGTCCAGGTGTTGTGCTCCATGTGGGAGTAAATCCGGGTTCCCCAGGAGCCTTGAGGAGGTGTGAGATCTCCAAAACCCAAACCCTAGGTTAGCCCCTCCACTCCCAAACCCTAGCCGCCCATCATTCTTTTCTTTCCACCAAGCCCTAGCCTATCCCACTTCTCACGGCCATCCTCTTCAAGTCAAGGCCGACCACCAGCATCCGGGTCCAGTCTGGATACTTCAGATCTACAGCAATTCTAAGAGGAAGTCAGATCAGCCTCCAGGAGAATCCTGATTTCAGCAACTTCAGCTTTCAAGTTCTTCAACCTGGTAAATCTTTTCTTGAGTATCTGAATTCCATCACTTGTTCCTCTTCTTTCCCAGATCTCGAGTCCAGGAGAAGGCGACTCAGCCACAGGGCCAGTATTGGAGGATCCATTGCGAAGGTATCCGAATCCGAGGATCCAACAATCTGCTCGAGAGAGTTCTTCCACCAAGCTTTGTGAAGATCACTGTCTGGTTGGTAACCCATCTCTCCTCTCTATTTCTGTCATGTTGAAAGTTCAGAGCGAAACCCTAGGTCTGGGAGTTTCTCAACCCCCAGCGATCCGTTACTTCTGAACTACTCTGATAACCTAGTTTTTTCTAAATTGTGCTTTCAATCATTACCTAGTTTCCTTCAACTTAGTTTAACTTTACTTTGAGTCAAAGCCAATTTCTGAAATATAAAAAAAAAAGAAAAAAAAAGAAAAGAATTAATCTTAATTTTTACTTCCGCAAACGCTTCTTTGTTCTTTGTTCGGCATCATTTTTGGTATCAGAGCCCTGTCTAGGGTTTCTGTTTTGATTGCTTGTTTAAGTCTCTCTCTTTTTACTTTGTCTGCTCGAAGTAGACTCCCCAGGACGTCCGGTCCTAGGAACGAAGTGAGGTGCAAACCTCCTCTTCCCATTCCACGGGGTGTTCCTAGGGCGTGTAGGGGATCCGTTGGGTTATAACTTCGCAGCAGGAATTGTAAACAGGGAAGTGCTCTGTTTTCAGCCCGTAATTTCTCTATTGGAGGAATTATCTTTCACTGCAGGTAACTCCAAATTCGATGATTTTTGTTTTTCTGAAACCAGTATAATTGAATTTAATTTGTGTAATTTTCCTATGATTTATTGGTTTCCGTGTGATTTCTGAGAATTAAATTACTGCAACTCTATTTTTGTATTATGCAATCCAATTATTTTTGAGTGTTCATCTCTTAATTCATTTTAAGGGCATTTGAGAATCTAAGATAAGGGGAGGAGTTGATAACCTCTCCTTAGCCCAAAATCACCACCCGCTCATTCGAACCTAAGCCTTTAATCTAAAAATTGATTAGACCTAATTTGCCCTAGTGGGCTAGGGACATCAACAAGTCGGGTCAAGGCTAGTGTTGAGTCAGTTTGTCTAGTTACTCTGTGTGTGCTTTGTACTCAGTGTCTAAAATGGTGGTTCAGGGACTACGTCCCGAAGGGCTTGTGTGCTGGTTCGCCTACCTGGCCAATCACTGGTTGGTGTCTAGGATTGGCAATTAGGGACCTAACACTCCCCTTACACCTGCCTGCTGAGTCCTGAGTTACTACAGGCTAGCTTGCCACTCTGATTGGGCATCTAGTTTGGGCTCTAGGTCTGGGTAGCCCGTAGTCGTTCAGTTGAGTCTCATTTTGTGTGCTTGATTGCATCATGTCTACCCGGAATGGAGTGCCCTACCAACCTGGTCAAACCCAACCTGATTTAGAGACCATGGTTAGAGCTCTTACTGAGAGTATGAACAAACTGAGTCAGGATGTGACTGCCACTGTTGCCCAGTTTAAAGAACAAGTCCATGAGGATTTTGCCCAGCTTAGGGATCGAGTCCAAGTGCTAGAGGAACCTAGGCATCGGAATTGGACTCCTGACTTAGATTTTAATGTGCCTTAACCTCACCCACACCAAGAGCCTAGAAGACCTTTATACCGAGATCCTGAACCTAATCATAGGAGGCCTGACCCAGAACCTGAGGATAGAGATGATAGGTTCATTCGGAACATCAAGTTAGATGCACCCAATTTTGATGGTAGCTTAAATCCTAAGGTGTATTCTGATTGGGAGGGTGAGATGGACCAGTACTTTGAGTGGTATGCCATGTCTGAGGAGAGGAAATTCAAGTTTGCCAAGATGAAATTAATACGTCAAGCTAGGTTATACTGGGGGAACATTGAGCTGACCACTAGAAGATGAAATGTAGAGCCCATAACCACTTGGCAGGGTATGAAAGAGAAACTTAGAGACAAGTACCTACCCATTTCATATCAGTAGAATCTGTTGGACCAATGGCAGACTTTGAAACAAGGGAACCGATCTGTTTCAGACTACATAACTACCTTTGATGAATACCTGATGAGATGCGATGTGAGTGAAGCCCATGAGGTCACTTTGTCTAGATTTAGGGCTGGACTTAGGGAAGACATTAAGAGAGAGTTGTTTCTGAGAGAGGTTACTGACCTAGACCAAGCCTATCAGATTGTACTGAACACTGAGAAGTTTCAGAGAGGACCCATGCCTTCTAGGATTAGTGCCCCAATCCCAAGAAATGGACCTAGCCAGGTTACCCCTAGCAAGACTAATCAGTGTATTCCCACCCCTAGGCCCATGGATAAAGGTAAGGCACCTGACACCCAGAGAATCCCTAGTATCATCTGTTTTAAGCGCCAGAAGCCCGGTCATATCTCCAACCAGTGCACAGCCATAGCTTGTTTTAAGTGCCATAAGGTAGGTCATGTTTCTAGCCAGTGCCCTCGTAGATCCCTGTATATAGAAGAGGGAGGAGAAGAGAATTCCGAGCCCAATGAGGATTTTGAAGAAGAAGTTTATGAGGCCGGAATGAATTTGGTTGATGAGTATGAAGGAGAGGAAGAATCCACTGAGTCTGACCAATTAGGGGTTGTGAGATGCATCCTGTCCCAAACTAAAGTTCAGGAAGATTGGCATAGGACTAACATCCTACAGACTTTCCTTAAACTAGGGGATAAGGTTTGTAAAATCATCATAGATAGTGGGAGCTGTGTGAATGCCATTTCTACTAGCACTGTCAAAATGTTAGGTTTAACCCCAGTCCCCCACCCCAACCCCTATAAGGTTTCTTGGGTAGACTCTACCTCTATACCCATCCAGTCTAGATGTCAGGTCCAAATCCAAATGCAATCCTATCAAGAGAATATTTGGTGTGATGTCTTGCCCATGGGGGTGAGCAGTATAATTCTTGGAAGACCTTGGTTGTATGATCATGATGCCACCCTCTTAGGAAAATCCAACACCTGTGTCTTTAGTTTCAATGGGAAGAAAATCACAATCCATTCAGTCCCTCCTAAGGACAAGGTAGCTAAAGGAACCAGTAAGGTCAGAGAAATGAAGACTGGAGTGAACCTAATTAGTGCCAAGGATCTAGAACAAGAAATTCATAGTGGTTCACCCATTTGGATGTTGACTGCTAAAGAAATTAGGACTCCTACACCCTCAGAGCCTCCTCAGGAAGTTAAGCCTTTATTAGAAGAATTTGAGGATGTTTTTCCCGAGGATCTGCCAGACCACCTTCCACCTCTTAGGGATATTCAGCATTCCATAGATTTAGTCCCAGGAGCTACTTTACCCAACTTGCCCCATTATAGGATGAATCCATCTGAGCATAAAGAACTGCAAAAGCAGGTTGGCGAATTGTTGAGGAAGGGGTTCATTAGAAAGAGTCTTAGCCCTTGTGCAGTCCCTGCACTTCTAACCCCGAAGAAGGATGGCACGTGGAGGATGTGTGTTGACAGCCGTTCCATCAATAAAATCATAATCAAGTATAGGTTCCCCATCCCTAGACTAGATGACATGCTTGATATGATGGCCGGTGCCATGGTTTTTTCTAAAATTGATCTCAAGAGCGGCTATCATCAGGTTAGGATTAGACCAGGGGATGAGTGGAAAATCGCCTTCAAAACTAAGGATGGTCTCTTTGAATGGGTTGTTATGCCTTTTGGGTTGTCCAATGCCCCTAGTACTTTCATGAGGATTATGACCCAGGTACTTAGAGCTTTCATAGGGAAGTTTGTAGTGGTCTATTTTGATGACATCCTGATCTATAGTAAGACCCCTGCAGATCACCTAGGCCACCTTAGACAAGTCTGTCAAGTTTTGAGGAATGATAGTCTCTACGGTAATCTCAAAAAGTGTGAATTTATGACCAGTAGAATTATCTTCCTTGGATTTGTTGTAACCCCTGACGGCGTGGCTGCCGATCCTGAAAAGATTAGGTCCATAATAGAATGGCCAGAGCCGACCAGTGTGCATGAAGTCAGAAGTTTCCATGGCTTGGCTACCTTCTATAGGCGATTCATCAAGGGGTTTAGTACCGTAGTTGCTCCTATCACAGACTGCATTAGTAAGGAAGAATTTCAGTGGACCAAAGCAGCCCATAAAGCCTTCCTAGATCTTAAGGATAGGATGACCCAGGCACCCATTTTGAGACTACCGGACTTTTCAAAGGTATTTGAGGTTGCCTGTGATGCTTCAGGAGTAGGTATAGGTGGAGTCCTAAGCCAAGAGAACCATCCCGTAGCATTCTTTAGTGAAAAACTTAATGATGCTAAGCTTAGGTATTCTACCTATGATAAGGAATTTTATGCGGTAGTGCAAGCTTTGCGTTACTGGAGACATTATTTGCTACCGCAAGAATTTGTGATGTTTTCGGACTATGAGGCTCTTAGATTCTTGAATTCTCAGAAGAAGCTTAACCCTAGGCATGCTAAGTGGGTAGAGTATATCCAGTCCTATACTTTTGTTTTGAAGCATAAGGCTGGGTCTGAAAATAAGGTAGCTGATGCCCTTAGTCGTCGATCTTTATTGTTGAATTCTGTTAGGGCTGAAGTCATAGGGTTTGAGCAAATCAAAGAAGAATATGAGTCGTGTCCGAATTTTAAGACTGTGTACCAGGATCTAACTCAAGGACCATCTAGTGAACATAAGTATTATTCACTTTTAGATGGCTTTCTGTTCTTTAAGAATAGGCTTTGCATCCCTAGAACCTCTTTTAGGGAATTCTTGATTTGGGAAACTCATGCTGGAGGTTTAGCTGGCCATTTCGGAAAAGATAAGACCACCCTGGCTATTGAAGACCATTTTTTCTGGCCTAGCTTAAAAAGAGATGTAGCACACATTGTGGCTAGGTGTCGGACCTGCGTTGTTGCCAAACTGCGAAAACAGAACACCGGCCTTTATACCCCACTCCCTGTCCCAGATCGTCCTTGGCAAGATGTGAGCATGGACTTTGTATTAGGTTTGCCTAAGACCCAGAGGAGGCATGACTCTATATGTGTTGTAGTAGACCGATTTTCCAAGATTGCCCATTTCTTGCCTTGTTCCCAAACATTTGATGCGTCTAAGGTAGCCACCCTGTTCTTTAATGAGATAGTTCGACTCCATGGCCTACCCAAGACCATTGTTTCAGATAGGGATGTTCGGTTCACCAGCTATTTCTGGAAAACCCTTTGGCATAAGTTAGGGACGAAACTTAAGTTTTCAACTGCCAATCATCCCCAGACTGATGGCCAAACCGAAGTAGTGAACCGTAGTTTAGGCAATCTGCTAAGGTGTCTTGTTGGTGAAAACATTAGGAACTGGGATTTGTACTTACCTAGAGCTGAATTTGCATATAATGACTCGGTCAATAGGTCTACGGGTAAGAGTCCATTTGAAATTATGCATGGTTACAAACCCCACACACCTCTTGACCTAGCTCCTTTACCAGTCCACACATGGGTCTCCGAGTCTGCCGAAGTTTTTGCACAACATATAAAAAATTGCATAAAGAAATTCAAGCCAAAATAAATTTAAGTAATGAAACTTATAAGAAATTGGCTGATTCTCAAAGACGAGTCAAAACTTTTGACGAAGGAGACTATGTAATGATTAGGTTAAGAACTGAACGGTTTCCTCCTGGAACCGTTAGAAAGTTACATGCTAGGGGAGCTGGACCATTTAGAGTGGTAAAGAGAGTAGGATCCAATGCCTATGTGCTCGAGTTACCTCCAGAACTAGGCATTAGCTCCACTTTCAACATTACAGACCTAGTAGAGTATAGGGAGCTTGCTGTGATTCCCAGTGAGGCTTTTCAACCTAAACCTGCTCTTGAGAGTGAACCTGACCCTGTGTGTCCACCAACAAACTAGCCTGTGAGCAAAGAGCAGATTGAAAAGATCCTGGATGATCAGGTTATCTCTACTCGTAATCGAGGATACCAAAGATACCTGGTCCGCTGGCTAGGAAGGCCAGATTCTGATGACTCTTGGATCTCCCGAGAAGAATTACAAGAGCTGGACCTAGACCTCTTGGAGAGATACCAGAGCCATCTTGATCCATACTCGACAGGGTCGAGTTCCTCCCACCCTGGGAGAATTGGTGTGGGCACCAGACTCAGAAGAAGACTTCAGAGCTCCATCTGGATCTCTGATTAACCTTGCCCAAAGAATTAGGGTTTTTTGGTTTATAATAAGAGTTGACTAGATCAACTCAATTTTAGCTTGAGTCTATATTACCTGCATTTTATTTTGTTGAGTCATGTTGACTCAGTAGTGGACTAGGGCTTCAACCTGGGGTGTTACATTTTCTCCCAAGGCCAAGCAAGTGGGCGCCACACTCCCAGCCATACGCCTGAGTCCAGGGGGCGCCATATCTACATCCAGCAGCCTTTGGTCCCCACACCACAGATAGCAGCTCCCTTCTCTCATGCGCCAATTGAGGAGAAATCCACCAGGAGTCCACATATCAAGGGGGCGGCCCAAGACTTTCCCAAAAGAACCAAACTATGAAAGGGAAGAAATTCTATTGGAGAGAACTTCAAGGAGGCGCCCACTACCTGCCAAAAATATCCAAAACAAAGATGGGAAGGACCTTGACTTAGGGAGGAAGAAAAGGAGGAGTCCAAAAGAGTTGAGCCATGGAAGGAAAGAACTCCTCTCTTGAAGACCCAAGCATGGAGGCGCCATCTACCTTCCTTTTATAACCCAAATCAATTTTTTTTGGTACCTTGGCCGACCATATGTGTATGGATTATCCTGATTTGTAGATTCCCTCCTTTAGTCCCACATGGGAAGATGTAAAACCCTACTCTCTTGTAATATCCTATAAATTAAACCCCCATGTAAGTTTGAAAAAAAATCAGCTGAATGAAACCAAATTTTTTTTTGTGAGCAAACTTTGTGTTTTCTCTCTTCCGCACTTGCATCCAGGTGTTGAGCTCCATGAGGGAGTAAATCCGGGTTCCCCAGGAGCCTTGAGGAGGTGTGAGATCTCCAAAACCCAAACCCTAGGTTAGCCACTCCACTCCCAAACCCTAGCCGCCCATCATTCTTTTCTTTCCACCAAGCCCTAGCCTATCCCACTTCTCACGGCCATCCTCTTCAAGTCAAGGCCGACCACCAGCATCCGGGTCCAGTCCGGATACTTCAGATCTACAGCAATTCTAAGAGGAAGTCAGATCAGCCTCCAGGAGAATCCTGATTTCAGCAACTTCAGCTTTCAAGTTCTTCAACCTGGTAAATCTTTTCTTGAGTATCTGAATTCCATCACTTGTTCCTCTTCTTTCCTAGATCTTGAGTCCAGGAGAATCCGACTCAGCCACAGGGCCAGTATTGGAGGATCCATTGCGAAGGTATCCGAATCCGAGGATCCAACAATCTGCTCGAGAGAGTTATTCCACCAAACTTTGTGAAGATCACTGTCTGGTTGGTAACCCATCTCTCCTCTCTATTTCTGTCCTGTTTAAAGTTCAGAGCGAAACCCTAGGTACGGGAGTTTCTCAACCCCCAGCGATCCGTTACTTCTGAACTACTCTGATAACCTAGTTTTTTCTAAATTGTTCTTTCAATCATTACCTAGTTTCCTTCAACTTAGTTTAACTTTACTTTGAGTCAAAGCCAATTTCTGAAATAAAAAAAAAAAGAAAGAAAAGAATTAATCTTAATTTTTACTTCCGCAAATGCTTCTTTGTTCTTTGTTCTGCATCAATACCTCTCCATAGTTCTTTGTAATGGCATGTTATGAGTGAATGAATGAAAGTTTATTAGTCCCAATTTTCTTCCCATTTGTGTGATGCAAATGTCTTCCATGAGGAAATGAGTGTGAGGCTCAACCTAGCTATCCTATAAGTATTAGTCTACCATTCCCATCAGCCCACAACACCACCATCTTCAAGTCCTCGAGATCGCCATCTCCAATGAAGTCAACAACATCAACTCATCAAAGATAGGCATCTTCTTCTGCATTCCATAGTCGCCCACCAATTTCAACTTTCAAGGATCTTCATTCAAGCTTCTTCAAGAGGTGCCAACCTTTCCACATTCCAAGCACACCAAGGAGTCAATCCTCCTCCAAGGATGCTAGCTTCTTCCCCTCTAAGACCTCTTCCATCCAACATAAAAGAGCCAACACTCTACTCTTCCTCTTAATCCCTTTTGTCAACTTTCCTCAACCTTAGCATGTCTCTAATGTCATTCTTTGCAGGGTCCCCTACAATCTAGAGTTAAAGAAGAGGTATGATTTGCCTTGGAACCAACTATGGATGGAGTTTTCATTTCAGTAGCGACAATCTTTAAGTTCAGTTGTAGCTCAATGGAGTGCTAAAATTAATCTCTCATCAACGGAGTGATTGCTCATCATTGGTTAGTAAACCCATCCGAGCCTCTTAAGTCTATTCATATGAAGGTATATGTCTTGGTCTTAATGATTCCTCAATCATTATGTCCCTTCTTCTTTTGATTAGGATTAAGTTACATTGCGGGTAGGTTTCATTTCATTAAGTAGTCCCTTCATTTGATTTATTTTTGGCATTCTTACATATGAATTATTGTTAATGTAGGTAGGTATCATTGATCATCCAATTAATTAATTCTCTAAGTTAGAATTCATTCATGCATGCCACATCAACCATGAAACCTAACTATGAAACCTATCTGAGGACCATGATTGAACAAATTACCCAAATGAGAGCCCAACTATGCAATAGGTTCGACGAAATAGAGACAAGTATTGGAAACCTAGAAAGTACCAGAAAGACCCATGATGCGGGACAAGGGGGGTTAGGGCTAGGGATGCTAGGATGGATGCTTATGATGCAAGGAATTTCTTTTTTTAAGTTTGATGGGTTTTAGATATTTTTTTAAGATTTCGATTCCCGATCACAAGCAAAGGCATGAAATACGAGAAGAGTAATGAAAGCTTATGCTAGCAGTTCAAAGGCCTATAAGTGAAAACGAGAACAGGACCCCGGGATTAAGAAACCCCGGTAGGACTAGCTTGACATACAATATCTACTTAGGAGATAAAGAGAAAGCAAACCTCAAACTTCTGAATCACCCAGTGTAGAGATCGCTCAACTCGGTGGATGTGGCCTGGATGCCCGAGCAGTCGAATGCGTGGAAGCACTGGCTTTGGGTCGGGAGGTCGCGATGGCAAAGCTGACCGTCTCCAATGCCCAAGATGCCAGGGAGGACCTGTAGGCAAATAAAAGAAGGATCAGCGAGATGTGGAGATGCACGGAAAGGAACTGAGATGGAGTTGGGAAGGAGCTTCGAGCCCGGTGTCCGGCTGGATTCCGAAGTCAAAGTTGGAGATAACTTGGGGCCTCGCACCCTGCGAAATTCCGGAGGACAAAGGAATGTGGCCTCACACCACGCGACGTCCTGGAGGATGAAGGATTCGTGACGCCCTGGGGCGATGGACAGGTGGCCTCACACCACTCGACATCCCTGGGGACGAAGGCAACTTCACTCAAACCTAGCCTAAAAGACAAGGGTTGGAGGATGGAAAAACTCAAACTTCTTCATTAATCATTCAATCATTCAATCTCCTTTACAATGGAGGGCGTTGGGTCCTTTAAATAGGCACCCAAGGCCCATTTTGAGATTCAAATGCAAGAATACAAAATTTCTTCTTCTTTTTCTTGAATGGGCATGGCATGAAGCAAGGCTAGGAGGAGGGATCATGGTGCCTTTAAGTTGGAAATAATCTTCATTGTTTTGGAAAAAGACATGAAGAGGGGCTTGTAGAATGGCTTATGTTCTTCTTCCTTCCTTTGTTGCACACCCTTTCTTTGGTATAAGGCTTGACATGGGGAGTGTTAGGTGGAGGCACCCAAGGATCTTGTCTGTCCCTTCCAAAGAGGTTGAAGCAATTTGGGAAGAAGACTTGATTGGAGGGCTTGAAGCAAGGGATTTGAATTCCCCACTTCAACTCCCATTGACTTCCACCTTGGCCGACCACCCTTGCATGGCAATGAGCTTGATAAGGGGAGGGGAAAAAGGCTAGAGCCAAGTGAAGCGGTCCTCCCCATTGGGCATCCTTGCATGCCAAGTGTGCTGCCCACATGGCAAGATGTCATGGCGCCATGTAGGATGCACAGGTGGGCCCTGAGCTGACTTGGCTTCTTTCCTTACTTGCTTCCAAGGAGACTAAATTTTAAGACCCACTCTTGCAATTGACCCATACTTCTAAGAGAATCAGACTGGACTCGATTTACGACTCGACTTAGTATAGGACTCAATTTGACCTAATTGGTCAAGGTACAGACTCAATTCAAAATAAAAGACAATTACAAATTTGAGGCTTGAAGCCTTATTACAAGACACAAAGAAGTGGAACCCTAATCTGAGATCCGTAGAGGGTTGAGGAGCCTTTGTCGGATCCTGGTGCCCACACCAATTCTCCCGGGGTGGGAGGACTCACCCTATCGAGTAAGGGTTAGTTTGGCTTTGGTACCTCTCCAAGATATCGGGGTCGATGCACTGTGAGTCCCCCCGTGTGATCCATGAGTCATCGAATTCGGGTCGGCCTTGCCATCGGACCACGTAACGTTGATAGCCCTTGCCCCGGGTAGTGATGGCTTGGTTATCCAGGACACGCTCGATCCGCTCTCCTCGCTCATGTATTTTGGATGAGGATACTCAGGTTCAGGTTCACTCTCAAAAGGGAGGTCATGCTCAAACGGCTCACTGGATATGTTTGCGGGTTCCCTATACTCGACTATGTCAGAGATATTGAATGTCGAGCTAATTCGATAATCCGGAGGTAATTTTAGTACATTGGCATTAGGGCCCATTCTCCTAATCACTTTAAAGGGACCTGCCCCATGAGCATGAAGCTTCTTAACGGTTCCCGGTGGAAACCGTTCAGGCCGGAGCCTAATCATTACAAAATCCCTTATTTCAAACTCTTTGGCTCACTTTCGGGAATCAGCCAAAGTATTTTAAAATTGTATTTAATGCATAATCCTAACATGATGCAAAATGCAGACTCAACTATGCAATCTTATTGAAAAAAAAAATTTATTAGACTCCTAGGGTCTAAACCTAACAGACTTTTGACTCTCTAGGTTTGACCCTAGTCTGATATGCACAAGAAAAGTTATTAAGGATCCCTAGCAAATTCCATAAAGTATACCAGAAGTAGAGGGCAAAAGGGATGGGCTCTAAGGACTCACGCATTCTAGTAATCTCAATAAAAAGTAACCCCATGGCTCTAGAAATGTGAGAAGGTTCAGGGAAGGGTAGGAAATAGGGATCAGAGTCTTGGGGTGGCTTATGGAAAACATAAAACAGGCCTTGGTTATTCAGGATGACCTTAAAATTTGGGCATCGTTCTATAGGTGTCATATGGTCCACTTGTTCCGGTAGATCTTGGGGCTCGCTAGGGTCAATCCCACCGTGAGGAAGGTCTGTTAAAGAGGATCCTGGGACCACGTCTATAGTATGATGGATGTCTCTCAGGGGTGGAAGTTGATTAGGTAACTCATCGAGAACTTCATCCTCAATTTCTTTCCGAGCTTCAACCATCTCTTGAGGATGTTCTCTTTGGATCGGTTCATTAAGGGTTGGTTCCTGAACTCCTGTGGAAAAGACTGGTGAATCCTCATGTTCATTTACTAGATGTGATCCTGGCTTGGTCATTTCCTTTTCAAATTTTGTAGTGGGTTCAAGATCGTAGTGGGTTCAAGATCATTTTCCTTGGATTCCTCAATGATTTCACCCTCGGGCCCATCTTCTACTAAACTTGACTCATAGATGCTTTCATTCAATTCTTTAATGGCTCAGGAGTTTCTTTCCCTAGATTTTCAATGGGTTCAACCTTAAAGTCTACAAGGGGTTCAACAATGGGTTCGGGTTCAGTTTCAGTCGGTTCATCTATAAGTAGGGCAGGGGCGGTGCACTGACTAGCAAAATGTCCAGGTTTATGGCACCTATAGCTGTTACCTTGGGGATCGGGTCTCCTTTGGACTTCAATAGCCTTACCCTTTTCCTCTCTGTTATACTGGGGTCGGTTCAGGCTGGGACAACTAGGACTGGGTCGGGCTGGGTTTGGTCGACTTGGGTGAGTTCAGTTCGGGTTTGGTCGACTCGGGTAAGCTTGATTATAAACTTGGGTGGATCCAGGGATATGGCTCAAGTTTCTAAAGGGCTCAGGTCTTCTATAGGTGGGAGCTCTCTGGAAACACTCACAGAGCCTAGCAACTTGGTAAGCTTCTTCCAAGGTTCTGGTTGATCTAAAATACAAGTCTCTCTGGATGTCTGGGTGTAGGCCAGCCCTAAACCTAGACAGGGTTACCTCAGGTGATTCAACAACCTTACATCGCATAACATATTCATCAAACTTGGTGATGTAATCGGCCACACTCTTACTCCCTTGACTTAAGGTCTGCCATTGGTCCAACAGTTTCTGGGTGTAGGATGCAGGTAAGTATTTCCTTCTAAGCTTATCTCTCATCTCCCCCCAGGCGATTATGGGTAATTGACCTTTCTGCTCTATGTAGTTTTCAACACTGTTCCAGAACAACCTAGCTTGGTGAACCAACCTAAGCTTGGAAAACTTAAACTTAGTTCTTTCAGACATAGAGTACCAGTCAAAATACTGCTCCATAGTAGACTCCCAATCTTCATACACCCTGGGATCTAAGCTACCATCAAAAGTGGGTGCCTCAAGCTTGATGCTCCTAAGGGCTCTTTCTTCATGGTCTTCCAAATTGGGTCTCCTAGGATGGGTATCAACAAAGGGGTCAGGGTCTCTCCCAAAGTCATCCTCAAAGTAAGGGTCTTATGGCAGGTTCCTCCTGGGATGAGGGGACTCAAGACTGGGTTCAGGTCGGGGCCTAGCAGCTTCCTCTAGGGGTCTCAGTCTGGCCTCTATCTGGTCTAGTCTATTATTCAACTGGGTCATGGATTGGACCATGGATTGGGTTAATGCTCCAATATCGGCTCGCAGTTGGTCCATGGTGTCGGTAGAGGGTGGAGAAGGTGGGTGAAAAGAGGTTCCTGATCTAGTGCACATATAACAAAACGATGCTATGGTTTGCTAGACCTAGGAGATCTATCCAAATGTAAAGTCAAGAAGATGAACCTGGAAGTAGTAACTTGGCACCTGGCCAAGTAAGTGTAAGGTGAGTGGAGGTTCCTCTCTGCTTTCCTAGACACTAATTAGAAATTGGCCATGTAAGCGAACCAACCCACTTCCCTTCGGGCTCTAGTCCCTGAACCACTTGCCTAGACACCAGCTATACAAGCACACACCAACAAGCAATCTAGCTTGGCTCGGCACTTGGGTTGACCCGACTTCGTGGGTGTCCCTAGCTCACTAGAGCAGATTAAATGTCTAATTGATTTTAGTTAATGGCTAGGGTTCGATATGCCGGGTGGTGGTTTTTGGGCTAGGGACAGGTAATGAAATCCTGACCCTATGTTAAATTGACGCCCTTAAGATATGTTATGTAAAATGAAGTACAATGATGACTAATGAAATGACTTTAAATTTTTTTTTGTTCTTTTGTGTCTTTTAGATGGGTGAATGCTAAACAAAATGCAGGAATTAAAACATGCAAGAAGCAAGCTAGATGGATGAATGACCCAAAAGATGAGATGCTCGCTGAAATATCAAACCTGAGATTTTCTCAGGTAGTATTTCAGCTTGTAGAATCTCTAAAAACTGAAATAAAATCTAAGAAAATAGAAAAAAATACTTTGAAATGAATGCGATCTAACAAAATAGAAATCACAAAATTTGGATATATCTACAAGAAGAAACAATCCAATGATCAGACCATATACGGACTAACCAGAATGCAAAAAATGAAACAAATGCATTAGTCCTAGCCTTGCTCTGATACCAAGATTGGTGCGGAGGCAAGGGGGGTTAGGGCTAGGGATGCTGGGATGGATGCTTATGATGCAAGGAATTTCTTTTTTTTATGTTTGATGGGTTTTAGATATTTTTTTAGGGTTTCGATTCCCGATCACAAGCAAAGGCAAGAAATACGAAGAAGAGTAATGAAAGCTTATGCTAGCAGTTCAAAGCCCTAAAAGTAAAAACGAGAACAGGACCCTGGGATTAAGAAACCCTGGTAGGACTAGCTCGACATACAATATCTACTTAGGAGATAAAAAGAAAGCAAACCTCAAACTTCTGAAGCGCCCGGTGCAAAGATCGGTCAACTAGGCGGATGCGGCCTGGATGCCCGAGCAGTCGAACCCGTGGAAGCACTGGCTTTGGGTCGGGAGGTCGCGATGGCAAAGCTGACCGTCTCCAATGCCCGAGATGCCAGGGAGGACCTGTAGGCAAACAAAAGAAGGATCAGCGAGATGTGGAGATGCACGAAAAGGAACTGAGATGGGGTTGGGAAGGGGCATCGAGCCCGGTGTCCGGCTGGATTCTGAAGTCAAAGTTAGAGATAACTTGGGGCCTCGCACCCCACGACATCCCGGAGGATGAAGGAATGTGGCCTCACACCACGAGACGTCCTGGAGGACCAAGGATTCGTGACGCCCTGGGACGACGGACAGGTGGCCTCACACCACTCGACGTCCCTGGGGACGAAGGCAACTTCACTCAAACCTAGCCTAAGAGACAAGGGTTGGAGGATGGAAAAACTCAAACTTTTTCATTAATCATTCAATCATTCAATCTCCTTTATAATGGAGGGGGTTGGGTCCTTTAAATAGGCACCCAAGGCCCATTTTGAAATTCAAATGCAAGAATACAAAATTTCTTCTTCTTTTTCTTGAATGGGCATGGCATGAAGCAAGGCTAGGAGGAGGGATCATGGCGCCTTGAAGTTGGAAAGAATCTTCATTATTTTGGAAAAAGACATGAAGAGGGGCTTGTAGCATGGCTTATGTTCTTCTTCCTTCCTTTGTTGCACACCCTTTCTTTGGTATAAGGCTTGACATGGGGAGTGTTAGGTGGAGGTGCCCAAGGATCTTGTCTCTCCCTTCCAAAGAGGTTGAAGCAATTTGGGAAGAAGACTTGATTGGAGGGCTTGAAGCAAGGGATTAGAATCCCCACTTCAACTCCCATTGACTTCCACCTTGGCCGACCACCCTTGCATGGCAATGAGCTTGATAGGGGGAGGGGAAAAAGGCTAGAGCCAAGTGAAGTGGTCCTCCCCATTGGGCATCCTTGCATGCCAAGTGTGCTGCCCACATGGCAAGATGTCATGGCGCCATGTAGGATGCATAGGTGGGCCCTGAGCTGACTTGGCTTCTTTCCTTACTTGCTTCCAAGGAGACTAAATTTTAAGACCCACTCTTGAAATTGACCCATACTTCTAAGTGACTCAGACTAGACTCGATTTATGACTCGACTTAGTACAGGACTCAATTTGACCTAATTGGTCAAGGTACATACTCAATTCAGAACAAAAGACAATTACAAATTTGAGGCTTGAAGCCTTATTACAAGACACAAAGAAGTGGAACCCTAATCTGAGATCCTAGAGGGTTGAGGAGCCTCTGTCGGATCCTGGTGCCCACACCAACCTATGCCAAGCCTAAACTCGAGACACCATGTCCCACACCTCCTCAATCCTAGGAGAACCCCATACCCTGACCCAATCTAGGAGCCTATTCAGAGAAGACCCAATTATGATTTCATGGACCAGGATGAGAGAGCCATTAGGAACATTAGGTTAGAAGCACCTACTTTAGGTGGCGATCTTGATCCTAAGGCTTACATTGATTGGGAGAGAGGTATGGATCGATACTTTGAATGGGATGAGATGACAGAAGAAAGGAAATATAAGTTTGCCAAACTCATGTTAGTCCACCAGGCTAGGCTGTACTGGGGAGATGTTAAATGCATGATTAGACGAAGAGGAGACATACCCATAGCTACCTGGAGAGGCATGAAGAACAAACATAGGGAAAGGTACCTACCAATGTCCTATGAGCCTAAGGAACCCATAGCCTATCAATTCGAATCCATGTCCTATGAGCCCAAGAGACACAACCCATAGATCCAAATCCATGTCCTATGAGCCCAAGAGACCCATGACCCATAGATCTGAACCCATGTCCTATGAGCCCAAGAGACCTCTAACCCATAGATCTGAACCCATGTTCTATGAGCCCAAGGAACCCATAACCCATCGATCTGAACCCATGTCCTATAAGCCCTAAAGACCCATAACCCATCGGTCTGAACCCAAGTCCTATGAGTAGAGGGGACCCATAACCCATCGACTCGAACCCAATAGGATTAGTATCCTTGGACATAACCCAAGCACTAGTCAAGTTGCCCTTAGCCAACCCATCCCTGCTACCCCATTGGTTCCTAAGACTAACATTGAAGAAGAAGTCTGATGGGGACATCAAAACCCATCCGGGCCTTTCTTTTTTTTTTATCCGAGATCTTATTTTTTTATTTTATTTTCCTTATTCCTATTCCAGTTATCCCCACAATTCCTACTTTATCCCTCTTTTATTCCTGACTTATTCCTCCTTATCCTCGTCATCTTCAACCTCAATTCTAAGTACCAGAACTCCCAATTTTCATCACCAATCCTGGATCCGCCATGCCCGACCACCGACGACCACCAACAGCCGTCCACCTTCCCCCGGTGACGATCTTCTCGTGGGAACGCTGGCAAATCCCACCAGAACCACCCATGGCAGTCCACCCCTGCTGCTTCGCCCATGCCGCGCCCCTCCTACACTGCCGGCAGCCTCCACCGCTTGATCGCCGCCCCGCTCTCCTCGCCCCGCCATCCCCTCTGCGCCGTCTCCTCCCTTGCCCTCAGTAACAAGCAGTGTGTCACCTCTGCTCCCCACCAGGATGAGGCTGCAATGACCCATGAGGAGGCACTAGATCTATACGAGGACATGGTTCTGGGGCGGTCCTTCTAGGATATGTGCGCCCATATGTACTAACAATGGAAAATGCTCGACTTCGTCACCTCTATAATGGCCAAGAGGCCATCTCCACTGGCTTCACCGCCTCCTCCAGCCCGGCGACTCCATCATCAGCTCCTACCGCGACCACGTCCACACCCTCAACAAGGGCGTCCCCGCCTGCACCATCATGGACAAGTGCTTCGATAAGGCCACCGGCTGTTGCCGGGGCCAGGGGGCTCCATGCACATATTCTCCGCCCCCCAAAACCTCCTCGGTAGCTTCGCCTTCATCGGAGAGGGCATCCCCATCAAAGTCACCATTAGCCTCGCCACCCGGCCAGGACCACGAACACCTCCATCTATTCCATGACCACGGGAAGGAGAAATTATGCACAGATATCAAAGCCCAAGTATTTGCACAGATGTCAGAGTAAAAATAATTTTATATAGATTTCAAAGCGGTCTCAATCCTTCTACATAGATTTCAGAGCAGGCACTGATTTTGATGAATTCAGAGTATGCCTAATTTATTTATTTTAAATTTGGATGTATGGACTAGTTTGGAAGTTATTTAAATTAGTTTTAGATTAGTTTGATTTTTCACCATATGGGGAGGATTATGTTTAATTTTCTACCATGTTTTCAGGCTACAAACAAAGAAGGTTTGGGGTGTCATCTTTTTTTGAGCTGCATGCCTTGTATTCTTTACTTGGATCCCAAGTTTTGTTAGCCTATATAAAGGCACCTCCTCTCTTGAATAATATATGAAGAATTATAAATTTTTGAAAAGAATGTTCTTGGTTCTACCTCCGCTAGGAGTGGGCATGAGGCTCATCTTTCCTTCACCTGTGGATGTCAAGGGGTGTGAGACCCCAGTTATCTTCTCCCTCGCTGAGTCCCCTCTATGATCTTGGAGCTTCTCCTTCACGACCCCAAGTAGCGATTTGGGTGGGACGCCCTAGGCTCTGCATGTAGTAAGATGGGTGGGATGCTCTAGACTACATGTAATAGAGTGGGTGAGAATCCCTAGAGGTGCAACATCTCTCCGTGAAGGTAAGTCCCAAGTCCATAGAGTATCCATCTTTCTTTCCCCAACATCTTTTTTCCACCTTCTTGACCCTAATCACAGGAGACTTCTCAGCTCTCCAACGATCCTCCTAGCCCCCACTCCTTTGTCTCGCATCAATTTTTATTTCAGAGCAGGAGAGGATTAGGGTTCAAAAAAAAAAAGAAGAGAGAAAAAAAGAAGAGAGAAAAAAAGTAGGAGAAAAAAAAATTTTCTGCGAGCTTGGGAAATGATGGGGACATCAAAACCCATTCCCGTTTTTCTTTTTTTCTATCCCAGATTTATTTTTTTAATTTTATTTTCCTTATTCCACTTATTCCAATTATCCCCACTATCCCCACTTTATCCCTCTTTTATTCCTGACTTATTCCTCCTTATCCCCGTCATCTTCAACCTCAAGTCTAAGTACCAAAACACCCAATTTTCGTTGTCGGTCCTGGATCTGCCATGCCCGACCACCAACAACCCTCGATGACCGTCCACCTTCCCCTCGATGATGATCTTCTCATGGGAATGCTGGCGAATCCCATCGGAACCGCCCACGACCATCCGCCCTGACTGCTCCGCCAGTGCCGCTCCCCTCCTCATCGCTAGCTGCCTCCACCGCTCGGCCGCCACCCCGCTCTCCTCGCCCCCCCGTCCCCTCCACGTCGTCTCCTCCCATGCCCTCAGCAACGAGTAGCGTGTCGCCTTCGCTCCCCACTAGGATGAGGCCACAATGACCCATGAGGAGGTGCTGGATCTGTACGAGGTCATGGTTCTGGGGTGGTCCTTCGAGGATATGCATTCCCAAATGTACTACCGACGGAAAATGCTAGGCTTCGTCCACCTCTACAATGGCCAGGAGGCCATCTCCACTGGCTTCATCCACCTCCTCCAGCCTGGTGACTCCGTCATCAACACCTACCGCGACCATGTCCACACCCTCAGCAAGGGCATCCCCGCCCGTGCCATCATGGCCGAGCACTTCGGCAAGGCCACCGACTGTTGGTAGGGCCCGGGGGGCTCCATGCACATGTTCTCTGCCCCCCACAACCTCCTCGGCAGCTTCGCCTTTATCGAAGAGGGCATCCCCGTCACCGTCACCATCAACCTCAGCACCCGGCCAGGACCATGAACGCCTCCCTCTGTTCCACGGCCACGGGAAGGAGAAATTTATGCACATATCTCAAAGCCCAGAGTATTTGCATAGATCTCAGAGTAAAAATAATTTATACATATTTCAAAGCAGTCTCAATCCTTCTACACAGATTTCAGAGCAGGCACTAATTTTGGTGAATTTAGAGTATGCCTAATTTATTTATTTTAAATTTGGATGTATGGACCAATTAGGAAGTTATTTAAAATACTTTTAGATTTGTTTGATTTTCCACCATATGGGAAGGATTGTGTTTATTTTTCTACCATGTTTTCAGGCTACAAATAAAGCAGGTTTGGGGTGTCACCTTTTTTGAGCTATATGCCTTGTATTCTTTACTTGGATCCCAAGTTTTGTAAGCCTATATAAAGGCACCTCCTCTCTTGAATAATATATGAAATATTATGAATTTTTGAAAAGAGTGTTCTTGGATCTACCTCCGTTAGGAGTGGGCATGAGGCCCATCTTTCATTCACCTACGGGTGTCGAGGGATGTGAGACCCCAGTTATCTTCTCCCTCGCTGAGTCCGTTCTATGATCTTGGAGCTACTCCTTCATGACCCCAGGTAGCGATTTAAGTGGGACGCCCTAGGCTCCGCATGTAGTGAGATGGGTGGGATGCCCTAGACTATATGTAGTGGGGTGGGTGAGATGCCCTAGAGATGTGACATCTCTCCGTGAAGGTAAGTTCCAAGTCCATAGAGTATCCATCTTTTTTTTCCCTACATCTTTTTCTGCCTTCTTGACCCTAATCATAGGAGACTTCTTAGCTCTCCAACGATCCTCCTAGCCCACCCTCCTTTGTCCCGCATCAAAGTCTGTAGGGCCGACCCAGAACTAGTTGACCAAGTTAATCCTCAGACTAAATCTGTATTGGAAGAATAGATAGAGGAAGAGGACCATGACCCCACTACTATGAGAGCTTTACTTGAGGAGACACTAGAAGAGACTCAAATTATAGAGCCTAGTCCTAAACTTCAAGAACCAGAGGAAATTAGTGAGGACATGGCTTCTTTAGTCCAGTACCCTCAGGAGGAATCCACCCCTTTGGTCCCAATTGAAGATCTCTTCCCCGAAATTGTTGACCCATCCCTCCATCCTCAAGAGGAGTTCACTTCTTTAGTTCCAATTGATGATCTTTTTCCTTAAATTACTAACTCATTCTTCTATAAGGTACACTTTTTATTGCTTGCAGATCAATGTCCAAACCTTACGGTCATCCCCATGAATCCAAAACTAGTCAACGAATCCTCTTCTTATTTCTTACCCTATCCTAATGATTTCAATTCTTCTAGAACAATTCACTTACACTTTATTGAGGTTAGCCAATTGCATCAATCCTTCGAGCCCATTCGATTTGCTACCTTTTTTTGGAGGACCTTATGACATTTGTTAGGAGTCCATGCAAAATTTTCATCTACATATTACCCACCAACCAAGGGTCAAGCACAGAGTTGTAGTTAAAGGATTAATAAATTTTCTTAGGAATGCATAGTCGACCCTTAGGTGTTGGTATGAGTCATTTACCTTGCATGTTAGAGATTTGTATAAGGTAGTTAGCCATAAGATTAATGTGAGCAATTAGGCTTAGACCTGAGCGGTTTCCCTCGACGACCATGAAAGTTACCTGCCTGTGGAGCTGGACCCTTCAAAGTGATAAAGAAAGTTGGACCTAAAGCCTACGTGCTCGAGTTACCACCTGAATTTGGTATCAGCTCAACCTTCAATATCTCAGAATTAGTTGAGTATAGGGAGCCAACAACGATACCCAGTGAGCCATTTGGACCTGACCCTTTCTTTGAGAGCAAACCCATACCTGAGTGTCCACCAACAAATTGGCCCGAGAGAGGAAAAGGATTGAGCATATCCTAGACAACCAAGCCATTAGTACCTGAAACAAAGGCTACCAATGTTACTTGGTTCATTGGCAAGGTCGGCCAGAATATGAGGACTCATGGACCACTCAAGAGGATCTACAATGCCTCGACCCAGACCTGCTAGAGCGTACTAGAGCCAGATTGACCCTTACTCGACAGGGTCTAGTTCCTCCCACCCCAGGAGAATTGGTGAGGACACCAGGTCTAGACAAAAATTGCAATGCACATCTTGATCTCTGATTCATGTATTGGCAAGTTTATCATTTTTAGTTGAGTCCTGAGTCACTTGAGTCCTGTAATAAAGTGAGTCATTGAGCTCATCAAGTCAATTGAGTCCTGTAATAAAGTCAATTAAGTCCATTTGTTTCAAGTCCAATCAAGTGAGTTTTGGTCCTGTAATTTTCATTCAAGTTAAGCTCAAGAAGGAGTCACCTGACACCCACTCAAGCCACCCCAGTTCATGCACCTGGGCCCCTACTTCATCCACCCTAGCCCATGCGCCTGGCCACACTCATGCCACCTAAGCCCACCAGCATTGGTGCCCCATCCCAAGCCCACCAGCATTGGCACACCTCCCAGTCCAAGTCCACAATGCATGGCACCTCCCAATCCAAGCCCCTGAAGAAGTGGCACCCTAGCGCAGCAAGCCCAGTAAGAGTTCAAACTCTAGCTCAGTCCAAGTCTATAAGAAAAGTCAAACCTCCCAGTCCAGCAAGAAGTCAAGTTTCCAAGTCCAACAAGGAGTTGATGTCCAAGTCCTACAAGGAGTTCAACATTCAAGTCCTACAAGGACTCTAGTCTCTTTATCCCACTCCAGCTTTGTACTCCAGCTTTAATTAGGAGACTGGGTGATTTATAAATACCCCCTCCCCCCCCCTCTTATAAGAATAACGATGAGTGATTGAATGAAATTATGAGTTTTTTCCATGCATTTATGCATTAATGCTCCATGAGGGAGAGGGTGTGAGGCCCAACTTTTCACTCCACAAGGAGGGCACATGAGGTGCAACCCAATCAACCAACCTTCTTTTAGTCTTACCTAATCCTAGTTTCCAACATCCTCCAAAACCCCCAAGGATGCCCACCAGCATCCTCCCATCTAGGCCACCCCTCCCATCTTCCCATTGGCCACCAACCCTAAAGCCCCAAGTGTTTTCCAAGTTCCAAACCACCAGCCCCAAGGTCCAGACATCCTCCATAACTCCAAGCCGCCCCTCCAGGATCCAGGCAATCATCCATCTTCCAGGCCACCAATCAGTCTCCAGTGCCCCTCCTGACTTTCTTTTCTCCCAACTCTCATTTTCACATTTTTCTATCTCCAGAAATCCTAACCCTTGATGTTTGTAGAATCCGTCCAGTGCCATGAACCTTAGAGAAACTCTTCCTTTTCCCCGAAACCAGCTAATAAAAAGCTAATGCATCCACGGGAACGAGGCTTCGTCATCCAAGCACTGATCCAGAGAGGTGTGATCCCTTCTACAATGAAAGAACATCATTGCTAGGTAAACTAACCTTCCCTTTTCTCTTTTTCTGACCTATTGAAAATTGAGCATGCCTTAATAGTGGTTTCTTAACCCTATGATCTTGTCTTTCTTTTGTTACTTTGCTAGATCTTGCTATGTGGATAGACTTAGTCCTTACATGAAAACCCTAATTTACTCTTAACCTTTTTCAAGATTCAAACCATCTAAAATATGAATTTCATTGCTCTCAAACCTGCAATTTCTTTATGCTAAACCCTAGCATGTTCATCCTGCATCACTGAAACTGGAGACGGTCCCCATACATCAATGTGAATTAGCTCCAATGGAGCTACACAGTGGGCTGAACTGCTACTGAAGTGGACCCTCCTCTACTTTCCCATCTAGCACGTCTCATAGACTTCTAAAATGTCACCAACCAGATCTGGAATTGATCCATGCTTGCTTAGTTCCTTCATCCCATGATCTCCCATGTGGCCCAAGTGGTAGTGCCATAATTTGTAGTCTCCTTATTGGTCTTGTGCTACCACTGCTATATCAGATTGCCCCATCACAACTGACCCATACATCCTATAAAGATTATTGTCCATCCTCCTGTCTCTCATCATGAACATGGCTCTATTAGAGATATTAAGTACTCCACTCCTAGCTCAACTACGAAAGTTGTAACCGCATTGCTCCAGGTAGCCCAGTGACACCAGATTTTTCTTTAGAATATGCTTGACATTGGTTAGTGTCCTCACGATCCCATCGAAAATCCTCACTCGTACACTCCCAATACCAGCAACATTGCATGAGTGATCATCTCCAAGTATCACACTTCCCTTATCGGTCTTGGTATAGGCCGAAAACGAAGATGGTTCAGGATATAATGATGAGAACAGGATGAATCCAGGGTCCATATATCTATATATAATCTATGATCATCTGATACCACCAAGAGGTCATCCTTTACCTCTTTATCAACCACAACACTTACCGAATTCGATCCTCCTG
The DNA here is from genome assembly GCA_021397845.1 of Areca catechu. Lineage (NCBI taxonomy): Eukaryota > Viridiplantae > Streptophyta > Magnoliopsida > Arecales > Arecaceae > Areca > Areca catechu. The sequence continues at coordinate 78,313,636 of CM038044.1, read as the reverse complement.
TGTCTCCCTTCTTGTTCTTCAACTAAGGATAATCCCATTGAAAGTGCCCAGTCTCATTGCACTTAAAGCACCTTGCATCTTTCCTGCTCTTGCTCTTCCTTCTAGACTTCGACCGTCCTCTCTACTTGGACCTCTCCCTTTCTCTTCGAGACCTTTTCCAAATGACCAAGCCCTCCTAGGGAACTCGTTCTTTGGTTAGCTTCTCCCTTTGCTCATTGGAACGTAGCACTGAGACCATGTCTTTATACTCCAGGGTCTCCTTAACATACAATAGCGTAGTAACCAAAGCATCAAGGAAGGGGGCAGTGAGCATAGCAGCAGCAAGGACTTGTCCTCCTGCTTGAACTTGATCCCAATATTCAGCAACTCATTGCACATCTGGTTGAATTCCTGAATGTGATCTACTATGTTTCTGCCTTCTTGCATCGGAAGGCTTTAGAGCCACTTCTTTAGCATCACTTGTTGCACATGTTCTTCCCTATGTAGAGCCTATGCAACTTTGACCAAAGACCTTTTAAAGTCCTCTCCCCTATCACAAAATAGAGAGCCACATCCACCAAGCACCATCTGATCATTGCACAGTCCTTCCTCTCTATGGACATCCATTGCTTCTCTAACACCTCGTCAGGCTTTTCCTCCAAAGCCTGATCCAGTTCCAACTGGACAAGGAGATCTTCAACCTGAACTTTTCACATGGAAAAGTTTCTTTTCCCATCAAACTTCTCAAAATCCATCTTTGTGCTGGTACTCATAGCTGGATCCTAGCCAAACATATAATAATTAAAAAATACCATAGGATTGAGAAGTACCTTGACAGGCCCTTGCTAAAATTTCAACAATTGAAGATTAGCAACTTCTAGCATCTCCCACGAACTCCATGCAACTCAGGCTCTGATACCACTTGTTGGAGGATGTTTCCAAGTATGTGAACAACCTTCTACCAGCAACCAACCTCAGAAACTTATATTGGAAGCGATAGCAATAGGGGATTGAAGCAATTAGCCTAGAAGGGATTTAGCCTTCTTGTGTATAAATGTCCTAACTTGTTCAGAGTGCCCCAAACATTCTAGATATGATATGGATGTGAAACCACCTCTCTTGGGACCTCCAACTAGCAAGGATTCAACCCTCCAAATCTCATGATCGTACTTTAAAAGGGTAGAGAGAGGGATGACTCCAAAGAGGCAAGGTGCTAGGTTTCCTACTTGTACTAGGAGTCCCTAGGCACTAAGGAATTCTTTCCTTCCTAGGGTATGGTGGCTTGGATGCTGATATTTCCTTGATAGAGAGTGACAAACCAAAGGAGAAATGAGGGAGGAGGAAGATAGATATCAGGGAAAAAAGTTTATTTCATTATGACGGCTCTAATCAGCCCCATATACAAAGTATATATATTCTAAGTCACCATGACCTAACCCTAAAACTCCTATAGGCCAACTTAATACATAATTGAGTTTTCCAAGCCCGAGTACACCCTTGACTCTGTCCAATCAGACATACCTAGGACTCAAAACCAGTCCAATACAAGTTAGCCCCTTGAGGCCCAATTCTCCTGAACCTTAAGACCCGAAAGGCTAACAGCCATTCATCCTAGGGCCTAAACTAGCCCTAGAAATTCCATGACAGCATCATGTCATTGGACCTTGGCCATAGGCTTGGTCCCGTGAGCCTTGGAAGCACCACATGAGATCCAATGCATGCTATAGATCTAATCTACAAATATAAATAGGATCGAAACCCATACCTCATCACAGATTGATGAACACTACTTTTGATGGATCATGGTAGAAGGTCTAGACATCGACTCGTAGCCACACAGGATGTCCAACCTCTAAGAAAGGTCCACAGAAAGTCTCGAGAAATCAACTTGCTTAGAGTGCTAGCTCCGTGTGAAGGCTATGGATGGCTGATATGAAAAACTTCCTTCAAATTTCTTTCAAGTCCTCCAAAAGATAAAAAGATGGAGGATGAGGAGAACAAGCTCGAGGAAGAAACAAAATCCCAAAACCAATTTTTTCTTATTTTGTCTTCTTCCTTTCTTTCTTTCTTTTCTTTTCTCCCTAACACCAAGAAAGAAGTCCCCACGCCTAACTAGTTTTCACGCCCACTCCCTTGATCTTTTCCATGGTATTTTTTCTTGGTTTTTCATGGTAAATGCCCTTCTTAGTTATTTTACAACCCCAGCAAAAACCATCTAAAATAGGCATAAAGAAAAGGATTAGGATAGGATTAAAGAATATAATTTTACTAGAACTAAATGTTTGATTCCAAATAAAACTCATCCAATTTAAATTCAAATCAATTCAAACAAATTCTTAAATTTATCTAAACCTATCCTAACCCAAAATAGATTAAGATAAGGCATCAAATCACATTTTACATGGAGAAATCTAAACCAAAAAATCATGAAGAAAGAAGGAGGCACAAGATCCAGTTTTGACTCGGTCAAACTAGATACAAAACTATATTAAAACTCTTTTTAAAAGTTATCCTAGCTTAATCCTAAATAGAATGCATAAGGGGAAGGTGCTAATCTCATTTTGGCTTGGACAATATACACGCAAAAAATGATTTTGGGTGTGGAGAAACAAGTGGTGTAAGGGAAAAATATGTTTCTTAGTTTGACTTGGACAAACTTAATTTTAATCCCAAGTTAATTTGGTTTGACCAATTCAAATAGCTTGAACCCAATCTAATTAGTCTCTAATTAAACTTAATTAATCAAAAAATTAATCAAGTCCCAATCCGAATTAAATCAAGTTCAAATTTTCCTAGGATTAGGTCATCAAATAACCTAATCGAGTGAAATATAATTGAACCAAATTCAAATAGATTTGATCAAACCTTGTTACTCAATAAATTAATCCAATTAGCAATCCAATTATTAATTAATTTTTTAATATTAATTAATTATTAATTATTTATTTAAAACTTTTGTATATGATAAATTATTAGTCATATTTATAATTTTACCACTAAATAATTTTCAATTATCAATTAGCCATCATGATCAATTAGAAACTTCTATTGTATGTGACCTTCTAGTTTCAAACCCTAAGTCGATAGTTCAAAAATGATTTCTTGAAATAATCGATGTGACCACCTAGCAATGGTGCCCGATGTCAGGATAGGTCGAATGATGGAAAAGCAACATTCAAGAACCCAGACTATGGTTACTGTATAATTTATCCCTTTGACCTAATTCTTAGGATAAATTCAAAGTCTACTGCCAACTCTAAATAAGAGCATTCGAATGAGACTCAATCTACTAAATCCTTTGACTCTTTACTAGGATTACCCAGGCCTAGGTTTTGCTAAATTGAAATACTATCGAGTATTTACTCCAGCAACTTGAAGTGATCAATCCCTCTTGACTCAATGCCGACTTAACAAGTACTTGACTACACCCAGAATCTTCTATCACTGGATTAGAAATTCAAGTAGTCTGGCACCAAAGTACGGTGAGTTAAGTGCCAAGTCACCATGATAGTCTTAGGTCAAAGGGATAATTATATCCATACCCTTTTTACAAGATACTCTTGACAGTAGAGTACTCGATAGAGTTGACACTTTTAGTGAGATGTACTCTTACACTCACCTGCATGCCATACCAGTGTCTCCACACTCCTTGATTAAGAGGACAACCAACCTATATGGTACACAATGATCTATTCTTGATAAATGTCATCCTAGGTAATATTGTATCATTTGACCGTGAACCATTTTAAGAACCACTCAATAAATCTTTTTTTATCGAATCAATGTAATTCTATGTATTTCAACATATTAGAGTTCATAGGAAGATAATGAGAAAAGATGTTGAGCTACCAGAAATAATATTTATTTTATTAATAATTCATATATATTTGTAACATAGGTCAACCATCTACAATTCAGATGATTGACTTTAGAATACTTTTTCCAATAACTCTTTCTTGGACTTGAACCAATCGAAATAGTATCGTATACCCATCTTCCACTTGTGATCATCCAACTCTTTTATTCTAAGGGTTTTACTAAATGGGTTGGCTAAGTTCTTCTTTTCGTCGATCTTCTATAGATCAATGTCACCTCATTCCATAATCTCCTAGTCAAGGTATTAATGATGAAGAACATGCTTGGTCTACTGATGTGCCTTCAGTTCCTTTGCTTGAGAATGGCTCTAATTCTATCACATTGTAGAACAACTAGACCATGAATGGAGGGTGCCACTCCAAGCTCAGTGATGAACTTTTGCAATCACATAACTTTCTTTGTAGTATTAGATACCATAATGTACTCTGCCTCAGATATGAAATCAGCCACAATATGCTACATGAAACTTTTTTAGCAAACATCTCCTCCGTTAAGGATAAAGACATAACCCAACATCCTTAATTCCTTTTAGTACCCTATAAATGTAAACCTATTAGACCTAGGCCCAAGCTTATCTATTTTCAATCATTTAACAAAAGCTAGACATCCCCAAACCTAAAGGTGTAAGAGTACCAGCTTATGCCCAATCCATATTTCATATGGCATTTTATCTACATACTTGCTAAGAACTCTATTTAGAATGCAACAAGTTGACTCTAGTGCATATCCCTGGAAAAAGATAGGTAGACTCATAAACCCCATCATGGATCAAACCATATCTAATGGGTTCTGTTACCCCCAAGATTGTCGTGGCCTGCAGCTTCGACGCAACGGGCGGATCCCCATCACCGGGGGGCTAGGTCCTCCTCTCTCCCGGTCAGCTACTAGATTCGTTGGCCTGCAAAATAGAGGAGACCCGGGCCATAGATTCTGGTGAGGACACTCCAATGATCAAGTTAGTGGGATGATCGAGTGGAATAGAACTGCTGAGGCGGAGAGCTTAGGGGACTCTCTCGCCTCAGGGGGTGAGAAGATAGTAATGTTCAAATAGTAGAAAGAAAGAATGGAGAGCGGGGAGCGGGGATCGGGGAGGTTCTCCGATCGATCCCTTGGCTACTGAGTTTTCAGTTGCTTGTTACCTCTCCCCGCTCCTCTCGCTTACTTACCTCTCTTACCTTTTCTCTTTTCTCCTTTGTCCCATCCATGGTGGTCCAGAGCCCTCTCGGGGGCTTTGTCTTGGTGTCCTTTTGAGGGTTCCATGCCCCTTTTTATTTTTTTTTTGGGCACCGAGCCATGGTGTGGCACTCTTATTTCAGGAGGGACCGTCGATGTGTTGCAGGGCCTGGGACCATGGCAGGATCCTCCTTCTTGGAAAACTCTGGGTCTTGCATCATGTGGGTCAACATCCTCAAGTCGTACAGTGGTGGACGTGATGGCACATTATAGGGCCTCGGGCTTGGTAGAACTCACCTTATGTAGAGCATGCCGGTGGCATGTTGCAGAGCTTGAACTAATGGCAGGGCATGCGCCACTTCCCCGGAGGTTGTCGATGGACAAGGACTTCATGCCGTGGTTTGAATTTCTATTGATCTTTCCCTCCTTCATCATTAGCGAGAATTCTAACCCATGCATGGCAGGGAGAAACCTCCCTTCGGGGGGCCCACCCTTGGTAGCATGACCACAACCCTGTCTAGGAGCTGACCTCAAACGGAGGGCTCACCTTATGAGCACAACTCCGGCTGGGAGCTGACCTTGGTAGGAGGGCTCACCTTGGCAACATGAGCATGACCCCGGTCAGGAACTGACCTCAGATGGAGGGCTTACCTAATGAGAATGACCCTGGCTGGGAGCTGACCTCGGCAGGAGGGCTCGCCTTGGCAGCAAGAGCGTGACCCCAACCGGGAGCTGACCTTAGATAGAGGGCTCGCCCCATACGCACAACTCCGGTTGGGAGCTAACCTCGACAGGAGGGCTTGCCCTAGGCAGCACGAGCATGATCCTGACCGGGAGCTGACCTCAAATGGAGGGCTCAACCCATGAGCTCGACTCTAGCTGGGAGTTGACTTCGTTAGTAGGGCTCTCCTTGGCAACATGAGCATGACCCCAGCTAGGAGCTAACCTCAGATGGAGGGCTTGCCCTATGAGCATGACTTCAATTGGGAGTTGACCTTGGCAGAAGGGCTCACCTTGGTAGCATAAGTGTGACCCTAGCTTGGAGTTGACCTTAGACGGAGGGCTCGCCCTATGAGCACGAACCGGCTGGGAACTGACCTCGATAGGATGGCTCGCCTTGGCCCCTTATCGGGCTGCCACGTCTAGGTGATGGGCTCTTGCCAGCATGGCCACCAATAGGCTCCATGTCAGTGGAGGTGCTACATCAAATGCCCCCCACTCCCTAGCCTAGAAGACGAAACAGTGCTTTGGGCAAAGAGAGTAATGATCATGCTGACGTGGAGAGGTGCACCTACTATGCCATCAATACCTCAAATGCCTGTGCCCTGGAGACCGGACCTCCACTGCCATTGTCGCCCTTCTTTAAAATGTTGCCCTTCTTTAAAAGGGATCGTAAATGTCTCATGCAGATTAGAGTGACTACCCCGCGAACCTAAGCATTAGGGCCACCCAATGCCATTGCTTGGCACCTCCTGGTTGGCTAGGGATTCAAAGAGGTGCATGCCTTTAGGTAAAACGAGGTGACATGGGTGGCAAACTTTATTGTGAAGGACCTCCCTCCTTGCCTTTTTAAAGGACCTTCAGGTGCAAGGGACCAAGTTTTTGCAGAGCCTTCTTTCTTCCTACTTCTTTCTCGTTGAGTGTCAATGAGGCGAGGCCATCACCCGGACATGGGGTGGAACAAATCTCAGGCCCAGGCCATTGGTCTCGAGAGCTCATGGGCTAGATAATGACCCTTCAGGGAGTGCCGATCGGCATTATGGGCCAGATAACGACCCTTTAGGAGGGACCGACTGGCATCCTGGTGGGGATGTCTGGTCTTGGAGAAGGCATCCATCGAGCTCGACATCACCCCCAGGAAGAAAGAGGAGAAGGGGGAGAGCCCTAGGGGGCGGCGAAGAGGGTGGACACAGTCGTGGTCACTATGGAGAGGGCCATGGCCACCCATGGCACTGATGGTGGTGGCTTAACAAGAAGCCACTGATGCTACCCTTGAAATCACGAGATTGGTGACCTCCATGGATGGGGTGGCTGATGCGGCACTGGACCCTTGTTATGGGGGATACAGGAGAAGGAGAGTGCCTACCTTCTCGGGTAAGAGGGACTGGAATGTCTCTGGCCAGTCCTGCCTGCACCTTTGGTGCCCTAGGGCAGGTTCACTCTAGAACAGGATAACCCCGGTGCTCAGGGTGCACCGGGCCCGAGTGTAGAGTCCAGAGCTAGAGAGGATCCATCGATTGGTCGGGCCACCTTTTTCTCTCTTCATTTTTTAACTGGGACTCTCTCACGCGTCCTTCTTTCCTTTGTAACTTAGATTTTTGAGGGATTTCCCGGCTTGCCTGGAACCTTGATAGGATGTAAGAGAAGACATAGCAATGCAAAGATCCTTTCTTTATGGCTACTATTCTTCTCCCTCTCTTTTCTCCCCTTTTCTCTCCCCCTTTTTTTGGGTCTTGTATCGGTTATATGGCTTCCCAGGCCATCGGGAGCTCTTTTTCGATGTGAACGATGTCCCAATTAGTACAACTTTTCCTTTCCCCTCAACTAGAATGCCTACTATTTTTTGCTTTTCTTTGTCTTTTGCTTCTTTGAGTCATCGTGTCAAGTGGATAGACTTTCATAGTCACCATGAGCCCACCCCCCCGGCCTCCCCCGCCATCCACCGGCCATTCCCGGTGCCCGGGAGGTCTCCCACGACTGTGGGAGACCAAACGGCACGCTCGGCATGCCGTGCCAGACCATGTGTCGCCTCGCCTGCGGCCGCCGCTGGCTGTCCGCCGCCCACCGGCCCCGTCCGTCGCCAGCTTTTCGATCACCGACCGTGTGCTCCGTCGGACGATCCATCCTCCGCACAGCCATAATTGGAGTTGCACGGATTTCAGAGCAGCTCAATTTTCAGAGTTGCATGCTTTCTGGAGCAGATCATCAAGTTGACATGCTTTTTAAAGCAAATCAACACCACTTTTGATGCAACACGAATTTTGATGTAATTTATTTTCCTTTTTTAGTTTTCTTAGAGGCTAAGAAACTAAGGGTTTTGGTTTTTCTATATAAAGGCCCCCTCTCCCCCTGTAATAATCAGAGAGAGATTTTAAATTGATTTTTGTGTTGGTTCCGGTTCTAGTTCTAGGCTGAGGCCCATTTTCCTTCGTTCCCTGCTGTGTGCATTATGGGTTCGATGAGCACCCTAGTTATCCCCTATCTCGTCTTCTTTATCCCCTCGTGTCCTTCGAGAGTCATCCTAGCGCATCTATGTGAGAGCCCTGCTGTGTGCATTATGGGTTCGATGGGAGCTCAAGGTAGCTGGTGCTGTGACCCCTTCGGGAGGGTAGCTTTATGCTCAGGGTAGCTGGTGCTGTGATCCCTCGGGAGGATAGCTTTAGGCTTTGACCCCTGACTTTCTGTGTGTGTCCCCCGCTAGAGTGAGTCTCAAGGCCATGAGTTCCACTTCCCAGTCCCCCATCTTCATCCTTCCTTCGCCACATCCACCAGAAAAGTTGAAAACAAAAGAGATCAGCTGCCTTAGGATTTTAGTAGTATGCCCTAGTCCCGGGAGGCTTCTTAGCCCTCCCACGGTCCTAGTTTTTTTAGTTGTTTCCCTATTTTCCAAATAATCAAGTTATATCGATTTTTCGTCCCGCATCAATTTTGGTATCAAAGCGAGTTGTGGATTAGGGTGTGCTCCATTTTTTTGAACTCGACAGAGTCGAGTTCTTCGCGGTCGAGGAGAATGATGGGGATCCAGGGCAGGTCAGGGTATTTTTCTATTTTTTCTTATTTTCTCAGAATTTTTTTATTTTTCCTATCCCGCTAACGCTATTTTGGTTTTGTTCTCGGTTTATCCCAGAGTTATCCCAACTTTATTCCATCTCCTGCAACTTCTCCCGTGAGTATTTTTTAAAAGTTCTGAACCCTAGCCCACCGCCCCTCCGGCCTCAGATCCAAGCCGCCCGACCCCCGGCCGCCCCCGCTGCATCGCCATCGAAGCTCGCCAGCCCCCGCCCTCGCCGGAGAAGCTGCTGCCGCCATCGCCCATGCTCGTGGGAAGACGAACAGATGCGGGAGGCATCTGTCCGGCCATGCACCGCCGCCGCCGTTTGCCACCACCGGCCTGCACCGGTAGCCTGTCCGCCATCCACCGGACCCCGCCCGGCCGCTGGAGCGCTCCGCCGGTGACTTGGGCCCCATGCCCATAGGAAGCCTAAGCAGCACGGTGCCGTGCCGCCATTGCGTGCCGCCCTTGCACCGCCGCCCGCCTGTGCCGTCGCCCGCTTACCACCGCTCGCCATCGATCCGCTGCCCGTTTGGCTGCTGGAGGATAGCTGGTGCATGGGAGGTCTCCCACGGCCATGGGAGACCAAACGACATGCTGGGCGTGCCGTGCCAGACCATGTGCCACCTCGCCTACGGCCATCGCCGGCCGTCCACCGCTTGTCACCCGCCAGCCTCGTCCACCGCCTGCTTCCCAGTCGCTGACCGTGTGCTCCGTTGGGAGTTCGATCCTCCGCACGGCCATGAGACGGAGTTGCACAGATTTTAGAGTAGCCCATATTTCAGAGCAGCACGCTCTATGGAGCAGATTATCAAGCCGACATGCTCCTTAGAGCAGATCAGCACTATTTTTGTTTCAACACAAATTTTGATGTAATTTATTTTCATTTTTTAGTTTTCTTAGAGGCTAAGAAACTGAGGGTTTTGGTTTTTATATATAAAGGCCCCCTCTCCCCTGTAATAGAGAGAGATTTTTGATATAGATTTTTGGGTTTGTTCCAGTTCTGGTTCTGGGTTGAGGCCCACTTTCCTTCGTTCCCTGCTGTGTGCATTATGGATTCGATGAGGGGTGTGAGGCGTTCCCTGCTATATGCATTATGGGTTCGATGAGCACCCTAGTTATCCCCTATCTCGCTTCTTTATCCCCTCGTGTCCTTCGAGTGTCATCCTAGCGCATCTATGTGAGAGCCCTCCTGTGTGCATTATGGGTTCGATGAGAGCTCAGGGTAGTTGGTGCTGTGACCCCTTCGGGAGGGTAGATTTATGCTCGGGGTAGTTGGTGCTGTGACCCCTTCGGGAGGGTAGCTTTATGCTCAAGGTTGCTGGTGCTGTGACCCCTTCGGGTGGGTAGCTTTATGCTCATGGTAGCTGGTGCTATGATCCCTCGGGAGGGTAGCTTTAGGCTTTGACCCCTGACTTTCTGTGTGCGTCCCCCGCTAAAGTGAGTATCAGGGCCATGAGTTCCACTTCCCGGTCCCCCATCTTCATCCTTCCTTCGCCACATCCATCCAAAAAATTAAAAACAAAAGAGATCAGCTGTCTTAGAATTTTAGAGTCATTATGCCCTAGTCCCGGGAGGCTTCTTAGCCCTCCCATGGTCCTAGTTTGTTTAGTTGTTTCCCTGTTTTCCAAATAACCAGGTTACATCGATTGTTCGTCCCGCATCAATTTTGGTATCAGAGCGTAATGCAGAACAAATAAAGGGATGCGATGCGGAAGTAAATTAAGATTAACTAATTTTTTTGTTGTTTTTATAGGTTTGTAGAAGTTGGCTTCAAATCAAAGAAAAGTTAACCTAACATTGAAAGATACTAATATGATAATTGAAAAAACAATTTTAAGGAAACTAAATTATCAGAGTAGTTCAGAAGCAACGGATCGCTGGGGGTTGAGAAACTCCCAGACCTAGGGTTTCGCTCCGAACTTTCAACAGAACAGAAATAAAGAGAAGAGATGGTTTACCTAACCAGACAATGATCTTCACAGATTTTGGTGGAAGAACTCTCCCGAGCAGATTGTTGGATCCTCGGATTCAGATATCTTCGCAATGGATCCTCCAATACTGGTCCTTTGGCGGGTTGGCTTCTCCTGAACTCAAGATCTAGAAGAGAAGAAAAACAATTGATGGAATCAGAGAGTCAAGGGAAAAATTTACCAGGTTGATGAACTTGAAGATTGAAATTGCTGAAAACTGGATTCTCCTAGAAGCTGATGTGATTTTCCTTGGAACTTGCTCTGGATCTGAAGTAGCCGGACTGGATCTGGATGAAGGTGGACGGCCTGGACTTGTAGAGAGAGAGAGGCCGTGGGAGATGGAAGGAGCTAGGGTTCGATGGATTAAAAATAATGAAGGGCGGCTAGGATTTTGGATTTTTAAGTGGCTAACCTAGGGTTTTGGATAAAGATGGAGATCTCTCACCTCCTCAAGGCTCCAATGGAACCCGGATTACCCCCTCACGGAGCTCAACACTTAGAATAGTGTGGAAGAAGAGAAACCTAGGTTACTCAACACAAGAGAATAGCAAAAATAATTTTTTCTTCATTGATTTCTTAAAGTTACAAAGAGGGGTCTATTATATAGACCTAAAATTTTCTCCAAGCTTGTACAAATTCCCATGTGGGACTAAACTCCTCCAACCTCTAGATTAGGTAGAAAATCTCCTCTCTTGGCCGACCAAGAGTTCAAAAAAATTTGGGACGGCCATAAAGGAATTTTTTTTTGGAATTTTTATGGCGCCTCCTTTGGAGTTGGATTTGGATTTGGAGTCCTCTTCTTCTTATGGCATTTCTTCTTTTCTTCCACTCCAAGTTAAGCTCTTTGATTTTGATTTGAACTTGAATTGGATGTCCTTCTTTGATTTTTTCTCCAAGAGAAGTCTTTTCCTTCTTTGCTTAGACAAAATTGGAAGGTATGGGCGCCTCCTTTAAATTAGCTTTCAATTTGATTTTTTTCTTCTTTGGATGTGGGGACCATGACACTGGGATGCCTCTGTGGCGCCTCCTGGACTCTGGCGTGTGCTCGGAGTGTGGCTGGGCGTGTGGCTTGGAGTGTGGCCTCCACTTGCTTGAACCTTGATTTGATTGGAAGACAAATGTGGCACCATTTTGGACCAAATTGAAACCACATCGGGACTTGCATCGAGTCAACATGACTCAACAAAATTTAAATGGTGACTCAAGAAATAAATAAACTGGTTGACCAGGTCAACCTTTATTACAAACCCTAATTTCTCGGGCAATGTCAATCAGAGATCCAAATGGAGCTCTGAAGTCTTCTTCTGAGTCTGGTGCCCGCACCAATTCTCCCAGGGTGGGAGGAACTCGACCCTGTCGAGTAAGGCTCAAGTTGGCTCTGGTATCTCTCCAAGAGGTCTGGGTCCAATTCTTGTAATTCTTCTCGGGAGATCCAAGAGTCATCAGAATCTGGCCTTCCTTGCCAGCGGACAAGGTACCTTTGGTATCCTTGATTACGATTAGAGATAACCTGATCATCCAGGATCTTTTCAATCTGCTCTTTCCTCACAGGCCAGTTTGTTAGTGGACACACAGGGTCGGGATCACTCTCAATGATAGGGTTAGGCTCAAAAGGCTCACTAGGAATCACAGCTGGCTCCCTGTACTCTACTAAGTCTGTAATGTTGAAAGTAGAACTAATGCCTAGTTCTGGAGGCAACTCGAGCACATAGGCATTGGATCCTACTCTCTTTACCACTCTAAATGGTCCAGCTCCCCTAGCATGTAACTTTCTAACGGTTCCAGGAGAAAACCGTTCAGGCCTTAACCTAATCATCACATAGTCTCCCTCAACAAAAGAATTGACTCGCCTTTGAGTATCAGCCAACTTCTTATAAGTTTCATTACTTAAATTTATTTTGGCATGAATTTCTTTATGCAAGTCTTTTACATGCTGTGCAAAATTCTCAGCAGATTCGGAGACTCGAGTGTGGACAGGTAAAGGGACTAGGTCAAGAGGTGTGTGAGGTTTGTACCCATGTACAATTTCAAATGGACTCTTACCCGTAGACCTATTGACCGAGTCATTGTACGCAAATTCTGCCCTTGGTAGGTATAAATCCCAATTTCTGGTGTTTTCACCAACAAGACATCTCAGCAGATTTCCTAGGCTACGGTTCACTACTTCAGTTTGGCCATCAGTTTGGGGATGATAGGCAGTTGAAAACTTAAGTTTTGTCCCTAACTTATGCCAAAGGGTCTTCCAAAAGTAACTGGTGAACCGGACATCCCTATCTGAAACGATTGTCTTAGGTAGGCCATGGAGTCTAACTATCTCATTGAAGAAAAGTGTGGCTACCTTAGACACATCAAAGGTTTGGGAACAAGGCAAGAAGTGGGCCATTTTAGAGAATCGGTCGACTACGACACAGATAGAATCATGTCTCCTCTGGGTCTTAGGTAAACCTAACACAAAATCCATACTCACATCTTGCCAAGGACGATCTGGGACAGGGAGTGGGGTATAAAGGCCAGTGTTTTGTTTTCGCTGTTTGGCAACAACGCAGGTTCGACATCTAGCTACAATATTAGCTACATCCCTTTTCAAGCTAGGCCAGAAAAAGTGGTCTTCAATAGCTAGAATGGTCTTGTCTTTTCCAAAATGGCCGGCTAAACCTCCAGCATGGATTTCCCAAATCAAAAATTCCCTAAGAGAAGTTCTAGGGATGCAAAGCCTATTTTTGAAGAACAAAAAACCATCTACAAGGGTATAATCCTGGTGATTACTAGATGGTCCTTGAACTAGATCCTGATACACAGTTGTGAAATCCGGACAAGACTCATATTTCTCTTTGATTTGCTCAAACCCTATGACCTCAGTTCTAACAGAAGTTAATAACAGAGATCGGCGACTATGGGCATCAGCTACCTTATTCTCAACTCCAGCCTTATGTTTCAGGACAAAAGTATAGGACTGGATATATTCTACCCACTTAGCATGCCTAGGGTTAAGCTTCTTTTGGGAGTTCAGAAATCTAAGAGCCTCATGGTCCGAAAATAGTACAAATTCCTGCGGTAGCAAATAATGTCTCCAGTAACGCAAAGCTTGCACCACCGCATAAAATTCCTTATCATAGGTAGAATACCTAAGCTTAGCATCATTAAGTTTTTCACTAAAGAATGCTATGGGATGATTCTCTTGGCTTAGGACTCGACCTATTCCTACATCTGAAGCATCACAGGCAACCTCAAATACTTTAGAAAAATCGGGTAATCTCAGAATGGGTGCCTGGGTCATTTTATCCTTAAGATCTAGGAAGGCTTTATGGGCTGACTTAGTCCAATGAAATTCTCCCTTCCTAATACAATCAGTGATAGGAGCAGCTAAAGTACTAAACCCCTTGATGAATCGCCTATAGAAGGTAGCCAAGCCGTGGAAACTTCTAACTTCATGCACATTGGTTGGCTCTGGCCAGTCTACTATGGACCTAATTTTCTCAGGATCGGACGCCACGCCGTCAGGGGTTACTACAAAACCAAGAAAGATAACTCTACTAGTCATGAATTCACACTTCTTAAGATTACCGTAGAGTCTCTCATTCCTCAAAACTTGGCAGACTGCTCTAAGGTGGCCTAGGTGATCTGCTGGGGTCTTACTATAGATCAGGATGTCATCAAAATAGACCACCACAAATTTTCCTATGAAAGCTCTAAGTACCTGGGTCATAATTCTCATGAAAGTACTAGGGGCATTGGACAACCCAAAAGGCATAACAACCCATTCATAAAGACCATCCTTAGTTTTGAAAGCAGTTTTCCATTCATCCCCGGGTCTAATCCTAACCTGATGATAGCCGCTTTTGAGATCAATCTTAGAAAAAACCATTGCACCAGCCATCATATCAAGCATGTCATCTAGTCTAGGGATGGGAAACCTATATTTGATTGTAATTTTATTGATGGCACGACTGTCAACACACATCCTCCACGTGCCATCTTTCTTTGGGGTCAGTAAGGCTGGGACTGCACAAGTGCTAAGACTTTCTCTAATAAAACCCTTCCTCAATAATTCTCCAACCTGCTTTTGCAGTTCTTCATGCTCAGATGGATTCATCCTGTAATGGGGCATGTTGGGCAAAGTCTCTCCTGGGATTAGATCTATGGCATGCTGGATATCCCTAAGAGGTGGAAGGTGGTCTCGCAAATCCTCGGGAAAGACATCCTCAAATTCTTTTAACACAGGTTTAACTTCTTAAGGAGGCTCTGAGGGTTCCGAAGTTCTAAGTTCCTTAGCAGTCAACATCCAGATGGGTGAACCACTATGAATTTCTTGTTCTAGATCCTTAGCACTGATTAGGTTCACTCCAGTTTTCATCTCCTTAACCTTACCAGCTCCTTTAGTTACCTTGTCCTTAGGGGGAACTGAATGGATCGTAATCTTCTTCCCATTGAAACTAAAGACACAGGTATTGGATTTTCCTAAGAGGGTGGCATCATGATCATACAACCAAGGTCTTCCGAGAATTATACTGCTCACCCCCATGGGTAAGACATCGCACCAAATCTTTTCGTGATAAGATTGCATTTGGATTTGGACTTGACATCTAGACTGGATGGGTATGGAGGTAGAATCTATCCAAGAAACCTTATAGGGGTTGGGATGGGGAACTGGGATTAAGCCTAACATCTTGACAGTGCTAGTAGAGATGGCATTTACACAGCTCCCACTATCTATGATGATCTTACATACCTTATCCCCTAATTTAAGAAAAGTCTGTAGGATGTTAGTCCTACGCCAATCCTCTTGAACTAGATTCTGGGATAGGATGCATCTTACAACTCCTAATTGGTCAGATTCATTGGGTTCCTCCTCTCCTTCATACTCCTCAACCAAATTCATTCCGGCCTCATAAACTTCTTCTTCAAATTCCTCACTGGGCTCGGAATTATCATTCTCTCCCTCTTCTATGTAAAGGGATCTCCGTGGGCACTGGCTAGCAACATGACCTACCTTATGACACTTGAAACAGGCTATGGCAGTACACTGACTGGAAATGTGACCTGGTTTCTGACACTTAAAACAGGTGATATTTGAACTAGGGGTTCTCTGGGTGTCAGGTGCCTTACCTTTGTCCATGGGCCTAGGGGTAGAAGTACCCTGAAAAGGTTTACTAGGGATAACTTGGCTAGGTCCATTCCTTGGGATTGGGGCACTAACCCTAGAAGGTATAGGTCCTCTCTGAAATTTCTCAGTGTTCAGTGCAATCTGGTAGGCTTGGTCTAGATCAGTAACCTCTATCAGAAATAGTTCTCTCTTGATATCTTCCCTCAGTCCAGCCCTAAATCTAGACAAAGTGACTTCGTGGGCTTCACTCAAATCACATCTCATTAGGTATTCATCAAAAGTAGCTATATAGTCTGAGACAGATCGGTTTCCTTGTTTCAGGTTTTGCCATTGGTCTAACAGGTTTTGCTGGTATGAAATGGGTAGGTATTTATCTCTCAGTTTTTCTTTCATACCCTGCCAAGTGGTTATGGGCTCAACATTCCATCTCCTAGTGGTTAGCTCAATGTTCCCCCAGTATAACCTAGCTTGACATACTAATTTCATCTTGGCAAACTTGTATTTCCTCTCCTCAGACATAGCATACCACTCAAAGTATTGATCCATCTCACCCTCCCAATCAGAATACACCTTAGGGTTCAGACTACCATCAAAAGTGGGTGCATCTAATTTGATGTTCCTGATGAACCTATCATCTCTATCTTCAGGCTCTGGGTCAGGCCTCCTATGATTAGGTTCAGGATCTCTATATAAAGGCCTTCTAGGCTCCTGATGTAGGTGAGGTTGAGGCACATTAAAATTGGGGTCAGGAGTCCAATTCCGATGTCTAGGTTCTTCAAGTACTTGGACTCGGTCCCTAAGTTGGGTAAGATCCTCATGAATTTGTGCGCTAAACTGGGCCACAGTGTTTGTGATATCCTGATTCATTTTAGCCATACTTTCAGTAAGAGTTCTGATCATGGCCTCTAAATCAGGTTGGGTTTGACCAGGTTGATATGGCACTCCGTTTCTGGTAGACATGATGATTCAAGCAAGCACACAAAATGAGACTAGACTAAATCGACTACTGGATCACTAGACCTAGAGTCCAAACTAGATGCCCAATCAGAGTGGCAAGCTAGCCTATAGTAACTCAGGACTCAGCCAGGCAGGTGTAAGGGGAGTGTTAGGTCCCTGATTGCCAATCCTAGACACCAATCAGTGATTGGCCAGGTAGGCGGACCAGCACACAAGCCCTTCGGGAATGGATCCCTGAACCACCGTTCTAGACACTGAGTGCTAAGCACACACAGAATAACTCGACAAACTGACTCAACACTAGCCTAGACCCGACCAATTGGTGTCCCTAGCCCACTAGGGCAAATTAGGTCTAACTGATTTTAAATTAGGTCTAGGTTCGAATGATTGGATGGTGGTTTTGGGCTAAGGAGAGGTAATCAACTCCTCCCCTTATCTTAGATGCTCAATTGCCCTTAAGTAAATTATGAGATGATCACTCCAAAAAGAATTGAATTGCAGAACATAAAAAAAATAGAGTTTCTGTATTTTAATGCTCAAAATTTTTACCGAAACCAATAAATCACAGGAAAATTATTGAAAATAGGTTCTATTATACTGGTTTCAACGAAGCAAAAATCATGCAATTAGGAGTTTCATGCAGGGAGAAATAATTCAGACAACAGAGCAATTACGGGCTGCAACTAGATTGTCTTCCCCGTTTATAATCCCTGCTACGAAGTTATAACCCAATGGATCCGCTACACGCCCTAGGAACACCCCGTGGAATGGGAGGAGGAGGCTTGCACCTCGCTTAGTTCCTAGGACCGGACGTCCTGGGGAGTCTACTTCGAGCAGACAAAATAAAAAGAGAAAACAATCAAAACAAGCAAGCAAGCAAATCAGAAACCCTAGACTGGGCTCTGATATCAAAAATGATGCAAAACAAATAAAGGGATGCGATGCGGAAGTAAATTAAGATTAACTAATTTTTTTGTTGTTTTTATATGTTTGTAGAAGTTGGCTTCAAATCAAAGGAAAGTTAACCTAACATTGAAAGATACTAATATGATAATTGAAAGCACAATTTTAAGGAAACTAAATTATCAGAGTAGTTCAGAAGCAACGGATCACTGGGGGTTGAGAAACTCCCAGACCTAGGGTTTCGCTCCGAACTTTCAACAGAACAGAAATAAAGAGAAGAGATGGTTTACCTAACCAGACAATGATCTTCACAGATTTTGGTGGAAGAACTCTCCCGAGCAGATTGTTGGATCCTCGGATTCAGATATCTTCGCAATGGATCCTCCAATACTGGTCCTTTGGCGGGTTGGCTTCTCCTGAACTCAAGATCTGGAAGAGAAGAAAAATAATTGATGGAATCAGAGAGTCAAGGAAAAAATTTACCAGATTGATGAACTTGAAGATTGAAATTGCTGAAAACTGGATTCTCCTAGAAGCTGATGTGATTTTCCTTGGAACTTGCTCTGGATCTGAAGTAGCCGGACTGGATCTGGATGAAGGTGGATGGCCTGGACTTGTAGAGAGAGAGAGGCCGTGGGAGATGGAAGGAGCTAGGGTTCGATGGATTAAAAATAATGAAGGGCGGCTAGGATTTTGGATTTTTAAGTGGCTAACCTAGGGTTTTGGATAAAGATGGAGATCTCTCACCTCCTCAAGGCTCCAATGGAACCCAGATTACCCCCTCACGGAGCTCAACACTTAGAATAGTGCGGAAGAAGATAAACCTAGGTTACTCAACACAAGAGAATAGCAAAAATATTTTTTTCTTCATTGATTTCTTAAAGTTACAAAGAGGGGTCTATTATATAGACCTAAAATTTTCTCCAAGCTTGTACAAATTCCCATGTGGGACTAAACTCCTCCAACCTCTAGATTAGGTAGAAAATCTCCTCTCTTGGCCGACCAAGAGTTCAAAAAAATTTGGGACGGCCATAAAGGAATTTTTTTTTGGAATTTTTATGGCGCCTCCTTTGGAGTTGGATTTGGATTTGGAGTCCTCTTCTTCTTATGGCATTTCTTCTTTTCTTCCACTCCAAGTTAAGCTCTTTGATTTTGATTTGAACTTCAATTGGATGTCCTTCTTTGATTTTTTCTCCAAGAGAAGTCTTTTCCTTCTTTGCTTAGACAAAATTGGCAGGTATGGGCGCCTCCTTTAAATTAGCTTCCAATTTGATTTTTTTCTTCTTTGGATGTGGGGACCATGACACTGGGATGCCTCTGTGGCACCTCCTGGACTCTGGTGTGTGCTCGGAGTGTGGCTGGGCGTGTGGCTTGGAGTGTGGCCTCCACTTGCTTGAACCTTGATTTGATTGGAAGACAAATGTGGCACCATTTTGGACCAAATTGAAATCACATCGGGACTTGCATCGAGTCAACATGACTCAACAAAATTTAAATGGTGACTCAAGAAATAAATAAACTGGTTGACCAGGTCAACCTTTATTACAAACCCTAATTTCTCGGGCAATGTCAATCAGAGATCCAAATGGAGCTCTGAAGTCTTCTTCTGAGTCTGGTGCCCGCACCAGAGCGAGTTGTGGATTAGGGTGTGTTCCAGTTTTTGAACTCGACGGAGTCAAGTTCTTCACGGTCGAGGAGAATGATGGGGATCCAGGGCAGGTCCGGGTATTTTTCTATTTTTTCTTATTTTCTCATATTTTTTTAAATTTTTTCTATTCCCGCTATTCCGACTATCACCACTATTCTAGTTTTGTTCTTGGTTTATCTCCGAGTTATCCCAGCCTTATTTCATCTCCTGCAACTTCTCCAGTGAGTTTTTTTTAAAAGTTTCGAACCCTAGCCCACCGCCCCTACGGCCCCAGATCCGGGCTGCCCGACCCCCGACCGCCTCTGCCGGACCGCCGTCGAAGCTCGCCGGCCCTCGCCCTCACTGGAGAAGCCGCCACCGTCGCCCACACCCATGGGAAGACGAACGGACGTGGGAGGCATCCGTTCGCCACGCACCGCCATCACTATTTGCCACCACCGGCCTACACCGGCAGCCTGTCCGCCGTCCGTCGGCCCCCGCCCGGCCACCGGAGCGCTCCGCCGGTGACTTGGGCCCCACGCCCATGGGAAGCCCAAGCAGCATGGTGCCGTACAATCACTGCATGCCACCCTTGCACCGTCGCCCACCTGTGCCGCCGCTCGCCTACCGCCGCTCGCCGCCTGTCCACCGCCCGTTTGGTCGCCGGAGGACAGTCGGTGCCTGGGAGGTCTCCCACAGCAATGGGAGACCAAACGGTACACTACGCATGCCGTGCCAGACCATGTGCCGCCTCGCCTGCGGCCGCTGCCAGCTGTCCGCCTCTCGCCGCCCGCCAGCCTCGTCTGTCGCCTACTTCCCGATCGCCGACCGTGTGCTCCGTCGGGAGATCGATCCTCCGCACGGCCATGAGACAGAGTTGCATGGATTTCAGAGCAGCCCATATTTCAGAGCAGCATGCTCTCTGGAGTAGATTATCAAGCCGACACGCTCCTCATAGCAGATCAGCACTATTTTTGATGCAACATGAATTTTGATGTAATTTTTTTCTTTTTTTTATTTTCTTAAAGGCTAAGAAACTGAGGGTTTTGGTTTTTCTATATAAAGGCCCCCTCTCCCCTGTAATAGAGAGAGATTTTTGATATAGATTTTTGGGTTGGTTCCGGTTCTTGTTCTGGGCTGAGGCCCATTTTCCTTCGTTCCCTATTGTGTGCATTATGGGTTCGATGAGGGGTGTGAGGCGTTCCCTGCTGTGTGCATTATGGGTTCGATGAGCACCCTAGTTATCCCCTATCTCGTCTTCTTTATCCCCTAGTGTCCTTCGAGAGTCATCCTAGCGCATCTATTTGAGAGCCCTGCTGTGTGCATTATAGGTTCGATGAGAGCTCAGGGTAGCTGGTGCTATGACCCCTTCGGGAGGGTAGCTTTATGCTCAGGGTAGCTGGTGCTGTGACCCCTTCGGGAGGGTAGCTTTATGCTCAGGGTAGCTGGTGCTGTGACCCCTTCGGGAGGGTAGCTTTATGCTCAAGGTAGCTGGTGCTATGATCTCTCGGGAGGGTAGCTTTAGGCTTTGACCCCTGACTTTCTATGTGCGTCCCCCGCTAGAGTAAGTCTCAGGGCCATGAGTTCCACTTCTCGGTCCCCCATCTTCATCCTTCCTTCGCCACATCCACCCAGAAAATTGAAAACAAAAGAGATCAGCTGTCTTAGGATTTTAGAGTCATTATGCCCTAGTCCCGGGAGGCTTCTTAGCCCTCCCACGGTCCTAGTTTGTTTAGTTATTTCCCTATTTTCCAAATAACCAGGTTACATCGATTGTTTGTCCCGCATCATAAGGCTCCGGCTATCATGGGGTGATGCTGAAATCTTGAGGCCAGCCCGGGGAACTTCGCTGGCATCCCGCCTCTATTCCCCCAACCTCGAGGTCATATGGGCTTGAGTGCATATGGCTTCTGGAGTCCTTTAGGTTGCCAAGCTTTGAGTTGAGCAGTAGACGGCATCTTGGTGCCGTCTCTAGGTTGTGAGCGAGGCTGGGAGCATCGAGCTTCTCAATTTACCAAGTTATGAGTCACGTGGTAGATGGCATCTTGGTGCTGCATCTGGGCTGTGAGCAAGGCCATGAGGTTGTGGGGCATCGTGCTTATTGGTGTGCCAAGTTGTGAGTCACATGGTAGATGGCACCTTGGTGCCGCCTCCGGGCTATGAGTGAGGCTAGGGGCACTGAGCTTCTCGATTCACCAAGCTGTGAGCCACGTGGTCGATGGCACCTTGGTGCCACCTCCGGCCTGTGAGCAAGGCCATGAGTGGTGCAGAAACTAGAGACACCAAAATAAGGCAGAGGCTTCTCAACCCTCTATGGATCACTTAGTTACATTTGAGTCCATTTGTAATAAAGCTTAGTTCATCTAAGTTGTTTTTACTTGAGTCCTGTACTAGTCAGCTCATGTTGAGCTAGTTATTTTTCAGAAATCGGTACATGTAATGACTCATACAAGTGAAGACCAAGCCAGTCCAAGTGAAGACCAACCTAACTGAAGGCCTAGGAGGAGATATCAAAAGCCTTAAAGAAGAAATCAGAAGCCCAGGAGACAAGCCTGAGACCCTGAAGCCCTGAAATCCAGCCGAAAGCAAACTGGGCCAGCCCAGGCCCAAGAGAGGAAAAAGTGGTGCCAAGGACTTATGCTCGCCCCCTTGGTCAGCCACTAGGGTCACCTCCCTTGGCCAACCAAGGCAAGAAGAGGGAGAGAAATTGTAGGGATTTATTCTACCTCTTTTTTCCTTAGTTTTTAGCTAGGGTTTGAGTGGGAGTGGGATTTCTATGTAATGACTATTGTATCCTTACTTGGTGCCCAGGACTATGAGCCTATTTAAAGGACCTTAGTCTCTTGTATGAGAACTAATTTTGATATATGAAATAATCTTTGATTCTCCAATTGTTGTGTGCTACCCTACTGTGTGCTTAAGGGGTTCTGTGTGAGCCCTTCCTTTTCCCGGTGCCCTGCGATTGCTTCCTGTCACCAGCCTGCTCTCCAAATCCCTAGCCACCAACTCCAAACAACCTCTTCCCCTTGCTATTTTTCCTTTATTTCTTCTTCCCCTTTGAGTTTTCTAACCCCTGATAGGTCGTTTGCAGGTCTCTCAACTCCAACGAATTCAACGACTCCAGCCAAGCCACAATCGGACCACCGAGCAGAAAGCCGGGTATCCATAGGTCTCTGGCTTGGTTTTCCAAGCCACATCTACAGTGAGAGCGATCTCTTCGTGTACGATCTTTACCAGGTGCATCAGACGTTGCCAGGTACACACCCTATATTTTTCAGTAATTTTATTGTAGGTGAACTAGCCCTAACCGAGGCTTCTCAGTACTGGCGATCCCCTTTTACTACTTTCTTAGGTCCTGATCTACATGCATAGTTTCTAAAATTCATATAGAACTCTCTACATCTTATTTTGATCTGATATTCAGGATTTAACCACCTTACCCCATGTATAAAATACATAAAAATAATCGCATGCATATTAGTTTCGCATCATCTGGTATCAGAGCTAGAGGATTAGTGTTTTTCTTTTCCTCCCGACTCCACATCCTTCCTCGTGTTCAGATCTCCCTGTGCAAGACTTCTCAAACCTTGGTCAGCCATCGAGGCCCGTCAACGCCCAGGCCGAGCTCCTCTGGATGCATGCCCAGGCCGAGCTTCTTCACCCTGCTGCCTTCACTGGCCATCGCCGCCTCCACGGACACCCTACCGGTGGTCTCCACCTAGCCTCGATGCTGGCGAACTTCTCCAATGCTCCTCTCCCTAGTTCAATCCATAAGGAAGAAGAACAGCACAATCGTGAAGGCAAATGCCTTCACTATTACCGACTTCAACACATGCTTTCTGGAGTAGCACACTTTCTAGAGTAGCACGGATCTTGGTGCTGCATAATCTTCAAAGCTGCACTGATCTCAGGTAGCCAAAAAAAAGAAAATTAGTGAAAAAAAAGAGAAATTGAAACTAGCCTCTTTGCTTTGACATGCTTAGTTTCGGTTCCATCAACTCCACTGAGCCTAACTCGAGGGAGTCGAGTTCTTCCCACTCAAGAAAAATGATGGGGACCAAAAGTTTATTTTATTTTATTTTACTTGAGTCCATTAGCCCTGTAATAATGTGAGACAATTGAGTCCAGTTGAGTCCACTTAGTCAGGTCCAGTTATTTTTAGTCTAGTCAAGTATAATCGAGTCCTGTAAGTTTCATTCATATCAAAATCCAAGAGGAGAGTGAGCAGACCAGAAGATTCACCACGCCCCTAAAGTAGAGCTGGATTTCATGCACCTGGGCCCTTCATATCGCCAAGCCTGCAAGAAAGAGCTCCAGTCCAAGACAGGCCCACTGTTGACCAGGTCCACCATGGTTTCTTAGCCCACAAGTCAGGGTTTCTCAGCCCTCAAGTTATGTACCCTGGGATGAATCTATAAATACCCCACCCCCTCTTGTGATTTTTAACAATGAATGATGAATGAATATTTTTTTAGTTCTGTATGAACTTTTCAGGATTACTGTGTGATCCCTAGGGCATCTGTGTGAGCCCTTTGTTGTGTGCTTGTCCTCCATGGGGAACTGTGTGAACCCCCGGTATCCCTCACCCTCTCTTTCTTCTCCCCTATAAACCCTAATCTCTGGTGACTTCCATGCTCGCTAGTGATCCATCCCTGATCTCTGTCCCACATTAATGAGGTTATGGGGCACTGAGCTTATTGGTGTTCCAAGTTATGAGTCACGCGGTAGATGGCATCCCACTACCATCTCTAGGCTATGAGTGAGGCTAGGGGCACCAAGCTTCTTGATTTGCCAAGCTACAAGTCATGTGGTAGATGGCGTCTTGGTGCCACCTCCAGTCTGTGAGCAAGGCCATGAGGTTGTGGGACACCAAACTTATTGGTGTGCCAAGCTATGAGTCACATGATAGACAGCATCCCTCTGCCATCTCCGGGCTATGAGCAAGGCTGGGGCACCGAGCTTCTCAATTTGCCAAGCTATGAGTCACATAGTAGATGGCATCTTATTGCCACCTCTAAGCTGTAAGCAAGGCCATGAGGCTGTGGGGCACCGAGCTTATTGGTATGCCAAGCTATGAGGCATGTGGTAGATGGCATCCCGCAACCATCTCCGGGTTGTGAGCAAGGCTGGGGGCACCGAGCTTCTCGATTCACCAAGCTATGAGTCACACAGTAGATGGCTTCCTGGTGCCACCTCCAGGCTGTGAGCAAGGCCATAAGGCTATGGGGTACCAAACTTATTGGTATGCCAAGCTATGAGTCACGTGGTAGACGGCATCCTGCTGCCATCTCTAGGCTGTGAGTGAGGCTAGGGGCACCGAGCTTCTCTATTTGCCGAGCTATGGGTCACATAGTAGACAAAATCTTGGTGCCACCTCCGAGCTATGAGCAAGGCCATGAGGCTATGGGGTGCCGAACTTATTGGTGTGCCAAGCTATAAGTCACGTGGTAGACGACATCTTGGTACTGCCTCCGGGCTGTGAGCAAGGCCATGAGGCTATGGGCCATCGAGCTTATTCGTGTGCCAAGCTATGAGTCACGTGGTAGACGGTATCCCGTGGCCATCTCCAGACTTTGAGCGAGGTTGGGGGCACCGAGCTTCTCGATTTGCCAAGCTATGAGTCACACGGTAAATAGCATCTTGGTACCGCTTCTAGGCTATGAGCAAGGCCATGAGGTTGTGGGGTGCCAAGCTTATTGGTGTGCCAAGCTGTGAGTCATGCGGTAGATGGCATTCCACAGCCGCCTCTGGGCTATGAGCGAGGCTGGGGGAGCCAAGCTTTTTGATTTGCCAAGCTATGAGTCATGCGGTAGATGGCATCTTGGTGCCACCTCCAGGCTGTGAGCAAGGCCATGAAGCTATGGGGCACCAAGCTTATTGTTGTGCCAAGCTATGAGTCACGTGGTAGACGGCATCTCGCTGCCACTTCGAGGCTCTGAGCGAGGCTGGGAGCACTGAGCTTCTCGATTCGCCAAGCTATGAGTCACACAGTAGATGGCACCTTGGTGCCACCTCCAGGCTGTGAGCAAGGTCATGAGGTTGTGGGGCTCGAGCTTATTGGTGTGCCAAGTTATGAGTCACATGATAGAAGGCATCCCGCTACCATCTCCGGGCTGTGAGCAAGGTTGTGGGTGTCGAGCTTCTCGATTTGCCAAGCTGTGAGTCACATGGTAGATGGCATCTTTGTGCCACCTTTGTGTTGTGAGCAAGGCTATGAGGCCGTGGGGTGCCAAGCTTATTGGTATGCCAAGCTATGAGTCACGCGATAGATGGCATCCCGTTGCCATCTCCGGGCTATGAGCATGGTGAGGAGTGTAGGCCTGATGGGGGGCTCGGCTTGAGAGTGCCGAACTTTGAGTCAAGCGGTAGGTGGCAGGCCGCCTTCCCGCCACCTCCAAACTGTGAGCATGGTAAGGAGTGCGGGCACGATGGGGCGCCCAACTTGAGAGTGCCAAACTATGTATCAAGCGGTAGGTGGCAGGTTGCCCTGCCACCACCTCTAAACTGTGAGCACGGCAAGGAGAACTGGCTTGATGGGAGGCCCAGCTTGAGGGTGCCGCATTGTGAGTCAAGCAATGGATGGCGGGTTGCCCTACCGCCACCTCCGAATTATAAGCATGGCGAGGAGCATGATAACTACATTAAACATAAATATAAAAGTATTAATTTAATATTAAAATGTCATTATTCTTCCAAAATTAATACTTTTATATGTCATTTACAGGAAAGAACATCACCAACATGGAGAGCCCAATTTTAGAAGTCCAACGGCACGAACGACACTCGAATCGGACTCAAAACAGGCCCAAAATGAATTTTTGAAGAATTTACTAAGAATTGCACGATGTTTAAAGTAGCCGGTCCACAGTGGACCGGCTGCTTCGTCCACCGAATGCACCATGGGCCGCGCTCTGCTATTGACGTGGTCCATGGAAGCAGAGCCGTGGAACGCCATGCCCCAGTCATGCCAAGACTCGCTGGAGAGCTGTCCCCACCGCCGGGGAGGTCGCCGGCATGCTCACCGCCGGCCGGAGAAGCCTCGATGGCCGGAAAAATGCTTCCGAAGGGGGCTGTTTTCATTGTTTTCTTTTCTCTTGGCCAAACCTCACTGCACCCACCATTTCTCGCCACCGGACTGCCTACCCAGTCCACCGCCGACCCGAGAAGACGGCGGTGCACTCTTCCTCACCGCCAGGAGGTTCCTCACGATGAATTGCAGCCGTTAATGGTGTTTTTCAGTTTGGACCAAATGTGGACCGAGCCATGTGCTGGGTCTACTGAACCGGTTGGACCGAACCGGGAAGAAGAATCTGGAGCACCACCGGATGAGCTGGAGATCGATGGAGCGTCTTCGTTGCAACCGTGGAGCGGCTTCGTTGCAACCGTGGAGCGGTGTTCGTTGCTCTGTTGAGTTTGTTTCAAGAGTGGAGCGGGTTGGTTGGATCGAGGGAGCGGGTTAGGAGTAGGGAGAGCCTATATAAAGGGGTCTAGGGGAGCTAGAAGGGTATGGTGTGGATCAGTAAGGAAGCTATCTGCAGTTCTTTTTCCCTATGTTCTTCTTCTCCGAGCTTCTTCTTCTCCATCACAGAGAGCAGCAGTGCCTTCTCTTCTCCGTTCCACAGAGAGCAGCAAGCCATCTCCCACCACTCCAGCTTAGTCGTAGAGACCCCATTGTAGAGACCCCATTCCAGAGTATAGTCCACCTATTCATTCTTCCAATCCTCGGTTCAGCCACAGTCCCAAAAATCTTCCCTGTTATCCTTTGGTTTTCTGCTATTCCACTTATTCTAGCTTTATTCCCACTATTCCAACACTATTCCAAGTTTATCCCAACTTTATTCCAGCAGGCCTATTCTCTACCGGTCAGCGCCATCTTCATGCAGAAATCAACCGAGTCCGGAGCTTCACTTGGGAAAGGGGGTTTCATTTTTTGTTTTATTACTTTGATGTACTCCCTCTTACTTGAAATAAAGAAATCATTCGAGTAATTGATGTTCTGTTATTTTTGTTTTTGTTTTTGATTCAGATGCGTTGCTGGGGCAAAGCTTTGGAGGTAAGTCAAGTGAAATTAATCTTGACTGACCTATTCCCAAGTGAGTATGGGCTGTACTCTCGTGAGATAGATCATATCTAGGTTATTTCACTAGCATTTAAATCAATCTATTCCTAAAAAGGGACGGGCCATGATTCGCGGATACAGACCGTGCTCTTACTCGGATAGATCATTCCTTGAGTTACCTTTACTGCTAATTACTT
Source organism: Areca catechu (assembly GCA_021397845.1). Classification (NCBI taxonomy): domain Eukaryota; kingdom Viridiplantae; phylum Streptophyta; class Magnoliopsida; order Arecales; family Arecaceae; genus Areca; species Areca catechu. The sequence goes on along the minus strand of CM038044.1, from coordinate 78,286,016 downwards.
GTTAATCTTTGTTTTAGTTTTCATATTTCAATTTTTGTTGCACATTTATTATTTTAAAAGTAATTAAGAAAGTCCCTATGGATTCGACCCTTTCTCCTACTATCCTATTCTAGAATAGTAGTTTTAAGGTAATTAAATTGGTGCGTTGCGACGCGCATCAGATTTTTGGCACCGTTGCCGGGGACTTTTGGCATTATTTTGAAAATTTCAAAAATTCAAAAAAAAATATCAAATTTCAAAAATTCAAAAAAATTTCAAATTTCAAAAATTCAAATTTTTGGTATTTTTGTTTTGTTCTATTTGATCTCCTTTTTAGAATTACATAGGAAAACTTACTTTCCTGCAAAATCAAATCAAAAAAAAAAAATCAAAATTCATTAGGGAATTAGATACTTAATCATCAAAATTAAAAAAAAAAAAAGTAATTAGTTTAGTTTTGTTTGATAATTTCAAGATATGGACACCTTGCTTATTGCATCCATTTCATTTCTTCATAATTCATCTTAAGGGCATTAACCTCTTAAATTATATAAGGTGGGGATTTCATTACCCTTCCTTGGCCCACAAATCATTTCCCATCATTTGCATTCACTTAAGCCTCTAACCGTAAAATCAATTAGACGCCAGCCCTAAGGAATTCGAGCTCAATAGGACAAGGGAACCCTAGAGTTATACCGGGTTCAGGTCAGTTAACTACTTGGTGTCTAAGGAAAGTGGTTCAGGGACAAGAGCTCGAAGGGGAGTTCTTTGGTTCTGCTTACCTGGCCAATTTTTAATTGGTGTCTAAGGCCAGCGATAAGGGAACCTTCACCAACCTTACACTTACCTGGCCAAGTTAGTTGGGTGATTTTGGACTTGGAGTGCTCAAAGGTGACCTTGGAACAGTTAGGAGCTGTCTAGGTCTAAGCTAACCCTAGGATAGAGTTTTGTAAATTGTTTGGGTAAAGTGTTTGAAAAAAAAAAAAGAAAAAAAAAGAAAAAAAGAAAAGAAAATTTCATCTAGTTCTAGGATTCTCTTAGGAGTCTTTCCTTTAGACCTTTTCTCATTTTTGCATATAAAAAATCTTATAAAAATTCTGCTATTGTTTGCTCTAGAATACCATTGTAGGGTGTATGTTAGGTCGTCGGTCACTAGAACCAGAACTTGTACCCCTAGACCTAGAAATTGACAGAACATGTAGAGCAAACAAATCAGGTACTATGGACCCCAATCATGAAATTGATCCTCCACGTCAGTTGAGGGAGTACTTCTCTCCTTCAAAGTATACCTATTCACCTTGTATCCAAGTACCTCCAGTTGAAGCTGTACAGTATGAAATTAAGTTTAGCATAATCCAGATGTTACCATCTTTCTATGGACTTACAAATGAAGACCCTTACAAACATTTAGATGAGTTCCTGGAAATATGTTCAACTATCAAAATCCAACATTTCTCTGATGACGGTCTTAGGCTTAAGTTGTTCCCTTTTTCCCTAAAAGATAGAGCTAAGTACTGGTTGAAGTCCCTAGATACTATAACAATTTCAACTTGGGATCAACTTCAGAGAGAATTTCTTAAGAAGTACTTTCCAATTGGAAAAACAAACCAGATTAGAAAAGCCATAACCAGTTTTTCCTAGTTAGACGGACAGATGTTTCATGAAACATGGGAGAGATTAAAGGATCTGATTAGAAAATGTCCCCATCATGCCATACCAAAATGGCAATTGGTTCAATATTTTTATGATGGTCTGTCTGAAAGATACCGGCAAATGGTAGATGCTTCATGTGGAGGAACATTTATGCTAAAAAATGAACATGAAGCTTGGCAGCTATTTGAAACCCTTAGTGAAAATTCATTACATCACATGTCTGCTGCCCGTAGAGATCCTCCCCTAGGACCCAAGAGAGGGGGAATGTATGAAATAGGTCACTCTATAGACATCTACAGCAAGGTAGATGAATTGTCCCAAAAGCTTGACCGAATTCTACAAAGTGGAAATCTCTCTTCCTCACCTCATCAAAACCATGATGTTTGCATCATTTGTTCAAGTCCTACCCATTCGATAGGTGATTGTCCAGCTGCCTATCAATTCCCCGAGCTTGTTTAGGAACATGTCCATCAAGCACAAACACGTATGGTTCGTAGACCAGGAAATGACCCATTTGCAAATACTTACAATCCTGGCTGGCAAAACCATCCAAATTTTTCTTGGAAACCCCAAGCTGTTAATAATCCAACACCAATTAGGACCAACTATTAGGAGACCAACTTTGGAAACATGCCTTATTCCCAATACCCGAGTGCTCCACAACCTCCACCAAATAATCATGGTCCTACATTTGAAGAGAAGGTACTTCAAGCATTAAAAGGGCTAGAAATGAACACCCAACTCCTTCACTCTCACACGCAATCCATTGCAAAGTTAGAAACCCAGATAGGTCAACTGGCTACATCTTTCAATAGAAGAGAGAAAGGTAAGTTGCCTAGTCAGCCCATCAGTAACCCAAAAGGACATTACATGGCTGAAAGTTCTACCAAACCTAAAATATTCCCAGAACAAGCTAAATCGATCACAACTTTAAAAAGTGGGAAAATACTGAATCAGCCTGACCTGACCCAAAAACTTGAGTTGGCTAAGCTAGAAGATGAAAAGAATGAAGAGAGAAGGAACCTATTAGCCAAGCATCAACACCTAGGGCTTCGTTTCCTAAAGCCTTAGAATCTCCTGTATTTTTGGATAAGAAGAGCCTAAAAATGAATGAAATGCTTGAGCTGTTCAAACAAGTCCAAATAAACCTACCTCTTCTTGATGCCATCAAACAAGTGCTGGCTTATGCCAAATTCCTTAAGGATCTGTGCACGTAGAAACGAAAATCTAAAACACACATACCGAAAAAGATCCAGTTGACTGAGCAAGCAAGCTCAGTTTTTCAGCAAATTGTCCCACCTAAATTGAAAGACCCCGGTACCCCAACTATTTCCTGTGTCATAGGGGACCTCATAATTAAGAAAGCTTTATTAGATTTGGGTGCGAGTGTGAACCTTCTCCCGGGCTCAATGTACAATTTATTTGGATTTGGGGAACTAAAACCCACGTCGGTAACATTGTAGTTAGTAGATCAATCAATTAAGGTACCCCGTGGATTATTAGAGGATGTATTGGTAAAAGTCGACGAGTTTTACTTTCCTATTGACTTTCTTGTCTTGGACATGAAGTATAGCGGTAATCCTAGCCAAATACCCATTATTCTTGGAAGACCTTTTCTAGCTACCGCTAATGCCTGTATAAACTGTAGGACAGGGGTTATGGATATATCTTTTGGAAATAAAAAGATGAGATTGAACATTTTTAATGCATCCCAAGGACCACCTGTATTTGATGACGTGAATATGCTTGATGAAGTTATAGACAAGAAACTCCCCATTCTACTCGAGGCGGACCCTCTGCAAGCATGTTTGACACATGTTGGATCAGATGAGTTTGATGAAGTAAGTGCTTTGTTAGAGCCACCAAAGTCTAACACTACTCCTCCTTGGACTGTCATGTTTGAACCTTTACTGACTCAATCAACCCCTTTAGTGCCATCCTTAGAAACACCACCCATGCTTGAGTTGAAGCCTCTTCCTAAAAAGTTGAAATATTCTTTTCTTGGACCTAAGGATACTCTCCCAATGATCATTGCATCTACTTTAACCCCAGATCAGGAAGAGAAATTGGTGGAAGTACTTATGGAACATAGAGAAGCAATACAATGGGCAGTAGCTGATCTTAAAGGAATTGACCCTTCTGTTTGCATGCATCATATTCACTATGAGCCTGAATCTAAACCATGTAGGGACATGCAACGAAGGCTTAATCCGAACATGAGGGAAGTTGTTAAGAAAGAAGTGGTAAAATGGCTCGATGCTGGAATCATTTACCCAATCTCGGATAGCCAATGGGTCAGTCCAACTCAGGTAGTACCTAAGAAGTCAGGTATTACCATTGTTGAGAATGAAAAGGGTGAGTCAATTCCTACTCGAATGCCAACTAGTTGGAGAGTGTGTATAGACTATCGAAAACTAAATGCCGTCACTATGAAAGATAACTTTCCTTTGCTTTCATTGATCAAATTGTAGAACGGCTAGCTGGGCAGAGTTTCTTCTATTTTCTAGATGGATATTCAGGATATAACCAAGTTCTGGTATTTCCTGCTGATCAAGAAAAAACCACCTTTACCTGCCCCTTTGGAACATTTGCCTTTAGACGTATGCCATTTGGTCTGTGCAATGCACCAGCCACTTTCAACGATATATGTTATCCATATTTTCTGATATGGTTGGTCAATTTCTTGAAATATTTATGGATGACGTTTCAGTGTTTGGATCTTCATTTGATGATTGTCTCTGAAACATGACTAAGGTTTTGAAACGATGTATAGAAACGAACCTAGTCCTAAGTTGGGAGAAGAGCCATTTTATGGTTCGTGAGGGAATCATGCTCGGATATATTATTTCGGAGCGAGGTATCGAGGTTGACAAAGCTAAGGTAGAATTGATCTCGAAATTGCCTCCCCCAACCTCGGTTAAACATGTACGATCCTTCCTTGGTCATGCTGGATTTTATAGACGTTTTATCAAGGATTTCAGCAAAATTTCATGACCTTTGTGTAATATGCTCGTTAAAGAGAATCCATTTGATTTTAATAAGGAATGTGTGGCTGCTTATGACATTCTGAGAACTGCTTTGACCATTGCACCAGTTATCAAGCCTCCCGATTGGACCCTTCCCTTCGAAATCATGTGTGATGCCTCTGACTATGCTGTAGGGGCAGTTTTGGGACAGAAGTTTAATAAGGAACCACATGTGATTTATTATGCTAGTAAAATTCTTTCGGATGCACAAATAAATTACACCACTACTGAAAAGGAGTTGCTAGTGGTTGTTTTTGCCCTGAAGAAATTATGATCATATCTATTAGGGTCTAAGATCTTAGTTTACACTGATCGTGTAGCATTGAGACATCTGCTATCTAAGAAAGACACAAAGCCCAGACTGATTAGGTGGATCCTTCCACTGCAGGAATTTGAATTAGAAATCTTAGATAAGAAGGGTTCTGAAAATTTGGTAGTAGATCATATTTCTAGGATCTTAGTAGAATGCAACAAAGAAATAATTAGAGATCAGTTTCCTGATGAGCAACTTTTCTCTATTTTATCTGATGGCCTACCCTAGTTTGGCCATATTGTGAATTACTTAGTAACAGGGCAAGTTCCTTCCCACTGGTCCAAACAAGAAAAAGATAGATTTTTCTCATAAATCAAATATTACTTTTGGGAGGAGCCTGAGTTGTTTAAATACTGTTCAGATCAGGTGATTAGACGATGTGTCCCTGAGAGTGAATTCCATGGCATACTCACTTTTTGTCATTCTCTTGCTTGTGAGGGACATTTTAGTGGAAGGAAAACTGCAGCAAAAGTGCTGCAGAGTGGGTTCTACTAGCCAACTCTTTTTAAAGATGCACATGAATTTGATCGTAATTGTCTAAGATGTCAACAAATGGGGAATATTTTGCGTAGAGATATGATGCCTCTGACCCCTATTTTAGTTGTTGAAGTTTTTGATGTCTGGGGCATTGACTTCATGGGGCCATTCCCTTCTTCTTTTGGGTTTGAGTATATTCTGGTTGCAGTTGATTATGTGTCTAAATGGATCGAAGCCATAGCAACCCGAACCAATGATCACAAAGTTGTAATCAAGTTCATTCAGTGTAACATCCTTAGTCGGTTTGGGTGCCCAAGGGCAATTATTAGTGATGGGGGCGTGCATTTCACAAATAAACATTTTGAAGGATTAATGAAGAAATATGGAATTACACATAAGGTAGCCACACCTTACCATCCCCAAACTTATGGCCAGGTTGAAGTATCAAACAGAGAAATTAAACACATCCTGGAGAAAATGATAAGGCCCGATAGGAAAGATTGGTCAAAACATTTGAATGATGCAATATGGGCTTACCGGACTGCCTTTAAGACTCCCCTAGGAATGTGTCCATACCGGTTAGTGTTTGGCAAGGCATGTCATTTACCGGTAGAGTTAGAACATCATGCATTTTGTGCTATCAAGCAATGTAATTTTGACTTGAAGACTACGGGTTCTAATAGGAAACTTCAATTGAGTGAATTAGAAGAGCTGCAGAATGAAGCTTATGAAAGTTCAAAAATTTATAAGGCTCGAACTAAGGCATATCATGATAAATTCATTAATCGAAAAATGTTTAAGCCTGATCAGAAAGTGTGGCTCTACAATTCTAGGATGCGCCTTTTTCCTGGAAAACTTCGCTCACGAAGGGATGGACCCTTCATCATTACTCAAGTATTTCCTCATGGCACGATTGAACTTAAGGATCCCAAACAAGGAAATATTTTTAAAGTAAATGGCCAATGCTTGAAACCCTATGTTGAGGATATTCATGATGGAGAAATTGTTGAAATTCTTGATCTTATGGATCCAGTACTACCATCAGCTGAGTCTGGCTGAAGACTTTAAACTTAGCGCTCCTGGGCGGCAACCCAGTTTATGCTTTTAATTTTTAACTAGTTTCTTTTCTTTTCTTTTTAGAGGAATAAAGTGAGGGAGTGCAGCAACAAATGAATCCAATACTTCATGAAACCATCGAAGCATATTTTCCCAAGGTGTATTCTTTTCTATTATACTTCTCATTTTCTATCCTACACCATTGAGGACAATGTCGATTAAGTTGGGAGGGGAAGATTTACTTGACTTGCTTAGATTTTCGAGTGCAGTTAGAAATGATTAGGTTATGTGTACCTAATTATTGTCTCGAACTAGAATTACTTATGCACCTTAATCAAATGATTGATTAATGGCCTAGATAATACTAGAGATGCTGAGGGATAAATCATTAAAGAAACTCAATAAATGGTAGGGTAAGGATCATAAATAATTTCATGAAGTAATTCCAAAGCCTTTTGACCATTGATCTTAATAAAGAGTCTACTTTTTAGGGATATAAATCAAAAGATCAAGTATGCTAAGGTTTTTCCTTAAAAAAAAAAAAAAAAGGTTAGTCTAGTCTCATAGCTTTACTTGAACTCTTACTAAGTAACCGGGCCCCTTCGTCTAAGTAAGCATTGTGGTTCGCATCAAAAGGTGAGAAGATCAAGAAATCTGTTAAGCAATGGTACCTCTTTGAGTAACCGGGCCCCTTCGCCTAAGTAAGCATTGTGGTTCGCGTCAAAAAGGAAGAGAATACTAATACTTATGAGGCTTGGATTTAACACATGAAAAATGAAATGAGAAAAATCATCTAGCAGAAAGGTATTGAAATAAATCCCAGAAAGTTAGAGGATTTTAAAGTGAGATGGAAAGTTGGCAGAAGAAGAACTCTAGAAATCTTTATGAGCTCTACCTGACCACTAAAAGAGTTGAATTAATAATCCAATGAAGTATCTCAGTAGTAGTCTGACCAGGTATCATCTACTTTTAGTGTTGCTTGGGTTAACATCTAATTCAAGGATGGGTTGATACACATAGATAATCTTTCTGCTTTACTCAAGGACGAGCAAAGTTCAAGTTGGGAGGTGTAATAACTACATTAAACATAAATATAAAAGTATTAATTTAATATTAAAATGTCATTATTCCTACAAAATTAATACTTTTATATGTCATTTATAGGAAAGAACATCACCAACATGGAGAGCCAAATTTTAGAAGTCCAACGGCAAAAACGGCACTCGAATCGGACTCACAACGGGCCCAAAATGAATTTTTGAAGAATTTACTAAGAATTGCATGAAGTTTAAAGCAGCCGATCCATAGTGGACCGGTTGCTCGATCAACCGAATACACCATGGGCCACGCTCTGCCATTGACGCGGTCCACGGAAGCAGAGCCGTGGACCGCCATGCTCCAGTCACGCCGAGACTCATCGAAGAGCTGTCCCCATCATCGGGAAGGTCGCCGGCATGCTCACCGCTGGCCGAAGAAGCCCTGGTGGCCAGAAAAATGCTTCCGAAGGGGGCTATTTTTATTGTTTTTTTTTCTCTTGGCCAAACCTCACCGCACCCACCATTTCTCGCCGCCGGACCGCCTACCCAGTCCACCGTCGACTGGAGAAGATGGCGGTGCACTCTTCCTCACCGCCGGGAGGTTCCTCACGATGAATTGCAGTCGTTGATGGTGTTCTTCAGTTTGGACCAAATGTGGACCGAGACATGTGCTGGGTGGACCGAACCGGTTGGACCGAACTGGGAAGAAGAATCTGGAGCACCACCGGATGAGCTGGAGATCGATGGAGCATCTTCGTTGCAACCGTGGAGCGGCTTCATTGCAACCGTGGAGCGGTGTTCGTTGCTCTGTTGAGTTCGTTTCAACAGTGGAGCGGGTTGGTCAGATCGAGGGAGCAAGTTGGGAGCAGGGAGAGCCTATATAAAAGGGTCCAGGGGAGCCAGAAGGGTATGGTGTGGATCAGTGAGGAAGCCATCTGCAGTTCTTTTTTCCTGTGTTCTTCTTCTCCGAGCTTCTTCTTCTCCATCACAAAGAGCAGCAGTGCCTTCTCTTCTCCGTTCCACAGAGAGCAGCAAGCCATCTCCCACCACTCCAGCTTAGTCTTAGAGACCCCATTGTAGAGACCCCATTCCAGAGTATAGTCCACCTATTCATTCTTCCAACCCTCGGTTCAGTCACAGTCCCGAAAATCTTCCCTGTGATCTTTTGGTTTTCTGCTATTTCACTTATTCCAGCTTTATTCCCACTATTCCAACACTATTCCATATTTATCTCAACTTTATTCCAGTAGACCTATTCTCTACCGGTCAGCGCCATCTTCATGCAGAAATCTACCGAGTCCGGAGCTTCACTTGGGAAAGGGGGTTTTATTTTTGGTTTTATTACTTTGATGTACTCCCTCTTACTTGAAATAAAGAAATAATTCGAGTAATTGATGTTCTATTATTTTTGTTTTTGTTTTTGATTCAGATGCGTTGCTAGGGCAAAGCTTTGGAGGTAAGTCAAGTGAATTTAATCCTGACTGACCTATTCCCAAGTGAGTATGGGCTGTACTCTCCTGAGATAGATCATATCTAGGTTATTTCACTAGCATTTAAATCAATCTATTCCTAAAAAGGGACGGGCCATGATTCGCGGATACGGACCATGCTCTTACTCAGATAGATCATTCCTTGAGTTACCTTTATTGCTAATTACTTGTTAATCTTTGTTTTAGTTTTAAGATTTCAATTTCTGTTGCACATTTATTGTTTTCAAAGTAATTAAGAAAGTCCCTGTGGATTCGACCCTTGCTCCTGCTATCCTATTCTAGAATTGTAGTTTTTTAAGGTAATTAAATTGGTGCGTTGCGACGCACATCAGAGCACAGGCCTGATAGGGGGCTCAGCTTAAGGGTGCCATACTGTGAGCCAAGCGGTCGATGGTGGGTTGCCCTACCGCCACCTCCGATTATGAGCATGGTGGCGAATGCGGGCCTAATGGGGGCCCGGCTTGAGGGTGCCACATTGTAAGTCAAGCAGTAGATGGTGGGTTGGCCTGCCACCACCTTTGGACTATGAGCACGATGAGGAGCACGGGATTGATGGGGGCCCGGCATGAGAGTGCTGCACTATGAGTCAAGCGGTAGATGGCATGTTGCCCTGCCACCACCTCCGGACTGTGAACATGGCAAGGAATGCAGGCCTGATGGGGGGCCCGGCTTGAGGGTGCCGCATTGTGAGTCAAGCAATATATGGTGGGTTGCCTTGCAGCCACCTCCAAACTGTGAGCACAATGAGGAGTGCGGGCCAGATGGGGGGCTCGACTTGAGAGTGCCGAACTGTGAGTCAAGTGGTAGGTGACGGGTTGCCCTGCCACCTCCTCCAGACTGTGAACATGGCAAGTAGTGCAGGCCTAATAGGGGTCCCGGCTTGAGCGTGCCGCACTGTGAGTCCAGTGGTAGAAGGCGGGTTGCCCAACTTGTTGGGAATTATATCCCAAAGCCAATCGCCTAGGTTGTAGGCGGTTGTGCTCAGCATTATAATCTATATATGAATTAATAAAACATTGTTTTGGTAGCTCATCCATCATTCATTTCCCTGTAATGAACTCAATTTATGTGATCAAGTCCTTATGACTGCACTGACTTCGGTATAGAGAGGATATATCAAGTGGTCCTTTAAAAGGTTCACAACCAAAGGATACATTGTACAGGATGACAAAGTATCAAGTGTAGGTTGTTGTGGTTCACATCGTTTGGTTATCTTCTTGATCAAAGGAGTGTGGTGACACTGATGTGATATGCAAGTGGGATATGTGACATCTCATTGAACGTGACTCCGTGGAGCTCCTTTCTGCCAAAGGATTGCTCATGATTGGATATGGATATATGTGTCCCTATGACCTGAGGTCACCATGGTAGCTTGCAAGCAACTCCCTGTGCTTTGGTACCGGACTACCCGGATTTCTAATTCGGTGATGGAAGGTTTCTGGGTACAGGCAAGTACTTGTGGAGCAGTAGTGGATCAAGATGGAATTGACCTGTCCAAATTGTTTGGATTGAATGTCTCACAGAGTCTCAATTTAGCAAATCCTTGGCCAAGGTAGTCCAAGTGAGGAATCACTGGACTTGCGAGGTTGAGACATGTTGTGGCTTGACTCAGTTAGGGTTGGCAGTCTAACCCTAAGTCATCTTGAGCATTAGAGGTCAAGGGGGTGAATTATATGGTAACCATATGCCAGAGGTTCGATAGATTGCTCTGGCATCTTCAGCCTATCCGAATGCCGGGACCCACTGCTAGATGGTATCTTGTACGGTACTAGAAGTGTTCCAGTGCTACCGTATAGGTTCGAGCCTATGAGGTCACACGCCATCGAGAATTTCTTTCTGATCCGGGAACTGATCAACGATTGGGAATCGTTTCAGTATTTAGGTCAAACAGACTGATTGAAAACACATTGGATTTTTCTGGTCTGATTTGGATCGACCAAGGTTAATTTGGGTCAACCAGGAATTATTCTTGGATGACTAGGACTGGACCCATTTTTATTGGTTGGGTTTAGTCGGACCGGGTTTTATTAAACCAATTTTTGAAATTGGTGAACCAAGTTTTGGTTTTAAATAAACCAGATTTTATTTGGTTTGTTGAACCGTGTTTATTTGGATGAACCAGTTTAAAAGCAAGTTCTCACGGTATTTGTTTTTATCCCAAATGCCTTGTTTCACTGATTGAATGGTTTAAGACTTGCTTGGACTCTTTGCTCACGGAATTGCCGCCCTAATCCAAGACTTCTCACGGTGTTTCTCTCCCACTCAAACTCCCTGTCCTAATCACCCTATTGCATCGGTTTGAATAGGATGTAATTTTGCTTGGGAGATCAGTTTGATATGGACTCATCCCTCGAGTATACTTCCCATGCCTTCACGGATTAAATTTTCTGCCTATAAGTATAGCCTAAGGGTTGAACACCAGAAAGAGTAAGAGAGTGCGGAGAACAAGAAGCAGTCCCAGCCACCGCCACCGATCAGTGCTTTTCCAAGGGGTTTTGGGATTTGATCTGTTTTCTTCTTCAAGGTTTATCTTAGCATTCTTCACCGATCAAAGCAATTGCAAGTTCCAGGCTGTGCGATAGGGAGAGGGGTTAAATAACAGAGCAAGGGCCTTCATGAGGTCCTACACATTGTTCACAAGCCTTCACGTTTTCATCCTACTGGTTGTGGGTTGCAGACCATGGGATATGAGAGAAAGTTGCTGCCCGTGAGGTGTGGGGAGAGAGGAAGTAACAGGAGAGGAAAACAGGGCTTGTGGTGAGTAGTAAGGAACAGGGCTCCACGGGTTTGTTATCTGCCTTTTATTTTTCTTGGTTGAAGACCGTGCCATGAGGGAAGTAACAGAGGGTCCTGATAGAGAGGAGCAGCTAGTTTTGGGATGGTTTTTCTGAGTGCTGCGGATTCACTGGGAGTCCATGAATTGTTTCCTGGTTATTTAGGATTTCCAGTGTGTGCTCTCTTGGTGGAGTTTAGGCGGTCTTGGAGAAGACTGTCCATGAGAATTATTTGATATTCCCTGCTCCACCTATCCGTGACCAGTTTATGGATTCAAGGTGGACTAGCATCCATCTGGGAGTCGGATTAGCAAGAGCCCTATGCGTGGATACTCTAGAGGGTGGACGCGTGGACACCTCGAGAGGTCGGGTCGGATCTTCTTGTTGCTGCATTGCAGATCTTATTTGCTGTTGAAGGAGTTCAACCAGTTGCTGCTGATCTGATTTGAAGACTGACAAATTCCTCTTCAGTCAGTTATGACTTTATTTTGCTTATCATGCATGCCTAGATCTAGGTTTTATCATACTGTTTATATTATTGTAGTAGCCTATACATGCCTCTGTAGTTGTAACATGCTTCATGTTTATGTTAGATCCTATGCATGAGTAGGTACTTTCCGCCGCATGTTTAAAATTTCTTTAATTATGCAATACCTGCTCCCTAGTGTTGCATGCCTAGAGTAGGCTCCTGCTGCACTAGGTTTTCCTTCAGTGGTATCAGAGCCACAGGTTCCTGTGTATCATATCATGAATGCACATATTAGGGATTACTTTTAGGACCCTAGTTGAGACCTTCAACATGGCCGTGTGTCCAGATTAATCAGGGCTTAAAATCCCTAAATTTTATGGCACGAGGCGGTTCATCTATGTTGGCCTTTTCAGAAGGATCCTTAAAGGAAACCTATGGTATTAAAAGTGTTTTAATCCTGATTCCTGATACATTGGCATGTCTAAAATGTTTAGGGCTTGCAATATTATAATTGATATGATGAAACTAGATATGATGCATGAAACATGTAAAAAGAGTTTTACATGAATTTAATTAAAAATGTTTTAATTAAAAGATGGCTTGTAATCTAACAATTATGAAATGAAAGATTAATCAAAATGACAAGATTAATTAGGGTTTATGAAACCTAATGTCATTTGAATAAGCCATCCGGGTTAATTGGGTTAGCTGTCTGATTGGGTTCATTAATTAGGTTAGACCTAAGGTTAGTTGAATTGGACTTAAGAGAACTAATCAAATGTTGATTAAGGACTTTCTCTTTAGTATCTATCTAATAGTTAGATAGGTTAGTCCATTCTTCTAAATGGATCTAATTAGTGGCTCTGTGAAAAAACCAAGTTCTTAGGCTAGTCTAATCGAGTATGGTAAATCGATTGGTGTCTATGCAGGTTTGGCATTCTTGATCATGGCTGTATGAGGCTACCACTTTCCTGGCCAACTTGGTTGGTGTATAGGAAAGATGGTTAATGGCGGATACTCACCCATGATCTCACCTACCTGGCCAATCCGGTCAACCTGAACTGATTAGAGAAGCTTATTGATTCGAGTTAACCCATGTCGCCCAGGTTGATCAGCTTGTTTGATCTTTAAGGTGCCCATGAACCAATTTGTTGAATTTAATTCAACCCTCCTGAAAATTGATTTGATTAGTGGGAGGTTGATCCATGTTCTTCTCTCTATTCTTTTGTCATAATCTAATTAAAATCTTCTAAAATTATTAGGTCATGAAAAAGACTAAGTCAATGAGTTGATGGTGTCTTAGCCTCCCATTGAGTGGGTTAGTAATGTGTCCTTTAGCTTGGTGTACATCGGCAGTTCCAAAGAACAGGTGTGCATCCGGTTATTAGAATTACTCTCTCATAGATGATGGTTCAGTGCAACCTTCTTAATGGTGATCAGGTGGGCCGGCCAAAGTCGGGCTTGGTCATTCTTTAGCTGGAAGCATTGGATTTGTCATATTGATGGTTGGACCTAACTAGAGACCCGCAATAGGAGGCCTAAATGTCGATTGGGGGTTCTATAGGGAAAAATTTATTACTGGAAATTGCTTAGGGAAGTAATTAGTTAAAGAACATACCTTTAGGCGCGTATGGGTGAGTCAGCCAAAGTCGGGCTCATACGTGGTCTATTGGATTTCAGTACCCACTATGAAATGATGATTTCATGGATTGGAGTTAGAGGCTCCCAATCTGATAAGTTAGTGGGAGGGACCTTTAGACTAAAGTCCAAGTCTTTTGGTTTAATTGATTAATTCATATACTGATATGGTCTTAGATTTTCCTTCAGAAGTCTTCAAATCTATTGCTCCAGTCACTTCTCGATAGCGAGAAAGGGTCCCAGTTTTGATAGCTGGTATCGAAGATTGAGGATTGTCCTTGAGTACGAGCAGATCCTTTATGTGATAATGGATCCAGCACCTGAAATCCCTCTTTCCAATGCTCAAAGTTTGGTCAGGGACACTTATTTGAAGTGGGTTTCTAATCGAACAACTGTTCAATGCATAATGTTGGTGGCTATGAACGATGAGTTCAGTCACAAATTCGAGGAGGCCCAGCCATACGAGATTCTTCAAAAGCTAAAGGAATCTTTTGGCATGCCAGACGATGTGCAGTGGTACAAAGTATCTTGTGCCATCCACAATGTCAAAATGCGAAATAGCATTTCGGTTACTGATCATGTATTGTACATGATCGAGATGATCGAACGATTGGGCAAGCTCGGATGTCTCTTGCACGAGCAACTCGGCAAGGATGTGATTCTGAATTCTCTACCCTCCTCCTATCTTGACTTTCTCGATCATTATAGAATGATAACCTGCAATCAATTACCATGTTTTGATGGAGTTGTTGCAGATTTATGAGAAGGATCACCAATTGGTGGTGAATTTAGTGGGAGGTCATAGAGGTCGTCGTCCCTTTAAGAAAGGGAAGAAGAAAGGTAAGGGATAGAAAGTGCAAAGTGCTTCTGGCACAAGTCAAACCAAGAAAGTGAAAGCTGATCTAGCTAGTGCAGAGTGCTTCTATTGTAAGAAGCATGGACACTGGAAGAGGAATTGTCCTCTTTATCAGGTGTCCAAAGAACAGCCCAAGGATAGAAAATGTCAGTAACTTGTATTCATGGCACTGTAGGCTGGGTCATGTTAACTAGAATAGGATAAGCAAGTTGCGAGGAGATGTCCTCCTCCAATGATGCGGCACACGATGCCCCGATCAATATTAATTCCAAGGAGAATGGACCGTTGGTCGCTAGGAAACGACCCTAGGCTAGGCTAAACCAAATTTTTTTTTTTTCCAAATTTTTTTTACTCAAATAAAACATTTTTTCAATTTTTTTTTCCACTTTTCTTTTATATTTTTTGTCTCCTTTTTTTTTCTTTTATTCACTTTCCCTTTTTTTTTTCACAGTTTTCTTCTTCTTGTTTTTTTTAACCCTTCACGTGAAGTCGGCATTGGACTGCCGGCTATGCATTCACGATCATGTGAATGCTATCCTCCCTGGACCGAAACGGGGAGGGACTTCGAGGGAGCAGGGGACGGGAAAACCGGCGGGCTCTTGCCGGTGTCAAGGCTGGGGACGGCGACGGTGGTGGCCATGGCGGAGTCTGAGGCGGTGCGACATCTCGCGGATCGGGTGGAAGGCAGGGAGCAGCTCGGGAAGATTTTTGCCGGTGTCGGTGTTGGCAGAGGCGGTGGACGGTGACTGGGAGCGGAGGAGTTGGATGGCCAGCTTGGGACGTCCGGTCGGTGGAGTAGGGTGCTTGGTCAGACGTCCGGTCGGCGGCCGTGGAGAGCACGGCAATAGGCGCTTCGTCGGGATTGGGCATGGTACTCTCCGATCGGGAGGTGGCGGTTGGTTAGATCGGATAGATCCGGTGAAATGGGTTCCAGCGGCGTCGATCGACAGTTATTGTCACAGGCGAAGACTTAGAGGCTTTGGATCCATTTGGATGTGAATGTTGATGACGATGAGCGTGGGATCTGGTTGAAGGTGACTTGGAAACCTGGGATTCTTAGAGTAGGGAGGAGAAAAGAAGAGGAAGTAGAAGAAGCAGGAAGAAATTGGGAGAAGACAGAGAGGAAAGTACCGACAAAAGTATCAGAGGAAGAAGAACAGAAAACAGGAGGAAAGAAAGTCAGGACACATTCAAATCTCATTTCTCAAATATTCATCGCTCAATAATTGTATTCCCAATCATAAAAGACCTTAAATAGAACAATCGGAACCTGAAAGAGATCCAAACAAATCCTAAAATAATCGGAACTTCTCAACAGACTGAGAATCCCATCCCAACTAAAAATATTCGAAACAACTAAAAAGATAAAACAAATTTTAAAACAATAAACTTATCCTAAAGATAAATCTCAGAGATATCCCAAAGTTTCATGATTCGTGCTGGCATCGGGATCTGTGCTCATCGACTCCAGGATCTTGGGTCCCAGGGTTTGGGCTGGGCTGGGCTGGGCTTCAGGTTCTGGGCTGGCTTCTGGATTGGGCTGGCTTCATGTTCTGGGCTGGCTTCTGGGTTGGGCTTCAGGTTTAGTCTGGGCAGCATCAGATTCTTGGCCGATGTCCCCATCATTTCCCCTGAGGTGGGGAGAACTCGACTCCGTCGAGTCGAGCTTCAGAAAGTTGGCTCTTCGCTGCATCACCTGTAGACTGAAATATAAATAAAATAAAATTAGCTAACCTAACCTAAACTTGCTCTGATACCAAATTTGATGCGGCACACGATGCCCCGATCAATATTTATTCCAAGGAGAACGGACCGCTGGTCGCTAGGAAACGACCCTAGGCTAGGCTAAACCAAATTTATTTTTTTTTTCCAAATTTTTTTTACTCAAATAAAACTTTTTTTTCATATTTTTTTTCCTCTTTTCTTTTATATTTGTTGTCTCCTTTTTTTTTCTTTTATTCACTTTCCCATTTTTTTTTCACGGTTTTCTTCTTTTTGTTTTTTTTAACCCTTCACGTGAAGTCAGCATTGGACTACCGGCTATGCATTCACGATCGTGTGAATGTTATCCTCCCTGGACCGAAACGGGGAGGGACTTTGAGGGAGCAAGGGACGGGAAAACCGGCGGGCTCTCATCGACGTCAAGGCTGGGGACGACGATGGTGGTAGCCATGGCGGAGTCTCAGGCGGTGCGACGTCTCACGGATCGGGCGGAAATGGCAGGGAGCAGCTCGGGAAGATTTTTGCCGGTGTCTGTGTTGGCGGAGGTGGCGGACGGTGACTGGGAGCGGAGGAGTCGGATGGCCAGCTGGAGACGTCCGGTCGGCGGAGTAGGGTGCTTGGTCAGACGTCCGGTTGGCGACCGTGGAGAGCACGGCAACAGGCGCTTCATCGGGATCTGGCATGGTACTCTCCGATCAGGAGGTGGCGGTTGGTTCGATTGGACAGATTCGGGGAAATGGGTTCCAGCGGCGTCGATCGACGGTTCTTGTCACAGGAGAAGACTTGGAGGCTTTGGATCCGTTTGGATGTGAATGTTGATGATGATGAGCATGGGATCTGGTTGAAGGTGACTTGGAAACCTGGGATTCTCAGAGTAGGGAGGAGAAAAGAAGAGGAAGCAGAAGAAGCAGGAAGAAATTGGAAGAAGACAGAGAGGAAAGTACCGACAGATGTATCAGAGGAAGAAGAACCAGAAAAGAGGAGGAAAGGAATTCAGGACACATTCAAATCTCATTTCTCAAATATTCATCACTCACTAATTTTATTTCCAATCATAAAAGACCTTAAATAGAACAATCGGAACCGAAAGAGATCCGAACAAATCCTAAAATAATTGGAACTTCTCAACAGACTGAGAATCCCATCACAACAAAAAATATTCGAAACAACTATGAAGATAAAACAAATTTTAAAATTATAAACTTATCCTAAAGATAAATCTCAGAGATATCCCAAAGTTTCATGACTCGTGCTGGCATCGGGATCTGTGATCATCGACTCCAGGATCTTGGGTCCCAGGGTTTGGGCTGGGCTGGGCTTCAGGTTCTGGGCTGGCTTCTAGGTTTGGCTTCTGGATTGGGCTGGCTTCATGTTCTGGGCTGGCTTCTGGGTTGGGCTTCAGGTTTAGTCTGGGCAGCATCAGATTCTTGGCCGATGTCCCCATCATTTCCCCTGAGGTGGGGAGAACTCGACTCCGTCGAGTCGAGCTTCAGAAAGTTGGCTCTTCGCTGCATCACCTGTAGACTGAAATATAAATAAAATAAAATTAGCTAACCTAACCTAAACTTGCTCTGATACCAAATTTGATGCGGCACACGATGCCCCGATCAATATTTATTCCAAGGAGAACGGACCGCTGGTCGCTAGGAAACGACCCTAGGCTAGGCTAAACCAAATTTATTTTTTTTTTCCAAATTTTTTTTACTCAAATAAAACTTTTTTTTCATATTTTTTTTCCTCTTTTCTTTTATATTTGTTGTCTCCTTTTTTTTTCTTTTATTCACTTTCCCATTTTTTTTTTCACGGTTTTCTTCTTTTTGTTTTTTTAACCCTTCACGTGAAGTCAGCATTGGACTACCGGCTATGCATTCACGATCGTGTGAATGCTATCCTCCCTGGACCGAAACGGGGAGGGACTTCGAGGGAGCAAGGGACGGGAAAACTGGCGGGCTCTCACTGGCGTCAAGGCTGAGGACGACGATGGTGGCGGCCATGGTGAAGTCTCAGGTGGTGCGACGTCTCGCGGATCGGGCGGAAATGGCAGGGAGCAGCTTGGGAAGATTTTCACCGGTGTCGATGTTGGCGGAGGCGGCGGACGGTGACTGGGAGCGGAGGAGTCGGATGGCCAGCTGGAGACGTCCGGTCGGTGGAGTAGGGTGCTTGGTCAGACATCCGGTCGGCGACCGTGGAGAGCATGGCAACAGGCGCTTCGTCGGGATCGGGCATGGTACTATCCGATCAGGAGGTGGCGGTTGGTTTGATCAGACAGATCCGAGGAATTGGGTTCCAGTGGCGTCGATCGACGGTTCTTGTCACAGGCAAAGACTTGGAGGCTTTGGATCCGTTTGGATGTGAATGTTGATGACGATGAGCATGGGATCTGGTTGAAGGTGACTTGGAAACCTGGGATTCTCAGAGTAGGGAGGAGAAAAGAAGAGGAAGCAGAAGAAGCAGGAAGAAATTAGGAGAAGACAGAGAGGAAAGTACCGACAGAAGTATCAGAGGAAGAAGAACCAGAAAAGAGGAGGAAAGGAATTCAGGACACATTCAAATCTCATTTCTCAAATATTCATCGCTCGCTAATTTTATTTCCAATCATAAAAGACCTTAAATAGAACAATCGGAACCTGAAAGAGATCCGAACAAATCCTAAAATAATTGGAACTTCTCAACAGACTGAGAATCCCATCCTAACTAAAAATATTCGAAACAACTAAGAAGATAAAACAAATTTTAAAATAATAAACTTATCCTAAAGATAAATCTCTGAGATATCCCAAAGTTTCCTGATTCGTGCTGGCATCGGGATCTGTGCTCATCGACTCCAGGATCTTGGGTCTCAGGGTTTGGGCTGGGCTGGGCTTTAGGTTCTGGGCTGGCTTCTAGGTTTGGCTTTTGGATTGGGCTAGCTTCAGGTTCTGGGCTGGCTTCTGGTTTGGGCTTCAGGTTTAGTCTGGGCTACTTCAGATTCTGGGCCGATGTCCCCATCATTTCCCCTGAGGTGGGGAGAACTCGACTACGTCGAGTCGAGCTTCAGAAAGTTGGCTCTTCGCTGCATCACCTGTAGACTGAAATATAAATAAAATAAAATTAGCTAACCTAACCTAAACTTGCTCTGATACCAAATTTGATGCGGCACACGATGCCCCGATCAATATTTATTCCAAGGAGAACGGACCGTTGGTCGCTAGGAAATGACCCTAGGCTAGGCTAAACCAAATTTATTTTTTTTTTCCAAATTTTTTTTACTCAAATAAAACTTTTTTTCATATTTTTTTTCCTCTTTTCTTTTATATTTTTTGTCTCCTTTTTTTTCTTTTATTCACTTTCCTATTTTTTTTTCATGGTTTTCTTCTTGTTGTTTTTTTTAACCCTTCACATGAAGTCGGCATTGGACTGCCGGCTATGCATTCACGATCGTGTGAATGCTATCCTCCCTGGACCGAAACGGGGAGGGACATCGAGGGAGCAAGGGACGGGAAAACTGGCGGGCTCTCACCGGTGTCAAGGTTGGGGACGACGACGGTGGTGGCCATGGCGGAGTCTCAGGCGGTGGGACGTCTCGCGGATCGGGCGGAAATGGCAGGGAGCAGCTCGGGAAGATTTTCGCCGGTGTCGGTGTTGGCGGAGGCGGCGGACGGCGACTGGGAGTGGAGGAGTCAGATGGCCAGCTGGAGATGTCCGGTCGACGGAGTAGGGTGCTTGGTCAGACATCCGGTCGGCGACCGTGGAGAGCATGGCAACAGGCGCTTCATCGGGATCGGGCGTGGTACTCTCCGATTAGGAGGTGGCGGTTGGTTCGATCGGACAGATCTGGGGAAATGGGTTGCAGCGGCGTTGATCGACGGTTCTTGTCACAGGCGAAGACTTGGAGGCTTTGGATCCGTTTGGATGTGAATGTTGATGACGATGAGCATGGGATCTGGTTGAAGGTGAGTTGGAAACCTGGGATTCTCAGAGTAGGGAGGAGAAAAGAAGAGGAAGCAGAAGAAGCAGGAAGAAATTAGGAGAAGACAGAGAGGAAAGTACCGACAGAAGTATCAGAGGAAGAAGAACCAGAAAAGAGGAGGAAAGGAATTCAGGACACATTCAAATCTCATTTCTCAAATATTCATCGCTCGCTAATTTTATTTCCAATCATAAAAGACCTTAAATAGAACAATCGGAACCTGAAAGAGATCCGAACAAATCCTAAAATAATTGGAACTTCTCAACAAACTGAGAATCCCATCCCAACTAAAAATATTTGAAACAACTAAGAAGATAAAACAAATTTTAAAATAATAAACTTATCCTAATAATAAATCTCAGAGATATCCCAAAGTTTCATGATTCGTGCTGGCATCGGGATCTGTGCTCATCGACTCCAGGATCTTGGGTCCTAGGGTTTGGGCTGGGCTGGGCTTTAGGTTCTGGGCTGGCTTCTAGGTTTGGCTTCTGGATTGGGCTGGCTTCAGGTTCTGGGCTGGCTTCTAGGTTGGGCTTCAGGTTTAGTCTGGGCTACTTCAGATTCTAGGCCGATGTCCCCATCATTTCCCCTGAGGTGGGGAGAACTCGACTCCGTCGAGTTGAGCTTCAGAAAGTTGGCTCTTCGCTGCATCACCTATAGACTGAAATATAAATAAAAAAAAATTAGCTAACCTAACCTAAACTTGCTCTGATACCAAATTTGATGCGGCACACGATGCCTCGATCAATATTTATTCCAAGGAGAACGGACCGTTGGTCGCTAGGAAATGACCCTAGGCTAGGCTAAACCAAATTTATTTATTTTTTCCAAGTTTTTTTTACTCAAACAAAACTTTTTTTCATATTTTTTTTCCTCTTTTCTTTTATATTTTTTATCTACTTTTTTTTTTCTTTTATTCACTTTCCCTTTTTTTTTTCATGGTTTTCTTCTTCTTGTTTTTTTTAACCCTTCACGTGAAGTCGGCACTGGACTGCCGGCTATGCATTCACGATCGTGTGAATGCTATCCTCCTTGGACCGAAACGGGGAGGGACTTCGAGGGAGCAAGGGACGGGAAAACCGACGAGCTCTCACCGGCGTCAAGGCTGGGGACGACGATGGTGGTGGCCATGGCGGAGTCTCAGGCGGTGCGACGTCTCGCAGATCGGGTGAAAATGGCAGTGAGCAGCTCGGGAAGATTTTCGTCGGTGTCGGTGTTGGCATAGGTGGCGGACGGCGACTGGGAGTGGAGGAGTCGGATGGCCAGCTGGAGACGTCCGGTCGGTGGAGTAGGGTGCTTGGTTAGACGTCCGGTCGGTGATCGTGGAGAGCACAGCAATAGGTGCTTCGTCAGTATCAGGCATGGTACTCTCCGATCAGGAGGTGGTGGTTGGTTCGATCGGACAGACCCGGGGAAATGGGTTCCAGCGGCGTCGATCGACGGTTCTTTTCACAGGCAAAGACTTGGAGGCTTTGGATCCTTTTGGATGTGAATGTTGATGACGATGAGCATGGGATCTTGTTGAAGGTGACTTGGAAATCTGGGATTCTCAGAGTAGGGAGGAGAAAAGAAGAGGAAGCAGAAGAAGCAGGAAGAAATTGGGAGAAGACAGAGAGGAAAGTATCGATAGAAGTATCAGAGAAAGAAGAACCAGAAAAGAGGAGGAAAGGAATTCAGGACACATTCAAATCTCATTTCTCAAATATTCATCGCTCGCTAATTTTATTTCCAATCATAAAAGACCTTAAATAGAACAATCAGAACCTGAAAGAGATCTGAACAAATCCTAAAATAATTGGAACTTCTCAACAGACTGAGAATCCCATCCCAACTAAAAATATTCAAAACAACTAAGAAGATAAAACAAATTTTAAAATAATAAACTTATCCTAAAGATAAATATCAGAGATATCCCAAAGTTTCATGATTCGTGCTGGCATCGGGATCCGTGCTCATCGACTCCAGGATCTTGGGTCCCAGGGTTTGGGCTGGGCTGGGCTTCGGGTTTTGGGCTGGCTTCTAGGTTTGGCTTCTGGATTGGGCTGGCTTCAGGTTCTGGGCTGGCTTCTAGGTTGGGCTTCAGGTTTAGTCTGGGCTGCTTCAGATTCTGGGCCGATGTCCCCATCATCAAGGTCAGTGATTTTGACTCACTGTCCACTTGTGAATCCTGTTTGCTTGGTAAAATGACCAAATCTTCTTTTACTGGAAAAAGTGAACAAGCTACAGAACTTCTGAGTCTCATACATACTGATGTATGTGGACCCATGACAGTTAGTGCCAGAGATGGATACAGATATTTTATTACATTTACAGATGACCTGTCCAGGTATGGTTATGTCTTTTTAATGAGACATAAATCTGAGTCGTTTGAAATGTTCAAACGATATCGTAATGAAGAGGAGAAACAAACTGGAAAGTGTATTAAAACCCTTCAATCTAATCGAGGTGGTGAATACCTATCCGGTGAGTTCATGACATATCTTGAGAAGAATGGGATTCTCTTTCAATGGAGTCCTCCAAGAACACCTTAGTTGAATGGTGTGTCCGAAAGAAGGAATCAAACCCTATTGGACATGGCTAAATCCATGATGGATTATGTAACTCTGCCGCTATCCTTCTGGGGATATGCACTTGAGATAGCTTATTACTTGCTGAATAATGTTTCAAGTAAGTCTGTTGTTTCCACTTCATATGAGTTATGGACTGGACGTAAGCCCTCAATTTCATACCTTCAGGTCTGGGGTTCTCCGGCTTATGTAAAGCATTTAGACTCAGATAAACTTGGTCCTAGGTCTGATCGGTGCCTGTTTATTGGGTACCCTAAAGACACAAAGGGTATTTCTTCTACTTGGAGGACGAATAGAAAGTGTTCGTTGCTCTTAGGGCTATCTTTTTCGAAAAGGAGTTCCTTGGAGAAGGAATTGTAGCCTCTAAGATTGAACTTGGTGAAGTTCAACCAGTGGAAGAACCTGCACACTCTAAGGACATCATAGACCGGCTGTGATTGGATCACACCCGGAACCCATTATTAGGAGATCTGGTAGAGTACCGCGTCAGCCAGACAAATACTATGGTTTCTAGGTCCAGGACGATGAGGAGAACAATGAGGATCCGATCACCTATATGGATGCACTTCAGAGATCTGACTCTGAGGCGTGGCTTGGAGCCATGCAATCCGAGATGGAGTCCATGGAGATCAACAATATATGGACATTGGTTGATCCGCCTGAAGGGATAAAATCCATCAGGTCTAAGTGGATTTGCATATGGGAAGGTGGAGACCTTTAAAGCCCGTCTGGTTGCCAAGGGGTATCGTCAGTGATATGGTATCGATTATGATGAGACATTCTCCCCTATGGCAATACTCAAGTCCATTCGGATCATGCTTTCTTTGGCAGCACATTTTGACTACGAGATCTAGCAGATGGATGTTCGAACTACTTTCCTGAATGGGGAGCTAGATGAGGAGATGTATATGATATAGCCTGAAGGGTTCACATCCATAGACAAGTCAAAAGTGTGCAAATTGCAGAGGTCCATTTATAGACTCAAGCAAGCATCTCGAAGTTGGAACATATGATTTGATAGATGTATCAAATCGTATGGCATTATGAATGAAGAGAAACCCTGCATCTATAAGGAGGTTAATGGTTCTGTGATTGTATTCCTGGTACTGTATGTTGATGGCATTCTCTTAATCGGGAATGACATCGCAGCATCGCAAGGAATAAAGGTATGGTTGTCATCTCATTTCTCCATGAAGGACTTGGGTGAAGCTTCTTACATACTAGGTATGAAGATCTATAGAGATAGATCTAAGAGGCTTCTGGAATTGTCCCAGTCACGTATATTGATACCGTGTTGAAACGGTTTAGCATGGAAAATTCCAAGAAAGGCTATCTCCTGATAGGTTTTGGAATTACTCTTTCCAAGAAGGATTGTGCGACAACTCCTGATGAAAGAGAGCGCATGAGTAGAACTTTTTATACCTCGGCAGTGGGCTCTATCATGTATGCTATGACATGTACTGACCAGATGTGGCATACTCACTAGGAGTAGTGAGCAGATACCAGTCTGACCCAAGTGAGGCACATTGGAAGGTGGTTAAGACCATCCTGAAGTATTTGAGAAATACTAAAGGACCAATGGCTGATTTATGGAGACCTGGCTTCAAACTTGTGGGCTATACTTACTCCAGTTTCCAGCCTGACAGAGATGATAGCAAGAGTATGTCAAGGTTTGTGTTTACCCTGAATGGAGGAGCGATCTGCTGGAAGAGTTCCAAGCAAGCAATTATTGCAGACTCGGTAAGTGAAGCAGAGTACTTTGTAGCATCAGATGCAGCAAAGAAAGTCGTGTGGTTGTGGAAATTCCTTGGAGAGCTTGGGGTGGCACCTTCCCTAGATGGTCATGTTCCTGTGTATTGTGACAGCATAGGGGCCATTGCTCAATCTAAGGAGTTAAAGTCATATCACCGCACTAAGCATGTTCTGCAGTGCTATCACCTCGTGCGAGAGATCGTTGAATGATGCGACATCAATCTTATGAAGATTGATGGAAAGGAAAGTCTGGCTGACCCTTCACTAAAGCCCTCGGAATCAAAGAGTTCGACAAAGGGAAATGGGTATTAGATACTGTTCTGATTGGCTTTGTACAAGTGGGAGTTGTTGGGAATTGTGTCCCAAAACCAATTGCCTAGGTTGTAGGCGGTTGTGCTCAGCATTATAATCTATATATGAATTAATAAAACATTGTTTTGGCAGCTCATCCATCATTCATTTCCCTGTAATAAACTCAATTTATGTGATGAAGTCCTTAGGACTGCACTGACTTCGGTATAGAGAGGATATATCGAGTGGTCCTTTAAAAGGTTCACAACCAAAGGATACATTATACATGATGGCAATGTATCAAGTGTAGGTTGTTGTGGTTCACATCGTTTGGTTGTCATCTTGACCAAAGGAGTGTGGTGACACTGATGTGATCTACAAGTGGGATGTGTGACATCTTATTGAATGTGACTCCGTGGAGCTCCTTTCTGCCAAAGGATTGCTCGCGATTGGATATGGATATATGTGTCCCTCCAACCTGAGGTCACCATGGTAGTTTGCAAGCAACTCCCTGTGCTTTGGTGCCGGACTACCCGGATTTCTAATCTGGAGAAGGAAGGTTTCTAGGTACAGGAAAGTACTTGTGGAGCAATGATGGACCAAGATGGAAGGTTTCTAGGTACAGAATTTCTAATCTGTGCTTTGGTGCCGGACTACCCGGATTTCTAATCTTGAGATGGAAGGTTTCTAGGTACAGGAAAGTACTTGTGGAGCAATGATGGACCAAGATGGAATTGACCTGTCCAAATTATTTGGATTGAATGTCTCGTAGTGTCTCAATTTAGCAAATCCTTGGCCAAGGTAGTCCCAGTGAGGAGTCACTGGACTTGCAAGGTTGAGACATGTTGTGGATTGACTCAGTTAGGGTTGGCAGTCTAACCCTAAGTCATCTTGAGCATTAGAAGTCAAATTGGTGAATTATACGGTAACCATATGCCAGAGGTTCGATAGATTGCTCTCGTAACTTCGACCTATCCGGATGCCGGGAACCATTGCTAGATGGTATCTTGTGCTGGTACTAGAAGTGTTCCAGTGCTACCATTTAGGTTCGAGGATTTCTTTCTGATCCAGGAACCGATCAACGATTGGGAATCATTTCGGTATTTTGGTCAAACAGACTGATTGAGCACACATTGGATTTTTCTGGTCTGATTTGGATTGACCAGGGTTAATTTGGGTCAACCAGGAATTGTTCCTGGATGACTAGGACAGGACCTATTTTTATTGGTTGGGTTTAGTCAGATCGGGTTTTATTAAACCAATTTTTGAAATTAGTGAACCAAGTTTTGGTTTTAGATAAACCGAATTTTATTTGGTTTGTTGAACCAGGTTTATTTGGAAGAACCAGTTTAAAAGCAAGTTCTCACGGTATTTGTTTTTATCCCAAATGCCCTGTTTCACCGATTGAATGGTTTAAGACTTGCTTGGACTCTTTGCTCACAAAATTGCCGCCCCAATCCAAGACTTCTCACGGTGTTTCTCTCCGACTCAAACTCCCTATCCTAATCGCCCTGTTGCATTGGTTTGAATGGGATGTAATTTTGCTTGGGAGATCAGTTTGATCTGGACTCATCCCTTGAGTATACTTCCCATGCCTTCACGGATTAAATTTTCTACCTATATGTACAGCCTGAGGGTTGAACGCCAGAAAGAGCAAGAGAGTGCGGAGAACAAGAAGCAGTCCCAGCCACCACCACCGATCAGTGCTTTTCCAAGGGGTTTTGGGATTTGATCTGTTTTCTTCTTCACGGTTTATCTGAGCATTCTTCACCGATCAAAGCAATTGCAAGTTCCAGGCTGTGCTATAGGGAGAGGGGTTAAATAACAGAGCAAGGGCCTTCACGGGGTCCTACACGTTGTTTACAAGCCTCCATATTTTCTTCCCACTGGTTGTGGGTTGCAGACCATGGGATATGAGAGAAAGTTGCTGCCCATGAGGTGTGGGGAGAGAGGAAGTAACAGGAGTGGAAAACAGGGCTTGTGGTGAGTAGTAAGGAACAGGGCTCCACGGGTTTGTTATCTACCTTTTATTTTGTCTTGGTTGAAGACCGTGCCATGAGGGAAGTAATAGAGGGTCCTGGTAAAGAGGAGCAGCGAGTTTTGGGATGGTTTTTCCTGAATGCTGCGGATTCACTGGGAGTCAAAGAATTGTTTCCTGGTTATTTATGTTTTCCAGTGTGTGCTCTCTTGGTGGAGTTTAGGCGGTCTTGGAGAAGACTGTCCATGAGAATTATTTGATATTCCCTGCTCCACCTATCCGTGACCAGTTTATGGATTCCTGGTGGACTAGCATCCATTTGGGAGTCGGATCAGCAAGAGCCCTGCACGTGGATACTCTAGAGGGTGGACCCATGGACACCTTGAGAGGTCGGGTCAGATCTTCTTCTTGCTGCGTTGCACATCTTGTTTGCTATTGAAGGAGTTCAACCAGTTGTTGCTAATCTGATTTGAAGACTGACAGATTCCTCTTCAGTCGGCATGATTTTATTTTGCTTATCATGCTTGCCTAGATCTAGGTTTTATCATACTGTTTATATTATTGCAGTAGCCTATACATGCCTCTGTAGTTGTAACATGCTTCATATTTATGATAGATCCTGTGCATGAGTAGGTACTTTCCGCTGCATGTTTAAAATTTTTTTAATTATGCAATACCTGCTCCCTAGTGTTGCATGCCTAGAGTAGGCTCCTGCTGCACCAGGTTTTCCTTCACCACCACCATCTCCAGATTGTGAGCATAGCGGAGAATGCAGGCTTGATGGGCATCCCAGCATGAGTCTGCCAGACTTTGAGTTGGATAGGGACGTTCCTGCATAGGTGAAAGACAAAGTTGTGCAAAAAGGAACTTAAATAACTAAGAAGCAGTTTTACATCACCAATAGTGCTCTTTTAAATTGCTCATGTTCTAGGTTCGTGAGCATCGAGAGGCACCGGGATCGATGAGATAGTAGGCTCCACCCAGCTAGGCTTCAACCTCTTTGCCGGGATCCTTTATGGGGGTTATAATAGCACGCTATTCCTTAATGGAAGGCTACCCCCCGAGGTCAGGCCCCATCTCTTATTTCATCTGACCCCACAGGGGTCCCTGGAAGGATGGTCTGGCTAGTCACCTTGGCCTCCCCATTGATCCGAGGGTGGGCTACCAAAGGGAAACAATGATGGATGCCGAGATAGGTGCAAAAATCCTTGAAGATCCTTCCTGAGGTGGGACCCCGACCATTGTTGGAGATATCGTCTCTCCCCCTAGCCCTCTTTGGGGTTCTCCCTGCCCTCCAAGATATCATCGTTGCCGGCTTCTTGGTGGGTCGGTTGTTGATGGCGAGTGGCCGGGGCTTTTCCCCCTAACAAATGGGGACATGAATAGTAAGAATATATATTGTGATTAACTAACTTTGTTTTTGCAGCTATAGTTAATAAAATCTTGAGCCATGAAACAAGTCCCAAATTTTCTTGAAGCATACTCATGAGTCAACAAATGGAAGAAGACAATTTTTCATAAGTCGACTCAAGCTCAAAGCATGATGGAAAGCCACCACTTCAAAGCCCAATTCAAGCCATTCAAGCTCAATTCAAGCCAAGACTTGAAGCCAAAATTTTCACATGAGGGGACACCTCATCAAGAAACCTTGGGAGAGAAGAAATTACACTTCATCAAGACTTTTATGGGAAACATAAAGATACATTCCAAGAAGTGACATGTTGGGTCCACCTCTAATGACACCTAGGCCTCCACATCAGCATTTGACAACCACATGAAGACCTTCTAGAATGCCAAATGTCAAGTGGTTGTAACTCTCTTCCACTAATTTGTTTTTAGTTAAAACCACTTACCAAAAAATTGTTGGAGCCAACTAAGCCATCCTTATCCCCTCTTCTTCACCCATGGATGAAATTTCTAGCATTGGAGCCTATAAATAGGGTCCTTAAGCTCTCATTGTATTCATTCTATGCTATGATTTGAATTAATGAAAGGATTGTTTCCTTGTGTTCTACTTTTCTTGAGTTCTTGTTTGGAGTGAAAGTTTTCTAGCTAATTTGAGTGTGTAGATCCTTATCCAACGAGAGAATGAGAGTTTTCTAAGTTTGAGTTTGAGAGTGAAGAGTGCTTTTGCAAGGAGTAAAGGATGGGATACCCATTGATGGATTTATGATCAAGCTCCAAGTCCCAAGCCACCGACCACTTTCTTCTTCTTCTTTTTTTCTTTGTTTCTATTCCAACTCCAATTCTTCTTCCATGCCTAATCCCAAATTTATTTGCAGGTTCTCTCAGGTTCTTAGGTCATGGATGATGGTCTCCAAGCCATGGATCAAGGCCAAGTTGAGTCACAAAGTAGAGAAAGCCAATCTTGACTTCTAGACCTTAATCCTTGAGTGATGAGAGCTCCTTCTTCCACCAAATAATTAGCAATCATTGTTGGTAGGAAAAAAATTTCTAAGCTTCATTAGATCTGATCATTTAAAGGTTAACTTATCCTAGTAGTGATGGTTTTCTTCACATGAAGATCCTAATCTTTTTTTTGAACTAGATCTACATTGCGGTACTTAAAAATTAGATCAACTAGTCTCCTTATGAAAATTCTTTTCTTGGATTAATTTAGCCCATTTATTTGATAATTAATTTTTCAAGTTTGCTTGCTAGTTAGCTTGTTAAAACTATTCATCCATCATTTTATTTTTGTCTCCAATCAATTATTTGGTATCAGAGCCTATGGTTTACTAGGTCAAGTGTTTGATTGCTGAAATTTCTATTTTAGTATTCACCCAGATATTTTATAAATTTTAGGATTTTTTACATTGATCAAACAAATCCAAAAAAATATTTTTCAGTACCTTATAATGTTAGGATTCAAAATATAAAATTAAAAAAATATTTTTCTTTATTTTTGGATTTAAAAATATGAGTTCTTAGGCCATTTCTGAAATTCTGTCCAGAATTCTGTTTCTGCCTTCCATTTCATTTAATTTTCAAAAAAATATAAAAATATTTTTTATAAATTTTAGATTTTAGATATGAGGTCCAGATTTGAATTCTTATCATGTTCCACTAGAATTTTAAATTTTAGAGAGGTTTAGAATTTGAAATTAGAAATTTGAGTTCAGGTTGTTAAGAGTTAGCTAAACTGCTGGAACCTTCTAGCAACTATTTTCAAACTACCTTCTCAACCAAAATTTAAGTTAATCTAAAGTCAAAACTTTAAAATCTATGAATTCTGATCTAAGAGCTAACCAAATTGGTTTTATTTTTAATTTTTGGATTTTTAAAAAAATTAAATTTTGAATTTTAAAACTAGCTAGTTGAAAGTTGTTTCATGTTGAAATTTTCCTTTACAACAATCTTTCAAAATAATTTCTTAACCACATTTCAGGAATTAAATTTCAAAATTTGGAATCTGAAATCTTCACTAAGAGATTTAACAATTTTAATTTTAATTTTAATTTTTTTAAAATTTTAGAATTTTAATTTTAATTTTTTTAGAATTTTAAAATTTTAATTTCAAATTTTTAAAAACTAGTTGACTAGAAGTTGTTAGGGCTGAAACTATCTTGCAATAACTCTATCTTCCAAAATGAATTTTTAATCCCAATTTGAGATTTAAATTTTAAAATTTGATTTCTAAATTCTGGACTTCAAAATCTATATTTTTTAATTAAATTTCTGAATTTTAATTTTTCTTTTAATTTGGGTTTGAATCACATATTTGAGCTAGTATAGATATCTTATTAATAAGTTGATTCTTTGTGCATCCATTTTTAAATCCAATTAAGGGCATTCAATCATAATATAAGGGAAGGAGGTCATTACCTTTCCTTGGCCTAAAACAATCACTCACATTTGCATTGACCTAAACCATAATTGAAATTGAGTAGGAACCTAAAACTAGGGACACCCAGAAGTCGAGTTCAAGAGCAAGATGAGACCAAATATTAGTTGAGTTTGTACTTCTTGAAATTGGTGTCTAAGGCAAGAGGTCCAATAGCAAACGCCTTAAGTGGACTTGCGGTTTTTAATTAGGACCTCGTGAAAGTAAGAGAGCCTCCCACAACCCCACCTCTTACCTGGCCAGTGGAAAAGGTAATTACAACTTTAACTAGTACTTAGTCAATTCCCGTATTTCGAACTTTTAGGTCTATGAGCCCTAGAAGTTGGTTTGTACTGCTTGCCTATTTGATCTGAAGCCCTATACCAATAGTCCTACATAAATCCATGGATCTCAATCTTAAATTTTTTATGAGGACCCTGATTGAAAATTTTGATACCCTAACTAAATAATTAGGACAAGTGAACAAAGAGTTAGGGCAACTAAATAATCAAATCGGGAACCTCAAAAAAGATCGACTGACCCATACTAATCCTAAATCACCTCCCATTGGTCTAAGAGCCCATTATCATGATCTCACCCCTGAGTATAAACTTAGATACCCCTGCCAAGGATTTGTAGATCAGGAGGAAAGAGTCTTTAGGAGTAATCGACCCTAAACACCCACTTTTGATGGAAACCCTGAGGTGTATGTCAATTGAGAGAAGAAAATGGATCAGTACTTTGAATTTGATGAAATGTCGGAAGTAAAGAAATATCAATTTGTCAAATTAAAGCTAGTCCGACATGCTAAGTCATATTGGAAACATGTTGAGCATAAAAGTTATTATAGTGGGGATAAAATAATTACTTGGAAAGATATGTAGTGTAAGCTGAGAGAAAAGTACCTAGGCAAATCTTTTAAGCAAAATCTTCCAATCCAATGGTACAAATTGAGACAAGATGATGAAACTGTGTTTAAGTATATTGCTGAATTCAATAAGTATGAAGGAGATGAAGAAGAGACTAAATCCATGAAAGAATTAGAGGAAAGATCTTTTAAACCTATTGAAAAATTTAAAGATGAAATAGAATCAAAATCTTGTCAAATGAAGGGCTCAAAAGAGAAGATCCTAAACCCGTTGAAGAACTTAAGGAAGAAGTTTATGAAGCTAGGTCTAACCATATGGATGAGTATGAACAAGAACAATTACTTAAAGATAAAATAATTACCCAACCTAAAGAAATCAACAACGAGGATGATCAAAATGAAATCCAAGGACAAAACCATGGAGATCAATTTGAGGATAACATAAAAGATTCAGAATTAATTGATGTTGAAGGTTTAGATCTAGAGATCGATGAAGGATCACATATTGGGGTAATGACCGTCAAAGAACAAAACTCTACAATCAGCCCCAAGAAGCTATAAAGCCTTTGAAAACACTACAAAATATTTTTTCTAACAATTTTTTTATCCCTAATTCCCCATTTCTGAACATCCACCAAAATGTTTTTTTATCCCTACAAAATATTTTTTCTAACAATTTTTTTATCCCAGATTTTCAATTTCTGAACATCCACCATCCCGATCACCATTATGTTTCATTCACTCTTCTATCCCATCCAGCTGGGACATCTACCATACCATTGATCTGGTCCCAGTGATATTCAACAGTTACTTTATTAAGACACTTTGGTATATGTTAAGAGCCAAATTAAGATTCACTGCCACCTACCTGAAGTTTTGTGCTAGAGTCTTCAAAGCCATTTAGGGAATATTGAAAATTAGGAACCTTGTTTCCTAGCCCAACAATAAAGTTTAGTCCATAGATAATAAAGTCCATTTGAGCTTGTTTTGTTTTTGTTTGTCTTTTACCATATAGTATCGTTTGCATTTGTCTCTTATCATTTGGTATCCAATGCATAAGTATCCATGATTACGAGAGTCATATGCATAGCGTGATTAGTAAAACAAATTTTAAGCAATGAAATTAACAAGCATATGGCTAAATTTTGTAAAAAAAAGCCAAAGAATTTCAGGAATGAGACTATGTCTTTATTAGGTTCAAAATGATTATATGCCCATGGTGTAGGTCTAGTGCGGGCACCAGGCTCAAGAAGAGACTTCAACCAATGCCGAATTCTTTATGGATAGATGATTAAGAATTTGAGTCCTGTAATAAGTTGTAATTGAGTTTATGAGTCTTGTACTTGTTTTCATTTGAGTAATTGGGTCCTGTTAATAGGACTAGGTCTATGCTAATTTGATCTTTTAAGTCCAATTAGGTGCAATTTGACTTTGTAATTAGTTAATTCCCTAAGTTGGTCCAAGAAGGGTTTACTTTGGGTTTAAAATCAAATCTAGAAGACTTGGAGAATGGGTGCAACAAATTATTTCAACCTACCTTGACATGGAGGATGCCACATCATCACATGCAAGTGGATGCCAAGTCACCTCCAAAGACCACATGGAAGGACACCTAAGCGGCCACCTCACCTCTCTTGGGCGCCCACATTTGAATTCAAAAACAAGCCAACCGACCACTATTCTCTCCTTATTCCAAGCAAGGATCAAGGTTGCTTCAACTCTCCTCCTACATAGCAAGGAACTTCCCATGATTCTCTCCTTGTATTTTGAAATTTCAAAATTATAGTAGAGGCTTATAAAAAGCTCTCCAAACCATTCTTGTAAGGAATAATCTATGAATGAATGAATGAATGAAGGAGTTTTTTTCTCATGAGAATTTCCCTTGCTTGAGAGCTTTGACCCCTCTGAGAGGGTGGGCGTGAGGCCCTTATTATGTTCTTCCCATCATCTACATCTTCTTCCCTTCCAACACCACTCCAACTGGCCAAGGCTATTTCAAGCTTCTTCTCCCTCTTTAAAGATTCTTCCTCCTCATCTCTTTTGCAATCTTTGGTCTCTAAATTCTCTATAATTTTGTTGCAGGATCCCCGGGCTACCAGGCTCCAAAGAATAGGTCTACCTTGACAAGAGCCAGTTACAAGATGCCCTACAAGTTAGAGGAATCCCTTGTCATCCTAGGTCTTTCTCTCTTTGAGTGTTTTCCCCTCATAATTTGAGATATTAACTACTGGGTAACCTTCTATAAATAGGTTTTCAGATATGCAATATTAAATTATTCTTAGCCCTAATCTGAGTGGTTTCTTAACCACTAAGGTCCTCTTCCTAGTTAATTCGAAAGGTTTAAACTTCATGTCTTGTTTGGCATTTAAGAATCCCTCTCATTAAATCTTGCTTCTTTTACTATGAATAGCTACATTTTTATTACATTATTTTCATTTGAGCATTGCTAATTCCATTAGGAATAGATCATCCCCTCATTGTCCCCAATCATCTTGGTATCAGAGCATGGTAGGTTAGGGTTAAGTTCTTTAAGTACTTGGATCGGGTGCTTCACCAAACCATCCGGTCTTAGGAGAAAAGTAAGGTTTCATGACCCTCTCTTCCCATTCCATAGGATCTTCTAAGGCGTTTCGGGATGCCATTGTGATTGATCCATGAAAAAGAAAACAAATAGCATGTTAGGTCACATTTTCAAATTTTTGCACTTAGGACTTTCTGTTTTCTGCTTGCAGTATTTCTGAGTAAGGTGACTTTAATTTGTATAAAACTCTAAAAAAAAGTAATTAATTTTTAATTGAAGTAATTTTTTTCCTAATCCATATTAAGTTATCTATCAGCATGTATAATTTTATTCTCGAAAAAAAATCACACAAAAAATGAAAATTCTTGCACTCCATCACTATTGCTAAAATTCATGTATGTTCTGTTTTGTTCCTTTTACATTATCTAAATTTTAGGATCTGCTTAGCATAGCACGAGTTTTATTTTTAAATTTCCTTTCATATGAAATATCATCTATAAGTTAGCAATCTTTTGTGAATTTTTTGAATTTTTCTGAGACTATTATATAGTACTTCTCAGCCCCACTTTGAACTACAACACATAAAATTTTTGTTGTTGAGATTAGGGTTCATATGCATGTTTGCACCATCTCATGGCAAATCAATCTAAGGGCATCAGTATGACATGGGGGCAGGATTTCATCACTTGTCCTTAGCATAAAATCACCACCCTGCATATCGGACCCAACCCTTAATTAAAATTGAGTAGACACTTAATTTGCTTTAGTGAGCTAGGGACACCCAAAAGGTCGGGTCGAACCAAGTGTCAAGCTAATTTAGATAACTTGTTTGTGTGTGCTTGTGTATCTGGTGTCTAGGCAAGTGGTTTAGGGACAAGAGCTTGAAGGAAGGTGGGTTGGTCCTCTTACCTGGCCAATTTCAAATTGGTGTCTAAGGCAAGCAAAGAGGGACCTCCACCAACCTTACACTTATCTGGCCAGGTGCTAAGTTACTACAACCAAGATTGTCATCTTGACCTAACATTTGGTTTAGACTCTAGGTCTAGCAAACCCCTAGCCCTAGTTTGAGTCGTGTGTGCATGACAACTAGATCAGGGATATTTTACCAGCAAGACCTAGCTCAATCAAGTGCAACCATGGACCAAAATCTTGAGACCTTGATGAAAACCCTGAATGATCAAATGGCCCGACTGAACCAAAACCTAACTAACCAATTGGCCCAGACCAACCAAAGCATGACTGATCAGATGGCCCAAGCAGAGGCATGGACAGAAGACCGCAAGGCCCATGCTAAACTCAACTCCTCTAGGCCTAATTCCCTTGATCCAAGAGCCTATGATCATGATCTTGCCCCTCAGTCTAGCCCTAGGAGCCCATACCCATACCTGGTTAACTCCAAGGAGAGACCCATTAGGAGCACCCAACCTTATACACCTACTTTTGATGGAAGACAAGAGGTGTATATCGATTGGGAGGAGAGCATGGATCATTATTTCGAGTACACTAGGATGTCGGAGTTAGAGAAATTTAGATTGGCCACACGTAGGTTAACCCGATATGCTAAGTGGCATTGGGCAGCTATTGAGGATGAATGTTATCAAAGAGGAGTTAGAATACGTAGCTGGAGAACCATGAGAAGTAGGCTAAGAGAAAAGTACCTAGGTAGATTTTATGAGCAAAGACTTTTAGACTAATGGTACAAATTGAGACAGGGAGACAGACCAGTGTCTAAGTATATTGAGGAATTCAAGGGGTTTGTCAGGAGATGTAACACAACTGAATCTAAGACCATGACCATATCTAGATTTCGAGGAGGCTTATGTAAGGACACCCAGGGGGAATTACATCAATGGGATATTCATACTCTAGAGGAAGCTTATCAGATTGCTAAAGAATTCGAGTCTTATCAAAGAGAACTCATGAGCAGTCGACCTAAGCCCAGTATGATTAACACCTATAAGCCAATTCTTAGACAGATTCCTTCAAACCAGCCTATTACTTCTATCCCATTAGTTTGCAAGGGAAAGACCCCTGAACACATCAGTGAGCCTAAGGAAGAAGTTTATGAGGCTGAACCAAGTTTAACTAAAGGATATGAAGGGGAAGAGGAAGAACCCATTGAAGAATTTCAAGGAGAAAAGGTTGAACCCATTAAAAATCTAGAGAAAGAAACTCCTGAGTCCACTAAAGAATTCAAAGAAGACATCTATGAATCAAATCTAGTGGAGGAGTATGATGAAGGTGGATGCAAGGTTGAGATCACTGAGAAACCAATAGAAAAAGATCCCGAACCCACTATAGAATATAAAGAAGGAGTGACTGAGCTAGGATCAAACATATCAGACGAAAGTGAGGGTTCACACGAGTTGTCCATTAAAGAGGTCCAGGAACAAGTCCCTAAGGAGCAATCCTAGGAAGTAGACGTTATTTTAGATGACTTTCAAGATAAACTTCCCGAAGACCTTCCTGATGACCTTCCACCATCTCGGAGCATCCAGCCTACCGTAGATCTTACACCCATATATCAATATTCAAATCTTAAGGTCATCCTGGGTAACCAAGGTCTATTTCATGTTTCCAATAAATTATCCCAAGACTCCGACTTTTATATCCTATCATACCCTAAGGCTTCCAATGTTTCCCAAACTATCAAATTACACTTTGTTGAGGTCATTCAGTTGCACCAGTGCTATGAGTATGTTAGGTTTGCGACCTACTTTTGAAAGACCTTATGGCATTTGCTAGGGATCCACTGTAAATTTTCATGTGCATGCTGATGCGGGATGGAAAACGAATAACCCATGGTTATTGTGAAAGGGAAAGACCTAAAGCAAACGAAGGATCGTGGGAGGGCTAAGAAGCCTTTCGGGACTAGGATAGAATGACCCCTGAAAAAAAAAAACCTAAAATGGCTGGACTCTTTTGGTTTTCAAATTTTCTTGGCGGAGGTGATGAAGGAAGGATGGGGATGGGAGACTAGGGACTGGACTCATGATCCTTGGGACTCACCCTAATGAAGAGACCATCTACCTCTAAGGCTTTACGCCCTCCTCGATACTTGGAGGTGCTAGGATGGATCTCAAGGTCACGAGGGGAAGCAGAGAAAGACATGAAGGTGGGAGAGAGAATGGAGATACCTGGGGCCTCACACCCCTCGACGTCCCGAAGGATGAAGGCAAGTTGGGGCCTCACACCCCTCGACGTCCCGAAGGACGAAGGAAAATGGGCCTCAGCCCAGAACCAGAACAAGGTTACAAACCCTCAAAAATTTCATTTCTTCAACTGCTTTATTACAAGAGGAGTATGGGTATTTATACATTCCCATCTCCCTTTGTCCCGAAGGACGAAGGAAAACGGGCCTCAGCCCAGAACCAGAACAAGGTTACAAACCCTCAAAAATTTCATTTCTTCAACTGCTTTATTACAAGAGGAGTATGGGTATTTATACATTCCCATCTCCCTTTGAAATTCAAAAAATAAAATCCCTTGAAATCCTCCCTAGATTTGGTTCAAATTCAAAATAATTTGAATTCAAATTCAAAACCAAAATCCCCAAATTTCCTGAATTACATTCATTAAAAAAAATACCAAATAAATCCCTTTTATTTGAATTTTGAAATCTCCCTCTGCTCTGGAATTCGTCCCTGAAAATCATGTTACTTTGAAAATCATGCTGCTCTGAAAATCATGCAGCTTCAAAAAGCATGCAGAATAACTTTTTCCTTGGGATGATTTGAGAAGTGTGCCAAAGCTTCTTCTTGGCCGAGCAACGGGGGGGAACCCGATCTCCGGTCGACTAGGGGCCAGCGAGCGGCAGCACGGCCGGCGGGCGATGGCGGCGGGGCGACGGCCCGGCAACGAAAGGTGGTGGCAGGCGGCGGTGCAGGGGTGGCACGGCCGCACGGCATGCACAAGCATGCCGTTCGGTCTTCTTGTGGGTGTGGGGCCCAGGGATGCTAGCAGGGCGGCTGGGTGGCAGTCGGGCGGCGAGCAGCGGCATGCAGGCGATGGCGACTGTGGCGGCAATAGTTGGACTTCCCAAGGCCGTCCCTTCATCTTCCACGGGCGGGGGTGGCGGACGCCGGGTTTCCGACGAGGGCGGGGCCAGCGGGCACCAGCGGGTGGGCCGGCGGGGGCGGCCGGGGGTCAGGCAGCCCGGATGGGGGAAGGGGGGGTGGTGGCTAGGTTTTGAAAAAAAGTATTTTACGGGATGAAATGTTGAAGAAGGGGTTAGCCGGGATAACTCGGGGATAAACTTGGTATAAAATGGGAATAAAGGGAATAAGTGGAATAGCAGGGATAAGAAAAATAAGAAAAACTAGAAAAATTAAAAGAAAACCTAGATGGGTTTTGGGTCCCCTATCATTCTCCTACAGCGCGAAGAACTCGACTCCATCAAGTTTGAGGACGAAGCAAATCCTAGTCCGCTACTGGCTTTGATACCAAAAAATGATGCGGGACGGAAAACGAAGAACCCATGGTTATTGTGAAAGGAAAAGACCTAAAGCAAACGAAGGATCGTGGGAGGGCTAAGAAGCCTCCCGGGACTTGGATAGAATGACCCCTAAAAAAAAATAAACCTAAAACGGCTGGACTCTTTTGGTTTTCAAATTTTCTTGGCAGAGGTGATGAAGGAAGGATGGGGATGGGAGACTGGGGACTGGACTCATAATCCTTGGGACTCACCCTAACGAAGAGACCATCCACCTCTAAGGCTTTACGCCTTCCTCGATACTTGGAGGTGCTAGGATGGATCTCAAGGTCACGAGGGGAAGCAGAGAAAGAATGAAGGTGGGAGAGAGAATGGAGATACCTGGGGCCTCACACCCCTCGACATCCCGAAGGACGATGGTAAGTTGGGGCCTCACACCCCTCGACTCCCGAAGGACGGAGGCAAACGGGCCTCAGCCCTGAACCAGAATAAGGTTACAAACCCTCAAAATTTTCATTTTTTCAACTGCTTTATTACAAGAGGATATGGATATATTTATAGATTTCCATCTCCCTTTGAAATTCAAAAAATAAAATCCCTTGAAATCCTCCCTAGATTTGAATTCAAATTCAAAATAATTTGAATTCAAATTCAAAACCAAAATCCCCAAATTTCCCAAATTACATTCATTAAAAAAAATACCAAATAAATCCCTTTTATTTGAATTTTGAAATCTCCCTCTGCTCTGGAATTCATGCTGCCCTGAAAATCATAGTGCTTTGAAAATCGTGTAGCTCCAAAAAGCGTGAAGAACAGCTTCTTCCTTGGGGTGCTTTGAGATGCATGTCAAAGCTTCTTCTCGGCCAAGAAACGGGGGGGACCTGATCTCCGATCGGCCGGGGGCCAGCGAGCGTTTGCACGGCCGGCGGGCAGTGGCGACGGGGCGGCGGCCAGCTGGTGGACGGTGGCGGCGGGCGGCGGAGCAGGGGTGGCACGGCCGCACAGCATGCACGAAGTGCCGTTCGGTCTTCCCGTATGCGTGGGGCCCAGGGATGTCGGCGGGGCGGTGGTCGGGTGGCGGATCGGCAACGAGTGGCGGCATGCAGGCGACGACGGCAGCGGCGGCCATGGGGGCGACGGTTGGACTTCCCAGGGCCGTCCCTTCATCTTCCACGGGCGGAGGCGGCGGACGCCGGGTTTCCAACGAGGGCAGGGCCAGCGGGCACCGGTGGGCGGGCCGGCGAGGACGGCTGGGGGTCGGGCATCCCGGATTAGGGAAGGGGTGGTTGGCAGCTAGGTTTTGAAAAAAAGAATTTTACGGGATGAAAGATTGAAGAAGGGGTTAGCCGGGATAACACGGGGATAAACTTGGTATAAAATGGGAATAAAGAGAATATGTGGAATAGCAGGGATAAGAAAAATAAGAAAAACTTGAAAAATTAAAAGAAAACCCAGATGGGTTTCGAGTCCCCCCATCACATGCCAGACCAGGGTCAAACCTAGAGAGTCAATAATCTGTTAGGTTTAGGCCCTAGAGAGTCGAATAAAATTCCTCTCAATAGGATACATAGTTGAGTCTATTTTTGTCAAATGTCAATATGAGTCTCAGAGTCCGCAAAAATCATTTGCACTATATATTTAGAAATTGTATAAGAAAATTAGTAAAAAGATTCAAATAAAAAATGAAGTCTATAAGCATATGGCTAATTCATGTAAACAAATGAAAGAATTTAATGAAGGGACTCTGTAATGATTAAACTTAGACCTGTAAGGTTTTCACCGAGAACTATGAAGAAACTGCATGCCCGAGGAGCTGGACCTTTCAAAGTAATAAAAAAAGTTGGACCTAATGCATATGTGTTTGAGTTACCACCAGAGTACTGCATTAGTTCAACATTTAATATTTCAGATCTGAAAGAATATAAAGATCCGGCATTAATTCCTAGTGAGCCTTTTAGACCTTACCCTACCTTTGAGAGCAAAACCCTACCTGAGTGTCCACCAGCAATTCCACCAGACCGGAGAGATAGGATTGAACGTATCTTGGATGATCAAGAGACTACCACTAGAAGTATGGGCTATCAATATTATCTGGTTCATTAGCAAGACCGACTAGAATCTGAGGACTCTTGGATCGTCCGAGAGGATCTACAACAAATTGACCGAGATCTATTAGAAAAATATCACAATCAGACCCTTCCTTACATGACAGGGTCGAGTTTCTCCCACCCGGGAAGAATTGATGCGGGCACTAGGCTCAGGAAGAGACTTCAACCAATACCAAATTCTTTATGCATAGAAGATTAAGAATTTGAGTCCTGTAATAAGTTGTAATTGAGTTTATGAGTCATGTACTTGTTTTTATTTGAGTAATTGGGTCCTGTTAATAGGACTAGGTCTATGCTAATTTGACCTTTTAAGTCCAATTAGGTGCAATTTGACTTTGTAATTAATTAATTCCCTAAGTTGGTTCAAGAAGGGTTTACTTTGGGTTTAAAATCAAAGCTAGAAGACTTGGAGAATGGATGCAACAAATCACTTCAACCTACCTTGACATGGAGGATGCCACATCATCACATGCAAGTGGATGCCAAGTCGTCTCCAAAGGCCACATGGAAGGACAGCTAAGCTGCCACCTCACCTCTCTTGGGCATCCACATTTGAATTCAAAAACAAGCTAACCGACCACTATTCTCTCTTTATTCCAAGCAAGGATCAAGGTGGCTTCAACTCTCCTCCCACATAGCAAAGAACTTTCCATGATTCTCTCCTTGTATTTTGGAATTTCAAAATTATAGTAGATTCTTATAAAACGCTCTCCAAACACTTCTTGTAAGGAATAATCTATGAATGAATGAATGAAGAAGGAGTTTTTTTCTCATGATAATTTCCCTTGCTTGAGAGCTTGGACCCCTGTGAGAGGGTGGGCGTGAGGCCCTTATTGTGTTCTTCCCATCATCTACATCTTGTTCCCTTCCAACACCACTCCAAGTAGCCAAGGTTATTTCAAGCTTCTTCTCCCTCTTTAAAGATTCTTCCTCCTCATCTCCTTTGCAATCTTTGGTCTCTAAATTCTCTATAATTTTGTTGCAGGATCCCCGGGCTTCCAGGCTCCAAAGAAGAGGTCTACCTTGACAAGAGCCAGTTACAAGATGCCCTACAAGTTAGAGGAATCCCTTGTCATCCTAAGTCTTTCTCTCTTTGAGTGTTTTTCCCTCATAATTTGAGATATTAACTACCGGGTAACCTTCTATAAATAGGTTTTCAGATCTACAATATTAAATTATTCTTAGCCCTAATCTGAGTGGTTTCTTAACCACTAAGGTCCTCTTCTTAGTTACTTCGAAAGGTTTAAATTTCATGTCTTGTTTGGCCTTTAAGAATCCCTCTCATTAAATCTTGTTTCCTTTACTATGAATGGCTGCATGTTTATTACTTTTTTTTCATTTGAGTATTGCTAATTCCATTAGGAACTCATTGTCCCCCATCAAGGTCCTTTTCAAAATAATAAGAAAAATTGGACCTAATATAAGCTAGATATACCATCTGACTTTGGTATCAATTCCACTTTCAACATTGCAGATCAAGTAAAGTATAAGGAACCAACAATGATACCTAGTGAGCTATTCAGCCTTGATTCCACCTTTGAGAGTGAACCAACCCTTGAGTGTCCACCAGCCATATTAGCAAAGTGGCATGATAGGATTGAGCGAATCTTAGATGACAAGATTGTCACTACTCAAAACAAAGACTATCAATGCTACTTGGTTCACTAGCAAGGATGACCTGTTCCAAAGATTCATGGATCACTCGAGAGGACTTACAAAGAATCGACCCTGACTTCTTAGAGTACCACCAAAGCTAGATGAATTCCTACTAGATAGAGCCGAGCCATTTTTCCACCCATGGAGAATTGATGAGGACATCAATAATAAGAATATATACTTTGATTAACTAACTTCATTTTTGCAGCTATAGTTAATAAAATCTTGAGCCATGAAACAAGTCCCAAATTTTCTTAAAGCATACTCATGAGTCAACACATGAAAGAAGACAATTTTTCATGAGTTGACTCAAGCTCAAAGCATGATGGAAAGCC
The DNA here is from genome assembly GCA_021397845.1 of Areca catechu. Taxonomy (NCBI): domain Eukaryota; kingdom Viridiplantae; phylum Streptophyta; class Magnoliopsida; order Arecales; family Arecaceae; genus Areca; species Areca catechu. The sequence goes on along the minus strand of CM038044.1, from coordinate 78,243,246 downwards.
ATCTCTTCAAAGCCCAATTCAAGCCATTCAAGCCTAATTCAAGCCAAGACTTGAAGCCAAAATCTTCACATGGGGGGGACACCTCATCAAGAAACCTTGGGAGAGAAGAAATTACACTACATCAAGACTTTTATGGGGAACATAAAGATACCTTCCAACAAGTGACATGTGGGGTGCCACCTCTAATGACACCTAGGCCTCCATATCAGCATTTGACAACCACATGAAGACCTTCTAGAATACCACATGTCAAGTGGTTATAACTCTCTATCAATAATTTGTTTTTAGTTAAAACCACATACCTAAAAATTATTGGAGCAACTAAGTTATCCTTATCCCCACCTCTCCACCCTTGGATGAAATTTCTAGCATTGGAGCCTATAAATAGGGCCCCTAGGCTTTTACTGTATTCATTCTATGCTATGATTTGAATTAATGAAAGGATTGTTTCCTTGTGTTCTAGTTTTCTTGAGTTCTTGTTTGCAGTGAAAGTTTTCTAGCTTGTTTGAGTGTGTAGATCCTTATCCAAGGAGAGAATGAGAGTTTTCTAAGTTTGAGTTTGAGAGTGAAGAGTGCTTTTGCAAGGAGTAAAGGATGGGATATCCATTGATGGATCTATGATCAAGCTCCAAGTCCCAAGCTACCGGCCACTTTCTTCTTCTTCCTTTTTTCTTTGTTTTCATTCCAACTCCAATTCTTCTTTCATGTCTAATACTAAATTTTTTTGCAGGTTCTCTCATGTTCCTAGGTCAAGGATGAAGGTCTCCAAGCTATGGATCAAGGCCAAGGTGAGTCTCAAAGTAGAGAGTGCCAATCTTGACTTCTAGATCTCAATCCTTGAGTGATGAGAGCTCCTTCTTCCATCAAATAATTAGCCATCATTGTTAGTAGAAAAACTTTTCCTTAGATTTATTATATCTAATCATTTGAAGGTTAACTTGCCCTAGTAGTGATGGTTTCCTTGCCATGAAGATCTTAATCTTTATTTTGAACTAGATCTACATTACGGTTCTTAAAAATTAGATCAACTAATCTCCTTATGAAAATTCTTTTCTTGGATTAATTTAGCCCATTTATTTGATAATTAATTGCTCAAGTTTGCTTGCTGGTTAGCTTGCTAAAACTCTTCATCCATCATTTTATTTTTGTGCCCCATCACTAGCTCTTCCGGCCCCTACCTGGTGTGCCATTCTGTTGCCACCAAGATCACCATGGCCTATAGCTTCAATGAATCGAGTGGGCCCCCACCATTAGGGGGCTAGGTCCTCCTCTCTCTTGATCAGCTCCTGGATTTGCTGGCCTACAAAATAGAGGAGACCCAGGCTGGGGATTCTAGCGAGGACACTCCGATGATCAAGTCAATGGGACGATCGAGGAGAACAGAACTGCTGAGGTGGAGAGCTTGGGAGACTCCCTCGCCTCATGGGGTGACAAGGTAGTAATGTTCAAATAGTCTAAACAAAGAATGGAGCGCATGGAGCAGGGAGGTTCTCTGGCCAGTCCTTTGGCCGCTGAGCTTTCGGTTGTTTGCTTACCTCTTCCCGCTCTTCTTGCTTACTTACCTTTTTTACCTTTTCTCTTTTCTCCTTTGTCCCTTCCATGGTGGTCCGGAGCCCTCTCAGGGCTTTTGAGGATGCCATGCCCCTTTTAATTTTTTTTTTTTAGGAGTCGAGCCATGGTTTGGCACTTCTATTTTAGGAGGGGCCATCGATGTGTTGCAAGGCCTAGGGCCATGGAGGGATCCTCCTTCTGGGAGAACTCTGTGTCTCGCACCGTGTAGGTCAGTGTCCTCTGGTCATACGGTGGTGGACGTGGTGACACATTACAAGGCCTCGAGCCTGGAAGAATTCATCTTGCATAGATATGCAGGCAGCATGTCACGGAGCTTGAATTGATGGCAGGGCACGTGCCACCTCCCAGAGGTCACAGGTGGACAGGAACTCCATGCCATGGTTTGAATTTCTGTTGATCTTTCCCTCCATCGTTGGTGGAAATTCTGGCCTGTGCATGGTAGGGAGAAACCTCCCTTCGAGAGGCTCACCCTTGGCAATGTGAGCATGACCCTGGCTAGGCACTGACCTCAGATGGAGGGCTCACCTCATGAGCATGACTCAGGCTGGGAGTTGACCTTGGCAGGAGGGCTCACCTTGGTAGCATGAGCACGACCTCAGCTAAGAGCTGACCTTAGACGAAGGGCTTGCCCCATGAGCATGACCCCGATTGGAAGCTGACCTCGACAGGAGAGCTCGCCTTGGCAGCACGAGCATGACCCCAATCGGGAGCTGATATTAGACGGAAGGCTCACCCCATGAGTACGACTCTAGCTGGGAACTGACCTCGACAGGAGGGCTCGCCCTGGATAGCATAAGCATGATCCCAACAAGGAGCTGACCTCAGATGAAGGGCTCACCCCATGAGCACGACGTTGGTTAGGAGCTGACCTCGGTAGGAGGGCTCTCCTTGGTAGCATGAGCATGACCTCGATCGGGAGCTGACCTTAGACCGAGGCTCGCCCTATGAGCATGACTTTAGCTGGGAGCTGACCTCGGTAGAAGGTAGCATGACCCCGACTGGGAGCTGACCTCAGACGGAGGGCTTGCCTTATGAGCATGACTCCGGCTGAGAGCTAACCTTGGCAGGAGGCTCATCTTGGCCCCTCGTCGGGCTACCATGTCTAAGTAGCTGGCTCTTGCCAGTGTGGCCTCCAGCGGGCTCCATGTTAGTGGAGGTTCCACATCAGGTTCCATTCCTCCTTTCAGACATTCCATTATGCTGAGGTGTCCTGGAAGGAGTCTATTGTGAGAGAATCTCACTCTCTTCCAAATATGTCATAAACTCACTAGTAAGATATATTAGGAATTGAGACTTATAGCCAATCATCTGTATTGTAGACAATTGAGCTCTACTAATCATTAATGAAAGTTATTTTTGGCAGTTCATCTCTTTTTGCATCTTTCTTTGCATTCTTTTGAGATGAAGCCTTAGAATAACTTTAATTTGATAAAAGAGGATTTATTGAGTGTTCTTAAACATGTTTGTGACCAAATAATATGTTGTGACCTTTGACAATATTGTTTATCGAGCATAGGTTATTGTATGCTATATTGGTTTGTTATCATCATAACCAAGGAGTATGGAGACACTGGTAAGAATGCAGGTGAGTGTAGGTGTACATTATACTGAACATGATTAACTTTATTGGGTAGTCTACCGCTGAGAGTATCTCACAGAAGGATATAGGTATAAGTATCCCTCCAACTAAGATCACCATGGTGACTTGCCAACAACTCATTGTACCTAGGTGCTAGACTACTTGAATTTCTAATCTAGTAATGGAAGATTACTAGGTGTAGTTAAGTACTTGTTAAGTCAGCGATGAGTCAAGATGGGATTGACCACTCCAAGGTGTTAGAGAAAATGCTCTATAGTGTTTTAATTTAGCAAGACCTTGGCTAAGGCAATCCTTCTGACAAGTCATAGGATCTAACAGGTTGAGGTATATTTGGATGTATTATTGGGGTGGCACCAGGATCAGACACAGATTACTGGGACCTATTTGGTTAACCTAGCGATGTGTCAAATTTTGTAATCAATTAAGATTGAGTCCTATAATAAGTTGAGGTTAGTTGATTTGTCTAAACCCTAAAACTAGTTAGTATTTTGAGCATGTACATAAGTTATGAGTCCAATATGAGCCCAATTTTTGTGCAAAAGAAGAGGTTACCCTATTTTGGAGTTTCACGAGGCCACATCCAGGAGTCAGAGGCCGCTATGTCAGTCCATTGGATTTTGTGTGACAGCCTAGGATCCAAGATGCTTCCGGAAACCCTGATTCCTTCCAGATGCCCAGATTCCTCCCCAGATGCCAGAGCATATTCCTAAACTAGGGCATCCATGATTCCATAGGTTCACCTGCATCCCATCCCAAAGAAATCAAGCCCAGGTGCCAAGCCCAGGCCCTTAAGAAGCATGATTCTAGGGAATATTCTTGCTACCAGGCTACCAAGCCACCCCAGCTTCCAGAGGCCCAAACCCATGCACCCAAGCCCCTTTGGGCCGACCCCTTGTAGCTCCTAGAGGCCCAACACGCCCCCCTAGGCATCCTTGAAGTGTTGACCATGTCTAAAAAGGTTTGACAAAGTCCAAGTTCAAGAGAAGAAGGAGAAGACCAAGTTTATTTCTAACCTAGTTGGGATTTCTAATCCTTTTAAACTTTGTAATTCTAACCTAGCTAGGAAAGGACTTGTATTCCAATTGGGAAGAGGACTTGTAACCTAAGTATAACCATGGTTAGTGAGGGCATGGGAACTCTATAAATACCCCAACCCTCCCCCTCTTGTAAGCATCTTTCTCTTATGAATAAACCTTGCTGAAATTATGAGTTATTGCCTTGTGTTGGTGTTTTATTTTGTTCTTTGGTTTGTGTTCTTGTGCTTGGACGAATTCCTTGCTGCCCTAGCTTCCTTCCACACCCTAACTCACTACCATCCAATCCTTCACACGTCCAAGAAGGAGTGCCCTAGGCCGCCAAGCAAGGAGATCTTCAACAAGCTTCAAACAGCCATCTTCTAACCCTAATCCTGATTCCTTTCAACCCATAGTTTTTTTTCTTTTTTTTAATTACTGTTTTGATTAACCCTGATGCTTGTAGGATCCTCAGGTGCTTTTCCTCTCCTGAGGAGGCCTTCTTTGCTGCCTAGACCACCCAGATCTGCAATCAGATTCAAGGAAAACAAGGCTTCTTCTTCCAGGCTCCGATCAGAGTTGTGAGTGATCTATGCTGCTTCTGAATTTCAATCTCTGATTGGTAAGAAACCTTCCCTTCTCTAATTATCTAATTTGATGAAGAAAAACTATCCTAAACTAGGAGTTTCTCAACTCTAGGGTCCTGGTTATTTCATTAGTTTGCATGAGTTCGCCTGCGACCCGATGATTCTTTGTACTGCTTGTCTTTCCACTAGTTCTTACTTTATTTTGGGAATCCAGCATGCAAATAAAATTATAAAAATCAAAAAAAAAATTATTATATTATTTTCCATGCATTTTTAGTAGTCTTAGAGTCATCTCACATCAATTTGGTATCAGAGCGGGTTTAGGATAGTTTTTATCTGCATTGCAATCACAATCCCTAATTTCAGCATTCTGTCCACTACATTAGGTTTCCGTTTTGCATCTATTTTTGACCAACTAAAAATTTTATTTTTATCTAAAATTTGAATGAATTGTTATCTGTTGAGTCCTATATTTTATAAAAATTTTTTAGTTATTTTTACTGAAACACTAAATCTCTAAAATCTAGCATAATAGGAACCCTAATAGAATTCTGATAATTTCTATAGCAGTCCAAAAAACCCTAGGTTTTCATCAACATATGATTTTTTTTCAAAATGAAATTTGGTAGGCATAATTACCACCATCCATCCTTAGAAATAAGTTTTTTTTGATTTTTTTCTGCATTAGGATCTCTGTCAAACTCTGCATCGATTGAAACCCTAATTCTCTTATTTCTGCTGATTTTGCACTTGACTAACACAAACCTAACAAACTTCCAAACCCCCCAATCCCAAGCCAAACTTTGTTTGCTAACCTCAGTTAACTTAAACCTAACTTGACACATCATAAATCATTAAAAAATATTTTATTTTTTGATTGTTTTGGTTGCATCAAGGCCATAGATTGCCATCATTTTAATCTAATCTTAAGGGCAACTCAAAATCTCAGATCAAGGCAGGATTTCATCACCTGTCCTGGGCCCAAAATCACCATCATCATACTAACCCAAGCCTAATTAAAATCGATTAGATCTAATTTTCCCTAGTGGGCTAGGAGACATCAACGGGTCGGGTCCGAGCTGTGTGGGCCAACTAGTGCATTTAACTTTTTAGCTATTACTGAAAGCTGGTGTCTAAGGCCGGGGGTCCAGAGTCAAACGACCTAAGTGGTGCTGTGGTTTTTAATTGGGTCCTTGCAAAAGCAGGGGGGGCCTCCACCCCCTACCTGGCCAGTGGAAGGATTAGCTATTGGGTTAGGTGTAAGTTGAGCTGACCCACACAGTTTCTGGCTCTAGGTTCAGGAAACCCAAGATTATACTAGCTTTTTCTCTCTTTTTTCATGCTTGGTTGCATCATTCCATTTTGATTGTTTGATTTGTCGCATGACCACTAGATTAGGAACCCAATATCAAAAGTCAAAACCTCAACCCAGCCCAACCATGAATCCCACTTTGGAGGCCATCCTAGCACAGCTTACCCAAATGAACCAAGCCAATACCCAAACCCAAGCCCAGCTTTCCTAGTTAACTACCCAAATGAACCAAGCCAATGTCCAATCTCAAAATCAACTTACCCAAATAGATCGTAGGTTTGACCAATCCAATACTAAGCTTGACAGAATGAACTATAGGTTTAACCAAGTAGGAACCCTAGGCAAGACCCATAGAGTTGAACCCCAGGAACCCATAGTCCCTAGATATGAACCCAGAAGTAACCCACTATCCCTCAGTCGACCTGAACCTTATAGGATTGATACCCCTAGATTTGAGCCCCTAACCTTTGAACCCATAGTCTATAAACCCATAACCTTTAAACCTATAACCTTTAAACCTATAATCTATGAACCCATAACCCTTAGTTTACCCACCCCTGTTACCGTAGACTTTAGTCAATTTTTCAATAGCCAAACCCCTCTTACCACCCCATTGGTTCACCAAGATGACTTAGAAGAAAAAATATATGAGGCTGACCCAAGTCTGGTAGAGGAGTATGAGTCTATTGAAGATCTAGAAGAGTACCCTGTAGAAGACCCAGGATTAGTTGATCCAGTAGAAACCTATCAAGTGTTAGTTGAATCAATAGAGACCCAGGTAGATGCCACCCTAGAATCAGTTGATCCTGACCATACCCAAGTAGTAGCCAATCTAGATTTAGCAAACCTTGACCAAAATCAGTTAGTGGCTGACCCAGAGTTAGATAACCCAGATCACACCCAAGCTATAATGGAAAAGCAATTAGAGGAGACTTTAGAAGAGGGTCCAATTGTAGAGCCTAGTCCCGAATTTCCTAAGCGAAAAGAGTTTATTGAGGACTTGGCTTATTTCACCCAGTACCCTCAAGATAAAGTAACTTCCTTGATCCTAATCGAAGATCTTTTTCATGAAATTAATGACCTATTCTTCCATAAGGCAGACCTAGTAGATAGGCACCAACCCTTTAAGGTCAACCTTATTAGTTTAGGATTAATCCCTGACACCCCTTCTTATATCCTATTCTATCTAATTAACCCCAAACTCTTTTCTTACTTTTCACCCAATCAGACTAACCCTGAACCCACCTCTTATTTTCTACCATTTTCGGAAACTTCTTCTATTTTCTTTACTATTAGGTTGCATTTGATAGGAGTTTGCATGTTGCATTCGTTCATTACTCATGTCATGTTTGTATCTTACTTCTTGCATACCATTTGGCATTTAGTAAGTGCACATAGTAAGTTTTCATGTGCATGTCATGCGAGGGTCAAACTTAATGAATCTACGGTCTATTAGGTTCTATCACATAGAGTTCAATAAATTTCTTTAAAAAGGATGTCTAGTGGAGTCGTTTGGGTGTCAGTCTCAAGTCCAATAAAATTCATAGTCCAAACCCATTTGTCTGCACCTGTACTACCCTCTGCATAGAATAAGTATATGAAAATTAGTCAAAAGCTGAACATAACTAATGAACTAACTAACAACTCGGCTAATTCCCAAAAGAGAGATAAAGAATTTTGCAGGGAATTTTGTAATTGTAAAGAATTTTCTACTCGCGAAGCTGGCCCATCCAAGATAATGAACATCTATGGACCCAATGCGTATGTGCGCGAGATACTACCTGATTTAGGTATTAGCTCCACCTTCATCATCTCAAATCTTATAAATTCTAGTGAGCCAACAGCGATACCTAACGAGCACCTTGAACCTACCCCACCCTTTGAGAGAGAACCCACCCTAGAGTATCCACATACAATTGGCCATATAGTGAAAAAAAGATTGAGAGAATCCTGGATGATCGAGCCATATGTACCCAGAATAAAGGCTATCAGAGGTATTTGGTCCGGTGGCAAGGTCGGCCAGAATTTGAGGACAAGTGGACCAGCTATGAGGATCTGCAGTGCCTCGACCCAGACCTACTTGAGCACTGTGAGAGCCAAGTTATCCCAAACTTGATAGGGTCGAGTTCCTTCGACCCGAGAGAATTGGTGGGGGCACCAGGATCAGACATAGATTACTGGGCCCTATTTGATTTACCTAGCCATGTGTCAAATTTTGTAATCAATTAAGATTGAGTCCTGTAACAAGTTGAGGTTAGTTGATTTGTCTCAACCCTCAAACTAGTTAGTATTTTAAGTTCTGTACATCAGTTATGAGTCTAGTATGAGTCCAATTTTTGTACAAGAGAGAAGGTTACCATATTTTGGAGTTCCACCAGGCCACATCCAGGAGTCCGAGGCCACTACATCAGCCCATTGGATTTTGTGTGACAACCCAGGATAAAAGATGCTTTCGGAAACCCTGATTCCTTCCAGATGACCTCCAGATGCCCAGATTCCTCCCCAAATGCTAGAGCATATTCCTAAACTAGGGCATCCATGATTCCAGAGGTTCACCTGCATCCCAGCCCAATGAAATCAAGCCCAGGTGCCAAGCCCAGGCCCTTAAGAAGCAAGAGTCCAAGGAATATTCTTGCTACCAGGCTACCAGGCCACCCCAGCTTCCAGAGGCCCAAACCCATGCACCCAAGCCCCTTTGGGCCTGCCTCTTGCTGCTCCTAGAGGCCCAACATGCCCCCCTAGGCATCCTTGAAGTGTTGACCACGTCCAAAAAGGTTTGACCAAGTCCAAGTTGAAGAGAAGAAGGAGAAGACCAAGTTTATTCCTAACCTAGTTGGGATTTCTAATCCTTTTAAACTTTGTAATTCTAACCTTGCTAGGAAAGGACTTGTATTCCAATTGGGAAGAGGACTTGTAATCCAAGTGTAACCATTGTTAGTGAGGGCATGGGAACTATATAAATACCCCACCCCTCCCCCTCTTATAAGCATCTTTCTCTTATGAATAAACCTTGCTGAAATTATGAGTTATTGCCTTGTGTTGGTGTTTTGTTTTGGTTCTTTGGTTTGTGTTCTTGTACTTCGACAAATTCCTTGCTACCCTAGCTTCCTTCCACACCCTAACTCACTACCATCCAAGCCTTCACACATCCAAGAAGGAGTGCCCTAGGCTGCCAAGCAAGGAGATCTTCTACAAGCTTCAAATAGCCATATTCTAACCCTAATCCTGATTCCTTTCAACCCATAGTTCTTTTTCTTTTTCGTAATTTCAGTTTTGATTAACCCTGATGCTTATAGGATCCTTGAGGTGCTTCCCCTCTCCTGAGGAGGCCTTCTTTGCTGCCCAGACCACCCAGATCTGCCATCAGATTCAAGGGAAACATGGCTTCTTCTTCCAGGCTCCGATCAGAGTTGTGAGTGATCTATGCTACTTCTGAATTTCAATCTCTAACTGGTAAGAAAGCTTCCCTTCTCTGATTATCTGATTTGATGAAGAAAAACTATCCTAAATCGAGAGTTTCTCAACTCTCGATTCCTGGTTATTTTATTAGTTTGCTTGAGTTCACCTGCGACCCAATGATCTTTTGTACTGCTAGTCTTTTCGCTAGTTCTTACTTTATTTTGGGAATCTAGCCTGAAAATAAAATTATAAAAATCACAAAAAAACTAGTGTACTATTTTCCATGCATGTTTAGCAGTCTTAGAGTAATCCCACATCAATTTGGTATTAGAGCAGGTTTGGGACAGTTTTTTTCTGCATTGCAATCACAAACCCTAATTTCAGCATTCTGTCCACTGTATTAGGTTTCAGTTTTGCATCTATTTTTGACCATCTAATAATTTTATTTTACTCTGAAATTTGCATGAATTATTTTCTGTTGAGTCCTCTATTTTATGAAAATTTTTAATTATTTTTACTGAAATCTTAAATTTCTAAACTTTGGCATAATAGGAACCCTAATAGAATTCTGATAATTTCTATAGCAATCCAGAAAACCCTAGGTTTCAATCATCATATGATTTTTTTCTGAATGAAATTTGGAAGTCATCATTTCCACCATCCATCATCTATTTCAGATTTTTTTTGATTTTATTATGCATTGGGATCTGTGTCAAACTCTGCATCGACTAAAACCCTAATTCTCTGATTTCTGCTGATTTTGCACTTGACTAACTCAAGCCTAGTCAACTTCCAAACCCCCCAATCCCAAGCCAAACTTTGTTTGCTAACATCAGTTAACTTAAAACTAACTTGACACATCATAAATCATTAAAAGATATTTTATTTTCTGATTATTTTAGATTGCTTCAAGGTCATCGATTGCCATCATTTTAACCTAATCTTAAGGGCAACTCAAAATCTCAGATCAAGGCAGGATTTCATCACCTGTCTTGGGCCCAAAACCACCATCATCATACTAACCCAAGCCTAATTAAAATCAATTAGATCTAATTTTCCCTAGTGGGCTAGGAGACATCAGCAGGTCCGGTCCGAGCTGTGTGGGCCAACTAGTGCATTTAACCTTTTAGCTATTACTGAAAGCTGGTGTCTAAGGCTGGGGGTCCAGACTCAAATGACCTAAGTGGTGCTGTGATTTTTAATTGGGTCCCTGCGAAAGCAGGGGGGACCTCCCACACTCCCACCCCCTACCTAGCCAGTGGAAGGATTAGCTATTGGGTTAGGTGCAAGTTGAGTTGACCCACGCAGTTTCTGGCTCTAGGTCTAAGAAACCCTAGATTATACTAGCCTTTTCTATCTTTTTGCATGCTTGGTTGCATCATTTCATTTTGATTGTTTGATTTGTTGCATGACCACTAGATTAGGAACCCAATATCAAAAGTGCAAACCTCAACCCAGCCCAATCATGAATCCCACTTTGGAGGCCATCCAAGCATAGCTTACCCAGATGAACCAAGCCAATACCCAAATCCAAGCCCAGCTTGTCCAGTTAACTACCCAAATGAACCAAGCCAATGTCCAATCTCAAAATCAGCTTACCCAAATAGACCGTAGGTTTGACCAATCCAATACTATGCTTGACCGAATGAACTATAGGTTCAACCAAGCAGGAACCCTAGGCAAGACCCATGAGTTGAACCCCAGGAACCCATAGTCCCTAGATATGAACCCAGTAGTAACCCACTATCCCTCAGTCGACCTAAACCCTATAGGATTGATAGCCCTATATTTGAACCCCTAACCTTTGAACCCATAGTCTATAAACCCATAACCTTTAAACCTATAATCTATGAACCCATAACCCTTAGTTTACCCACCCCTGTTACCCTAGACATTCATCAATTTTTCATCAGCCAAACCCCTCTTACCACCCCATTGGTTCACCAAGATGACTTAGAAGAAAAAATATATGAGGCTGACCCAAGTCTGGTAGAGGAGTATGAGTCTATTGAAGATCTAGAAGAGTACCATATAGAAGACCCAGGATTAGTTGATCCAGTAGAAACCAATCTAGTGTTAGTTGAATCAATAAAGACCCAGGTAGAAGCCACCCTAGAGTCAGCTGACCCTAACCATACCCAAGTAGTAGCCAATCTAAATTTAACAAACCTTGACCATAATCAGTTAGTGGCGGACCCAGAGTTAGATAACCCAGATCACACCCAAGCTATAATGGAAAAGCAATTAGAGGAGACTTTAGAGGAGGATCCAATTGTAAAGCCTAGTCTTGAGTTTCCTAAGACAAAAGAGTTTTTTGAGGACTTGGCTTATTTCACCAGTACCCTCAAGATAAAGTCACTTCTTTGATCCTAATCGAAGATCTTTTTCCTGAAATTAGTGACCCATTCTTCAATAAGGCAGACCTAGTAGATAGACACCAACCCTTTAAGGTCAACCTTATTAGTTTAGGATTAATCCCTGACGCCCTTTCTTATATCCTATTCTATCTAATTAACCCCAAACCCTTTTCTTACTTTCCATCCAATCAGATTAACCCTGAACCCACCTCTTATTTTCTACCATTTCTGGAAACTTCTTCTGTTTTCTTTACTATTAGGTTGCATTTTATAGGAGTTTGCATGTTGCATTCATTCATTACTCATGTCATGTTTGCATCTTACTTCTTGCATACCCTTTGGCATTTAGTAAGTGCACATAGTAAGTTTTCATGTGCAGGTCATGCGAGGGTCAAACCCAATGAATCTATAGTCTGTTAGGTTTTGTCCCGTAGAGTTCAATAAATTTCTTTGAAAAGGATGTCTAGTCGAGTCGTTTAGGTGTCAGTCTTGAGTCTAATAAAATTCATAGTCCAAAACCATTTTTCTGCACCTGTACTACCCTCTGCACAGCATAAGCATATAAAAATTAGTCAAAAGCTAAACATAACTAATGAACTAACTAACAACTTGGCTAATTCCCAAAAGAGAGATAAAGAATTTTGCAGGAAATTTTGTAATTGTAAAGAATTTTCTGCTCGCGAAGCTTGCCCATCCAAGATAATGAATATCTGTGGAACCAATGCCTATGTATGTAAGATACTACCTGATTTTGGTATTAGCTCCACCTTCATCATCTCGGATCTTATAGAGTCTAGAGAGCCTGCAGCGATACCTAGCGAGCACCTTGAGCCTACCCCTCCCTTTGAGAGAGAACCCACCCCAGAGTATCCACATAAAATTGGCCAAATAGTAAAAAATAGATTGAGAGAATCCTGGATGGTCAAGCCATATGTACTCGGAATAAAGGCTATCAGAGTTATTTGGTCCAGTGGCAAGGTCAACCAGAATTTGAGGACTCGTGGATCACCTGTGAGGATCTGCAGCGCCTCAACCCAGACCTACTCTTGCACTATGAGAGCCAAGTTATCCCACACTCGATAGGGTCGAGTTCCTCCCACCCCAGGAGAATTGGTGGGGGCACCAGGATAAGACATAGATTACTAGGCCCTATTTGGTTTACCTAGCCATGTGTCAAATTTTGTAATCAATTAAAATTGAGTCTTATAATAAGTTGAGGTTAGTTGATTTGTCTCAACCCTCAAACTAGTTAGTATTTTGAGTCCTGTACATTAGTATGAGTCCAGTATGAGCCCAATTTTTTTACAAGACAAGAGGTTACCCTATTTTGGAGTTCCACCAGGCTACATCCAGGAGTCAGAGGCCACTACATCAGCCCATTGGATTTTGTGTGACAACCCAGGATCCAAGATGCTTCCGAAAACCTTGATTCCTTCCAGATGCCCAGATTCCTCTCAAAATGCCAGAGCATATTCCTAAACTAGGACATCCATGATTCCAGAGGTTCACCTCTCAGCCCAAAGAAATCAAGCCCAGGTGCCAAGCCCAGGCCCTTAAGAAGCAAGATTCCAGGGAATATTCCTGCTACCAGGCTACCAGGCCACCCCAGCTTACAGAGGCCCAAACCCATGCACCCAAGCCCCTTTGGACCGGCCCCTTGCTGCTCCTAGAGGCCCAACACACCCCTCTAGGCATCCTTGATGTGTTGACCACGTTCAAAAAGGTTTGACCAAGACCAAGTTTATTCCTAACCTAGTTGGGATTTCTAATCCTTTTAAACTTTGTAATTCTAACCTAGCTAGGAAAGGACTTGTATTCCAATTGGGAAGAGAGCTTGTAACCCAAGTGTAACCATGGTTAGTGAGGGCATGGGAACTCTATAAATACCCCACCCCTCCACCTCTTGTAAGCATCTTTCTCTTATGAATAAACCTTGCTGAAATTTTGAGTTATTGCCTTGTGTTGGTGTTTTGTTTTGGTTCTTTGGTTTGTGTTCTTGTGCTTGGACGAATTTTTTGCTGCCTTAGCTTCCTTCCACACTCTAACTCACTACATCCAAGCCTTCACACGTCTAAGAAGGAGTGCCCTAGGCTGCCAAATAAAGAGATCTTCAATAAGCTTCAAACAGCCATCTTCTAAACCTAATCCTGATTCCTTTCAACCCATAGTTCCTTTTCTTATTTTTAATTGCTGTTTTGATTAACCCTGATACTTGTAGGATCCTCGAGGTGCTTCCCCTCCCCTGAGGAGGCCTTCTTTGTTGCCCAGACCGCCCAAATCCGCCATCAGATTCAAGGGAAACCAAGGCTTCTTCTTCTAGGCTCCGATCAGAGTTGTGAGTGATCTATGCTACTTCTGAATTTCAATCTCTGACTAATTACAAACCTTCCCTTCTTTGATTATCTGATTTGATGAAGACAAACTATCCTAAACTGGGAGTTTCTCAACTCTCGGGTCATGTTTATTTTATTAGTTTGCATGAGTTCGCTTGTGACTCGATGATTCTTTGTACTGCTAGTCTTTCTGCTACTTCTTCTTTATTTTGGGAATCTAGCCTATAAATAAAATTAGAAAAATTATAAAAAAATTATTATACTATTTTCCATGCATGTTTAGCAGTTTTAGAGTCATCCCGCATCAATTATTCAGAGTTGCAGTTAACTCTGAAATCATTATAAGCATTAGGGTTAAAGGAAATGAATTATATGGAAACTATATGCCTAGGTTCTTGAGTGTTGCTTCATGACCATTCAACCTATTCGAATGTCGGGCACCATTGCTATATGGTGTATCAATTAGTTTAGGAATTGATTTCTGGCATACCAGGTTAGTGTTCAAACTTATGGGATCACACACAATAAAAGTTTCTAACTGATCATGATGGCTAATTAATGATTAAGAATCATTTAGTGGCATAATTACAAAAATGTTGATTAACAATTAATCCTACACAAATGTTATAAATTAATAATTCATTAATTATTAAAAGAATTAATTAATAATTTAATTTTTAATTTGCTCAGTTTGACTAAGCAAAGAGGTTTAGGTCAAGTCTAATTGAATTTGGTTTAATTGGATTTCACTCAATTAGGTTATTCGATGACCTAATCACTAAGGGTTTCTAAATATGATTTGATTTGAACTTAGGTTTAGTTAATTATATATTTAATTGAAATTTAATCAAGCCTAACTGAATCCTAATTGAATTAGGTTCAAGTTGGTTAAATTATTTATGACTAAATTAGTTTTGGTTCCTAACTAATTTTGGCCAAAACTTAGTCAAACCCTAACCTAGTCCAACTTATTTTATTTCCTAAAAATTTTTCATGCATTCCTAGAAGTTTTTCATGAATTCTGCATGAAAAAATTAACTTATTTTGTCCTCCATCATTTTCATTTATATTAGGATTAGTTTGAATGAGATTTGGATTTGTTTGAGTTTAATTGGAGGAGTTTTATTGGGAATAGAACACCTAGTCCTATTCAAATAGCATCACCTTATCCAAATCTAAACCCTCCTCTAATCAATGAAATTTTACTTCAAATTTTTGTTATATATGAAACATTAAGATAACAATTTCCATGAAAAATATAAAGTGAAATTACCATGAAACTAATGGGAAAATGAGGTGTGAATTCTGGATGGACGTGAGTGGTTCTTTTAGGAGCAAAGGTTGAAGGAATAGAGAAAATAAGAGAAAAATAGTAGAAAATGATTTCTTATTTTTTGTTTTCTTCATTCTTGATCTAGACCTCTTCATCCTCTTCTTGGATTTCTTGGAAGACTCAAGAAAGTCCAAGAAATATTTTTTATTTAGCTATCTAGTGGCCTTCATGTGGATCTAGCAGTCCATGAGATTGATTGCATCGAGACTTCATACGGATGATTCATAGAGGCTGGACATCTTGTATAGTTCAAGTGACATGGAGAGCCCTTACAAAGTGCCATCAACAGTGATGATCATCGACCTATGATCATGTATGAAATTAGATTTCATATTATTTGTATATTTGATTTACATTATGCATCGGGTAGATCGATGCATGCTGATTTTATTTTCTATACTGCATATCATATTACAATCTTGCTTATAGTTTATTAGAATTATTTTAAATACATGTTTTCTATTTAAAATAGTTTTAAAATAGATATACTTTCATTGTTAATTTTGAAAAAATTCATGCATGAAATTCTAGGCATTTTTCAATAGTGGTATCAGAATGATAGATTTTTGTAACATGATATGTAGATATAGAACCTTACATGTTAGATATAATCTAAATCTAAGTAATTACTTCTAATTAGGTTGATCACCATGGCTATCTAGTCATAAAAGAAAAGTAGGATTTAAAGGCCCTCACTTCCCATGCAATAAGGTCTCCTATGGCATGTAGGGATGCTGCTTGTGGTTATATCCCATGAACAAGGAGGTGAAAGGGAAATCATTAAAATTGTTTCAACAATTAGATCTATTTTTTAGATATTTAATCTTCATTAATTTACTATTTTTTATCTGAAATTAATGCATTAAGGTTTGTTTTTATATTTAGAACATGAAACATAAAATTAATTTTAGTATAAGACTATATCATATAGTTGAGAACTAAAAGTATTTAATGTATATATGATACATGTAAATTATTTAGATCTAAAATTTAGCAAAATTAATCTTGATTAATTACTAAAATTAAGATGTCTAGGATTATATTTAGAATTATGAATTAAAGATCTAATCATTTTCATAAATCATTGATGAGGAACAGGATGCGGGAAGGATCGTTGGCAAGCTAAGAAGTCACCAGCGATTAGGGTTTCCTTGGAAGAAGAAAGAAGAGGGTGGTTAGGGCTAGGGTTTGGAAGAAGCTAGGGCTTAGAAAGATAACTGGATAACTAGGGCCTCACACCCCTCGATGTTCTAGAGAACAAAGGCAATAACGGGTCTCACGCCCACTCCCTTATGGAGGTCGATGTTCAAAGAATGAAGGCAAATAAAATAAGAGAAACTCTCAATTTTTTTTTTTTTCATCAAGTTATGTTTACAAGAGGAGGAGGGGGTGGGTATTTATAGATTCACCCAGGTCCCTGGACTCCTTGACAGATTGGGATTACATGACTTGAGGGCCAAGAAAACTCAATTCCCTTGGGCTTGGGCCGGGGCGCTGGGCTGGGGCGGCTTGGACTGGGGCACTATCTTCATGGGCTGGGGGGGCGCTCCCTTGAGTAGGGGCCCAGGTGCATGAAGTCCAGCTCTGGTTAAGGGGGCCTGGTGAAGTCTCCTGGTCTGGTGGCTCTCCTCTTGGTTCTAACTTGAATGAAAATTACATGAACTTGACTAAACTGTAAACAATTGGACTTGATTGAGTGGACTCAACTGGACTCAGTTGGCTCTCTTTATTATAGGACTCAATTGGCTGACTTTAGTACAAGCGACTCAGTACTAATGGACTATAATTGGCTCTTGGGTCCCCATCAATCATGGGCTTTGGATTAGCTTGAATCAGGTCAAATAATCGGGTTAAACCTATTGTTAGAATTTAAAATTTTATGGACCTAATGGAGAATTAGGTTTAATCTAACAAAAAGTTGATTAAGATTAGATCGAGTTTTTCTCTAGATCAAATCTATAGTGATAGTTTGATCAAGCTCATATTATAACAAATGGACCTGATTATAGCTCAGCGGTTAGACTCGAGTCCTTAGGCTAGTATAATCGAATCTAATGAACCAATTAGTGTCTAAGGTAAGTATGGCATTTCGATCATGGTCATTAATTAGAGCTATCTCTTACTTAGCCAACTTGTTTGGTATCTAAGGAAAGAGGTTAATGGCGGAACCTTCTCATTGATCTCACTTATCTGGCTAATGTGGTCAATCAGAATTTGATCAGATAGCTCATTGATTCCAGTTATCCATGCCAGTAATGATGGTCAGCTTGACTAATCTAGGTGCCCTTAGACTAATTATGTCTTTGACCTTTATCACAGAATTGGTGAAGTCAGTGGAAGGATTGGTCTAAGTCTTCCCTCTTCTGAATTCTTAATAAAAATCTCTAAAATTATTAGATCCTTCAAATGATAAAAGTTGTGGGGATAACTAGTCATAGCCTCTCATTAAGAAAATGGTAATGGACTTAATAGTTAGAATGATCATTGAAGGTCCGAAGACCTGGTGCTCATCTGGCTATTAGAATTATCATACATATTATGATGATTCGGTCATGACTCTCTTAATGGTGATCAGGTAGGCCAAGCCACACTCAAGCTTGGTCACTTATTGGTTAGAAGCACAAAGTTAGTCACGTTAATGGTTGGACGTAACCAAGATTTTTAGTGGAGATGCCACATGCCTGCTAAAGAGGAGCCTAGGACAAAAGTGAATACTAGAAGTTGTTTGGAGAAATATTTGGTTGAGAACCTGCCTTTAGATCCACATGGGTGGGCCAAGCCACACTTGAGCTTATGTGTAGTCTATAGGATTCTAGTACCTACTAGAGAATTAATGTAATTCCTGGGATTAGAGGTAGATGCTACCAATTAAAAAAAATAGTGGAAGGACCTTTAAACTAAAATCCAAGTCTTTAGGAATAAATAATTTATGTACTAATAGGTCTTCTTCTCCTTTTTTAGCATTTAACATGACCAATAATACATTGTCGCTTCATTCATTATTAGACAATGAAAAGCTGATGGGATCAAATTTCAATAATTGGTATCGAAAGCTGAAAACAGCCTTAGAGCATGAACAAATCTTGTACATAGTGCTTTGAATGCACCATGCTCGGTCAGAGACACTTACCAAAAGTGGCTCTATGATCGAACCACAATTCGATGCATAATGTGGGCATCCATGAATGACGAGTTCAATCGCATATTCAAGGATGCTTAGCCCTTCTAGTGTTGAAAGAATCTCTCAGCATTCTCGATGATAAAACATCTTGTGCCATATCAATACCAAGAAAAAGAAGGTGCAACATGCTCAGCTTAGCCAGATCAAGAAAAATAAGTCTAGCCAAAGTCTGGTAGAGTGCTTCTTATATAAGAAGCAGAGCCACTAGAAGAGGAATTATCCTCTTTTCATTGCCTAGCTGGACCTAAATAAGCCAAGGAAAAATAAGAAATAGCAAGCAGTAGATGAACAAGGTACTTATGTGATAGCACCTTGTAATTTTTTCATTTGTGATACTATTACCTAGATATTGAATACTGAAAGCCCTATAAATATTTGCAATTTATTGCAAGGACTTCAGATTAGTAGAAGATTTGAAGATGGTGAGAGATTCCTGAATGTTAGAGATGGAAGAGCAGTTCAAATTTTAGCCTTAGGAATTGTCAAGCTTGTATTCAATGAAAATATTGTTGTTTTAGATAATTATCATTATTATCCTAGTTTTATGATGAATGTTATTTCTATAGGCTTTTTGGCCAAAATCAATTTTCATTTATCAATAAAAGGTGATTATTGTGATATCATTTTGAATGATATTCTAGTAATGCATGGATATTAAAAAATGATATTTATGTTTTATCATAGCCTGTTAATATAGTGTACACTTTGAGCAAATGTCCTAGGATAGATAATGTTAGTGATACTTATCTTTAGCACAGTAAGCTAGGTCATATTAATAATAATAGGATAAATAGGTTGAGACAAGAAGGACTCCTTAAAGTCAATTATTTTGAATCATTGCCAACCTATGAATCTTGCCTTCTAAGAAAGATGACCAAGTCACCTTTTACTAAAAAAGGTGAAAGAGCCACTGAGATTTTGAGTCTAGTACATACCGATGTATGCAGACCAATGAACATCAGTGCTAGGGGTGGGTATTTATATTTCATTACATTTATAGATGACCTTTTAAGGTTTGGTTATGTCATCTTATGAGACATAAATCTAAATTATTTGAAATGTTCAAACGATATTGTAACAAGATAGAGAAATATATTGGAAAGTGTATTAAGATTTTTTGATCAAATCAAAAGAGAATATCTTATCAGTGAGTTTTTGACTTATCTAGAAGAGAATGGGATTCTCTCTCAATGGACAACTCTAGGACATCTCAATTAAATGAAGTGTTTGAGAAAAGGAATTAGACTTTGTTAGACATAGTTCAGTCCGTGATAGGCTTTGCTAGTCTACCAATCTCCTTTTGGGGATATGCTCTTAAGATAGCCTATTACTTGTTAAATAAGGTTCCGAGAAAGCCTATTGACAAAACACTATATGAACGATGGACAAGGCATAAGCCAGTGCTCTCACATGTAAGAGTTGGGGGTACCCGGCTTATGTCAACATTTAAAAATAGATAAACTCGGACCTAGGTCTAAAAATTATATTTTCATGAGATACCTGAAAGAGATAAAGGGATATTCTTGTACCATACAGATGAATAAAAAGTGTTCATCAGTAATAGGGTAGTCTTTTTTGGAAAGGAATTTCTTGGAGAAGGAACTAATGCCTCTAAGGTTGAACTTGAAGAGATTCAACATGTAGAAGAATCGACATGATTGATTGAACCCAAAGAATCAAATTTGATTGAATCAAACCCAGACACCATTATAGAGCACCACTAAGAAAATCTAGTAGAGTACCACATCAACCAGACAAATACTATGGTTTCTTGGTTCAGGATGGCAATCCTATTGAACTTGATGAAAACAATTAGGATCCAATCACCTATATAGATACGATGCAGAGAGCTGACTCTAATAAATGGTTAGAAGTCATAAATTCTGAAATGGAGTCCATGAAAATCAATGATGTATGGACACTCGTTGATCCACCTAAAGGGGTAAAACCCATAGGGTGTAAATAGAGTTTTAAAAGAAAAAGGGGCATATAGACAGGAAGGTGGAGACCTATAAAGCTTATCTAGTTGCCAAGGGATATCATCAGCATTATGGTATTGACTATGATAAGATATTTTTACCTATGGCAATGCTCAAATCCCTTTGCATCATGCTTGCGATAGTAGCACATCTTGATTTTCAAATCTGGCAAATGAATGTGAAAATAGCTTTCCTAAATGGAGAGCTAGAAGAAAAGGTATATATGATATAGCCTAAAGGGTTCATATCTATAGATGAAATAAAGGTGTGCAAGCATCAGAGATCCATTTATGATGTAGCCTCATGTATCACAGAGCCTTCCCTTGGTGACCAAGGGTCGGTTAGGCCAAGAGTTAGCTAGGTCGAAGGTAATTAGAAGATGCTATGGATAATGCTTAGGAGTGAGGTCCATCCCAGGAACCTTTAAAATATCGAGGGTGGGAGGTTAACCCCTACATCATATGCCCTCCACTCCTTAGTTCGAATGTGACGTATTTTGGGCTGAGAAGTAAACTTGGTGCCATGCTTGAGGGACCTTGAAATTGTGCAAACTAAAGTATTTTCGAAAAAAGGGCATGGTGGGTTAACAAATAAGAGGCCACCACGTGCTTCAATTATGGCATTTTTTAGGGAAGGTAAAAGAACTTAATGTTCTTGTCCCTTTTATAAGGGATTTTGAAGCCAACTTTCAATAACCATTATTTTGATTTGGTGGCAAGAACTTTTCTCCTATTGAAGAGTGATTTTTGGCAAATTGGGTGATTTTTGATAAGGAAGGCGATTTTTGACAAAATTTCTAGTGACTTTTGAGTTAAGAGTCAATGGATCCAGGTGACTTAGAGGAGCTATGAAGAGCTACTATGAAGTTTTTCAAGATAGGTGCTCTAACTAAGTCCAATGCCTGGTCTATCTTCCAAAGCTTCAAAAGAACTACCAATTTCGAGTTTCCCCGAGGATCTCAAGTCGGTCGAAGAACAAATTTGGTCTTTTCTTCAACTAGCTAATCTATGTAGAATGCACGAGGCCAAACCCAGGACCCATAGGTGTGGGGCCTTTGAATCTATCAATCAAGTATGAAAATGTTCATCCCCTTGAGCAACTTGTTCATGCTTCCTTGATAATGTTATTACTATGCAGTTGGCCTGCTATCTCAACTTCTTCATGGAGTCGGTCGAGACAACTGAGGCAAAAGTTGCAGTGGCAGATGAGAGGGCTACTAGGGCTGAAAGAGAGCTTTGTAAAGTTGAGGCTCAAGCCTTGGAGGTGGAAAGAGAGTTCTGACAATAGGAGCTTACGGATGCCCTTTTGAATAATGCTAAGCATTCAGCAAGGAAACTCAAGGAAGCAAGTGGTTGGCTAGCTTCAATGCACCCACAGATGACTGATGCTCGCTGGGGAGAAGCTCGAGCCATTGAAGAGGCCAAGGCCAAAATTGAGTCTAAAGAAAGATTCCAAGCCGAAACCAAGGATCTGGAGGACACCCATTACTGAGTTCACTGGCTCTGGGATGAACTTGAATTGGCTAGGAGTGAGAATAGGTGGTAGTGGGAAGAACTCCAATAGGCTCATAGATGAATTCAAGGTGAAGGTGCCTCAAGTCAAGAACAAGAGAGGGTTCGGCATGCCGAGCAGGCTCGGAATGAGGCTCTTACTGAAGCTCAATTCCTTTAATAGGAGCTCGAAGAAGAATGAAGAAGAATTGTTGTTGAAAGATCATGAACCAAGAACCTTCATGAATGGAGGCACGAGAGACCCTAGCCCTGAAGGGCTAGTTAAGGGCCATAGAAAACACTATCAAGAGGCTAAAAAAAGAAGCTGATGCCAACGATTTGGAGATTATGATGTTGCAAAGCAAACTATCATTGGCTAAGGCACACTTGGGCACTAGTGACACTTGGCTTCGACATGCTGAGAGGAGGATTTATGCAAAGGGATTCAAAGAATGCAAAGCTCTAGTAGTGCAGATCCTCCTATCTAGCGAAGTGAGGTTGCTTCAAACTTCCATTCTAGTGATTTCCCATGCCTTAGCTACTCTCCAAGCTGGCCAAGGTTGAGGGCAAGGGCATTGATGCTTTTATATTCATTAGGTTGTGATGATTGTGACCTGAATTTTCCTCTTTTTTTTTGGATTTTGTACTCATTTATAGAATGAGTAAAATCAACATTTTCTTCAAACATTTATACCTCAAATTGTTATTTAAAATTGAATATGTAATGCTAAATTTATGGTTTTTATTTTGTTCAAAGTTCCTTGCATCAATCATTCCTTGCATCTATCTGTTGAAATCCTCCTTTGGTTCTTTTGGCAAGATAGCCAAGGATCACCATCAATTGAACTACATTAGGATGAGACTAATACTATCGACCGGGCATGGTGTTCGAGGAGATGTCTTATCACAAGTTTTGCAAAGAATGATAATAATTAAATGAATCATGATGGTGCAGGGAGATACGGTGCTCGAGGTGGTACGAATCGCCTACCTATGTGGAAAATGAAGCATCGATGGTTTGCACCAGAGCGCTCATTATGTTGATCCATGGGAGTGGAGCTTGGCCCATCCCCACCTACCACCTGTCAACCATCCAATGACTAGGACTTCATTCTTCTCAAATCAGGACCATTAGGAATCCCTATAAATAGCAAAATTTCAGCATTTAGGCTACTGCATTTGAATCCTTTTCTTCTCCCTTTGCTTTTTTCTTCTCCTAATAGTTCTCTCCCTGTCGGTGGTGTCCTTTGGTGATTTTCTATAGTGACCTTCTTTGCTAGCATCCTCTTTCAACCTAGGTTTCCTCACTACCCCTTAGGCTTTCCCTTATTTTACTTTTTTGATGTTCCTTTTCTTCTCCCTTTGCTTTTTTCTTCTCCTAATAGTTCTCTCCCTGTCGGTGATGTCCATTGGTGATTTTCTATAGTGACCTTCTTCGCTAGCATCCTCTTTCAACCTAGGTTTCCTCACTACCCCTTAGGCTTTCCCTTATTTTACTTTTTTGATGCATTCTCTCCTTGTTTCCATCAAGTTTGCAAAGTTCTCTCTGCATCCAATTTTTAGGATAATTTTTTCTTTATTTTCAGTGATTTTGTATGATTTTCAATGGTGGATTCACTTCCAAATCGGTTGATTCTTGGTACTTAGAGGAGAAAGGGTGAACCAAATCTAAAGTCATAATTCATGCTTCGAGGTTATCCTTTAGGGTGTGAGGTAGTTATGGCTTCGAGGGTACCCTTAGGGCATAAGAATTCCAAGGTGGAGGAATTTCTTTAGGGCATCTAATATGAACTTCTTGAGAGGGACCTAGAGCAGATACGATGCAAATACCAAATCCCATCGGAGTTTGAGTTGGAAGTTTCGCTTGAAATTGATTGAGCATGTAATCCACTCCCAGGCCAGATAGCTCTTTACAAGGCTACCACTTTTTTCTTTTTTTATAGAACTTTTTCAAAGCCTAGGATTCGGTGTTGGGAAATGTCTATCCCAAAGCCAATCGTCTAGGTTGTAGACGGTTGTGTGACTCATGTACATATATATGAATTATTTAATTAAATAAAAATTTTATTCTGGTTGTTCATTACATGTCATCTTCTTAATTGAACTCTTATGTGATGATGTCCTCTGAGCTACTTTGTATGCGATGTTGAGAGGATACGTCAGGTAGTTCATAAACTAGTTCACAACTAAAGGATACACTATTTTGGGATGATGGTGTATTGAGAGTAGGTCATTGATGTCATGTTTGTTGGTTGTCCACTTGACCAAGTATCATGGAGATGCTAGTACGACATCAGGTGTTGTGTTCGATACTTCACTGAGCATGACTCTTATGTGAGTTTCTCTTTCTGCCAAAGAGAAGTTTTGCATAAGAATGTGGACATGAATTATTTCTCTGACTTGAAATCACTATGGTGGCTTGCAAGCAACTCATTGTGCTTAGGTGCCGGACTATTCGGATTTCTAATCTGGTAATGGAAGGTTACTGGATACAGTCAAGTACTTGTGTAGTGGTAGTAGGATCAAGATAGGATTGACCTCTCCAAATAGTTTGGATTGAATGCTTAATATGCCTCAGTTAAAAAAGACCTTAGCCACCGCATTGTTTGTAAGGAGTTACAGGGATTCTTTGTTTGAGATATATTGAGATGGACTGATTAGGGTTGGGTAATTTAACCCTAAGCCATCCAGAGCATTAGAAGGTTAAAGGAATAAGTTCAGTCGTATTCCATATTTGATAGGTTCTTGTTGCTCTGCAACCTTCGACCAATCTAGATGCTGAGTGTCATTGCTAGATGGCAACTTTGGCTGGTACTGAAAATGTTCCTAAACTACCGATTTAGTGTTTGAACCTATAGGGTTGATAGAAAAATATCCTAAGAGCCAATCATTGTATGGGCCTTTTTTTAAACTTCCAACTCATATATGACATCATTATTTATAATAGAGACATTTGATTCATCATATACTGATGTGTCATGTTTTTGATTATGATGAACCCCATAGAGTAGGGCAATGGAATTAGGATTATGATAAAATAATAGTGAGACCTAATTTCTATAAACCCTAATCTAGATTGTTCCTAGTCATTGGACCATCGATTCGGGGATCTATGAATCCGGTAAGACTAGCCTATCCTATGTATGCTCAGTTCATGAGGGTGGTTGGTCTCACAGCCACTTATGTAGAGACACTAATACAAGGATAAAGATGCTCATTAGGTTATGAATACACTGAACTGATTCGTATCGAGACTATCTTATGGAAGTCTTACTCTTTGTCAAAAGATAGGTCCCAGAGTAGAAGTTGTGCATGTGATCTTCAAACCTAAGGTCACCATGGTTCCTTGTGCACACTAAGCCATACTTTGGTTCATACTCATTCATGGCATTGCGACATGTACGGGGTGTTCTGGGTATGGTGGAAGGTGTACGAAGGATGTGAGTGGACCAACAAGGAATTGATCAATCCTGGTAAGAGGATATGTTATCCCAGGTGTTGACTCCATTATTGATTTTGATGATAAGCAAAATGGTTAAGTATAAGTTGAGTACTAATGATTTTCTTAAAGTATGTTTTTATAGAAAAAGGTGCTTACAAATTTGAAGAAGTTTGTTTGATTGAAGAAGCCAAGCTTAGATAAAAAAATCTGCTAAAAAAGGACTTGGACAGTCAAAGTTTGCTTGAATGGTTAATAGAGTGAAGTATAAATTTGTTTCAGCACAAGTTTAGACATTTTTGTGAAGATTTCAGTGAGGTATCGACTCAAAGTGTCGACACATGATACCAAGTGTCAACACATGGAAGTGAAGTATCGACTCAAGCCAGTACACAAAGAATGTTTCAAATGACACGGCTGAAGTGTCAACACATGGACCTGAAGTGTCAACTCAAGGTGTCGACACATGGATTAGCTCATCGCCTGAGATTTTCAAGTCATAGAACTTAGTAAATTTGAAGAACTACAAAAGTGTCGACACATGGAAGCAAAGTATCGACTCACCTAAGAAAGTGTCGACACATCGGAGATTTCCAGAGAACCAGATTGAAGATTTTTGAACTGGGTGTCGACTCAAGAAATTCAAGTGTCAACCTGAAGTGTCGACTTATAGCCTGAAGTGTCGATAAATGGAGTTCTGGGATTAGTAATGGCTAGTTTTTCAAATGCAAAACTCGACCCTTTTGCCATCCAATGGCTAGATTTTCAAGTTTAATGGCTAGAAACCGGATTTGAAGCCTTGGAAAGGTATATATATGCTCCAAATCAAATCAAAATATATATTATTGATGAGAATGAAATAAAAGCATCCAAGAGAGAATAAAAGAGAGCATTCACTCCTATTCATTGAAGATTCAACCACTCTCAAGCAACAGTAAGCCTCCAAGTATTCAAGAGCCTTCAAGAGCATTAAAGATCAATCTTTCTTGAGCAATCAAAGAGGCCTCAACAAGTTCAAAAGCACCAATACATCAAGCTTCAAAGAGATACCCGCTTTTTATTAGAAAGCTTTTATTCTCATTACTTCAAACTCTTATTTGTTGTAAGGGTTCTTGGTTAGTCTATTGTAAAACCAAGAGAGGTTATTGGTGAGCCTTTGAAAACCAATTAGATTCTTGGTTAGCCCGAAAAACTAAGGGAGGTTGGTGGTGAGCCTTAAAATCATTTAGGTTCTTGGTTAGCCTGTAAAACCAAGTGAGGTTTTGACTTGTGAGCCTTGTGGAAACAAGTTGGGTTTTTTATTAGTGATCCCGGAAAACTAATCAAATATAATCGATGGAGATTATAGTGAATTTTCAAGGAGATCTTGGGGAGTGGATGAAGGTGCATTGGATAGCACCGAACCACTATACTTTTTTGTTTTTGTGGTTGATTATTCTCTCTACTTGCTCTTTCATTTATGGCTCTTTATTTCCACTGCATTTTTACTTAAGAGCATTACATTTGAATTCATAGTACCTTAATTAATTGTTGGATTGGATTGCATAGTATTGCATTGCATCAAGTAATAATTTTTTAGAAACCTAATTCATCCCCCCTCTTGGGTTGCTTTCTGGGCAACAAGTGGTATCAGAGCCCTCTTCTCAGTATATAGGCTTTACCACCTTGAGTAAAGATCTATGACAGCTCCTATTGGTATTAGCGTTGTTGAGGGTCAAGCCTCAAATAGACCTCCATTTTTTAATGGATCAAATTATACATATTGAAAAACTAGGATGAAAATTTATGTGCATTCTATTGATTATAATTTGTGGAGAGTTGTAGATAAAGGTCCTTATATTCCTTTAGTTGTGGTTAATGGTGTTTCCATCCCAAAACTCGAAGAGGATTGGGATGAAAATGATATAAAGCAATCCGAGATCAATGCTAAGGCAATGAATCTCCTTTATTATGCATTAGATCCTAGTGAATTAAATAGGATATCTACATGCACTTCAGCTAAAGAAATATGGGACACACTTGAAGTTACCCATGGGGTACCGATCAAGTGAAAAATACTAAGGTGAACATGTTAGTGCATACTTATGAAATGTTCCGAATGGAACCTAATGAGTCAATCACTGACATGTACACTAGATTTACAAATATTGTAAATGGAATGAGAAGTCTTGGAAAAGTAATGTCTGACGCTGATCTTGTAAATAAAATCCTCAAGTCACTTCCAACATCATGGGATCTGAAGGTGATTGCAATTCAAGAAGCCAAGGACGTTGACAATCTATCTTTAGAGTAGCTGGTTGGATCGCTCATGACTTATGAGCTGAATTTGAAACAAAAGTCAATGGACATGGATAAGAAAAAAAAGGGGATTGCATTCAAATCAAACATGTAAGAAGAATCCTCAATTGACAAGTCCGAAGAAGAAGAAGAAGAAGATGAAGGTGAAGAAGCCCTCCTTGCTAAGAAATTTAGAAGATTCATGAAGAGAAGGAAGTTCCCTTACAAGAAGAAATTTCAATCAAAAGAAAAGGAAAAAGAAAAGGAGAAGGAAATACCAACATGCTTCGAGTGCAAGAAGTCGGGTCACAACAAGTTCAATTGCCCTCTCCTAAAGAAGTCAAGGAAGAAGTTAAGAAAGAAAGCAATGATGGCCACCTGGAGTGATAGTGAAGACTCCAGTTCTGAAGAAGAGCAAACTGAAGTTGCAAACTTTGTCTTATGGCACATTGAGAGCAAGATGAGATAAATTCCGATACCCAAATAGATTTTACTTTCGATGAGCTAAGAAATGCTTTTGATGAACTTATGCATGATTATAAAATTATTCTATTTGAAAATAAAAGGTTGAAAAAGTATGTAAACAGTTTTTCTCTTGAAAATAATTCCTTGTTGAATGAAGTTAGTGATTTGAAAACTAAATTAGATGTTTTAGAAAAGAAAAACAATGCTTTGACAATGGAAAATGAAGTTTTGAAAAGATCCAAATTGTTATTTCAAATGGTGATCTTTTGAAGAAAAATAAATATTTGGAATTAGAAAACGTAAAGTACAAAAATGAACTTGATAAAATAAAGCTCTTTATTGAAAAATTTACCTATAGTTCAGAAAGACTAAACCTACTTTTAAATAGCCAAAGAGCCATTTTCAATAAAACGGGATTAGGCTATAGACCACAAAAATAACAAAAGTACTTTAAAAACTTTTTTGTTTCTGCATCTTCTAGCATAACATGTTTTTCATGTACAAAGCAAGGTCATAAATCTTTTCAATGTAATTTAAGAAAAATTAATTCTTTTGGAAAAGTGTGGTTTCCAAAATGAACCATTTTAAGTGCTAACCCTAAAGGATCCAAGTTGGCTTGGGTACCTAAAAATAAAGCTTGATTTTATTGCAGGTGTGTCTTGCCACCAAGGAGAATAAAAGACTTTTGTATCTTGATAGTGGTTGCTCAAGGCACATGATGGGAGATGTGAAGAAATTCACTTCTCTTGAAGCAATGAATGGAAGGACTGTGACCTTCGAGGATAATGGTAAAGAAAAAATCATTGATATTGGTAAGGTTCACATAACTCCTAGTTGTATTAGTAATGTTCTTTTAGTTAATGGTTTGAAGCACAATCTTTTAAGCATTAGTCAATTTTGCAATAAAGGTTTTCAAGTAGTTTTTAAATCATCTTATTGCATGATTGCTAGTTCAGATATAAATAGAGTACAATTCATTGAAAAAAGGCATGGTTATGTTTATTTAGTAGATTTGGATGATCTATCTTTGCCTAATGGAGAATGCCTTGTTATAATGAATTCTACTAAAGATGAGACTAGTTGGCTTTGGCATAGAAGATTAGGGCATGCTAGTATGTATCTTCTTTCAAAACTTTGTAAAAAGAATTTAGTTAGAGATTTACCTGAACTTTATTTTGAAAAAGATAGAGTTTGCCAAGTATGTCAATTTGGAAAACAAGTTAAAACCAGTTTCAAAACAAAAGGTTTTGTAACTACTAGTAGGCCACTAGAGCTACTTCATATGGATCTCTTTGGACCAATTAGAACATCAAGTCTAGGAGGCAAGAGATATGGATTAGTCATAGTGGATGATTTTTTGAGATTTACATGGTTTTTCTTTCTAGCACATAAAGATGAATCATTTTCTATATTTATAAAGTTTTATCGAAATGTTTCAAATGAAAAAGGTGTTTGTATTGTTTGCATTCGTAGTGATCATGGAACTGAATTTGAAAATCAAGATTTCGAAAGCTTTTGTACTGAAAAAGGTATTAAACACAATTTTTCTATACCTAAGATACCTCAATAGAATGGGGTAGTAGAAAGAAAAAAATTCACTTTAAATGAAATGGCATGCACTATGCTTTGTAAAAATGATTTACCGAGATATTTTTGGGCTGAAGCTATTAATACTGCATGTTACATTTTGAATCAAGTTTTAATCTGCCCTATTTTGAAGAAAACTCCTTACGAACTTTGGAATCAACGAAAACCAACTTTAAAGTACCTTTGAGTTTTTGGTTGTAAATGTTTTATCTTAAATAATGAAAAAGATAATCTTGGACAATTTGATGCCAAGTTTGATGAAGGTATCTTTTTAGGATACTCCACATCAAGCAGGGCATACAGAGTTTTCAATAAAAGAACTTTGGTTGTAGAAGAGTCAGTACATGTTATTTTTGAAGAATCTACTAACAAATCCTCCAGAAAAGAGGACACATCTGATGAATGTGCAGGTGCTGACAAGCTTCAAAAGTTGACATTGAATGATCAACCACATCAGCCAAGCAAAGAAGATCAAGATAAAAGTGAGAAAGGTGAAGACACTCCAAAGCACCAAGATCTACCTAAGGAGTGTAGGTATGCTCATGGACATCCTAAGAAATTAATCCTAGGTGATCTATCTAAAGGGGTAAGAACTCAAGCCTCAATTAGAAATGAATGTGATTATATAGCCTTTGTATTACAAGTAGAGCCTAAATGTTTTGATGAAGCTGAAAAAGATCCTAACTGGATTAATGCCATGCAAGATGAACTAATTTAGTTTGATAGAAATAATGTTTGGACATTAATAGAAAGACCATCTAATGTTTTTTTTATTGGCACTAAATGGATATTTAGGAATAAATTAGATGAAAATGAAATTGTTGATAGAAATAAAGCTAGGCTAGTTGCTAAAGGCTACAATTAGGAGGAAGGGATTGATTTTGATGAAACTTTTGCTCCTTTTGCTAGACTTGAAGCAATTAGACTATTATTAGTATTTGATTATTTTATGAATTTTTAACTGTTTCAAATGGATGTTAAGAGTGATTTTCTAAATTGTTTTATAATAGAAAAACTTTTTATTGAACAACCACCTGGATTTGAAAATCATGCACATCCTGATCATGTTTTTAAATTACACAAAGCACATTATGGATTAAAGCAAGCACCTCGAGCTTGGTATGAAAGACTCAGTAAATTTCTAATTGAAAATGAATTTTCTAGAGACCATGTTGATAAAACATTATTTTTGAAGAAGAAAGATAATGATTTATTAGTAGTACAAATATATATTAATGATATCATTTTTGGTGCTACTAATGAAATTCTTTGTCAACAGTTTGCTAAGCTAATGCAGGGTGAGTTCGAGATGAGCATGATGGGAGAACTCAATTTCTTTCTCGGATTCCAGATCAAGCAAACTAAAGATGGAATCTTCATCAACAAAGCTAAGTATACAATAGAGATTATAAAGAAGTTTGGGATGGAGACTACTAAATCGATAGGTATGCCTATGTGCCCCTCTTGTAGACTTAATAAGGATGAGCATTGTAAATCAGTAGATCAAACGTTATACAGAGGTATGATTGGCTCTTTACTATACCTAACTACTAGTAGACCAGATATAATGTGCAATGTATGCATGTGTACTAGATATCAATCTGAACCTAAAGAATCACATATAATGGCTGTTAAGCGCATTATTAGATATCTATCTGGTACTGTTGATATTGGTTTATGGTATTCTAGAGATTCATCTATTAAATTAATTGGATTTTCTGATATGGATTTTGTTGGTTGTAAATTGGATAGAAAGAGTACTAGTGATACTTGCCAATTTCTTGGAGTTAACTTAATCTCCTGGTTTAGCAAAAACAAACTTCAGTTGCACTATCTACAGCTGAGGCTGAGTATATTACAACAGGAAGTTGTTGTACTCAAATCTTGTGGATTAAGCAACAACTTGAAGATTTTGGAATCAAGTTGACTAGTACACTTATAAAATATGATAATACCAGTGCTATTTGCTTGACAAAAAATCATGTTCAACATTCTAGGAGTAAACATATTGAAATTAGATATCATTTTATTAGAGATCATATTGAAAATAATGATGTTGTGCTTGAATTTATTAGTATTGAATTTCAATTAGCTGATATTTTGACTAAGCCTCTCCTAGAAGATCGATTTTGTATGATTAGAAGAGAGCTCGGGATCATTAATCCTTTTGATTAAAATTTTCCTAACTTTGACTCAAAACAATCTTATTTGACATCAATCATACTCAATCTTTGCTAAGTTTATTGAATTTCAATTAAATTATCTGTGATTTTGATCAAACCTTCAATCTCTTATTTTTTGATTTTTAAGTCGATGTGTCGACACATTCGTGAATCGACACATGAATGGCAGCAGACCAAGAATAAGGGCATTCAAAACTATTTTTTTCCCCATTTCGTCATCTCTCCCGAGCTGACACATAACCTAAGGTACTCCATATTCCTCCTTCCCTCTATTTCATGCTTTAAACTCTTCTGATTCATTGTTCGGAGGACTTTCTTGTTCGGATTTTGTGACATTTCACCTCCCATTTGCATTTTGAGCCCTAGAAACCCTAGGTTTTCATCCCAAAGTTATCCAATTTCTTATTCTGAGCAATGAGACCCCAAAAGCAAGTAGTCCATCACCCTCGTCAGTCCAATCAGGAGGAAGAAAGAAGAATGAAGGCCAGACATGAAGCTAGAGCTCCAGATCTGCCTGCTCGACCTCTTTTTGTAGGCTCGACCTCTTTTTGTAGCTTCTAGCTTGATGAGTTTGAAGACTGTCATCGGAGGACGGCGAGTAGACTTCAGTTTCGTCGACCAGCAACATTTCAGGATCGGACAGTGGATTTGAGAGGCTAGTTTGACATTATTTTGCGCATTGAGCGAGAGATATTACCCAGGGCTTATTCAAAAGTTTTATGGATCACTAGCCCATGGGATTGATTGTTGGATGGCTCAGGTTAGAGGCAGGGTCATCCCAGTTACCTCAAGGACTTTGAGCAAAGTTTGGGACATTTCGATGACTGGATCAGTGGTGGACAGCCTGTTGGATAAAGTGAGTGGTCTCCAGTGTCTCTTCGAGTCAAACATATTGCCTGAGGGAGCCACCGTACCTGCATCTCAATTATCAGTAGAGATGAGACTATTGCACCATATTGATGGCCAGATTCTTCTGTCGAAGATCAGACGGTTCGATTACATCACTAAGTAGGAGTTGCTCGTGATGGTCTTATTAGTTCAGCGCACACCCGTCTGCCTTCCCGTGCTCATGGTTCACCAGATGATGGAGACTTTGATGAGTTAGTGACTCTACCTACCCTATGGGATGGGGTTGACTTTACTTTTCATGGAGTATGGTGTCAGCTTTGAGGACGAGCCCTTCCGCATGCTACTTCATACTAATGTGTATGACATCAGATCATTACACAGGATGGGTTATCATCTGTTCTGAGGCCAATGGAGATGGAGAGTATCTGGTCAGGCCGATGACAGAGCTGATGATGATGATACTGCAGAGGAGGAGCGCATCCTTTCCAGTAAGATAGGACCTACAGAGAGTCAGCCTGAGACAACAGCATAGCCAGAGGTTTCATCTCAGTCTGAGCCTACTACTTCAGCACAGCCTCAGCCAATTCAGACGAAGACTCCAGCAGTTTCAGACAGCTTACTGGATAGAGTCAGACACATTGAGATAGATATTCTGATCATTAGACAGCATCTTGACTGCTTCATAGCTGAGACCAGAGAGAGCCACAATGGACTGAGTGATGGCATCTTAGCTATACTGACCGCTCTGTCCAGACTTATAGGGAGTGCTCCAGCTCTGATACAGCTCCACCTGCTCTAGCACCGATTATTGATGGTGAGAGTGATGATGATGGAGATGATGAGGAGACTGACTCTGATGGATTCGATTTTCTAGATCTGATTTTAGAGCCAATGGCAGAGGTGACGGTGACATGCCTAGGAGTTCTGCTCTTGACCCTTCTAGTTCACCTACCCAGACTCCAGTCCTATCTTCTCCTCCTTCCAGATCAGATGATCATGTTCTGATTCTTATTCTTTCACCAGTTATTGATTCTCCTATTGATGATTTACCTATTGTTCATTCACCAGTTATTGATACACCGTTGTCGATACACCCATGATTGACAGTCCTATCATTGATTCAACGATTACAAACTCACCCATTCATTCTTCAGCTGATACACCTACCTTTGATACACCTATCGTATCATCAGCTGAT
The DNA here is from genome assembly GCA_021397845.1 of Areca catechu. NCBI lineage: Eukaryota > Viridiplantae > Streptophyta > Magnoliopsida > Arecales > Arecaceae > Areca > Areca catechu. The sequence goes on along the minus strand of CM038044.1, from coordinate 78,209,092 downwards.
ACACCTATTTTTGATACACCTTCTGCTATTTCTCCTACCATCCATACATCCTCTATTGTCTGAGAGCTTGCGTTTTACACACCTAGCTTTCAGTATCTTGACTCTGATCCCTCCTTTGATCATATGCCACTTCCGTTAGTCACAGAGACTGTCAACCCGATCAGTTCTGTTCCTTTAGAGGATATTGCTTCCACCTCTACTACTCCAGCCAGAGGTCGGACGTATGCTCGATGCAGAGGACATGGTCGTCGTACCCCTCCACGATCGACCAAGACCAACCTCTGAGATCTCATATCGATGTGGCCTCGAGCTTGATCTTTTATTGATACAGGACCGATTGAGATCGGATCATCTTCTGATGATGATGATGAGGATGAGGATTACGATATTTTTGTATCTTTAGATAGTTTACTTTTATGCATCTGTTGACTCCACTAATTGATTTCGATGATAAGCAAAATAGTTAAGTATAATTTGAGGACTAATGATTTGCTTTAAGTATGTTTTCATTGAAAGGATGCTCACAAAATTTGAAGAAGCACATTTCTGTTGAAGAACCAAGGTTGATTGAAATGATTGCTCAAAACAAGACTTGGACACTCAAAGAAATGGTTGAATGGATGACTAAGGCAAATGGAAATATGTTACAGCACAAGTTCAGCAATTTCTATAATTTTTCAATGAAGTGTCGACTCAAGGTGTCGAAACATGACATGATGTACCGACACATTAAGAAGAAGTGCTGACTCAGGCTGATACGCTACAAAGTTTCAAATTGCGCAGATCAAGTGTCGACACATGGACTTTATGTGTCGACTCAAAGTACCAACACATGGATCAAAATATCGCCTGAGACTTTCAAGCCACATAACTTACAGAAGATGAAGGAACAGTTAATGTGTCGACACATGGATACAAGGTGTCGACCCAACTGAGAATGTGTCGACTCAACTGATTTTTTCAGAGAATCTGAATGGAGCAGTTTGAACTTGTGCCAACTCAAGAAGAACATGTGTCGACATTATATGTCGACACATGAAGAGGAAGTGTCGACATATGAAGTTCTGGCAACAGTAATAGCTAGTTTTTTCAAAATAGAACTCATCCCAAATGCCCCCAATGGCTAGTTTTTCAAGTGTAATGGCTATATTTCAATTTTAAGGGCTTGGAAAGGTATATAAAGGCTCCAAATCAAATCAAGAATGTATGCATTGAATATCCTTAAAGAGTTTAGAGAGAAAAGAAGAGAGAAGAGCCTTAACTCCTATTCATTCAAGGTTCAACCACTCACAAGCTAAAGGAAGTCTCCAAGCATTCAGAGCCATCAAGAGCATTGAAGATCATTCAATCTTGGGCATTCAAAAGGCTTCAACAAGAGCAAAGCAATACTACACGTACTACATCGACTTATTTGCTTTATTATTCAAAGCTTACATTGGTTCTTTATTTCTCTACCTTATATCTTGTAAAGGTTATTGGTTATCCTATTGAGAAACCAAGTGAGGTTATTAGTAAGCCTTGAAAACCAATTAGGTTGGTGGTTAGCCCGCAAAACCACTAAGGTTCTTGGTTAGCCCGGACAACCAAGGGAGGTTTTTGGTTAGCCTTGTGAAAATCAATTAGGTTTTTGGTTAGCCCAGAAAACCAAGTAAGGTTGTGACTTATAAGCTTTGTAAAACAAGTCAAATTTTGATTAGTGAGCCCGAAAAACTAATCGGCTGTAATCATTTGATTATAGTGAATTCCTTAGGGGATCTTGGGGAGTGGATGTAGGTGCATTGTTGGCATCGAACCACTATAGCTTGTTGTGTTTGTGATAGCTTGCTCTCTCCCCCCTTGCTCTTTTCATTCTTGCTTATTGCTTTTAATTTTTGCTGCACTATTATTTTAGAGCATTGCACTTAAATCTTAGTATCTTATTGAATTTAATTGCATATCTTGTCTTGTGAAGTTTGCTACTTGTATTAACAAGCTTAGCTTTAAATTTTTTAGTGACCTAATTCACCCCCCTTCTTGAGTTGCTCTCTGGGCAACAAGTGGTATCAAAGCCCTATTCTCAGTGTATAGGCTTTACTGCCTTGAGTAAAAATCTATGGTAGCCCCATTTTGTACTAGTGTAGTTGAGGGACAAGCCTCAAATAGACCTCCATTTTTTAATGGAACAAATTATACTTATTAAAACACTAGGATGAGAATTTATATCCATTCTATCGATTATAATTTATGGAAAGTAGTTGACAAGGGTCCTTATATTCCTTTGGTGGTGATTGATGGTGTTTCCATCCCAAAACTTGAAGAGGATTGGGATAAAAATGACATTAAACAATCCGAGATCAATGCTAAGGCAATGAATCTCTTGTATTGTGCATTAGATCCTAGTGAGTTTAATAGGATATCTACATGCATGTCTGTCAAAGAAATATGGGACACACTTGAAGTTACCCATGAGGGTACCGATCAAGTGAAGAACACTAATGTCAATATGTTAGTGCACACATATGAGATATTCCGGATGGAACCAAATGAATCTATCACTGATATGTATACATATTTTATAAATATTGTAAATGCTATGAGAAGTCTTGATAAAGTCATATCTAATGCTAATCTTGTGAATAAAATTCTTAGGTCACTACCAACGTCGTGGGATCCAAAGGTGACCGCAATTCAAGAAGCAAAGGATGTGGACAAGCTAACTCTTGAGTAGCTAGTGGGATCGCTCATGACTTATGAGCTCAATCTAAAACAAAAATCAATGGACATGGATGAAAAGAAGAAGGGGATTGCTTTCAAGTCTAATATTCAAGAAGAATCCTCGATGAATGAGTCCGAAGATGAAGAAGAAGAAGAAGGTGAAGAAGCCCTCCTTACTCATAAGTTTAGAAGATTCATGAAGAGGAGGAAGTTTTCCTACAAGAAGAAATTTCAATCCAAGGAAAAGGGAAAGGAAAAAGAAAAAGTTAAAGAAAAGGGAAAAGAAAAAGAAAAAGAAAAGAAGAAGGAAGTACCGATATACTTCGAGTGCAAGAAGCCAGGACATTACAAATTTGATAGTCCTCTTCTCAAGAAATCAAGGAAGAAACTAAGGAAGAAAGCAATGATGGCCACGTGGAGTGATAGCGAAGACTCCAGTTCAGAAGAAGAGCAGACAGAAATTGCAAACTCTGCTTCATGGCATATCAGGACTATGAAGAGGTATGTTTCGACTCTAAAGTTGATTTTACTTTCGATGAACTTAGAAGTGCTTTCGAAGAGCTTATGCATGATTATAAATTAGTTTTATCTGATAATAAGAAACTGAAAAAGCATGCAAATAGTTTTTCTTTAGAAAATAACTCTTTACTAAATGATGTTAGTGCTTTGAAATCTAAACTAGATGTTTTGGAAAAGAAAAATAATGCTTTGGCTATGGAAAATGAAGTTTTAAAAAGGCCTAAACAAATTGTTTCTAACAATGAGCTTTTAAAGAAAAACAAGGATTTAGAACTTGAAAATGCTAAACACAAAAATGAACTTAAAAAATTAAGACCTTTTATTGACAAATTTACTTATAATTCAGAAAAGTTGAATTTACTTTTAAACAATCAAAGAGCTATTTTTAACAAGGCAGGTTTAGGATATAAACCACAAAAGCAATAAAAGTACTTCAAAAACTTTTTTGTGCCTGCATCATCCAGTATTACTTGTTTTACTTGTAGAAAATTACGTCATAAATCATATCAATGTAATTTTAGAAAAATCATGTCTTTTGATAAAGTGTGGGTTTCAAAAGGAACCATTTTGAATGCTAACCCGAAAGGACCCAAGTTAGCTTGGGTACCTAAAGTCAAAGCTTGATCATATTGCAGGTGTGTCTTGCAACCAAGGAAAACAAACGAGTTTGGTATCTTGACGGTGGTTGCTCAAGGCACATGACTAGAGATGTGAAGCAATTCACTTCTTTTGAAGCTTTGAATGGAGGGATTGTGACCTTCAGTGATAATGGTAAAGAAAAAATCATTGGTATTGGTAAGGTTCACATAACTCCTTCCAATAGTATTAGTAATGTACTGTTAGTTGATGGTTTAAAGCATTATCTTTTGAGCATTAGTAAGTTTTACGATAAAGGTTTTCAAGTAGTTTTCAAATCATCATATTGCATGATTACTAGTCCAGATGTAAATGGAGTACAATTCATTGAAAAATGGCATGAAAATATTTATTTAGTAGATCTTGATGATCTATCTTTACCTAATGGTGAATGCCTTGTTGCACTGAATTCTACCAAGAGACTAGTTGGTTATGGCATAGAAGGTTAGGACATGCTAGTATGTATCTCATTTCAAGACTTAGTAAAAAAAATTTAGTTAGAGATTTACCTAAAATTTGTGTTGAAAAAGATAGAATTTGCCAAGCATGTCAATTTGGAAAACAAGTCAAAACCTATTTCAAACCAAAAGGATTTGTAACTACTAGTAGGCCACTTGAACTACTTCATATGGATCTCTTTGGACCAACTAGAACATCAAGTCTAGGAGGCAAGAGATATGGATTAGTCATTGTGGATGATTTTTCAAGATTTACTTGAGTTTTCTTTTTAGCACAAAAAGATGAATCATTTTCTGTATTCGTAAAGTTTTATAGAAAAGTTTTAAACGAAAAAGGTGTTTCAGTCATTTGTGTTCGTAGTAATCATGGAACCGAATTTGAAAATCAAGATTTTGAAAACTTTTGCAATGAAAAAGGCATAGAACATAATTTTTCTGCACCTAGGACACCTCAGCAGAATGGGGTGGTAGAAAGGAAAAATCGTACTTTAGAAGAATGGCACATACTATGCTTTGTGAAAACGATTTGCCAAGGTATTTTTGGGCTGAAGCTATAAATACAGCCTGTTATGTTTTGAATCAAGTTTTGATATGCCTTATTTTAAAGAAAACTCCATATGAGCTTTGGAACCAAAGAAAACCAATGAAATATTTTCGAGTTTTTGGTTGTAAATGTTTTGTTTTGAACAATGGAAAAGATCATCTAGAAAAGTTTGATGCCAAGTCTGATGAAGGTATCTTCTTAGGATACTCTACATCAAGCAAGGCATACAGAATATTTAATAAACGAACTTTGGTTGTAGAAGAGTCAGTACATGTTGTATTTAAAGAATGTTCTAACAAGTCCTCGAGAAAAAAGGATACATCTGATGATTGTGCAGGTGTTGACAAACTTCAGAAGCTGACACTGAATGATAAAGCGTAACCAAATGATGAAGAACAAGACAAGGATGAGAAGGAAGATGACACTCCAATGCATCAAGATCTACCTAAGGAGTGGAGGTATGCTCATGGACACCCTAAGGAATTAATTTTAAATGATCCATCTAAAGGGATAAGAACTCGAGCTTCTATTAGAAATGAATGTAATTATATTGCTTTTCTATCTCAAGTAGAACCTAAATATTTTGAAGAAGCTGAAAAAGATTCTAATTGGATCAATGCTATGCAAGAAGAATTAATCCAATTTGATAGAAATAATGTTTAGACACTTATAGAAAGACCATCTAATGTTTCAATTATTGGCACTAAATGGGTATTTAGGAATAAATTAGATGAAAATGGTATTGTCATTAGAAATAAAGCTAGGTTGGTTGCTAAAGGCTACAATCAGGAGGAAGGGATTGACTTTGATAAAACTTTTGCGCCTGTTGCTAGACTTGAAGCAATTAGACTATTGTTAGCATTTACCTATTTTATGAATTTAAAATTATTTCAAATGGATGTTAAGAGTGCTTTCTTAAATGATTTTATAAATGAAAAGGTCTTTGTTGAACAACCACCTGGTTTTAAAAATCATGAACATCCTGATCATGTTTTCATATTATATAATGCACTTTATGGATTGAAGCAAGCACCTAGAGCATGGTATGAAAGGTTAAGCAAATTTCTTATTGAAAATGAATTTTCTAGAGGAAATATTGACAAAACACTATTTTTGAAAAGAAAAAATAATGATTTATTAGTAGTACAAATATATGTTGATGACATCATTTTTGGTGCTACTAATGAAATTCTTTGTCAAGAGTTTGCTAAGCTCATGTAGGGTGAGTTCGAGATGAGTATGATGGGTGAACTAAACTTCTTTCTCGGACTCTAGATCAAGCAAACTTCAGATGGTATCTTCATCAACCAAGCTAAGTACATAAGAGAAATTATCAAAAAGTTTGGGATGGAGACTACTAAACCAATAGGTACGCCTATGAGCCCCTCATGTAAACTTGATAAAGATGAGCATGGTAAATCTGTATATCAGAAATTATATAGAGGCATGATAGGCTCTTTACTGTATCTGACTGCTAGTAGACCAGATATTATGTTCAGTGTTTGCATGTGTGCTAGATATCAGTCTGAACCTAAGGAATCACATCTCATGGCTATTAAGCACATTATTAAATATCTGTCTGGTACTATTAGTATTGGTTTGTGGTATTCCAAAAATTCTTCTGCTGAATTCATTGGATATTCTGATGCAGACTTTGCTGGTTGTAGATTAGATATAAAGAGTACTATTGAAACTTGCCAATTTCTTGGGGTTAACTTAATCTCATGGTTTAGCAAGAAATAAACTTTGGTTGCACTATCTACAACTGAAGCTGAGTATATTGCAGCAGGAAGTTGTTGTGCTCAAATCCTGTGAATTAAGCAACAACTTGAAAACTTTGGAATCAAGTTGGCTAGAACTCCTATTAAATGTAATAATACTAGTGCTATTTACTTGACTTAAAATCCTGTTCAACACTCTAGGAGCAAGCTCATTGAAATTATGCATCATTTTATTAGAGATCATGTAAAAAGCAATAATTTTTTGCTTGAATTTATCTGTACTGAATTTTAATTAGCTAATATTTTGACTAAACCTCTTTTGGAAGATCGATTCTGTATGATTAGAAGAGAACTCGGGATCATCAATACATTTAATTAAATCCTTCCCCCAATTTGACTCAAATTAGATCTATTCAACCCTATTTATGATAAACATGATTAATCATTGTTAATTTGACTCTGGAAACATGTTATTTGAATTGATTTTGATCATCCAGAGAAATTTTTAACTTTTCAGTTTTTAAGTTGATGTGTCGACACATCATGTGTCGACACCAAAATGTGTCGACACATGCATGAGCCGACACATGATCGACGGGAAACTGAGATTTAAGGAGTTTCTGAATCGTTTTTCTCCCAAATTTCTTTCTCCTTCGAGTTGACACATCGATTCCAGGTATCCATCCTATTCATCCTCTTATTTCCTTGCTTTTACCCACCGTTTTCTTGGATTTGGAAGATCGGTGGCCATGTTTGTTGGATTTTTTCCTAGGTTTTAGCTCCTAAACCCTAGAAACCCTCTTTCTTCCACCAAAAACCTTGCCAAATCTTTGATTCTTGACAATGGGTCCTCGCAAACAAGTTGTTCACTGACCTCGTCAGTCACAACATGAAGAAGAGTGGAGAACGAAGGCACGACACGAGTCTAGAGCTCCGGATCCGCCTGCACGACCGTTGTTTGCACCTTCTAGCCGGATGAGCTCCAAGACAGTGGTTGGAGGATGCCGAGTGGACTTTTCTTTCTTAGACCAGCAGCATTTCAAGATTTGAGATTGGATTAGACATGTTGGATTGGTTACTTTTTGTTCGCTCAGCGAGAGATACTACCCAGGGCTGATGAGAGAGTTCTACGGTTCACTTGCCCGAAAGTTTGATGGCTGGATTGCTCAGGTCAGAGGATGGGATATCCCCATCACCTCAGAGATTCTGAGCAGAGTATGGGATATACCCTTGACTGGATCAGTTATTGACAGCCTGATGGATCGAGTTAGTGGTCTCCAGTGCATTTTTGAGTCTGATATCTTACCAAAGGTAGCCACTGTTCTAGCTTCAAGGTTGTTTGCGGAGATGAGACTGCTACATCATATAGTTGTCCGGATTCTTCTGTTGAAGACCGGTCGATTTGACTATATCACCGAGCGGGTGTTGCTGGTGATGGTCTCACTGATTCAGCGGACGCCGACTTGTCTTCCTGTTTTAATGGTTCATCAGATTACTGAGGTGTCGTCTAGTCAGCGGCTCTTTTTGCCTTATGGCATGGGATTGACAGTACTATTTTGGGAGTATGCAGTCAGCTTCCAGGATGAGCCTTATCGTACTCTGATGTAAACCAATGTATATGACATCAGGTCGCTGCATCGCATGGGTTATCATTTGGTCCGAGGCCAGTGGACACGAAGGATATCAGGTCAGGCCGAGGATAAAGCTGATATTGATGAGGACATAGCAGAGGAGGAGCGGATTCTTTCAGGTGAGGCTGGACCGAGTGAGACACAGCCTGAGATGGTAGCACAACCAGCTCAGCCTGACCTTATACATCTGCCCAGCCACAGTCAGCGCAGACAGTGACTCCTGGTACTTCGGATACCTTAAAGGACAGAATCAGATGCATAGAGATTGATGTGTTTATCATGAGGCTGCGTCTAGACATTTTTATTGCTAAGATGAGAGAGAGCCACATTGATCTTAGAGATGGCATTTTGGCTATTCTCTCAGCACTGTCCAGAGCTTCGATGAGTGCTCCTGCTGCAGACACTGTTCCTGCTTCTGTTGATGTACCTGCCCCAGCACCAGCTGATGACCTTGTTGATATTGACACTGGTGTAGAAACTACTGTTGGAGATGAAGATACTATTATTGGAGATATTGATGGAGATGTGGAGACTAACTCAGACCATTTTGACATTGCTGATCCTACGTCAGAGCCAGCTGCGGAGGTGACGGATGATGTGCCTGCGAGCCCTGTTGTTGACCCATCCTTCTCACCTGTCCCGATTCCTGATTCATCCTCTCCTTCTAGATCGGTTGATCACACTCCAGTTCCAATTCCTATTCTTATTCTTAATCCTGTTATTGATATACCTATTATTGATTTACCTACTGTTGATTCTCCTGACATTCATACACCTATCATTGAGACACCCTCTTTTGATACATCCAGTGTAGATATCCCGATACCTTCCATAGCTGATACTGTTGTTCTTGATATGCCTGTATCATCAGCTGTTATACCTACTTTTGATACTTCTACCCTTCATACTTCATCAGTCACTCGAGAGCTTGGGTTTTACACACTCGGCTTTCAGTATCTTGATTCTGGCCTACTTTTGATCGCACTCCTACTCCAGCTATTGCTGAGTTGATTGATCCGATCAGTTCAGTTCCTGCGGAGGACGTAGTTGGTGGGGGACCCGAAACCCATCTGGGTTTTCTTTTAATTTTCTAGATTTTTTTTAAGTTTTTATCACCGCTATTTCACCTATTCCTATTATCCCAGTTTTATTCCATATTTATCCCGGTGTTATCCCAGCTTATTCCTTCTTCAACCTTTCATCTCCCATAAAGTTTTTCTTTTTAAAAACCTAGCCGCCATCCCCTTCCCCCCATCCAGGCTACCCGACCCCGGTCGCCCCCCCAGCCGGCCACCGGTGTTCGCCGGTCTTCCCTCTCACCGGGGAACCGCCCTAGCCACCGGAGAGTCGCCGGAAAGCCCACCAAAGCGCGAGGGAGATGAACCGTCATGCTGCCCTCACCGTGCTGCCCTGCCACGCCTCCCGCTTGCCGCCCTGCCACCCGCTGGCCCCCGCACGGCCGTCGGAGACCCCGCCGGTGCCCAGCCGCCGCCCACGGCCGCAGAAGGCAAACGGGCACCCGTGACACCCCGCGATGCCCGTCCATGCCGCCATGCAGGCCTGCCACCACCGCCCGCCTACCGCCCTACCGCCCACCGCCCGCCACTCGCTAGCCCCCGCCCGGCCGGCCAGAGGCCTCGCCGGTGCCCAACAGCCACCCACAGCCGCAAAAGGCAAACGGGCGCCCGTGACGCCCGTCCGTGCCGCCCCGCCGCCGCCGCCCACCCGCCGGTGCACCCCCCCGCCGCCCCGCCGCAGCCCGCCGGGCCGGCCACCGAAGATCCGGCCCCCCTGTTGCACGGCCGTGAAGACCCCCTATTGCTCGCCATGAAGAGTTTCTGCACGCTTCTCAAAGCAACCCAAAGAAGTTCTTCATGCTTCTCAAAGCAGCTGGGAGAGGAGTTGTTCTGCATGATTTTTGAAGCAGCACGAATTTCAAAGTGGAGGTGATTTCAAAATTCAAATAAAAGGGATTTATTTGGTATTTTTTTTCATGAATGTATGTTGGGTTTAAAAAAGAGAAATTTGGGATTTTTGATTTTGAATTTGAATTCAAAATCAAGGGAGGATTTCAGGGGATTTTATTTTTTAATTTCAAAAGGGATATGGGCATCTATAAATATCCATACTCCTCTTGTAATAACGTACTTGAAAAATGAATTTTTGAGGTTTCTTTTCTACTTGTTTGTGATTCTGGGCTGAGGCCCGTTGCCTTCGTCCTTCGGGATGTCGAGGGGTGTGAGGCCCCAACTTGCCTTCATCCTTCGGGACGTCGAGGGGTGTGAGGCCCCAGGTATCTTCATTCTCTCTCCTACCTTCATGTCTTTCTCTGCTTCCTCTCGTGACCTTGAGATCCATCCTAGCACCTCCAAGTATCGAGGAGGGCGTAATGCCTTAGAGGTGGATGGTATCTTCATTAGGGTGAGTCCCAAGGTCCATGAGTTATAGTCCCCAGTCTCCCATCCACATCCTTCCTTCGCCTCCTCCGCCAAGAAAATTTGAAAACCAAAAGAGTCTGGCCATTTTAGGGATTTTCAGGGGTCGTTCTATCCTAGTCCCGGGAGGCTTCTTAGCCCTCTCATGATCCCTAGGTTGTTTAGGTCTTTCCCTTTCACAATAACCATGGATTCTTTATTTCCGTCCTGCATCAACTTGGTATCAGAGCCAGCAGCGAACTAGGATTTGCTTCGTCGACAAACTCGACGGAGTCGAGTTCTTCGCGCTACAGGAGAATGGTGGGGGACCCGAAACCCATCTGGGTTTTCTTTTAATTTTCTAGATTTTTTTAAGTTTTTATCCCTGCTATTCTGCCTATTCCTATTATCCCAGTTTTATTCCATATTTATCCCCATGTTATCCTAGCTTATTCCTTCTTCAACCTTTCATCTCCCGTAAAGCTTTTCTTTTTAAAAACCTAGCCGCCATCCCCTTCCCCCCATCCAGGCTACCCGACCCCGGCCACCCCCCCAGCCGATCGTCGATGTTCGCTGGTCTTCCCTCTCATCGGGGAATCTCCCTAGTCGGCGGAGAGTCACCGGAAAGCCCCCCAATGTGCGAGGGAGATGAACCGTCGCGCTGCCCTCACCGTGCCACCCCACCACCATCGCCTGCCTTCCGCCCGCCGCCTGCTGGCCCCCGCCCGGCCGTCGGAGACCCCGTCGGTGCCAGCCACCGCCCACGACCGCAGAAGGCAAACGGGCACCCGTGATGCCCTGCGATGCCCGTCCGCACTGCCATGCTGCCCCGCCGCCCGCTGGCCCCCACCCAGCCGGCCGGAGGCCTCGTCGGTGCCCAGCCGCCGCCTATGACCGCGGAAGGCAAAAGGGTGCCCGTGATGCCCTGTGATGCCCTTCCGTGCAGCCGTGCCACCGCGTCGCCGCCCACCGGGCCGGCCGCCGAAGATCCGGCCCCCCTATTGCACGGCCGTGAAGACCCTATGTTGCTCGTCGTGAAGAGTTTCTGCATGCTTCTCAAAGCAACCTAAAGAAGTTCTGCATGCTTCTCAAAGCAACTGTGAGAGGAGTTGTTCTGTATGATTTTTGGAGTAGCATGAATTTCAAAGCAGAGGGGATTTCAAAATTCAAATAAAAGGGATTTATTTGGTATTTTTTTTCATGAATGTAAGTTGGGTTTCAAAAAGGAAAATTTGGGATTTTTGATTTTGAATTTGAATTCAAAATTATGGGAGGATTTCAGGGGATTTTATTTTTGAATTTCAAAAGGGATATGGGCATCTATAAATACCCATACTCCTCTTGTAATAAAGTAGTTGAGAAATGAATTTTTGAGGTATCTTTTCCACTTGTTTGTGGTTCTGGGCTGAGGCCCGTTGCCTTCGTCCTTTGGGACGTCGAGGGGTGTGAGGCCCCAACTTGCCTTCGTCCTTCGGGATATCGAGGGGTGTGAGGCCCCAGGTATCTCCATTCTCTCTCCCACCTTCATGTCTTTCTCTACTGCCTCTCGTGACCTTGAGATCCATCCTAGCACCTCCAAGTATCGAGGAGGGCGTAATGCCTTAGAGGTGGATGGTCTCTTCATTAGGGTGAGTCCCAAGGTCCATGAGTTCCAGTCCCCAGTCTCCCATCCCCATCCTTCCTTCGCCACCTCCGCCATGATAATTTGAAAACCAAAAGAGTCCGGCTATTTTAGGGATTTTCAGGGGTCATTCTATCCTAGTCCTGGGAGGCTTCTTAGCCCTCCAATGATCCCTAGGTTGTTTAGGTCTTTCCCTTTCACAATAACCATGAGTTCTTCATTTCCGTCCCACATCAGTAGCTCCTGCTTCTACTGCTTCAGTCAGAGGTCAGACCTATATTCGTCACAGAGGACATGGACATCGTACCCCTCCTCAACCGACTAGGACCAGACTTCGAGATTTTCGATCATGATGGCCACGAGCTTGATCTTCTTCTGATACCGGACCAATTGAGATCGGTTCACCTTTTGATGACTCGATGGATGAGGATTAGGATATTGATGTACTTCTAGATAGTTTTATACTTCTAGATAGTTTACATTTATGCTTATATGTACTTTTACCTTTGTTGTGTACTTGATGTACAAGTTCCTGATATATATGAAAAACTTTTTGATTCCTCTTATATTTGTGTTTGATGAGATTGAATATTATATCTTGAATTGCTCTTATAACTCTATATCTTCACTCTTTATTGAATGTATTTCCTAAAGAAAATGGGTGAGTAGTTTCAAAAATGAATATATAAACTCTATGATATATCTTGTATGTTTTTTTTCCCTACCTTTTTAATGATAATAAAAAGGGGGAGTAATTTAGTGAGATTTAAGTATAAATGTGTTTACTTCTCAAAACTAAAGGGGGAGTAACTTTTCATTTTAAGGATTTTTGAAAAACCTGAAAATCATTTACAAAGTTCCTTAAAAAAGGCGAAGCTTTACTTTATGTTCAATAAAAATCCTTTTGAAATGAATTTAATCATTTTAAAAAAAAAACCCTCTTTCAATGTTAGAAAAGATTTTTTACAAATTTTGTTATGAATCATTGATTCAGGGGGAGCTTTGTTAATTGCTGAAATTTCTTTGTAAAGTATCATGATACATGCACTCTATGAATTTAAATGTATATCAAAGTTCTGATACTTTCTAATCTTGCAACAAGCTCTAATTCTCTTACTTGTGGTCTAAATGATTATATCTTTAATACAAGTAATGATTGATATATTTGATGCTTTCAATATTGTGCACCTTTAACAATTCTCTTAAAGCCTTACATATTAAAGCAATTTATACTTAAGGGTTTTGTTATCATCAAAAAGGGAGAGATTGTTGACTCCACTAATTGATTTTGATGATAAGCAAAACAGTTAAGTATAATTTGAGGACTAATTATTTGCTTTAAGTGTGTTTTCATTGAAAGGATGCTCACAAAATTTGAAGAAGCATATTTATGTTGAAGAACCAAGGTTGAATGAAATGATTGCTCAAAAAAAAACTTGGACACTCAAAGAAATGGTTGAATGGACGACTAAGGCAAATGGAAACTTGTTCCAGCACAAGTTCAATAATTTCTGTAATTTTTCAATGAAGTGTCGACTCAAGGTGTCGACACATGACATGATGTGTCGACACATTAAGAAGAAATGTTGACTCAGGCTGGTACACTACAAAGTTTCAAATGGCATAGATCAAGTGTCGACACATGGACTTTATGTGTCAACTCAAAGTGTCAACACATGGATCAACACATCGCCTGAGACTTTCAAGCCACAGAACTTGCAGAAGTTAAAGGAACAGTTGATGTGTCGACACATGGATACAAGGTGTCGACTCAAGGTATCGACTCAACTGAGAATGTGTTGACTCAACTGATTTTTTCAGAGAATCAGAATGGAGCAATTTGAACTTGTGTTGACTCAAGAAGAACATGTGTTGACATTATGTGTCAACACATGAAGAGGAAGTGTCGACACATGGAGTTCTGGCAACAGTAACAGCTAGAATTTTCAAAAATAGAACTCATCCCAAATGCCCACAACGGCTAGTTTTTCAAGTGTAATGGCTATATTTCGGTTTTGAGGGTTTGGAAAGGTATATAAAAGCTCCAAATCAAATCAAGAATGCATGCATTGAATATCCTTAAAGAGTTTAGAGAGAAAAGAAGAGAGAAGAGCCTTAACTCCTATTCATTCAAGGTTCAACCACTCACAAGCTAAAGGAAGCGTCCAAGCATTCAAAGCCATCAAGATCATTGAAGATCATTCAATCTTGGGCATTCAAAAGGCTTCAACAAGAGCAAAGCAACACTACATCGAGCTACATCGACTTATTGCTTTATTATTGAAGCTTACATTGGTTCTTTATTTCTCTACCTTATATCTTGTAAAGGTTATTAGTTAGCCTATTGGAAAACCAAGTGAGGTTATTGGTAAGCCTTGAAAACCAATTAGGTTGGTGGTTGCCTGCAAAACCACTAAGGTTCTTGGTTAGCCCGGAAAACCAAGGGAGGTTTTTGGTTAGCCTTGTGAAAACCAATTAGGTTCTTCGTTAGCCCGGAAAACCAAGTAAGGTTGTGACTTGTGAGCCTTGTAAAACAAGTCGGGTTTTGATTAGTGAGCCCGGAAAACTAATCGGCTGTAATCGTTTGATTATAGTAAATTTCTAAGGAGATCTTGGGAAGTGGATGTAGGTGCATTGTTGGCATCGAACCACTATAGCTTGTTATGTTTGTGATTGCTTGCTCTCTCCCTCCTTTCTCTTTACATTCTTGCTTATTGCTTTTAATTTCCACTGCACTATTACTTTAAAGCATTGCACCTAAATCTTGGTACCTTGTTAAATTAAATTGCATATCTTGTCTTGTGAAGTTTGTTACTTGTATTAACAAGCTTAGCTTTAAATTTTTTAGTGACCCAATTCACCCCCCTCTTGGGTTGCTCTCTAGGCAACAGTATCTTTTGTATGTTTCACTATTGTACAAATTCTAACTTTAAATGAAATACTATGTTGTACTTCATGTAAATGCCTTTAGTGGAAATAAATGAAATGCCTTAAAATTTCTTGGTACTTCATTGTCTTCATTTCTGAATGAATGAATGAATTATACTTCAATGCTATATCTTGAATGTATTGCCTATTTATCTTCCTACCTTTTTAATGATAATAAAAAGGGGGAGTAATAAGACTAAAGTATAAATGTGAAGACTAAATGTGATGTATAAATATGATGTGCAAGGGGTAATAAGAGTATTTGCAAATTTGAAAATTATTTTGAAAACTTGAATTGAAAATTGTTTACAAATTCCTTAAGTAAGGGGGAACAATACTTTGTTTATTTTGAAAATCCTTTATGAATTGAATTTCATCTTAAATCCCTTCTTTAAATGTTTGAAAAGATATTTACAAATTCTTTTATGAATCATCAATTCAGGGGGAGACTTGTTTATTGCTGAATTTTCTTGTAGAGTATCACGATACGTGTGTTTATATCTTAAATATATCCCAAAGATCTGATACTCTCAATCATTATAACAAGATTTGACACTCTTAATCATTATAGTACTCTTGTTCTGATACATCATGTCAAGTTTGCAAATTACCTTGATACACTTATTGTATTTAGTCCTATGCACCTTGTTGAATTCTTTTAAAAGCCTTTAATGCAATTTATACTTAAAGATTTTGTCATCATCAAAAAGGAGAAGATTGTTGATTCTTTGATGATAAGAAAAATGGTTAAGTATAAGTTGAGTACTAATGATTTTCTTGAAGTATGTTTTTATAGAAAAAGGTGCTTACAAATTTGAAAAAGTTTGTTTGATTGAATAAGCCAAGTTTAGATGAAAAGATCTGCTCAAAGAGGACTTGGACAGTCAAAGTTTGCTTGAATGGTTAATAAAGTGAAGTATAAATTTGTTTCAACACAAGTTCAGACATTTTTATGAAGATGTCAGTGAGGTGTCGACTCAAAGTGTCGATACATGACACCAAGTGTCGACACATGGAAGTGAAGTGTCCACTCAAGCCGGTACGCAAAGAATGTTTCAGATGGCATGGCTGAAATGTCAACACATTGACCTGAAATGTCCACTTAAGGTGTTGACACATGGATCAGCTCATCACTTGAGATTTTCAAGTCATATAACTTGGTGAATTTGAAGAACTGCAGAAGTG
Source organism: Areca catechu (assembly GCA_021397845.1). NCBI lineage: Eukaryota > Viridiplantae > Streptophyta > Magnoliopsida > Arecales > Arecaceae > Areca > Areca catechu. Next base: position 78,192,741 of record CM038044.1, on the reverse strand, counting down.
TCGACACATGGAAGCAAAGTGTCGACTCAAAGTGTCAACTCACCTAAGGAAGTGTCGACACATCTGAGATTTCCAGAGAACCTGATTGAAGATTTTTGAATTGGGTGTCAACTCAAGAAGTTCAAGTGTCGACCTGAAGTGTCGACTCACAGCCTGAAGCATCGACACATGGAGTTCTGGGAACAGTAACAGCTAGTTTTTCAAACGCAGAACTCGACTCTTTTGCCCTCCAACGGCTAGATTTTCAAGTCTAACAGCTAGAAACTGGATTTGAGGCCATGAAATGATATATATATGCTCCAAATCAAATCAAAATATATATTATTGATTTGAATGAAATAAAAGCATCCAAGAGAGAAGAAAAGAAAGCATTCACTCATATTCATTGAAGATTCAACCACTCTCAAGCAAAAGCAAGCCTCCAAGCATTCAAGATACTTCAAGAGCATTAAAGATCAATCTTTCTTGAGCAATCAAAGAGGTCTCAACAAGTTCAAAAGCACCAATACATCGAGCTTCAAAAAGATACTCGCTTTTTATTAGAAAGCTTTTATTCTCATTACTTCAAACTCTTATTTGTTGTAAGGATTCTTGGTTAGCTTATTGTAAAACCGAGAGAGGTTATTGGTGAGCCTTTGAAAACCAATTAGGTTCTTGGTTAGCCCGAAAAATCAAGGGAGGTTGGTGGTGAGCCTTAAAACTATTTAGGTTCTTGGTTAGCCCGTAAAACCAAGTGTGGTTTTGACTGTGAGCCTTATGAAAATAAGTTGGGTTTTTGATTAGTGAGCCCAAAAAACTAATCAACTGTAATCGATTAAGATTATAGTGAATTCCCAAAGGGATCTTGGGGAGTGGATGTAGGTGCATTGGATAGCACCGAACCACTATACTTCTTTGTCTTTGTGGTTGATTGTTCTCTCTACTTGCTCTTTCATTTATTGCTCTTTATTTCCACTGCAATTTTACTTAAGAGCATTATATTTGAATTCATAGTACCTTAATTAATTATTGGATTGGATTGCATAGTATTATATTGCATCGAGTAATAATTTTTTAGAAACCCAATTCACCCCCCTCTTGGGTTGCTTACTGGGCAACACCATGTTATCTCTTCGATGAGTGACTCAAGAAATCTTTGCAAAGTTGGATGAGATCTAATTAATCTAATTAAACCCTCTAAAATTATTAGATCCCTGAAGTAATAAAATTATGGATATAATTGAGTCATGGTCTCCCATTAAGAGAGTGGTAATAAAGTCAAATAATTAAGATGATCATTGGAGGTCCAAAGACCTAGTGCTTATCTAGCTATTGGAATTATTATTTGTACTATGATAACTTAGTCACTCTTTCTAAAGGATGGTCAGGTTGGCCGGCTAAAGTCGAGCTTGGACATCATTAGCTAAAAGCACTCAACCTTGTCATGTTAATGGTTGGACCTAACCAGGACTTCTAGTGGTAGCTCAAAGGCTTACTAATTAGTTTCTAGGGAAAAATTATTATCAAAGATTTTTTAGAGAAATAAATAGTTATGAACCTAACTTTAGATACACATGGTTTAGCTAGCCAAAGTCAGCCTTATATGTAGTCTATTGGTGTTGACCCCTAGAATGATTGTGATGATAACAAAACATTGGAGCATGTATTTGACACTAACTATTTTCAAGTGTTTTACAAGTTTTCATAGGATGATTTAAATGAATAACCATTCTTCCTACAATTATGATCTTATTAATGTAGGTTAAGTTTAGTTTTGAAAAAGTATCATGTAATGAAGAGCCCAAAGAAAAATTACTTATGTATTCATAAAAGTGGGCCAATTCTATGTAAATTTTAAGTTTAAATTACTTAAAGTAGACTTCAAAAGAGTTTGAAAGAGCATTGAAGACAGTTGGAAGCTTTTGGAAAAAGATTGGAGAAGTTTGGAAGGTTTTTGTCAGAAATCACTCGAGCTAACTCAAGGTAGGAGAGCCGACTCCTTGTTCTGCACGGCACGATGTTTCTGGCACGTAGACATCCGAGCCAACTCGAAGGAACCTGAGCCAACTCATCTAGAGCTACAATTATTCAGTCAAACACCGAGCCAACCCGACAAAACTCCGAGCCAACTCAAATATTTAGTCAGACAACTGAGTCGACCCGACATAAAATCGAGCCAACTCCTCCAGAGTATTGAAAAATCAGTTCTGAGAAAAATAGTCAGGCGAGCCGACTCATCAGTGAAGAGCCGACTTCGACAAGAGTTCAATTTTTGAAGGACTGAGAATCTGAGCTGACTCGACCCATCCGAGCCGACTCGAATCCCTATTCCAGGTGCGTAATGGCTAATTCTAGAATTGATTTTTTAAATCCAAAAAGTGCTTCAATGGTCATATTTCAAATCCCAATAGTCTACAATGGTCATATTCATCTGAAATCAGTTCAAGAACTATAAATAAGGGATTTAAACAACTTTTGAAGAACTTTTAATGAGACTTTAAGAGAATATTCATTATTTAAGAGAGCTTTGAAGAGAAGAACTCAAGACTTCATCAACTCCAATTCTTTTCTTGAGTCATTTATTGAAGAAGATTGGAAGCCTTGAAGAGCATTAAAGGAGCAATCAAGAAGGCTTGCAAAAGAACTTCAACTATAACTATTCGATAATGTTTGGTTTGTCATTATTGTTGCTCTGATTCTTAACTCTTTATTTGAGTTGTTCCAAGTACAATAGGGGCTGTAACATGGGGTTTGTTTAGGTTTTTGGTGAGCCTTTAAAAACCAAGTTTGGATTGTTAGTAAGCCCAAAAGAACTAACATTGTATTGGGTTCTTGGTGATCCCGGTGTAAAACCATGTTTGGATTTTGGTTTGTGATCCCAGTGCAAAACAAACTAGTTGTATTCCAATGTGAATATAGTGAAAATCCCAAGTGGTATCTTGGGTAGTGGACGTAGGAGCTAGGTTGCTCCAAACTACTATAAATTGCTCGTGTTTGTGCTTGTGCTTATTGTATTCTTTATTTCCTTCTGCTATTCATACTTAAGTCACATCACTCACCACACAAGGTTTTAAAAAGAGCACATATTTGTAAAAAAATTTAAATACCCAATTCACCCCCCCTCTTGGGTTAGCCACCTAGGCAACAACTGGTATCAGAGCAGTATCTCTAAAATTTATTTGGAGAAAAGATTTATGGCAAACCCTATGAGTACCTCTTTGGTTGAAGGCCAATCTACAAATAGACCTCCACTTTTCATAGGCATAAATTATACCTACTGGAAAGCATGAATAAAAAATTACATTCAAGCAGTAGATTTTCAATTATGAAAAATAATTTTAAAAGGACCTCACACACCCACAAAGAAGGTTGATGCATGGATTTCCCAAAACCTAAAGAGGAATGGGATGAACTTGACATGAAAATGGGTGAGCTGAATGCCAAAGCAATGAATCTCTTATATTGTGCTTTGGACGCCAATGAGTTTAACTGAATTTCTACTTGCATGTCTGTAAAGAAAAATTTGGAATAAACTTGAAGTAACCCATGAAGGAACCTTCCAAGTCAAAACTTCTAAAATCAATATTCTTGTTCATAATTATGAGTTATTCAAAATGGAACCAAATGAAACTATATCTACCATGTTCTCATGGTTTACAAATATTATTAATGGTCTAAAGAGTCTTGGCAGGATATACTCAAATACAGACCTTGTACAGAAAATTTTGAGATCACTTCGAAATAAATGGGATCCGAAAGTCATTGCTATCTAGCAAGCTAAGGACTTGAACACTTTACTATTGGATGAGCTCCTTGGATCATTGATCATGCATGAACTCACAATGCAGCATAGAAATGAAGATGATATCAAGAAAAAGAAATTGATAGCCTTCAAAGCTACTATAGAATTAAAGAAACAAGAAGAAGAATTAGAAGAAGCAAGCCCTTCCTTATACAAAGATGAACTTGAAGATGATGATATTGCTTTAGTCATGAGAAAATTCAAGAAATTTATAGGCAAAAGAAAGGCAAGACAATGGAGAAAATACTATAGAAAGTGGGAACATAGTGAAGACAGAAAAAGAAAAGAAAGAGACAAAGAGCAACAGCCTATCTACTACGAGTGTAAAAAGTCGGGGCATTTTCGATCAGATTGTCCCATACTGGAAAAAGCATATAAAAAAAAAAGAAGAAAGCGATGGTTGCAACTTGGAGCGACAGTGAGGAGTCTACATCAAATGAAGAAGAAGAGACAACCAAAACAACTAACATATGTTTGATGGATCTCGAGGATGAGGTAATGTCTCCTGAACCTAACGATGAATTTACATATGAAGAATTGAATACTGCCTTTTATGAGCTATTATCTGAATATAAAAAGGTTGGTTTAAAAATTAAGACTTTGAAAAATAACAATGATGCTTTAATGAAAGAAAATGATGAAATTATAGAAAAGAACAAAATTTTGCAAAAAGAACTGAATAGCATTTCTAAAAAATATAAAGGTTTGCAAGTTGAAAAGAATGACTATCTTGAAAAGAATAAGGCTTTACATGAACAAAACATAGGTTTGCAAAAAGAAATTGAAAAACTCAAGCCATTAGTTGAAAAATTAACTTTGAGTTCAAATAAGCTCGAGCTAATTTTGAAAAATCAAAGGGATTCAAATAACAAAGCTGGAATTGGTTATAATCCCTTCATACAAATAGAATTTCAACTACAAAGTTTATATCTTCAAAATCATATGTACCAAAGTTTTCAACTCAAAAATCTCTTGCATCTAGAGTTTTGTTGCCCAGGTGGCTTTCCCAAGAGGAGGGTGAATTAGAAATTAGAAAAATTTAACAGATATGTGCTCTTTAAAAACTTTTTTGAAGTGTTAGGTGCTGTGATTTAGATAATTAAAGTAGAAACAAAAAAAAGCAGAAAAATCACAATGCAAACATAGCAAGTTTATAGTGGTTCGGAGCATCCCAGCTCCTACGTCCACTACCCAAGATACCACTTGGGATTTTTACTATATTCTAACAATAATATAGTAGGATTGTTTTATCAGGATCACAATCCAAATCCAACACCCTTTGATTTTTTAACCGGGCTCACCAAAGAAATCCAACACTTGATTTTAGCAGGATTACCAAGAACCCAATACCTAGTTTTACACAGGCTAACCAATATGTTTTTAAACCAGGCTCACCAATAACCCAATAATTCAGAAAAAGAATTGAAAAGAACAAGCAACAAAATGACAAATAGATGTTGTCTAATGGTTGTCGATGTAGCTCGAGAGAAGCCCTCTTAATTGCACTTCAATGCACTTTAAATGCTTCTTCAACTTCTTCAAAGTATGCTTCAAGCTTTAGAAGGAAGTTGGTGAAGACTTGAAGACTGACTTGAATGCTCTCTTTTATGCTCACAAGCACAATAAATATTCAACTAAGAATTAACCATTCAAAAGTTGTCTCAATCCCTCATTTATAGAGTCTTGTACTCTTCTCAGGTGATTTTAGTCATTGTAGACCGTTGGGATGTGACATTTGATCATTTGAGCACTTTTCAAATTCAAAAATGGTATTCTGGAACTAGCTGTTACCTGCCTGGAATTGACCTTCTCGATTTAGCTCGGACCCCTCGAGTCTGCTTAGATCCTTAGAGAAGTTCTGATCGAGTCACCTCGATTCATTCGGGTCGACTCGGTTACATAGTATTCTAGTTCCTTACTCTAGAAGAGCCGGCTTGCCTTAGTTTGAGTCGGCTCGGATTCATAGGTCTTCAAAACTGCACTCTAGAAGAGTCGGCTAGCCTGGCTATTATGTTAGAACTATTCTTTCCGGACTCTGGAGGAGTCGGCTCAAACTTCTGAAGAGTCGACTCAGATGTCTGGTGGAATGATAGAGTCGGCTCTGATTTCTTTCGGGTCGACTCGCCTGTCTGATTCAGAAAATGGTACTCTAGACGAGTCGGCTCGGATATCTGCATGCCATGAACAAGAGTCGGCTCCCTTTACTCGAGTCGGCTTGGATGAGTTTTACATTGAATTCTTAGTTCTTCTCCAGAAATCATCCAGCAAGACTTCAAACATTCAAGAGACTCTCCAACTCTTCTAATAACAATTTCTAAGAAATTTTAAGCTTGAAACACACTTAAAAGTAACCCATTTTCATGATTTTTACTTTACTTTTTCTTTGGACTCTTCTTTACATGACATACTTACAACACAACTCATGACAAAACTCAAATTGTAGGAGTTGTAATTAAGCAATCAAATCATCCTACGAAAACTTGTATAGCACTTGGAGAGTTGTTAGTAAAACAAATGCATGCTCCAATATTTTGTTATCATCAAAATCATTCAAGGGATCAACAATCTTCCCTTTTTTGATAATGACAAAACACTGGGCATGGAAAAACTTTACAATTACATGTATGAGTATATTTGAAGTTAAATATTAACATGTATCAGAGCTTTTATATTGGAAAAACTATACATGTATCAAAGCTCTTATATGTTTATATGTATTAGAGTATCAAAGCTTGCATATAGACAGAGTATCAAAGCTCTTTGAAAAACATTACATATCAGAGCTTTTGACCAATAAGGAATCAATAAGTATCATTGTAAACAATTATCAAAGCCAAAATCATGTCAGAGCAAATTGCATGTCTATCAAAGCAAATATAAATAAGCAAGATACAATATTTGTATCATTCTCCCCCTTATTTGTATATTTTTCATGCACAATTATACATACTCCCCCTTTTTGTCAATAATCAAAAAGGTAAACAGTTAAAATCAATCTCCCCCTTTGTTAAGTACACAAAGCTAGTTTTTGAAATAGAATAAGAAGATTGAAAATATTATTTGAGATAATTTTACTTTTAAACAGATTTGAAAATCTATTAGCAAAATCATTAGAGCAAATCTACCATTGCAAAGTATTGCACTAACACATTTCACAAACACATTAAGTAAGATAAAGAAGCTTTCATTTCATTCACAAAATTTTTAATACAAATTACAAAAGATTGAAAGCAAAGATACAATCAATTGTCTACTCACTATCACTAACAATTCTATAATAGGGTCTACCGGTTCTACTTTAATCTTTGTGCTAGTGCTTGTTGATGGTCCAGGTGGTGGCATGGAAGAGATAGGATCAATAAAAGGTGGCTGAAAAGCCTAAGGTCTAAGATGTGGTGCAGGCTGCCTAGGGTGTGGTGTAGGCTGAGTAGGAGGTGTAGGCTGAGTAGGCTGACTGGGATGTGGTGCAGGCTAAGACTCTCTAGGAGCAAAAGCAAAGGAAGCTATAATAGTAGTAGTAAGCTCGGTAAGGGTCACCCAGACAGAGCTAAGCTCTTCTTCCATCTTCTTTATCCCAGTGTTAAGTGCAACCAGTTCACTTTCTTGGGCATTTGCAAATGCCTCTGCAAAACCTCTAAGTCTCCTAAACTCTGATCTCAAAATGCCAATCCCTTTTGTGTAGTCATCTTCCATTTTTCTTGTAGCCTCTAGTGAACCCATTTTGAATCTCATCTCTCTTAGTTCAGCTTTGAATTCTTCTATGCTTTGGTCAACAGATATTTTGATATTTTCAGTAGCTATCTTAAGAGAATCAGATATAGGCTGAATGTCAATCTGTGGTGCAGGTCTGGTAAAGTCAATGATGCCGACTCTGGAGCGCAATTGTCTAACCTCACCACTGATCTCATCAAGTCTGCTATCGACTGTTTCGCAAAGCTCGCCAAACATCGAACTCATAGAGCTGGTCAGGGTCTCAGTGAGTGATCTCATCTGATCTGCAATAAAGTCCTGAGACACTGAAACTCCTGATGAATCAACAAATGATCCCAGAGCAAAAGGTGCTGGTGGAGAAGCTGGTGATGGAGAGATCCTGGGACTCCCATACTCTGTATGCTCAGTCTCCACAGTATCAAAAGCAATGGGCTCAGTAGCAATGGGCTTAGTAGCAATGGGCTCAGTATCAATGGGCTCAGTAGTAGTGGAGGTAGTGATGGGGCACGGGATAGGGATAGGATCGTCGGCGAGCTAAGAAGTCACCGAAGATTAGGGTATCCTATTTTTTTTCTATTTTCTGATTTCTTTATGGTGGTGACGAAGGAAAAAATAGGGATGGAGGATAACGAGGATGGACTACCATGAACCCTGAAACCCACTCTCACAGAGAGACTTCACACCTCTAGGGCATTATACCTACCACCCACCTCACTACATGCAGTCTAGGGTATCTCACCTACCACCCATCTCACTACACGCGGAGCCCAGGGTATTTCACCTGCCACCCAAGTCACTCCTGGAGCCATGAGGGGGATTTCAAAGAACGTGGAGGAAAATGAAGATGGGGGGATAACTAGGGCATCACGCCCCTACGATGTCCCGAAGGACAAAGGCAACATCAACACCCGCAGGTGAAAACATAATGGGCCATAGCCCTGAACAACAATTGCCAAACCAACTGACAAACCAAATCCCAAAAATTCAATTTCTTCTCCCTTTTTACAATAGGAATGAGGGGTTATTTATAAGCTCCATAACCCTCATTTGAATTTGAATACAGGATAGGGATAACTCAAATTTAAATAAAAGATAGGATAAGATAAGCCTATCCATATCTCAATCATAACCAACAAAATCCTAATTTAAATTTCAAATAAAAGATAGGATAAGATAAGCCTATCCATATCTCAATCATAACCAACAAAATCCTAATTTAAAATTCAAATAAAAGATAAATCCTAAATTTATTCTTCAAATTTATTTGCTGCTCCGAAATTTGTGCTGCTCCGAGATTCGTGCAGGATGATGTCCCCATCATTCTCCTGAGGTGGGGAGAACTCGACTCCGTCGAGTCAAGCTCAGCGGGGTTTGCGCTCTGCTGGGTTGTATGTGAACTCGGAGGTATCAAGACCATACTTTTCCTTCATCCTCTGGCTCCACGCAACATTCCTGCTCTGATACCAAGTTGATGGGGCACGGGATAGGGATAGGATCGTCGGCGAGCTAAGAAGTCACCGAAGATTAGGGTATCCTATTTTTTTTCTATTTTCTGATTTCTTTATGGTGGTGACGAAGGAAAAAATAGGGATGGAGGATAACGAGGATGGACTACCATGAACCCTGAAACCCACTCTCACAGAGAGACTTCACACCTCTAGGGCATTATACCTACCACCCACCTCACTACATGCAGTCTAGGGTATCTCACCTACCACCCATCTCACTACACACGGAGCCCAGGGTATTTCACCTGCCACCCAAGTCACTCCTGGAGCCATGAGGGGGATTTCAAAGAACGTGGAGGAAAATGAAGATGGGGGGATAACTAGGGCATCACGCCCCTACGATGTCCCGAAGGACAAAGGCAACATCAACACCCGCAGGTGAAAACATAATGGGCCATAGCCCTGAACAACAACTGCCAAACCAACTGACAAACCAAATCCCAAAAATTCAATTTCTTCTCCCTTTTTACAATAGGAATGAGGGGTTATTTATAAGCTCCATAACCCTCATTTGAATTTGAATACAGGATAGGGATAACTCAAATTTAAATAAAAGATAGGATAAGATAAGCCTATCCATATCTCAATCATAACCAACAAAATCCTAATTTAAATTTCAAATAAAAGATAGGATAAGATAAGCCTATCCATATCTCAATCATAACCAACAAAATCCTAATTTAAAATTCAAATAAAAGATAAATCCTAAATTTATTCTTCAAATTTATTTGCTGCTCCGAAATTTGTGCTGCTCCGAGATTCGTGCAGGATGATGTCCCCATCAGGTAGTAGCAGTGGTAGCAGTCTCCTCAAGGATGGAAGGAGCAGTAGTATCAGTGATAATCTCCCTGGGTAGTTGCTCATCATCATCATCGCTGTTGGAGGATCCTATAGCTCTCACATATGTTCCCTTTTTCCTCCATGCTTTTTCAATAAGTTGATACCCCATTTGTTGCAAGGATTTGGATGTGTAGGTATCAATATGGTGAAGGGGCCTACCATCTTCACCATCAAGGTTTACTTTAGAGGCCTAGAAGAATAGGATAAGAACCATACCATAAGGCAAATAGGCCTTTACCTTCTTGACAACTTCATTCATTTGCATAAGCATGATGTGAGGTAAGTTGAGGGCCACCCCCTCAATTACATGTCCCATAAAACTAAGATCCTTCTCACTTACCCAATCAAATCTTCCAGTTCTCAGGAGAAAGATCCTGCTAATAAAATTATGCAACAATCTCATCTCAAGGGACAATGTATTGGCCATTACATTACCAATACCATTCACTTCCTCTCTATTTAAAATTGTTCTGAGGGTTTTTTCTATCTTTCAGAACCAAGTGTTTCAAGCCCTCATTTGGCATCTCCTGTAGGTTACTAAGTCTTTCTTCTGTCACAATAATCCTCTTCCCTTTAACTGTAGACTCAACATGCTGTTCTTCTAATCTCAAATTTTCATAAAAAGTTCTTACCATATTCGGATAGGTTGGCATATTCAGTGAGCAAAAGAAGCTCCAGCCCTGATCTTCAATTAGATCCCCAATTCATAGCCCCAGTTCTTTTAGGAATGTGAAGATGATTCTTCTCCCACTTGTCACTGGTCGATTGGACATTAAAACCGGTTGTCTCTGAGAAGAGGGAGCTGCAATTTGTTCTTCTATTTGTTCTTCCCTCTCGGCTAATCGAGTCGGCTCTTCTTGCCAATGCTTTGCCCTTCTTTCTCTTTTTACATTGGGCTCGAACCGTTTAGATCTCTTCCCGATGTCCATTTTTGGAGCCATTGCACACACTTTTGAAGAATGCAAGAATCGAAGCTCAAAAAGGTAGGTTTTAGAAGAATGGAAGTGAAGTTCGAGTGGGAAACATAGGTTTTGAGCAAGAGAAAAAAGCATAAACAATAAGAATAAGTCCTTCGACTCTATTAAAAAATAGCTTGCCCAACATTTGAGTCGACTCGGCAAGCCCTAATATGCTCTAGTCGGCTCGAGCAGAGCTCTACAGAACTAATCAGAAATTCAAGTTGGCTCAACTTGAGCACTGTAGCTTGAGTCGACTCGAACAGAAACTCTCCACAAGATTCAAAAATATTCATAAATAAAAATTAATTCCAGAAAATCACAAGGAGAGATGGTCGAAGATCTTGGTTTGATGTAGGAGGCTTTATAAATAATTTTTCCTTAATTTTGAAGAGATTAGGTTAAGGAAATTTTCTAAAAATGGTCACATAAACCTAATTCTCTTCTAATCATTTTCAGCCTGCATCAACTTAGCAAATTCTCTACAAAGACTTTCATTAGTTGCACCAAATATAATGTCATCAACATAAATTTATACAACTAATATATCTTTATTTTTCTTTATGATGAAAAGAGTTTTATCAACATTTCCTCTTATAAAATCATTTTCAAGCAAGAAAGTGCTAAGTCTATCATACCAGGCTCTAGGTGCTTGTTTCAAACCATACAATATTTTATTGAGTTTAAAAACATGATTTGAGAAGGTATGTCTTTCAAAACCTGGTGGCTGTTCTATAAAAACTTGTTCAGATATAAAATCATTTAAAAAAGCACTTTTCACATCCATATGGAATAGTTTGAAATTCATGTAGCAAGCAAATGCAAGAAGTAATCTAATGGCTTCTAGTCTTGCTACGGGTGCATAGGTTTTATCAAAATCTATTCCTTCCTCTTGATTATTTCCTTTAGCTACCAACCTTGCTTTGTTTCTAACTATATTGCCTTGTTCATCTAACTTATTTTTATAAACCTATTTGGTTCCTATGATGGGATGGTTTGATGGTCTATCAGCTAAGGTCCATACCTTATTTCTTTCAAACTGGTTTAGTTCTTCATCATGGCCATCATCCAATTTGGGTCATTTTTAGCTTCTTCTAAGCTATGGGGTTCTATTTGTGAGACAAAGACTAAATAATCACGTGCATCTCTATGTGATCATCTAGTCCTAACACCTTGTGAAGGATCACCAATAATTAAGTCTCTTGGATGAGAAGTAACATACCTCCATTTCCTTGATAGATCAGCATGATCCTTACTATTTCTTCTCCTTCTTTGATTGGTCTTTCTTGTATACTCATATCTTCCATCACCTTTTGAATTGTACCTGCATCATTATCTATGCACTCTTCTTTCTTTGAAAGTGAGGGGTTAGTTTCATCAAAAATAGCATGCATTGACTCTTCTACAATTAGAGTTCTTTTATTAAATACTCTATATGCTTTTCTATATAATGAATAACCAAGAAAAATTACTTCATCAGACTTAGCATTAAATTTTCCTAGATTATCCTTACCATTATTCAGCACAAAGTATTTACAGCCAAAAACATGAAAGTAATTGATATTATGTTTCTTTTCATTCCAAAGCTCATAGGGGATTTTCTTTAAAATTGGATAAATTAAAACATGATTTAAAATATAACAAGCAGTGTTCACTGCTTCTGTCCAAAAGTATCTTGGAAGATTGCCTTCACACAACATTGTTTGGGCTATTTCTTCCAAAGTCTTATTTTTGCTCTTTACAACACCATTTTGATGTGGTGTTCTAGGAGCGGAGTTGTGATCAATGCCATTTTTTGTGCAATAGTCATCGAAAAATTAATTTTCAAATTTCATGTCGTAAACACTTCTAATAAAAACTATTGAAAGATTTTTCTGATTTAAAATTTTTTTGTGAAATTTTTGAAAAACTTTAAAAGTTTCATCTTTATGAGCAATAAACAAAATCCAAGTAAATCTAGAGAAATTATCTACTATCACAAGAGCATATTTCATACCACCTATGCTTGTACTCCTAGTTGGCCCAAATAAGTCCATGTAAAGTAGCTCAAGAGGTCTATAAGTTGAAATCATATTTTTGGATTTAAAACTTTTCCTAGTTTGTTTACCCAAACATGATCAAAATCTACTTTAAACTTAAGCATGCCTCTAACTAGATTTTTAGAAATTAACTTGGTAATAGTATGCATGCTAGCATGACCTAATCATCTATGCCAAAGTAAACAATACTCCTTGGTCTTAGCATTCATTGCTACTAGACTGGAACTACTAGACATGGCTAGATCATTAAGATCCACCATATAAATATTTTCAAGTCTATGTCCAATGAATTTGTTGCTAGAATAAAGAGAGTTTATTACAATACACATAGATGATTCAAAGACAACCTTGAAGCCTTTATCACATAATTGACTAATACTTAACAAATTATGCTTCAATTTGGCTTACTAGGAATACATTTTCAATAAAAGTATAGGGAGTTATTTTGATCTTACCGATTCTAATTTTTTTCCCTTGCCATTATCTCCAAAAGTAATCATACCTCCTTCTTTCATCTCTAGGGTGATGAATTGATCTTTGTCACCCGTAATATGTCTTAAGTAGCCGCTATCCAGATACCATCTTTTCTTTAATTTCTAGGCTGCAAGACATTCCTGCAAAACAATCAACAAATTCTTTTAGGTACCCAAGCTAACTTGGGTCCTTGCATGTTAGCAGAGGTGGTTCCTTTGGGAACCCAAATCTTTCTTACTTTTTTTTTAACATTTATAATAATATTGCATTGAAAGGCCTTATGTCCTAACCCTTTACATGCATAACAAATAATTCTAGAATTCTGAAAAGATGTAAATTTTGTAGTTCTAAATGTAGTAGCATAAGATGCAGATGCAATACCTTTTGACAAAAAAAGATTTTCTATTTGAAATCTTAGGTGCACACATTACATCTTTAGAAGTGGACATAGAAATATTTGTTGCAAAAGCTTTTTGAGATATTGATTTTGGAACATAAGCTTTTGAAGTCACAAAGGTAGTAGCTGAAATTCCATTTGAATTAGAAGAATTGAAGCCAATTCCAGCTTTATTTCTAGAAATTCTTTGATCTTTTAAAATTAACTTAAGCTTGTTTGAAGATAAAGTAAATTTTTCAACTAAAGGCTTGAGCTTTTCAACCTCCTTTTTTAAATCATTATTTTCATCAGTCAAGGCTTTGTTTTTGTTAAGATATATACTTTTCTCAATTTCTAAAGCCTTGTTGTTTTCAGAAAAGATACTTAACTTTTTATATGATAAATTGTTCTTTTCTGAAATCTCTTCTTTCTCCTTTTGTAAAGAGTCATTGATATTCTTTAAAGATCTAATATTTACTCCAGCCTTTTTAAATTAAGATAATAAGTCATGAAATGTAGAATTTAATTCATCAAAGGTGAGTTCAATTTGAGGTTCGGGGGACATTATCTCATCTTTGAGACCCATAAGATACAAGTTAGCAATTTTTATGGTCTCTTCTTCTTCAGTTGAAGTAGACTCCTCGCTGTCGCTCCAAGTAGCAACCATCACCTTCTTTTTCTTCTTCTTGAAGGTTTTCTTTAGTAGAGGACATTCAGGATAGATGTGCACAGGTTTCTTATACTCATAGCAGATGGGCATTTGATCATTTTCTTTTTCTTTTTCTTTGTCCTTATCCTTGCTGTACTTCTCTTTCTTATAAAATTTTCTGTAATACCTTCCTTTTTTCTTTCCCATAAATCTTCTAAATCTCTTCACAACCATTGCGATATCTTCGTCTTCTAAGTCATCTTCGGAGGAGCTACAATCATCTTCCGATTCCTCATCTTGTTTTTTTGAATCCAATGCAGCTTTAAAGGCAATTGTTTTCTTCTTCTTCTAATCATAATCAGTCCTATGCTATATGGCTAGTTCATGTGTGATGAGAGAACCCATCTGTTCATCCAGAGGTAAAGTATTTAGATCTTTCTCTTCCTGGATGGCAGTCATTTTGGGATCCCACTTGTCCGGAAGTGATCTAAGGATCTTCTGTACTAAGTCAGCATTTGAGTAGACCATGCCAAGACTTTTCTAACCATTAATAATATTTATAAAGCAAGAAAACATGGCAGATATAGATTCATTTTGTTCCATTTTAAATAACTCATAATTATGTACTAGAAGATTAATTTTCGAAGTCTTCACTTGGGAAGTTTCTGTGGGTCACTTCAAGTTTATCTCAAATTTTCTTTGTAGAAGAGCAAGTAAAAATTTGATTGAACTCGTTAGCATCCAAAGCACAGTATAATAAGTTCATGGATTTGGCATTCAATTCTTCCATTTTCATGTCGTGTTCATCTCAATCTTTTTTAGGCTTTGGGATATCCATGCCATTAATTTTTATCATGGTACTTGGGACCCTTGAGGATGACCTTCCAAAATTGAAAATCGATTGCTTGAATGTATATCTTCATTCTAGCTTTCCAATATGAGAAATTCATGTCAATGAATAGTGGAGGTCTATTAGTACATTGGCCTTCGACCAAAAAAGTACTCATGGGATGAGACATCAATCTTTACTCTAATTGTATTCAGAGACACTGCTCTGATACTAGTTGTTGCCCTGGAAGCTTTTCCAAGAGGAGGGTGAATTGGAAATTTGAAAATTTTAATAGATATGTGCTCTTTAAAAACTTCTTTGAAGTGTTAAGTGCTGTGATTTAGATAATTGAAGCAGAAGTAGAAGCAAGGAGAAAAATCACAATGCAAACATAGCAGGTTTATAGTGGTTCGGAGCACCCCAGCTCCTACGTCCACTATCCAAGATACCACTTGGAATTTTTACTATATTCTAACAAGAATACAGTATGATTGTTTTACCGGGATCACAATGCAAACCCAACACCCTTTGGTTTTTAAATCGAGCTCACCAAAAAACCCAACACTTGGTTTTAGCAGGATCACCAAGAATCCAATACTTGATTTTACACAGGCTAACCAAGAACCTATTTGGTTTTTAAACCGAGCTCACCAATAGCCCAACAATTCAGAAAAAGAATTGAAAAGAATAAGCAACAAAATGACAAACAGATGTTGCCTGATGATTGCGATGTAGCTCGAGAGAAGCCCTCTTAATTTCACTTCAATGCACTTCAAAGGCTTCTTCAACTTCTTCAAAGTATGCTTTAAGCTTTAGATGGGAGTTGGTGAAGACTTGAAGACTGACTTGAATGCTCTCTTCTGTGCTCACAAGCTCAATACATATTCAACTAAGCATTAACCATTCAAAAGTTGTCTCAATCCCTCATTTATAAAGTCTTGTACTCTTCTCAAGTAATTTTAATCATTGTAGACCATTGGAATGTGACATTTGACTGTTGGAGTACTTTTCAAATTCAAAAATGATGTTTTGGAACTAGCTGTTACCTACATAGAATCGACCTTCGAGTTGGCTCGAATCCTTAGGGAAGTTCTGATCGAGTCACCTCGTTTCATTCGAGTCAGCTCGGTTACACAGTGTTCTAATTCCTTACTCTAGAAGAGTCGACTCGCCTTAGTTCGAGTTGTCTCGGATTCATAGGTCTTCAAAATTGCACTCTGGAAGAGTCGACTCTTCTCATTAGAGTCGGCTCGCCTGGTTGTTGTCTTAGAACTATTCTTTCTGGACTTTGGAGGAGTTAGCTCAAACTTCTGAAGAGTCGACTTAGATGTCTGGCGGAATAATAGAGTTGGCTCAGACTTCTTTTAGGTTAGGTCGACTGTCTGATTCAGAAAATGGTACTCTGGATGAGTCAGCTCAGGTTCCTTTGAGTCAGCTCGGATATCTGCGTGCCAGAAATCTTCATGCATGCCATGAACAAGAGTCAGCTCCCTTTACTCGAGTCGGCTCGGATGAGTTTTACATTGAATTCTTAACATAAACCATCCAGCAAGACTTCAAACATTCAAGAGACTCTCTAACTCTTCTAACAATAATTTCTTAGAAAATTTAAGCTTGAGCCACATTCAGAAGTAACCCATTTTCATGATTTTTACTTTACCTTTTCTTTGGACTCTTCTTTACATGACCTACTTACAACACAACTCTTGACAAAACTCAAATTGTAGGAGTTGTAATTGAGCAATAAAATCATCCTACAAAAACTAGTAAAGCACTTGGAGGGTTGTTAGTAAAACAAATACATGCTCCAATATTTTGTTATCATCAAAATCATTCAAGGGATCAACAAGTTTCAACATTTGCATCCTTTCAAAAATCAAGAGTTGTTTGTTATTCATGCAATGGGGTTGGTCATAAAGCTTTTGAATACAACATGAAAAAGAAAAATAGAAGTAAAATTAAAAAGATTTGGGTTCCCAAATGAACCACTCCTACTAACCTACAAGGACCCAAGAAAGCTTGGGTACCTAAAAGAACTACTTGATTATTTTGCAGGGATGTCTTGTAGCCCAGAATACAAAGAAAAGATGGTATCTGGACAGTAGCTTTTTAAGACATATGATGGGTAACAAAGAACAATTCGTTATCTTAGAAATGAAGGATGGAGGAATGGTCACTTTCGGTGACAATGGTAAGGGAAAGATAATCGGCATCGGTAATATCAGAATTACCCCTTCTACATTCATTGAAAAGATATTGCTAGTTGACAAATTGAAGCACAGTTTATTAAGTATAAGTCAATTGTGTGATAGAGGCTTCAAGGTTGTCTTTGAATCTTCAATGCGCATAGTAATTAACTCACTTGATTCTAGCACTAAGCTTATTGGTCATAGACTAGAAAACATATATGTTGTAGACTTAAATGATCTAGCCATGTCTAGTAGTACAAGTCTTGTGGCAATGAACGAAACCCAAGGAGTCTAGCTTACTTTGGCATAGGAGATTAGGTCATGCTAGCATGCATACAATAGCTAAATTAATTTCTAAAGATCTAGTTAGAGGTTTACCAAAATTTAAAGTTGATTTTGAATATGTTTGTGATGCATGCCAATTTGGTAAACAAACTAGGAGGAGTTTTAAATCAAAAAACATAGTTTCCACTTCAAGACCTTTAGAGCTACTATACATGGACCTATTTGGACCAATTAAGACCACAAGCCTAGATGGTATGAAATATGGATTTGTGATAGTAGATGATTTTTTGAGATTTACTTGGATTTTATTTATTGTACATAAAGATGAAACTTTTAAAGTCTTTCAAAAATTTTACAAGAAAGTTTCAAACTAGAAAAATCTTTCAGTTATTTCTATTAGAAGTGATCATGGCATAAAATTTGAAAATTAATACTTTGATGAATATTGCACTAAGCATGGCATTGATCATAACTTCTCTACTCTTAGAACACCACAGCAAAATAATGTTGTAGAGAGAAAGAATAGGACATTGGAAGAGATGGCCCAAACAAAGAGGAAAGCAAAACGAGCATACATGGTAAAAAAAATCTATTTTAAAATAATTTTGAAATAAGCACAGCAGAAGGCTTGGTATGTGATCAAAACAATCTACCAATCTGTCTACAACAGGAACAAGTATGATAATGTAGCATGCAAAAGACATCATAAGCAGGAAAAGAATCAAAAGGTATAAGGATACCTTATTGTTATACCTTAAGGAGGAGGTTGTGAAAAGCCATCGAGCCACACATATGTTTAGCCTCTATGGGTAGTTCACACTAGGACTCAAATCTGATTAACTCCCTCAGAGTGCTAGCTCCTTGGGATCCTTGAGGCCGATCTACTTCTTCTTGGAAGATAAGGAGGAGAGGTGGAACCCTTCCTAACTAGCTCTCTTCCCAAGACCTAGCTTGAGTGCTAGGTAGTCACACACCAAAACCCTAGTCCTCACAAGCCCATTTTCTTTTTTCTCTTAGAATTTCAGCAATCTCATACAACCAAAAAACTCTTTTTTTTACCTCTCAACTAGCAGCCCCTAAAACAATCCTTATTTATAGAGTTAGCCATGAGAGGGAGAAAGAGGAAGGAGGAGTGACCATCATTCTATGAAAGCTTAAAGCCAAAACTAGCCAAAATTTGAAATTCAAATTGAGGTCAAAACCTTTCAAAGAATGACCATCATTCCAAGAAGGCTTGGAGCCAAAATCGACCGGAATTCAAAATTTGAATTGAGGTCAAAACTTTCCAAAAATTCTTTCCAGAATTTCTGCTCATCATAGACAAGTGTCGACACTTCCAAGTGTCAACTTTTCAAGTGTCGACACTTCCAAGTGTCAACTTTTCAAGTGTCGACACTTGGAACATGGTCAATCATATTGACCTCCAGTGATGGCAAACAATTTTCAATCATCGATCAGCCTTTAGATCAGATAGAAACCCCTATGGTGTGTGTTGGCGTGGAGTCCCTGTATTGGCCAATCGGAGCTGCTGCACCACAGGACTGCTTCCTGGTTCACCTATAAAACAGGTCCCTTGCCGAAGTCGTTCCGGCAGGGGACACTCCGATGCTTAAGTCAGAGGCGGATCCCAGCCACAGAATGGGGAAAGAAGTTGGGAATGAGAGGGAAAGGCTCTTGGAGAATGCGTAAGTGTATATGTGTGTCGCGTGTACCTTTCAAGCAATTCCCTACTGAGTCAATCCACAACATGTCTCAACCTCGCAAGTCTAGTGACTCCTCACTAGGACTATCCCGGTCGAGGATTTGCTAAATTAAGACACTACGAGACATTCAATCCAAATAATTTGGATAGTTCAATTCCATCTTGGTCCACCACTGCTCCACAAGTACTTGCCTGTACCCAAAAACCTTCCATCACCGGATTAGAAATTCGGATAGTCCGGCATCAAAGCATAGGGAGTTGCTTGCAAGCTACCATGGTGACCTCAGGTTGGAGGGACACATATACCCATATCCAATCACGAGTAATCCTTTAGCAGAAAGGAGCTCCACGGAGTCATGTTCAATGAGATGTCACACATCCTACTTGCAGATCACATAATTGTCACCACACTCCTTTGGTCAAGAGGATAACCAAACGATGTGAACCACAACAACCTACACTTGATACATTACCATCCTGTACAATGTATCCTTTGTGAACCTTTTTAAAGGACTACTCGATATATCCTCTCTATATCGAAGTCAGTGCAGTCCTAAGGACTTCATCACATAAGTAGAGTTCATTACAGGGAAATGAATAATGTGATGAGCTGCCAAAATAAAGTTTTATTAATTCATATACAAATTACAGTATTGAGCACAATTACCTACAGCCTAGGCGATTGGCTTTGGGACACAATTCCCAATAGATAGTTCCTCTTCCAATGACCTTTCTTCTTACAGAAGAAGCACTCCACTTGGCTCTTATCAACCTTCACCCTATTGGCCTGACTGGGCCCAGAAGCATTCTGCACCTTTTTTCCTTTATTCTTTTTTTTCCCTTTCTTGAAAGGATGATGCCTTGCCGAAGATCTTCCCACTAGATATACCACCCCTTTATTGAGTTGGTGGTCTTTCTCATAAGTCTGCAGTAACCGCAACAGACCGTGGTAGTTAATTGCAGGCTTATTCATTTTAAAATGATCGAGAAAGTCTAGATAGGAAGAGGGCAAGGAATTCTGAATTACATCTTTCCTGAGCTGTTAATGCAAGGGACATCCGAGCTTGCCCAGGAGCTCAATCATCTTGATTATATACAATACATGATCAGTGACTGAGGCCCATCATGCATCCGTGCATTATAGATAGCACAGGAGACCCTGTACCTTTCAATGTCATCTAGTGTGCCGAAGGACTCCTTCAACCTTTGAAGGATTTTCTCTGGCTGGGCTTCTTCGAATTTGCGATTGAACTCATCGTTCATTGCTACCAACATAATGCATCGGATAGTTATCCTATCGGAGAGTCACTTCCGATAAGTGTCTCTGATCGAATCCCGAGCATTGGGAGTAGGGGTTTCAAGTGCCGGATCTGATATCACATACAAGATCCATTCATGCTCCAAGACAATCTTGAGCCTTCGATACCAGCTATCGAAGTTGGGACCCTTAAGCTTCTCATTATCAATAAGAGACTGGAGTGACAGGTTGGAAGATATCTGAAAGGAAAACCAAAATTTATTAGTGTATATGAATTATTAACCTAAAGACATGGACTTTAGTCTAAAGGCCCTCCCACTATTTTGTTCAAACTGGTAGCCTCTACCTCAAATTCGAGGAATCAGTTTAATTCCTTAGTGGGTACTAGAATCTAATAGATAACACATGAGCCCGACTTTGGCCAGCTCACCCATGCGCATCTAAAGGTAGGTTATTCAATTGATTACTTCTCCAAGTAACTTCTTGTATTTAGGTTTTGCTCCAAGGTGCACTTCAATCGACCTTTGGGCCTTCTATTGAAGGTCTTGGTTAGGTCCAACTATTGATATGATAAAATTCAATGCTTCTAACTAACGAATAGTCAAGCCTAACTTTGGCTGGCCCACCTGACTACCGTTAAGAGAGTCAAACTGAGCCATCATATTAGGAATAGTAATTTCAATAGCCTGATAAACACCCAATCTTTGGATCTGTCGATGAACACCTAACTATTATACTCATTATAATCCCACTTAATGGGAGGCTAAGACACGGTTATCCCTATAATTTTTTTTTTTATGGACCCAATAATTTAGAGGGTTTAATTTTAATGTAATAGAAGAAGAGATGAGAAAACATGGATCAACCTCCCACTAACTACACAGTTATCAAGGAGGGTTACACATAACTAATGATCCATAGGCACCTAAAATCAGTCAAGACTGATTAACCTTGAGTGATATGGGTTAACACAAATCAGTGAGCTATCCAATCAATTCTGATCAACCACATTAGCCAAGTAAGTGAGATCATGGGTTGGGTTCCACCATTAACCATCTTGCCTTAGACACCAACCAAGTTGGCCTAGTAAGAGATAGCCCCAAAGAACCAAGATCAAACTACCAAACTTACCTTGGACACTAATTGGTTCTTCAGACTTGATTAGACTAGCCTAAAGACTTGGGCTGTCCACTAAGCCATAAATTAGATCCATTTAGATTTATGGACTAATCAATTTAACTATTAGAGAGATCTATAGAGAAGAAATTCTAACTCAATATTTGATTAGATTAGTTCTTTATATAGTCCAATGCATCTAAACTTAGGTCTAACCTAATTAAAGACCTAATAGAAGCTAACCCATGACCCTTAAGGCTTATTGAAATAACTTAAAATCTTTGAATCATATTCCTAGAGTTCTTTGCCATTCAAGGTAACTTAATTCTTAATTAAGTTTAATAGCCTTTATAAATTAAAATTATTTTACAACGAATTGGAATTTGAATTCACTATTTTTCTGCATTCTCAGGTCAAGTGTCGACACTATGCACTCATGAGTCGACTCAAGTGTTGATACTTCATGCTCATGAGTCAACTCAAGTACCGACTCAAGGCCTGAGATAGAGTGCTAACAGAAAGTCATATTTTCTGTATGCACGCATGAGTCAACTCAAGTGTCGACACTTGGGTCGACTCAAGGCCTGTCACAAGGCAAAAATAGTGATTTCAAATCCTAAGTTTTTTTTTCAAACTTTTAATCAAAATCAATCAAAACAAAACTCTTAGATCTCGTCTAAATTTGTTTTATGATTATAACATTAGATTAAAATATTTTAATCTATATTTTCTTTTATTTTTCTTTTTCATGAGTCAATCACAAGCGGCACCCCTACATGCCATAGGAGATCCCATTGAATGGGAAGAGAGGGTCTTGCAGCCCTACTTCTCTCCTATGACCGGATAGCCATGGTGAAGCATTCAATCTATGTACTTTAAAAAAAAATTATGATGTTAAAGCATGCTAGCATTATCATACTATGAAGAACCTAGCTCTAATACCATTGAAGGGAAAGCAAAACGAGCATGCATAGAAAAAAAAATATATTTTAAAATAATTTTAAAATAAGCACAGTGGAAGGCTTGGTAGATCAATCAAAATGATCTACCAATCTGCTTGCAAAAGGAACAAGTATGATAATATATCATGCAAAGGATATCATAAGCAGGAAAAGAACCAAAAGGCATAAGGATACCTTACCATTATACCTTAAGGAGGAGGTTGTGAAAAGCCCTCGAGCCACACACGTGTCTAGCCTCTACGGGTAGTTCACACCAGGGCTTGAATCTGATTAACTCCCTCAGAGTGCTAGCTCCTTGGGATCCTTGAGGCTGATCTACTTCTTCTTGGAAGATAAGGAGGAGAGGTGGAACCCTTCCTAACTAGCTCTCTTCCTAAGACCTAGCTTGAGTGCTAGGCAGTCACACACCCAAAACCCTAGTCCTCCCAATTTCCTTTTCTTTTCCCTTTCAGAATTTCAACAATCTCATTTTATAAGAAAACTCTTTTTTTTTTCTCTCAACCAAGAACCCTTAAAACAATCCTTATTTATAGAGGCAGCCATGAGAGGGAGAAAAAGAAAGGAGGAGTGATTGAGGGAGAAGGTCAAGGGCCATACAAAATTGTCACTAAGATCATAAGACAAGAATGACCATCATTCCATGAAAGCTTGGAGCCAAAACCAGCCAAAATTTGAAATTTGAATTGAGGTCAAAACCTTCCAAAGAATGACCATCATTCTATGAAGGCTTGGAGACAAAACTAACCAAAATTCGAAATTCGAATTGAGATTAAAACTTTTCAAAAAATTTTTCCAAAATTTTTGCTCGTCATAACCAAGTGTCGACACTTCCAAGTGTCAACTTTCTAAGTGTCGATACTTGGAACATGGTCAATCATATTGACCTCCAGTGATAGCAAACGATTCTCAATCATCGATTAACCTTTAGATCAGATAGAAACCCCTATGGTGTGTGATCCCATAGATTCGAACATTAAGCTGGTAGCACTGGACACTTCCAGTACCAGTCAAAGTCATCATCTAGCAATGATACCCAATGTACGGATAGGTCGAAGATTGCAGAGCAACTTTCTAGAACCTTTGGCATATGGTTACCGCATAATTCATCTCTTTGATCTCATAATGCTCATGATGTTTTAAGGTTTGATTGCCAATCCCAACCTGGTACATCCAGATCGTGTCTCAACCTTACAAGTTCTGTGACTCCTTATAAGAACTACCCTGGCTAAGGTTTTGCTAAATTGAGACATAGTAAGTCATTCACTCCAAACCATTTGGAGGGGTCAATCCCATCTTGATCCACCACCAATCCATAAGTACTTGACTGTACCCAAAAGCCTTTCATCACTGGATTAGAAATCTTGGTAGTCCGGTTATGTGGACACCAAGGCCAGAAAATATCGACAGGTTGAACCCATATCCGTGTGGATCACCTATAAATAAAGCCTAAACCCAACCTCATTTACCATGCAAATATTTTATTTTAATTTATGTTATTTTGGATTAATTTGGGTTAGCCCTTTTTACCAACTATAATTAGGATCTTGTAATTTAGCCTTTTGGGCTAAACCCTTTTTACCATATTGAGTCAAAACCCCATTAGGCCCAACCCTGTTTACCAATTTATTCTTTTTATTACATGAGGTTAATCCTTTTGATCAATTGATCAAGTAGGGCTTTAGTTATTTTATTTTGAGTCTTGTAATAATTAGTATTGAGTCAATGTAATTAGTTATTAAGTCCATGTAATTAGTTAAGTCCTGAGAGAACTCAAGTCAACATCCCATGTGCACCCAATTGAAGAACCATGTGCACCCAATAGAAGACCCATGTGCTAGCCCAAGACAAGTCATGTGCTAGCCCAAGACTAGCCATGTGACTCCATGTGCTAGGCCAAGTCAATATATTTTTGGCACCACCTTTCAAAAATTTGGACAACACCTGCCACATCATCAGGGGACATCAACACATTTCTTGTTTGGACATGTCATGTTGAGACAAGAATACATGCCATGTCACTTTATTTTGGACATCCCACATGCCATGTTTTTTTGGCCACTTGAGAAGTAATTGGCACCCACATAAGAAGACTTCATGCCAACTTTTTTTAAGATGAGTAACTAAGAAAGTTTCTTCCTGATTAGCGCCATCCACTTCATGCATTCCATGCCAAAAATAAGAGAAGTCCGCCAAGCACTCTAGCCTTTTCCTTGATGCCATATTCTAAAGAGTTTCAACCAAGATTACGTAAAGTGTTGGAGGTCCAAGGGTTTCTACTTCAAGCATTTCTATCAAATAGGTTGCCAGCTGCTTAAGTTCCCAGAACTCAAGAGTTTCACCAAAACTCTTGAATCTTCTCCTATCCAGATTGAAGAGTCTAGGCCGCCTGACAAAAATTCTAGGAGTTGTATAGTCCAAGGGAGAAAAAGTCTTGTATTTGAGTCCCTTACACCACTGGTTGAGGGTTTATAAATATCCCATCAACTCCCTTATAATTTTTATTATGATTCATCAATAAAGAGACTCTGTCAAAATTTCTTCCTTTGCTGTGTGCATCGTGGGGTGTGAGGCCCTTTTCCTTTGTTCTTCGAAATATCGCGAGGTGCGAGGCCCTAGTTATCCTACCTATCCAACCGATAAGAAAACCTAGCCACTTCTTCTAACCCTTCCCTTTCATTTATTTTCCTTCCTTTGCTACTTCTTACCTGGTGGGGACACCGGAGGCACCAAAATAAGATAGAGGCTTTTCAATCCTCTATGAATTGATCAATAATTTATGAGTCCATCTGTAATAAGGGCTTAGCCTATCTGACTGCATGCTGATATTCAAAAATTCATACAAAATTCCCTACAAATAATTTTGATCTGAAATTTGGGAATTAATCACCTAACTCAACATGTAAAACATTCAAAAAAAATTGCATGCATATTAGTCCCCCATCATTACCTTTAGTTTTCTTTGTTGAGTATTTGCAGGTGATCTAGAATCAAAGACAGGTATTCTTGCCTCGAAACCATCATCGTGTGGAAGATCGAAGCCCGTGAACTAGTTCTTGAAACCCTACCATGATAATCTTGAGAGTCCTACCAAATCTATTTTAGAGGAGCAATTTTCATTGATAAAACTGAAAACTTATTCCCTTCTCTTTAATTTTTTATTAGTTGAAAGTAAATCCTAGTTTATAGTGGTTTCTCAACCACCAGGTCCTACTTTCTAGTTACTTTATAGGTTTACTTGTATGGGTAGTTAACTAGGACTAGTTTCCTTTACTGCCTCCTTTGAGTCTTCCTTAAAAATCTTAAAAAATGTAAAAAAATTATTTTCTGCTATTCTCTAATAATTAGGCTTTAATTATTTGTCCCACATCAGTTTTGGTATCAGAGCAGGTTAAACTATGGTTTAATCGCTCTTATGCTAAAATTTCTGCATACCAGGTTAGGACTTAGTTTCTCTTTAAGTACTCGGATCGGGTGCTTCACCATGACCATCCGGTCATAGGAAAAAGAAGGGCTGTAAGACCTTCACATCCCATTCAAAAGGAATTTTCTATGGCATGTAGGGGTGTCACTATGATTAACCCTTGAAGAAGAAAACAAAGAGATAGGCATCTTTAGGATTAATTTTCTGCATTACATCCATCTTAGTACATAGTCTGTTATTTTAATTATTTCTATATGTAGGAAGATTAAAAAATTTTAATTTTTATTTTGATAGATTCCTCGTAATTGATAGTATTTATTAGAATTTTTTCATAATTTAATTCAGATTTTAAGTCATCTGATCTGATTTATTGCCCTAAATTTTAATTATTTATGAGGATAGTTCTGTCCCGAATTTTTAGCAATTCTAGTTTAGGGTTCTTTTTGCATAAATTTTACATATTTTAATTTCCTGCATCTTAGGTATTTTTTTGCAAACTATATCTTTGCTAAAAGCAAAAGAACAAAATACAAAAAAAAAATAATTAATTTTATTTTTTTGTTATTTTAATTATTTTAGTTTGATTGTATCTAGGGTTTCATCTTGTGTGTGCATCATCAAGTACCTAATCTTAAGGGCATTTGAGCATCTCATATCAGGGCAGGAGCTTATCACCTGTCCTGGGCCCACAACAATCTTCTTTGCATCCGAGCCTAACCATAATTAAAATTAATTAGACTTAATTACTCTAGTGAGCTAGGGATACCAACAGGTCGGGTTCCAAGTATTGTGTGTTAGTGCACCCAATCCTTTGATTATCACTTGAATCTGGTATCTAAGGCTAAAGGTCCAGAGACAAACGCCATAAGCAGTTTCATAGTTTTCAATTAGGACCCTGCGAGAGTAAGGGAGCCTCCCACGACCCCACCTCTTACCTGGCCAGTGGACAGGATAATTATTGAATTGGATGTAATTTGAGCTGACCCATTCTACTTGAGCTTTCTAGGTCTAGGATACCTTAGTTCAGATTTTATGTGTTTGCATTGCATGGCTACTAGATTAGGAGCCCAATATTAGTAGTTTGAACCCAAACCCAACCCAATCTGGTTTGACCATGGAGTCCACTATGGAAACCTTACTAAGGACCTTCACTGAATAATGTACCCAAATGAACCATAAGTTTATTGACTATACCAACGATTAAGGAACCTAAAAAAAACCCATAAGACCCATCCTGAACCTAAATTTGAAACATACCCTGACCCATTCCTGGAGCCCAGTCCTAGGAGACCCCCTCCCCATGACCCAATATGGGATCTTAGTTCGAAGAGACCCAATTATGAGTCCATAGACCAGGATGAGAGAGCCACTAGGAACTTTAGACTAGAAGTACATACATTTGGTGGTGATCTTGATCTTGAGGACTATATTGATTGGAAAGAAGGTATGGATCTATATTTTGAGAGGGAACTAGTGTCTGATGAAAGAAAGTTTAAGTTTGCTAAGCTTAAGTTAGTACGTCAAGCTAGAATTTACTGGGATGATGTTGAAAGAATGATCAAACGAAGAAGAGATATACCCATAACTACTTGGAGTGACATGAAACTTAAACTTAGGGAAAAGTATTAACCCAGATCATATGAACCTAGTTCCTATGTACCCAGATCCTATGAACCCAGCTCCTACGAACCCAGATACATGACCTATAAGTCTGAGCCTATATCCTATGAACCCAAGGAACCCAAAACCCCTAGGTATCAACCTAGTGCGACTCAGGCTTCTCTTAGTTGGCCAGAACCCATTAGGATTAGTGCTCCTAATAAAAAATTAGGATCTAGTCAAATCCACTCGAGTCGACCTATTCCACAACAGAGTCGACCCAATTATTACCCGAGTCGACTCAACCCTAATCCGAGCCGACCCACCCCTACTAGCCTAGCTCCTAGCCAATTTCCCCTTAACTGACCTTCTCCTACTATACTATTGGTTCACCAGGATGACATTGAAGTATAAATATATGAAGCTAATGTAAACTTAGTGGATGAGTATGAGGGAGAAGAGAAAATACCTATGGCTGACCCAGAATTAGATGACCTAGTAGATACCCAGAATGAAGCCAGCCCAAAGTTAGTTGACCTTGACTGTACCCCAACTAAAACTATACCAGTAGGACCCTTAGAAAAGGAGATCCATGAGGAGTCTAACCATATTGTTAGAATCTTACCTAAGAAAATACTTGAAGAGACTCAAGTCATAGAACCCAGCCCTGAAATTCAAGAACTAGAGGAAATTGGTGAGGACTTGACTTATTAATCCCGGTACCCTTAGGCTAAAGTCACCCCTATGACTTCAATTGAAGATCTCTTCCCTGAGATTAGTGACCCATTTTTCCATCAAGTGGACCTTTTAGTGCATATAGATGTAATTCAGTGTCTAAACTTTAAGGTCAACCCCTTTACTCCAGGACTATTCCCTAAAACCCCTTCTTATTTCCAGTCTAACCCCGGATCCACTTCTTATTTTCTACCTTTTCTTGAAGCTTTCTATGTTTCTTTAACCAATATATTGCATTTTATAGAGGTTAGTATATTACATACATTCATTGAACAAGTTAGGTTTACAACCTATTTCTGGAGAACCTTATGGCATCTATTAGGAGTTCATGTTAAATTTTCATCTACATGTCACCCACCAACCAAGGGTCAAACTCAGTTGAAGTTTAAGGTTTACATGCATGTCAATAAAAAAAAAAAGAGAGAATAAAAGACTCAAAGAATACAATAAAGGAGACTTTGTTATGGTTAGACTATGACCTGAACGGTTCCCACCTGGAATCATGAAAAAGTTACATACCCATAATAGTGGATCATACAAAGTGATTAAGAAAATTGGGTCTAATGCCTATGTGCTCGAGTTACCACCTGAACTAGGTATTAGTCCAAGCTTCAACATTTCAGACCTTATTGAGTATAGGGAGCCAACATTATTCCTAGTGAGCCATTTGGGCCTTATCCAGTCCTTGAGAGAGAACCAACCTAAGTGTGTCCACCTGCCATACCACCAGCCTAGAGAGATAAGATTGAGCAGATATTGGATGACAGTATCATCGCTACCCGGAGCAAAGATTACCAACAGTATCTGGTTCGTTGGCAAGGATGACCTGAAACTGATGATTCTTAGATCACTAGAGACCCAGACTTGTTAGAGTACTATCATAGCGACGTTGATCCATACTCGACAAGGTTGAGTTCCTCCCACCCGGGAAGAATTGGTGTGAACACCAGGGCCAAAAAATATCGACAGGTTGAACCCACATCCTTGTGGATCACCTGTGAATAAAGCCCTGAACCCAACCCCATTTATCAAGTAAATATTTTATTTTAATTTTTATTATTTTGGATTATCTAGGGTTAGCCCTTTTTACTAATTTAATTAGGGCTTTGTTATTTAGCCTTTTGGACTAAACCCTTTTTACCATATTGAGTCAAATAGCATTGGGCCAAACCCTATTTACCAATTTGTTTTTTTTTGTTACATGTGGTTAAGCCTTTTGATCAATTGATCAAGTGGGGCTTTAGTTATTTAATTTTGAGTCTTGAAATAATTAGTATCGAGTCCATGCGATTAGTTATTGAGTCCATGTAATTAGTTAAGTCCTGAGGGAACTTAAGTCAACATCCCATGTGCACCCAATTAAAGATCCATGTGCACCCAATGAAGACCCATGTGCCAGCCCAAGACAAGCCATGTGCTAGCCCAAGACCAGCCATGTGACTCCATGTGTTAGGCCAAGTCAATTTATTTTTGGCGCCACCTTTCAACAATTTGGACAACACTTGCCACATCATCAGGGACATCAACACATGTCTTGTTTCGACATGTCATGTTGAGATAAGAACACATACCATGTCACTTTATTTTGGACATCCAACATGCCATGTTTTTTTGGCCACTTGAAAAGTAATTGGCACCCACATGAGAAGACTTCACGCCAACCTTTTTTAAGATGAGTAACTAAGAAGGTTTCTTCCTAATTAGTGCCATCCACTTCATGCATTCCACGCCAAAAATAAGAGAAGTCGGCCAAGCACTCTAGCCTCTTCCTTGATGCCATATTCTAAAGAGTTTCAACCAAAATTATGTAAAGTGTTGGGGGTCCAAGGGTTTTTACTTCAAGCATTTCAATCAAGCAGGTTGCTTGCTGCTTAAGTTCCCAAAACTCAAGAGTTTCACCAAAACTCTTGAGTCTTCTCCTGTCTAGACTGAAGAGTCTAGGCCGCCTAGACCAAAATTGTAGGAGTTGTAGTCCAAGGAAGAAAAAATCTTGTATTTGAGCTCCTTACACCATTGGTTAAGGGTCTATAAATACCTCATCAACCCCCTTGTAATTATTATTATAATTCATCAATAAAGAGACTCTGTCAAAATTTCTTCCTTTGTTGTATGCATCGCGGGATGTGAGGCCCTAGTTATCCTACCTATCTAGCTGACAAGAAAATCTATCCATTTCTTTTAACCCTTTTCTTTCATTTATTTTCCTTCCTTTGTTGTTTCTTACCTTTAGTTTTCTTTGTTGAGTGTTTGCATGTAATCTAGAATCAAAGATAGGTGTTTTTGCCTCGAAACCAGCATCGCACGAAAAATTGTAGCTGAGAACAAGTTCTTGAAACCCTGCCATGATAATCTTGAGATTCCTGCCAGATCTATTTTAGAGGAGCAATTTTCGTTTGTAAAACTAAAAACTTATTCCCTTCTCTTTAATTTCTGATTAGTTGAAAGTAAATATTAGTTTACGATGGTTTTTCAACCACCAGGTCCTGCTTTCTAGTTACTTTGTAGGTTTACTTGTGCGGATAGTTAACTAGGACTAGTTTCCTTTATTGTCTCCTTTGGGTCTTCCTTAAAAATTTGAAAAAATCTAAAAAAATTATTCTCTACTATTCTTTGATAATTAGACTTTAATTATTTGTCCCACATCATCCGGTACCAAAGTACAGTAGTTGCTTGCAAGCTACCATGGTAACCTCTGGTTTGAAGGACACAAATACCCATATCCCTTCACGAGCAACCCTTTGGCAGAAGGGAGCTCCGTAGTTAGTCACGTTCAGCGAGATGTCATACATTTCACCTGTATATTACATCAGTATCTCTACACTCCTTGGTTAAATGGACAACCAATAAATGTGACATACAACAACTTACACTTGATACATCGCCATCCTATAACAATGTATCTTTTGGTTGTGAACTAGTTTAAGAACTACTCGATATATCCTCTCTATATCAAATATAATGTAGTTCTAAGGATTCCATCATACAAGAGTTCTTTTCAGAAAAATGTACATGTGATGAATAACCAAAAGAATAAGTTTTATTCATTAAGAAATTCATATACAATTACAAAATAGCACAATCATCTACAGTCTAGACAATTAGCTTTGGGACATAATTCCCAACATGTACTATGTTATGTGAAGGCAATCTTTCAAAGTACTTTTGGACAGAAACTGTGAACACTGCTTATTATATTTTAAACCGTGTTTTGATAAGCCTATTTTAAAGAAAACCCCCTATGAACTTTGGAATGATAGAAAATCTAGCATTCATTATTTTCATGTTTTTGGTTGTAAATGCTTTGTGTTGAACAATGGAAAGGATAACCTAGAAAAAATTGATGCTAAATTTGATGAAGCAATTTTTCTTGGTTATTCAACTTCTAGCAAAGCTTATAAAGTATTTAATAAAAGAACATTGATTGTTGAAAAATCTGTTCATACTATATTTGATGAATCTAACCCCTTACCTCTTAGAAAAGAAGAGTGCATTGATAATGATGCAGGTATAATCGACAAAGCTATGAAGGATATGAGCCTAAAGGACAAACAAGTGGAAGAAAGAGAAAAAATGGTAAGTAAAGATCATGGTGATTTACCAAGAGAATGGAGGTATGTAACTTTACACCCTAAAGATTTAATTATTGGTGATCCTTTACAAGGCGTTAGGACTAGGTCATCACTTAGAGAGATACATATGATTATCTAGCATTTGTTTCACAACCAGAACCAAATACCTAGAATAAGCAAAAAATGATCCTAATTAGATGATGGCCATACATGAAGAACTTAACCTATTTAATAGAAATAATGTATGGACTCTAGTAAATAGACCCTCAGATCATCCTCTTATTGGCACTAAATGGGTTTATAGAAATAAACTAGATGAAAAAGGCCAAGTAATTAGAAATAAAGCTAGATTAGTGGCTAAAGGATATAATCAGGAAGAAGGAATAGATTTTGATGAAACCAATGCACCTGTAGTAAGATTAGAAGCTATTAGACTATTGCTTGTATTTGCTTGCTATATGGATTTCAAATTATTTCAAATGGATGTAAAAAATATATTTTTAAATGATTTTATATCAAAAGAAGTTTTTGAAGAACAATCATCAGGATTTAAAATCATGCTCTTCCAAATCATGTTTTCAAACTAAATAAAGCTTTGAATGATTTAAAATAAGCTCATAGAGCATGGTATGATAGACTGAGTAAATTCTTGCTTGAAAATGAATTTGTTAGAGGAAATGTAGACACTATTTTGTTCATTAAAAAAAAATTGAATGATGTGTTAGTTGTACAAATTTAGATACACGATATTATTTTTAGTACAACTAATAAAAATTTGTGTAGAGAATTTGCTAAGCTTATGTAGGGTGAGTTTGAAATGAGCTTGATAGGTGAACTAACCTACTTTCTTAGACTCCAAATTAAGCAAACGAAGGAAGGTATATTTATAAACTAAGCGAAGTACATCAAGGAGATCATTAAGAAGTTTGGTATGGAGTCAGTCAAAATAATAAGCACACCCATGAGCCCCTCCTGTAGACTTGACAAAGATGAAGATGGAAGTAATGTTGATCAAAAACTCTATCGAGATATGATTGGATCACTATTATATTTAACTGCTAGTAGGCCTGATATCTTATTTAGTGTATGTATATGTGCTAGATTTCAATCAAATCCAAAAGAATCATATATACTTGCTATCAAAAGAATCATAAAATATGTAAAAGGAACAAGTAATCTAGGTCTATGGTATTCCAAGCAATCTTCATTAAATTTAATTAGATTTTCTAATGCTGATTTTGGTGGATGTAAAATTGATAGAAAAAGTATTAGTGATACTTGTTAATTTCTAGGGTTGAACTTAATTTCATGGCACTGTAAAAAATAAAACTCTATGGCACTGTCTACTATTGAGGCAGAGATATGGTTGCAGGAAGTTGTTGTGCACAAGTGCTTTGGATTAAGCAACAACTAGAAGACTTTCATGTTATTCATATAAAAATTCCTATCAAATATGATAACACAAGTCCTATTAATTTGACAAAGAATCCAATTCAACATTCTAGAACAAAACACATAGAAATTAGCATCGCTTTATTAGGGATCATGTACAAAATGGCAATATTGGACTTGAATTTGTTCCAACTAAAAATCAATTAGCTGACATTTTCAATAAGCCACTTAATAAAGATAGATTCCAAATGATTAGAGGTGAATTAGGTTTGTGTAACTCATTTTAGTATTTTTGACCTAATTCCTTCAAAATTAAAAAAAATTATCCAGAGGACCTCCATTATCAATCTAAGGTCACTAACCATCCTATCTAGTGTATTTCTTGAGATTGGATACCTTTTTATCAGTTTTTTGAGCCAATTTAAGTGTTTTGGCTCGAGCCGACTCAGGCAGAGATCGAGTCGACTTGAATGTCGATTCTTGTTATAAAACTGTAAGTCCTAAAATCCCATTCATTTCCCTATTTCACTACTCAATAGAAGCCCTAGGCAGACCACTTCTCTTCCAAATCTAGATCCACCCAAAATCTTATGCTCCTATTATAGATTCCCTCCAGATGGCACCAAGGAAAGCAGTTGCAAAGAGAGCTAGGCATGCGGAATTGAGCTAGAGTCTACGAGAAAAGAGATCTAAATGGAGAGAAGATGAGCCGACTTGGGACCAAGAGCAAGAAGAACCAAGGAACTTGTCTCCCGCACCGGCAAGGCAGATCGTTCCCATGGAAAACCGACCGGTCACCTCTGGTAGGCAAATAAATTTCAGTTTTCTTGAAAGCCAAGATTTCAGAATCAGGGACTAGATTGAACAGCAGGGATAGGATTTCTTTTGTTCTTTTGATGTTCCTACATATCCATCTCTTGTTAGGAGTTTCTATGAAAATCTATCACTTGGGGAGAATGAGATCTTTTCAACTATTAAAGGAACCCAAATGTGCTTAAATGAAGATATATTGAGTAGGGTATTGAAGATGCCCAGGGAAGGAAGAAATTATTTGATTTTAAAGGATAAACAGAGGACTTTAAGACTTATTTTGGAGAGGAAAAGCATAGAAGGGATTTCTAATGTTCAAGCAAATATTTTATCCCTAGAGATGAGGCTTCTCCATAACATCATCAGCCGCATCTTTCTGCAATTCACTAGTCGCTTCGATTGGGTGAGTGAATGCGACATGGTATTCATGAGATGCATGATTGAGGGGGAGGCCCTCAATCTTCCATTCATCATGTTAGTGCAAATTCGAGACGCAGCAGGGAGAGCAAAGGCCTGCCTACCTTATGGCATGGTATTCACTCTATTATTTCAAGAGTTTGGTACCGACCTAACTGGCGAGGATGGACAACCACTGAAAGTTAAAAAGGGGCTTTTGCAGATGCCTACACTAAGCATGCAAGAGCGCATGGAACAGGTAAGTATTTTAAAATAATTTTAAAATACAAAATGGAAAAACCTGCTTCGCACAGGATCTAACACGATCCGGAAGCATGTACAGATAAAAACATGTCACATAATGGGTATGGAATATTTATAAAATATTTTACAAATCCAGATCTACATATGCATGAGAAAAAAAAGTAAAAACAATACGTTATTCCCTCCTGGAATAAGTCTGGAATAGACCTGGTATTGTAAGAATAGCGGGAATAACTTTATTCCCGTTGTCTTCAACCTCCAGCATGTTGAAGACTCTGTTTTTCTCCTTCAAAACAGCAACCAAAAGGTGGCAATAGGACCTCCTTTTCCTCCCAAATCAGAGCAGCAGCAAGGGGGTAAGATGTTCTTTGATCTTCAACCGAAATCTGCAAAGGAAAAGCACCAAAAAGGATCTACCAAATCAACCAAAACTTGCTGGAAAAAATTTCTGCTGCAGGAAAAATAGCAAGTTGGTTCTTTGGATTTGGAGCAGCAACAGCAAATTTGGTTCGACTCTCTTGCTCCCAGGAGTAAAGAGATACTCCCTCTAGAGGGCAGAAACACCTGGGGCTCACGGATCCTCTCCCTTGCGCGGTGCTAGCCACAGAAAAGAACTTGGTCATGGTTGATGGCAGCAACTCTGGTTTACTGCAATCAATCGATTTGAGCACTACAATCAATAAGGATCAAGGCTTGTTTCTCTCCCTAAATCTCTCCAAACCTCAGCCCCAACAGCACCCGATGGATTGAAGGAATAAGTGAAGAACTCTCGTTGTTTTTCAGCCCAAAACAGCAACTCCCAGCCAAAAAAAAAAACGTTGTTTTTCCCAAAGAACAGGGCCTGCTGTATTTATAAACAGCAGAGGGAAAAAGGGAGAGGCAGGGAGATGAAGAGGATCAAAGAGTAGGTTGCTGTTCTCCAAATAAAACAGCAATAAAAAGAGAGGAATGGCAGCGGGTAGAAGGAGAGGAGGAGGCGTCGGTTCGGTCACAGGGCGCTTGGAATTCATCTAACGTGTAAAACGATGAGGCTGAAAAAAAAAAAAAAACACCGATTCAAAACCGGTCCATTCAATCCCATCGGTTCAAAAATTGGTTCTAGGATTTTCCAACCCAATCCTAAACGGTTCAAAATTTGTTCAAAGATAAAAATTGGTTCACAACCAATTGAAGATCGAAACGAGCTCCGAATCAGTTCAAAACAGATTCAATAAAATCCTGGTTCAGTCCTGGTCAGCCCGGAACAATTTTCGGTTAACAAAGATAAGCGCAAGATGGGCGGAAACAGAAGAAGGAAAAGTGTGCTCAAGAAATACCATGACCATAAAACCGAAATGATTCTCAATCGTAATCAGTATCCGGATCAGAGAGTTATCCTCTGTGGCGTGTGAGCTCATAGGTTCGAACCTAAACGGTAGCACTATAACAATTCTAGTACCAGCACAGGAAACCATCTAGCAATGGATCCCGACGTCCGGATAGGTCGAAGATGCGGGAGCAAACTATCGAACCTCTGGCATATGGTTACCGTATAATTCATCCCTTTGACCTTTAATGCTCAGGATGACTGTGATTGGGCTACCAACCCAGATAGAGTCAGTTCACTACGTGTCTCAACCTTGCAAGCCCAGTGACTCTTCATTAGGGCTACCCTGGCCGAGGATTTGCTAAATTGAGATACAGTGAGACATTCAATCCAAACTGTTTGGACAGGTTAATTCCATCTTGGTCCATCACTACTCCACAAGTACTTGCCTGTACCCAGAAACATTCTGTCACTGGATCAAAAATCTGGGTAGTCTGGCACCAAAACACAGGGAGTTGCTTGCAAGCTACCATGATGACCTCAGGTCGGAGGGACACATATACCCATATCCAATCATAAGTTTCCCTTTGGCAGAAAAGGGCTGCATGGAGTCACGTTCAATGAGATATCACATATCCCACTTGTAGATCACATCAGTGTCACCACACTCATTTGGTCAAGAGGACAACTAAATGATGTGAACTACAACAACCTATACTTGATATATTGCCGTCCAGTTCAATATATCCTTTGGTTGTGAACAGGGTTTAAGGACCACTCGATACATCCTCTCTGTATCGAAATAGTGTAGTCCTAAGGACTTCGTCACATGGAAAGAGCTCTTTTCAGGGAAATACAATATTTGATGAGCAGCCAAAAAAAAAATTTTTTTTATTAATTCATAAAATGAATACACAATACCGAGCCCAACCGCCAAAACCCTGGCGATTGGCTTTGGGACACAATTCCCAACAACTCCCACTTGTACTAAAGCCAATCAGAAGAGTATCTAATACCCATTTTCCATTTACAATAGTCAAACTCTTTTATTCCAAGAGCTTTAGTGAAGGGGTCGGCCAGATTTTCTTTTCCATTGATCTTCAGAAGATTGATCTCGCCTCGTTCCACGATCTCTCGTACAAGGTGGTAGCGCCGCAATATGTGCTTGGTGCGGTGATGAGCTTTAGGCTCCTTAGCTTGAGCAATGGCTCCGGTGCTGTCACAGTACACCGGAACAGGACCATCTAGGGAAGGTGCCACCCCTAGCTCTCCAAGGAACTTCCGCAACCACACAGCTTCCTTTGCTGCATCTGATGCTGCAATGTATTCTGCTTCACATACCGAGTCTGCAATAGTTGCCTGCTTAGAACTTTTCCAGCAGATTGCTCCTTCGTTCAGGGTAAAAACAAACCCTGACACACTCTTGCTATCATCTTTATCCGACTGGAAACTGGAGTCAGTGTACCCCACAAGTTTCAAGTCAGGTTCTCCATAAATCAACCATTGATCTTTAGTATTTCTCAAATACTAAAGGATGGACTTAACCACCTTCCAATGCGCCTCACCTGGGTCAGACTGGTATCTGCTCACTACTCCTAGTGAGTATGCCACATCTGGTCTAGTACAAGTCATAGCATACATGATAGAGCCTATTGTAGAAGCATAAGGTACTCTATTCATGCGCTCTCTTTCCTCAGGAGTTGTCGCACAATCCTTCTTGGAAAGAGTAATTCCAGAACCTATCGGGAGATAGCCTTTCTTGGAATTTTTCATGTTGAACCGTTTCAGCACGGTGTCAATGTATGTAGACTGGGACAATCCCAAAAGCTTCTTAGATCTATCTCTATAGATCTTCATACCTAGTATGTAAGAAGCTTCACCCAAGTCCTTCATGGAGAATAGAGATGATAACCAGACCTTTATTCCTTGTAATGCTGCGACATCATTCCCGATTAAGAGAATGTTGTCAACATACAGTACTAGGAATAAAATCACAGAACCATTAACCCATTTATAGATACACGATTCTTCTCCATTCCTAACGAAGCCGTATGATTTGATACACCTATCAAACCGTAAGTTCCAACTTCGAGATGCTTGCTTAAGTCCATAGATGGACCTCTGCAACTTGCATACCTTTGATTCATCTGTGGATGTGAACTCTTCAGGCTGTATCATATACACCTCCTCTTCCAGCTCTCCATTTAGGAAAGCGGTTCGGACATCCATCTGCCAGATCTCGTAATCAAAATATGCTGCCAAAGCAAGCATGATCCGAATGGACTTGAGCATTGCCACAGGGGATAAAGTCTCATCATAATCGATACCATATCGCTGACGATACCCCTTGGCAACCAGATGGGCTTTATAGGTCTCTACCTTCCCATCTGCACCCCTTTTCCGTTTGAAGATCCATTTACACCCGATGGGTTTTATTCCTTCAGGCGGATCAACCAATGTCCAAACATTATTGATTTCCATGGACTCCATTTCGGATCACATGGTTCCAAGCCATGCCTCAGAGTCAGATCTCTAAAGAGCATCCATATAGGTGATTGGATCCTCATTGTTTTCATCGAGCTCAATGGGATCACTGTCCCGGACCAAGAAACCATAGCATCTGTCCGGCTGACGCGGTATTCTACCGGACCTCCTAATGGGTTCTGGGTGTGATTCAATCACAGCTGGTTCTACGATGTCCTTAGAGTGTGCAGGTTCTTCTATTGGCTGAACTTCATCAAGTTCAATCTTAGAGGCTATAGTTCCTTCTCCAAGGATCTCCTTTTCCAAAAAGATAGCTCTAAGAGCAACGAACAGCTTTTGTTCATTCTCCAAGTAGAAGAAATACCCTTTGGTTTCTTTAGGATAACCAATGAATAAACACCGATCAGACCTAGGACCAAGTTTGTCTGAGTCTAAACTCTTTACGTAAGCCGGACAACCCCAGACCCGAAGGTGTGAGATTGAGGGTTTACGTCCAGTCCACATCTCATACGGAGTGGAGACAACAGACTTACTTGGAACATCATTTAATAAGTAACAGGCTGTCTGAAGTGCATATCCCCAAAAAGATAGCAGCAGAGTTGCAAAGCCCATCATGGATCGAACCATGTCCAACAAGGTTCGATTCCTCCTTTCGGACGCACCATTCAACTGCGGTGTTCCTGGAGGAGTCCACTGAGAGAGAATTCCATTCTTCTCAAGATATGTCAAAAAATCACTAAATAAGTATTCACCACCTCGATCAGATCGAAGAGTTTTAATACTTTTTCCAGTTTGCTTTTCTACTTCAATATGGTATCGTTTGAACATTTCAAGTGACTCAGACTTATGTCTCATTAGAAAGACATAACCAAACCTTGAAAAGTCGTTTGTAAAAGTAATGAAATATTTGTATCCTCCTCTGGCACTGACTGTCATCGGTCCACATACATCAGTATGTATTAGACTTAGAAGTTCTGTAGCTCGTTCACCTTTTCCAGAAAAAGGTGACTTGGTCATTTTACCAAGTAATCAGGATTCACAAGTGGGCAGTGATTCAGAATCACTGACCTCGAGAAGTCCATCTCCTCGCATCTTGTTAATCCTGTTTTGGTTAACATGACCTAGCCTACAGTGCCAAAGATACAAATCATTAACATTATATAATCTTGGGCGTTTGCTAGAAGTGTACATTACATTAACAGGCCTTGATAGTACATATATGCCATTATTTAATCTAGCTTTCATTATCAGAGAGTTATTCAAAATAACATTGCAAAAATCTCCCTTTATTGAAAATTCAAAACCACAATTGGCCAAAAGGCCTACAGAGATTATGCACATAATGAAACTAGGACAATAGTGACAGTCGACTAGTTCGACAGTACAAGACTCAAAGACAAGACACAAGACTCCAACCGCCAGTACTGGAACACGATTTCCATTCCCGACGCACAGAAACTATTCTCCATCTTCAAATCTTCTGCTAACTTGAAGTCCCTGTAACGAATTACAAACATGAATTGGACTACCAATATCCAATACCCAGTTAGCAGTATCAACAATTGAGTAATTACAAGGTTTTATCATATAAATACCTTATTCAGCAGACTTCTGCTTCCTCGGCCTATTCGGATCAAGGGACGCAATATAAAGAGGACAGTTCCTCTTCCAGTGTCCCTTCTTCTTGCAGTATAAGCACTCTGCAGAAGACTGATCAGCCTTATACTTCCTGGTCTGACTAGGGCCAGGAGCATTCTGCACTTTCATTCCCTTCTTATTTATTTTCTTCTTCCCTTTCTTAAAGGGACGACGACCTCTACTTCCTCCCACTAAATTCACCACCCCTTATTCAGTTGGTGGTCTTTCTCGAAAGTCTGCAGCAACCCCAAAAGACCATGGTAGTTGACTGTAGGCTTGTTCATTCTGTAATGATCAAGAAAATCAAGATAGGAGGAGGGAAGAGAATTCAGGATCGCATCCTTGCCGAGCTGCTCGTGCAAGGGGCATCCGAGTTTGTCCAGTTTTTCAATCAACTCGGTCATGTACAATACATGATTAGTGACTGAACCACCATTTGGCATCTTGGAGTTGTAGATGGCACAAGACACTTTGTACCGTTCTACATCATTCGGGGTGCCGAAGGATTCCTTCAACTTTTGAAAAATTTCATCAGGTTGGGCCTCCTCGAATTTGCGACTGAACTCGTCGTTCATCGCCGCTAACATAATGCAACGGACAGTAGTCCGATCAGAGACCCACTTCAAATAAGCGTCTCTGACCGCACTCCGTGCATTTGCGGAAGGGATTTCAGGTGCCGAATCCGTTACCACATAAAGGATCCGTTCATGCTCCAGAATAATTCTCAACCTTCGATACCAACTATCGAAGTTGTGATCCTTTAACTTCTCGTTATCGAGAAGTGACCGGAGCGATAAATTGGAAGACATCTGAAAAGAAAACAAGACCAAATTAGTGAATGAATTAATTTTAACCAAAAGACTTGGACTTTAGTCTAAAGGTTTCTCCCACTAATTTTTAAAGATTGGTAGCCTCTAACTCCAATCCATGAAAACACCTTTTCAAGTGGGTACTGAAATCCAATAGGCCTCGCATGAGCCTGACTTTGGCCGGCTCACCCATACGAGCCTAAAGGTAGGTTCGTAAACCAATTGTTTTCCTAAACAATTTTCAGTATTATATTTTGCCGTAGAGAACACCCGAATCGGCCTTGGGGCCTCCTATTGCGGGTCTCTGGTTAGGTCCAACCATTAAAATGACAAATCCAATGCTTCCAGCTAACTGAAGACCAAGCCCAAGTATGGCCGGCCCACCTGGTCCCGTTAAGGAGGTTGCACTGAACCATCATCGATCAGATAGAAATTTCAGTAGCCGGATGTACACCCGTTCTATGGAACTGCCGATGCACACCAAGCTAGTGGACATATTTCTATCCAACTTAATGAGAGGCTAAGACACTGTCAACTCTTTGACTTAGTCTTTTAAGGACCTAATAATTTTAGAGGATTTTTAGTAGTGACAGAGGAAAAAGACAAGGACATCGATCATCCTCCCACTGAATCAATCAGATTCCAGGAGGGTTGATTTGAATCAACAAATGATCCATGGGCACCTATAGATCAGTCAGACCGATCAACCTGGGTGACATGGGTTAACTCGAGTCATTGAGCTTTTCCAATCAGTTCTGGTCTACTCGACTAGCCAGGTAGGTGAGATCATGGGTGAGTATCCGCCATTAACCATCTTTCCTAGACACCAACCAAGTTGGCCAGGAAAGAGGTAGCCTCATACAACCATGATCACAATGCCAAACCTACCTCGACACCAGTCGATTTACCAGACTTGATCAGACTAGCCTAAAGACTCGGGCATCCTCAGAGCCACTAATTGGATCCATTTTAGATGAACGGATCAACTAATCTAACTATTAGATAGTACTAAAGAAGGACCTTAATCAACTTTTGATTAATCTTCCTTTTATCCGGTTCAACTAAACTTAGGTCTAACCCAGTTAAGGACCCAATTAGAAAACTAACCCAATTTAACCTAGAATGGCTTATTCATGTCAAATTAGATTTCATAAACCTAATAATTTATTTTAATAAGCCATACATTTAATCAAAACATTTTTAATTAAGTGTCAATGTAAAACATTTTTTACATAACAATACATGCATCAAATCTAGATATATATTTTATAAACATTTCATAGCCCAATAAACAACGGACATGTTACAACATTATCTGAACTAAAATAATTTTTAATTCAAAGATTTCCTTAAAGGATCCTTCTGAAGAGGCCAACACAGATGAACCGCATCGTGTCAAAAACACACGGTCATGGTGAAGGTCTCAACTAGGTTCCTAAAAGTACTATCAGAATACAATAATAGATTAAATTATTTTAATCTAATACATGCATTAGGAAAATGTTACTACTGTAACCTGGCTCTGATACCACTGAAAGTTAAAAAGGGGCTTTTGCAGATGCCTACACTAAGCATGCAAGAGCGCATGGAACAGGTAAGTATTTTAAAATAATTTTAAAATACAAAATGAAAAAACCTGATCCGCACAGGATCTAACACGATCCGGAAGCATGTACAGATAAAAACACGTCATATAATGGGTATGGAATATTTATAAAATATTTTACAAATCCAGATCTACATATGCATGAAAAAAAAAATAAAAACAATACGTTATTCCCTCCTGGAATAAGTCTGGAATAGACCTGGTATTGCAAGAATAGCGGGAATAACTTTATTCCCATTGTCTTCAACCTCCAGCACGTTGAAGACTCTGTTTTTCTCCTTCAAAACAGCAACCAAAAGGTGGCAATAGGACCTCCTTTTCCTCCCAAATCAGAGCAGCAGCAAGGGGGTAAGATGTTCTTTGATCTTCAACCGAAATCTGCAAAGGAAAAGCACCAAAAAGGATCTACCAAATCAACCAAAACTTGCTGGAAAAAAATTTCTGCTGCAGGAAAAACAGCTAGTTGGTTCTTTGGATTTGGAGTAGCAATAGCAAATTTGGTTCGACTCTCTTGCTCTAGGAGTAAAGAGATACTCCCTCTAGAGGGGAGAAACGCCTGGGGCTCACGGATCCTCTCCCTTGCGCGGTGCTAGCCATAGAAAGGAACTTGGTCACGGTTGATGGCAGCAACTCTGGTTTGCTGCAATCAATCGATTTGAGCACTACAATCAACAAGGATCAAGGCTTGTTTCTCTCCCTAAATCTCTCCAAACCTCAGCCCCAACAGCACCCGATGGATTGAAGGAATAAGTGAAGAACTCTCGTTGTTTTTCAGCCCAAAACAGCAACTCCCAGCCAAAAAAAAAAATGTTGTTTTTCCTAAAGAACAGGGCCTGTTGTATTTATAAACAGCAGAGGGAAAAAGGGAGAGGCAGGGAGACGAAGAGGATCAAAGAGTAGGTTGCTGTTCTCCAAATAAAACAGCAATAAAAAGAGAGGAATGGCAGCGGGTAGAAGGAGAGGAGGAGGCGTCAGTTCGATCACAGGGCGCTTGGAATTCATCTAACGTGTAAAACGGTGAGGCTGAAAAAAAAACAAACACCGGTTCAAAACCGGTCCATTCAATCCCATCATTTCAAAAATTGGTTCTAGGATTTTCCAACCCAATCCTAAACGGTTCAAAACTGGTTTAAAGATAAAAATTGGTTCACAACCAATTGAAGACCGAAACGAGCTCCGAATTAGTTCAAAACAGATTCAATAAAATCCTGGTTCAGTCCTGGTCAGCCCGGAACAATTTTCGGTTAACAAAGACAAGGGCAAGACGGGCGGAAACAGAAGAAGGGAAAGTGTGCTCAAGAAATACCGTGACTATAAAACTGAAATGATTCTCAATCGTAATCAGTATTCGGATCAGAGAGTTATCGTCTG
Organism: Areca catechu; assembly: GCA_021397845.1. Lineage (NCBI taxonomy): Eukaryota > Viridiplantae > Streptophyta > Magnoliopsida > Arecales > Arecaceae > Areca > Areca catechu. Next base: position 78,148,666 of record CM038044.1, on the reverse strand, counting down.
TGGCGTGTGACCTCATAGGTTCGAACCTAAACGGTAGCACTAGAACAATTCTACTACCAGCACAGTAAACCATCTAGCAATGGGTCCCGGCGTCCGGATAGGTCGAAGATGCGGGAGCAAACTATCGAACCTCTGGCATATGGTTACCGTATAATTCATCCCTTTGACCTTTAATGCTCAGGATGACTGTGATTGGGCTGCCAACACAGACAGAGTCAGTCCACTACATGTCTCAACCTTGCAAGCCCAGTGACTCTTCACTAGGGCTACCCCGGCCAAGGATTTGCTAAATTGAGATACAGCGAGACATTCAATCCAAACTATTTGGACAGGTCAATTCCATCTTGGTCCATCACTGCTCAACAAGTACTTGCCTGTACCCAGAAACCTTCCATCACTGGATTAAAAATTCGGGTAGTCCGGCACCAAAACACAGGGAGTTGCTTGCAAGCTACCATGATGACCTCAGGTCGGAGGGACACATATACCCATATCCAATCATGAGTTTTCCTTTGGCAGAAAAGGGCTGCACGGAGTCACGTTCAATGAGATATCACATATCCCACTTGTGGATCACATCAGTGTCACCCCACTCATTTGGTCAAGAGGACAACCAAACGATGTGAACTACAACAACCTATACTTGATATATTGCCGTCCAGTTCAATATATCCTTTGGTTGTGAACAGGGTTTAAGGACCACTCGATACATCTTCTCTGTATCGAAATAGTGTAGTTCTAAGGACTTCATCACATGGAAAGAGCTCTTTTTAGGGAAATACAATATGTGATAAGCAGCCAAAAGAAAAAAATTTATTAATTCATAAAATGAATACACAATACCGAGCCCAACCACCAAAACCCTGGCGATTGGCTTTGGGACACAATTCCCAACAACCACTACCCCACACCGATAGGTACGAGGTGAAATCCCTCCACAGGATGGGTTATCACCAAGTATAGGTTGTATGGGTCAAGAAGACATCCGGTTAGAGAGTTGTACATCACTTTGATTTTGATGATGAGGCTGAGGCTGCTGAGATTGCTGAGAATGCTACTGGAGTGACTATTAGAGATGTTGAGCATGAGTCTGATAGTGGCAGCTCTGATGATTCTGATGAGGATTCCACTGATGAAAGGATTTAGGGATAGGCTGGATAGACTAATAGCCATAGGACACCTCCTATTCCATCAGCTGCACCTGTGCCTTCTAGACCATTGACTTCAACACCACCGACTACCACTCAGGTAGATATCACTAAGAAGCTCACTCAATTTACTAACACTCTGATAGCTTCTTTCATATCCATGTTTGATGAGCTTCGCCAGATAATGGACCACGGACTTTAGGAGTTCAGAGCAGAGATGAGGGAGCTCACTATGAGGGTGGAGTCAGTTGAGATGCGATAGCGGATGTAGGATGAGTTCAATGCAGATATCAGGGACTTGCATTCAAATTTTGGGTGACTTTAAGGAGCCTAAGATTCATTTGTCACTTAGCTGATTGCTACTCTATAGAGCTTTCGGGAGGGACTTCAGAGGATATAGTCTAGGATGAGCACTATTCTTTTTCATCTCTCTGTGCTACCACTTCAGGATACCCACCTTCTTAGCCTACTCCCAGTCCAAGATCATCACCTTTAGGCAGTCATCACCTCATGATCAGCCTGCACCTTATGTCAGTCAGCCATCACCTCTTGCCACACAGCCACCACCTCCTACTCAGACTAACCCTATGCCTTTTGTTGACATCAAAAATGAGCCTACACCTATTAGTTCTAAACCTAAAGCCAGACGTAAAGCCAAATCTACTAGATCTAAGGCTCCTACAAGAACCAGATTTAGAGATCTTAGGTATAAACCTTTAAAAACCAAGGTCTCTTCTACAATTTTAAAGATAGGTTCTTCCTCTAGTAAGGAAGAAGATTAGTTCTTGTATCTTTTTGTTGGATGTATCTTTTTGATGGCTATATCTTTTTGTATCAAAGACTTGATTATATATATATATATTTGATTACATGGTTCATCCTCTGTGTGTGCACTATGTTCCAATTATCTTTCCACTCTTTTAACCGCTTTGTGATGCTTATAACTTGGACTCAACAAGCAGTATCAAATAATTTTCATTGAAAAGGAAAAGAAAATATTAATAAGAATATCAAGATTATAATGAGAAGGTGAAATTATCTCAAATCATATTCATATTCTTATTCTATTTCAAAAATCATTGAATGCTTAGTAAACCATTTTGATTAATGACAAAAAGGGGGATAAAATAGTAGTATGATGCATGAAAAAGAAAGAAAATTCATTAAAATGTGCAAAGAAATGAATGAAACAGGGGGAGAAGTTATTAACCCAAAAATTTCAAAATTTGCTCTGTTACATCTTCATTAGTCTTTGTTTAGCTCCGACACCTCTTAATATCCAATATTCATTAGCTTTGATACACTTATAATTTGGATTTCATTAACTGTGATACTTTTTGATACAAAAAGGAAATCAGTACTGATACATTTGAAATTAGCTTTGATACATTTGAAATTAGATTTGATACATCTCAAAATGCTCAATTTTTTTGACTTTGATACATTTGATACATTCTGATACATTGTCGATACTCACTTCTAAGTGTTTATATATACTTAACTATAAAGTTTTTTCATGCCCAGTGTTTTGTCATCATCAAAAAGGGAGAGATTGTTGATCCTTGGAATGATTTTGATGATAACAAAACATTAGAGCATATATTTGACACTAACTATTTTCAAGTATTTTACAAGTTTTTGTAGGATGATTTAAATGAACAACCACTCTTTCTACAATTATGATCTTATTAATGTATGTTAAGTTTAGTTTTGAAAAAGTATCATGTAATGAAGAGCCCAAAAAAAAATTACTTATGTATTAATAAAAGTGGGCCAATTCTATATAAATTTCAAGTTTAAATTACTTAAAGTAGACTTCAAAAGAGTTTGAAAGAGCATTGAAGATAATTGGAAGCTTTTGGAAGAAGATTAGAGAAGTTTGGAAGGGTTTTGTCAGAAATTACTAGAGCCAACTCAAGGTAGGAAAATCGACTCTTTGTTTTGGCACGGCACAAAGTTTCTGGCACACGACATCCGAAACAACTTGAAGGAACCCGAGCTGACTCGTCTAGAGCTACAATTCTTCAGTCAAACAACCGAGCTGACCCGACAGAACTTCAAGCCGACTCAAATATTTAGTCAGACAATCGAGTCAACCTGATAGAAAATCGAGCCGACTCCGCCATAGTATTGAAAAATCAATTCTGAGAAAAATAGTCAAGCGAGCCGACTAGTTAGTGAGGAGCTTACTCAACCAGAGTTCAGTTTCTGAAGGACTAAGAATCCGAGCCAACTCGACCCATCCAAGTTGACTCGAATCCCTATTCCAGGTGCATAACGGCTAGTTCTAGAATTGATTTTTTGAATCCAAAAAATGCTCCAACGGCCATATTTCAAATCCAACAGTCTACAACGGTCATTTTTATCTGAAATCAGTTCAAAGACTATAAATAATGGATTTAAACAACTTTTGAAGAACTTTTAATGAGACTTTAAGAGAACATTCATTATTCAAGAGAGCTTTGAAGAGAAGAACTCAAGACTTCACCAACTCCTATTCTTTTCTTGAGTCATTTATTGAAGAAGATTGGAAGCCTTGAAGAGCATTAAAGGAGCAATCAAGAAGGCTTGCAAAGGAACTTCAACTACAACTATTCGACAACATTTGGTTTGTCATTATTGTTGCTTTGATTTTTAACTCTTTATTTGAGTTGTTCTAAGTACAGCAGGGGCTGTAACTTGGTGTTTGTTTAGGTTTTTGGTAAGCCTTTGAAAACCAAGTTTGGGTTATTAGTGAGCCCGGAAAAACTAACATTGTATTGAGTTCTTGGTGATCCTAGTGTAAAACCAAGTTTGGGTTTTGGTTTGTGATCCTGGTGCAAAACAAACTGGCTATATTCCAAGGCGAATATAGTAGAAATCCTAAGTGGTATCTTGGGTAGTGGATGTAGGAGCTAGGTTACTCTGAACCACTATAAATTGCTCATGTTTGTGTTTGTACTTATTATGTTCTTTATTTGCTTCTGCTATTCATACTTAAATCACATCACTCACCATACAAGGTTTTAAAAAGAGCACATATTTGTGAAAAATTTAAAATACCCAATTCACCCTCCCCTCTTGGGTTGGCCACTTGGGCAATAATTGGATTCTAATACTTGCTAAGGAATTGGTGCAATTCCTTGAATTAAAGGTAGAGGCTACTAATTTTATCAAAATAGTGGGAGACCTTTAGAGTAAAGTCAAATTCTTTAGGATTAAATGATTCATATACTAATCAGGTCTTATTCTATATTCAGATTAATATGGCCACCACTTTGTCACTCCATTCATTACTAAATAATGTAAAATTAATAAGACTTAATTTTGATAGCTGATATCAAAAGCTAAAAATAGTCCTAGAGCACGAATGGATTTTGTACATGTTGACAAATCCAATACCTGAGGAGCCTACTTAGAATGCTCGTGCTGTAGCCTTGGTTTAGTAACCGAACCATGGTCCATTGCATTATGCAAGCATCCATGAATGATGAATTGAATCACAAATTTGAGGATGCTTAGTCGGAGGACATAATTCAAGTTTTAGAAAAATCTTTCGACACTCCTGACGATGTTGAAAGGTATAAAACATCTTATACCATTTTCAATACTAGGATGAGGGAAGGGGTGTCGATCACTAATCATGTATTGCACATGATCGAACTGATTAAGCACCTGAGCAAACTTGATTTTTCTCAACATGAACAACTAGCAAAGGATGTGATCCTTAATTCTTTGTTGAAGTCTCATATAGATTTCCTTGATCATTATAGAATGACTAGGCTTGCAATAAACTACCATGGTCTGTTGGGATTACTACAAACCTATGAGAAAGATCATTAGTTCTATAAGGGGTTGGTGAATGTAATGGAATGTTTGATAGGGTGTTGTCCCTTTAAGAAAGGAAGAAAAAAATTAAAAAAAGGTGCAAAGTACTTCAGTGACTAAGCTAAGTTAGACCAAGAAGTTGAAAGCCGACTAGATGTTGGGGTTTCCGGTGCATCGCAACGGAAGTATAATTTCAAAAATGATGAAATTGGCACCAAAATCCCTTAGCCAAGATCTTCTTATTCAGAATTAAAACATACAAACTAACATTGTTAGAATTAGGGCACCAACCTTTTAACGCTAAGTCCAATTTTGATGTAGAATCAGAACTTGGTGTTGAATGCTTCTTTTGATTTCACCAGGCGTCCAAATGTCCACCCTCCAATGGAGATCCACAAGATGATTGATCAAGATGCAAGCTTCTTCAAAATTCCTTCACTTGAATTCTTATCCTAGAACTCAAGAGGACTATGGCTCTAAAACTCCAGGGTAGGGGCTCCTTACTTCCTTTCTTCCTTCTTCCTCTCCCTTTCTTAAGACCTTGTCCTAAGAATAAAATTCTTGCCTTGAAGGAGGAGATGGATTTAAGACACTAATGTCTTAAAGTAGAGGAAATAGAAACAGAGTAGGAGTTCCTTTCTTTTACCGATCAAGAGATTCTTCCTATCTCTTGTTTTGGACTTGAGTTTCAATAGAGAAGAGAACTCTGTAAGAGGGAAACTCTCTTTGTCCTAAACAAGCTAAGGAGGAATCAGTTTCCTGGAAAGAAAAGACAATAAATAAACTCTGTCGTTCATTAGTTCAAACACCCGAGACCTCTGTTGTTTAAATAGATTACAGAGAGATGTCTTCTCAAAAGAACACAACTCTCCGTAAACCCCATTCCACTTTGTCTCACGCCCCTTCCCTATTTCTCACACCCAATCCTCCCATCTCACGGCCTTCCAGATTAAATCCCACGGCTTTTCTTAAAGGAAAAACTGCGGTGTTTTAAAAGGAAGGAAGTCGCGACTTTTCATCTCCGAAGAGATGTTATTTCGCATGCCCGGGAGGAGTTAGCGCATTCCTTCTTTCTCAAAATCCCATCAGCCATTGGATTCTCATCCAAGGGGGAGAGATGGTGCGCTAATTGCTTAAGAAGGAGGCCACCCCAAATAAAATCATCGGAGAAATATTTGGGGCGCGCCAAGAGTCCATGCGCCATGGACTCTTTCAAATGGCGCGCCAAGAGTCCATATGCGCATGGACTCTTGGCATTTGGCGTGGAAAAATAAAGGGGGCGGGTGGGGAGGCTAGCCAAGCTACATGGCTAGCCAATAGGGTTAGCCATATTCCAGTTTTCTTAATTAGGGTCTAATTAGGTCCAATTAGAATCCAATTTGAACCAATCCGGAACCCTAATTCGAATCTGATCCGAATAGAAGCTAGGGTTTGCAACACCTTCTAGAGTGTTATCTTGCAAAGATGATTTAATTCCAAATTAAACTCTTGATCAATCCTCTCAAGTGTGTGACCCATTGGGTTCCACATCTAGCCAGCAGTGGGTTCGAATACAAGTTGACCTAATCGATTAGAACTCTTTCTAATCGATTTAGGTCAAACCGGGCTTACCCGATTCGATCAATTAGGATTCTTCCTAACATGTGATCTTTGAACTTGATCAACCCACAAGACAAGATTGACGTCTAGCAACGTGTCATGTCTACCCGGAAGATATGGAAATTCTGGTGAAATACCAAAATTACCCTTCAGTAGAGAGTTACCGTACAATTAAATCTTTCGATCAGCCTGCACCCAAAATATAACTATGGATATGGATATATGTCAAATCCAATATTATATTTATTTCTAGCTCAATCTTATAATGATGATTCGATTATCTTGATATTAGAAACCATCTCTAATATCTTCACTTCGATCAAAGATTCCCTGAATCATCATGCGATTGTTGACTAGCTAGATGCAATCTCCTCTTACTAAGAGTGATCGATTCCTTGTTGACCTACCCATTACCTTCACATCCAATTCACCATTCCCAGTATCAATCCTGTGCATGGCTCAGTGTCATGATTAGGATTGAACCAAAGAATGGGTTCATGTACATAAGGTACTTATGGCAGTCTCAGGTCAGAAGATTACTTGTACCACTCCCACTATGAGAACCTTCTATTGACATGTAGCTAAGACTCCATTAGATGTTCTCAAGTTGGATCATATCAGTGAACTCATTCTCCAATGAGCACCCACATCCCAGTATTAGTGTCATACACAAGTGACTGTGAGAGCAGTCACCCTTTCCAGTATACCCAGGATGTGCTAGTCTTATCGGAAAAACCCTGATCCCCTACTCAGGGTTCCTTTGACTAGGAATACTTTATATTACGGTTTTAAGATTTTAGGTCTCACTGGTATGATCTCATCATAACCCAAAAAATCATAGCCCTAATCTATGGGGTTCATCATATAATATAAACACAGCGTATGATAAAAAATAATGCCTTTATTTAGAAAATTGTCAATTACAATGGTTTGGGAGATACAACATAGATTGGCTTGTAGGGCATATCCCTTTCAATCTCCCACTTGCACTAAAGCCAATCGCCTTTAAATCTTAATCCCATACATTCAAGGTGGTGATCAAAATCTCGCTGTGGTAGAGCCTTAGTGAACGGGTCTGCTACATTGTTCTTTGTATCAACTCTATCTATGTAGACATCTTGTCTCTCTACTATTTCTCGGACGAGATGGAAGCGTCTTAGAATGTGCTTGGACTTATGATGAGCTCTTGGTTCCTTAGCTTGAGCAACAGCTCCAGTGTTGTCACAGTAATGTGTCACTGGGTTTTCAATTTGAGGAACAACACCCAACTCTGTGATGAACTTCTTCATCCAGACTGCTTCCTTGGCGGCTTCACTAACAGCTATGTATTCTGCCTCTGTGGTTGAGTCAGCTACAGTCTGCTGCTTGGTACTCTTCCAACTCATTGCTCCACCATTTAGGGTAAAAATATATCCCGAAATGGATTTGCTATCATCAGGGTCTGATTGAAAACTAGAATCAGAATAAGCTTCTAGTTTAACATCAGAACCACCATAAATTAGAAAAATATCCTTAGTCCTTCTTAGGTACTTAAGAATATTTTTAACTGCTTTCCAATGATCCTCTCCTGGATCAGCCTGAAACCTACTGACAATGCCTAAAGCATATGCCACATCAGGCCTGGTACATAACATGGCATACATTATGGACCCTATTGCTGAAGCATAGGGTATAGAATTCATTCTATTTCTTTCTTCAAGTGTCTTAGGAGACATCCTTTTAGAAAGATGTATGCCTTGACTCATAGGAAGATAACCTCTTTTACTTCCTTCCATGCTGAATCTTTTCAGCACTAAGTCAATGTACCTAGATTGGGATAAACCTAGCATCCTCTTAGATCTATCTCTATAGATCTTAATACCTAGTATATAGGATGCTTCTCCCAAATCTTTCATGGAAAACTGGTTTGATAGCCAAACCTTGACTGATTGCAACATTGGGATATCATTCCCAATGAGGAGTATGTCATCTACATACAGAACCAAGAAGACTATGGCACTCCCACTAGTCTTTTTATAAACACAGGGTTCATCCACATTTTTGATAAAACCAAACCTTTTAATAGTTTCATCAAAGCGGATGTTCCAACTCCTGGAAGCTTGCTTTAATCCATAAATGGATTTCTTTAGCTTGCATACTTGATTAGGTTTATTCTTTGAAATAAAACCTTCTGGCTGTGACATGTAGACTTCTTCCTCAAGGAAACCATTGAGGAATGCAATCTTTACATCCATCTGCCATATCTCATTATCGTGGTATGCTGCTATAGCAAGTAAAATCCGAATTGATTTTAGCATGGCAACAGGTAAAAATGTTTCATCATAATCAATTTCCTGTTTTTGTCTAAAACCTTTAGCCACTAACCTGGCTTTATAGGTTTCAACTTGGCCATCAGCCCCTATCTTTTTCTTATAGACCCATTTACACCCAATAGGATTAACACCCTCTGGTGCATCAACCAAAGACCATACTTGGTTTACATACATAGAGTCTACTTCGGATTCCATGGCTTCTTGCCATTTATCTGAGTCAGTGCTCAAGATAGCTTCCGTATAGGTTAGAGGTTCATCATTTTGAATGACTTGAGTTTCATTATTTTCAATAATAAACCCATACCTCTCAGGTGCCCGTGGCACTCTGTCAGACCTACGAGGAGGAGTTTTGTGTTCTGGTTCTGTCCTAACTACATGTTCTAATGGTTGAGAATTATCTATCTGTATTTCTTGTACTTCTCCAAGTTCAATAGTTCTACCATTGCCCTTTTCTAAAATGAACTCTTTTTCTAGAAAAGTGGCATGCCTGCTGACAAAAATCTTTTATTCAGTAGGATGGTAGAATAGATATCCTCTACCTTCTTTAGGATATCCTACAAATAGACATTTATCCGCTCTAGGTTCCAACTTATGTCCAAAATTTCTTTTAACATAAGCTGGACATCCCCATATCTTGAAATATTTAAGATATGGTTTCTTTCCACTCCAAATTTCATATGGAGTATTAACAACGGATTTAGAAGGTACCTTGTTCAGAATGTAAACAGCAGTTTCTAGGGCATGACCCCAGAAGAAAATGGGTAAATTTGTGAAGCACATCATGGATCGTACCATATCTAATAAGGTACGATTCCTCCTTTCAGCTATACCATTTAGCTGTGGTGTATAAGGAGGGGTCCATTCAGAAAGGATTCCATTAACTTTAAGATAGTCTAAAAACTCCGTGGATAAGTATTCTCCTCCTCGATCAGAACGAAGAACATTAATACTTTTCCCGGTTTGTTTTTCGACCATACTTTGATACTCCTTAAATTTATCAAAGGCTTCAGATTTGTGTTTCATAAGATACACATATCCGAATCTAGATAAATCATCTGTAAAAGTGATAAAATATGAGTATCCTCCTCTGGCCTGAGTTGTCATTGGACCACATACATCAGTATGTATAAGTCCTAATAACTCAGTTGACCTTTCCCCATGTCCAGTGAATGGGGTTTTTGTCATCTTACCCATGAGACATGATTCGCAAGTTCCTGATGATTCATACTCATAAGGATCAAGGAATTTTTCCTTGTATAACTTGCTAATCCTAGACTCATTAACATGACCAAGTCTATGATGCCAAAGTAAAGTATCATTAAAGTCTTTTCTTTTCCTTTTAGTATTGACATGAAAAATACTATCATTGGAAGAAAGAGTTAAGAGCCCATTACTAAAAATGCCAGAACAAATAATTTTATTAGATAACATTATCGAGCAACCAGTGCTCATTACATCCATTACATATCCTTGTTTTAATAACAAAGGAATAGATATAATGTTCCTAATAATCTTTGGCATATAGTAACAATTTTCTAACTCCAAGATCTTCCCTGAAGGCAACTTCAGAATATACGTTCCTACAGCTTCTGCTTGGATGATATCACCACCAGCACCGTAGAGATTGAAGTCACCTTCCTTCAATACTTTAAGCTTGTGGAGGTCCTGCAAAGATTTGCATATATGGTAACCACAAGCGGTATCCAATACCCAAGTATTTGATATAGATGAATTTAATGTCAATATAGTATGTATCTCATACATACCTTTTGGTGCGTCTGCCGTACCAGGCTTCACAGTTGCAAGGTAAGCCTTGCAATTCCTTTTCCAATGTCCCGCTTTGCCGCAAAAGAAACAGGTTGACTGTTTTGAGGCCTTCTTTCCTTTCTTGTTCTTATTGATGCCACCCTTAAGGTTTAGCCTCCTACTAAAATCCTTTTTGCCCGATTTCTTCTTATTGGTCTTATCAACAAGAAGAAGTGGAGCCTTCTCTTTCTTAACATGGCTCTCTGCTGTTTTTAATATATTTAACAGCTCAGGCAAGGAAGTGTTCAGTTTGTTCATGTGATAATTCAAGACAAACTGAGAAAATGACTCTGGGAGTGATTGCAGGATTAAATCCTGATTCAGCTCCCCATCCATAATAAACCCTAATTGACCCAATCTGGTGATTAAGTCAATTACCTTCAGGACATGATCCTGAACAGATGTACCCTCTGTCATCCTAGCACGAAATAACTGCTTAGATATTTCGTATCTAGCAGTTCTGCTTTGTTCTCCATAAAGCTCCTTTAAATTGAGCATTATGGATTGAGTATCCATGCTTTCATGCTGCCTCTGTAACTCATTGGTCATAGAGGCCAGTATGATACACTTGACAGTGAGGGAGTCATTCTGCCACATTTTGTATGTGGCCATATCTTCCTGTGTGGCATCATCCCCTAGTGGATTAAGACTAGGGGTATCAAGAATATAAGAAAGTTTTTCTGAACTCAGTACAATCTTTAAGTTTCTCAACCAATCCACATAGTTTGGACTAGTCAATTTGTTGGTATCTAAGATGCTTCTCAGTGATAATGAAGATGCCATTTATCTACATTTAATTAAGAACAATACATAAGCAAACAACCATGAAATGACTTACATAATTAAATTAGGTCTTCAATTTAATTATGTCTCCCACTATTTTATCAAAAATCATAGCCCTCACTATGATAATCGAGAAGAACCCTGATCGGTTTTCTTAGTGAGATCGAGATCCTTATAACTTATAAAAGATCTTGCAGATAACACAACAAATCTTTTATAAGTTCAAAGGTAGGAAACTCTTCCAATTATATCTCATATAATTCTCAAAAATAACTTGGCCTCTAGAACATTATAAGTCTTGCAGAAAACACAACAAACCATAATGTTCTAGTTAAGTCAAGACCCTTTCATTTCTATACAGTCAGTATTCAAATATAATGCCCTTGTAGATAACACAACATGGCATTATACTGAATATACTGTAAGCATATGTTTGCACTAGACCAATATTATGTCAATCACCCTATTAGGTCTTGCAGATAACACAACAAACCTAATGTGGTTCATAACACAGTAATGATCCAGCATGAAGGAAGGCCAACATATAGCATTTTTAACATTAAGCATATAAGTCAAGATTTAAATATAATCAAATCGGCCAGGCAAGTGGAAGAGATGTGGGAGTCCCCCCGTTGCTTTCCTAGACACCAATAAAAATTGGCCAGGTCAGTCAACGGAACCAATTAAAAACCACGATTCTCTTTACCTTCCCAGAACCACCTTTCTAGACACCGAATGATCAATTATTCATCATGACTAGTGATGCTTATTAGTTAAATATACTATGACTTAATATAATTATAAGAAGAGGGCTTTATAAAATTGCCAGCACATTCTTATAAAAACATATCATTATGATATCACTCTGATAAACATATATGTGCTAAGTGTGTCATCATACTAGGACAACCATTTACCACATAATGGATCCACCATTATGCCAGGGCAACCTTATTTCAGTATGATGACTTCAAAACTAATCAGATCTCTATAATAATTAGGGTTTGAGTGAAAAACCCTAACTAGTGGCATACATCAAAACATTAATTATCATATATGCATCCCTTAAATTATTCTAAGTGTATCAGCATTCAAGGTTTAAAACCCTAATTGTGATACTACAACAAAAATGCATATAAATAATTTTCATATGTTTTAACTGTAATAAGGATGGCTCTGATACCACTGTTGGGGTTTCCGGTGCATCGCAGCGGAAGTATAATTTCAAAAATGATGAAATTGGCACCAAAATCCCTTAGCCAAGATCTTCTTATTCAGAATTAAAACATACAAACTAACATTGTTAGAATTAGGGCACCAACCTTTTAACACTAAGTCCAATTTTGATGTAGAATCAGAACTTGGTGTTGAATGCTTCTTTTGATTTCACCAGGCGTCCAAATGTCCACCCTCCAATGGAGATCCACAAGATGATTGATCAAGATGCAAGCTTCTTCAAAATTCCTTCACTTGAATTCTTATCCTAGAACTCAAGAGGACTATGGCTCTAAAACTCCAGGGTAGGGGCTCCTTACTTCCTTTCTTCCTTCTTCCTCTCCCTTTCTTAAGACCTTGTCCTAAGAATAAAATTCTTGTCTTGAAGGAGGAGATGGATTTAAGACACTAATGTCTTAAAGTAGAGGAAATAGAAACAGAGTAGGAGTTCCTTTCTTTTACCGATCAAGAGATTCTTCCTATCTCTTGTTTTGGACTTGAGTTTCAATAGAGAAGAGAACTCTGTAAGAGGGAAACTCTCTTTGTCCTAAACAAGCTAAGGAGGAATCAGTTTCCTGGAAAGAAAAGACAATAAATAAACTCTGTCGTTCATTAGTTCAAACACCCGAGAACTCTGTTGTTTAAATAGATTACAGAGAGATGTCTTCTCAAAAGAACACAACTCTCCGTAAACCACATTCCACTTTGTCTCATGCCCCTTCCCTATTTCTCACGCCCAATCCTCCCATCTCACGGCCTTCCAGATTAAATCCCACGGCTTTTCTTAAAGGAAAAACCGCAGTGTTTTAAAAGGAAGGAAGTCGCGACTTTTCATCTCCGAAGAGATGTTATTTCGCGCGCCCGGGAGGAGTTAGCGCATTCCTTCTTTCTCAAAATCCCATCAGCCATTGGATTCTCATCCAAGGGGGAGAGATGGTGTGCTAATTGCTTAAGAAGGAGGCCGCCCCAAATAAAATCATCGGAGAAATATTTGGGGCGCGCCAAGAGTCCATGCGCCATGGACTCTTTCAAATGGCGCGCCAAGAGTCCATATGCGCATGGACTCTTGGCATTTGGCATGGAAAAATAAAGGGGGCGGGTGGGGAGGCTAGCCAAGCTACATGGCTAGCCAATAGGGTTAGCCATATTCCAGTTTTCTTAATTAGGGTCTAATTAGGTCCAATTAGAACCCAATTTGAACCAATCCGGAACCCTAATTTGAATCTGATCCGAATAGAAGCTAGGGTTTGCAACACCTGCTAGAGTGTTATCTTGCAAAGATGATTTAATTCCAAATTAAACTCTTGATCAATCCTCTCAAGTGTGTGACCCATTGGGTTCCACATCTAGCCAGCAGTGGGTTCGAATACAAGTTGACCTAATCGATTAGAACTCTTTCTAATCGATTTAGGTCAAACCGGGCTTACCCGATTCGATCAATTAGGATTCTTCCTAACATGTGATCTTTGAACTTGATCAACCCACAAGACAAGATTGACGTCTAGCAACGTGTCATGTCTACCCGGAAGATATGGAAATTCTGGTGAAATACCAAAATTACCCTTCAGTAGAGAGTTACCGTACAATTAAATCTTTCGATCAGCCTGCACCCAAAATATAACTATGGATATGGATATATGTCAAATCCAATATTATATTTATTTCTAGCTCAATCTTATAATGATGATTCGATTATCTTGATATTAGAAACCATCTCTAATATCTTCACTTCGATCAAAGATTCCCTGAATCATCATGCGATTGTTGACTAGCTAGATGCAATCTCCTCCTACTAAGAGTGATCGATTCCTTGTTGACCTACTCATTACCTTCACATCCAATTCACCATTCCCAGTATCAATCCTGTGCATGGCTCAGTGTCATGATTAGGATTGAACCAAAGAATGGGTTCATGTACATAAGGTACTTATGGCAGTCTCAGGTCAGAAGATTACTTGTACCACTCCCACTATGAGAACCTTCTATTGACATGTAGCTAAGACTCCATTAGATGTTCTCAAGTTGGATCATATCAGTGAACTCATTCTCCAATGAGCACCCACATCCCAGTATTAGTGTCATACACAAGTGACTGTGAGAGCAGTCATCCTTTCCAGTATACCCAGGATGTGCTAGTCTTATCGAAAAAACCCTGATCCCCTACTCAGGGTTCCTTTGACTAGGAATACTTTAGATTACGGTTTTAAGATTTTAGGTCTCACTGGTATGATCTCATCATAACCCAAAAAATCATAGCCCTAATCTATGGGGTTCATCATATAATATAAACACAGCGTATGATGAAAAATAATGCCTTTATTTAGAAAATTGTCAATTACAATGGTTTGGGAGATACAACATAGATTGGCTTGTAGGGCATATCCCTTTCACTAGACTCAAGCTGAATACTTCTACTATAAGAAGCAGGGATACTAAAAGAGGAATTATCCTCTTTACATTACCTCGCTAGACCTGAACAGGACAAGAAAAAAAAACTAACAAGACATTACTGAACAAGGTACTATATGATAATACCTTGAACTTTTATATTTGTGTTACTACTGCCCATACTAGATGATGGAGAGAGAGTTGCAGCATCAAGCCTGACTCTGCAGAGTAAAGTTTTTCCCATCCGAGGGGATTGATGAGGATATCAAAATCCATTAGGATTTTTTCTTTTTTCTCCTAGATTTGTTTTATTATTTTTTATTTTTTTTATCCTAGCTATTCCACCTATCCCTACTATTCCCATTTTATTCCATGTTTATCTTTGACTTATTTTTCTGTTATTCATGTCATCTTCTTCCTCTATCTATTGCCCAGATTAAATTTTTTTTCAACCATCCTGGCCGATCCATCATGACCAACTAAGGAAGGAATCATGGCCCTTCATCAAAGATCCTCCCCCCATCTCCATATTGGCGCCAACCATGGATAAGAGTCCATATTATTCATCCAACAGGAGTCCAGGCTATGTAAACATGAACTCTAGAGTTGTAATACAAAGGGGACAAAAGTCTTGTATTTGAGTCCCTTACTTCACTAGTTAGGGTTCTATAAATACCCCTACAACCCCCCTTCATAATTCATGAAATTATTTTGAAATACAAAGACATTCTATCGAAATCTTCCTTTGCTGTGTGCATCGCGAGGTGTGAGGCCCTTCTTTTATTCCTTTAGAGCATCGCGGGGTGTGAGGCCCTACTTATCCAGCCGAAGAAGAAAACCCAACCATCACTTCGAACCCTTTGTTTTCCTTCTTTCCTTTTCATTTTTGATTTCTAACTTGAATTCCTTTGCTGAGTGTTTTGTAGGTGACCAACAATTCATATTTGGGGTTCTTGCCTCGGAACCGGCATCGTGTGGAAAATTGGAGCCCGGAAGTAAGATCTTGAAGTCCCAACTCTACGATCTTGAGAGTCCTGCCGGATCTACATCAAGAGAGTGATCTACGTTGGTAACACTGAACCTTTCCCATCTCATAAATTCTGAATCATTGAATATATCCTAGTTTATGGTGGTTTCTCAACCACCAGGTCCTACTTTTTTTAATTACTTTATAGGTTTACTAGTGTGGGTAATAGACTTAATAGTTTCCTTTACTATTTCCTTTGAGCTCTCCTTCTAAAATCTGAAAATATAAAAAAAAATATTAATTGTTGTTTTTATTATTTAGTTTTCTATCCCACATCACTAGAAGCCCTATTAACATTTTCAATTCATTGCAGGAACTTCAGGTTAGTAGAAGATTCGAAGATGGTGAGAAATTTCTGAATATTGGAGATGGAAGATTTATTCTAGTTCTAGCTTTAGGAATAATTAAGCTTATTTTTGATACTAGTGTGATTATTTTAGGTAATTGTTATTATTGTCCTAGATTTTGATGAATGTGATCTCTGTAGGCTTTTTGACCAAAAATGGTTATTATTTTTAATAAAAATGTTGCCCAGCAAGAAACCCAAGAGGGGGGGTGAATTGGGTTTTAAAAACTTTTGCAAGTACGTGCCAATTCAAAACAATTAAGGTGCTAGTAAATTACAAGTGCTTGTATGTTATTCAAGAGTATGTAGCAAAAATAGATAAGCAAATGCAAAGTAAATAAGAGTAAATAAAGAGAGAGTAAGCAATCACAAATACAAGGATTATAGTGGTTCGGTGCACACCAAAGCACCTACATCCAGTCCCCAAGCTTCCCTTGAAAATTCACTATAATCACTCTTGATTATAGCCGATTAGTTTTCCGGGCTTACTAATCAAAATCCAACTTGTTTTCATCCGGAACACTGATGAGGGACAGGGATGCGCGGATGGATCGCTAGCGAGCTAAGAAGTCACCAAGGGATTAGGACTTGCTTGGAAGAAGAAAGAAGAGGGTGCAGGGATCACACAGAAACCCTGAGGGATCATATAGATACCCTTCACATAGAAAAATAGGGATCACACAAATACCTTAGGGATCACACAGATACCCTTCACATAGAAAAATAGGGATCACACAAATATCCTAGGGATCACACAGATCCCTTCACTCGGAACAATAAGGATCACACAAATACCCTGGGCACACAGCATGCACACAGTAAGGAAGAAAACTCAAATTATTTCATTAGTCCATGGCATTCAAAAAAAATACAAGAGGGGGTGGGGTATTTATACATTCACCCCAGGGTACATGACTTGAGGGCTAAGAAATCCTGACGTGTGGGCCAAGAAACCCTGGTGGACCTGGTCAACAGTGGGCCTTTGTCTTGGACTGGAGCTCTCTCTTGTGGGCTTGGCAGCATGAAAGGGCCCAGGTGCATAAAGGCCAGCTCTGGTTAGGGGGGCTTGGTGAATCTCCTGGCTGTGAACTCTCCTCTTGTACAAAATTGGACTAATTCAAACTTACAGGACTTAATTAGACTCATGAGGTTAAGACAGCTCAACTTATTATAGGACTCAAAACTTAAAACAAAAGACTCACAAGACTAAATGGACATTAATAGACTTTTGGGTCCCAATCAAATACAAGTTGAAACCCCTTTGGTTTTACGGGCTAACCAAAAATTGGTGCGGACACCAATAATAGTCTTCAATCAAATTTTTTATGGATTGAATCATAAGGAAATCAAAGGCACAAGAATTGGAGCCAGCTCAACCATAGCCTTGAGAGCCAACTCGAGCACTATAGCCGACTTGACCAGAGAACTTTGTTACCTTAATCTTCTACCACTTCAATCTTCTACCACTTCAACATTTGGAATAATTCAGCTACCAGGAATAATTCAGCACTTGAAATAATTCAGCTACTTGGAATAATTCAACCCTTGGAATAATTTAGCAACTCAACTACTTTGGAGTAACTTTCCAACCACCATGCCAAGCTGGATCGCCACATCACTAGGCATAGGTGGCAGCCACGCCAACATGGAAGATACGTCACACCCCTCCACTTAGGCGGCCAATTCCAAATTCAAGAGAAGAGTGGCCGACCACTTATTTCTCCATGAATCAAGCATGGTTGCAACTCCCCACTCTCTTCATGGTTACAACACCTCCATGTATCTTGCTTAACTTCCTTTATTTTCCTCCATGTAATTTGAAATTTCAAAAGCTTTTGGAGGTCTATAAATACCTCTCCAAACCCCTTGTAATGCATCTAATGAGTGAATGAAAATTTGAGTTCCTTCTTCTCCATTTGTGTGTTTGCAAATGACCTTCGTGAGGGAGTGAGTGTGAGGCTCAACCTATCCACCAAATAGCAATTAACCTACCAAAACAAGCCATCCCTTCTTTCAACCAAGAGGGCCACCCATCATCTTTCCAAGGTCGCCATCATCCTTCCAAGGATGCCTTCTCCAACATCTAAGGATGCCATCCTTCTTCATCCCAAGGAGTCATCCCTTCTTCATCCAAAGATGCCCCTTCTCCACCCTAAGGAGCCATCCCTTCATCATTCAAGGATGCTAACCCTTCCCCACTCAAGCCATCACCCATCCAGTCCAAAAGACACCAACAACTCTGCTCTCATTATTGACCTCTACTTTCCATTTTCTTCATCCATACCATGCCACTAATTTCTTTCAATGCAAGGTCCTCTATGATTTCGAGTTAAAGAGAAGGTTTACTTTGCTACAGAACCAACTACGAAGATAGTCTTCATCCAGAGAGTGATAGTCTCTAAGTTCATTCGCAGTTCCATGGAATGCTGAAATTAACCCACCACCAAAGGAGTGAGAGCTCATCATTGGTTATTGACCCTTCCTAGACTCTTAGGTCTGATCGTTTGAAGGTTTATGTCATAATCTGAATGGTTTCTCAACCATTAGGTCTTTTCTTTCTTTGATTAAATTGACACTACTATTGGGAATTGTGTCCCAAAGCCAATCACTTGGGTTGTAGGCGGTTG
This sequence comes from Areca catechu, assembly GCA_021397845.1. Lineage (NCBI taxonomy): Eukaryota > Viridiplantae > Streptophyta > Magnoliopsida > Arecales > Arecaceae > Areca > Areca catechu. Next base: position 78,129,608 of record CM038044.1, on the reverse strand, counting down.
TACTGAGAATTGTATTCATTTTGTGAATTAATAAAATATTATTTTTGGCAGCTCATCACATATTGTATTTCCCTGAAATGAACTCTTTCCATGTGATGAAGACCTTAGGACTACACTAATTTCGATACAGAGAGGATGTATCGACTAGTCCTTAAACCCTGTTCACAACCAAAGGATATATTGTACTGGACGGCAATATATCAAGTATAGGTTGTTACAGTTCACATCGTTTGGTTGTCCTCTTGACCAAATGAGTGTGGTGACACTGATGTGATCTGTAACTGGGATATGTGATATCTCATTGAACGTGACTCCGAGCAGCCCCTTTTTCTGCCAAAGGAAAACTCACGATTGGATATGGGTATATGTGTCCCTCTGACCTGAGGTCATCACGGTAGCTTGCAAGCAACTCCCTATACTTTGGTGCCGGACTACCCAGATTTTTAATCTGGTGATGGAAGGTTTCTGGGTACGGGCAAGTACTTGTGGAGCAGCGATGGACCAAGATGGAATTGACCTATCCAAACAATTTGGATTGAATGTCTCGCAGTGTCTCAATTTAGCAAATCCTCGGCCGGGTTAGTCCCAGTGAGGTGTCACTGGACTTACGAGGTTGAGACACGTAGTGCACTGACTTAGTCTGGGTTGGCAGTCTAACCTCAGTCATCTTGAGCATTGGAGGTCAAAGGGATGAATTATACGGTAACCATATGCCAGAGGTTCGATTGCTCTCGCATCTTCGACCTATCCGGACGTCGGGACCCATTGCTAGATGGTATCTCATGCTGGTAATGGAATTGTTCCAGTGGTACCGCCTAGGTTTGAACCTATGAGGTCACACGCCATAAAGGATAACTCCCTGATCCAGGTACCGGTATTTGATTAGGAATCATTTCGGTGATGGTTTGATTGAGCACATTGGGTTGACCTATGTTCGGGTCAATCAGTTTTTGTTCGGTTTATCAGGAATTTTTTTTTCTGGTTAACCAGGACTAAACCAAGCCTTCTGATAATTAGATTTTGATCTAATTATATGGATGAACACTTTTTGAACCATTGGATTTTTTTTTAAAACCTATTGGACCGATTTTTTTTTGACCCTTTGTATCGATCATCACGGTGTTAATTGCAATGGGCGAACAGGGCTTTTGGGCATCCCCTCCTCTCTCCCGTTTCACCACCATTTTGGCTGGATTTAAACTCGTTTAAAAGCCCTTCAATGCTTCGCTGCATTCATTCCATATTCCAGCTGCTATTGCCGTCCTTTTGGCTCCCATTCCATCGGTTGTAAGCCTTGCACGGTGTTATAAATCCTGCTGCTTTTCTCTTCTGCAATGCTGAAAAAGGTATAGAGAAACCATCTTGGGTTCTTATTCCTTTGAGTTTTAGTTTATCCTTTCACCACAGATCTTTGGGGTGGGTTTAGGCAATTGATTGGGAGAAAAACAATTCCATTTGTCCCTGTTTCTTATGCTCATTGGAAGAAGAAGTACTAGCTCTGTTTGGAGAAACATTGCAGCAAAACAACATCACTTCTTCCCACCGTTCGAAGGTGTTTTCCGGCGACTAGCATCGCCTGAGAACCGGTTCTGTGGAGCCCCGCGCGTGTTCCCCCTCTAGAGAGTGCTCATTTAAGCACTTAAGAGCCGGATCAACGCTCTAGTTGCTGTTTTGGTGTCCTGTTTTAGTTTTGCAGGTTTGCTGGAATTGCTGAACAAAAGAAGCTGTAAACCGTGGCATTTTTTACCCCTTTTGTTCTCTATTCAAGGAAGAAAACATTCCCTTGCTGTTGGTGAAAGAAAGGAGAGCAAGCACTGGTTGTTTGGGTTTGGCCATTGTTGCTGTTGAAGCAAAGGAAAAACAGAGCAAATCAAGCACCGGAAGTAGACGACAAGGGGAATAAGTTTATTCCTGCAATTCCAGCACTATTCCAGACTTATTCCAGGCAGGAATAAGGTATTGTTTTTGATTTTTTTTATTCATGCATGCGTAGATCTGAGTATTTAAAATATTTTATAAACATTACATGCCCATATTATAACATGTTTTAGTCTGTACATGCTTCCAGATCGTGTTAGATCCTGTGCGGAGCAGGTTTTTCCGCTGTGCATTTTAAAATTGTTTTAAAATACTTACCTGCTCCCTGCTCTTGCATGCTTAGAGTAGGCACATGCAAAAGCCCTATTTCACTTTCAACTACATGCGGGTAACTTTAATTTTCATTAAGTAGTCTTATCATTTGGTTTACTTTGGCCCATTTTTATGCACAAATCTTGCTAATGTAAGTAGGTGTCATTGCTCAATCTAAATTGCTAAGTAGTTAAGTTAGAAACTAGGCATCCTGCATCAATTTTGGTGTGGACACCAGGATTAGAAAGAGACTTCAATCAAACCAGGTCAACATCAGCTCCTTATGGATTGTAGATTGAACGTCAACCTTGTTAATTTTAGCTCCAAGTTATGAGTCCTGTAAAAAGAATCAAGTCATGAGTCTTGTTAATTTTAGCTCCTAGTCATGAATCCTGAGTCTTGTTGAGTCATGAGTCTTGAGTCAATTTTAATTAAAATCAAGTCCAAGTTGAGTTGTAAATAGAATCAAGTCAAAGTCAAGTTCAAGTTGAATTGTAATTTCCTTCCTAAGTGCATGAGTCTTCCAAGTCAAGTCCATTCTTCATTTAGTCAAGGGAGCATTACATATGGACAATTGGATGGAGCGAACTCATGATCAAAGCCACATCACCAAGGTGCCTTATCCAAGAAAAATGGGCCCCACTACCACCTCATCTTCACTCCAACCATGCTTGCCACATCATTGCCATGTCATCTTCTACGCCACCTAGATCGGCAGGGAAGAAGAGTTCAAATTCAAATGGGATGCCCACCATTCTCTGCATCAATCAAGCAACTCCCCACTCTCTTCATGGTTACAACCCCTCCATGTATCTTGCTTAGGTTACAACTCCCCATATTTTCCTCCATGTAATTCGAAAATTCAAAATGCTTGGGAGGTTTATAAATACCTCTCCCCCTTGTAATGGTTCTCATGTTTGATTGAATGAAAAATTTGAAGTTTCTTTCCATCTCCATTTGTGTTTGCAAATGACCTCTGAGAGGGAGTGAGTGTGGGGCTCAACCTATTTCCAAGTAGCTTTATTTCGACCAAGGCTCTTCATCCAAGGATGCCAACTCCATCAATCCAAGGGAGCTGACCCCCTCCATCCTAGAATCTCCAACAAGCCTTCCTTTCCCTTCTTCCACTACATTTTTATTTCCTTATGCTTGTTTTCATTTTTCCCACGCCACTAATGGTTCCACTTGCAAGATCCCATGGAGTATCCAGTCTAGGATGAAGTCTTCTTTGCCTTCATATCAATGGTGGGAAGCCTCTACTTCCAAGGGTGGTATAGCTAGCTCAACCAGTCACCAATCTTGAGGGTCAAAGAAGTGATCCTATTGCAAGGTTATTGGAAGCTCATTATTGGTACACAAACCCAATCCTTCTCTTTTATGGTCTGAATTATGAATAGAGTAATGTCCTAGTCAGGTGGTCTTTTTAGCCACAAAGGTCCTTTCTTTCTTTTTTAAATCAGAGTTGCATTAAGAAATACCAAAGCCTTCTAATTTAGTTTTCTCTAGTGCATTTCAATGACTCCATTATGGCTGAGATCTGATCATATGCTTAGAAGTTTTGATTAGCTCAATTACTTCATTTCTTTATGTTATATTTCTCATGATTATCTCCTATATCATTCTTGGTATCAGAGCATGGTAGATTAGGAAATGTTAGGGCTTAGTGCTAAAATTTTTGCATATGTTGAAATTTCAGCGCGTAGGATTGAAATCATTGCATTTAGGTTCGATCTGAAAGCTCTTCCATAGCTTCCTAGATCTTAGTCTAATTTTGCATTCAATAAGCAATAATTGCCAGATTAACCCAGGTCTGAATTCTTTTCATAGAATTTCAGGTCTGAATTTTAAATTTAGTTTTCATTTAATTCCTCGAAGTCTAAGGATTCATGTCTCTTGAGCGGGTATACGAAAGTATACTGTCATGACCCATGAAAGTAATGAGCTATAGCCAGACATGAAATTCCTATGATGAAAGGGTAGTTGTACTAATTGCATGCTCGCAAGTATGAATTTGATTTTGTGAATGCTTCATTGTGTGAATCTTTCATTAGTACAACATAGTTTTCTTTTCCCTTTCCTGGCACATTTTCAAATTTGGATTCTCCCACCAAGAATTTTGAATTTGAAATTCAAAATTTCAAATTTTGGATTTTAAAGTTGAAATTTGAAATTGGAAATTCAAATTTAAAATTTGAATTTAAAATTTCAAAGTAGAAATTTAAATTTTGAATTTCATGATTACCTTGGCTAGTTAGAAATAAACTCTTTGACTGTTGATTAGTTAAGAATATTGTTTGTGCATTCATATTAAAGCTACTTAAAGGCAATGCTATCATAAGATAAGGGAAGGATTTCATCACCTTTTCTTGGTCCAAAAACAACCCACCTCATTTTGCATCGAACCCAAATTTTAAAATAAAATTGAGTAGAAACTTAATTAGAACTAGGGACACCAACAAGTCAAGCTCAAATAGTGTGTTGAGGCTAGTGTGAATCAGTTATTCATTTACTTCTAGATATTGGTGTCTAAGGCTATAGGTCAAATGGCAAATGTCTTAAGCGGGCTTGTGGTTTTTAATTAGGACCCTGCAAGAGCAGGGGGAGCCTCCCACAACCCCACCTCTTACATGGCCAGTTGAAAGAGTAATTGCAGTCTTGATCCATACTTAGTTGATTCATACTATATTGAACTTCTAGGTCTAGCAAACCCTATAACAAGTATATTATTTACATGTCTACTAGATCAGGGACCCCATATCAACAACTCCAAACCCAACCCAGTGTCACCATGGACACAAATATGGAAACTTAACTTAGGACTTTGACTGAGTAGTTCAAGCAATTAAATATTAAGTTTGATCAAATGGAGGAAAGGATAGGGACCCTCAAGGAAACTCGTATGATATCTACTGAACCACCATCACCTAGACCAACACCCATTGGTCCTAGAACCCATCACAATGAGCCCACTCCAGAACCTAATCATAGATGACCACACCATGACTTTGCTGAATCAGAAGAAAGAGCCCTTAGGAACATTCAACTCGATGCACCCACCTTTGATGGAAACCTAGATCCTAAGGTGTACATAGACTGGGAGAGTGACATGGATCAGTATTTTGAGTGGTATGAGATGTTGGAAGAGAGAAAATTCAAGTTTGCAAAATTGAAGTTAGTCCGGCATGCTAGGTTGTATTGGAGCAATGTTGAATGATTGTATCGACAAAGAGGAGATATGCCCATAGTCACATGGAGAGTCATGAAGATTAAGCTTAAAGAAAAATACCTACCCGTGTCCTATGAGCAAAGACTGTTGGACCAATGCCAAATGTTGAACCAATGGAATAGAACTATGTTTGAGTACATCGCTAAGTTTGATGAATTTGTCATGCGATGTAATATAGTGGAATCTGAGACCGTGACCCTGTCTAGATTTTGAGTTGGCCTGCGAGAGGAGATTCAAACGGAATAATTTCTGAAAGAAGTCCATGATCTAGAATAGGCCTATAATTTGCTAGGGATTTTGAGAGATTTTAGAGGGGACCAATAATTCGATGACCTGAACCTAATAGAATTGGAACCCCTGGGCCAACGCCAAGTTCAAGTCAACCCACTTCAAACCGATACACCCCTTCTAACCCATTAGCTCGTAAGGATGATAAAGGGAAGGACCGTGAAATTCAAAGAAATTGTAACAATTGAAAGGAAAGTGCCCTAAAAGCCAATTTTATGTAAGGGCATTTTTGTAATCTTTCAAATCCTATATGATATTTTATAAATTAATAAAGGCATATTGTTTCATCATATTGCGGTGTCTTATTTAAAGATTATGATGAACCCCATAGGTTATGGCAAATGAAATTAGGGTTATGATGGATATCATGATAGTGAGACCTAAGTTCTTTTAAACCCTAACCTAAAATGTTTACAGTCGATGGACCATCGGTTCTGGGTTCGATAAGTCTGGAAAGACTAGCTTATCCTATTTATGCTCTGATAAGAGGGTGGTTGGTCTCACAGCCACTTGTGTAGAGACACTAATACAAGGATAAGGTGCTCATTAGAGTATGAGTTCACTGAACTGATCTGCACCGAGACTATCTTATAGAAGTCTTACTACTTATCAAAAGATAGATCTCAAAGTAGGAGTTGTGCATGTGATCTTTAGAACTGAGGTCACCATGGTTCCTTGTGCACACTAAGCCATGTTTTGGTTCATATTCATTCATGACATTAAGTCATGTACGGGGTATTCTCGGATATGGTAGAAGGTGTACGAAGGATATGAGTGGACCAACAAGGAATCGATCATTCCTGGTAAGAGAAGTTGTTATCCCAAGTGATCTCTTTGATTGATGACTCAAGGAGTTTCTGATCAAAGCAGGATGAGATTAGAAGTGATTTCTAATCAGTCATCAGCTGAGTCTTTATTATCAAATAGAGATTCAAAATGACTAAGTGCTAGGGTTTGACATTTATCCATACCCATCACTTAATTGGGATAATGGGAGATCGAAAGATTGAATTGCACAGTAACTTTCTACTGAAGGGTATTTTCATACTTTTCATCAAATTTCTCATCTTCTGGATAGGCATGATACATTGCTAGATATCAATCATGTCTTGTAGGTATTCATGAACCAATTAGATTTGTTTCATGAGTCAATTTGATGGACAGATCGAATTGGCAATTTAGGTCAGCTCAATTTGACCTAATTAGGTCAATCGGGTTCGATTGGTTCGAATCGGCTAAACCTAAACCTACTGCTGGCTAGATGTAGAACCCAAAGGGTCACACACATTAGGGAGTTGACCAAGGAAGTCATTCATAATTTAATTAGGGTCATGGAATCCTAATTGGTTAGCTAGATTGCACACTAGCATATATAGGCTAACCTAATTCCTAACCCAAGTCGATTTGGGTCCAGTTGCTTGCTATTTTGATCAACCAATTTAAGAGAGACTTAATTGGGTTATGTCTAGATTAAGACAACCTTTATTTAATTTTATCCTGATTTAATTGGACATGGAATGCCACTTAGACTAGAGTCCAAGTCGGCATGGACTCCTTGAGTGCATATGTGCGCGCACCAAGGAATGGATCGTAGAAAGGACCAAGAGTCCGTCTGTAGATGAATCACTTTGACTGATTCATCTAAGAATCTCTTGGAACATATCCACATGCCTCTTAGGATTATTTTTGACCAGTCAACACCTTTTAAATTGGCATGAAAAAAAGGTTTGAAAGAGAATGCGCGCATGAAGAGACACGTCTCTTCATTTGGCATGCGGTCTGAAGCAGTATCCTTATGCTATCAGGACTTTTCAAATTCTCCAATGCTTGGAGATTGAATAGGCACCTCTTGGCTTCTGAGCGACCAGTACTTGCCCTGTGGCAAGTCAGAAATCATCCTGGAATAAGAAGGGATGTGAATATGTGACTTGGTGCATGAATCAACTTATTGGATATGACTTTTCAAGCCAGATAACTTCTCTTGGGTCTTGGAAAATCATATCTGATAAGTTGATGGCTGGACATATCACACGCCCCTCCTAACATATTAAATAGGGTTGGTGTTATAGGTTTCAGAAGAGTTCCATCGTAGTTTTTATTTTGAGTGTTTTACCTTCCTCCCTCCTCCTTAAAACAAACCTTGTCTCTTTAAGACAAGGTTGTTCTTACTAGGACAAGTCTTAGGATTTAAGACATAAGCCTAGAGTGTCCTATAGGTACGAAATCCCAAATCCAAGAGTGGTTTTGGAAAGCATTCAGAGTACCCTACAAGAGGGTAGGGTGTCCTACAAAGGTCAAAGTCTAGAAGGTTGTCAAGAGGAGTCCTAGTCAAGCAAGCAACTGAAGTATGAGTCCTTCCTTGAGTCAATTCCTGTGTGGATCACCGTTGGAGGGCTTGCACTTGTGAGCCTTGTGGAAAGAAGTAGAAAACAGCATTTCATTTATTTATCATGGACCATATTAATGTTATATTTGTTGTATATGAATGAGGGGATCTTAGGATTAGGGTTTCTAGCTAATAAGGATTTTTCTTTGTGCAAATTTTGAAACTCAATGCATCATACATGCTTGATGACCCTTAAGAAACCTATCAATAATGACATTTATTGTTTTAAGTGTCATAAGGCTAGCCACTATGCTAGCCAATGCCCTTCAAGAGCCCTATACATAGGAGAAGTTGAGGAAGAAGACCTTGAGCCTATAGAAGTTTGTGAGGAAGAAGTATATGAAGCTGGGATAAGCTTGTTGATGAGTATGTGGGAGATGAAGAAATCATTGATTCATCAAAATTTCTGGAAGTTGTTAGATGCATCTTGACCTAGACCAAGGAGAAAGAGGATTGGCGTAGGACCAACATCCTACAAACTTTTGTTAAGATAGGGGAAAAAGTCTGCAAGATCATCATAGATAGTGGTAGCTGTGTCAATGCCATTTCAACCAGTGCTACCAAGAACTTAGGTCTACCCACTATTCCCCATCCCAATCCATATAAGGTGTCTTAGATAGATTCGATCTCCATTCCCATCAAGTTTAGGTGCCAAGTGACCATCCAGCTTTAGTCTTACCAAGAGAAGGTTTGGTGTGACGTTTTTCCGATGGGGGTTAGTAGTATCATCTTAAGCTGACCATGGTTGTATGATCACGATGCTATATTATATGGTCGTTCTAATTCTTGTTCCTTCACCCATAATGGAAAGAAAATTATGATCAACCATTCACCACCTAAGGACAATATTAAGAGAGGGTCTTGTAACCTGAAGGACAAGAAGCAAGGGATGAACTTGATCAGTGCTAAGGAATTAGAACATGAATTCAACGAAGGTTCACCCATGTGGATTTTGACTACTAAGGAAACCCAAGACCCACCCCAGAAAGAACACCCTTGAGAAGTAGTAAAATATTTTAGGGAATTTCGAGATATGTTTCTTAAGGACCTTCCTGATCACCTTTCACCATTAAGAAACTTTTAACATGCCATAGACTTAGTCCCAGGAGCCACCTTACCCAACCTCCCACACTATCGATTGAATCCCACTGAGCATGTTGAGTTGCAAAGACAAGTTGAAGAACTCCTTAAAAATGAATTCATTAAGGAAAGTTTGAGTCCATGTGCAGTACCTGCCCTTTTAACCCCCAAGAAAGATGGCACATGGAGAGTGTGTGTAGACAGTCGAGCCATTAATAAGATAACGGTCAAGTATTATTTTCCAATCCCCCGTTTGGATGACATGTTTATATGATGGCTGGAGCCACTATTTTCTCAAAGATTGACCTTAAGAGAAGCTATCACCAAGTTAGGATTAGACCTGGGGATGAATGAAAAATGACTTTCAAAACTAAGGATGGCTTGTATGAACGGTTAGTGATGCCTTTTGGTCTTTCCAATGCCCCTAGCACCTCATGAGAATCATGACCCAAGTCCTATGATCATTCATGGAAAAGTTTGTTGTAGTGTACTTTGATGATATCTTGATATATAGTAGGACTAAGGAAGACCATCTAAACCATCTCTGCCAAGTAGGCCAAGTACTTAGGAAAGAAAGCCTTTTTACCAACATGAAAAAAAGTAGCTTCTTGACCAATCGAGTCATTTACCTAGGTTTTGTTGTTACCCCAGAAGGAGTGTCTGCTGACCCAGAGAAGGTTAAATCCATAATTGAGTGGCCCATTCCTAAAAACATATACGATGTCTGTAGTTTCCATGGCCTTGCCACCTTTTATGGGAGATTCATTCGAGGATTTAGCACGATCGTTGTGCCCTTTACCGATTGCATTAGGAAGGAAACTTTTGAATGGACTAAAGCCACCAATAGAGCCTTCCTATAAATCAAAGAGAAAATGACCCAAGCACCCATTTTGAGATTACCAGACTTTTCAAGATATTTGAGGTTGCTTGTGATGCCTCTAGAGTAGGAATTAGAGGAGTCTTGAGTCAAGAAAATCACCCAGTGGCATTTTTTAGTGAAAAGTTGAATGAGGCCAAGCTTAGGTATTCAACCTATGATAAGGAATTATACGTGGTAATTCAGGCCTTGAGGTATTGGAGACATTATCTTTTACCGCAGGAGTTCGTACTCTATTCTGATCATGAAGCTCTCCGATTCCTTAATTCTCAAAAGAAGTTGAACCTTAGACACGAGAAATGGGTAGAGTATCTTCAGGCATACACCTTTGTGTTGAAATACTATGCTGGCATAGAAAATCGAGTTGCTGATGCTTTTAGCCATCGGTCCATGCTTTTGACCGCACTGAAGTCATAGGATTTGAGAGACTGAAAGAAGAATATAAGAATTGTCTTAACTTTAGTGAAATTTTCCAATCTGTATATCAAGGATCATCTAGCTTGTACAAAGATTACACCCTTCACGATGGATTCCTTTTCATAGGAGATAGATTGTGCATCCCTTGAACCTCCCTTAGAAAATTCTTGATTTGGGAGAACCATGCTAGAGGCTTAGCTAGCCATTTTGGTAGGAATAAAACCATTCTAGCCATCGAAGACCAATTCTTCTGGCCAAGCCTCAAGAGAAACGTTGCCCGAGTTGTAGCCCAATGTCGAACTTGTGCTATTGCCAAATAGCAAAGACAAAATACTGGTCTGTACACACCTTTACCAGTATTGGACTGTCCATGGCAAAATCTTAGTGTGGACTTTGTATTTGGATTGCCAAAGATCATGAGGAAACATGACTCCATCTATGTTGTGGTTGATCGATTTTCTAAGATGGCACATTTCATTCCTTGTTCCCAGACTTATGATGCTTTGAGAGTAGCTAAACTTTTTTTAAATGAAGTGGTTAGGTTGCATAGTTTACCTAAAACCATTATGTTAGATAGAGATGTTAGGTTCACTAGCTATTTTTGGAAGACCCTTTGGTATCTGCTAGTGGTGGGGACACCAGAGGCACCAGAATAAGACAGAGGCTTTTCAACCCTCTGTGGCTTGATCAATAATTTATGAGTCCATCTGTAATAAGGGATTAGCCCATCTGAATCCATTTTAATTATTATTTGAGTCTTTTGAGTTGTTATTTCAGTTCTGTACTAGTCAGCTCATGTTGAGCTAGTTCAGTCCAATGTTAGTCAGCACATGTCGAGCTAATTTTATTTTTTTTGAGTCCTGTCCAAGTATACTGAAGACTCAAGACCACATCATACAAGTGAAGACCATGTCCAACCATATTGAAGACATGGAAGTTTAGCCCAAGTCTAACACAGCTTGAAGATTTGAAGACTCCAGGAGGAAAATCAGTAACCCTAATTCCTTGCAGATGCCCTCTAGATGCCCAGATTTCCTTCCAGATGCCAAAGTATATTCATAGACCAAGGCATCCATGATTTTAGAGGTCCATCTGCATCCTAGCCCAAAGAAATCAAGCCCAGGAGCCAAGCCCAAGCCCCTAAGAAGCAAGATACCAGGGAATATTCCTGCACATGGCTACAAGGCCACCCCAGCTTCCAGAGGCCCAAATCCATACGCTCGAGCCCCTTTGAGCTGGCTTCTTGCTACTCTTAGAAGCCCAACATGCCCCCCTAGGCATCCTTAGAGTGTTGGCCAAGTCAAGATATTTTTTGGGATTTTTCTACCTAATGTTTCCTTATTTTCTAGCTAGGGTTTGAGAGGGAAAAGGATTCTTATGTAAAGACTAATGTGCCCTTACTTGGAGCCCAAGGTTAAGGGTCTATTTAAGGGACCCTAGCCTCTTATATGAAACTTAATTTTGATATGAAATAAACCTTGAGTTCTTATATTGTTTTGTGTGATTACCCTGCTGTGTGCATAAAGGGGTTTGAGAGTTCTTCTTCCTGGTGTTTGCAACCATCTTCCTGCCGCCAACCATCCTTCCAACCCCCTCCAAAAATTTCATCCCTTTGCTGTTTTCCTTTGTTTTCTTGATTTCCTTCGAGTTTTCTAACCCCTGACAGGTCATTTGCAGGTCCCCGAGTTCCTATGAATCCAACGACTCCAGCCAAGCCTCAATCGGACCACCGAGCAGAAAGCCGGGTATCCGCGGGTCTTTGGCTCGATTTTCCAGGCCGCATCTGTCGAGGAACGAGAGATCCCTTTGCTACGATCTTCACCGGGCACTTCAGATGTTGTCAAGTACATCCCCTCTACCTCCAGTTTTTATATTGTAGGAGAACCTGCCCTAACCGAGGCTTCTCAGCCCCGTCGATCCTTCTTTAGTACTTTTCTAGGTTCTAATCTGCATGCTTGGCTTCAAAAATTCATACATAATTCCCTACAACTAATTTTGATATCAAATTTGGGAATTAATCACCTAATCCCACATATAAATTATACAAAAGGAATTGCATGCATGTTAGTCCCGCATCATTTGGTATCAGAGCTTAGATTAGGGCTTGTTTTCTACAAATTTTTAGTCCATATATGCTCTGTTCTTTAAACTATTTCTCTTTCATCAAAACTCCAAAAATTATGAAATTTATTTTGATAGATTCATAATAATTCACAGTAATCTTCAGAATTTTTGCAGATTTTATTTCGGCTTGTGAATTTTCTGTAAGCCAAAATACAGCCTATAAATCTTTGGCTCTATTTTTTCAGCAAGACAAGTTTGGAAGTTTTAGGGTTTTGTTTAGCATCTTTGCATATCTTTTAATTTTAGTATATTTCCTGCATATTAGGCCATAATTTACAAGTTTTTTTCTATTTAAGAAAATACCAAAAAAAAATTACATATTCTCCAAAAATACCAAAAATATCTAAACCCTAATTTGCATCCTCATCTGCTTGCCATCATTGCATAATTTACTTTTAATGGCACTCTTGCTATATCAGATGGGGGGAGGATTTGATCACCTCTCCTTAGTCCAAAACCACATCCCTTGCATTCGGTCCCAAGCCTTAACCTAAAATTAACTAGACTTAATTTGCCCTAGTGGGCTAGGGACACCAACTGGTCATGTCCGGGCTAAGTGTCAGATCATTGTGTCAAGCTAACCTATGTGTGCCTTGTGCTCAGTGTCTAGAATGATGGTTTAGGGATTCAATCCCGAAGGGCTTGTGTGCTGGTCTGCTTACTAGGCCAATCTCTGATTGGTGTCTAGGATTGGCAATCAGGGACCTAACACTCCCCTTACACCTGTCTGGCTGAGTACAGGGTTACTATAGGCTAGTTTGCCACCCTGATTGAGCATCTAGTTTGGACTCTAGGTCTAGTCAGCTGTAGTCGGTCTGATCGAGTCTTGCATGAGCACTAGATCAGGGGTTTCATATCACCCACCTCCCTCACAAATGTCTGAACCCATGGAAGATTTGCAAGCCCAAATAAAAGCACTCACTGAGCATCTAACCCAATCCATGGCCCAGTTGACTACCCAGTTAACTCAGTCTAGTACCCAAAACAACAATAGAATTGACCATCTTGCCAATAGGTTTGGCCAGTTAGAAGGCCATGTAGGGAGCATAGAAAGAACCCATGGGTCACAGTTTGAGCCAGATCCTGAGTCCCCTCAACCTAGGAGGACCCCAAATCCTGATCTATACCATGAGGTCGAACCTAGGAGAGCCCCACATCCTGACCCGTACTACAATCCTCAACCTATGAGGACCCCAAACCCTGATCCATACCGAGAGGTTGAACCTAGGAGAGCCCCTCAGCCAGACCCATACTATAATCCTGAGCCTAGGAGGAACCCAAACCCTGATCCATACCTTGAGGCTGAACCTAGGAGAGTCCATCGTCATGACCCAATCCCTAAGGTTAGTCCTAGAAGATCCAATCAGGATTTTGTAGACCAGGAAGATAGATCCTATTTACCCTCTCCCTATAAGCCTAGTATACCCACAACCTATAGATCTTATGACTCCAAATCCTTTGACTCTAGAATCTACAAACCCATATCCCATGAGTCCAATAGACCCAAGACCCATAGAGCTGAACCCAAATCCTATGACCTCAGATCTTATAATCCCGTGACCCATAGATCTGCACCCTTGTCCTATGAGCCTAGGGAGCCCATAACCCCTAGGTATCAATCTAGTACTAGTCAAGTTTCCCTTAGTCAACTTGAACCCCATAGGATTAGTACCCCTAAATATGAGCCCAGTAGTGAGCCACTACCCCTTAGGCAACCTGAACCTACTAGGATTAGTGTCCATAATCAGAAACCAGGACCTAGCCAATTTTCTCCTAGCCAACCTTCTCCAACCATTCCTGAGATTGACGAGGCTTACATTAACGTGGAAGTGTATGAAGCTGATGCGAGCCTAGTGGATGAGTATGAAGGAGAAGAGGAGACACCTTTAGTAGACCTAGAATTAGCTGACCCAGTAGATACCCAGGTAGAAACCAACCCAGAGCTAGTTGACCTTGACCACATCCAACCTAAAGCTAGAGTGGAAGAACAATTAGAGGAAGAGAACTCTGATACTAGGATTTTACCTGAGGAAACACTAGAAAAGGATCTAATTGTAGAGCCTATTCCTAAATTCCATGAACAAGAAGACTTTATTCAGGATTTGGCTTACTTAACCCATTGCCCTCAGGATGAATCCCTTCTTGCCATTCCTATTGAAGATCTCTTCCCAGAAATTGTTGACCCATCCTTTCATAGCATGGACCTTTTCTTGCCCATAGATATACTGCAACCCCGTAAGGTTAGCCTCATTGGTCTAGGATTAGTCCATGACATGCCTTTTTTTATTCTACTTTATCCAGCTAACCCGGAACCTTTTTCTCTACCATACCAGACTAATTCTGAACCCACTTCCTATTTCCTACCCTTTCCTGAGTTTTCTCATGTATCTAGAACTATTAGGTTACATTTTGTTGAGGTTACTAGGTTGCAAGGATCCATAGAGCCCATCCCATTTGCTACCTACTTTTGGCAAACCCTCTGGCACCTATTAAGAGTTACTAGCAAATTTTCTTCTGCATGTCATCCATCAACCATGACTCATGCCCCCATGCCCAAGTGGTAGTTAAGACCTAATAAACCTCTTTAGTCAAGTATGTTAGGTATAGGTTTGAGTCCTTTGCATCATCTTGTTAGGAGACTGCATGTGCCTAGCATGTTCACCACCCGCACTAATCTTAAAACAACTGGCTAATTCCCGAAGAAGGGTCAAAGAATTTGATGTAGTGGATTCTATCTTGGTTAGGCTTAGGCCTAAAATAAGCTTCATGCTCATAGAGCCGGACCTTTTAAAGTGATAGAGAAGGATTGGATCAAATGCCTATGTGTTAGACTTGCTTTTGGATATGGGCATTAGTTCTACCTTCAATATTACAGACCTGGTTGAGTATAGGGAAGCGGTAGCGATACCTAGTGAGGCCTTTGGATCTATTCCTTTTCATTATGAGTGACCCTAACCCAGAGTGTCCACTAACAAATTGGCCTGAGAGAGGAGAACGGATCGAGCGTATCCTAGACGATCAAGCCATCACGACCCGTGACTATGACTATCAATGCTTCCTGGTCCGATGGCAAGGCTAGCCAGAGTCAGATGATTCATAGATTTCTCGAGAGAACTTGCAACACCTCAACCCAGACCTTCTCGAGAGATATGTGAGCCAGTCTAATCTTCACTCGACAGGGTCGAGTTCCTCCCACCCCGGGAGTATTGGTGGGGACACTAGAGGCACAAGAATAAGACAGAGGCTTTTCAACCCTCTATGGATTGATCAATAATTTATGAGTCCATCTGTAATAAGGGCTTAGCCCATCTGAGTCCATTTTAATTGTAATTTGAGTCTTTTGAGTTGTTATTTCAGTTCTGTACTAGTCAGCTCATGTTGAGCTAGTTCAGTCCAATATTAGTCAGCTCATGTCGAGCTAATTTTATTTTTTTTGAGTCATGTCCAACCATACTGAAGACTCAAGACCACATCATACAAGTGAATACCAAGTCCAACTAGATTGAAGACATGGAAGTTTATCCCAAGTCCAACCCAGCTTGAAGATTTGAAGACTCTAGGAGGAAAATAAAAAACCCTGATTCCTTGCAGATGCCCTCCAGATGCCCAGATTGCCTTCTAGATGCCAAAGTATATTCATAGACCAAGGCATCCATGATTTTAGAGGTCCATCTACATCCTAGCCCAAAGAAACCAAGCCCAGGCACCAAGCCCAAGCCCCTAAGAAGCAAGATACCAGGGAATATTCCTGTTACATGGCTACCAGGCCACCCCAGCTTTCAGAGGCCCAAACCCATACGCTCGAGCCCCTTTGGGCCAGCCTCTTGCTGCTCTTAGAAGCCCAACACAACCCCCTAGGCATCCTTGGAGTGTTGGCCAAGTCAAGAGAATTTTTAGGGATTTTTCTACCTAATGTTTCCTTATTTGGGTTTGAGAGGGAAAAGGATTCTTATGTAAAGACTAATGTGCCCTTACTTGGAGCCCAAGGTTAAAGGTCTATTTAAGGGACCCTAGCCTCTTATATGAAACTTAATTTTGATATGAAATAAACCTTGAGTACTTATATTATTTTGTGTGATTACCCTGCTGTGTGCATAAAGGGGTTTGAGAGTTCTTCTTCCCGGTGTTTGCAACCATCTTCCTGCCGCCAACCATCCTTCCATCCCCCTCCAAAACTTTCTTTCCTTTGCTGTTTTCCTTTGTTTTCTTGATTTCCTCTGAGTTTTTTAACCCCTGATAGGTCGTTTGCAGGTTCACGAGTTCCTACGAATTCAACGACTCCAGCCATGCCTCAATCGGACCACCGAGCAGAAAGCTGGGTATCCGCGGGTCTTTGGCTTGATTTTCCAGGCCGCATCCATCGAAAAATGAGAGATCCCTTCACTGCGATCTTCACCGGGTGCTTCAGACATTGTCAGGTACACCCCCTCTACCTCCAGTCTTTATATTATTGGAGAACTTGCCCTAATTGAGGCTTCTCAGCCCTGGCGATCCTTCTTTAGTACTTTTCTAGGTTCTAATCTACATGCTTGGCTTCAACAATTCATATATAATTTCCTACAACTAATTTTTATCTGAAATTTGGGAATTAATCACCTAACTCCACATATAAAACATACAAAAAGAATTGCATGCATATTAGTCCCGCATCAGCTAGGAACCAAACTTAAATTCTCTACTGCCTACCATCCTCAAACTGATGGCTAAACTAAAGTCATCAATTGAAATCTGGGAAACCTGTTGAGATGCCTAGTCGGTGATAGTTTGGGATATTCGAATATCTAATTATCTCGTGTAGATTTTGCTTATAATAGCTCAGTCAATAGGTCTATTAGGAAGAGTCCATTTGAAGTGGTCATGGTTAGAAATCTAGAAAGCCCATCGACCTTATCCCTTTACCCACACATGCACGAGTTCCTGAATCTGTTGAGTCATATGCATAGCATATTAGGGATATACATAAAGAAATCAGTAAGAAAATCTAATTGAGCAATGAAACTTATAGGCATATGATAAATTTACATAAGAGGGTCAAAGAGTTCATCAAAGGAGACTATGTTTGATAAGGCTTAGACCTGAATGGTTCCCACCAGGAACCATGAAAAAGTTGCAAGTCTGCAGTGTCGGTCTGTTTAAAATTATAAAGAGAATAGGACCTAATGCATTTGTGCTAGAATTACCATCTGAGGTATCAACTCGACTTTCAATGTTTCAGACATAGTAGAGTATAAGGAGCCAATAATGATACCTAGTGAGCCTTTTGGACCTGAGCCTATTATTGAGAGTGAGGCTATCCTTGAGTGTCCACCAGCAGTCTTACCGGAACAGGGAGATAAGATTGAGCGTATTATGGATGACCAAGCTATCACCACCCAAAATAAAGGTTATCAATGCTATTTGCTTCATTGGCAAGGTCGACCGGAATTCGAAGACTCATGGACACTCGAGAGGATCTGCAAAGAATTAACCTAGACCTACTAGAATATTTGCATAGTAAAGCAGACCCATACTCGACATGGTCGAGTTCTTCCCACCCTAGAAGAGTTGGTGTGGACACCAGGATTAGAAAGAGACTTCAATCAAACCATGTCAACACTAGCTCTTTATGGATTGCAGATTGAACTTCAACCTTGTTAATTTCAGCTCCAAGTTATGAGTCCTGTAACAAGAATTAAGTCATGAGTCTTGTTAATTTCAGCTCCTAGTCATGAATCCTGAGTCTTGTTGAGTCATGAGTCTTGAGTCAATTTTAATTAAAGTCAAGTCCAAGTTGAGTTGTAAATAGAATCATGTCAAAGTCAAGTTCAAGTTGAACTATAATTTCCTTCCTAAGTGCAAGAGTCTTCCAAGACAAGTCCAATCTAATTGCCTAGGTGGCTTTTCCAAGAGGGGGGTGAATTGAAAATTTAAAAAATTAATCAGATATGTGCTCTTTTAAATCTACTTTAGTGGAAGGTGCTGTGTTTCAAATAATTAAGAGCAAAAGCAAATGCAAACAGAAAAAGCACAATGCAAACATAGCAAATTATAGTGGTTCGGAGCAACCTCGCTCCTACATCCACTATCCAAGATATTACTTAGAATTTCCACTATATTTACTATCGGAATATAGTCAGATTGTTTTACCAGGCTCACAATCCAAACCCAACTTAGTTTTTCAACCGGGCTCACCAAAAACCCAACACTTGGTTTTGAACAGGATCACCAAGAACCTAACCTTGGTTTTACCGAGCTCACCAAAATCCCAAAACTTGATTTTGAACAGGATCACCAAGAACCTAACCTTAGTTTTACTGGGCTCACCAAAAATCCAAAAAACTCATAAAGAGTTGAAAAAAGAAAGCAACTAATGACAAACTGAAGTTGTCTAATGGTTGCAGTTGTAGCTCAAGAGAAGCCTTCTTAAATGCTCTTTAATGCACTTCTATGGCTTCCTCTTCTTCCTCAATAAATGTTTCAAGCTTTTGGTAGAAGTTGGTGAAGACTTGAAGGTTGACTTGAATGTTCTTTCAGTGCTCTCTTGCTCACAAGCTCTTTTAATGTTCAATTAAGCATTAGTTTTTTCAAAGGTTGTCCAGATCTCTCATTTATAGAGTCTTGTACCTTTCTTAGGAGGATATAGTCATTGTAGACCATTGGGATTTGACATTTGATCATTAGAGCACTTTTTCAATTCAAAAATGAAGTTCTGGAACTAGTCGTTATCTGCTTGGAATCGATGTTCGAGTTGGCACGGATACCTTGAGTTGGCTCAGATTCTCAGAGAGTTGATTCTTCACTCTGGTCGAGTCAGCTTGCCATAATCGAGTTAGCTCGGATCCTTAATGTCGATGATTCCTCACTTTGGTCAAGTCGACTCGTCTCAGTCGGGTCAGCTCGGATTCTCGGGTCTTCAAAACTGTACTCTGAAAGAGTCGGCTTGGGTTCCTTTGAGTTGGCTCTCTTGGCTATTCTCTCAGAACTTATTTTTCTAGACTCTAGAAGAGTCGGCTCGAATCTGAAGGGTCGACTCGGATGCCTGACTGAATGGATGAGATGGCTCGGACTTCCTTCGGGTCGGCTCGCCTATTTGAATAAAAAAATAATGCACTGGATGAGTCGGCTTGGGTTTCTTTGAATCGACTCGGATCTCTGCATGCCAGAATCCTTCAATCGTGCCAAGGATTAGAGTCAACTCTCTTCATGTGAGTCAGCTCGAATGAATCTTCAATAAAAACCTTTAACTTTTCTCCAGAAATCTTTCAACAACTTTTCAATACTTAAAATACTTCCCAACTCAACTAATGACAAATTCTAAGGAATTTAAGCTTAAAAAACACATAGAAGTAACCCTTTTTCATGAAAATTATATCAATCTTTCTTTGGGTTCTTCTTTACATGACACATTTACAATGCAACACAAAATAAATAATGAGGTTGTAGGAGTTGCAATTGGACATTAAAATCATCCTACAAAAACTTGTAATTCACTTAAAGAGTTGTTAGTAAGACAAATGCATGCTCCAATATTTTGTTATCATCAAAATCACTCAAGGGATCAACAATCTCACCCTTTTTGATGATGACAAAACACCGGGCATGGAAAAACTTTACAATTACATGTATAAATGTAGTTGAAAGTAAATATCAACATGTATGAATTATATACTAAGAATGTATTTGAAATCAATGTATCAGAGCTTGCATATAGACAATGTATCAGAGCTTTTGAGATAAGATCAATATGTTTCATAAGAAACAGTTATCAAAAACTATTTTTGCCATAAATGTATCAGAGTTTTAGGTTGGCAAAAGGTATCAAATCTTGAGATATTAACAAATGCTTGTAGCAATATCTAATCAGAGCAAGTTTGCAAATATTTGAGAGCAATTATAAATAAATTTAAGCCATTCGCCATTCAACAAATTTTTCTCACCCTTGTTGTATGTTCTAAAAATTTTGAAACAACATGATTTTCAATAAAAGCATTCTTTTTCATTTGTTTCTTCGACCAATTTCCATGCATTTAATATCAATACCATTCTTCCCCTTTTTGTCAATAATCAAAAGGGTATTCGATTGAAATTAATCTGCCCCTTTGTTAAGTACACAAAACTTGATTTTTGAAATAGAATAAAAAGATTGACATGATTGTTTAAGATAATTTCACTTTCTCAAAGAAATTTTTATATTCTAATTTAAATTTATCTTGAGTTGCATACACAGATCACATTAACAATACCATTCATTCCACAAATCACATTGCAAATAAAATAAACATATAATTTCATTGCATTCAAGGATATTCAATACAGATTACAAAAGTTTGAAAGCAAAAAATATAAACATTAGCCTAGTCACTATCACTAGGCTCTTCTACAATAGGTTCTATTTTGGTGGGTTCAGATCTACCTTGCCAAGATCTACGCTGATAAAAAGGTCCTCGATGTGGGATGATCCTAAGACTACCATGATTGTAGGAAAACTAAAACTAAATTTTTTTATAATTTTTATAATTTTAATTTGTAGGCTAGAAATCCAAAATCAAGTAAAGAATCAGCAGGCAAGTATATAATGAAAGAAAACATCATACCCACATATGAACTCATGCCAAAATAATAAAAGAAAGGATCTCAGAGATTGAGAAACCTCTGGTTAGGATAGCATACCTTCAACAAATTAGAAATTAAGAGGGGGAAGGATTTTTACCAAATACCGATTTGAAGATCCTATCGATGAAGGGGTCCCACAACACTCTGGATCATCGCCTGGAAGACAAGCCTTCAGTTTCTCGGTTCGGGCAGCTATCTAGGATCAGTCCTGGAGAAAAAGAGGGCCTCCTCCCTAGAGGGAGGGGAAACACCATGGGGATCCTGCAAGCATCAGAGGTCAGCAAGTAAACAAGTTAGAAAGTAAAAGAAGCGAACTAGAGTTTGGGCAAGAGGGAACTAGGGTTTCAGAAGCTAGCTGTTGCAGGAGGAAGATGGCCACTTGCTGATGGATGGCTCAGGGATTCTTCTCCTTGGCATGTTAGGATTTGAATGAGAGTGCTTTGAGATGGCTAGGGCTTGGATGAATCAGGGCTCACAAACAAAACTCACACACCTCAACACAAGAACACAACTTAACACAAATTTTCAGCAGGGTTTTGATTCATGAATAAAAGATTACTTACAAGAGGGGGAGGGGTGGGGTATTTATAGATGTTCCTCAAGTCCTTTCCTAGATAGGATATGATTACAAAGTTGAGTGGGAAAGGGATTACAAGTTTGATTAAGATTAGGAGAATACATTTTGAATGAAACTAGTTCTCCTTATTCTACTTGGATTCCTTCTCCTCTTTTGACTTGGACAAGAGTCTTCCATTTGGGCTAGGATGCAAAGGGCTTTGGGTTTGAGTGTGTGGGCTTCAAGGGTAGCAAGGGTGGGTGGCCTCCTTTGGGTTGGCGCATGGGCTTTTGGCCCTGGAAATTGGGGTGTCCTTGTATCAGCATATTCCTTGGAATCTTGGTTCTGGGGCTCATGGGCTTGACTCCTGGGCTTGGAATCTCTTGGCCCAGGTGCTGGCATATTCCTGGAATCATGAGGTGCCCTGATCTGGGAATATTCTCTGGCATCTGCAGGGTATCAAGGCATCTGGAAAGCATATAGGGATTTGGAAGAAATCTTGGACCCTGGGATGGCAAACAAGGCCCAATAAGCTAATGTGAAAGCCTCTGGCTCCTGGATGAGGCTTGGTATAACTCTAAAATAAGGTATCCTCTTTCCTTGTACAAAAATTAAACTGGTACTGGACTAATACTCAAGTACAAGACTCAAAGATTGGACTAGGGTTGAGACAAATCAACTAGCCTCAACTTATTACAGGATTCAATCTTACTTGATTACCAAATTTGACACATGACTAAGTAAACCAGATAGGGCCCAGCAATCTATGTCTGATCCTAGTGCCCCCACCAATTCTCCCAGGGTGGGAGGAACTTGACCTCATCGTGTAAGGGTCAGCTTAGCTCTGATACTGCTCAAGAAGGTCTGGGTTGAGGTGCTGCAGATCTTCACAAGTGATCCACGAGTCCTCAGATTCTGGTCGACCTTGCCATTTGACCAAATATCTCGATAGCCTTTGTTTCGGGTATTGATTGCTTGATCATCCAGGATTCGCTCAATCCTTTCCTCACTAATAGGCCATATTGTAAGTGAACACTCTGGGATGGTTTTACTCTTAAGAAAAGGGAGAGGTTCAAAGAGCTCGCTAGGTATCGCTGCTAGCTCCCGATACTCCATAAGGTCTAAAGTATTGAAAGTGGAGCTAATACCTAATTCAGGTGGCAACCAAAGAACATAGGCATCGAAGCCAACTCTCTCTATTATTTTGAACGGTCTAGCTTTGCGAGCATGAAATCTCTTTGCGGTCCCTAGAGGGAACCAATCAGGCCTAAGCCTAATCATCACAAAATCCCTTGTAGAAAACTATTTTGCTTGTGTTCCGGAATTAGCCAAGTTTTTATGGGGTGCATTACTTATGTTCATCTTTAGGCTAATTTCCTAATGCAAAGCTGTGTAGAGGTTAGTGTATGTGTAAACAAATGGATTAGGTTTGTGGACTGATTAGGCTCTTGGGACTTAAACCTAACAGACTATAGGCTCTCTAGGTTTGACTCTGGTTTGGCACGCACATAAAAATTTAACAGGAACCCTTAATAGATGCCAAAGGGTTTTCCAAAAGTATGATGCAAACATGACAGGCTCAATGAATGCATGCAATATGCAAACCTCTACATGATGCAAGTGATTGGTTAAAGAAACATAAGAAGATTTAAGAAAAGGCAAAAAATATGAGGTAGATTCAGGGTTAGTCTGATGGGGTAGAAAGTAAGAAAAGGGTTCAGGGTTGACTGGAAGAAGTAGGATGTAAGAAAAGGTTTCAAGGATTAGACCTAGACTAAGAGGTTAACCTTATGGGATTGAGGTGTGTCTACAGGGTTTGCATAATGGAAGAATGGGTTACTAATTTCAGGAAAGAGGTTCTCAATGGGAACTACAAAAGAGAATTCATCCTGAGGGTACTAGGTTATGAAGATCAAGTCCTTAATAAACTCTTCTGGCTTATGAAATTCAGGACTGGGCTCTATAATTAGGCTTTCTTCTAGTGGCTTCTCAGGTAAGATCCCAAAAGTAGTATCTGGGTTCTCTTCCTCTAATTGGTCGTCCACTACTAGTCCAGTTTAGGTGTGGTCAAGGTCAACAAATTTTGGTTTGACTTCCAACGGGGTATGGTTAGGGTTAACTAACTCTGGGTTGGTCTTAGTTTGGGTACCTACTAGGTCAACTAATTCTAGGTCTTCTATGGGTAACTCTTCTTCTTCTTCTTCAATTCATCCACTAAGCTCATATCAGCTTCATACACTTCCTCTTCAAGGTCATCCTTGTGAACTAGTGGGGTGGTAAGAGGGGTTTGGCTAAGGAAAAACTGACTAGTGGCTAGGGTAGTAAAGTGGGGTCGACTAAGGATTATGGGTTCATAGATTATGGGTTCATAGGTTATGGGCTCAGATCTATAGGTCAAATGGTCAAACCTATGGGTTGCTTCGGTATTTGATTGGGTCATTTGGTTAATTTGAGTGGTCAATTGGGCAAGCTGATTTTGGGTTTGGGTATTTGATTGGTTTATTTAGGTGGTTAATTGGGTATTGGATTGGTTTATTTGGGTGGTTAATTGGGTATTCATTTGGGTCATCTGTTCACTCATGGCTTTTATGAGAGCTTCAAGATTGGACTCCATAGCTGAACTGGGTTGGGGTTTGGACTGACTGTACTAGACTCCTGACCTGGTTGTCATACAAATAAGCAAACAATTAAGGCGAAATGATGCAGCCAAGCATGCAAGGGTTAGTACAAGCTAGTATTTCCTAGACCTAGAGCCAAAATTGAGCGGGTCGACTCAACTTACACCCAACTCAACAACTAATCCTTCCTCTGGCCAGGTAGGGGGTGAGAGTGTGGGAGGCCCCCATGCTTTTGCAAGGACCCAATTAAATAACCACAACACCACTTAGGTCGTTTGACTCTTGACCCCCAGCATTAGACATCAGATTCCATTAATAGTCGAAGAATTGAATGCACTAGTTGGCCCACAAAATTTGGAACCGACCTGTTGGTGTACCTAGCTCACTAAGGCAAATTAATTCTAATAAATTTTAATTAAGGCTTAGGTTAGGATGATGGTGGTTGTTTTGGGCCCAGGACAGGTGATGAAATCCTGCCCTGATCTGAGATATTGAATTGCCCTTAAGATTAGTTTAAAAGATGATGTACATTCAATGGCCCTGATGCAAACTAACAACAATCAGAAAAACAAAAATATTTTTGGGATTTTTATGGAAATGTCAAGTTAGGTTAAAGTTAATTAGGTTAGCAAACAAATTTTTTCTTGGGATTGGAGGGGTTTGGCAGTTGGTTAGGTTTGATTGAGTCAAGTATGCAGAATTCACATAATTAAAAAATTAGGGTTCAAGTTGATGCAGAGTTTGACAAAGATTCTAATGCAGAGAAAATCTAAAAGAATTACAAAATAGAGAATGGGCGGTGATGATGATCTCTGCCAAATTTGATGCAAAGAAAAAATCAGATGATGATGCAACTCCTAGGATTTTCAGACTGGTGTAGAAATCTCAGGATTTTAGTTAGGGTTTCTAAGATGTCAAATTTTATATTTTTTTGTTTAGGTAAAAATAATTAAAAATTATGATAATTATCAAATCTAAATAGAGAACATGTCATGAAAATATCACTAGAAAATAAAATTCCTAAGATGATGAACTGACCAAAATTAGATACCTACTGCAGATGATAGGATGCAGAAAAATAGTAATGAATGTTTTTAGGGTTTTGTTGATGAAGATGCAACTATCCTAAACTAGCTCTGATACCAAACTGTTGCAGGACAATCCTATGACTACCATGATTCTAGGAAAACTAAAACTAATTTTTTTTATAATTTTTATAATTTTAATTTGTAGGCTAGAATTTCAAAATTAAGTAAAGAATTAGCAGGCAAGTATGTAATGAAAGAAAACATCATACCCGCATATAAACTCATGCCAAAATAATAAAAGAAAGGATCTCAGAGATTGAGAAACCCCTGGTTAGGATAGCATACCTTCAACAAATCAGAAATTAGGAGGGGAAAATATTTTTACTAAGCACCGATTCAAATATCCTGTTGATGAAGGGGTCACATAGCACTCAGCATCGTCGCCTGGAAGACAAGCCTTCAGTTCCTCGATTCAGGCAGCTATTTTGGATCAGTCCTGGAGGCAAAGAGGGCCTCCTCCTTAAAGGGGAAATACCACTGGGATCCTGCAAGCATCAGAGGTCAGCAAGTAAACAAGTTAGAATGCAAAAGAAGTGAACTAGGATTTGGGAAAGAGAAAATTAGGGTTTCAGAAGTTGGTGGTTGGAGGGGGTAGATGGCCACTTGCTGATGGATGGCTTAGGGATTCTTCTCCTTGGCGTGTTAGGATTTGGATGAGAGTTCTTTGGGATGGCTAGGGCTTGGATGAATTAGGGCTCACAAACAAAACTCACACACCTCAACATAAGAACACAAGAACATAACTAAACACAAAATTTCAGCAGGATTTTGATTCATGAATAAAAGATTACTTACAAGAGGGGGAGGGGTGGGG
This sequence comes from Areca catechu, assembly GCA_021397845.1. Classification (NCBI taxonomy): domain Eukaryota; kingdom Viridiplantae; phylum Streptophyta; class Magnoliopsida; order Arecales; family Arecaceae; genus Areca; species Areca catechu. The sequence continues at coordinate 78,103,412 of CM038044.1, read as the reverse complement.
TATTTATAGATGTTCCCCAAGTCCTCTCCTAGATAAGATAGGATAACAAAGTTGAGAGGGAAAGGGATTACAGGTTTGATTAAGATTAGGAGAATACACTTTGAATGAAACTAGTTCTTCTTATTCTACTTGGATTCCTTCTCCTCTTTAGACTTGGACAAGAGTCCTCCATTTAGGATAGGATGCCAAGGGCTTTGGGCTTGAGCATGTGGGCTTCAAGGGCAGCAAAGGTGGGTGGCCTCATTTGGGTTGGCCCATAGGCTTTGGGACCTGGAAACTGGGGTGCCCTGCTATCAGCATATTTCTTGGAATCTTAGTTCTGGGGCTCATGGGCTTGACTCCTGGGCTTGGAATCCCTTGGCCTGGTGCTAGCATATTCCTGGAATCATGAGGTGCCCTGATCTAGGAATATTCTCTAGCATCTGGAGGGTATCAAGGCATCTGGAAGGCATCTAGGTATCTAGAAGGAATCTTGGGCCCTGGGGTGGCAAACAAGGCCCAATAAGCTAATGTGAAGGCCTCTGGCTCTCAGATGAGGCTTGGTGGAACTCTAAAACAAGATATCTTCTTATCTTGTACAAAAATTGAACTGGTACTAGACTAATACTCAAGTACAGGACTCATAGACTGGACTAGGGTTGAGACAAGTCAACTAGCCTCAACTTATTATAGGACTCAATCTTACTTGATTATAAAATTTGACACATGTCTAAGAAAACCAGATAGGGCCCAGTAATCTGTGTCTGATCCTAGTGCCCCCACCAGTCCTGTAGTGCTAGTGGATGGTCCAGGTGGTGGTCTAGAAGAGATAGGATCTGAGTCAAATAGTCCAGGAGGAACAAAACGTGGTGGCTGAGTAGACTGAGGTGAAGGCTGTCTAAAGTGTGGTGCAAGTTATCTTGGATAAGGTGCAGGTTGACCAGGATGAGGTGCAGACTGATAGCTGAAGGTCTAGCTGCTCCAAGATCCTGAATGTCTGAAGATAGCCTGGCTAGAAACACCCACACTGTGCTCAGCTCGGTCTGAATCTTCTTATTCCCTTCTTGTAAAGCAATGAGCTCACTAGCCTGAGCTTTAGTAAATGCCTCACTGATCCTCTCATTCTTCGAAATTCTGCTCTCAGAATACCCACTCCTTTTGTGTAATCATCTTCCATCTTCTTTGTTGTTTCTAGTGAACCCATTATATAGCTCATTTCTCTCAATTCAGTTCTTACTCATCTATGCTGTGAGCTACAGTCTGTCTAATATCATCTGAAATTGATTTGAAAGAGTCAGTGAGCAACTGTAGATCCACTTGTGGTGCTGGTCCTGCATACTGAACATTATCTACTCTGGAATGAAGCAATTTGATCTCATCATAGATCTCCTCTACTTTGGTGTCGATTGTTTGACGAAGGTCGCCAAACATCGAACCAAAGGTACTGGTCAAGGTCTCAGATAGTTGTCTCATCTGATATGCAAGGAATGCATGAGATATAGAAGCTCTTGTGGTATCATTAGAGGATCCCTGAATAGGTACTAGAGCTGGAGCTGGTGGAGATACTGGTACTAATGGAGATGCTGGGGAAATTATAAGACTCCCAAACACCCTCTCACTCTGCTCTATCACCTCAGCATCAAGAATAGTGTGCTCTGCAATAGTAGTCTCCTCAGGTAGCTGCTCCTCCTTCTCATCATCATCACTAGATGATCCAACTGCCCTCTGTCCAGTTTCCTTTTTCCTCCAAGTTCCGTTAGTTAATTGGTAGCCCATTCTTTGTAAAGTCTTAGAAGAGTTGGTATCTATGTGTGTTGCCCAAAAATGGAGCCCAAGTGAAGGGGGATAAGGCTAGGAGGATCATTGGAGAGCTAAGAAGTCTCCTGGGATTAGGATCAAGAAGGGGATAACTAGGGCCTCACACCCCGGATGGTCCGAAGAACAAATAAAAAGGGCCTCATACCCCGCGATGTTCCAAAGAACAAAGGAATAGGGCCTCACACCCCGCGACACTCGAAAATAAAGGAATAGGGTCTCACATCCCGCGGTGCTCGAAAGTGAAGAAATAGGGTCTCACACCTCTCGATGCCTAATGACGAAGGAAAAACGGGCCTCACACCCTCCCCATGTGGGGCGAACGAAAAGAAACACTCTTTTCTAAACACTCATCCTTTTTCATCAATTTTTTATAAATGATGGAGGGTGGTATTTATAGACTTTCCAACTCTCTACAAGATGAAGATAAAACCTATTCCAATCTTAACAAACTTCAAACTAATAATGTAATCTAAAACAAACTTGAAAATTAAACAACTTCAAACTAATCAATACATCTATATTTAAAAATTTAAATAAATAAAATATAATTTAAATTCATCAACATCAATTCATGCTAATCTGTTTTGAAATCTATGCAGGCCTGATAACTTTGAAGAAAAATTTTTGCTTTGAGAAGAGTCCAGCTCTGATAAGCCTATAATTCTACTCCCTGTGACCGTGGAACAGAGGGAGGCGGTGGACTCCTTGCCCTTGCGTGTCTGCTCCTTGGAGGTCTCGTTGACGGAGAAGAGGTCAAGCTGGGAGGCATAGATGCTTGGAAAGGCTTCCGATGGTTGGGCGGAATGGTGGCAGAGGGGCGTCGGGCCGGCTCCCCGCTAAGGCCTCGGATAAGGTCTGCAACTACTTTCTTTCCAGGAATTGTACGTACGGGGAGAACTGCTGGTTGTTGCACTCATGGTTTATAAGTGATAGCTTCTCTCTTTTTACCCCTCTCTAGGGGCACCAGAAGGTGATTACAAGGATTGCACTTCCATCAAGGTCGGACAAGTGTATTCAGAGAGCAAAGATGAATCCGTTCGGATATGGACGGGCAGGGGTGATGACGACGCTAGGGTACTCGATGTCCATGGCTATGAAAGGAAACTCGTCGACAACCTCTCGAATCACGGCGATCTCCGCCTTGAGGTTGTCCACCCACATATCTGGCTCCTTGGAATATCTTCCCGAAGGGCTAGGAACCCTGTGGTGGAGCGCGGCCATGGGCATCGACGGGAGGTGGACGAGTCGGTGGCTCTCGGGAAATGGCCGTGACGGCATAGGGCACGGACTACGGAGATCGGACGGCAAAATAGATCTCCGGCGATCGTGGAGACGTGGGGAGGAAGATCAGGTGGCGAAGACGCGGCCTTGTCATCGACAGCGAGGTGGAAGATGAAACAAATGGCAGATCTAGGCGATAGATGGAGGAAGAAGATGATAGGGATAACCTAGGGATAAGTCAAGGATAAGTCTAAAATAAAATGGGAATAGAGGGGATAGGTGGAATAGCTGGAATAAAGAAAAACAAAAAATATATATATAGAAAAGAAAAAGAAAAACCTGGATGGGTTTTGATATCCCCATCATTCCCCTGGGGTGGGAAAAACTCGACTCTGTCGAGTCAGGGTCGATGCTGCAACTCTCTTTTTTTTTCTTTTTTTTTTCTCTAACCCTAATCCTCTCCCACTCTGATACCAAATTGATGTGGGACAAGGCTAGGAGGATCGTTAGAGAGCTGAGAAGTCTCCTGGGATTAGGATCAAGAAAGGGATAACTATAGCCTCACACCCCACGATGTTTCAAAGAACAAAGGAAAAGGACCTCACACCCTGCAATGTTCCAAAGAACAAAGGAGTAGGACCTCACACCCTGCGATGCTCGAAAGCAAAGGAATATGGTCTCACACCCCGCGACATTCGAAAGTGAAGCAATAGGGTCTCACACCCCTTGACATCCAATGGAAAAGGAAAAACGGGCCTCACACCCTCCCCATGTGGGGAGAATGAAAAGAAATGCTCTTTTCTAAACACTCAACTTTTTTCACCAAATTTTTACAAATGACGGAGGGTGGTATTTATAGGCTTTCCAACTCTCTACATGATGAAGATGAAACCTGCCCCAATCTTAACAAACTTCAAACTAATAATCTAATATAAAATAAACTTGAAAATAAAACAACTTCAAACTAATCAATACACCATATTTAAAAATTTAAATAAATAAAATATAATCCAAATTCACCAACATCTATCCATGCCGAGCTACTCTGAAATCTATGCAGGCCTGATAACTTTGAAGAAAAACTTTTGCTCTAGAAGCGTGCAGCTTTGAGAAGCGTGCAGCTTTGAGAAGCGTGCAGCTTTGAGAAGCGTGCAAATTCCTCTCCCTGAGCCATGGAACAGAGGGAGGCGGCGGACTCCTTGGCCTTGCATGTCTGCTTCTGGGAGGTCTCATTGATGGAGAAGAGGTCAAGCTGGGAGGCACAGATGCTTGGAAAGGCTTCCAGCGATTGGGTAGAATGGCGACGGAGGGGCATCAGGCCGGCTCCCCGCCAAGGCCTCGGACAAGGTCTGCAACTACTTTCTTGCCGAGAATTGTACGTACGGGGAGAATTGCTGGTTCTTGCACTCATGGTTTATAAGTGATAGCTTCTCTCTTTTGACCCCTCTCCAGGGGCACCAGAAGGTGATTACAAGGATTACACTTCCATCAGGGTTGGACAAGTGTATTCAGGGAGCAAAGATGAATCCGATCGGATCTGGATGGGCGGGGGTGATGATGATTCTAGGGAACTCGGTGTCCATGGCCACGAAGGGAAACTCGTCGACAACCTCTCGAATCATTGCGATCTCCACCTCGAGGTTGTCCGCCCACAGATCTGCCCCTTGGAAGATCTTCCCGAAGGGCTAAGAACCCTGCGGTGGAGCACGGCCGTGGGCATCGACGGGAGGTGGACCAACCGGCAGCTCTTGGGGAATGGCCGTGATGGCATGGGGCGTGGACCACAGAGATCGGACAGCAAAATAGGTCTCCGATGGCTGTGGAGATGGTGAGGAGGAAGATCCGGTGGCGAAGATGCAGCCTTATCATCGGTAGCGAGGTGGAAGATGAAAAAAATGGCAGATCTGGGCAATGGATCGAGGAAGAAGATGACAGGGATAACCTAAGGATAAGTCAGGATAAGTCTGGAATAAAATGGGAATAGAGGGGATAGGTTGAATAGCTGGAATAAAGAAAAACAAAATAAAATAAAAAAATCTAGAAAAGAAAAAGAAAAACCCGAATGGGTTTTGATGTCCCCATCACCAAGAGGAGGGGTGAATTGGGTTTTTAAAAAATTAAAGCAATTATGTGCCGGCCTTTGATGTGTTTGTGAGCAATGTGAATAACACAATGATATGTAGCGGAATTAGAAGATTAAATGCTAAGAGCAATAAACAAAAAGAGCAATCACACACAAACACAAGTTTTATAGTGGTTCAATGTAAACCAAGCACCTACATCCACTCCCCAAGCCATCCTTGGGAATTCCACTGTAATCTCTCCAAGATTACAGCTGACTTGTTTTACAAGGCTCACAGGTCAAAACCTAAGTTGGTTTTGTCACTTAGGCTCACCAACAACCTTTACAACTTGTTTTGGCTTCAGGCTCATAAGTCAAACCATAGTTGGTTTTGTCCCTTTGGCTCACCAACAACCATAACAACCTACTTTCAAGAAACCCTTGAAAGCTAGGTCAAATAAAAGAATTTTAGAGATACAATAAATAAATCATATCAAACTATTTTCAAAGAGTAGAATGTGAAGCTTTGAGGCCCTAGTAGATGTTTGTCTTGTCTTCTCTTTGGAATCTTCTTCAAGCTCTCTTTTGGAAGGATAAAAGGATAGGCTTGTAAGCTTTTTCAAGGAATCTCTCCTTTTATGGCTTTTGAAGTAATGTTCTTGAAGAAATATTGACTTTTGAGTGTTCAATGGAGTTCCATGATTAATGAATGAGTTCGGTGAAGCTTAAATACTTCAAAAACTTCCAAAAAATAGTTTGAGATCCTTGGAGGATCGAAAATAGCTATTGGGAGCTTGAAAAGACAAATATGTAACTCAAAAAATACATCCATTAGAGCTGTCAGAACCCGTGAGTCGACACTTGGCTCTCAAGTATCGACACTTGGTTCTCAGGTATCAACACTTGATCCTGCAGGTGTTGACACATGAATTTCAGTTGTCGACACATGGAGCACAGGTGTCGATACTTGACCCAAAAAGATGGGGGACAGATGGGTAGGATCGTTGGTGAGCCTAGAAGTCACCTAAATTAGGGTACTATTTTTTTTGTATTTTTTTTCTCTAGGGGTGGCGAAAGAATAGTGGGGATGTAGGATAGGGATCTGGATCTCATCGATTTTGGGACTCACCCTAACGAAGAGACCTCTCACCTCTAGGGCATTACACCCTCCTCGATACTTGGAGGCACTAGGATGGATCTCAAAGGCCACGAGGGGATAGAGAAGATGGAATGGGAAGGGGGATAACTGGGCATGACCTCACATCATGTCCTGGGGTTGGGCCTCACACCCTCTCCTCACAGTGTGAAATAAAAAAAATACTCTTTTCTAAAACTCATTTTCATTCACTGAATTTTTTTACAAAGGATTGAGGGTTGTATTTATAGACTTGTCCAACCCTCATTTGAATTTGAATACAAGATAAAAAGATAGAGATGATTCAAATTCAAATACAAGATAGGATAAGATAAGCCTATCCATATTTCAATCCTAACCAACAAAATCTTAAGATAAATCCTAAATAACTAATCTTCAAATTTAAATTTATTTGTTGCTCCGGAATCCATGCTGCTCCGGGATTCATGCAGGTTGATGTCCCCATCATTCTCCTGAGGTGGGGAAAACTCGACTCCGTCGAGTGTGGATCCGCAGGGACTCTAGTGAACCACATCCCATCAAAAGAGGATCTCTCTGAAAATGGTGCAGTTTTGAGAGTGGTGTATCTTTGAGAACCGTGCACTTTGAAATCAGCAAAGGGGACTTGAAATCGGTAACAGCAACTTGAAGTCTACAATAGAAACTGGCTTGCTTTGAGTAGCGTGCAGAGGAGAACGCTGGGTTTGCGTTCACATTCGTGCACCAGCTTCTCCTTCTTCATGAGGACCATGGATGAAATCTTCTCGGTAGAAAATTACTTCTCCTCGCCCTTCTACTAGACCACGATCATGGGCTTATCACCAGGGCCTACGATGACCTTGAACGGCCATAACATCACGTCACTCTGGATAGAGGGGTCGCTGAAATGTTTGCCAATCAAACGCTTCGCATCGAGGAGGGTGGGGGGCGATGGAGAAGAAGGCACTAGACTAGTCGGAGGCGTGGCGGCGAAGGAAGGCATCAACCGCGAGCAAGCGGCAGTGATCTAGGTTGGGGAGGTGGCGATGAGGATGGAGGCGGCGAGATATGGGCACGATTATGGGCATCCATGGGGAAGGAGGATTGGGGAGGGAACTCATCTGAGGCGGGAGCTGGTGCTAGAGCCACCGCCACTGGCGGAAGCTTCTTAAGGTCCTCATCGAGGATCTCCATGGGCTTTGGTGCCTTGTCCGGGATGGGATCGGTGGTGGTGCCGACGGAGGCGGGAGCATGGAGGGCCTCCGAGCCATCCGGCGAGCGGGCACGCCAGAGAGCGACGAAGATGATATTGGTAGGGTTCATGGCAATCTGGTTCTTGGCGGCATCACCGATGAGCTGCTCTGTGTCTGTGAAGGCGACATAAGATGGGGTGGTGCATCCGTGGGGGAGATCGATGATGGAGATGGGTGACCGAGCTCTCTTTTCCTCCAGATCTGCAACTCGTTGATGTCCCACCCCCAGCTCCAGTCCCCGTTCACGAACGGCTCCCTGCTCGAGTCCGTGCCACCAGGCACGAGGGGTAAATCTGAGCAGGTAGCATACGCCGCAGACGTGCTTCCCTGCCGGCAGGTCCTGCTTCGGTCGCTGCTCCGGCCGGACACCGACCGGGAACCCCAGCGGCGGCGCTTCTCGACGAGCCACCAGAACCTCTCCTCCCGGTGGTGGGGAGGAAATCGTCGAAGAGGCTTAGGCGGGAGAGGTCGAGGGCATCGCCAACGGTGGTGAAGCGGTCGGAGCAGCATCTCTTCTTAGCGTGGAAGTAGTAGGGCATGGAGGAGGGGGGCTCGACGCCGAGGGTTTGGAGCTGGAGCATGCACAACTCCATGGCATGTCGGGAACTCATCGCAATGGGCATCATCGACTCCAAGAATCCAGCATTCTCACTGTATCCTCCACCAATCTTGAAGAAGAAAATTAGGTTAGGGCTAGTGCTTTGAGCGTGGATGAGATCATGAGGAGAGAAGAGGAGATCTCGGCTTTAGGGCAGGGAAGGAGGTAAAGCAATGAGCAACGTGGAGGCGGGTCCTGCGATGGGCATGGCGGCAACAGGATTTTCTTTTAGTGGTGGAGGTGGTAGAGAGTGGAGTCATGGGAGGGGAAGGTGGGGCGCTGGCACAGAGCTGCTCAGCAATGGGATCGGAAGGAGGGGATGAAGAAAAATGCTGGTGACTTGGATAAATAATTTTTTTTTTTTGTTGAATCCGGGAAGTGGGGATTGCTAGTAAGAGAAAATTTGGAAAGATACTAAGGTACCCTAATTTTTCTGGGCTCTGATACCAAAATTGATGGGGGACAGATGTAGGTAGGATCGTTGGCGAGCCTAGAAGTCACCTAAATTAGGGTACTATTTTTTTTTGGTATATTTTTTCTTTAGGGGTGGCGAAAGAATAGTGGGGATGTAGGATAGGGATCTGGATCTCATGGAATTTGGGACTCACCCTAACGAAGAGACCTCTCACCTCTAGTGATGGGGACATCGCCAGCACTAATCCCGGAGCAGCACCGATCCCGAAGTAGAACTGATCTCAAAGCAACACAGATTTTAATAAATTTATTTAGGATATAACTTTATCTTTTGAATTTTGAATTATGATTTGGTTGGTTAGGATTTAGATATGGAAAGGCTTATCTTATCCTATCTTGTATTTGAATTTGAATCATCTCTATCTTTTTATCCTGTATTCAAATTCAAATGAGGGTTGGTCAAGTCAATAATTACCACCTTCAGTCCTTTGTAAAAAAAAAAAAAGTTTTTGGAGTTTAGTCAAATTTTTGGAATGAAAATGAGTTTTAGAAAAGAGTGGTTTTTTTATTTTGCTCCGTGAGGAGAGGGTGTAAGGCCCAATTCCAGGACATGATGTGAGGTCATGCCCAGTTATCTCCATTCCCATTCCATCTTCTCTATCCCTTCGTGGCCTTTGAGATCCATCCTAGCACCTCCAAGTATCGAGAAGGGTATAATGCCCTAGAGGTGAGAGGTCTCTTCGTTAGGGTGAGTCCGAAAGTCTACGAGATCCAGATCCCTATCCTACATCCCCACTATTCCTTCGCCACCCTTAGAGAAAAAAATACCAAAAAAAAATAGTACCCTAATTTAGGTGACTTCTAGGCTCACCAACGATCCTATCCATCTCTGTCCCCCATCAATTTTGGTATCAGAGCAGCACTAATCTCGAAGCAGCATCGATCCTGGAGCAGCACTGATCTCGAAGCAGCACAAATTTTAATAAATTTATTTAGGATATAACTTTATCTTTTGAATTTTGAATTATTATTTGGTTGGTTAAGATTTAGATATGGATAGGCTTATCTTATCATATCTTGTGTTTGAATTTGAATCATCTCTATCTTTTTATCCTGTATTCAAATTCTAATGAGGGTTGGACAAGTCTATAAATACCACCCTCAGTTCTTTGTGAAAAAAAAAAAAAAAAAATTTTTGGAGTTTAGTCAAATTTTGGGAATGAAAATGAGTTTTAGAAAAGAGTGGTTTTTTTTATTTCGCTCCGTGAGGAGAGGGTATGAGGCTCAATTCCAGGACATGATGTGAGGTCATGCCCAGTTATCTCCCTTCCCATTCCATCTTCTCTATCCCTTCATGGCCTTTGAGATCCATCCTAGTGCCTCCAAGTATCGAGGAGGGTGTAATGCCCTAGAGGTGAGAGGTCTCTTCATTAGGGTGAGTCCTAAAGTCCATGAGATCCAGATCCCTATCCTACATCCCCACTATTCCTTTGCGACCCCTAGAGAAAAAAATACCAAAAAAAAATAGTACCCTAATTTAGGTGACTTCTAGGCTCACCAACGATCCTATCCATCTCTGTCCCCCATCAATTTTGGTATCAGAGCCTGGTTGATTAGGGTATCGCCATCTCTCCCAACTCATCTCATATATATATATTTTTTCCAAATCTTTCAATCCATTTTTTTTCCTCGTCTGTTCTTTTTCCTGTTCCACAAATTTCCTTCTTCCCTCTTCGAACTCCCAACATCCCCCGTCGATCCCCGTCGCCCAGATCCAAATCCAACCCAAAAATTAAGGAAGAAGAGCAACACCTTTTCAAGAAAAATCGCAGCTGCTGAGATCAAGAAGTGGGAATTGATCGTTACTTGATCCCTGTTTCTCCCAGATCATTTCTGGGCGAGATCCAAGGCGGCGTGGAGCGAAAAGGAGCAGTCCGATCTCGTTGATCCGACGGCGATGGGTCTTTTGATCCTGTCGCTGCCCTCGGAGGGCATCCTTACCCTCTTCGTAGTGAACACCACCCTCACCGTCTCCATCTTGAAGGAGCTCGCCCGCTCCGTCCTCCACGTACTCGGCCTCCACCCCTTCCCACCGGTGCCGGACCCGGCCGTGCCAGCTTCCGACCGGCCCTCGAAGCCCACCCTTAAGGAACAGTTCTGGAGCAGCTTCAAGCCCATCTAGTTCGGGTTGGCCTTCCGCCGGCGGCACCAGTAGGCGGTCGACCATCGGGTTTGCCTGGACTGGTTCGATCCGGAGTCAGTGGTGAACCGCCTCCCCTGCGACCATTTCTTCCATTATGCCTGCCTCGAGCACTGGCTCGACTACCACCATGCCATGTATCCTCTCTATCAGTCCCACCTCCTCCCCGCCGACGAGCCATCCACCACTGGCCACGCGCTCAAGTCCAGGGCATCCTCTCAAAATCGAGGGCGTCCGTCTTCTCCCCCCACCTCCCACCGAAGGACTCCTCCGGTCGCCATCCTCTCTGGATCCGTCCGACCCTCCTCCGCCTGTGAGGAGATTACAACCATCGTCGACCCTCTGTTCGCCATCTTCGACGTGCTGCCTGCAAGCCGAGCACGCCACCCTGACTCCACCACCTCCCTCTGTCTGGGAGATCCACGCCGACCACGCCGAGCGAGCGACGCCCACTCCTTCCCGTCTATCATCGCCGGAGCAGAGCCGTCGACTGCTGCCCTCCCGCCTCAGATAGCCGCCGCCTGAGTCTTCCGGTGACCCTCCTCCCCGGAATCAAGTCATGGCCGCCTCCTTCCTCCCGCCCGATCTGGCTCTCTACCTGCTGCCATCGCCAACCACCTCCGCTGTAACCACCGCCGTCTGACCCGCTGTCTATGCCCCAGCACCGCCACCGGCGAACGCCCGCCGGACTACCCTCCGATTTCCTATTTTCGGTCCGTGGAGAAAGAAGGGCATGCGCACGAACATGAAAGCACTGCTCGGTTCCTGTTGCCGACTTCAGACTTGCACAGATCTCAAAGCCACACAGATTTCAAAGTAGCACAGATTTTGACACAAGTAGTGCTGCACATATCTCAGAGCAAAACTTCTTTCTGAATGGATTCGATTCCATCAAAGTCCCCGCTGATCTTGACTCGACGGAGTCGAGTTCTTCCCACCTCAAGGGAATGATGGGGACATCGCCAGCACTAATCCCGGAGCAGCACCGATCTCAGAGCATCACAGATTTTAATAAATTTATTTAGGATATAACTTTATCTTTTGAATTTTGAATTATGATTTGGTTGGTTAGGATTTAGATATGGATAGGCTTATCTTATCCTATCTTGTGTTTGAATTTGAATCATCTCTATCTTTTTATCCTGTATTCAAATTCAAATGAGGGTTGGACAAGTCTATAAATACCACCCTCAGTCCTTTGTAAAAAAAAAAAGTTTTTGGAGTTTAGTCAAATTTTGGGAATGAAAATGAGTTTTAGAAAAGAGTGGTTTTTTTATTTCGCTCCTGGAGGAGAGGGTGTGAGGCCCAATTCCAGGACATGATGTGAGGTCATGCCCAGTTATCTCCCTTCCCATTCCATCTTCTCTATCCCTTCGTGGCCTTTGAGATCCATCCTAGCACCTCCAAGTATCGAGGAGGGTGTAATGCCCTAGAGGTGAGAGGTCTCTTCGTTAGGGTGAGTCCTAAAGTCCATGAGATCCAGATCCCTATCCTACATCCCCACTATTCCTTCACCACCCGTAGAGAAAAAAATATCAAAAAAAAATAGTACCCTAATTTAGGTGACTTCTAGGCTCACCAACGATCCTATCTATCTTTGTCCCCCATTATCTAAGGCATTACACCCTTCTCGATACTTGGAGGCGCTAGGATGGATCTCAATGGTCACGAGGGGATAGAGAAGATGGAATGGGAAGGGGATAACTGGACATGACCTCACATCTTGTCCTGGGGTTGGGCCTCACACCCTCTCGTCTCACGGAGTGAAATATAAAAACCACTCTTTTCTAAAACTCATTTTCATTCACAAAACTTGGACTAAACTCCAAAAACTATTTTTTTTTACAAAGGACCGAGGGTGGTATTTATAGACTTGTCCAATCCTCATTTGAATTTGAATACAGGATAAAAAGATAGAGATGATTCAAATTCAAACACAATATAGGATTAGATAAGCCTATCCATATCTAAATCCTAACCAACCAAATCATAATTCAAAATTCAAAAGATAAAGATATATCCTAAATAAATTTATTGAAATCTGTGCTACTCCGAGTCAGTGCTGCTCCGGGATCGGTGCTGCTTCGGGATTAGTGCTGGCGATGAACCCATCATTTTTCTAAGATGGAAAGAACTCGACTCTGTAGGGTTCGGTGGCAAGGCGGAAACATAGATTTCAAGTTTTTTTATCTTTATGAAATCTTCACCAAACCCTTAACCCAAGATCTCCTTAAAAGAATTAAAACATATAACATGTATATATAAGATTTAAAGTCATATTAAAGTACTAACCTGTTTCGCTATAATCCAAACTTTAAATCTCCCCCAGGTGCCCAAATGTTCACCCTCCAATGGTGATCCACACAGAAAAAAATGAAGACTACAACTTCTTGTTCTTGGCTCCTCTTCTTGAATTCTTTTTCAAGAATTCGATTCTTGGACTTTTAGGCTGATTTTTTTTTCTTGAAAATTTCTTTTCTTCCTTCTTTCCTCTTCTTGAATTCTTTTCTTGAATTCCCTTTCTTGAATTCCTTTTCTTGAGTTGAATAGGAAGAAGAAATTAAGACAAGTAAAGTCTTAATTCAAAAAAGAAAAGAAGAAGAACAGACCCTTCCTTTTCCTTTCCTTTACCGTTCAAGACCTTCCTCTTATTCTTGTTTAGGGTCAGAGTTTCGACAGAGATTATCTCTGTAAGGGAAACAATACCCAACAAGCATAAAGGGAAGGAGTATTCCGGAGAGGAGGAGAGGAATATGATCTCTGAATTTGAAAATCAGAAAAAACCCCCGAGAACCCAAACCATTTTATAGATTTCAGAGGGGCGTCTTCTCAAAACATCGCAACCCTCTGAAACTCTAGGAATCACGATCCCTCATTCCTCACGCATCCCCTCAACCAAAAATCATGATTCTTCGATTTAATTTTCATTTTTCTGATGAGGAGGACTCTCGGAAAAACTTCAGGAAGAATCGCGACTTTTGATGACGGATTTGCGACCGAAAAATGACTGATCTTTTTCCTTAATTTTTCTGGCCATCATATCCATATCCAAGGATGTTAGACAAACATCCAAGCTGCCCCCCCTATCTTGATTTTTCTCCAACGGAATTTCCTTCCCACGCGCGTGAAGAGTCCACACGCGCGTGGACTCTTCTTCTTGGCGCGCGCGGGTGAGGAAAGGAGTGGGCGGCTTGGAGAGAGGGTCTCAGTGCACTTGATTCACTTGGGTTCAGCCATGGGTTAGCCCAATGTCCTAAAATTTAAATTAGACCTTAATCTGGTTCAATTAGAACCCAATTATGCCCAATTCGGAACCAAATTCGAATATGATTCGAATAGAAATTTGGTCTGCAACACATGCTAGTGTGTTTATCCTGCAAACATGATTTAATTCCAAATTAAATCCTTCATCAATTTTCTTTTGTGTGTGACCCATTGGGTTCCACACCTAGCCAGCAGTAGGTCTGAGTGCTATTTGACTTAATTCGGTTAGATCTCAACTAAGCCGATTTAGGTCAACTCAAACTAGCTCGACTCGGTCAATTAGAATCTAATTCTAATTAACTGATTTGAATTACCATAATTCAATCATATACCTACAAGACAAGATTGATATCTAGCAACGTATCATGTCTACCTGGAAGATGTGGAATTTTGGTGGAATTACCAAAATACCATTCAGTGGTGAGTTACCGGGCAATTCAGTCCTTTGATCAACTTGCATCTCGAATATGATTATGAATATGGATACTTGTCAAATCCAATTTCATATTCATCCCTAGCTCAATCTTTATAATGATGATTCATTAATGAACCATTAGAAATTAACTCTAATATTCATACTTTGATCAAAGATTTCCTGAATCCATCATATGATCGAAATTAGCTGGATGCAATTCCCTCTTACTAGGGCTGATCAATTCCTTGTTGACCTACTCACAACCTCCATATACAATCCACCATACCTAGTATCACCTCGTGCATGACTCAGTGTCATGATTGATTACGAACCAAAGTATGGATTCATATATATAAGGTACCATGGTAGTCTCAGGTCAAAGGACCACATGCACTACTCCCACTATAAGAATTATCTATTAACAAACAGATAAGGTTCCATTAGATATTCTCAATCTAGATCAATTCAGTGAACTCATTCTCTAATGAACACTCACATCCTAGTATTAGTGTCAAACACAAGTGACTGTGAGATCAGTCACCCTCATCACAAAGCATATATAGGATGTGCTGGTCTTGCCGGAAACATTGATTCCCAACTTAATGTCCCATCGACCAGGAATATTTTAGATTGGGGTTTTAAGGCTTTAGGTCTCACTGTTATGATCTCATCATAACCCTAGAACCATAGCCCTAATCTATGGGGTTCATCATATAATCATAAAGACACAGCGTATGATGAAAATAATGCCTTTATTATAATAATGTCAATTCATTGATTTTGGGATCGAAATACAATATTTCAATTGGCTTTCAGGGCACAATCTTTCAATCTCCCACTTGCACTAAAGCCAATCGCCTTTAAATCTTAACCCCATACAATCAAGGTGGCGATCAAACTCTCGCTGTGATAGAGCTTAGTGAACGGGTCTGCTATGTTGTTCTTCGTTTCTATCCTTTTAATGCAGACTTCTTGTCTTTCGACAATCTCTCGAACGAGATGGAAGCGTCTCGGAATGTGCTTTGATTTGTGATGAGCTCTTGGTTCCTTTGCTTGAGCAACAGCCCCCGTATTATCACAGTAAAGTGATACTGGACCTTCAATCTCAGGAACTACGCCCAACTCTGATATGAACTTCTTCATCCATACAGCTTCCTTGGCAGCTTCACTAACAGCAATGTACTCTGCCTCAGTTGTTGAGTCAGCTATAGTTTGCTGTTTAGAACTCTTCCAGCTTACAGCTCCTCCATTTAGGGTAAAAACATGCCCAGATATAGATTTGCTGTCATCTGGATCTGATTGAAAACTAGAATCTGAATAAGCTTCTAGTTTAAGATCAGATCCTCCGTATATTAGAAAAATATCCTTAGTTCTTCTTAAGTACTTAAGAATATTTTTCACAGCCTTCCAATGATCCTCTCCTGGATCAGCCTGAAACCTGCTGGCTATACCTAAGGCATATGCCACATCAGGCCTAGTACATAACATAGCATACATAATAGACCCTACTGCCGAAGCATAAGGTATAGAATTCATTCTATTTCTTTCTTCAGGTGTCTTAGGAGACATCCTTTTAGAAAGATGTATGCCATGACCAATAGGTAAGTAACCTCTTTTACTTTCCTCCATGCTAAATCTTTTTAGCACTTGGTCAATGTACCTTGACTGGGATAAACCTAGCATCCTCCTAGATCTATTTCTATAGATCTTGATGCCTAGTATATAAGATGCTTCTCCCAAGTCTTTTATGGAAAACTGTTTAGATAACCATACCTTGACTGATTGTAACATTGGGATATCATTCCCAATGAGGAGTATGTCATCTACATACAGAACCAAGAAAACTATGGCTCTCCCACTAGTCTTCTTGTACACACAAGGTTCATCCTCATTTTTGATAAATTCAAATTCTTTGACTGTCTTATCAAATCGGATGTTCCAACTCCTAGATGCTTGCTTTAATCCATAAATAGATTTTTTTAGCCTACATACCTGATTAGGTTTAGTCTCCAAGATAAAACCTTCTGGCTGTGACATATAAACCTCTTCCTCAAGGAAACCATTGAGGAATGCGGTTTTCACATCCATCTGCCAGATTTCATAATCATGATATGCTGCTATAGCAAGCATGATCCGAATAGATTTGAGCATGGCAACAGGAGAAAATGTTTTATCATAATCTATTCCCTGTTTTTGTCTGAAACCCTTAGCCACTAATCTGGCTTTATAAGTTTCAACTTGGCCATCTGCCCCAATCTTTTTTCTTATAGACCCATTTGCATCCAATAGGGTTAACACCCTCTGGTGCATCAACCAAAGTCCAGACTTGGTTGACATACATGGAGTCCATTTTGGATCTCATGGCTTCCAGCCATCTGTTTGAGTCACTACTCATGACAGCATCCGTATATGTTAGAGGCTCATCATTATCAATGATTCGGGCTTCATTATTTTCAATAATGAACCCATACCTCTCAGGTGCATGTCGCACCCTATCAGACCTACGGATAGGAGTTGTGTGTTCAGGTTCTATACTAACTATGTTATGATTTGGTTGAGATGTATCTACTTGTTGAACTTCTTCAAGTTCTATATTTCTCCCACTGCCCTTTTGTAGGATGAACTCTTTCTCCTTAAAAGTGGCATGCCTACTGACTAAAACCTTTTGCTCAGTAGGGTGGTAGAACAGATATCCTATACTATCTTTAGGATATCCAACAAATAGACACTTTTCTGCTCTAACATCAAGCTTATGTCCAAAATTTCTTTTGACATAGGTTGGACATCCCCATATCTTAAGATACTTAAGATTGGGTTTCTTTCCCCTCCATAACTCATATGGAGTACTAGATACAGATTTGCATGGTACTCTATTTAAAATATTAGCCGCTGTTTCCAAGGCATATCCCCAGAAAGAAACAGGTAAGTCTGTGAAGCACATCATGGACCGTACCATATCTAATAAAGTACGATTTCTCCTTTCAGCAACACCATTTAATTGTGGTGTGTAAGGAGGAGTCCATTCAGAGATGATTCCCTTTTCTTCAAGGTGATCAAGAAACTCGGTGGATAAGTATTCACCTCCTCTATCTGATCGAAGGATCTTAATACTTTTTCCCATTTGTTTCTCTACCATACTTTGATACTCTAAAAATTTTTCAAAAGTTTCGGACTTATGTTTCATTAGATACACAAATCCGTACCTTGAAAAATCATCAATGAATGTGATGAAATATGAGTATCCACCCTTGGCCTGAGTTGTCATAGGTCCACATACATCAGTGTGTATGAGTCCTAATAACTTAGTTGTCCTTTCATTATGTCCAGTAAATGGAGTCTTGGTCATTTTACCCATGAGACATGATTCACAAGTTCCTAATGATTCATAGTCATAAGGATTAAGGAATTTTTCCTTGTATAACTTGTTAATCCTTTGCTCACTAATATGTCCAAGACGACAGTGCTAAAGTAAAGTATTGTTTACTTCATCTCTTTTTCGTTTATTACTAACAAGTAGTATATTGTCATCAAAAGATAGAGTTAAGAGACCATTGCAAAATATGCCATTAAATATTATTTCATTAGAAAAACTGATTGAGCAGCCACTGCTCATTACATTCATAATATATCCTTATTTAAGTAACAAGGGTACAGATATGATGTTTCTAATGATTCTAGGCATAAAATAATAATTTTTTAATTCTAAAATCTTTCCAGAAGGTAGCTTCAATATATAAGTCCCTACAACTTCTGCTTGGATGGAATCTCCTCCAGCACCGTAGAGCTCGAAGTTGCCTTCCTTCAAAACTCTAATGTTCTGTAGTCCCTGCAATGATTTGCAGATATGATGACCACAAGCAGTATCCAATACCCAAGAGTTTGAATTAGAAGAGTCTAATGACAAAATTGCATGTATCTCATACATACCTTTTGGTGCATCACTAGCATCAGGCTTCACACTTGCAAGGTAAACCTTGCAGTTTCTTTTCCAGTGACCCGGCTTGCCACAATGAAAGCAGGTCATTTATCCGGAGGCCTTCTTTTCTTTCTTTTTCTTGATACCCCCTTTTGGGTTCAACCTCCTCTTGGAACCCTTTTTGCCTATTTTCTTCTTGTTTACACCATCCACAAGAAGAAGTGGAGCCTTATTTTTCTTTAAATGGCTCTCTGCTGTTTTTAACATATTCAACAGCTCAGGCAAGGAAGTGTTAAGTTTGTTCATATGATAATTAAGAACAAACTGTGAAAATGACTCTGGAAGTGACTGCAAGATTAAATCCTGATTCAACTCCCCATCCATAACAAAACCCAATTGACCCAATCGGGTGATTAGATCAATAACCTTTAATACATGGTCTTGTACGGATGTACCTTCTGTCATCCTTGCATGGAATAACTGCTTAGATATTTCATATCTTGCAGTTCAACTATGTTCTCCATAAAGTTCTTTTAGATTGAGCAATATGGAGTTTGTGTCCATGCTTTCATGTTGCCTTTGTAACTCATTGGTCATAGAGGCAAGCATTATACACTTGACAGTAAGTGAGTCATTTTGCCACGTGTTATATGTGGTCTTATCCTCTTGCGAGGCATCTTCCCCTAATGGTTCCAAGGTTGGGGTATCAAGAATATAAGAAATTCTTTCTTGGCTGAGTACTATCTTCAGGTTTCTGAACCAATCAACATAGTTTGGTCCAGTAAATTTATTTGCATCAAGAATGCTACGGAGTGAGAGTGAAGAGGCCATTTAATCTACATTAACAAAGAACATTACATAAGCAAACAACCAATGTTAACAAAACATAATTAAATTAGGACTTTAACTTAATTATGTCTCCCACTATTTTATCAAGCATCATAACCCTCCATGTGATGATCGAGAAAACCCTAATTGGTTCTCTTAGTGTGGTTGAGATCCTAATTCCTTACAAAAGACCTTGTGTGTACACAACAAATCTTATATAAGTTCAAAGGTAGGAAAACTCTTTCCAATTGTAACTCATACAATTCTCACCTTATCTTGGCCTCTAAAATATTAATAGCCTTGTGTGTACACAACAAACTATAATATTTTAGTTAAGTTAGACCCTTCATTGCTATATAGTCATGATATTAATTATAATACCCTTGTGTGTACACAACAAAGTATTATATTAAATCATGCCATAAACATCAAATGTAGCAAGCCAAAATTATGTTAGTCACCATAAAAGGCCTTGTGTGTACACAACAAACCTAATATGGATCATAACATAATAATGACTTGGCATGAAGGAAGGCCACATGTAGTGAATATTACACTAAGCATTTCAATCAATAATTAAGTTAATCTTATCGGCTAGGTAAGTGGGAGAGTGGTGGGAGTCCCCCCGTTGCTTTCCTTAGACACCAATAAGAATTGGCTAGGTCAGTCAACGGAACCAATTAAAAACCACATCCTCTTTACCGATCATGAATCATTTTTCCTAGACACCGAATGATAAACTAATCATATTGATTATTTTTGTTTTTGGTATATGACACTACAACTTAATATGTTTTTAAAGAGGGCTTTATTAAAACAAAGCACATTCTTTATATAACCTAGCAAATATGTGCCATAGTGTGCCATCATACTAGGACAACCATTTACCACATAATGGATCCACCATTATGCCAGGGCAACCTTATTTCAGTATGATGACTAGAAGGTTAAACATATTTTTATACAAATTAAGGTTTAAGTGAAAACCTTAATTAGTGGCATACATCAAACATATATGCATAATTAACATAAATATTTGGTAGTGTGTCATCACTAGGACAACCATTTACCACATAATGGATCCACCATTATGCCAGGGCAACCTTATTTCAGTATGATGACTAGATGTCTAAACATATCTCTACAACAATTAGGGTTTGAGTGAAAAACCTAATTGGTGACATTACATCAAACATATACGATATCATATGTTAATTATATACATATGAATCTAAAAATCAGCATATATATTTTAATCTTAATAAGGAGGCTCTGATACTACTGTAGGGTTCGGTGGTAAGGCGGAAACATAGATTTCAAATTTTTTTATCTTTATGAAATCTTCACCAAACCCTTAACCCAAGATCTCCTTAAAAGAATTAAAACATATAACATGTATATATAAGATTTAGAGTCATATTAAAGTACTAACCTGTATCGCTAAAATCCAAACTTTAAATCTCCACCAGATGTCCAAATGTTCACCCTCCAATGGTGATCCACACAGAAAAAGATGAAGACTACAACTTCTTGTTCTTGGCTCCTCTTCTTGAATTCTTTTTCAAGAATTCGATTCTTGGACTTTTAGGCTGAAATTTTCTTTCTTGAAAATTTCTTTTCTTCCTTCTTTCCTCTTCTTGAATTCTTTTCTTGAATTCCCTTTCTTGAATTCTTTTTCTTGAATTGAATTGGAAGAAGAAATTAAGACAAGTAAAGTCTTAATTCAAGAAAGAAAAGAAGAAGAACAGACCCTTCATTTTCCTTTGCTTTACCGTTCAAGACCTTCCTCTTATTCTTGTTTAGGGTCAGAGTTTCGACAGAGATTATCTCTGTAAGGGAAACAATACCCAACAAGCATAAAGAAAAGGAGTATTCCAGAGAGGAGGAGAGGAATATGATCTCTGAATTTGATTATCAGAAAAAACCCTCGAGAACCCAAACCCTTTTATATATTTCAAAGGGGCGTCTTCTCAAAACATCACAACCCTCTGAAACCCCAGGAATCATGATCCCTCATTCCTCACGCATCCCCTCAACCAAAAATCATGATTCTCCGATTTAATTTTCATTTTTTCGATGAGGAGGACTCTCGGAAAAACTTCAGGAAGAATCGCGACTTTTGACGATGGATTTGCGACCGAAAAATGATGGATCTTTTTCCTTAATTTTTCTGGCCATCAGATCTAGATCCAAGGATGTTAGACAAACATCCAAGTCACCCCCCCCCTGTCTTGATTTTTCTCCGATAGAATTTCCTTCCCACATGCATGAAGAGGAGTCCACATGCACGTGGACTCTTCTTGGCGCGCGCGGGTGAGGAAAGGAGTGGGCGACTTGGAGAGAGGGTATCAATGCACTTGATTCACTTGGGTTCAGCCATTGGTTAGCCCAATGTCCTAAAATTTAAATTAGACCTTAATCTGGTTCAATTAGAACCCAATTAAGCCCAATTCAGAACCAAATTCGAATCTGATTCGAATAAAAATTTGGTCTGCAACACATGCTAGTGTGTTTATCTTGCAAACAAGATTTAATTCCAAATTAAATCCTTCATCAATTTTCTTTTATGTGTGACCCATTGGGTTCCACACCTAGCTAGCAGTAGGTCCGAGTGCTATTTGACTTAATTCAGTTAGATCTCAACTAAGCCAATTTAGGTCAACTCAAACTAGCTCGACTCGGTCAATTAGAATCTAATTCTAATTAACTGATTTGAATTACCATAATTCAATCATAGACCTACAAGGCAAGATTGACGTCTAGCAATGTATCATGTCTACCCGGAAGATGTGGAATTTTGGTGGAATTACCAAAATACCCTTCAGTGGTGAGTTACCGGGCAATTCAGTCCTTTGATCAACTTGCATCCCGAATATGATTATGAATATGGATGATTGTCAAATCCAATTTCATATTCATCCCTAGCTCAATCTTTATAATGATGATTCATTAATGAATCATTAGAAATTAACTCTAATGTTCATACTTTGATCAAAGATTTCCTGAATCCATCATATGATCGAAATTAGCTGGATGTGATTCCCTCTTACTAGGGCTGATCAATTCCTTGTTGACCTACTCACAACCTCCATATACAATCCACCATATCCAGTATCACCTCGTGCATAACTCAATGTCATGATTGATTGCGAACCAAAGTTTGGATTCATATATATAAGGTACCATGGTAGTCTCAGGTCAAAGGACCACATGCACTACTCCCACTATGAGAATTATCTATTGACAAACAGATAAGGTTCCATTAGATATTCTCAATCTAGATCAATTCAGTGAACTCATTCTCTAATGAACACTCACATCCTAGTATTAGTGTCAAACACAAGTGACTGTGAGATCAGTCACCCTCATCACAAAGCATATATAGGATGTGCTGGTCATGCCAGAAACATTGATTCCCAACTCAATATCCCATCGACCAGGAATATTTTAGATTAGGGTTTTAAGGCTTTAGGTCTCACTGTTATGATCTTATCATAACCCTAGAACCATAGCCCTAATCTATGGGGTTCATCATATAATCATAAAGACACAGCGTATGATGAAAATAATGCCTTTATTATAATAATGTCAATTCATTGATTTTGGGATCGAAATACAATATTTCAATTGGCTTTCAGGGCATAATCTTTCAGACTCCATCGAGTCAATATCAGCGGGGACTTTGGTGGAACCGACTCCATTCAGAAAGAAGTTTTGCTCTGAAATCTATGCAACTCTGAAATATGTGCAGCACTGCTTGTGTCAAAATCTGTGCAGCTCTGAGATCGATGCTTCACCATCTCGATTCATTCAAAAGCCAACATTTTTTTTTGATAGCCCTACTTTGAGATTTGTGGAGCTTTGACATCTGTGTGCTTTCATGTTCGTGCACATCTTCCATATACATGGACCGACTGATGCAAGGGAGGTCTTCCGAGGGTAGATCCGGCGGTTTCTCATCGGAGGCGGTGATGGACTGAAGGCGGCGGCACGGAGAGGAAGGTGGCGGGTACGGTGCTTGGAGAAATGGCCGACGGAGGGGCGGAGGATGTTCTCGGCCGGTGCCAATGGAGTCATGGGGGGATCTTCCGTCGGGATTGGGTGTTGGCCGGAGGAGGAGGTGGAGCGGACAGCCTCGAGGGGGTGGAGGGCACCGGTGGCGATGACATCAGTTTTCATGGGAGGCAGAGAAGAGAGGGGGCGCTCGGCCTGGGAGAAGTGGCTCGATCTGGGCACCATGGGCATCGGCGAGGGCCGGTGATCGGATCCAGATGGGTGGTCCTCGGACGGCGATGAGGATGCTGATGAGCAATGAGACGGCATGCGAGAGCTTAGAATCAGAATATTGTACGAAAGCTCTGGGAGAAGGCGGAGGGGGTGGCGAGGGCAGCGGAGATTGCGTTGATGGTCTTTCCTTTTCGGGATCCACCTGTGTCGATGCCGCCGGTTGTGATGGGGGACCGGTAGCCAGGGTTCTCTGCTCTAGAAAGTGATTTGCGGTGTCAGATCAGGCACTAGAGAAGAAGGCGGACAATGGAGATGACTCCGGGTGGATCCAGAGACGATGGGCGATTGGATGAGTCCGTCGTTGGGGAAGCTCTCAGTGAGGCGAACCATGGTGCGGGCCAGTGAGGTCCAGACGTCTGCGAGGTGAGATAGATGAAGATCGCACGAGGAAGTCCAAAGCTTTGAGCTAGAAACCTGAGCTCATCCACGGGATCGAGAAGCACTCACAATCGAAGTAGCGCTTGCCGACCTTGTCGAAGTACCCGGGGTGATTCTTGTCAAAGAGGATGTGGTGGTGGTGTAGGTTGCAGGGAGCACCCATGGGAAGCTAGCGGATGAAGACGAGATCGCTGCTGTGGATGGCCACGAGCCAGCCGAGGCGATTGCAGATCTTGGGGATGACCAGATCGGAGGGAAAGATGGGCACGCGGTGGCTGCGGTAGTTCACCGGAGAAGGTGGGGGGACTGTGGTGAGGCGACGGTGGCAGTGGGCAATGGATCACAGGAGAGGGAAGACACTGGTTTGGAGATCTGATTTTTTTTTTTTAATCTCAGAAGGATGGGATGGCTGGTAAGAGAAAATTTGGAAAGATACTAATGTACCCTAATTTTTCTAGCTCTGATACCAAAATTGATGGGGGACAGATGGGTAAGATCGTTGGTGAGCCTAGAAGTCACCTAAATTAGGGTACTATTTTTTTTGTATTTTTTTTCTCTAGGGGTGGCGAAAGAATAGTGGGGATGTAGGATAGGGATCTAGATCTCATGGATTTTGGGACTCACCCTAACGAAGAGACCTCTCACCTCTAGGGCATTACACCCTCCTCAATACTTGGAGGCGCTAGGATGTATCTCAAAGGCCACGAGGGGATAGAGAAGATGGAATGGGAAGGGGGATAACTGGGCATGACCTCACATCATGTCCTGGGGTTGGGCCTCACACCCTCTCCTCATGGAGTGAAATAAAAAAAACACTCTTTTCTAAAACTCATTTTCATTCACTGAATTTTTTTACAAAGAACTGAGGGTTGTATTTATAGACCTGTCCAACCTTCATTTGAATTTGAATACAAGATAAAAAGATAGAGATGATTCAAATTCAAATACAAGATAGGATAAGATAAGCCTATCCATATCTCAATCCTAACTAACTAAATCTTAAGATAAATCCTAAATAACTAATCTTCAAATTTAAATTTATTTGTTACTCCGGAATCCGTGCTACTCTGGGATTCGTGCAGGTTGATGTCCCCATCACAAAAACCCTTTGAATGGCATGTTTTGGATTTTCAAAAAGTCTCAAGCCTTGAGTCGACACTTGGATTCCAGGTGTCGACACTTGTGTCTTAGGTGTCGACACTTGGAACTCAGGTGTCGACGCTTAGCATGTCAGTCAAGGTTTTTTGCATTCCATTCACTGAAGTGTCGACACTTGGAACTGCTTAAGTCGACACTTGAGTCTGAAATTATCAAAATGAGTGCCAAATGACCCAGAAATATAAGGATATATAATCAAACTTTAAATGCACTTATTAAACAATAATTGAATATTTTTTAGCCCTTTTTCATGGGGAGAAGACTTCCTAAAACATGAATTTCGCCTAGCTTCAAGATACTTTCCTTTGGAGAATTTAAGGTGCCTGTATCCTGAAACTCATAACTACATTTGAAACATTAGTACAAAATAGGTACTCAACATTTTATTAATCATCAAAATCAAGGGCAAACCCAACAATCTCCCCCTTTTTGATGATGACAAAATCTTGAGTATATAAGCATTCAAATTCAATTTTTAGATATGATACTTCATAAACATGAACTTAAAGCTCATACAACACAATCTTAATAGAGGAGAGGTATAAGTTAAGTATGGAAATTACATTTACTCTCCCCCTTAATGAAACATTTTGTATCAAAGCATTTTGTAATTAAGATATGAAACATTTTGTATCAGAGCTCATTTTGTATCAGAGCAATTTTTAATTGAAGAATAAAATATAAAATTTGAAACTTTATATCCTACTTCCCCTTTTTGTCAATCATTAAGCAATAAAGGAAGTAAACTCCCCCTCAATAAATGCATTTAGACAAAGAGTAGGGTATCAGAGCCATGATACAAGATTAGTTTTGCAAAATTAACAAGTATCAAAGCCAAAGAGTAGGGTATCAGAGTCAATATTATCAGAGCAAAAATTTAAACATTATAAATTCAATCAATGCTAGCAAAAGAATCAATATTGATAATTAAGTGAGAAAGTGGAATATATATATAAAAGAGTGTTTCAATACAAAACAAAACATACAGCATAGAGAAATACATAAACATGAAACATAAGATAAATACTAATACATCAAACTACAGAATAGTCATCTTTCAGGCTAATCCTCATCAGATGGAATCTCAAATGATATGAGACCAGTAATTCTGGACCTATATGCTAGAGCTCTAGGAGTCTTCATGATACTATGACTCCTCGTCCTAGTGGAAGGTCCTATGCGGGGTACAACCCTAGATGAGCGTGTAGAAGGCGGTGGAAGAGCCTCAGTAGGTGTGATGAAAACTAGAGTAATGGAGATCAATGTGTCACAAGGATTAGCAGGTGGAATAGTAGGTGTCTGTCTCTTGGCTGACCAACTCATAGTCATCTGCACCATCATCACTGTCACTGTCATGATCAATAACATCTGTCGCTCTGTCATCACTACTATCGTCTCGGTCACCACCACCAACTGTATCATCGTGTCCCCCATGGTGGTCACCATCATCATCATCAGCATCATCAAGAGGTTGAGCTGCAGGTGTTGCAGGAGGTAGAAGGGATCTCAATAACTCCTCAATATGAGCAAAACATGCCTCCATGGTTTGACGTATCTCATCATGCTCCTTAGCAGTATGGGCTCTAAGGCCCTCTATCTCAATGTACAATTGAGTAGTACGGACACCTAATCCTATCATCTCGCTCCTGATGTCTGTAAAATGCTGTCTGACTAGCTCCTTAAAGGATGAACCAGTAGTAGAAGGAGGAGCATCGGCTAGTAAAGTGGCTGGAGCTGGAACTGGAGTGACTGCCTCATGGCAGCTGCTGGTACTGATCAGGGAGGTGTAACTGTAGGCCCTGATGGCCCTACCTCAGCCTCTCTGATCTCGTCCTCCTCATCTGGCTCCTGACCAAACTCTCTATGTACCCAGCGACCAGAAATCATCCTGTATCCCATACAGTGGAGTGATCGCTCATCATGTACATCCGTATGAAGGATATCCTTGGAGGTCTCCCCTTCCAAAGGAATGTTGTATGCACAAAACAAACGTGTGAGCACCATACTGTAGGGTAAGCAATGTCTCCTCTGAGTGGCGGCATCTCTCATCTAAACAAGAATCAGTGCTAGAAGATCGATCTTTGTCCTTTGAGTCAAGCAAGTTATCACCATCAGCTCAAGCTTTGTGATAAAATCAAACCTCCTAGTCTTCGGCAGAAGGATACGGGCAGTGATATGGTGAAGCAGACGCATCTCCACTGATAACTGGTTAGCGATGACCGTAGCCACATGGTGGGGACACCGAAGGCACCAGAATAAGAAAGAGGCTTTTCAACCCTCTGTGAATTGATCAATAATTTGAGTCCATCTGTAATAAGGGCTTAGCCCATCTGAGTCCATTTTAGTTGTTATTTAAGACTTTTGAGTTTCAGTTCTATACTAGTCAGCTCATGTTGAGCTAGTTCAGTCCAGTGTTAGTCAGCTCATGTCGAGCTAATTTTATTTTTTTGAGTCCTCTTCAACCATATTGAAGACTCAAGACAACATCATACAAGTGAAGACCAAGTCCAACCAGATTGAAGACATGGAAGTATAGCCCAAGTCCAACCCAGCTTGAAGATTTGAAGATCCCAGGAGGAAAATTTAGAAAACCCTGATTCCTTGCAGATGCCCTCCAGATGCCCAGATTCCCTTCCAGATGCCAAAATATATTCATATACCAAGGCATCCATGATTTTAGAGGTCCATCTGCATCCTAGCCCAAAGAAATCAAGCCCAGGTGCCAAGCCCAAGCCCCTAAGATGCAAGATACCAGGGAATATTCCTGCTACCTGGCTACCAGGCCACCCCAGCTTCCAGAGGCCCAAACCCATGCGCCCGAGCCCCTTTGGGCCGGCTTCTTGCTGCTCTTAGAAGCCCAACACGCCCCCCTAGGCATCCTTCGAGTGTTGGCCAAGTGAAGAGAATTTTTAGGGTTTTTTCTACCTAATGTTTCCTTATTTTCTAGCTAGGGTTTGAGAGGGAAAAGGATTCTTATGTAAAGACTTATGTGCCCTTACTTGGAGCACAAGGTTAAGGGTCTATTTAAAGGACCCTAGCCTCTTGTATGAAGGGAGATTTTGATATATGAAATAAACCTTGAGTTCTTCTATTGTTTTGTGTGATTACCCTGCTGTGTGCATAAAGGGGTTTGAGAGTTCTTCTACCCGGTGTTTGCAACCATCTTCCTGCCGCCAACCATCCTTCCATCCCCCTCCAAAACTTTCTTCCCTTTGCTATTGTCCTTTGTTTTCTTGATTTCCTCTGAGTTTTCTAACCCCTGATAGGTCGTTTGCAGGTCCACGAGTTCCTACGAATCCAACGACTCCAGCCAAGCCTCAATCGGACCACCAAGCAGAAAGCCGGGTATCCGTGGGTCTTTTGCTAGATTTTCCAGGCCGCATCCATCGAGGAATGAGACATTCCTTCACTGCGATCTTCATCGAGCACTTCAGGCATTGTCAGGTACACCCCCTCTACCTCCAGTCTTATTATTGTAGGAGAACTTGCCCTAACCGAGGCTTCTCAGCCCCGGCGATCCTTCTTTAGTACTTTTCGAGGTTCTAATCTGCATGCTTGGCTTCAAAAATTCATACAAAACTCCCTACAACTAATTTTGATCTAAAATTCGGGAATTAATCACCTAACCTCACATATAAAACAACAAAAATAATTGCATGCATATTAGTCCCGCATCATTTGGTATCAGAGCTTAGATTAGAGCTTGTTTTCTGCAATTTTTTAGTCCGTATATGCTCTATTATGTTAATTATTTCTCCTTGATAAAAACTCAAAAAACTCTAAAATTTATTTTATTGGATTCATAATAATTCACAGTAATTTTAAAATTTTTTTTCAATTTTATTATGGCCTGTGAATTTTCTGCAAGCCAAAATACAGCCTGTAAAATTTTGGCTCTGTTTTTTCAGCAAGACAAGTTTGGAAGTTTTAGGGTTTTGTTTAGCATCTTTTGCATATCTTTTAATTTTAGTATATTTCCAGCATATTAGGCCATGATTTGCAAGTTTTCTTCTATTTAAAAAAATACCAAAAAAAGAAATTACATATTCTCTAAAAATACCAAAAATATCTAAACCCTAATTTGCATCCTCATCTGCCTGCCATCATTGCATAATTTACTTTTAAGGGCACTCTTGCTATATCAGATGGGGGGAGGATTTGATCACCTCTCCTTAGCCCAAAACCACATCCCTTGCATTCGGTCCTAAGCCTTAACCTAAAATTAACTAGACTTAATTTGCCCTAGTGGGCTAGGGACACCAACTGGTCGGGTGTGGGCTAAGTGTCAGATCATTGTGTCAAACTAACCTATGTGTGCCTTGTGCTCAGTGTCTAGAATGATGGTTTAGGGATTCAATCCCGAAGGGCTTGTGTGCTGGTCTGCCTACCTGGCCAATCTCTGATTGGTGTCTAGGATTGGCAATCAAGGACCTAACACTCCCCTTACACCTGCCTGGCTGAGTACAGGGTTACTATAGGCTAGTTTGCCACCCTGATTGAGCATCTTGTTTAGACTCTAGGTCTAGTCAGCTGTAGTCGGTCTGATCGAGTCTTGCATGAGCACTAGATTAGGGGTTTCATATCACCCACCTCCTTCACAAATGTCTAAACCCATGAAAAATTTGCAAGCCCAAATAAAAGCACTCACTGAGCATCTAACCCAATCGATGGCCCAGTTGACTACCCAGTTAACTCAGTCTGGTACCCAAACCAACAATAGAATTGACCATCTTACCAATAGGTTTGACCAGTTAGAAGGCCGTGTAGGGACCATACAAAGAACCCATGGGTCACAGTCTGTGCCAGATCCCGAGTCCCCTCAACCTAGGAGGACCCCAAACACTGATCTATACCATGAGGTCGAACCTAGGAGAGCCCCTTATCCTTACCCGTACTACAATCCTCAACCTAGGAGGACCCCAAATCCTGATCCATACCGAGAGGTTGAACCTAGGAGAGCCCCTCAGCCTGACCCATACTATAATACTGAACCTAGAAGAACCCCTTACCATGACCCTTATTATGATACTGAACCTAGAAGAACCCCTTACCACGACCCTTAATATGATACTGAACCCAGGAAAACCCAATACTCTGACCCATATAGGGAGTCCAATCCTAGGAGAACCCAATACTCTGACCCATATAGGGAGTCCAATCCTAGGATAACCCAATACTCTGACACATATAGAGAGCCCAACCCTAGGAGAACCCAATATTCTGACCCATATAGGGAGTCCAACCCTAGGAGAACCAAATATCCTGACCCATATAGGGAGCCCAACCTTAGGAGGACCCCATACCATGATCCATCCTTAGAACCTGACCATAGAGCTGACCCAAAATCCAATGACCCTAGATCCTATAATCCCATGACCCATAGATCTTCACCCTTGTCCTATGAGCCCAGAGAACCCATAACCCCTAAGTATCATTCTAGTACTAGTCAGGTTTTCCTTAGTCAACTTGAACCCCATAGGATTAGCACCCCTAAATATGAGCCCAGTAGTGAGCCACTACCCCTTAGGCAACTTGAACCTACTAGGATTTGTGTCCATAATCAGAAACCAGGACCTAGCCAATTTTTCCCTAGCCGACCCTTCTCCAACCATTCCTGAGATTGACAAGGCTTACATTAATGCGGAAGTGTATGAAGCTGATGCGAGCCTAGTCGATGAGTATGAGGGAGAAGATGAGACACCTATAAATGACCTAGAAATAGTTGACCTAGTAAATACCCAGGTAGAAGCCAACCTAGAGGTAGTTGACCCTAACCACATCCAACCAAAAGCTATAGCGGAAGAACAAATAGAGGAAGAGAACCTAGGTACTGCTGTTAGAGCCTTACCTGAGGAAACCATAGAGGAGAGCCAAATTATAGAGTCTAGTCCTAAAATACAAGAACCTAAAGAATTTATTAAGGACCTGATCTCTTTGAATCAGTACCCTCAGGATGAGCCTCCTCCTATAGTTCCCATTAAGGACCTCTTCCCTGAGATTAATAACCCATCCTTCCATTATGCAAACCCTGTAAATATAGCTCAACCTCGTAAGGTTAACCTCATTAGTCTAGGATTAGTCCCTGACGCCCCTTCTTTTATCCTACTTTATCCAACTAACCTTGAACCTTTTTCCTTACCCTACCAGACTAATTTTGAATCTACTTCCTATTTTCTGCCCTTACCAGATACCTCCAGCATTTCTAGGATCATTAGATTGCATTTAGCTGAGTTTAGCATACTACATGCATTAATCATGCATGTTAGGTTTGCATCTTACTTCTGGCATACTTTTTGGAATTTGCTAGGAGTTCACTGTAAATTTTCATGTGCATGTCAATCTAGGATAAACTTAGAGAACCTATAATCTATTAGGTTTAGATCCAAAGAGTTCAATAAAATCTCCTTCGATAGGAATGCATAGTCGAGTATGTTAGGTGTTAGTATGAGTCCTTTGCATCATTTGTTAGGAGTCTGCATGTGCCTAGCATGTTCACCACCCGCACTAATCTTAAAACAACTGGATAATTCCCGAAGAAGGGTCAAAGAATTTGATGTAGTGGATTCTATCTTGGTTAGGCTTAGGCATAAAAGAAGCTTCATGCTCGTAGAGCCGGACCTTTTAAAGTGATAGAGAAGGTTGGATCAAATGCCTAGGTGTTAGACATGCCTTCGGATTTGGGCATTAGTTCTACCTTCAATATTATAGACCTTGTTGAGTACAGGGAACCGGCAGCGATACCTAGTAAGGCTTTTGAACCTATTCCTTTTCATTGTGAGTGACCCTAACCCAGAGTGTCCACTAATAAATTTGGCCTGAGAGAGGAGAACGGATCGAGCGTATCCTGGATGATCAAGCCATTATGACCCGGGGCCGCGGTTATCAACGTTTCCTGGTCTGATGGCAAGGCCGGCCAGAGTCGGACAATTCATGGATTTCTCAAGAGGACTTGAAGCACCTCAACCTAGACCTCCTCGAGAGATATGTGAGCCAGCTTGATCTTCACTCGATAGGGTCGAGTTCCTCCCACCCCGGGAGAATTGGTGGGGACACCGGAGGCACCAGAATAAGAAAGAGGTTTTTCAACCCTTTGTGAATTGATCAATAATTTATGAGTCCATCTGTAATAAGGGCTTATCCCATCTGAGTCCATTTTAGTTGTTATTTGAGTCTTTTGAGTTTCAGTTCTGTACTAGTCAGCTCATGTTGAGCTAGTTTCAGTTCTGTACTAGTCAGCTCATGTTGAGCTAGTTCAGTCCAGTGTTAATCAGCTCATGTCGAGCTAATTTTATTTTTTTGAGTCCTCTTCAACCATAGTGAAGACTCAAGACCACATCATACAAGTGAAGACCAAGTCCAACCAGATTGAAGACATGGAAGTATAGCCCAAGTCCAACCCAGCTTGAAGATTTGAAGACCCCAGGAGGAAAATTCAGAAAATCCTGATTCCTTGCAGATGCCCTCCAGATGCCCAGATTCCCTTCCAGATGCCAAAATATATTCATATACCAAGGCATCCATGATTTTAGAGGTCCATCTGCATCCTAGCCCAAAGAAATCAAGCCCAGGTGCCAAGCCCAAGCCCCTAAGAAGCAAGATACCAGGGAATGTTCCTGCTACCTGGCTACCAGGCTACCCCAGCTCTAGAGGCCCAAACCCTTACGCCCGAGCCCCTTTGGGCTAGCCTCTTGCTGCTCCTAGAAGCCCAACACGCCCCCCTAGGCATCCTTGGAGTGTTGGCCAAGTCAAGAGAATTTTTAGGGATTTTTCTATCTAATGTTTCCTTATTTTCTAGCTAGGGTTTGAGAGGGAAAAGGATTCTTATGTAAAGACTTATGTGCCCTTACTTGGAGACCAAGGTTAAGGGTCTATTTAAAGGACCCTAGCCTCTTGTATGAAGGGAGATTTTGATATATGAAATAAACCTTGAGTTCTTCTATTGTTTTGTGCGATTACCCTGTTGTGTGCATAAAGGGATTTAAGAGTTGTTCTACCCGGTGTTTGCAACCATCTTCCTGCCACCAACCATCCTTCCAGCCCCCTCCAAAACTTTCTTCCCTTTGCTATTTTCTTTTGTTTTCTTGATTTCCTCTAAGTTTTCTAACCCCTGACAGGTCGTTTGCAGGTCCACGAGTTCCTACGAATCCAACAACTCCAGCCAAGCCTTAATCGGACCATCGAGCAGAAAGCTGGGTATTCGTGGGTCTTTGGCTCGGTTTTCCAGGCCACATCCGTCGAGGAACGAGAGATCCCTTCGCTGTGATCTTCATCGGGCACTTCAGATGTTGTCAGGTACACCCCCTCTACATTCAGTCTTATTATTGTAGGAGAACTTGCCCTAATCGAGGCTTCTTAGCCCCGGCGATCCTTCTTTAATACTTTTTTAGGTTCTAATCTGCATGCTTGGCTTCAAAAATTTATACAAAATTCTCTACAACTAATTTTGATCTGAAGTTTAGGAATTAATCACCTAACCCCACATATAAAACATACAAAAAGAATTGCATGCATATTAGTCCCGCATCACCACACCTCAAACATCCTCACGCTCTAAGATGCATCTGAACGCCTCCTCTCTATCCTCAATATTAGAAGTAACAATCCCATGGTGTGGGATCTCCCAGGTACGACTTAGTACCTTTTATGAAAGTGGAATCCGGATGCCTCTAATAGTCGTACTCCAAAGCATTCGTCAGTAGTCGAGACTCCCAAAGAACTCGTGCACTAGGTGTGGATAATACTTCTCTTGCATGGTGCAGAAGGGGATCAACCCAGCATCCTGAAGAATCTGCCTAATCTAGAAACCCTATCTATCAAAAGAGTCAAGATCCACTCGTCTACCAGCTGCAACCCCCTTCCCAGAAATCCTCTCTATTGAAGGTGAAGCTAGAGCTGCTGAACTGCCAGACTAAAATCCACTATCATTTCGAGCTTTTGTTCTTCTTTCTGCTGAAGCTGGTGCTGGTATTTTTTTAGAGGCCAACTACTTTCTAGGTCCCATTACTACTAGCTAAGGGAAGAAAAATAAAAGATGGAACACAGAACAGTCAAAAAGAGGTGAAGAAAAGAGGATAAATGGGGGAAAGAACCAAAAATAGTGGTTTCGACCAAGAAAGTGAGCTCAAGTGGGGGAAAATAGTACTTGGTTTTGATTTAAATTAACAAGGATTTGGAGAAATTCAATTAGGGTTTGGTTCAAAAGGTAGGAAAGCAAATGTGATTGAAATCGGCCCAAAACTTTCAATGCAACAGTGAATCTATGAAGAACTTAGGCAAAGACAAGGTATGAACTGAAAAATAAAGTGCACAAATGGTCTTGTTGGCATGGAATCCTTGGATCGACTGGTCGGAGCCACTGCATCGCAGGATCGCTCCTTGGTTCACCTGCAAAACAGGTCCCTTGCTAGAGTTTTTTCGGCAGAGGACACTCTGATGCCTAAGTCAGTGGTGGATTCCAGCCACTGAATGTGGAAGATGTCGAGAGTGGAAGAGAAAAAGAGTTCTTGGAGATTGAAAGTGTATGTGTGCAAGATTATTCACGCGTACCTCTCGAGCCATCCTTCTTACCCATATTTAAAAGATGGCCTCTGGTCTGTGGCCCGCACTTTTCCCAGAGATCATAGGGAGCCAATCTCTCCCATGATTGGTGATAGTGGGTTGTCAATGAGCGGTTCCGGCCAGATTGGAGGCGTGGCTATAGGAATTGCACGCCATGATCATGGCATGATGAGTGTCGTTGTAACCGTTGGTTGTAGTTTCCTTTTTGGAACAGATTGTGGTTCAAGCTTCGGGTTTCCCCTTGTGTGGGTCGAAGTCCTTGAACTTCGGATTGTCGAATTATCTTCCGTTATCCATGATGATGACATGTGGGATGCTGAACTTGAAGATGATGGAATTTTTCACAAAACTTTCCACCTTGCCCTCTGTGATTTAGGCCAATGGTTCAGCTTCCACCCACTTCATGAAATAGTCGATGGCCACTAGGAGAAACATCCTTTGCCCTGATGCTGGTGGGAATGGGCCAAGAATGTCCATCCCCCACTAGACAAAGGGCCATGGGGCTACCAACTGAGTCAGGTGACTCGTAGGTTATTTCTGCACATTGGCATTCCTCTGGCATTGGTCACACTTCTGCACGAAATCAGCTGAGTCCTTCTAGATGGAGGGCCAGTAATATCCTTGTCGAATAATCTTGTATGCTAGAGATCTACCTCCCAAGTGATCCTCGCATATGCCCTCGTGGACCTCTCTCAATGCATAATCTGCATCGATGGGTCCGAGGCATTTCAGCAGTGGTTAGGAGAACGATCTCTTGTAGAGGGTTCCATCTAAGATGACGTATTGAGATGCCATCCAGCGGATCTTCTTAGCCTCTGCCTTATCTTCGCACAGTTCTCCTTCATTCAGGAATCTGATGATGGGATCCATCGAACATGGCTCAGTATCGATCTGGCGCACCTTTGCAGCCTCTTCGGCAATGATTGGAGTTTCAAGATGTTTAACAAAGGTGCGCCTGAGAGACTCCAGTGCAGTAGTTGCTAGTCGAGACAGAGCATCTGCCCGGGAGTTCTTTGATCGGGGAACATGAATAATTTCAAAATGTTCCAGTTGGAAGGATAAAGCCTGAACCTTCTCCAGGTATTGCACCATGGTTGGATCTTTGGCTACGTACTCTCCATTGACTTGATTCACATCCAGTTGAGAATCGGAGAAGGTTCGGAGTTGCCGGACTCCCAGATCTTTGGCGATCCGAAGTCCAGCGAGTAGGGCCTCATATTCAGCCTGATTATTGGAGGCGTGGAAGGAGTAGCAGAGTGCATACTCTATGATCTGGCCATTAGGTTCGGTCAACATGAGTCCAGCCCCGCACCCGGTAGCATTGGAAGCTCCGTCCACATAAAGCACCCAAATGGACTTCGTCTCCTTCGGGGTTTCTTTTTCTTTCGAAGAGGCTTCATCTTCAGACTTCCAGGTGCACTTGGAGAGCACCTGGGCCTTCATAGCCGCTCGGGACTGGAAGCTAATGTCAAATTTTCTTAGCTTCATAGCGCACTTGGCTATCCTTCCAGAAGTATCCGGAGATCGGAGAACGGCCTTGAGAGGTTGATCAGTCAGCACCACGATAGCGTGGGCCTGGAAATATGGCCGTCGCTTTGCCGCAATCACTAAAGAGTAGATCAGCTACAGCATCCTCGCATATCGCATTTCTGCATCATGCAGGATCTTGTTGATGTAGTAGATCGGCTTGTGGGACCCATCTTCTTCCTTCTGGACAAGAATCGAACTCACTGCTATGTCTGAAGCAGAGAGATACAGGTAGAGGACCTCGCCTTCTTTTGGCTTGGAGAGTAATGGCGTGGTCTCCAAATACTTCTTCAATTCCTCAAAGGCAATGCGACAGTTTTCGGACCATTCGAAGCCCGTTGATTGTCGAAGTACCTTGAAGAACGGAAGACATTTCTCGGCTGACCGAGAGATAAATTTTCTTAGGAAGGAATCCTCCCTGTCAACTGTTGGATTTCCTTTTTATAGGAGGGATGTCTCATATCCTTTAAGGCTTGGATCTTCTCGGGGTTGGCCTCAATCCCTCGATTGGTGATAAGGAAGCCCAGGAATTTACCCGACATGACCCCGAAGGCGCACTTCGTCGGGTTTAACTTCATGTGGTAGCACCGGAGAGCGCTGAATGACTCCTCCAAGTCGCGGATGTGGTCTCTCTGGTGGAGACTCTTGACGATCATGTCATCAACATAGACCTCCATATTTCTTCCCAGTTGCTTTTCGAACACCTTATTGATGAGTCTTTGAAATGTTGCTCCGGCGTTCTTGAGGCCGAACGTGATGCGGAAAAAAAATCAGGATGAGGATGATGATGAGGTGATGATGCTAGCATGGATGATGCAAAGGTGGTTATATCTTGTTTTTTAGGGTTTTATCTTTGGTTCCCGATTGCAAGCAAAGAGAACCTAGGAAAACTGAAAGAAAATAAATCTACGCTAGCAGATCAATCCCAAGATAATGATAGACTAGGACCCCGAGATTAAGGAACCCCGGGATTAGGACTAGCTTGATACAATCAATACCTACCTAGGAGATAGGGATGCAAACTTTTCAACACTCTGATGCTCTTGGTGCAGAGATCGCTCAACCTTGACGGATGCGACCTGGATGTCTGAGCTGCCGAACCCGCGGAAAGGCTGGCTTTCGATCGGGTGGTCTTAGTGGCAAAGCAAACCTTCTCTGATGGTCGTGGGACCAAGGGGACCTGTAGGCAAACAAAGAGGATTAGTTTCTTTTTTTTTTTTCTTTTTCCTTTTAGATGATGGAAAGGTGGAAAGAAAAACAAAGGAAAGGATTGAGGAGATGGGGTTCGGATGATGGTGTCAGTGAAGATAACTTGGGGCCTCGCACCCCGCGACATCCCGGAAGGACAAAGGAATGTGGCCTCTCACCACACGACGCCCTCAGGCGAAGGAATGTGGCCTCTCACCACGCGACGTCTCGGAGGATGAAGGAAGCTTCACTCAACCTAGCCTAGGAGACAAGGATTGAAGAAGAGAATGGAACACACAAGCTTTCTTTCATTAATCATCAATAATTTCTTTACAAGAGGGGTTTGGGTCCTTTAAATAGGCACCCAAGAGCACTTTGAAATTTAAACTACCCCATTACACTTGGCACCCAAAATTTGGAGGAGAACATCTTTGGCCGACCAGCTTGGATTGGCATGAATCTTGGCGTTGCACCTTGACTTCCCTCTTTGGGTTGCTTGGTTTTGGTAGAAGGCGTGAATGGAGGCTTGATGTCTTCACCATGCCTTTCTTGCTTAACTTCATTATGGAAGAAGGCTTGAGTGGAGGCATGCATCAAGGGATCATGCCTTTCTTGCTTAACTTCTTTATGGAAGAAGGCTTGAGTGGAGGCATGCATCAAGGGATTTGAAACTTCTTTCCACTTGGAGAATGGAGGATGCCTTTCATGCTTGACTTATTTGTGGAAGGAGTCTTGAGTGGAGGCATGCATCAAGGGATTTGAAACTTCTTTCCATGACCGCCCATCCTAGATTGGAAGAGAGCTTGAAGAGGGGAGGGGAAGGGGGCATGGATCAAGGGGTGAGGTCCCCCCCTTAGGGCGCCCAATCATGCCAAGAGTGGAGTCCACATGGCGGGGTAGGATGGCACCAAGTAGGAGGCCTAGGTGGGCCCTGGGTTGACATGTCTCCTTGCCTTTGTTAGGCTTAAAAGAGTCTAAACTTTTGAACCAGTAAAGACTTCATGGGCTTAGACTCGGCCCGACTTATTACAAGACTCAGCTCGACCCGATGGGTCGAGGTATAGACTCCATTTAAGCAAATAAACTAGAGGCTGACAGCCTTATTACAGGACTTGATAAACACTGAACCCTAATCAGAGATCCCCCAAAGTTTGAAGGGCTCAAGTCAAACCCTGATGCCCACATCAATTCTCCCCGGGTGGGAGAAACTCGACCCTGTAGAGTGGAAGTTGATTTGGCTTTGGTACTTCTCCAGCAGTCGGTGAATGGCAGGTCCTCCTGGGTGATCCACGAGTCATCAGATTTGGGGTCGGCCTTGCCAACGGACCAAGTAACCTGAAAGCCTATGCCCTGGGCTGCGGTAGCTCGACCATCCAAGATACGCTCGATCCGCACTCCTTACTCAGGTCAATTTGGAAGTGGACACTCTGGTCAGGTTTACTCTCCAAAAAGGATTAGGCTCAAATCACTCGCTAGGTGGTTTGCTGGTTCCCTATACTCAACTAAGTGCAAGATATTGAGAGTCGAGCTAATGTCCCAAATCAGGGTATTAGGATCACTCTCCTATCACTCTAAGGGACCAATTCAGCGAGCATAAAAACTTCTTTATTATTTTAGAATCCCCAATTCTCTACTTAGCTTGCTTTCAGGAACAACCAAATTTTAATTATTAATTTTCGTGTCCCTAGTATACAATGCAAGAGATCATGCAGATTCTGAGACTCAAGTAACACTCAACAAAAGCAAACTAAACTAGGTATTCCTAGTAAGAGGAATTAATTGGGGTCCTAGGGCCTAAACCTACTAGACCATTGGTTCTCTAGGCTTGACCCTAGCCTGGTATGCACAAGAAAAATTTTTTAGGATCCCTAACAGATGCCATAAAGTATACCAGAAGTAGAGGGCGAATGGGATGGGCTCTAAGGAGTCACACATTCTGGTAGTCTCAATAAAAAGTAACCTCCTAGCTCTAGGGATATGAGATGGCTTAAGAAAAGGCAGGGAATAAAAAGAAGACTCATGGACTGGTTCGAAGTTTAGGCAGTTGACCTTAATGTATGAATGAAGGTCTAAAGGTGTGCTCATCTTAACCTCATGGTCAGTACTAGGAGGATCGATAGGTGCAAGTCCTTGGGTAGGCGGGATGCTCCTAGATAGTGGAGGGCTTTCGGGAAGGTCTTTGGAACATTCATCTTGAGAATCTATACCTTCATCTATTTCGTTTGATCCTGGCTTGGTCAGTTCTACTACAAGGTCTATAGTGGACTCAGGATCATTATCATTTGGGTCCTTGCTATGTTCTGAGGTATCCTTAATGATTCCATCAGGTGGGAGCTGATCAATTAAATTATCAGGCGATACCTCCTCACATTCTTCTTCTTCTTCATATTCTTTAATCAAGCTTATGTCAGGCTCATATATGACCTCTTCAAACTCACTGAAGGGTTCTAATCCTTTCTCCTTTGGTTCCTCTATAGGCACGACTATAGTTGGGTCAACTACTTTTGGGATGGCCATACCTAACTCCTTCTCAGTGTTTTCTTTCTGGTCAAGAGGTGACACGGGTGGGGATTGATAAACAAAAGTCTGGTTCACTACAGATATCGGATCAATCGGGATTTGATTCAAGTTGGTAGAGGTCGGCTTTAAGTCCAAAGTATTAGATCGAGTATATCTTAAAGACCACTCACAGTCTTGGGCTTCTTGGTAGGCTTGCTCTAACTTATTGGTCTTTTCAAAGCCTAATTTTCTATAGAATGTCTGGGTGTAGCCAAGCCCTAAACCTCAATGTGATCTGAACCTCGGTCTCAATGGTATTACATTTCATGACATACCACTGGAAGTCCTCGATATACTCAGACACTGGCCTATTACCTTGTCTCAATTGGTACCACCGGCCTAGAAGTCTTTGCTCATAGGATTCACCTAGGTACCCTGCTCTCAACTTACTTCTCATGTCTTTCCAAGTTACCTTAGACTCTTGTCTCTCATACTTCATTCTTCCTTTAACATCAAACCAATAACGTTCGGCTGAACCCCGAAGATGCATTTGGGCAAACCTGACCTTACTATCCTCACACAGATCGCTACACTTAAAATATTCATCCATATCGTCCTCCCAATCAATATAAACCTGACGATCATGACTTCCTCGAAAAGGACAAAACTGAGGATAGACTCTAGGGTTAGATGCCATGAAAATACTGACTAGCTAAAGGGCAGTTAGGCTAAAGGACTCCTAATTCTAGACTAGTCATGCAACACACAACGAACGTCTAAGATCTAATAGACATAGAATCTCAACCAGTTGCCTAGGTCAGAGTGGCAAACTAGTCTGTAGTAGCCTTGTCCTTGGCCAGGTAGGTGGAGAGGAGTGGAGGTTCCTCTCTGCTTGCCTTAGACACTAATTTTGCAATTGGCCAGGTAAGCGAACCAACCCACAAGCCTTGATTCACCAAGCCTAGACACCAAGAACTCAGTACAAACAGATTGAGCTATCACCAAGATTAGACACTTGGTCTCGACTCGACCAAATGGGTGTCCCTAAGCTCTCTAGAGCAATTAGGTGTCTAACTGATTTTAGTTAGGGTTTGGGTTCGGGATGCAGGTTAGTGGTTTATGGGCTAGGGACAGGTGATGAACTCCTGACCCTATGTCAAATTGCCACCCTTAAGTGTTTTATGAATAATGTAGGCACATAAATGTCTAAGAAAAAGATTTAATATATATATATATATATATATATATATATATATATATATTCAGATATATGGATGATAAGCAAAGTGCAAAAGAAGTCTAAATATAAACTAATTGCATGAACTAACTAAATGAGACAAGAAAGAGATGCTTGCTGAAACTGTAGGCCTGAGATTTTCTCAGGTGGTATTTCAGCTTGTAGAATTTTTATAGGCTGAAATAAAATCTAAGCAAATAGCAGAAGAATCATCTAAATGCACTAGATCCAGAAAATGAAAAATCAAATAAAACGGAGATTCCTACAAAGAGAAAAAATTAAAATAGTAGACTATATATGGGCTGGACAGAATGCAGAGACCTAAATGCAAGAGCACTAGTCCTAACCTAGGCTCTGATACCAAGAATGATGCGGAAAAAAAATCAGGATGAGGATGATGATGCGAGCATGGATGATGCGAGCATGGATGATATCTTGTTTTTTAGGGTTTTATCTTTGGTTCCCGATTGCAAGCAAAGAGAACCTAGGAAAACTGAAAGAAAAGAAATCTACGCTAGCAGATCAATCCCTAGATAATGATAGACCAGGACCCCGAGATTAAGGAACCCCGGGATTAGGATTAGCTCAATACAATCAATACCTACCTAGGAGATAGGGATGCAAACTT
The DNA here is from genome assembly GCA_021397845.1 of Areca catechu. NCBI lineage: Eukaryota > Viridiplantae > Streptophyta > Magnoliopsida > Arecales > Arecaceae > Areca > Areca catechu. Next base: position 78,061,870 of record CM038044.1, on the reverse strand, counting down.
TTCAACACTCTGATGCTCTTGGTGCAGAGATCGCTCAACCTTGATGGATGCGACCTGGATGTCCGAGCTGTCGAACCAGCAGATAGGCTGGCTTTCGATCGGGTGGTCACAGTGGCAAAGCAAACCTTCTCTGATGGTCGTGGCACCAAGGGGACCTGTAGGCAAACAAAGAGGATTAGTTTCTTTTTTTTTTTTTTCTTTTTCCTTTTAGATGATGGAAAGGTGGAAAAAAAAACAAAGGAAAGGGTTGAGGAGATGGGGTTCGGATGATGGTGTCGATGAAGATAACTTGGGGCCTCGCACCCCGCGACGTCTCGGAAGGACGAAGGAATGTGGCCTCTCACCACGCGATGCCCTCAGGCGAAGGAATGTGGCCTCTCACCACGCGACGTCCCGGAGGACGAAGGAAGCTCTCACTCAACCTAGCCTAGGAGACAAGGATTGAAGAAGAGGATGGAACACACAAGCTTTCTTTCATTAATCATCAATAATTTCTTTACAAGAGGGGTTTGGGTCCTTTAAATAGGCACCCAAGAGCACTTTGAAATTTAAACTAACCCATTACACTTGGCGCCCAAAATTTGGAGGAGAACTTCTTTGGCCGACCAGCTTGGATTGGCATGAATCTTGGCGTTGCACCTTGACTTCCCTCTTTGGGTTGCTTGGTTTTGGTAGAAGGCGTGAATGGAGGCTTGATGTCTTCACCATGCCTTTCTTGCTTAACTTCATTATGGAAGGAGGCTTGAGTGGAGGCATGCATCAAGGGATCATGCCTTTCTTGCTTAACTTCTTTATGGAAGAAGGCTTGAGTGGAGGCATGCATCAAGGGATTTGAAACTTCTTTCCACTTGGAGAATGGAGGATGCCTTTCATGCTTGACTTATTTATGGAAGGAGTCTTGAGTGGAGGCATGCATCAAGGGATTTGAAACTTCTTTCCATGACCGCCCATCCTAGATTGGAAGAGAGCTTGAAGAGGGGAGGGGAAGGGGGCATGGATCAAGGGGTGAGGTCCCCCCCTTAGGGTGCCCAATCATGCCAAGAGTGGAGTCCACATGGCGGGGTAGGATGGCACCAAGTTGGAGGCCTAGGTGGGCCCCGGGTTGACATGTCTCCTTGCCTTTGTTAGGCTTAAAAGAATCTAAACTTTTGAACCACTAAAGACTTCATAGGCTTAGACTCGGCCCGACTTATTACAAGACTCAGCTCGACCCGATGGGTCGAGGTACAGACTCCATTTAAGCAAATAAACTAAAGGCTGACAGCCTTATTACAGGACTCGATAAACACTGAACCCTAATCAGAGATCCCCCAAAGTTTGAAGGGCTCAAGTCAAACCCTGATGCCCACATCAGAACGGCATCATCTTGTAGCAATAGAGACCTTTGTCAGTGATGAATGCCATCTTCTTCTCATCTTGCGGATCTATTCTAATATAGTTGTAGCCGAAGAAGGCATCCATAAAGCTCAACAACTGGTGGCCGGTGGTAGCGTCGACCAGTTGATCAATCTTTAGGAGAGGGAAGCTATCTTTTGGGCAAGCCTTGTTGAGGTCTGTATAGTCGATGAAGATACTCCACTTGCCGCTAGCTTTCTTCACCATTACCATGTTGGCCAGCCACTCGGTGTAGCGGGCCTCTCTGATGAACCCTGCCTTGAGGAGCTTGCCAACCTCTTCATCAATAGCTTGCTGTCTTTTAGGGATGAAGCTACTCTTCTTCTGTCACACCGGCTTGTACCCAGGGGTTACTTCCAGCCGATGAGTAATCACTTCGGCGAGAATCCCGGGCATGTCTGAAGTCGAGCATGCAAAGACATCGGCGTTGTCCCTGAGGAAATGGATCAGCTTCATTCTGGTTTCCTCATCAAGGGCGCTCCCGATCTGCACAACTCTGGAGGGATCTTCCTCTTTCAAAGGTATCGGGATGGTCCTCTCCATGGGTTCACCAAGGTTTGTGGTCGAATCCCTCGGATCCAGCTGATCCGGAGTAGTCGAATCCTTGAAATGCCTGTCTTCAATCATTAGACATTGCCGTGCCATCCTCTGGTTCCCTCTAACTTCTCCAACACCATTCCTGGTGGGGAAGCATACCAAGAGGTAGTGAGAGGAGATCACGGTCTGAAACCTGTTCAAGGTGGGCCTTCCCAGAATAATGTTGTATGTTGAGAGGATCTGGACCACAGTGAAGTTGATCGTCAATGTCTTTTATTGAGGCTCGGAGCTGAGGGTTAAAGGCTGTTATCTCCCCTTCGGCATAAACTTGGTTGCCCTCGAAATCGAAGAGTGGTATGGGGGATCTTTGTAGTTGATTTCTAGGCAAACATATTTTGGAGAATGCATTATACATCAAGACATCAGTCAAACTTCCATTATCAATAAGAACTCTCTGTACATCATAATTGGCCACTACGACTGAAATTACAAGAGGGTCGTCATGCTGTAGCCGAACTCCCGCAAGGTCATCATCGGAGAAGAGGATGGAGTTGTTATCTTTCAGTCGCTTTGAAGCTTCAACTTCATCCCTTCTCCAATTGGTGGGCCGGTGTACCATCCCTACACCTTCGTTGGTGGGCCTTTGATTTGGCAATTCAGCCTCTTCGGGAGGTGGCTGGGGAACAGTTGCTTGTGACTGAGGTCCCTGGCGATCGATGTACCGCCCTAGGTATCCTTTCTTGATGAGATCCTCGATCGCATCCCTCAGCTGGATGCGTTCTTCTGTGTTGTGGCCGTGGTCCCGGTGGAATTGACAGAATTTGTTCCTGTTCCTTGCAGAAGAGGAGGCCTTCATGGGACGGGGCCATTGGAGATAGTTTTTATTTTCTATCTCCATGAGGATCTTCTCTCGATGGAGGTTGAGGGGGGTGTAGGAGTCGAATCTTCCTCCCAATGCTCTGGGCTTGGGAGGGCTTCTCCGGTGGTCTGCATATCTGTCGCCGTTGTTATTGAAAGTTTAGGGGCCTTGCCCCCTATTATTCTTCTTCTTTGAAGGGGGTTTCCCTTCAATCAAACGTCGATTCACCGCCTGCTCTTCAGCATCAGCGTATTTCTGAGCCCTTGATAGGAGCTCAGCATAGCTTTTAGGGAACTTCTTATCCAGGAAAAAAGTAAGCCTGGAGGTTCGAAGCTCCTTCTTTAGTGCTGACACGGCCACGTGCTCATTGAGATCGGGGATCTCAAGTGTGGCCACATTGAACCTTGAGATGTAATCTCTTAGGCTCTCTTCTTCATTCTGGTGAAGGAGGAAGAGTGTGTCCGTATTCCGAGGAGTCTTGCGGCAGGTCCTGAAATGCAAGACAAACAATTTTTCTAACTCGGAAAAGGAATCGATGGTACCTGGGCGGAGGCTCGAGTACCACATCCGAGCGGACTTCTTCAAGGTAGCCGAGAATACCAAATAGTACATTGCGTCCGAAGCTCTTTGGATCATCATATGGGCTTTGAAGCTGCCCAAATGGTCGAGGGGGTCGGAGGTGCCATCGTAGGGTTCCATCTGGGGAACCCTGAAGTGCCGAGGAATGTCCTCAGCCATGATGCGGTCAGTGTAGAGTGGGTGTAGATCACCCATAATCAAGTCATCGGGATCTTTCTGAACCCGCATTCTCTGTTCTCGCACCCTTGCCATCTCTGATTCTGATGCGGGACTAATATGCATGCAATTCTTTTTGTATGTTTTATATGTGCGGTTAGGTGATTAATTCCTGAATTTTAGATCAAAATTAGTTGTAGAGAATTTTGTATGAATTTTTGAAGCCAAGAATACAGATTAGAACCTAGAAAAGTACTAAAAAAGGATCGCCGGGGCTGAGAAGCCTCGGTTAGGGCAAGTTCTCCTACAATATAATTATTGGAGGTAGAGGGGGTGTACCTGACAACATCTGAAGTACCCGGTGAAGATCGCAATGAAGGGATCTCTCGTTCCTCGATGGATGCAGCCTGAAAAACCAAGCTAAAGACCCACGGATACCTGGCTTTCTGCTTGGTGGTCCGATTGAGGCTTGGTTGGAGTCATTGGATTTGTAGGAACTCGGGGACCTGCAAACGACCTAGCAGGGGTTAGAAAACTTAAAGAAAATCAAGAAAACAAAGGAAAACAACAAAGGAAAGAAAGTTTTGGAGGGGGCTGGAAGGATGTTTGGCGGCAGGAAGATGGTTGCAAACACCGAGAAGAAGAACTCTCAAACACCTTTATGCACACAGCAGGGTAATCACACAAATCAATATAAGAACTCAAGGTTTATTTCATATCAAAATCTCCCTTCATACAAGAGGCTAGGGTCCTTTAAATAAACCCTTAATCTTGGGCTCCAAGTAAGGGCACATAAGTCTTTACATAAGAATCCTTTTCCCTCTCAAACCCTAGCTAGAAAATAAGGAAACATTAGGTAGAAAAATCCCTAAAAATTCTCTTGACTTGGCCAACACTCCAAGGATGCCTAGGGGGCGTGTTGGGCTTCTAGGAGCAGCAAGAGGCCGGCCCAAAGGGGCTCGGGCGTATGGGTTTGGGCCTTTGGAAGCTGGGGTGGCCTGGTAGCCAGGTAGCAGGAATATTCCCTGGTATCTTGCTTCTTAGGGGCTTGGGCTTGGCGCCTGGGCTTGATTTCTTTGGGCTAGGATGCAGATGGACCTCTAAAATCATGGATGCCTTGGTATATAAATATATTTTGGCATCTGGAAGGGAATCTGGGCATCTGGAGGGCATCTATAAGAAATCAGGGTTTTCTGAATTTTTCCTCTTGGGGTCTTCAAATCTTCAAGCTGGGTTGGACTTGGGCTATACTTCCATGTCTTCAATCTGGTTGGACTTGGTCTTCACTTGTATGATGTGGTCTTGAGTCTTCAATATGGTTGAATAGGACTCATAAAAATAAAATTAGCTCGACATGAGCTAACTAACACTGGACTGAACTAGCTCAACATGAGCTGACTAGTACAGAACTGAAACTCAAAAGACTCAAATAACAACTAAAATGGACTCAGATGGGCTAAGACCTTATTACAGACGGACTCATAAATTATTGATCAATTTACAGAGGGTTGAAAAGCCTTTGTCTTATTCTGGTGCCTCCGGTGTCCCCACCAGATTCGATGGCTCTGAACCTCCCGTCATAATCGGGAGTCTGCTTGGGCGCTCTCTCCACCGGAGTGGAGTCTTCGGAGGTGGAGGAGGAAGTTTTCCTAGGCTTTTTCTCATTTTTTGGGGAATCAGCAGACCTAGGTAGTCTCGAAGTTCGGCCTTCGGGAGAGGGTCGAGAACGGGGGGAGGGATGTGCTGAATCATCTCGTGGTGCTCTCCTTCTTCTGGATCGATACTAGAAACAACTGGTGGGTTTGCTACTGGAAAGGCTCTATCTTGGAACTCTTGAACCATGGCTGTCAGGTTGGTGACCTGGTTCATAAGAGCTTCGAACTGCTGTGCTCCCACAACAACCGTGGGAGGTGGAACATCGTTCTCCTCTGGGGGTGAACCCCCCTGAGACGGATCATGACCCCGGCTTGTAGAAGCATTTTGAGCTTTTCCTCTTGCCATCAAAAACTTCTTTGTCTCTTCCCCTTGTCTGGGAGGGAGCTTAACAAATGTTAATAATACGCTCCCCCTTCCTGGCATCCCAATCTATTGGCGTGGAATCCCTGGATCAGCCGGTTGGAGCCATTGCATCGTAGGACCGCTCCCTAGTTCACTTGCAAAACAGGTCCCTTGCCGGAGTTGTTCCGATGGAGGACACTCCGATGCCTAAGTTAGTGGCGAATTCCAGCCACAGAATGGGGAAGATGTCGAGAGTGGAAAAGAAAATGAGTTCTTGGAGATTGAAAGTGTATATGTGCGAGATTATTCACGCGTACCTCTTGAGCCATCCTTCTTACCCATATTTAAAAGATGGCCTCCGGTCTGTGGCCCACTCTTTTCCCGGAGATCATGGGGAGCTAATCTCTCCCATGATTGGCGATCGTGGATTGTCAATGAGCAGTTCTGGCCAGATCGGAGGCGTGGCTGCAGGAACTATGTGCCATGATCATGGCATGATGAGTGTCGATTGTAACCGTTGGTTATAGTTTTCTTTTCGGAACAGATTGTGGTTCAAACTTCGGATTTTCCCTTGCATGGGCCGAAGGCTTGGTATTTCCCTGAGGCCGGAGATCATGTCTATGGCGGGGACCGAAGTTCGTGTCTTCGGAAGTCGATGAGTAGTTTAGACTTTGGCCAGGGCCGAAGGTGCTACCCGAAGGACTGGCCTTCGGATGTTGTAGTTCGGTGTGAAGCCTTGAGTTGCTTGCGGTTGGCCTTCGCTTAGTCCGAAGTCTGTAGTTCGGAGAACTGGGGCTTCGATAAGTCGAACCGGAGCTTGGTTCGTAGCTAAACCAGGATATCCCAACAGGTGGAAAAATCCAAGAACCTGAGCACAAACCCAAGAAAATAGAGATTTTCAGTGGGAAAGAGGGCAAATCATGGGAAAATGATGAAGAATCAGTGGAAAAACCGAAAATCGAATGAAAAATAAGAGGAAAAAAGATGAGATTTACCAAATAACGGAGGGCACGAGTGGAAGATCACTGTTCCAAGGCCTTAGGACGGTTGGGGGACCACTAGGCACGAGCGGAGGGAAGGAAAAATAAATAAAAATGGTTCAATAATGCCCTAGAAAAATAAAACTTTTCATCCGAGTGTCGACACTTGGGATTTTTCAAGTGTCGACACTTGGTCAGGTGTTGACACTTGGAATTTTTCAAGTGTCGACGCTTAGCCAAGAAAATCCCAGAAAAATCCAATAAAATTTTTAAAAAATAGGGGGGACTCTAATGAGGAGTTTAAGACTTAGAAATATGAATTTTAGCACTAGAATTGGGCATGGACAAGATTTGAGAGAGTTCTAAGAAAAGGGATATATGATTCCTAACTCTCTTCTAATCATGCTAAATCTTTCTACACTCAAAGGTTTAATAAAATATCAGCTAATTGAACATTAGTCACAATAAATTCAAGCATCACATTAGAGTTTTGCACATGATCTCTTATGAAGTGATGTCTTATTTCAATGTGTTTACTTCTTGAATGTTGCATAGGATTCTTTGTTAAATTGATTGCACTAGTATCATCACATCTTATGGGTGTCTTAGTTAGCTTGATGTCAAAATCTTTGAGTTGTTATTTGATCCATAGAATTTGAGCACAATAGCTTCCAAATGCTATATATTCAGCTTCCGTCGTAGATAAAGTAACTGAATTCTGTTTCTTACTACTCCATGAAATCAAATTGACTCCAAGAAACTGACAAGTTCCACTAGTATTTTCGATCAAGTTTACACCTAGCAAAATCAGCATCAGAATAAGCAATCAAATCAAATGATGAATCTCTAGAGTACCAAGGACCAATATCAATGAGCGAGAAAGATATCTAAGTATACATTTAACAACCAAAAGGTGAGATTCTGTATGATCAGACTGATATCTAGCACACATACAAACACTAAACATAATATCTGGCCTACTAGCAGTTAGATATAAAATGAACCAATCATGCCACGATATAATTTTTGGTCTACAGATTTACCTGATTCATCCTTATCAAGTCTACAAGAGGAGCTCATAGGTGTACCTAATGGCTTGGTGCTCTCCATCCCAAACTTCTTTAATATTTTCTTTGTTTACTTGGTTTGGTTGATGAAGATCCCCTCTTTTGTTTGCTTTATCTGGAGTCCGAGAAAGAAATTGAGTTCTCCCATCATGCTCATCTCGAACTCTCTCTGCATCAACTTAGCAAACTCTTGACAAAGACACTCATTAGTAGCATTGAATATAATATCATCCACATAAACTTGTATAACTAGAAGATCATCATTCTTCTTTTTCAACAATAATGTAGTATCTACATTACCTTTAGTAAAATAACTTTTAAGCAAAAATGAACTCAATCAATCATACCAAGCTCTTGGAGCTTGTTTCAAACCATACAAAGCTTTATGAAGTTTAAAATCATGGTTTGAAAATTCATGATTTTCAAAATCAGGTGGTTGTTCAACATAAACTTCTTCTATAAAACCATTTAAAAAGGTACTTTTGACATCCATTTGAAATAATTTAAAATCTATAAAACATGAAAATGGCAATAATAGCCTAATTTCCTCAAGTCTAGCCACAGGAGGAAATATTTCATCAAAATCAATCCCTTCCTCCTGATTGTATCCTTTGGCAACTAGTCTAGCTTTATTTCTAGTGACAATATCATTTTCATCAAGCTTATTTCTAAAAATCCATTTTGTGCCAATTATTGAAACATTAGTAGGTCTATCAACCAAAGTTCAAACATTATTTCTTTTAAATTGATTTAGTTCATCGTGCATAGCATTCATCCAATTGCAATCATTTTCAGCTTCTTCTATAGATTTAGGTTCTACTTGAGATACAAAAATGAGATAATCACAAACATTTCTAAGAGATGAACGAGTACTTACTCCTTTAGATGGATCACCAATAATAAGTTCTTTTGGGTGTCCATGAGCATACCTCCATTCTTTAGGTAGAGGATCAGGTAATGATGCTTTTTCACCTCCTTGATCTTGCTCTTTTTTGTTGTTTTGATCATCTTCCCCCTTGGTGGGTTCTTCATTATTGTTCATTTCTTCAGTTCTTTTGCTACCTATTTCATTATCAAGAATATCTTCTTTTCTAGAAGATTTTTGGTTAGCTTCATCAAATACAACATGGATGGATTCTTCAACAATAAGTGTCCTTCTATTGAAGACCCTGTATGCTTTGCTAGATGTAGAGTAGCCTAAAAAGACACCCTCATCTGACTTGACATCAAATTTGCTTAGATTATCCTTGCCATTGTTTAAGATGAAATAACGGCATCCAAAAACTTGAAAATATTTTATTGAAGGTTTCCTACCTTTCCAAAGCTCATAAGGTGTTTTTTTTAAAATAGGTTAGATTAAAACACAATTTAAAACATAGCATGCAGTGTTTATGACTTCCATCCAAAAATATCTAGGTAGGTAATTTTCACAAAGCATGATGCATGCCATTTCTTTAAGAGTCCTATTTCTCCTTTCTACCATCCCATTTTGTTAAGATATCATAGGTACAGAAAAATTGTGATGAATGTCATTTTCACTACAAAACTTATCAAACTCAGAATTTTCAAATTCTGTTCCATGATCACTTCTTAAAGAAATAATAGAAATACCTTTTTTATTTGAAATTCTTTTATGAAATCTAATGAATGTAGAAAATGTTTCATTTATGTGTACTAAAAACATAATCCATGTAAAACTTGAGAAATCATCTACAATAACTACACCATACTTCTTACCGCCCAAACTAGATATTCTAGTTGGCCCAAAGAGATCCATATGAAGTAATTTTAAGGGTCTAGATGTAGAGACTACTCCTTTTGGTTTAAAAGATGATTTATTTTTTTTTCCAAGTTGACAAGCAGTGCAAATCTTATCTTTTTCAAAGCTGAGTTTTGGCAAATCTTTTATCAAATCCTTTTTACAAAGTTTTGAAATCAAATGCATGCTAGCATGTTCTAGTCTACGATGCCAAAGCCAACTAGTTTCATTGATCTTGACTTCCATTGCCACTAGACATTGACCATTTTAAAAATGTAGATCATCTAAATCTACATATAAATGTTGCCATGCCTATGACTAATAAACTTGATGCCATTGTCGTCAAGACTAGAAACAATACACATAGAAGATTCAAAAACAACTTTGAAATCCTTGTCACAAAACTGACTAATGCTAAGTAAGTTATACTTCAAACCATCAACATATAAAACATTATCTATGAAAGTATAAGGGGTGATATGGACTTTATCAATTTCGACAATCTTGCCCTTTCCATTATCACCAAAAGTAACATTACCACCACTTTGATACTTAAGAGAGGAAAACTGCTCCACATCTCTAGTCATGTGCCTTGAGCAACCGTTGTCGAGGTACCACAATCTTTTTTTATTGGTTGCAAGACATACCTACAATAAAATCAAGTGAAGACTTTAGATACTCAAGTCATCTTGGATCCTTTAAGGTTAGTGGTGATGGTTCCTTTACAATCTTGCCCTTTCCATTATCACCAAAAGTAACATTACCACCACTTTGTTACTCAAGAGAGGAAAACTGCTCCACATCTCCAGTCATGTGCCTTGAGCAACCGTTGTCGAGGTACTACAATCTTTTTTTATTGGTTGTAAGACACACCTACAATAAAATCAAGTGAAGACTTTAGGTACCCAAGTCATCTTGGATCCTTTAAGGTTAGTGGTGATGGTTCCTTTTGCAACCCAAACATTTTTAACTTTGCTAATTTTTCTTTTATTGCATAAATAAGATTTATATCCTACCTTACCACATGAATAAAAAGTAATTGAAGAGGAAGCAGGCACAAAGAAATTCTTGAAAAATTTTTATTTCTTTTGAGTTTTGAAACCCAAACCGGCTTTATTGAATACAGTTCCTTAGTTGTTTAAAAGCATATTTAGTTTTTCAGAACTATAAGTAAATTTTTCAACAAATGATTTCAATTTTTCAAGTTCATCTTTATATTTCTTGTTTTCTTTCAAAATCTCTTTATTTTGTTTTGAAAAGTTTTCATTTGACGTAGAAGAGTTTTTCATTTTCAAAACTTCCTTTTTTTTTCAAGAAGAATAATTTTATCATTTAGATTTTTATTTGGAAGAAGTAAGCAATCATTTTTAGTTGAAAACTTATCATTTGCTTTAACTAAATACAAATTTTACTTTTTTAGTTCTTTATGCTTTGATTTAAGTTTTTGAAATTCGATAACAAGTTCATCAAAAATTTCATGCAACTCATCTAATGTAAATTTGTTGCCCAGGTGGCTTCCCAAGAGGAAGGTGAATTGGGATTAAAAAACTTTTTTAAGTATGTGCTCTTTAAAACTCTTTTAGTGTTGTGGTGTAATATGCAATGCGGAAGTGATTAAGTAAAAGTAATAAAGCAATAAGAACACAATCACAAACCCAAGGAAATAGAGTGGTTCGGAGCAACCGGCTCCTACATCCACTCCCCAAGCACCACTTAGGATCTCCACTATATCCCTCAACCGGAATACAGTTGGATTGTTTTACCAGGCTTACAATCCAAACCTATACACTTTGGTTTTACCGAGATCACCAAAGATACCCTACCTCCCTTTGATTTTAAACGAGATCACCAAAGAAAACCCTAACACTTGGTTTTAGACCAGGATCACCAATAACCCAACTTAGGTTTTACAAGGTTCATCAAAAAACTTTCAACCCTCTCTTAAGATACAACCCATTGCTTTTCTTAGAGAGAAAACTAAGATAAGGAAATAATAAACAAGCAACTACAATAAACCAAGTTTGTTTAGATGTTGCCAATGTAGATCAAGATGAAGTCAAGCCTTGAATGCTCTTTAATGCTCTTCAAGCTACTTCTTTCCTTCTTCAATGAGTGGATTCAATGATGGAGTAGAGTAGATGAAGCTTTGAATCCAACTTGAATGCTCTTTGAGGTAGGTAGTTGAATGACTTGAAAGCTCTTTGATTTCTCAAGATAATTCCACAATAATGCTCTAATCATTGTTTAATCCTTCAAAAACTATCCCTTTTATAGTTTTCTAAGAGATATGACCGTTGTAGGGCCTTGGGATTGGTGAAATAGCTATTGGAGATGAAATGGAATTCAAATTTCAACTTTAGCAACTAGCCATTGGAGTGCAGAAAATGGCTCCACGAGTCAGCTTGAGGTCCAAGTGTTGGCTTGAAGTCTCAAACAGCCCAAAATAATTTTTTGTGGGAGCTAGCTCTTTTAGCTGGAGTCGGCTCTTGCCTTCAGTCAAGTCAAAACCATGAATACCTAGAGTCGGCTCTTTAGGACAGAGTCGGCTCGAGATCTCAAGACCTTCAAAATGCATAACTATGGAAGAGTCGGCTCTTGGGACAAGAGTCGGCTCTTGATACTAAAACATTGAAACTTCCTCCGTGCCGTGCCACCATGAGTCAGCTCTTGACCCAAGAGTCAGCTCTTGCAAATCTTCAAAAAATGCTTCAAGCCTCTTCAAAAATCTTCAACATTGAATCAAAAAGAAGCTAATCTATATACTCTATAATTTTATAATTTTTTAGCCCATTTTACAAGATTACAAGATTAATAAAACTAGGGCTTTTACAAGTTCAAGTTTATAAAACTTTATATACAATTGAATTACCTTCCAATTAGTTTGAAAACTATTTTAAACAAAAGGTAATCAATTTCCTGCAAAACTACTCAAGTAATTGAAAAGAGTTAGTATCAAATACATGCACCAATGTTTTGCGATCATCAAAATCATTCCAGAGATCAACAATCTCCCACATTTTGATGATGATAAAATACTGGGCATGATTAAAAATTAAAATACTTTATAATTGCAGTATATTCAAATTTGTGTGTGTTATCAACACTATATGCCACAATGTATCAAATGTATCATATGTTTAAAACTGAATACTATAAAGTATCATATGCATCGATACATTGAATTTTCCATATTAAATGAACAATATGTATCGAAACATGATGTATCAACACAGAATGTTTCAAGATATCGATATGTATCAAAACTTATAAAACTACCAAACATTTGAAGTGAATTTCATGAAAATATTTGAAGTAAAGCTCCCCCTTACTATTTGCAATATCATTCTTTCTAAATTTCATCAAAATTTCATGAATCATTCCAATTTTCATTTTAACATTCATATTTTCATAACAATTAACATCCATATATCGTTTTCATACATACAATCTCCAAAGTATCATAACCTTTTCAAATTTTCAATAAAATTTGTAAATTAAACATTCATTAAACATTCATATTATAGCTTTTTACATGCACACTCTCCGTTCTCTCCCTTTTTGTCATCAACAAAAGGCATACAAGAGAACATTCATTCACAATACTTTAAGATATGTAGCATAAAAGAATAGACATGTAGCATAAAAAGTGATCTCGATATATATAAGCAGTCAGTACAAATGTGATACATTACAGATGTGCCATGGCATGACAAAATTGTATCACAACAACCAAAACATAACAACATAGAGTCCCCAAAACAACAAGATAAAAGCCTAAACATCAAAATGATGTGGTAGGATCATCACTATTAGGTTCTTCCTCGTTAGAGGAGGAACCAACTTCTAGGATCCCTGGGCTAGGTTAAAACATAGGGAACCTAGGTCGAAGATCCCTAATCCTAGTCCTAATGGGAGTGACTGTCCTAGACACTTTAGTTTTGGCTTTAACTTTGGCTTTGGACTCTAAAGATATAATGATAGGTGTAGGTCAGATAGTGGATGGATCAAAAGATAGTGCCAAGGTGCTGGTGGTCGAAAGTATCTGGGTAGCCAGAGTCTGTCCAACCTTAGATCCTGTAGGCTCCATACCAGCCTCTGGCTCAACATATGCAGGAACATTAGTAAACAGTGTAGGCTCTCCCTACTCATGATCAGTGCCAGTCCCAATGCCAGGTGCTGTGGAAGTCGATGGTACATGCTGGCTGGCTATAGAAAGCTATCTCAAAATGGTCATGATCTCCTGAAATCCATGCTGCATCTTAGACTGAAGTAAAGTAATCCTTCTGTTAGTGCTAGTCCTGAGACAAGATATCTCATCCAAGACTCTCTAAAGTCTGTCATCTATATCATGTCTAGCAGCTGTAGGAGTCCTGAGACTGGTGAGTGAGGTGTAGTAGGAGCTGGCTCTGAAGGTCAAGCCTCATCAGCCTGTGTATCGATCTCCTCACCAATCCTCTGAGCAGCCTTATCATCATCATCTGAGTCATCTGAATGTGCCACAGGGACACCTGAAGATTTCCTGACCCAATTGCCATCAACTTTAATAAATCCCATTCTGGTAAGGGATTTCACAGTATACCTGTCGATGTGCTGCAATAGACGGCTTTCCTCTCCATTCAGATCTACATGAGCATCCTGGAGTAACAGTGTAAACAACATCCCGTAAGGAAAACAAACCCGTGCCCTACGTCTGCCTCCCTCATCTGAGATATCATAATAAATGACAAGTTGAGGGCCTCCCCCTCAATAAGTCGCCTGATAAAGATAAGGTCTCGCTCGCTAACCCAGTCGAATCTTCCCATCTGGGGCAAGAAAATCCTACTAATAATATTGTGTAATAGCTTCATTTCCAATGACAACTAATTTGCACTTACATGTATAATGCCCTTCACATTAGATCTTTCCAATATAAGTCTAAGGGTCTTCATCTTCTCTTTTATAACCAAATAACATTCTCCTTCCTTTGGTATATTTAGCAAATTTGACAACTTCTGTTCACTTATCTCTATGTGCTTCCCTTTTATTGTTCCTTCTAAGTGAAAAGCTCCCAATGACATGTTCTCAAAAAACTGACGAACTAGATTTGGATATGTTGGAACATTCAGCAAACAAAAATCTTTCCATCCTTGTTTTTCAAGCCAATCACCAATATGTAACTGTTCTTGCTCAAGAAAATTGAAATCAATGCACCTACCCGGGGTAACTTGACGATTTCCCATAAGCATTACTTGCCGGGGTGCTTGAAGCTCTTCTTCCTGCTCAATAGGTTGTTCTTCTGGAATCGAAGTGTCTAACCGCCTCTTGGTCTTCCGTTCTTCCACGACAGTCCAAACTACGCTCTTTGCTTTCTTGGCCACAGCCTTGCGAGGTGCCATTTATCTAGGATTAAAGGATTCAAGGGGTTTGAGAGAGTTTTTGGAAGGTTTTCTAGAGTGGAGTGTAGAGTCGGCTAAGAGGAAATGACCAAAACCTAGAAATATAATGAATAGGAAACACGGAAATCCTATTTAAAAAGGTTCGGTCCGACCTTCGAGTCGGCTCGCCGAGCACCCAAATAACTCGAGTTGGCTCGAGCGAAAAACCAATCTAAAGGTCAAAATAGGTTAAAATCAGTTTCTAAAGGTTTCTTGAACCTAAACTAAGTTATCCTATGATCTATAGAGAAATTTGAAATTTCAAGATAATTTTTTCTTAATTTTTAAAAATTAGGTCAAACAGGTTCAGAATGGGTCACATAGCCCTAATTCGCCTCTAATTTTCTCAAATCTATCTAGATTTTTAGTAAAAATGTCAGCTAGCTGGTCTTCAGTAGGTACAAATTCTAGTTCAACAACATTGTTTAAAATATGATCACGAATAAAATGATGTCGAATTTCAATGTGCTTAGATTGTGAGTGCTGAATTAGATTTTTAGATAAATTAATAACACTAGTATTGTCACATTTAATAGGAATTTTAGATTAGACAACACCATAATCTTTTAGTTATTGCTTGATCCATTACACTTAAGCTCAACAGCTCCCAGCAGCCACATATTTTGCCTTAGTAGTAGATAGTGCTATAGAGTTCTGTTTGCGATAGTGCCAAGAAATTAAGTTAACACCTAGAAATTGATAGGTGCCACTCATGCATTTTCTATCAATTTTATATCCTCCATAATCAGCATCAAAATAACTAATCAACTTCAATGATGTGTTCTTAGAATACCATAAACCTACATTACATGTGCCTTTCAGGTATTTAATGATTCTTTTAATAGCTATGATGTGTGACTCTTTAGGATTAGATTGAAAACATGCACATATACAAACACTAAATAATATATTAGGTCTACTAGCTATCAAATAAAGTAATGAATCGATCATACCTCGGTACAACTTTTGATTAATATTTGTACCATTTTCATCTTTATCCAGTCTTCATGCAGGACTCATGGGTGTTCCATATACTTTGCTTGATTCCATGCCAAATTTCTTGATTATCTCTTTGATGTACTTGGCCTGGTTGATCAGGATACCTTTTTTAGTTTGTTTGATTTGAAGTCCAAGAAAGTAACTCAGCTCACCCATCAAGCTCATTTCGAATTCTCCCTACATTAACTTTGCAAAATCTTGACACAAAGATTCATCAATAGATCCAAAGATAATGTCATCAACATATATTTGAACAACTAAAATATCATTCTTCTTTCTTTGAATAAACAATGTGGTGTCAACACTACCTCTTACAGATTTATTTGCAATCAAAAACTTAATTTATCATACCAGGCTCTAGGTGCTTGTTTCAGACCATATAAAACTTTATTTAGTTTGAAAACATGATTTGAAAAGGAATGATCAATAAAACCAGGAAGTTGCTCGACAAAAACTTCTTCAAATAAAAATCCATTCAAGAAAGCACTCTTTACATCCATTTGAAATAATTTAAAGTTCATAAAGCATGCATAAGCTAATAACAATCTAATAGCTTCTAATCTAGCTACTGGTGCATAGGTTTTATCAAAATCTATTCCCTCTTCTTGATTATATCCTTGTGCAACCAGTCTAGCCTTATTTCTAATTACATTTCCATCTTCATCTAGTTTATTTCCATAAACCCACCTTGTACCTATAACAGGATAGTCATTAGGTCTTTCTACTAGGGTCCAAACATTATTTTTTCTAAATTGGTTTAATTCATCATGCATTGCTAACATCCAATTAGGATCAGTTTCGGCTTCTTCTATATTGTGTGGTTCTACATGTGAAACAAAAGCAATTAAATCATGTGTATCTCTATGTGCATATCTAGTTTTAACACCTTGAGATGGGTCTCCTATAATTAATTCTTTAGGATGTGATTGTACATACCTCCATTCTTTAGGTATATCATCATGTTCTTTACTCACCTCTTCTTCATGTGGTTCACTTGTTTGTTTGTCTTTGAGAGTCAAGTCTTTCATTCCACGTTGTAAAGTACCTACATCATCATCAGCAAAATCTTCCATTCTCGAAGATGTAATGTCAGATTCATTGAAAACAACATAAATAGATTCTTCAACAATTAAAGTTCTTTTATTAAAAACTCGATAGGCTTTACTATTTAATGAATATCCAAGAAAAATAGTCTCATTGGATTTTGCATCAAATTTACCAAGATTGTCTTTTTCATTGTTAAGAACAAAATATTTTCATCCAAAAACATGAAAATACTTAATATTGGATTTTCTATTGTTCCAAAGCTCATAGAGAGTTTTTCTGATAATAGGTCTAATCAAAACTCTATTTAAAATATAGCATGCGGTATTCACAGCTTCTACCCAAAAGTATTTTGGAAGATTTCCTTCACAAAGCATTGTTCTGGACATCTCTTCCAAAGTATGATTCTTTCTTTCTACAATACCATTTTGCTGTGGTATTCTAGGTGCAGAAAAGTTATGATCAATACTGTGCTTAGTGCAAAAATGATCAAAATACTGATTTTCAAATTCGGTGCCATGATCACTACGAATAGAAATAACATATAAATTTTTTAAATTTGTAACTCTTTTATAAAACTTTTTGAATACATTAAAAGTATCATCTTTATGTGCAATAAACAAAACCCATGTGTATCTTGAAAAATCATCTACAATCACAAGTCCATATTTCATACCACCTAGGCCGGTAGTCCTAGTAGGTCCAAATAAGTCCATATGAAGTAGCTCTAAGGATCTAGTAGTAGAAACTATATTTTTAGATTTAAAACTCTCCCTAACTTATTTTCCTAACTGACAAGCATCGCAAAGATAATCAAAATTAACTTTAAATTTCGGCAAACCTTTGACTAAATTTTTTGTAATAAGTTTAGCTATTCTGTCCATACTAGCATGTCCAAGTCGCCTATACCATAGTAAACTTGATTCTTTGCTCTTATCATTCATTGCTACAAGACTTGTATTACTTGACATAGGTAGATCATTAAGATCTACTACATAAATGTTACCAAGTCTGTGTCCAATGAACTTATTACTAGAGTCAAGTGGATCAACTACTATACACATTTATGACTTGAAGTAAACATTAAAACCAATGTCATATAGCTGACTAATACTTAAAAGATTATGCTTTAATTTTTCTACAAGTAACACATTTTCAATAAAAGTAGAAGGAGTAATTTTGATTTTACCAATACCGATTATCCTTCCCTTTTGATTGTCACCAAATGTTACCATTCCACCATCCTTCTGTTATAGGGTGAAGAATTTATTAGCATCACCCGTCATGTGTCTTGAACAGCCGCTGTCTAGATACCATCTTTTCTTTATACTTGTGGCTACAAGACATTCCTGCAAAACAATCATTTAGCAAATTTAGGTACCCAAGCTTTCTTGGGTCCTTTCATGTTAGTGGAAATGGTTCCTTTTGGAACCCAAACTTTCTTTATTTTTTTTTGTCATTATATTTCAAATGACATTCAAAAGATTTATAACCGATGTTATTACAAGCATAGCACATAATTTTTGATTTTGAGTAAGAAGTATGAGATGATGCGAATTTTGGTCTAATTTGATTTGAACTAATGAATTTAGGAGCATATGAAGTAGATGCTGAAAATTTATTTGGAATAGAACCTTTATACCCAATTCCAAATTTATTATTTGATTCTTTCTGATCTTTCAAAATTAATTCAAGTTTATTAGAACTTAAGGTTAATTTTTCAACTAAGGGTTTTAGTTTTTGAACTTCCTTCTTTAAATTATTGTTTTCATTTTTCAAATCTTTGTTTTTCTCGAGAATCTCTTATTTTTCAATTTGAACAATCTTAAATCTTTCACAAACCAAATTCAATTCTCTTTGCAAAATTTTGTTTCTTTCACAAAATTCATTTTTGTCTTTTTCATACGTCACATTGATTTTTTAAATCCCTTATTTTTAAACCAACTTTTTTGTATTCTACCAATAGTTCATAAAAAGCATTACGCAATTCATCATAAGTGAACTCTAAATTAGGTTCAGAAGTATTTACCTCGTCCTCCAAACCCATAAGATAAATTTGTGCAGTTTTTGTTGTCTCTTCATCCTCTTTGGTGGATGTGGTTTCATCACTATCACTCCAAGAAGCAAGCATTGCTTTCTTCTTCTTTTAGGTGAACATCCTTTTCTTCGCTTCAGGACAATCAGGACGGATGTGTCCTAGTTTCTTGCATCCGTAGCAGATAGGTAATTGATCTTTATCTTTATCCTTTTCTTTGTCTTTATCTCTTTCTTTTTCTTTTCCAAAATCACCTTTTTTATATTGCTTTCTCCATTTGTTTGTTTTTCTTTTGCCCATAAATCTTTTAAATTTTCTCATGACAAGGGCAATTTCATCATTTCCAAGATGATCATCATCTGATGAGTCTGATTCTTCATTCTTATCTTCTTCAGTAGCTTTAAATGTAATGGCCTTCTTTCTTTTTGTATCTTCCTCGGTCTTTTGTTGCATAGCCAATTCATGTGTGATCAAAGATCCAAGCAGTTCATCCAAAGACAATGTATTTAGGTCCTTCACTTTTTGAATTACTGTCACTTTGGCTTTCAACTTATTTGGCAAAGATCTTAAAACTTTTTGGACAAGATCAGCATTAGAATAAGTTCTACTAAGGCTCTTGAGACCATTTATAATATCAGTAAAACGAGTATACATTACATATATAGTTTCACTAGGATCCATCTTAAATAGCTCATAATTATGTACAAGAAGATTGATTTTTGATGTTTTAACTTGAGATGTGCCTTCGTGTGTGATTTCTAGCTTGTCCCAAATTTCTTTAGCAGAATTACAAGTTGAAATTCTATTAAACTCATTTGGATCCAAAGCACAATATAGTAAGTTCATTGCTTTGGCATTTAGCTCAGCTAATCCATATCATTCTCATCCCATTCCTCTTCAGGTTTGGAAACCTCTACATCATTAACTTTAATTATGGGTGTGTGAGGTCCTTTTAGAATGATCTTCCATAAATGAAAATCTATGGCCTGAATGTATATTTTCATTCTTGCCTTCCAATATGTGTAATTGGTTCTGGTGAAAAGTGAAGGTCTATTTATGGATTGACCTTCGACCAATGAAGTGCTCATGGGATGTGCCATATTTTTTTATTCTAAGAAACTTTCAGAGACTCTGCTCTGATACCACTTGTTGCTCAGGTGGCTTTCCAAGAGGGGGGTGAATTGGGATTAAAAAACTTTTTCAAGTATGTGCTCTTTAAAACTCTTTTAGTGTTGTGGTGCAATATGCAATGCAGAAGTGATTAAGTAAAAGTAATAAAGCAATGAGAACATAATTACAAATACAAGGAAATAGAGTGGTTCGGAGCAACCGGCTCCTACGTCCACTATCCAAGCACCACTTGGGATTTCCACTATATCCCCCAACCAAAATACAATCAGATTATTTTACCAGGCTTACAATCCAAACCTATATATACTTTGGTTTTACCGAGATTACCAAAGAAATTCTAACTCCCTTTGGTTTTAAATGGGATCACCAAAGAAAATCCTAACACTTGGTTTTAGACCGGGATCACCAAGAACCCAACTTAGGTTTTACAAGGTTTACCTAAAAACCTTCAACCCTCTCTTAAGATACAGCCCCTTGCTGTTCTTAGAGAGAAAACTAAGATAAGAAAATAGTAAACAAGCAACTACAATAAACCAAGTTTGTTTAGATGTTGCCAATGTAGATCAAGATAAAGTCAAGCCTTGAATGCTCTTTAATGCTCTTCAAGCTGCTTCTTCCCTTCTTCAAAGAGTGGATTCAATGATGGAGTAGAGTTGGTGAAGCTTTGAATCCAACTTGAATGCTCTTTGAGGTAGGTAGTTGAATGACTTGAAAGCTCTTTGATTTCTCAAGATAATTCTATAATAATGCTCTAATCATTGTTTAATCCTTCAAAAACCATCCCTTTTATAGTTTTCCAAGAGATATGACCGTTGTAGGACCTTGGAATTGGTGAAATAGCTGTTGTAGATGAAATGGAATTCAAATTTCAACTTCAGCAACTAGCCATTGGAGTGCAGAAAATGGCTCCACGAGTCGGCTCAAGGTCCAAGAGTCAGCTCGAAGTCTCAGACAGCCCAAAACAATTTTCTGTGGTAGCTGGCTCTTCTGGCTGGAGTCGGCTCTTGCCTTCAGTCAAGTCAAAACCATGAATACCTAGAGTCGGCTCTTTAGGGCAGAGTCGGCTCGAGATCTCAGACCTTCAAAATGCATAACTCTGGAAGAGTCGGCTCTTGGGGCAGGAGTCAGCTCTTGATACTGAAACATCGAAACTTCCTCCATTCTGTGCCACCACGAGTCAGCTCTTGATCTAATAGTCAGCTCTTGATCTAAGAGTCAGCTCTTGCAAATCTTCAAAAAATGCTTCAAGCTTCTCCAAAAATCTTTAACATTGAATCAAAAAGAAGCTAATCTACATACTCTATAATTTTACAAATTTTCAGCCCATTTTACAAGATTACAAGATTAATAAAACTAGGGCTTTTACAAGTTCAAGTTTATAAAACTTTATATACAATTGAATTACCTTCCAATCAGTTTGAAAACTATTTTAAATAAAAGGTAATCAATTTCCTGCAAAACTACTCAAGTAATTGAAAAGTGTTAGTATCAAATACATGCTCCAATATTTTGTGATCATCAAAATCATTCCAGGGGTTAACAAAATTCTTCTTCGGGTTTAGATGTTACCTCATCATTGTTGGCCATTAGACAAAAATTTGCAACTTCTTATTGCTCTTCTTCTGAGCTTGAATCCTCACTATCACTCCAGGTTGCCATCATGGCTTTCTTTCTTAATCTTCTTCTACTTTTCTTGAGTAGAGAGCAGTCCACCTTGAAGTGGCCAGGTTTTTTGCATTCAAAACATGTGGGCTGCTCCTTTTCTTTCTCTTTGTCCTTCTCTTTGCTAGGCACTCATTTTTGAGATTTCTTCTTGAAGTTATACTTCTTCTTTCTCATGAACCTCCTAAACTTTCTAGCAATGAGAGCCATCTCATCTTCTTCATCTTCTTCTTTGGACTCATCACTTGACTCTTCTTTTATGGTGGACTTGAAAGCAATAACTTTCTTCTTCTTATCAACATCCATATTCTTTTGCTTTAATGAGATCTCATATATCATCAATGAGCCTAACAGTTGCTTGAGCAGAAGAGTATTGACGTCCTTGGCTTCTTCTATAGTAGTGACCTTTGCATCCCAAGAAGCTGGAAGAGACCTGAGAAGTTTATTGACAAGTTCACCATTAGATATAATCTTTCCTAAACTTCTCATGCTATTCACAATATTTATGAACCTAGTATACATTTGACTTATAGATTCAGTAGGTTCCATTTTGAACATTTAATATGTGTGAATGAGCATATTAACTTTAGTTATTTTAACTTGGTGTGTACCCTCATGGGTAACCTTAATTATGTCTCATATTTTCTTTGCGAAGAGATAATTTGAGATTCTATTGAATTCATTCGGATCCAAAGAGCAAAACAATAGATTCATAGCCTTAGCATTAAGCTCTATTTGCTTAATGTCATTCTCATCCCAATCATCTTCCATTTTGGGTGCGGGAATGCCATTAATCAAAATAGTTGGCTGATGAGGAACTTTAACAATAGTCCTCCAAAGATTAAAATCAATGGCTTGAATGAAAATGTGCATGCAAGTTTTCTAATAAGTGTAATTTGTGCCATTAAATAGAGGGAGACGGTTTGATGCTTGACCTTCTACAACACCCATTCCTATTAGAGTTGCCATGATCTTTTACTCAAGATCGTTGGACCTACAAGAGAGTACCGGTGCTCTGATACCACTTGTTGTCCAAAAATGGAGCCCAAGAGGAGGGGTGAATTGGATCTTTAAAAAATTAAAGCAATTATGTGCCGACCTTTGATGTGTTTGTAAGCAATGTGAATAACACAATGATATGCAGCGAAAATAAAAGATTAAATGCTAAGAGCAATAAATAAGAAGAGCAATCATACACAAACACAAGTTTTATAGTGGTTTGGTGCAAACCAAGCACCTACATCCACTCCCAGGCCACCCTTGAGAATTTCACTATAATCTCTCCAAGATTACAGCCAACTTGTTTTACAAACAAGTCAAAACCTAAGTTGTTTTTGTCACCTAGGCTCACTAACAACCTTTACAACTTATTTTGGCTTCGTGCTCACAAGTCAAATCCTAGTTGGTTTTGTCTCTTTGGCTCACCAACAACCACAACAACCTACTTTCAAGAAACCCTTGAAAGCTAGGTCAAACAAAAGAATTTAAGAGATACAATAAATAAAACACAACAAACTCTCTTCAAAGAGTAGAATGTGAAGCTTTGAGACTCTAGTAGATGCTTGTCTTGTCTTCTCTTTGGAATCTTCTTCAAGCTCTCTTTTTGGAAGGATGAAAAGATAGGCTTGTAAGCTTTTTCAGGGAATCTCTCCTTTTATGGCTTTTGAAGTGAAGTTCTTGAGGGAATATTGACTTTTGAGTGTTCAACGGAGTTCAATGCTTCATGAATGAGTTTGGTGAAGCTTAAATACTTCAAGAACTTCCAAAAAATGGTTTGAGACTATTGGAGAATCGAAACTAACCGTTGGGAGCTTGAAAAGATAAATCTGTAACTCAAAAAAATAGATCCGTTAAAGCTGTCAGAACCTGTGAGTCGACACTTGGCTCTTAAGTGTCGACACTTGGTTCTCAGGTGTCGACACTTGGTCCTGTAGGTGTCGACACTTGAATTTCAGGTATTGACACTTGAATTTCAGGTGTCTACACTTGACCCAAAAACCCTCCGAATGGCATGTTCTAGATTTTCAAAAAGTCTCAGGCCTTTAGTCAACACTTGGATTCTAGGTGTCGACACTTGTGTCTCAGGTGTCGACACTTGGAAGTCAGGTGTCAACACTTGGCATACCAGTTAGGGTTTTTTGCATGCCATTCACTGAAGTGTCGACACTTGGAACTGCTTGAGTCGACACTTGAGTCTGAAATTGCCAAAATGAGTGCCAAATGATCCAAACACATAAGGATGTATAATCAAACTTTAAATGCACTTATGTAAACAATAATTGAACATTTTTTAGCCCTTTTTCATTGTGAGAAGACTTCCTAAAACATAAATTTTGCCTAGCTTCAAAATACTTTCCTTTGGAGAATTTGAGGTGCTTGTATCCTGAAACTCATAACTACATTTGAAACATTAGTACAAAATAGGTACTCAATGTTTTGTTAATCATCAAAATCAAGGGCAATCCCAACAATGTGGTGCAGTGGCTTTCCATCCTCACATGAAAAGTCAACTCTTGAGGCCTAAAATAGTAATGTAAAAACCATTCTGTATGAAAGATAGGCCTTTACTTTTTTCATTGCTTCCTTCATCTGTAATAGCATAATGTATGGTAAATTAAGGGCCTCCCCCTCAATCAGATGTCCCATAAAGCATAAATCCCTTTCACTCACCCAGTCAAATTTGCCTATTCTGGGAAGAAAAATTTGGCTAATAAAGTTGTGCAATAATCTCATCTCTAACAAAAGGGTGTTGGCATTTACATTCCCAACTTCGCTTACTTCATTCCTTTCCAAGATGCTCTTGAGGGTTTTCTGCCTATCTTTTAAAACTAGAAAATTTATTCTCTCATTCGGCATTTCAAGCAAATTGCTTAGTCTTTCCTCTATGACAATGATTCTCTTACCTTTGATAGTAGATTTGATATGGTGTTCTTCCAAGATCAGATTTTCAAAAATTTCTAACAAGATTAGGATATGTGGGTGCATTCAATGAACAAAAGAAAGACCAACCTTGCACTTCGATCATATATCCAATCACAAACACTAGGTCCTTTAGGAAAGAAAAAATTATTCTTCTTCCACTCATCACAGGATGCATTGCCGTTGAAATTATCTGTATCAGTGGAGAAGGAGAGGCTTCCGATTCTTCGGCTTGCTGTCGACTCCTTTTATCTTCTCTTTCCTCTTTTTTCTCTTGAAGGGCCTTCTTCAGTGGTTTAGGGACATTTGGAGGCTGCTCTTTTCGGTGCCATTTCTCAAACACAGGAAGATTCCATAGGAAATGGCTAGAGTAGATAGCTCAAAATGGATGGAAGGACCTCTTAAGTTGGAAACAAGGTTCTAAGCCAGTAAGAGATGAAGAAATAAAGTAAAGGGCTTAGGTTTAAATCCTATGGCTCGAATAAGAAAAAAATGTGTAACCCGACATCCGAGTCATCTTGGCTCAACCTAAATTGCTCGAGTCGACTCGAGCAAAAACTCCATAGAGGGTTCCAAACATTTCAAAATTTGTTTCAAATGAAAGATATACCTTAAGGGATGTGGTCATTATCCTTAGTTTGATTTATGAGGCTTTCTAGATAATGTTTCCTTAGTTTTGATGAAATTAGGTCAAGAATTTATTAAAGAGGGTCACAAATTCCTAATTCTCTTCTAATCATTTCAAATCTATCAGCATTAAGAGGCTTAGTAAAAATGTCAACAAGTTGGTTTTCAGTTAGAATAAAATCAAGCTCAATTTCTTCATTCAAAACATGATCTCTTATGAAATGATGTCTTATTTCAATGTGTTTAGTTCTTGAATGTTGAATTATATTTTTTTATCAAATTTATAGCACTTGTGTTATCACATTTGATAGGAATTTTAGATTGTAAAACACCAAAGTCTTCTAGTTGTTGTTTAATCCATAACACTTGTGCACAACAACTCCCTGCAACAACATACTCTGCCTTAGCAGTAGATAGTGCTACCAAGTTTTGTTTCTTACAGTGCCAGGAGATTAAATTCAACCCTAGAAATTGGCATGTACCACTAGTGCTCTTTCTATAAATTTTACAACCAGCATAATCAACATCAACAAATCCAATTAAATTTAGTGAAAAATGCTTTGAATACCATAGACCTAAATTACTTGTTCCTCTTAGATATCTTAAATTTTTTTTTATTGCTAGCATATGTGATTCTTTTTGATTAGATTGAAATCTAGCATAAACACATATTCTAAACAAGATATCAAGTCTAGTAGCAGTTAAATACAATATAGATCCAATCATACCTCTATATAGCTTTTGATCAATGTTGTTGCCATCTTCATCTTTGTCTAATCTGTAGGTAGGGCTCATGGGTGTGCTCATTTGTTTGCTTGACTCCATACCAAACTTTTTGATTATGTCTTTGATGTACTTTGCTTGGTTTATGAAGATTCCTTCCTTTGTTTCACTTGAAGTCCAAGGAAGTAATTTAATTCTTCTATTAGGCTCATTTCAAATTCACCCTGCATCAACTCAGAAAATTCTCCATAAAGATTTTCATTAGTTGCACCGAATATAATGTCATCAGCATAAATCTGTACAACTAATATATCATTATTTTTTTTTGATGAAAAGAGTTTTATCAACATTTCCTCTTATAAAATTATTTTCAAGTAAGAATTTGTGGTGGGGACACCGGAGGCACCAGAATAAGATAGAGGCT
Source organism: Areca catechu (assembly GCA_021397845.1). NCBI lineage: Eukaryota > Viridiplantae > Streptophyta > Magnoliopsida > Arecales > Arecaceae > Areca > Areca catechu. The sequence continues at coordinate 78,035,562 of CM038044.1, read as the reverse complement.
TTTCAATCCTCTGTGAATTGATCAATAATTTATGAGTCCATCTGTAATAAGGGCTTAGCTCATTTGAGTCTATTTTAGTTGTTATTTGAGTATTTTGAGATGTTATTTCAGTTCTGTACTTGTCAGCTCTTGTTGAGCTAGTTCAGTCGAATGCTAGTCAGCTCATGTTGAGCTAATTTTATTTTTTTAAGTCCTGTCCAAGCATACTAAAGACTTGAGACTATATCATACAAGTGAAGACCAAGTCCAACTAGATTGAAGACATGGAAGTATAGCCCAAGTCCAACCCAGCTTGAAGATTTGAAGACCCCAGGAGGAAAATTCAGAAAAACTTGATTTCTTGCAGATGCCCTCCAGATGCCCAAATTCCCTTCCAGATGCCAAAGTATATTCATAAATAAGGGCATCCATGATTCCAGAGGTCCATCTGCATCCTAGCCCAAAGAAATCAAGCCCAGGTGCCAAGCCCAAGCCCCTAAGAAGCAAGATACCAGGGAATATTCCTGCTACCTGGCTACCAGGCCACCCCAGATTCCAAAGGCCCAAACCCATGCACCCGAGCCCCTTTGAGCCAGCCTTTTGCTGCTCCTAGAAGCCCAACACGTCCCCCTAGGCATCCTTGGAGTCTTGACCAAGTCAAGAAAATTTTTAGGGATTTTTCTACCTAATATTTCCTTATTTTCTAGCTAGGGTTTGAGAGGGAAAATGATTCTTATGTAAAGACTTATGTACCCTTTGGTGGGGACACTGGAGGCACCAGAATAAGATAGAGGCTTTTCAATCCTCTGTGAATTGATCAATAATTTATGAGTCCATCTGTAATAAGGGCTTAGCTCATCTGAGTCCATTTTAGTTGTTATTTGAGTATTTTGAGTTGTTATTTCAGTTCTGTACTTGTCAGCTCATGTTGAGCTAGTTCAGTCCAATGCTAGTCAGCTCATGTTGAGCTAATTTTATTTTTTTGAGTCCTGTCCAAGCATACTGAAGACTCAAGACTATATCATACAAGTGAAGAACAAGTTCAACTAGATTGAAGACATGGAAGTATAGCCCAAGTCCAACCCAGCCTGAAGATTTGAACACCCTAGGAGGAAAATTCAGAAAACCCTGATTTCTTGCAGATGCCCTCCAGATGCCCAGATTTCCTTCCAGATGCCAAAGTATATTCATAAATAAGGGCATCCATGATTCCAGAGGTCCATCTGCATCCTAGCCCAAAGAAATCAAGCCTAGGTGCCAAGCCCAAGCCCCTAAGAAGCAAGATACCAGGGAATATTCCTGCTACCTGGCTACCAGGCCACCCCAGCTTCCAGAGGCCCAAACCCATGCACCCGAGCCCCTTTGGACCGGCCTTTTGCTGCTCCTAGAAGCCCAACACGCCCCCCTAGGCGTCCATGGAGTCTTGACCAAGTCAAGAAAATTTTTAGGGATTTTTTCTACCTAATATTTCCTTATTTTCTAGTTAGGGTTTGAGAGGGAAAAGGATTCTTATGTAAAGACTTATGTACCCTTACTTGGAGCTCAAGGTTAAGGGTCTATTTAAGGGACCCTATCCTCTTGTATGAGGAGAATTTTTGATGAATAAAAAAACCTTGAGTTCTTCTATTGAGTTGTGTGATACCCTGCTGTGTGCATAAATGGGTTTGTAAGAGTTTTTCTTCCCAGTGCTGCAATCATCTTCCTGCTGCCAACAAGCCTCTCAGATCCCTAGATACCCACTCCAAAAGAAGCCTTCCCTTGCTATTTTTTCTTTGTTTTCTTGTTCCTTTGTGAGTTTTCTAACCCCTGACAGGTAGTTTGCAGGTCCCTGAGTTCCTAAGAATCCAACGACTCCAGCCAAGCCTCAATCGGATCCTCGAGCAGAAAGTCGGGTATCCGCGGGTCTTTGGCTCGGTTTTCCAGGCCGCATCCATCGAGGAATGAGAGACCCTTTGCTACGATCTTCACAGACATTGTCAGGTACACCCCCTCTACCTCCAGTAGTTTTATTTTAGGAGAACTTGCCCTAACCGAGGCTTCTCAGCCCCGGCGATCCTTCTTTTCTACTTTTCGAGGTCCTAATCTGCATGCTGATCTTCTAAAATTCATATAAAATTCCCTACAACTTATTTTAATCTAAAATTTGGGAATTAATCACTCAACTCCACATATAAAACATAAAAAAAAATTGCATGCATATTAGTCCCCCATCATTTGGTATCAGAGCTTAGATTAGGGCTTGTTTTCTGCAATTTTTCAGTCCGTATATGCTCTGTTTTTTAAATTATTTCTCCTTATTAAAAACTATAAAAAATTTGAAATTTATTTTTTTGGATTCATCATATTCACAGTAATTTTCAAAATCTTTTCAGATTTTATTATGGCTTGTGAATTTTCTGCAAGCCGAAATACAGCCTACAAATTTTTGGCTCTGTTTTTTTTCAGCAAGACAAGTTTGGAAGTTTTAGGGTTTTATCTAGCATTTTTTGCATATCTTTTAATTTTAGTATATTTCTTGCATATTAGCCATAATTTGCAAGTGTTCTTCTATTTAAGAAATTACAAAAAAAAAAAATATATATTCTCCAAAAAATACCAAAAACATCAAAACCCTAATTTGCATCCTCATTTGCCTGCCATCATTACATAATTTACTTTTAGGGGCACTCTTGCTATATCAGATGGGGGGAGGATTTGATCACCTCTCCTTAGCCCAAAACTACATCCCTTGCATTCGGTCCCAAGCCTTAACCTAAAATTAACTAGACTTAATTTGCCCTAGTGGGCTAGGGACACCAACTGGTCGGGTCCGGGCTAGTGTTAAATCACTGTGTCAAGTTAACCTGTGTGTGCCTTGTGCTCAGTGTCTAGAACGGTGGTTTAGGGATTCAATCTTGAAGGGCTTGTGTGCTGGTCCGCCTACCTAGCCAATCTTTGATTGGTGTCTGGATTGGCAATCAGGGACCTAACACTCCCCTTACACCTGCCTGGCTGAGTACAGGGTTATTATAGGCTAGTTTGCCACCCTGATTGAGCATCTAGTTTGGACTCTAGGTCTAGTCAGCTATAGTCGGTCTGATCGAGTCTTGTACGAGCACTAGATCAGGAGTTTCATATCACCCACCTCCTTCACAAATGTCTGAACCCATGGAAAACTTACAAGCCCAAATAAAAGCCCTAGCTGATCAAATGTCCCAGATGGCTACCTAGAAAACTACACAGTTAACTCAGTCTGCTAACCAAACCAACAATAGAATTGACCATCTTGCCAATAGGTTTGACCAGTTAGAAGGCCGTGTAGAGACCATACAAAGAACCCATGGGTCACAATCTGAGCCAGATCCAAATTCCCCTCAACCTAGGAGGACCCCAAACCCTGATCCATACCGAGAGGTTGAACCTAGGAGAGCCCCTCAGCCTGACCCATACAATAATACTGAACCTAGAAGAACCCCTTACCATGACCCTTATTATGATACTGAACCTAGAAGAACCCCTTACCATGACCCTTATTATGATACTGAACCCAGGAAAACCCAATACTCTGACCCATATAGGGAGTCCAATCCTAGGAGAACCCAATACTCTGATCCATATAGGGAGTCCAACCCTAGGAGAACCCAATATCCTGACCCATATAGGGAGCCCAACCTTAGGAGGACTCCATACCAAGATCCATCCTTAGAACCTGACCATAGAGCTGACCCAAAATCCTATGACCCCAGATCCTATAATCCCCTGACCCATAGATCTGCACCCTTGTCCTATGAGCCTAGGGAGCCCAAAATCCCTAGGTATCAATCTAGTACTAGTCATGCTTCCCCTAGTCAACTTGAACCCCATAGGATTAGTACCCCTAAATATGAGCCCAGTAGTGAGCCACTACCCCTTAGGCAACCTGAACCTACTAGGATTAGTGTCCATAATCAGAAACTAGGACTTAGCCAATTTTGCCCTAGCCGACCTTCTCCAACTATTCCTGAGATTGACAAGGCTTACATTAACACGGAAGTGTATGAAGCTGATGCGAGCCTAGTGGATGAGTATGAAGGAGAAGAGGAGACACCTTTAGTAGACCTAGAATTAGCTGACCCAGTAGATACCCAGGTAGAAACCAACCCAGAGCTAGTTGACCTTGACCACATCTAACCTAAAGCTATAATGGAAGAACAAATAGAGGAAGAGAACCTAGGTACTGCTGCTAGAGCCTTACCTGAGGAAACCATAGAGGAGGGCCAAATTATAGAGTCTAGTCCAAAAATACAAGAGCCAGAAGAATTTATTAAGGACCTGATCTCTTTGAATCAATACCTTCAAGATGAGTCCCCACCTATAATTCCCATTAAGGACCTCTTCCCCGAAATTGGTGACCCATCCTTCCATTATGCAAACCCTGTAGATATAGCTCAACCTCGTAAGGTTAACCTCATTAGTCTAGGATTAGTCCCTGACATGCCTTCTTATATCGAACTTTATCCAACTAACCTTGAACATTTTTCTCTACCCTACCAAACTAATTCTGAACCCACTTCCTATTTTCTGCCCTTTCCTGACACCTCCAGCATTTCTAGGATTATTAGATTGCATTTAACTGAGATTAGCATACTGCATGCATTCATTACGCATGTTAGGTTTGCATTATACTTCTGGCATACCCTCTGGCATTTGCTTGGAGTCCATTGTAAATACTCTTGTGCACACCACACTAGGGTCAGACCTAGATAGTCTATAGTCTCTTAGGTTTAGGCCCATAAAAGTCTAATAAATTTCCTTCGATAGGAATGCAAAGTCGAGTGTATTAGGTGTTAGTTTGAGTCCTTTGCATCATTTTGTTAGGAGTCTGCATGTGCCCAGCATGTTCACCACCTATACTAATTTTAAACAAACTGGCTAATTCCCGAAGATGGATCAAAGAATTTGATGTAGTGGATTCTATCTTGGTTAGGCTTAGGCCTAAAAGAAGCTTCATGCTCGCAGAGCCGGACCTTTTAAAGTAATAGAGAAGGTTGGATCAAATGCCTAGGTGTTAGACTTGCCTTCGGATTTGGGCATTAGTTCTACCTTCAATATTACAGACCTGGTTGAGTATAGGGAACCGGCAGAGCTACCTAGTGAGGCCTTTGGACCTATTCCTTTTCATTGTGAGTGACCCTAACCTAGAGTGTCCACAAACAAATTAGGCCTGAGAGAGGAGAACGGATCGAGCGTATCCTGGACGATCAAGTCATCACGACCCAGGGCCATGACTATCAACGCTTCCTGGTCCGATGGCAAGGCCGGCCAGAGTCGGACGATTCGTGGATTTCTCGAGAGGACTTGCAACGCCTCAACCCAGACCTTCTCGAGAGATATGTGAGCCAGTCTGACCTTCACTCGACAGGGTCGAGTTCCTCCCACCCCAGGAGAATTGGTGGAGACACCGGAGGCACCAGAATAAGATAGAGGCTTTTCAATCCTCTGTGAATTGATCAATAATTTATGAGTCCATCTGTAATAAGGGCTTAGCTCATTTGAGTCTATTTTAGTTGTTATTTGAGTATTTTGAGATGTTATTTCAGTTCTGTACTTGTCAGCTCTTGTTGAGCTAGTTCAGTCCAATGCTAGTCAGCTCATGTTGAGCTAATTTTAGTTTTTTGAGTCTTGTCCAAGCATACTAAAGACTTGAGACTATATCATACAAGTGAAGACCAAGTCCAACTAGATTGAAGACATGAAAGTATAGCCCAAGTCCAACCCAGCCTGAAGATTTGAAGACCCTAGGAGGAAAATTCAGAAAATCCTGATTTCTTGCAGATGCCCTCCAGATGCCCAGATTCCCTTCCATATGCTAAAGTATATTCATAAATAAGGGCATCCATGATTCCAGAGGTCCATCGGCATCCTAGCCCAAAGAAATCAAGCCTAGGTGCCAAGACCAAGCCCCTAAGAAGCAAGATACCAGGGAATATTCCTGCTACCTGGCTATCAGGCCACCCCAGCTTCCAGAGGCCCAAACCCATGCACCCGAGCCCCTTTGGGCCAGCCTTTTGCTGCTCCTAGAAGCCCAACACGACCCCTTAGGCATCCTTGGAGTCTTGACCAAGTCAATAAAACTTTTAGGGATTTTTTCTACCTAATATTTCCTTATTTTCTTGCTAGGGTTTGAGAGGGAAAAGGATTCTTATGTAAAGACTTATGTACCCTTACTTGGAGCCCAAGGTTAAGGGTCTATTTAAGGGACCCTAGCCTCTTGTATGAGGAGAATTTTTGATGAATAAAAAAACCTTGAGTTTTTCTATTGAGTTGTGTGATACCCTGCTGTGTGCTTAAAGGGGTTTGTGAGAGTTTTTCTTCCCAGTGCTGCAATTATCTTCCTGCTGCCAACAAGCCTCTCAGATCCCTGGATGCCCACTCCAAAAGAAGCCTTCCCTTGCTATTTTTTCTTTGTTTTCTTGTTCCTTTGTGAGTTTTCTAACCCCTGACAGGTCGTTTGCAGGTCCCTGAGTTCCTACGAATCCAACGACTCCAGCCAAGCCTCAATCGGATCACCGAGCAGAAAGCCGGGTACCCGCGGGTCTTTGGCTCGGTTTTCCAGGCCGCATCCATCGAGAAATGAGAGACCCTTTGCTATGATCTTCACAGACATTGTCAGGTACGCACCCTCTACCTCCAGTAGTTTTATTGTAGGAGAACTTGCTCTAACCGAGGCTTCTCAGCCCCGGCGATCCTTCTTTTCTACTTTTCGAGGTCCTAATCTGCATGCTGATCTTCTAAAATTCATATAAAATTTCCTATAATTTATTTTAATCTGAAATTCGAGAATTAATCACTCAACTCCATATATAAAACATAAAAAAAAAATTGCATGCATATTTGTCCCACATCACCCTTACTTGGAGCCCAAGTTTAAGGGTCTATTTAAGGGACCCTAGCCTCTTGTATGAGGAGAATTTTGATGAATGAAAACCTTGAGTTCTTCTATTGAGTTGTGTGATACCCTGCTGTGTGTATAAAGGGGTTTGCGAGAGTTCTTCTTCCCAGTGCTGCAATCATCTTCCTGCTGCCAACAAGCATCTCAGATCCCTGGATGCCCACTCCAAAAAGAAGCCTTCCCTTGCTGTTTTTCCTTTGTTTTCTTATTCCTTTGTGAGTTTTCTAACCCTTGATAGGTCGTTTGTAGGTCCCCGAGTTCCTACGAATCCAACGACTCCAACCAAGCCTCAATCGGATCACCGAGCAGAAAGCCGGGTATCCGCGGGTCTTTGGCTCGATTTTCCAGGCCGCATCCATCGAGGAACGAGAGACCCCTTCGCTGCGATCTTCATAGACGTTGTCAGGTACACCCCTCTACCTCCAGTAGTTTTATTGCAGGAGAACTTGCCCTAACCGAGGCTTCTCAGCCCCGGCGGTCCTTCTTTGCTACTTTTCTAGATCCTAATCTGCATGCTGATCTTCAAAAATTCATACAAATTTCTCTACAAGTAATTTTGATCTAAAATTTGGGAATTAATCACCTAACTCAACATGTAAAACATACAAAAAAAATGGCATGCATATTGGTTCCCCATCATTTGGTATCAGAGCTTAGATTAGGGCTTGTTTTCTGCAATTTTTCAGTCCGTATATACTCTGGTATTTTAATTATTTCTTCCAGATAGAAATTCCAAAAATTCTGAAATTTATTTTGCTGATAGTAAATTTAAAAGTTTTCTTAGATTTTATATGGCCTGTAAATTTTCTTCAAGCCGAAATACAACCTGCAAATTTTTGGCTCTGTTTTTTCAGCATGACAAGTTTGGAAGTTTTAGGGTTTTGTTTAGCATTTTTGCATATCTTTTAATTTTAGAATATTTCCTGCATATTAGGCCATAATTTGTCAGTTTTCTTCTATTTAAAAAAATACAAAAAAAAAAATACATATTCTCCGAAAATACCAAAAACATCTAACCCTAATTTGCATCCTCATCTGCCTGCCATCATTGCATAATTTACTTTTAAGGGCACTCTTGCTATATCAGATAAGGGGAGGAGTTGATAACCTCTCCTTAGCCCAAAACCACATCCATTGCATTTGGTCCAAAGCCTTAACCTAAAATTAATTAGACTTAATTTGCTCTAGTGGGCTAGGGACACCAACTGGTCGGGTCGGGGCTAGTGTTAGATCACTGTGTCAAGTTAACCTGTGTGTGCCTTGTGCTCAGTGTCTAGAACGGTGGTTTAGGGATTCAATCCTGAAGGGCTTGTGTGCTGGTCTGCCTACCTGGCCAATCTCTGATTGGTGTCTAGGATTGGCAATCAGGGACCTAACACTCCCCTTACACCTGCCTGACTGAGTACAGGGTTACTATAGGCTAGTTTGCCACCCTGATTGAGCATCTAGTTTGGACTCTAGATCTAATCAGCTATAGTTGATCTGATCGAGTCTTGTATCAGCACTAGATCAGGAGTTTCATATAACCCACCTACTTCATAAATGTCTGAACCCATGGAAAACTTACAAGCCCAAATAAAAGCCCTAGCTGATCAAATGGCCCAGATGGCTACCCAGATGACTACCCAGTTAACTCAGTCTGCTAACAAAACCAATAATATAATTGACCATCTTGCCAATAGGTTTGACCAGTTAGAAGGCCGTGTAGAGACCATACAAAGAACCCATGGATCACAGTCTGAGCCAGATCCAAATTCCCCTCAACCTAGGAGGACCCCAAACCCTGGTCCATACCAAGAGGTTGAACCTAGGAGAGCCCCTCAGCCTGACCCATACAATAGTACTGAACCTAGAAGAACCCCTTACCATGACCCTTATTATGATACTGAACCTAGAAGAACCCCTTACCATGACCCTTATTATGATACTGAACCCAGGAAAACCCAATACTCTGACCCATATAGGGAGTCCAATCCTAGGAGAACCCAATACTCTGATCCATATAGGGAGTCCAACCCTAGGAGAACCCAATATCCTGACCCATATAGGGAGCCCAACCTTAGGAGGACTCCATACCATGATCCATCCTTAGAACCTGACCATAGAGCTGACCCAAAATCCTATGACCCCAGATCCTATAATCCCCTGACCCATAGATCTGCACCCTTGTCCTATGAGCCTAGGGAGCCCAAAACCCCTAGGTATCAATCTAGTACTAGTCATGCTTCCCCTAGTCAACTTGAACCCCATAGGATTAGACACCTAAATATGAGCCCAGTAGTGAGCCACTACCCCTTAGGCAACCTGAACCTACTAGGATTAGTGTCCATAATCAGAAACTAGGACTTAGCCAATTTTGCCCTAGCCGACCTTCTCCAACTACTCCTGAGATTGACAAGGCTTACATTAACGCGGAAGTGTATGAAGCTGATGCGATCCTAGTGGATGAGTATGAAGGAGAAGAGGAGACACCTTTAGTAGACCTAGAATTAGCTGACCCAGTAGATACCCAGGTAGAAACCAACCCAGAGCTAGTTGACCTTGACCACATCCAACCTAAAGCTATAATGGAAGAACAAATAGAGGAAGAGAACCTAGGTACTGCTGCTAGAGCCTTACCTGAGGAAACCATAGAGGAGGGCCAAATTATAGAGTCTAGTCCAAAAATACAAGAGCCAGAAGAATTTATTAAGGACCTGATCTCTTTGAATCAATACCTTCAAGATGAGTCCCCTCCTATAATTCCCATTAAGGACCTCTTCCCCGAAATTGGTGACCCATCCTTCCATTATGCAAACCCTGTAGATATAGCTCAACCTCGTTAGGTTAACCTCATTAGTCTAGGATTAGTCCCTGACATGCCTTCTTATATCAAACTTTATCCAACTAACCTTGAACATTTTTCTCTACCCTACCAAACTAATTCTGAACCCACTTCCTATTTTCTGTCCTTTCCTGACACCTCCAGCATTTCTAGGATTATTAGATTGCATTTAACTGAGATTAGCGTACTGCATGCATTCATTACGCATGTTAGGTTTGCATTATACTTTTGGCATACCCTCTGGCATTTGCTTGGAGTCCATTGTAAATACTCTTGTGCACACCACACTAGGGTCAGACCTAGATAGTCTATAGTCTCTTAGGTTTAGGCCCATAAAAGTCTAATAAATTTCCTTCGATAGGAATACAAAGTCGAGTTTATTAGGTGTTAGTTTGAGTCCTTTGCATCATATTGTTAGGAGTCTGCATGTGCCCAGCATGTTCACCACCTATACTAATTTTAAACAAACTGGCTAATTCCCGAAGATGGATCAAAGAATTTGATGTAGTGGATTCTATCTTGGTTAGGCTTAGGCCTAAAAGATGCTTCATGCTCGTAGAGCCGGACATTTTAAAGTGATAGAGAAGGTTGGATCAAATGCCTAGGTGTTAGACTTGCCTTCGGATTTGGGCATTAATTCTACCTTCAATATTACAGACCTGGTTGAGTATAGGGAACCGGCAGCGCTACCTAGTGAGGCCTTTGGACCTATTCTTTTTCATTGTGAGTGACCTTAACCTAGAGTGTCCACAAACAAATTTGGCCTGAGAGAGGAGAACGGATCGAGCGTATCCTGGACGATCAAGCCATCACGACCCAGGGCCATGACTATCAACGCTTCCTGGTCCGATGGCAAGGCCGGCCAGAGTCGGACGATTCATGGATTTCTCGACAGGACTTGCAACGCCTCAACCCAGACCTTCTCGAGAGATATGTGAGCTAGTCTGTCCTTCACTCGACAGGGTTGAGTTCCTCCCACCCCCGGGAGAATTGGTGGGGACACCGGAGGCACCAGAATAAGATAGAGGCTTTTCAATCCTCTGTGAATTGATCAATAATTTATGAGTCCATCTGTAATAAGGGCTTAGCTCATCTGAGTCTATTTTAGTTGTTATTTGAGTATTTTGAGTTGTTATTTCAGTTCTGTACTTGTCAGCTCATGTTGAGCTAGTTCAATCGAATGCTAGTCAGCTCATGTTGAGCTAATTTTATTTTTTTGAGTCCTGTCCAAGCATACTAAAGACTCAAGACTATATCATACAAGTGAAGACCAAGTCCAACTAGATTGAAGACATGGAAGTATAGCCCAAGTCCAACCCAGCTTGAAGATTTGAAGACCCCAGGAGGAAAATTCAGAAAACCCTGATTTCTTGCAGATACCCTCCAGATGCCCAGATTCCCTTCCAGATGCCAAAGTATATTCATAAATAAGGGCATCCATGATTCCAGAGGTCCATCTGCATCCTAGCCCAAAGAAATCAAGCCCAGGTGCCAAGCCCAAGCCCTTAAGAAGCAAGATACCAGGGAATATTCCTGCTACCTGGCTACCAGGCCACCCCAGCTTCTAGAGGCCCAAACCCATGCACCCGAGCCCCTTTGGGCCAGCATTTTGCTGCTCCTAGAAGTCCAACACGTCCCCCTAGGCATACTTGGAGTCTTGACCAAGTCAAGAAAGTTTTTAGGGATTTTTGTACCTAATATTTCCTTATTTTCTAGCTACGGTTTGAGAGGGAAAAGGATTCTTATGTAAAGACTTATGTACCCTTACTTGGAGCCCAAGGTTAAGGGTCTATTTAAGGGACCCTAGCCTCTTGTATGAGGAGAATTTTTATGAATGAAAACCTTGAGTTCTTCTATTGAGTTGTGTGATACCCTGCTGTGTGCATAAAGTGGTTTGCGAGAGTTCTTCTTCCCAGTGCTGCAATCATCTTCCTGCTGCCAACAAGCATCTCAGATCCCTGGATGCCCACTCCAAAAGAAGCCTTCCCTTACTGTTTTTCTTTTGTTTTCTTGTTCCTTTGTGAGTTTTCTAACCCCTGACAAGTCGTTTGTAGGTCCCCGAGTTCCTACGAATCCAATGACTCCAGCCAAGCCTCAATCGGATCACCGAGCAGAAAGCCGGGTATCCGCGGGTCTTTGGCTCGATTTTCCAGGCCGCATCCATCGAGGAACGAGAGACCCCTTCGCTGCGATCTTCATAGACATTGTCAGGTACACCCCTCTACCTCCAGTAGTTTTATTGCAGGAGAACTTGCCCTAGCCGAGGCTTCTCAGTCCCGGCGATCCTTCTTTGCTACTTTTCTAGGTCCTAATCTGCATGCTGATCTTCAAAAATTCATACAAATTTTCCTACAAATAATTTTGATCTGAAATTCGGGAATTAATCACCTAACTCAACATGTAAAACATACAAAAAAAAATGGCATGCATATTGGTTGCCCATCAATTTGCTTAGTCTATCATACTAGGCTCTAGATGCTTGTTTCAAATCATATAATATTTTATTGAGTTTAAAAATATGATTTGGAAAAGCATGACTTTCAAAACCTGGTGACTATTCTATAAAAACTTGTTCAGATATAAAACCATTCAAAAATGTACTCTTTACATCCATTTGGAAAAGTTTGAAATTCATGTAGTGTTGGGATATCCCGGTTCAACTATGAACCGAACTCCAGTTTAACTGGTCGAAGCCCCTTTTCTCCGGACCACGGACTTCGGACCAGGCAAGGGATAGTCCAACTGCAGGCAACCCACTGCTTCCCATCGGACTACAACATCCCAAGGCCAGTCCTACGGACAATGTCTTCAGCCTTGATTGAAGACCAAATTTCTCATCGACTTCCAAAGACACGTTCATTGGTCCTTGCCGTATACACGATCTCCATCCCTGGGGGGAAATACCAAGTCTTCGGCCCACGAAAGGGAAAACTCGAAGCTTGGATCACAATCTGGTCCAGAAAGGCAACTATAACCAACGGTTACAATCGACACTCTTCATGCCACGATCATGGCGCGTGACTCATGTTGCCACACCTCCGATCTGGCTGGAACCGCTCAGTGATAACCCACGATCACCAATCATGAGAAAAATAGACTTCCATGATCACCGGAAAAAGAGCGGGCCGCAGGCCAGAGGCCTTCTTTTAAATAATGGTAAGAAGGATAGCTGGGGAGGTATGCTCGCATACATTCACACAGACTCTAAGAGCTTTTCCACTCATACTCTCGAGACCCTTCCCCATTCTGTGGCTAGGATCCGCCACTGACTTAGGCATCAGAGTGTCCCGCGCCAGAACAACTTCGGCAAGGAACTTGTTTTGTAGGTGTACCAGGAAGCGGTCCTGCAGTGCAGCAGCTCCGATCGGTCGATTCAGGGACTCCATGCCAATAGATTAGCATACTAGGTAGGGGGTGGAAGCACTCTTTAGGCTCCCTCCTAGTTAAGGGGAAGTAAAAATTCTTGATGGCTTGAGGAAAGACCCAAATAGTCTCTACAAGCTGAAGTCGTTCTCCATCCCAGGGGGGCGCACCCCCGAGGGAGAATGATGTTCCACCATCCACAGTTGTTGTGGGGCTGCAGCAGTTCGAAGCTCTTGTGAACCAGGTCACCAACCTCATGGCCATGGTTCAGGACTTCTAGAGCAGAGCCTTTCTGGTGGGAAATTCACCGGCCGCCTCCAGACATAGCACTCGATCCCGAAGGAAGAGAGTCCCATGGGAGGATTCTATGCATCCCTCTCCCCATTCTCGGCCCTCTCCCGAAGGCCAAACATCGAGATTGCCCAGGTCCGCCAATTCCCCGCAAAAAGGGAAAAGGCCAAGGCAAACTCCCTCATCCTCCTCTGGAGACTCCACTTCTGTGGAGAGAACGCAAAGCAGACTCCCGATTATGACGGGAGATTCAGAGCCATCGAATCAGAGATGGCAAAGGTGCGATGATGCGGCAAGCATAAGATTAATGTTTTGAATATGGTTTGTAGAGCAATGAAACCTAATTACACTAGTATTGTACTCATCATAATAACACTTAAGGATTATAAGAAATGGGATTTTTACTTGATTAGACACAATCCTGAACTAAGAAGGAAGATCTAGACAATAGGGGCTAATGATTGTGGACTTACCTTGATGAACTTTCCAACCTTCTTTTGATTCATACCTTGAAACTACCAACGCTCAGAACTGAAGAGCCTGGATAACAGAGATCAGAACCCTGGACTTGGGGCTTCAGCTTGTTGGTTCTTTGTCAAGGTGAACCCGGTTCACAACTCAAAGACTTCGAAGGACCTCCAATGCCTTCACGTGAGCTTGGAAGATGCTTTGCTAGGGGAAAAGAATGGTTTTGGCATGGAGGAAGAGGATGGGAAACTTTCGCATAAGCAAAAAAAAAAAAACACAAGACAACTTCTACTTCCAAAATTCAACTTCAATTTTCATTCATTCCCAAAATCAATCCCCTTTACAATGGGCATCCAAGGCCTCTAATAGCCTCACAAAGCTAGCTTTTGAAATTTAAAAACTCCCCAAATTGAGGAGGATTACAAGGGGGGTTGGAGGATTTGGTGGAGAGTTTGGAGGGATGGGGGGGTTGGAGGATTCGGAGGAGAGTTTGGAGGGATGGGGGGGGTTGGAGGATTTGGTGGAGGACTTGGAGGGGTGTGGCCAACCTCCTTGAATTTGAATCTTCCTTGTTGGCGCCAAAGAGTGATGAGGTCGCTAGTGAGGTGGTGCCTGATGACGTGGCATGATGAGATGGTCTTTTACTTGGATAAGGAATGACATGTGGCGCCAAGTGGCCCTAGTTGATGGTCCTTTTCTCTTGCTTGGTTGATGTGTCTTCTCTTCTTCATGTGGTCAAATTTTGGGGTCCAGAATTTGAGTCTTGTTGCTGGCTTTCATTGCTTTAAGACTTGATTAACTTAAAATAGACTTAACTCAACTGAACTGACTTGACTGACCTAAACTTTAAAACTCAAAACGGACTTACATGAAATGAATTCTTTTTTTTTAAAAGTAATTACAGGACTCAATAAACACTCTTGATCATTTACAGGACTCTTGAAAAGGAAATGGCTCTTGAAAATAAAACATTTTTGAACTAAAGAATACAAGGTAACCTAATTATCTTCGATCCAAATTGGGATAAGGCTAACCTTGTTGGAGTGAAGTTTCTTTCGGTTTCTGGTGTCCACACCAATTCTCCTGGGGTGGGCAGAAGTCGACCCAGTCGAGTATGGTTCAGTTTTGCCCTGGTAATGCTCGAATAAGTCTGGGTTAAGTCTTTGTAGGTCCTCTCGAGTAATCCAAGAGTAGTCGGACTAAGGTCGACCTTGCCATTGAACTAGGTATCACTAATAGTCCTTATTCCTGGTAGTAATGGTCTTGTCATTCAGGATTCTCTCAATCCTCTCTCTCAGCTCAGGTAGGGTTGGTGGTGGACACTTGGAAATATGTTCACTCTCAATGAAAGTTTCTGGCCCAAAAGGCTCACTAGGTATTAGTACTGGTTCTTTGTATTCTACTAGGTCTGAAACATTAAAGGTTGTACTGATACCCATATCAGGTGGAAGTTCCAAAACATATGTATTAGGCCCTATTTTCTTTAAGATCTTGAAAGGTCCCGCTCCGCAGGCATGCAGCTTCTTTATGGTTCCAGAGGAGAACCGTTCAGGGTTGAGCCTAATCATCGCATAATCCCCTTCACAAAATTCTTTAGCCCTCTTATGTGAGTCAGCTAAGTGTTTATAAGTTTCATTGCTTAGGTTGATCTTATTACTGATTTCTTTATGCAGATTTGTGACATGCTGTGCAAAAGACTCAGCAGACTCAGAAGCTTACACAAGCACTTACGAAATGCAGACTGAACTAGGCATCCTTATTGAGAGGAATTTTATTGGACTCTCTAAGGCCTAAACCTAACAGATTAATGACTCTCTAGGTTTGACCCTGGTCTGGCATTCACATGAGAATTTACCATGGGTTCCTAGCAAATGCCATAAGGATTTCCAAAAGTAGGTAGCAAAAGGAATAGGCCTTAAAAGCTCATGCATCCTAGTAATCTCATCAAAATGAAACTTAATGGCTCTAAAATTATGATAGGAATCCGAGACTTGGGATAATTTAGGAGAATCTTGAAACAGACCTTGGTTACTCATGATGACCTTAAGATTAGAATTTTGATCTACAGGTGGGATGCTTCTAGGTAGTTGAAGGTCATCAAGAAAGTCTTCTAAAATAATGATTGGGTTATTCTCAGGTACCTGAAGGAGTTCTTGTGTCGAAGCTAAAGTATTGGGTTCTTCCTGAGGGCATTGTCTTACGGGAACCATGTCCTCACTAAATTATGCTTGTTCTGATGTTTCAGGACTAGGCTCAATAATCTTTTCTTTACCAAAGGTTTCCTCAGGTAAGGTACTAAAGTTGTTCTCTTCACAGTCTTCCCCTTCATATTCATCTATTAAACTTATGTTAGTCTCATACACATATTTACTAGGTTCAGATTTGCCTTCTTCCTTCCCTAGCCCTTCAGTTTGAGGATACCCTAAGTCTTGGGTATTAATGAACTCAACTTGTACTTCAGGGTTCTTACTCCTATCATTCATATGAGCTAATGGGATAGTAGGAGTTGGTTGGTCTAAGGGAAATTGTTTAGCCAGAATTTGGTTCAATTGGGCCATTAGATCATTTAGGCCTTTCAGCATGGTTTCAAGATTCGAGTCCATGGCTACACTGGACTGGGTCTGGACTGGTGAATATGAGGTCCCTGATCTAGTTTTCAGGCATGCAAGTAGACTCAAGCTCGAGCTAAGGTTTCCTAGACCTAGAGCACAAATTAGAGGTCTAATTAAGTGAACCAACTAGCTAGTAGTACTTATGGAACTTAGCCAGGTAGATGGAGGGGAGTGAAGGTCCCTAATTGCCAAACCTTAGACACCAATCTGAGATTGGCCAGGTAGGCGGACCAAATCACAAGCCCTGATGCACCAATCCTAGACACCAAGCCAGTAAGCACACACCAATTAGCTGACACAGTTAACTTGACCCTAACCTGATCCCAACTTGTTGGTGTCCCTAACCCACTAGGGCAATTAATGTTCTACTCAATTTTAATTAACGGGCTGGGATCGATATGCTGGGTAGTGATTTTGGGCTAGGGACAGGTGATGAAACCCTGACCCTATGTCAAATTGATGCCCTTAATTTGATTTCTCATGAGATGAATGAAATGCAAAGGTGCTGCAAAAGTGTGTTGCAGTTTGAAAGTGGTGTGGAAAACATGATGAAAAAGATGTCCAAAAACTCTAAAAAATCCACAGAGGATTTCTAACTTATATGTTTCAATGCAGATGAAAGGAATTTTAAAACTAAAATATGTACTACTCTAAGCAGATCCTACAAATGAAGATAAATAAAAAGGACAGAACAGAACCCTAATGATAGTGTCGAACTACAGAAATTTTCATTTTTCTTATAATTTTTTTCTGATAATGAAATTTAATATGATGATAACTGACTTAAAAAGGAACAAGAAAAAAAATATTTAAACAAAAAATTAGTGACTTTCCTTTGGAGCTACATACGGATTACAGTAAACATATGCAAATTTTCAGAAAAAACAGAACCTAATCAAACAAGTGCAATGGCTTACCCAAACTTCAATCTAAAAAATTCATGTCCGGCCAGGGGCTCATTATTCCCATGGGTCGTGACAGTGTACTGGAGTACACCCTGATGCAGAACAAAATAAGGGATGCGATGCGGAAGTAAATTAAGATTAACTAATTTTTTTTTTTGTGGTTTTTATATGTTTGTAGAAGTTGGCTTCAAATCAAAGAAAAGTTAACCTAACATTGAAAGATACTAATGTGATAATTGAAAGCACAACTTTAAGGAAACTAAATTATCAGAGTAATTCAGAAGCAACGGATCGCTGGGGGTTGAGAAACTCCCAGACCTAGGGTTTCACTCCGAGCTTTCAACAGAACAGAAATAAAGAGAAGGGAAGGGTTATCTAACCAGACAATGATCTTCACTGATTTTGGTGGAAGAACTCTCCCGAGCAGATTGTTGGATCCTCGGAGTCGGATATCTTCGTAATGGATCCTCCAATACTGGTCCTTTGGCGGGTTGGCTTCTCCTGAACTCAAGATCTGGAAGAGAAGAAAAACAATTAATGGAATCAGAGAGTCAAGGAAAAGATTTACCAGGTTGATGAACTTGAAGATCGAGATTGCTGAAAACTGGATTCTCCTGGATGCTGATGTGATTTTCCTTGGAACTTGCTCTGGATCTGAAGTAGCCGGACTGGATCTGGATGAAGGTGGACGGCCTGGACTTGTAGAGAGAGAGAGGCCGTGGGAGATGGATGGATCTAGGGTTTGGTGGATGGAAAATAAAGAAAGGTGGCTAGGGTTTTGGAATTTCAAGTGGCTAACCTAGGGTTTTGGATAAAGATGGAGATCTCTCACCTCCTCAAGGCTCCAATGGAACCCGGATTACCCCCTCACGGAGCTCAACACTTAGACTAGTGCGGAAGAAGAGAAACCTAGGTTGCTCAACACATGAGAATAGCAAAATAATTTTTCTTCATTGATTTTCTAAAGTTACAAAGAGAGGTCTATTATATAGACCTAAAATTTTCTCCTAGCTTGTACAAATTCCCATGTGGGACTAAACTCTTCCAACCCCTAGATTAGGTAGAAAATCCTCTCCCTTGGCCGACCAAGAGTCCAAAAAAAATTGGGACGGCCATAAAGGAATTGTTTTGGAACTTTTATGGCACCTCCTTTGGAGTTGGATTTGGATTTGGAGTCCTCTTCTTCTTATGGTATTTCTTATTTTCTTCCACTCCAAGTTAAGCTCTTTGATTTTGATTTGAACTTCAATTAGGAGTAGGTTGGATGTCCTTCTTTGATTTCTTCTCCAAGAGAAGTTTTCTTCCTTCTTTGCTTAGGTAAATTAGGCAGGTGTGGGCGCCTCCTTTAATTTAGCCTCCAATTTGATTTTTTCTTCTTTGGATGTGGGGACCATGACACTGGGATGCCTCTATGGCGCCTCCTGGACTCTGGCGTGTGCTCGGAGTGTGGCTGGGCATGTGGCTTGGAGTGTGGCCTCCACTTGCTTGAACCTTAAGTTGATTAGAAGAGAAATGTGGCACCATTTTGGACCAAATTGAAACCACATTGGGACTTGCACCGAGTCAACATGACTCAACAAAATTTAAATGGTGACTCAAGAAATAAATAAAATAAATAAACTGGTTGACCAGGTCAACCTTTATTACAAACCCTAATTTCTCGGGCAATGTCAATCAGAGATCCAAATGGAGCTCTGAAGTCTTCTTCTGAGTCTGGTGCCCGCACCAATTCTCCCAGGGTGGGAGGAACTCGACCCTGTCGAGTAAGGCTCAAGTTGGCTCTGGTATCTCTCCAAGAGGTCTGGGTCCAATTCTTGTAATTCTTCTCGGGAGATCCAAGAGTCATCAGAATCTGGCCTTCCTTGCCAGCGGACCAGGTACCTTTGGTATCCTCGATTACGAGTAGAGATAACCTGATCATCCAGGATCTTTTCAATCTGCTCTTTCCTCACAGGCCAGTTTGTTGGTGGACACACAGGGTCGGGATCACTCTCAATGATAGGGTTAGGCTCAAAAGGCTCACTAGGAATCACAGCTGGCTCCCTGTACTCTACTAAGTCTGTAATGTTGAAAGTAGAGCTAATGCCTAGTTCTGGAGGCAACTCGAGCACATAGGCATTGGATCCTACTCTCTTTACCACTCTAAATGGTCCAGCTCCCCTAGCATGTAACTTTCTAACGGTTCCAGGAGGAAACCGTTCAGGCCTTAACCTAATCATCACATAGTCTCCCTCAACAAAAGATTTGACTCGCCTTTGAGTATCAGCCAACTTCTTATAAGTTTCATTACTTAAATTTATTTTGGCATGAATTTCTTTATGCAAGTCTTTTATATGCTGTGCAAAATTCTCAGCAGATTCGGAGACTCGAGTGTGGACAGGTAAAGGGACTAGGTCAAGAGGTGTGTGAGGCTTGTACCCATGTACAATTTCAAATGGACTCTTACCCGTAGACCTATTGACCGAGTCGTTGTACGCAAATTCTGCCCTTGGTAGGTATAAATCCCAATTTCTGGTATTTTCACCAACAAGACATCTCAGCAGATTTCCTAGGCTACGGTTCACTACTTCAGTTTGGCCATCAGTTTGGGGATGATAGGCAGTTGAAAACTTAAGTTTTGTCCCTAACTTATGCCAAAGGGTCTTCCAAAAGTAACTGGTGAACCGGACATCCCTATCTGAAACGATTGTCTTAGGTAGGCCATGGAGTCTAACTATCTCATTGAAGAAAAGTGTGGCTACCTTAGACGCATCAAAAGTTTGGGAACAAGGCAAGAAGTGGGCCATTTTAGAGAATCGGTCGACTACGACACAGATAGAATCATGTCTCCTCTGGGTCTTAGGTAAACCTAACACAAAATCCATACTCACATCTTGCCAAGGACGATCTGGGACAGGGAATGGGGTATAAAGGCCAGTGTTTTGTTTTCGCTGTTTGGCAACAGCGCAGGTTCGACATCTAGCTACAATATTAGCTACATCCCTTTTTAAGCTAGGCCAGAAAAAGTGGTCTTCAATAGCTAGAATGGTCTTGTCTTTTCCAAAATGGCCAGCTAAACCTCCAGCATGGATTTCCCAAATCAAAAATTCCCTAAGAGAAGTTCTAGGGATGCAAAGCCTATTTTTGAAGAACAAAAAACCATCTACAAGGGTATAATCCTGGTGATTACTAGATGGTCCTTGAACTAGATCCTGATACACAGTTGTGAAATCCGGACAAGACTCATATTCCTCTTTGATTTGCTCAAACCCTATGACCTCAGTTCTAATAGAAGTTAATAACAGAGATCGGCGACTAAGGGCATCAGCTACCTTATTCTCAACTCCAGCCTTATGTTTCAGGACAAAAGTATAGGACTGGATATATTCTACCCACTTAGCATGCCTAGGGTTAAGCTTCTTTTGGGAGTTCAGAAATCTAAGAGCCTCATGGTCTGAAAATAGTACAAATTCCTGCGGTAGCAAATAATGTCTCCAGTAACGCAAAGCTTGCACCACCGCATAAAATTCCTTATCATAGGTAGAATACCTAAGCTTAGCATCATTAAGTTTTTCACTAAAGAATGCTATGGGATGATTCTCTTGGCTTAGGACTCCACCTATTCCTACACCCGAAGCATCACAGGCAACCTCAAATACTTTAGAAAAATCGGGTAATCTCAGAATGGGTGCCTGGGTCATTTTATCCTTAAGATCTAGGAAGGCTTTATGGGCTGACTTAGTCCAATGAAATTCTCCCTTCCTAATATAATCAGTGATTGGAGCAGCTAAAGTACTAAACCCCTTGATGAATCGCCTATAGAAGGTAGCCAAGCCATGGAAACTTCTAACTTCATGCACATTGGTTGGCTCTGGCCAGTCTACTATGGACTTAATCTTCTCAGGATCGGCCGCCACGCCGTCAGGGGTTACTACAAAACCAAGAAAGATAACTCTACTAGTCATGAATTCACACTTCTTAAGATTACCGTAGAGTCTCTCATTCCTCAAAACTTGGCAGACTGCTCTAAGGTGGTCTAGGTGATCTGTTGGGGTCTTACTATAGATCAGGATGTCATCAAAATAGACCACCACAAATTTTCCTATGAAAGCTCTAAGTACCTGGGTCATAATTCTCATGAAAGTACTAGGGGCATTGGACAACCCAAAAGGCATAACAACCCATTCATAAAGACCATCCTTAGTTTTGAAAGCAATTTTCCATTCATCCCCGGGTCTAATCCTAACCTGATGATAGCCGCTTTTGAGATCAATCTTAGAAAAAACCATTGCACCAGCCATCATATCAAGCATGTCATCTAGTCTAGGGATGGGAAACCTATACTTTATTGTAATTTTATTGATGGAACGACTGTCAACACACATCCTCCACGTGCCATCTTTCTTTGGGGTCAGTAAGGCTGGGACTGCACAAGGGCTAAGACTTTCTCTAATAAACCCCTTCCTCAATAATTCTCCAACCTGCTTTTGCAGTTCTTCATGCTCAGATGGATTCATCCTGTAATGGGGCAAGTTGGGCAAAGTTGCTCCTGGGATTAGATCTATGGCATGCTGGATATCCCTAAGAGGTGGAAGGTGGTCTGGCAAATCCTCGGGAAAGACATCCTCAAATTCTTTTAACACAGGTTTAACTTCTTGAGGAGGCTCTGAGGGTTCCGAAGTTCTAAGCTCCTTAGCAGTCAACATCCAGATGGGTGAACCACTATGAATTTCTTGTTCTAGATCCTTAGCACTGATTAGGTTCACTCCAGTTTTCATCTCCTTAACCTTACCAGCTCCTTTAGTTACCTTGTCCTTAGGGGGAACGGAATGGATCGTAATCTTCTTCCCATTGAAACTAAAGACACAGGTATTGGATTTTCCTAAGAGGGTGGCATCACGATCATACAACCAAGGTCTTCCGAGAATTATACTGCTCACCCCCATGGGTAAGACATCGCACCAAATCTTTTCGTGATAAGATTGCATTTGGATTTGGACTTGACATCTAGACTGGATGGGTATGGAGGTAGAATCTACCCAAGAAACCTTATAGGGGTTGGGATGGGGAACTGGGATTAAGCCTAACATCTTGACAGTGCTAGTAGAGATGGCATTTACACAGCTCCCACTATCTATGATGATCTTACATACCTTATCCCCTAATTTAAGAAAAGTCTGTAGGATGTTAGTCCTACGCCAATCCTCTTGAACTAGATTCTGGGATAGGATGCATCTTACAACTCCTAATTGGTCAGATTCATTGGGTTCCTCCTCTCCTTCATACTCCTCAACCAAATTCATTCCGGCCTCATAAACTTCTTCTTCAAATTCCTCACTGGGCTCGGAATTATCATTCTCTCCCTCTTCTATGTAAAGGGATCTCCGTGGGCACTGGCTAGCAACATGACCTACCTTATGACACTTGAAACAGGCTATGGCAGTACACTGACTAGAAATGTGACCTGGTTTCTGACACTTAAAACAGGTGATATTTGAACTAGGGGTTCTCTGGGTGTCAGGTGCCTTACCTTTGTCCATGGGCCTAGGGGTAGAAGTACCCTGAAAAGGTTTACTAGGGATAACTTGACTAGGTCCATTCCTTGGGATTGGGGCACTAACCCTAGAAGGTATAGGTCCTCTCTGAAATTTCTCAGTGTTTAGTGCAATCTGGTAGGCTTGGTCTAGATCAGTAACCTCTCTCAGAAATAGTTCTCTCTTGATATCTTCCCTCAGTCCAGCCCTAAATCTAGACAAAGTGACTTCGTGGGCTTCACTCACATCACATCTCATTAGGTATTCATCAAAAGTAGTTATGTAGTCTGAGACAGATCGGTTTCCTTGTTTCAGGTTTTGCCATTGGTCTAACAGGTTTTGCTGGTATGAAATGGGTAGGTATTTATCTCTCAGTTTTTCTTTCATACCCTGCCAAGTGGTTATGGGCTCAACATTCCGTCTTCTAGTGGTTAGCTCAATGTTCCCCCAGTATAACCTAGCTTGACGCACTAATTTCATCTTGGCAAACTTGTATTTCCTCTCCTCAGACATAGCATACCACTCAAAGTATTGATCCATCTCACCCTCCCAATCAGAATACACCTTAGGGTTCAGACTACCATCAAAAGTGGGTGCATCTAATTTGATGTTCCTGATGAACCTATCATCTCTATCTTCAGGCTCTGGGTCAGGCCTCCTATGATTAGGTTCAGGATCTCTATATAAAGGCCTTCTAGGCTCCTGATGTGGGTGAGGCTGAGGCACATTAAAATCGGGGTCAGGAGTCCAATTCCGATGTCTAGGTTCTTCAAGTACTTGGACTCGGTCCCTAAGTTGGGTAAGATCCTCATGAATTTGTGCGCTAAACTGGGCCACAGTGTTTGTCATATCCTGATTCATTTTAGCCATACTTTCAGTAAGAGTTCTGATCATGGCCTCTAAATCAGGTTGGGTTTGACCAGGTTGATATGGCACTCCGTTTCTGGTAGACATGATGATTCAAGCAAGCACACAAAATGAGACTAGACTAAATCGACTACTGGATCACTAGACCTAGAGTCCAAACTAGATGCCCAATCAGAGTGGCAAGCTAGCCTGTAGTAACTCAGGACTCAGCCAGGCAGGTGTAAGGGGAGTGTTAGGTCCCTGATCGCCAATCCTAGACACCAATCAGTGATTGGCCAGGAAGGCGGACCAGCACACAAGCCCTTCGGGACGTAGTCCCTGAACCACCGTTCTAGACACTGAGTGCTAAGCACACACAGAATAACTCAGCAAACTGACTCAACACTAGCCTAGACCCGACCAATTGGTGTCCCTAGCCCACTAGGGCAAATTAGGTCTAACTGATTTTAAATTAGGTCTAGGTTCGAATGATTGGATGGTGGTTTTGGGCTAAGGAGAGGTAATCAACTCCTCCCCTTATCTTAGATGCTCAATTGCCCTTAAGTAAATTATGAGATGATCACTCCAAAAAAAGAATTGAATTGCAGAACACAAAAAACAGAGTTGCTGTATTTTAATTCTCAGAGTTTTTACCGAAACCAATAAATTGCAGAAAAATTATGGAAAATAGGTTAAATTATACTCGTTTCAACGAAGCAAAAATCATGCAATTCGGAGTTTTATGCAGGGAGAAATAATTTAGATAACAGGGCAATTACGGGCTGCAACTAGATTGTCTTCCCCGTTTATAATCCCTGCTACGAAGTTATAACCCAATGGATCCCCTACAAGCCCTAGGAACACCCCGTGGAATGGGAGGAGGAGGCTTGCACCTCGCTTAGTTCCTAGGACCGGACGTCCTGGGGAGTCTACTTCGAGCAGACAAAATAAAAAGAGATCAATCAAAGCAAGCAAGCAAATCAGAAACCCTAGACTGGGCTCTGATACCAAAAATGATGCAGAACAAAATAAGGGATGCGATGCAGCAGTAAATTAAGATTAACTAATTTTTTTTTTGGTGGTTTTTATATGTTTGTAGAAGTTGGCTTCAAATCAAAGAAAAGTTAACCTAACATTGAAAGATACTAATGTGATAATTGAAAGCACAACTTTAAGGAAACTAAATTATCAGAGTAATTCAGAAGCAACGGATCGCTGGGGGTTGAGAAACTCCCAGACCTAGGGTTTCACTCCGAGCTTTCAACAGAACAGAAATAAAGAGAAGGGAAGGGTTATCTAACCAGATAATGATCTTCACTGATTTTGGTGGAAGAACTCTCCCGAGCAGATTGTTGGATCCTCGGAGTCGGATATCTTCGTAATGGATCCTCCAATACTGGTCCTTTGGCGGGTTGGCTTTTCCTGAACTCAAGATCTGGAAGAGAAGAAAAACAATTAATGGAATCAGAGAGTCAAGGAAAAGATTTACCAGGTTGATGAACTTGAAGATCGAGATTGCTGAAAACTGGATTCTCCTGGATGCTGATGTGATTTTCCTTGGAACTTGCTCTGGATCTGAAGTAGCCGGACAGGATCTGGATGAAGGTGGATGGCCTGGACTTGTAGAGAGAGAGAGGCCGTGGGAGATGGATGGATCTAGGGTTTGGTGGATGGAAAATAAAGAAAGGTGGCTAGGGTTTTGGAATTTCAAGTGGCTAACCTAGGGTTTTGGATAAAGATGGAGATCTCTCACCTCCTCAAGGCTCCAATGGAACCCGGATTACCCCCTCACGGAGCTCAACACTTAGACTAGTGCGGAAGAAGAGAAACCTAGGTTGCTCAACACAAGAGAATAGCAAAAATAATTTTTCTTCATTGATTTTCTAAAGTTACAAAGAGAGGTCTATTATATAGACCTAAAATTTTCTCCTAGCTTGTACAAATTCCCATGTGGGACTAAACTCTTCCAACCCCTAGATTAGGTAGAAAATCCTCTCCCTTGGCCGACCAAGAGTCCAAAAAAAATTGGGACGGCCATAAAGGAATTGTTTTGGAACTTTTATAGCACCTCCTTTGGAGTTGGATTTGGATTTGGAGTCCTCTTCTTCTTATGGTATTTCTTCTTTTCTTCCACTCCAAGTTAAGCTCTTTGATTTTGATTTGAACTTCAATTAGGAGTAGGTTGGATGTCCTTCTTTGATTTCTTCTCCAAGAGAAGTTTTCTTCCTTCTTTGCTTAGGTAAATTAGGCAGGTGTGGGCGCCTCCTTTAATTTAGCCTCCAATTTGATTTTTTCTTCTTTGGATGTGGGGACCATGACACTGGGATGCCTCTATGGCGCCTCCTGGACTCTGGCGTGTGCTCGGAGTGTGGCTGGGCATGTGGCTTGTAGTGTGGCCTCCACTTGCTTGAACCTTGAGTTGATTGGAAGAGAAATGTGGCACCATTTTGGACCAAATTGAAACCACATTGGGACTTGCACCGAGTCAACATGACTCAACAAAATTTAAATGGTGACTCAAGAAATAAATAAAATAAATAAACTGGTTGACCAGGTCAACCTTTATTACAAACCCTAATTTCTCGGGCAATGTCAATCAGAGATCCAAATGGAGCTCTGAAGTCTTCTTCTGAGTCTGGTGCCCGCACCACACCCGCTTAGGAGGCGTGAATTTTAGATCTTGCTTGGATTTAAAGAAAACTATTCTACCTTAATGCAACCATGCTCTGATACCAATTTGATGCAGCAAGCATATGATTAATGTTTTGAATATGGTTTGTAGAGCAATGAAACCTAATTACACTAGCATTGTACTCATCATAATAAGACTTAAGGATTATAAGAAATGGGATTTTTACTTGATTAGATGCAATCCTAAACTAAGAAGGAAGAAGATCTAGATAATAGGGGCTAATGATTGTGGACTTACCTTGAAGAACTTTCCAACCTTCTTTTGATTCATACCTTGAAACTACCAACGCTCAGAACTGAAGAGCCTAGATAACAGAGATCAGAACCCTGGACTTGGGGCTTCAGCTTGTTGGGTCTTTGTCAAGGTGAACCCGGTTCACAACTCAAAGACTTTGAAGGACCTCCAATGCCTTCACGTGAGCTTGGAAGATGCTTTTCTAGGGGAAAAGAATGGCTTTGGCATGGAGGAAGAGGATGGGAAACTTTCACATAAGGATAAAAAAAAAACACAAGACAACTTCTACTTCTAAAATTCAACTTCAATTTTCATTCGTTCCCAAAATCAATCCCCTTTACAATGGGCGTCCAAGGCCTTTAATAGCCTCACAAAGCTAGCTTTTGAAATTTAAAAACTCCCCAAATTGAGGAGGATTACAAGGGGGGTTGGAGGATTTGGTGGAGAGTTTGGAGGGATGGGGGGGTTGGAGGATTTGGTGGAGAGTTTGAAGGGATGGGGGGGGTTGGAGGATTTGGTGGAGGACTTGGAGGGGTGTGGCCAACCTCCTTGAATTTGAATATTCCTTGTTGGCGCCAAAGAGTGATGAGGTCGCTAGTGAGGTGGCGCCTGATGACGTGGCATGATGAGATGGTCTTTTACTTGGATAAGGAATGACATGTGGCGCCAAGTGGTCCTAGTTGATGGTCCTTTTCTCTTGCTTGGTTGATGTGTCTTCTCTTCTTCATGTGGTCAAATTTTGGGGTCCAGAATTTGAGTCTTGTTGCTGGCTTTCATTGCTTTAAGACTTGATTAACTTAAAATAGACTTAACTCAACTGAACTGACTTTACTGACCTAAACTTTAAAACTCGAAACGGACTTACAGGAAATGAATTCTTTTTTTTTAAAAGTAATTACAGGACTCAATAAACACTCTTGATCATTTACAGGACTCTTGAAAAGGAAATGGCTCTTGAAAATAAAACATTTTTGAACTAAAGAATACAAGGTAACCTAATTATCTTTGATCCAAATTGGGAAAAGGCTAACCTTGTTGGAGTGAAGTTTCTTTCGGTTTCTGGTGTCCACACCAATTCTCCTGGGGTGGGCAGAAGTCGACCCAGTCGAGTATGGTTCAGTTTTGCCCTGGTAATGCTCGAATAAGTCTGGGTTAAGTCTTTGTAGGTCCTCTCGAGTAATCCAAGAGTAGTCGGACTAAGGTCGACCATGCCATTGAACTAGGTATCACTGATAGTCCTTATTCCTGGTAGTAATGGTCTTGTCATTTAGGATTCTCTCAATCCTCTCTCTCCGCTCAGGTAGGGTTGGTGGTGGACACTTGGAAATATGTTCACTCTCAATGAATGTTTCTGGCCCAAAAGGCTCACTAGGTATTAGTACTGGTTCTTTGTATTCTACTAGGTCTGAAACATTAAAGGTTGTACTGATACCCATATCAGGTGGAAGTTCCAAAACATATGCATTACGCCCTATTTTCTTTAAGATCTTGAAAGGTCCCGCTCCGCAGGCATGCAGCTTCTTTATGGTTCCAGAGGAGAACCGTTCAGGGTTGAGCCTAATCATCGCATAATCCCCTTCACAAAATTCTTTAGCCCTCTTATGTGAGTCAGCTAAGTGTTTATAAGTTTCATTGCTTAGGTTGATCTTATTACTGATTTCTTTATGCAGATTTGTGACATGCTGTGCAAAAGACTCAGCAGACTCAGAAACTTACACAAGCACTTACGAAATGCAGACTGAACTAGGCATCCTTATTGAGAGGAATTTTATTGGACTCTCTAAGGCCTAAACCTAACAGATTAATGACTCTCTAGGTTTGACCCTGGTCTGGCATGCACATGAGAATTTACAATGGGTTCCTAGCAAATGCCATAAGGTTTTCCAAAAGTAGGTAGCAAAAGGAATAGGCCTTAAAAGCTCATGCATCCTAGTAATCTCATCAAAATGAAACTTAATGGCTCTAAAATTATGATAGGAATCCGAGACTTGGGATAATTTAGGAGAATCTTGAAACAGACCTTGGTTACTCATGATGACCTTAAGATTAGAATTTTGATCTACAGGCGGGATGCTTCTAGGTAGTTGAAGGTCATCAGGAAAGTCTTCTAAAATAATGATTGGGTTCTTCTCAGGTACCTGAAGGAGTTCTTGTGTCGAAGCTAAAGTATTGGGTTCTTCCTGAGGGCATTGTCTTACGGGAACCATGTCCTCACTAAATTATGCTTGTTCTGATATTTCAGGACTAGGCTCAATAGTCTTTTCTTTACCAAAGGTTTCCTCAGGTAAGGTACTAAAGTTGTTCTCTTCATAGTCTTCCCCTTCATATTCATCTATTAAACTTATGTTAGTCTCATACACATATTTACTAGGTTCAGATTTGCCTTCTTCCTTCCCTGGCCCTTCAGTTTGAGGATACCCTAAGTCTTGGGTATTAATGAACTCAACTTGTACTTCAGGGTTCTTACTCCTATCATTCATATGAGTTAATGGGATAGTAGGAGTTGGTTGGTCTAAGGGAAATTGTTTAGCCAGAATTTGGTTCAATTGGGCCATTAGATCATTTAGGCCTTTCAGCATGGTTTCAAGATTCGGGTCCATGGCTACACTGGACTGGGTCTGGACTGGTGAATATGAGGTCCCTGATCTAGTTTTCATGCATGCAAGTAGACTCAAGCTCGAGCTAAGGTTTCCTAGACCTAGAGCGCAAATTAGAGGTCTAATTAAGTGAACTAACTAGCTAGTAGTACTTATGGAATGTAGCCAGGTAGGTGGAGGGGAGTGAAGGTCCCTAATTGCCAAACCTTAGACACCAATCTGAGATTGGCCAGGTAGGCGGACCAAATCAGAAGCCCTGATGCACCAATCCTAGACACCAAGCCAGTAAGCACACACCAATTAGCTGACATAGTTAACTTGACCCTAACCTGATCCCAACTTGTTGGTGTCCCTAACCCACTAGGGCAATTAATGTTCTACTCAATTTTAATTAACGGGCTGGGATCGATATGCTGGGTAGTGATTTTGGGCTAGGGACAGGTGATGAAACCGTGACCCTATATCAAATTGATGCCCTTAATTTGATTTCTCATGAGATGAATGAAATGCAAAGGTGCTGCAAAAGTGTGTTGCAGTTTGAAAGTGGTGTGGAAAACATGATGAAAAAAATGTCCAAAAAATCCACAGAGGATTTCTAACTTATATGTTTCAATGCAGATGAAAGGAATTTTAAAACTAAAATATGTACTACTCTAAGCAGATCCTACAAATGAAGATAAATAAAAAGGACAGAACATAACCCTAATGATAGTGTCGAACTACAGAAATTTTCATTTTTCTTATAATTTTTTTCTGATAATTAAATTTAATATGGTGATAACTGACTTAAAAAGGAACAAGAAAAAAAATATTTAAACAAAAAATTAGTGACTTGCCTTTGGAGCTACAAACGGATTACAGTAAACAGATGCAAATTTTCAGAAAAAACAGAACCTAATCAAACAAGGGCAATGGCTTACCCAAACTTCAATCTAAAAAATTCACGTCCGGCCAGGGGCTCATTATTCCCATGGGTCGTGACAGTGTACTGGAGTACACCCGCTTAGGAGGCGTGAATTTTAGATCTTGCTTGGATTTAAAGAAAACTTTTCTACCCTAATGCAACCATGCTCTGATACCAATTTGATGCAGCAAGCATATGATTAATGTTTTGAATATGGTTTGTAGAGCAATGAAACCTAATTACACTAGCATTGTACTCATCATAATAAGACTTAAGGATTATAAGAAATGGGATTTTTACTTGATTAGACGCAATCCTAAACTAAGAAGGAAGAAGATCTAGACAATAGGGGCTAATGATTGTGGACTTACCTTGATGAACTTTCCAACCTTCTTTTGATTCATACCTTGAAACTACCAACGCTCAAAACTGAAGAGCCTAGATAACAGAGATCAGAACCCTGGACTTGGGGCTTCAGCTTGTTGGGACTTTGTCAAGGTGAACCCGGTTCACAACTCAAAGACTTCGAAGGACCTCCAATGCCTTCACGTGAGCTTGGAAGATGCTTTGCTAGGGGAAAAGAATGGCTTTGGCATGGAGGAAGAGGATGGGAAACTTTCACATAAGGAAAAAAAAAAATACAAGACAACTTCTACTTCTAAAATTCAACTTCAATTTTCATTCATTCCCAAAATCAATCCCCTTTACAATGGGCATCCAAGGCCTTTAATAGCCTCACAAAGCAAGCTTTTGAAATTTAAAAACTTCCCAAATTGAGGAGGATTACAAGGGGGGTTGGAGGATTTGGTGGAGAGTTTGGAGGGATGGGGGGGTTGGAGGATTTGGTGGAGAGTTTGGAGGGATGGGGGGGGTTGGAGGATTTGGTGGAGGACATGGAGGGGTGTGGCCAACCTCCTTGAATTTGAATCTTCCTTGTTGGCGCCAAAGAGTGATGAGGTCACTAGTGAGGTGGCGCCTGATGACGTGGCATGATGATATGGTCTTTTACTTGGATAAGGAATGACATGTGGCGCCAAGTGGTCCTAGTTGATGGTCCTTTTCTCTTGCTTGGTTGATGTGTCTTCTCTTCTTCATGTGGTCAAATTATGGGATCCAGAATTTGAGTCTTGTTGCTGGCTTTCATTGCTTTAAGACTAGATTTACTTAAAATAGACTTAACTCAACTGAACTGACTTGACTGACCTAAACTTTAAAACTCAAAACGGACTTACAGGAAATGAATTCTTTTTTTTTAAAAGTAATTACAGGACTCAATAAACACTCTTGATCATTTACAGGACTGTTGAAAAGGAAATGGCTCTTGAAAATAAAACATTTTTGAACTAAAGAATACAAGGTAACCTAATTATCTTCGATCCAAATTGGGATAAGGCTAACCTTGTTGGAGTGAAGTTTCTTTCGATTTCTGGTGTCCACACCAATTCTCCTGGGGTGGGCAGAAGTCGACCCAGTCGAGTATGGTTCAGTTTTGCCCTGGTAATGCTCGAATAAGTCTGGGTTAAGTCTTTGTAGGTCCTCTCGAGTAATCCAAGAGTAGTCGGACTAAGGTCGACCTTGCCATTGAACTATGTATCACTGATAGTCCTTATTCCTGGTAGTAATGGTCTTGTCATTCAGGATTCTCTCAATCCTCTCTCTCCGCTCAGGTAGGGTTGGTGGTGGACAATTGGAAATATGTTCACTCTCAATGAATGTTTCTGGCCCAAAAGGCTCACTAGGTATTAGTACTGGTTCTTTGTATTCTACTAGGTCTGAAACATTAAAGGTTGTACTGATACCCATATCAGGTGGAAGTTCCAAAACATATGCATTAGGCCCTATTTTCTTTAAGATCTTGAAAGGTCTCACTCCGCAGGCATGCAGCTTTTTTATGGTTCCAGAGGAGAACCATTCAGGGTTGAGCCTAATCATCGCATAATCCCCTTCACAAAATTCTTTAGCCCTCTTATGTGAGTTAGCTAAGTGTTTATAAGTTTCATTGCTTAGGTTGATCTTATTACTGATTTCTTTATGCAGATTTGTGACATGCTGTGCAAAAGACTCAGCAGACTCAGAAACTTACACAAGCACTTACGAAATGCAGACTGAACTAGGCATCCTTATTGAGAGGAATTTTATTGGACTCTCTAAGGCCTAAACCTAACAGATTAATGACTCTCTAGGTTTGACCCTGGTCTGGCATGCACATGAGAATTTACCATGGGTTCCTAGCAAATGCCATAAGGTTTTCCAAAAGTAGGTAGCAAAAGGAATAGGCCTAAAAAGCTCATGCATCCTAGTAATCTCATTAAAATGAAACTTAATGGCTCTAAAATTATGATAGGAATCCGAGACTTCGGATAATTTAGGAGAATCTTGAAACAGACCTTGGTTACTCATGATGACCTTAAGATTAGAATTTTGATGTACAGGCAGGATGCTTCTAGGTAGTTGAAGGTCATCAGGAAAGTCTTCTAAAATAATGATTGGGTTCTTCTCAGGTACCTGAAGGAGTTCTTATGTCGAAGCTAAAGTATTGGGTTCTTCCTGAGGGCATTGTCTTACGGGAACCATGTCCTCACTAAATTATGCTTGTTCTGATGTTTCAGGACTAGGCTCAATAATCTTTTCTTTACCAAAGGTTTTCTCAGGTAAGGTACTAAAGTTGTTCTCTTCACAGTCTTCCCCTTCATATTCATCTATTAAACTTATGTTAGTCTCATACACATATTTACTAGGTTCAGATTTGCCTTCTTCCTTCCCTAGCCCTTCAGTTTGAGGATACCCTAAGTCTTGGGTATTAATGAACTCAACTTGTACTTCAGGGTTCTTACTCCTATCATTCATATGAGCTAATGGGATAGTAGGAGTTGGTTGGTCTAAGGGAAATTGTTTAGCCAGAATTTGGTTCAATTGGGCCATTAGATCATTTAGGCCTTTCAGCATGGTTTCAAGATTCGGGTCCATGGCTACACTGGATTGGGTCTGGACTGGTGATTATGAGATCCCTGATCTAGTTCTCATGCATGCAAGTAGACTCAAGCTCGAGCTAAGGTTTCCTAGACCTAGAGCACAAATTAGAGGTCTAATTAAGTGAACCAACTAGCTAGTAGTACTTATGGAACTTAGCCAGGTAGGTGGAGGGGAGTGAAGGTCCCTAATTGCCAAGCCTTAGACACCAATCTGAGATTGGCCAGGTAGGCGGACCAAATCACAAGCCTTGATGCACCAATCCTAGACACCAAGCCAGTAAGCACACACCAATTAGCTGACACAGTTAACTTGACGCTAACCTGATCCCAACTTGTTGGTGTCCCTAACCCACTAGGGCAATTAATGTTCTACTCAATTTTAATTAACGGGCTGGGATCGATATGCTGGGTAGTGATTTTGGGCTAGGGACAGGTGATGAAACCCTGACCCTATGTCAAATTGATGCCCTTAATTTGATTTCTCATGAGATGAATGAAATGCAAAGGTGCTGCAAAAGTGTGTTGCAGTTTGAAAGTGGTGTGGAAAACATGATGAAAAAAATATCCAAAAACTCTAAAAAATCCACAGAGGATTTCTAACTTATATGTTTCATTGTAGATAAAAGGAATTTTAAAACTAAAATATGTACTACTCTAAGCAGATCCTACAAATGAAGATAAATAAAAAGGACAGAACAGAACCCTAATGATAGTGTCGAACTACAGAAATTTTCATTTTTCTTATAATTTTTTTCTATTAATGAAATTTCATATGGTGATAACTGACTTAAAAAGGAACAAGAAAAAAATATTTAAACAAAAAATTAGTGACTTTCCTTTGGAGCTACAGATGGATTACAGTAAATAGATGCAAATTTTTAGAAAAAACAGAACCTAATCAAACAAGTGCAATGGCTTACCCAAACTTCAATCTAAAAAATTCACGTCCAGCCAGGGGCTCATTATTCTCATGGGTCGTGACAGTGTACTGGAGTACACCCGCTTAGGAGGCGTGAATTTTAGATCTTGCTTGGATTTAAAGAAAACTATTCTACCCTAATGCAACCATGCTCTGATACCAATTTGATGCAGCAAGCATATGATTAATGTTTTGAATATGGTTTGTAGAGCAATGAAACCTAATTACACTAGCATTGTACTCATCATAATAAGACTTAAGGATTATAAGAAATGGGATTTTTACTTGATTAGACGCAATCCTAAACTAAGAAGGAAGAAGATCTAGACAATAGGGGCTAATGATTATGGACTTACCTTGATGAACTTTCCAACTTTCTTTTGATTCATACCTTGAAACTACCAACGCTCAGAACTGAAGAGCCTAGATAACAGAGATCAGAACCCTGGACTTGGGGCTTCAGCTTGTTGGATCTTTGTCAAGGTGAACCCGGTTCACAACTCAAAGACTTCGAAGGACCTCCAATGCCTTCACGTGAGCTTGGAAGATGCTTTGCTAGGGGAAAAGAATGGCTTTGGCATGGAGGAAGAGGATGGGAAACTTTCACATAAGGAAAAAAAAAAAATACAAGACAACTTCTACTTCTAAAATTCAACTTCAATTTTCATTCATTCCCAAAATCAATCCCCTTTACAATGGGCATCCAAGGCCTTTAATAGCCTCACAAAGCTAGCTTTTGAAATTTAAAAACTCCCCAAATTGAGGAGGATTACAAGGGGGGGTTGGAGGATTTGGTGGAGAGTTTAGAGGGATGGGGGGGTTGGAGGATTTGGTGGAGAGTTTGGAGGGATGGGGGGGGTTGGAGGATTTGGTGGGGGGGTTTGGAGGGGTGTGGCCAACCTCCTTGAATTTGAATCTTCCTTGTTGGCGCCAAAGAGTGATGAGGTCCCTAGTGAGGTGGCGCCTGATGACATGGCATGATGAGATGGTCTTCTACTTGGATAAGGAATGACATGTGGTGCCAAGTGGTCCTTGTTGATTGTCCTTTTCTCTTGCTTGGTTGATGTGTCTTCTCTTCTTCATGTAGTCAAATTCTGGGGTCCAGAATTTGAGTCTTGTTGCTGGCTTTCATTGCTTTAAGACTTGATTAACTTAAAATAGACTTAACTCAACTGAACTGACTTGACTGACCTAAACTTTAAAACTCGAAACGGACTTACAGGAAATGAATTCTTTTTTTTAAAAGTAATTACAGGACTCAATAAACACTCTTGATCATTTACAGGACTCTTGAAAAGGAAATGGCTCTTGAAAATAAAACATTTTTGAACTAAAGAATACAAGGTAACCTAATTATCTTCGATCCAAATTGGGATAAGGCTAACCTTGTTGGAGTGAAGTTTCTTTCGATTTCTGGTGTTCACACCATGCGAGAATAGAGAATGCGGGATCTTAAGGATCCTGACGACTTGATTGTGGGTGATCTACGCCCACCCTACACCGACCGTATCATGGCCGAGGTTATTCCTTGGTACTTGAGGGTTCCCCAGATGGAATCCTACAATGGCACCTCCGACCCCCTCGACCATTTGGGCAGCTTTAAGGCCCATATGATGATCCAAGGAGCTTCGGATGCGATGTTCTACTTAGCATTCCCGGCTACCTTGAAGAAGTCTGCTCGGATGTGATACTCGAGCCTGCACCCAGGTACCATCGATTCTTTCTCTGAATTAGAAAAATTATTTGTCTTACATTTCATGACCTGCCGCAAGACTCCACAGAATACGGACACACTGTTCCTCCTTCACTAGAACGAAGGAGAAAACCTGCGAGACTACATCTCCAAGTTTAATGCAGCCATGCTTGAGATCCCTAATCTCAACCTGCATGTGGCCATGTCAGCACTGAAGAAGGGGCTTCGTACTTCCAGGCTTACCTTTTCCCTGGATAAGAAGTTGCCTAAAAGCTTTGCTGAGCTCCTGTCGAGGGCTCAAAAATATACCGATGCTAAGAGCAGGCGGCAAATCGATGACTGATTGAAGAGAAACTCCCTTCATAAAAGAAGAATAACAGGGGACAAGGTCCCCAAACTTCCAATAACAACGACGGCAAATATACAGACCACCGAAGAAGTCCTCCCAGGCCTAGAGCATTGGGAGGAAGATTTGACTCCTACACCCCCCTCAACCTCCCTCGAGAGAAGATCCTCATGGAAATAGAGAAGGAGAACTATCTCTAGCGGCCCCATCCCATGAAGGCCTCCTCTTCCATAAGGAACAGGAATAAATACTGCCGATTCCACCAGGATCACTGCCACAATACAAAAGAGTGCATCCAACTGAAGGATGCAATTGAGGATCTCATCAAGAAAGGATACTTGGGGCGGTACATCGGTCACCAAGGACCTCGGTCGGAAGCAACTATTCCCCAGCCTCCTCCCGAAGAGGCTGAACTACCAAACCAAAGGCCCACCTACGGAGGTGTAGGGATGATACACCGACCCGCCAACTGGAGAAGGGATGACGACGAAGTCCCAAAGCGACTTAAGGTCAACAACTCTATCCTCTTCTTCGATGATGACCTTGCGGGAGTTCGGCTCCCACATGATGTCCCTTTTGTAATTTCGTCCGTAGTGGCCAATTATGATCTATAGCGAATCCTTGTTGATAATGGAAGTTTGACTGATGTCTTGATGTACGATGCATTCTCTAAAATGTGTTTGCCTAGACATCAACTACAAAGATCCCCCATACCTCTCTCTGGTTTTGGGGGCAACCAAGTTTATGCCGAGGGGGAAATTGTGTTTCCTGTGACCCTTGGCACTGAACCTCGATAAAAGACACTGCTGATCAACTTCACGATGGTCCGGATCCCCTTAGCATACAATATTATTCTAGGGAAGCCTTCCTTGAACAAGTTTCGGACCGTGATCTCCTCTCATTATCTCTTGGTGCGCTTCCTCTCCAGGAATGGTGTTGGAGAAGTCAAAGGAAACCAGATGATAGCACAACAGTGTCTGATGATTGAAAACATACATTTCAAGGATTCGACAACTTCGGATCAGCTGGATCCGAGAGATGCAACCACAAACCTTGGTGAGCCCATGGAGAGGACCTTTCCCGTACCTTTGACAGAGGAAGATCTCTCCAAAGTTATGCAGATCAGGAGCACACTTGATGAGGGAACCAGAATGAAGTTGATCCATTTCCTCAAGGACAACACCGACGTCTTCGCCTGGTCGACTTTGGATACGCCAGGGATTTCTGTCGAAGTAATTACTCATCGACTGGAAGTTATCCCTAGGTACAAGCCGGTGCGATAGAAGAAAAGGAGCTTCACTCCTGAAAGACAGCAAGCTGTGGACGAAGAAGTTGGCAAGCTCCTTAAGACAGGGTTCATCCGAGAGGCCCACTACCCCTAGTGGTTGGCCAATGTGGTAATGGTGAGGAAAGCTAGTGGCAAGTGGAGGATCTGCATCGACTATACAGACCTTAACAAGGCTTGCCCAAAAGATAGCTTTCCTCTCCCAAAGATTGATCAGCTGGTCGACGCTACCGCCGGCCACCAGTTGCTGAGTTTCATGGACGTTTTCTCCGACTACAACCAAATTAGGATGGATCCACAAGATGAGGAAAAGATGGCTTTCATCACTTATAAAGGTCTCCACTGCTACAAGATGATGCCGTTCAGCCTCAAGAACAACAAGCTGTTCGAAAAGCAACTGGGGAGGAACATGGAGGCCTATGTTGATGACATGATCGTCAAAAGCGTCCTCTAGAAAGAGCACATCCATGACTTGGAAGAGTCATTTAGTGCTCTCTGGCGCTACCATATGAAGCTAAACCCGGCAAAGTATGCCTTTGGGGTCACTTCGGGTAAATTCTTTGGCTTCCTTATCACCAATCGAGGGATTGAGGTGAACCCTGAGAAGATTCAAGCCTTGAAAGATATGAGACATCCCTCCTACAAAAAGGAAGTCCAGTAATTGATAGGGAGAATTGCCTTCCTAAGTAGATTTATCTCTTGGTCAGCCGAGAAATGTCTTCCGTTCTTCAAGGTACTCTGACAGTCAAAGGACTTTAAATGGTCCGAAGACTGTCGTGCTGTCTCTGAGGAGTTGAAGAAGTACCTGGTGACCCCGCCATTGCTCTCCAAGCCATAAAAAGGCGAGGTCCTGTACCTATACCTCTCTGCTTCAGATGAAGCAGTCAGTTTGGTTCTTGTCCGCAAAGAGGAAGACGGATCTCACAAGCTGATTTACTATATCAACAAGGTCCTTCATGACGCCGAAACATGATATGCAAGGATGTAGAAGCTGATCTACTCTTTGGTGATTGCGAAAAAGTGACTACGGCCATATTTTCAGACCCACGCTATTATGGTACTAACAGATCAACCTCTTAAGGCTGTTCTCTGACCTCTGGACACCTCTGGAAGGATAGCCAAGTGGGCTGTGAAGCTAAGTGAATTTGACATCATCTTCTAGCCCCGAGTGGCTATGAAGGCCTAGGTGCTCTCTGATTTCTTGGCTGAGTGCACTTGGAAGTCCGAAGATGAAGCATCTTCGGTAAAAGAAGAAGTCCCGAAGGAGATGAAGTCCATTTGGGTGCTTCATGTGGACGGAGCTTCCAATGCTATTGGGTGCGGGGCTGGACTCATGTTGGCCGAACCTAATGGCCATACCAAGAGTACGCACTCCAGTTCTCCTTCCATGCATCTAATAACCAAGTTGAATACGAAGCCCTGCTCGCCAGACTTCGGATCGCCAAAGATTTGGGAGTACAGTAACTCCGAGCCTTCTCAGATTCTTAGCTGGTTGTGAATCAAGTCAACGAAGAATATATAGCCAAAGATCCAACCATGGTGCAATACCTAGAGAAGGTGTGGGCTTTATCCTCCCAACTAGAACATTTTGAGATTATCCATGTTCCATGATCAAAGAACTCCCGAGCGGATGCATTGTCTCGACTGGCAACTACAGCACCGGAATCTCTCGGGCGCACCTTTGTTGAATACCTTGAAACTCCAAGCATAGCTGAAGAGGCTGCAGAGGTGCGCCAGATTGACACTGAGCCAAGCTGGATGGATCCCATAATCAAGTTCTTGAATGAGGGAAAACTACCAGAAGATAAGGTAGAGGCCAAGAAGATCCACTGGATGGCATCTCAGTATATCATCTTAGATGGAACCCTCTATAAGAGATCATTCTCTTAGCCACTGCTAAAATGCTTAGGACCTACAGAAGCGGATTATGCTCTAAGAGGTCCACGAGGACATATGCGGTGATCATTTGGGAGGCAGATCTCTGGCATAAAAGATCATTCGACAAGGATATTACTGGCCCTCCATTCAGAAGGACTCAGCTGATTTCATGCAAAAGTACGACCAATGCCAGAGGTACACCGATGTACAGAGATAACCTGCAAGTATCCTGACTCAACTGGCATCCCCATGGCCTTTTGCCCAATGGGGGATGGACATTCTTAGCCCATTATCGCCAGCACCAGGGCAAAGGAAGTTTCTCCTAGTAGCCATCGACTACTTCACAAAGTGGATAGAAGCCGAACCATTGGCCCAGATCAAAGAGGGCAAGGTAGAAAATTTTGTAAAAAATTTCATTATATTCAGGTTCGACATCCCACATATCATCATCATGAACAACGGGAGATAGTTTGACAATCCGAAGTTCAAGGACTTCTGCGCTCGGTACCATATCCAACATTGACTGACATCCGTTGCTCATCCACAGTCCAACAGAGAAGCTAAAGTCATTAACTGGACAATCCTCCATGGTCTGAAGACAAGGTTGAACATCGCCAAAGGGCTTTGGGCCGAAGAATTGACCTCCATTTTCTGGGCATACCGAACTACCCCAAGAACGACCACCAACGAATCTCCATTCAACCTGGCATATGGTACCGAAGTCGTGATACCTATTGAAGTCTCCCTACAGTCCCTGAGAATTGACACTATGAAGAGCCTGAGAATTATGATCGTAGAAGGATTGATCTGGACTTGCTATCAAGCACTAGACTACAGGCCTAGATAAGGATGGTGGCATACCAGTAAAAGGTCACCAAGTACTACAACTCAAGGGTAAAGGAGCAAACTTTCCACATGGGGGACATGGTATTGCGAAGGGCAGAGGTATCCAGGACAACGAAACAGGAAAAACTCTCCCCCAACTGGGAAGGTCCATATCAAGTCGAAGAAGTCATTCGACCAGGAACATACCGACTAAAGACCCTAGAGCGGAAGACCCTATCCGGGCCATGGAATGTACAAAATCTTTGCAAATACTATCAATAAATGAGTTCCTGAAATTTTTGTGCAAAGTTACTCAATCCTACATAACTTAGAATGGCTAGTTGCATCAACTGAACGACAACAGCCTGAGTGACCTGATCTGAAAAATCGATCAACTGCGCAAAGGAGAGTCTGATCCACTCACCTTATCGGTATGCCCGACGAGCGCAATGGACGATCTAACCAGGCCACCAAAAAGATCAATGGCGCAGGGATGGTTTTCATAGCCTACCCTATGGTGAATCTGAAGACGTGCCGAGGTAGGCCTGAACAGCCTACCTTAATCATGATAGAAGTGTATAGGGGCGGTGTAAATACCGTACCCTATGGAAAATCTGAAAACGTGCCTAAAAGGACCATTGTCATCCTTTCTGTCAACAACAGACATTACAAGAATGGTCAAACCGACCTCATCTCTTCCCTGTAGACCAAAAGTGGTTCACAGAGTCTACATTTTAGACGAAGCATGATGCAACATATCGCAAAGAATGCATGGAAGAGGAAACAAAAAGATATTTCATTCCTTTCAATTTTTTACAAAAAAAAAAGAAAAAAGGAGAAAGGAAAAACTCTCATGAAGAGAGAACAAAAAAAAAAAGAAACTCTCATCAGGAGAGATAAAAAAAAAAGAGAGTAGCACCTGGATGATATGGGAAATTCTCAATAACCCCTCACCGGGTTTTTCCCATACCGGCAGGGAGATCTCTGGAGGGACAACGAAGGGCCCCCAGGGTTTCCGTCCGAACCAAAATCCGACCCCTCATCAGAGTCGGAATCAAATTCATGTTCGGAAAAGGGAACGGAGGGCTTGATGTTGTCCAGGCCCTTCAAGTTGTAAAACTTGAAGGCCTTCCTCCTACATTCCCGAAAACCTTGGTGGAAGGAGTCTAGAGCCGCCTCGATAACTTCATCCTTGAAGGTAGC
Organism: Areca catechu; assembly: GCA_021397845.1. Lineage (NCBI taxonomy): Eukaryota > Viridiplantae > Streptophyta > Magnoliopsida > Arecales > Arecaceae > Areca > Areca catechu. The sequence goes on along the minus strand of CM038044.1, from coordinate 77,994,303 downwards.
AGAAGCCCTGAAGTCTGAGATGGCGTTTGCCGCCTCCCTCCTTGCTTCATCCACCTCCGCGGTCACCACCGCGACCTGGGCTTGGGCCTCCCTCAGTTGGGCCTCTAGCAGGCGGACCCTCTTTTCAAGACGGTCCATGAGAGGCTCCTCATCATCGTCACCCGGTCCAAAGGACTCCAGACTTCTCTTCCTTTTTTGATCAACGGCCCTCCTTTTTGCGGCTTGGCGGTGTTCAGAAGTGCTGAACCTCATCTCTAATGGAGGGAAGGAGTCTACGAAAATGATGGCCCTTGATAGTGAAAGGCAGGGTCCTATTTATAGAGACCCTGCACCCACGACCGACTGTGGGGAGGCGTGCTCCACGTCCTTCCCAGCCGCATCAAAAAGCACCACGTGTTCGGGCGATGCTTTGAGAACCAAAAAGTCACTCGGGAGCCATCCCCAGGACAACAACTGTCATCACTTCAAATCTGGAGAAATTCTTATCGTGCGACTGCAACATTAATGACTTCTTTTTGGAAAAAGGAGACCTAGTGGCTCACAAGGCATAAGAAATCGTGACTATACAAATATCAACGTGACACGTGGACAACAAAGATCATAATCAAATCTCCCTAAGCACTGGTTGATGGGGAGATGATGCTTGTCTGCCCCAACGGACAAGTTTAATATCAAAAGGAAGGTGATACTGGCCTGATCAACCATAGACGACCTTCGAAAATGGAGTCCTGATCCGTTCTAGAGTTCACTTCATCAACTATCGACTAAACAGCCTTCAGCCATGACTACTCAACCAAACAGGAGAAAGAACGGTAAAATCAGTTCTTATCAACTAAACGACCTTCGAATATGACTGTTCGACTAAGCAGAAGAAGGAATGGTAAAGCCAGTTCAAGCTACATATGTAGTATAATGTTGCATATGCAAAGAAGAGAGAATTCATTTCAAAATCTGGAGGAATTATCATATAAAATTCATTGATGATACAAAGGAGAAAGAAAGAAAACACATCCAAAGTGACTCAAGTCACTCAGCATCGATAGGAGGAGACTCTACACCACAGGACTGAAGCAACCTCTAAACCTGTTCTGAGAGGACTTCATCAATCTGGGCCGGGACTGGAGAACCTTCGGCTCGGACCCCTCCAGCCTGAGCTTCCTCCTGAACCGGGGTCGGAGTTGGGGTCACCTCTGGATTTTCAACTAAGGCAGTGGCCTCCTCCAGACATGGCACCTCCTCGGCCTTTATATGGCTTCAGTCCCCTCCACTTCCTCTTCTTCTTCTCCATCTATATCGAAGGGAGGAATGCCAGAAAGGTCGAGGTGAGGGAAGGCCTCCTTCACCCTGGAGAGTCCGTCATTGAAGCTGTGCTGATAGCCATAAAAAGATGCTTCACTAATCTCCGCTTGGAATTGTGAAGACATTTTGAAGTCAGCCACGGCATCGTCTACCTGTTTCTTCAAAGATACGGACTCCCTCTTAGCAGCCTCGAACTCCAAGATCGCCTCTTCGGCACTCCTAGAAGCCTCCTCCGCCGCCTTGGTCTGGTTTTCTATCTTCTCCTGATCCTCCCAGGCAGCCTGCTCCAGGGAGTCGACTTGTTTTTTGCACCTTCTCCACCTTGCCTCTTGCCCTGCCATTGTCAAATGGGCACCTTCCAGTTCTCCCTTTACTTCATGAACTTCATCACTCGCCCGGGCAAGACGATCCTCCATGGACTGCTTCAGCTCTTCAGCTACTTCCTTGGCAGCCCTAGCAGTCTGAAGCTCATCTTTGAGGCCATGGATGAGGCCGTCAATGTTGCCCAGGCCCTCCTCCATGAAGGTGAGGTCGTAGACCAACTACATTAGGAGTGAGGGGTCATGGATCGAACAACTCTCAGGACAAAAGGGGCAGTGAGGATCATACCTGTGGCAGGGCGGAGAAGGCAGAATCGGACACCCTGGGAAGGTTTCGATTCCGAAGAACTGCCAAGTCATGAGGTAGTAGCATACCCTTCAATGCCTCCCTGGCTACGGCCGGGACCAGCAGTCCCCCCGTAGGTGAAAGCTCCGAAGAGTTCGTCGAATGGCCTCCAGTTGAGGAAGCCCCGCGGGCGAACTCTCCTTTGACTTGCCATGCTTTGCCCCTATCAGTGGCAGGGGGACAAAACGGTGGCACACCCACTTCCTGAGGCGGGCTCCCCGTTGTGCGAACTGGGGAGACAGCCACCAGTGGAGTTTTGACCGGATAGGGTCTTGACGGAGCCCCTTCCGTGGCTGCTGCATCTTTCCCTGAGGTGCCTCGGGAAGACGAAGTGCTTTGGTCCCCCTCGAGACTATCCCTCCGAGCCCTCTTTTGAACTGCAAACCTGGTGAGAGGGGCCTGTGCAACCCTCTTCTCCGAAGTCTGACGGAGCCAGCTCACACCGGGCTTCATCCCGCCACCTACAAGCAAAAGGGTTCACCTTAATAGACTGAACTACAATAAAATCAGGAAAGAGGAGTAGAAATTTCCATCGCTTTACCTAATGAGGGGAATCTGCTAATTCCTGCTTGATAGAGATCTCTCTCCTCCAACAGTTCCTGAATGAGGGCAACTTCGGAGTTGACCAAAAGGTCGTAGTCCGACTGATCGGCCGCCAAGACTTCTTCTCGTCATTGGCGGTTAGGCGAGGCTTCTTCCACACAGTATCGAAGCCCCATAGATCGAAAGACACCACAAATACAAAAATGGGTTTCCACCCATGGATGGCGCTAGGCATGTCCTTGATGATCCTGCAGCCCGACCTAGGGCCAATCACCCACCATCCATTACTGTGAAAGTCCCTCTTGAGAACGAAAAGGGCCATGAACAAATTGGTCATAGGTTTTATATTTATGATGTTGCATATGACCAAGAACCTGTAGATGTTCCGGATACTGTTCGGGGTCAACTACGCCGGAACCACTTGGTACAAGCAAAAAATCTTGACAAAGAAGAGGTGCAGGGGAAACCGAAGACCAGCTTTCAGATGATCTTCGTACATGGCTAGACACCCATGGGGAGGTTCGTTTACTGGTTCTTTGAGTGCGGAGAGAATGAAGGGGAATTCCTCGGGAATGCGATAGCGTTCCCAGAGAAGGGCCACCTTATCCTGAGAAACAGAGCTGAGAATCGACTTCGGACCTATTACCTCACCGACCCCTGAGGGCCTAACCTGTTCTCCTTGACTTTCTACGGTTCCTTCCATGACAAAATAATGAAGCAAGGGAGCAGAAAGAAGATTCTACCTGCGAAGTAGACTGGTAGTCCAGAACAAGTTTGATGAGAGATGAGATGAGGTTGAGGAAACTTCCTTGGCCGGACCTTCTCCTTTCCCCAAAAAAAAGCAAGGGTCTCTAAGGCCCCGCCAGGGGTGATTTGACCCAAGATTATCCTAGGAGGTAACCTACCTTCAACTAACAACCAGGATGAGGCACACTCATCATCCAACAGACGGGGGGAAGCGGCCACAACCATCCAAATCTCAACCGATAGATTGGCTTAACCATCGTGCAACGGGAAAAGGAAAGACGGCCCCAGGGCAACCCACTTTTTCCTTCTTCCCCAACCCGGAGTGACAGCTGTCCACCACCAGATTTCCAGATCATGATGGGCAGTCCAATCAGAGATCCCATAATCATCCATTACACTATCTCCCGGGAGGAAAACGACAGGGTACTAATACTCTCACTTCTCGAGGCAAATCTCCGCTTCGAAAACTGAGAGTACGGGGCAATTGTTGGGATATCCCGGTTCAACTATGAACCAAACTCCGATTTAACTAGTCGATGTTGGGAATTGTGTCCCAAAGCCAATCACCTGAGTTGTAGGTGGTTGAGCTCAGTATTGTACTCTTTCTTTGAATTAATAAAAAAAATTTTTTGGCAGCTCATCACATATTGTATTTCCCTGAAATGAACTCTTTCCATGTGATGAAGTCCTTTGGACTACACTGACTTCGATACAAAGAGGATGTATCGAGTGGTCCTTAAACCCTATTCACAACCAAAGGATATATTGTACTGGACGACAATATATCAAGTATAGGTTGTTATAGTTCACATCGTTTGGTTGTCCTCTTGACCAAATGAGTGTGGTGACACTGATGTGATATGCAAGTGGGATATGTGATATTTTATTGAACGTGACTCCGTGCAGCCCCTTTCTGCCAAAGGGATACTCACGATTGGATATAGGTATATGTGTCCCTCTGACCTGAGGTCATCACGGTAGCTTGCAAGCAACTCCATGTGCTTTGGTGCCGGACTACCCGGATTTTTAATCCGGTGACGGAAGGTTTCTGGGTACAAGCAAGTACTTGTGGAGCAGTGATGGACCAAGATGGAATTGACCTGTCCAAACAGTTTGGATTGAATGTCTCGCAGTATCTCAATTTAGCAAATCCTCGGCCAGGGTAGTCCTAGTGAAGAGTCACTGGGCTTGCGAGGTTGAGACACGTAGTGGACTGACTCTGTCTAGGTTGGCAGCCCAAATCTCAGTCGTCCTGAGCATTAGAGGTCAAAGGGATGAATTATATGGTAACCATATGCCAGAGGTTCGATAGTTTGCTCCCGCATCTTCGACCTATCCGGACGCCGAGCCCATTACTAGATGGTTTCCAGTGCTGGTACTAGAATTGTTCTAGTGCTACCATTTAGGTTCGAACCTATGAGGTCACTCGCCATAAAGGATTACTCCCTGATCCGGATACCGATTACGATTAGGAATCGTCTCGATTTTATGGTCATGGTATTTATTTTTGAGCACTCTTTTCCCCTTCTTGCCTTTGTCAGTGTCAACTGAAAATTGCTCCGGGCTGACCAGGATTGTGCCAGGATTTTTCTGAATCAGTTTTGAACTGATTCAGTGTTCGTTTCGGCCTCCAATTGAATGTGAACCAATTGAACCAATTTTTTGGGCTCGAACCGGTTCAATTGGATTGAACCACCGTTGGTTTTTAATGGGATTAAACCATTTTTGCTTGAACCGGTTTTGAACCGGCATTTTATTTCATTATGTAAATGGTTTCATTTACACGTTGCTGGAAGAAACGAAGAGACCGATTGAAGACCAAGCATCCCACCGGTTGAAGGCCAATGGGCACCTTTTCTCATCCCTCCACCTGTCATCTTTACTCTCATTTTACTACCTGGTTTAATGGGTGTAATGCAGCCGAGACCTCTTCGTTTCCCAGCCTATTCCTCTTCCTCATTGTTGCCTTATTTAAACCCCAGCTAGACCCCTGTTTCAAGGGTGGGTTCTTTCACCGTGAGAAGAGAAAGAACACCCCAAGTGTTCTTCCATTTCAGAGGCTTTGAGGCTTGATCCATTCTCCCATTTAGAGTGCACTTGAAGCTGGGTTTTGGGGTGTGTGAGAGAGAGGAACAAGGGCTAATTCCTTCTTCTATATTGTGCTCAATCCAGCATTGCAGCAAAGGAGTATTGCTGCAGTCCACTATGACCGTGTATCATCTTCCAGCGGCTAGCACCGCCTGTGGAGAGGGATCGGAGAGCCCCCGGTGAGTCTCCCCTCTAGAGGGAGTATACTTCTACTCCTGGGAGCAAGCCACGCGAGCCGGATCACCTACAGCTGCTCCTAACGCGAAGCTGAAATCTGCTGTCCTGTTCTGCTATAGAAAATCTGGCAGCAGACTTTGGCAGATTTTTACATTTTTTTGGCTAACATTTTCTTCCAGCTTTCGATTGGAGATCGAAGATCTCTTGTCCAAGTTGCCGCTGCTGAAATTTGGGAGCAAACGGAGGTCCAGAAGGTGGTGTTCCGATGCCGTTTTTTAAGCCAAAAACAGAGTTTGTTTTCAGCCCAAGGAAGAAGTAGGCTGGAATAGTTTTATTCCAGCTATTCTAGCCTATTCCAGTTTTATCCTAGATTTATTCCAGCAGGAATAAGGTATGAAAAAATTATTTTTTAATCATGCATGGCAAGAATTTTTAATTCAAATATTTTGCAAATATTTTATATCATCATACATGCCTATTTGCAACTAGAATTAGATTAGTTTCTGGGCAGGGCAGATTTTCGCTGCGTGGATTTTTAAAAATGTTTTTAAAATCCATTCTGCTCCCGCAGCTGTTTGCATGCCTAGTGTAGGATCATGTCAAACCACCTGCATCTATTTTCTTTCAGTGGTATCAGAGCAAGTTGCATGTGTAATCTAATCTAGTATGAATGTTTAATAGATTAAAATTAGTTTAATCTAAATAAAAAAATGTATCCTGATTTCTTTTTGGAACCTAGTTGAGATCTTCACCATGACCGTGTGTCTTTGACACGATGCGGATCGTCTGTGTTGGCCTCTTTAGAAGGATCCTTAAAGAATATTAAAATTAAAAATTATTTTAATTTGGTGATTCATGTTTTAGGCATGTTTTATATGAATATAAATTATTTGTAAAATATCTTGATGCATGATTTTTTAGTTAAGTAAAATTATTTTACATAGAGACTTAATTAAAAATTATTTTAATTAAGAGTTTGGCTTATTAATTTTTTTTTTTTTTGGTTTATGAAATCTAATCAAATTTGCATAAGCCATTTTGGGTTAATTGGGTTAGCTGACTAGTTGGGTCCATAACTGGGTTAGACCTAAGTTTAGTTGAACCAGATTACAAGAAGATTAAACAAAAGTTGTTTAAGGCCCTTCTTTAGAACTATCTAATAGTTAGATTAGTTGATCCGTTCATCTAAAATGGATCCAATTAGTGGCTCAGTGGACGCCCGAGTCTTTAGGCTAGTCTGATCGAGTTTGGTAAACCGACTGGTGTCGAGGTAGGTTTGGCATTGTGATCATGGTTGTATGAGGCTACCTCTTTCCTGGCCAACTTGGTTGGTGTCTAGGAAAGATGGTTAATGGCGGATACTCACCCATGATCTCACCTACCTGGCTAGTCTAGTCGACCAGAACTGATTGGAAAAGCTCAATGACCCGAGTTAACCCATGTCACCCAGGTTGATCGGTCTGACTGATCTATAGGTGCCCATGGATCGTTTGTTGATTTATTTCAACCCTCCTGAAATCTGATTGATTTAGTGGGAGGATGATCCATGTCCTTGTTTTTTCTTCTGTCATAATTAAAAATCCTCTAAAATTATTAGGTCCTTAAAAAGACAAAGTCAAGGAGTTGACAGTGTCTTAGCCTCCCATTAAGTTGGATAGAAATGTGTCCACTAGCTTGGTGTACATTGGCAGTTCCAAAGAACGGGTGTACATCCGGCGACTGGAATTTCTATCAGATCGATGATGGTTCAGTGCAACCTCCTTAACGGGACCAGGTAGGCCGGCCAAAGTCGGGCTTGGTCTTTAGTTAGCTCGAAGCATTGGATTTGTCATTTTAATGGTTGGACCTAACCAGAGACCCGCAATAGAAGGCCCCAAGGCCGATTGGGGTGTTCTCTGGGGCAAAATGAAATACTGAAAATTGTTTAGGGAAACAATTGGTTTACGAACCTACCTTTAGGCTCATATGGGTGAGCTGGCCAAAGTCGGGCTCATGCATGGCCTATTGGATTTCAGTACCCACTTGAAAAAGTGTTTTCACGGATTGGAGTTAGAGGCTACCAATCTGAAAAATTAGTGGGAGAAACCTTTAGACTAAAGTTCAAGTCTTTTGGTTAAATTATTAATTCATACACTAATTAGGTCTTATTTTCTTTTCAGATGTCTTCCAATTTATCGCTCCGGTCACTTCTCGACAACGAGAAGTTAAAGGGTCACAACTTTGACAGTTGGTATCGAAGATTGAGAATCGTTCTGGAGCATGAACGGATCCTCTATGTGATAATGGATCCGGCACCTGAAATCCCTCCCGCTAATGCATGGAGTGCGGTCAGAGATGCTTATCTGAAGTGGGTCTCTGATCAGACTACTGTCCGATGCATTATGTTAGTGGTGATGAACGACGAGTTCAGTCGCAAATTCGAGGAGGCCCAACCTGATGAAATCCATCAAAAGTTGAAGGAATCCTTCGGCACCCCGGATGATGTAGAACGGTACAAAGTGTCTTGTGCCATCTATAATTCCAAGATGTTGAATGGCGGTTCAGTCACTAATCATGTATTGTACATGATCGAGCTGATTGAAAAGTTGGGCAAACTTGGATGCCCCTTGCATGAGCAGCTCGGCAAGGATGCGATCCTGAATTCTCTTCCCTCCTCCTATCTTGATTTTCTCAATCATTATAGAATGAACAAGCCTGCAGTCAACTACCATGATCTTTTGGGGTTGCTGCAGACTTTCAAGAAAGACCACCAACTGAATAAGGGGGTGGTGAATTTAGTGGGAGATAGTAGAGGTCGTCGTCCCTTTAAGAAAGGGAAGAAGAAAAAAAATAAAAAGGGAAAGAAGGTGCAGTATGCTCTTGGCCCTAGTCAGACCAGGAAGTATAAGGCTGATCAGTCTTCTGCAAAGTGTTTCTACTGCAAGAAGAAGGGACACTGGAAGAGGAACTGTCCTCTTTATATTGCGTCCCTTGATCCGAATAGGCCGAGAAAGCAGAAGTCTGCTAAATAAGGTATTTATATGATAAAACCTTGTAATTACTCTATTATTGATACTGCTAACTGGGTATTGGATACTGGTAGTCAAATTCATGTTTGCAATATGTTACAGGGACTTCAAGTTAGCAGAAGATTTGAAGATGGAGAACAGTTTCTGAGCATCGGGAATGGAAATCGTGTTCCAGTACTGGCGGTCGGAGTCCTGCATCTTGTTTTTGAGTCTTGTACTGTCGAACTAGTCGACTGTTACTATTGTCCTAGCTTCATTATGAGCATAATTTCTATAGGCCTTTTGGCCAATTGTGGTTTTGAACTATCAATAAAAGGAGATTTTTGCAATGTTATTTTGAATAACTCTGTTATAATGAAAGCTAGATTAAATAATGGCATATACATACTATCAAGGCCTGTTAGTGTAATGTACACTTCTAGCAAACGCCCAAGATTAGATAATGTCAAAGATTTGTATCTTTGGCACTGTAGGCTAGGTCATATTAACCAAAATAGGATAAATAAGATGCGAGGAGATGGACTCCTCGAGGTCAGTGATTCTGAATCACTGCCCACTTGTGAATCCTGTTTACTTAGTAAAATGACCAAGTCACCTTTTACTGGAAAGGTGAACGAGCTACAGAACTTCTAAGTCTAATACATACTGATGTTTGTGGACCGATGACAGTTAGTTCCAGAGGAGGATACAAATATTTCATTACTTTTATAGACGACTTTTCAAGGTTCGGTTATGTCTTCTTAATGAGACATAAGTATGAGTCGTTTGAAATGTTCAAACGATACCGTAATGAAGTAGAAAAGCAAACTGGAAAAAGTATTAAAACCCTTTCGATCTGATCGAGGTGGTGAATACTTATCTGGTAAATTTTTGACATATCTTGAGGAGAATGGAATCCTCTCTCAGTGGACTCCAGGAACATCATAGTTGAATGGTGTGTCCGAAAGGAGGAATCGAACCTTGTTGGACATGGTTCGATCCATGATGGGCTTTGCAACTCTGCCGCTATCCTTTTGGGGATATGCGCTTCCGACAGCTTGTTACTTATTAAATGATGTTTCAAGTAAGTCTGTTGTCTCCACTCCGTATGAGATGTGGACTGGACGTAAACCCTCAATCTCACACCTTCGGGTCTGGGGTTGTCCGTGAAAGGGATATGCCCTACAAGCCAATCTATGTTGTATCTCCCAAACCATTGTAATTGACAATTTTCTAAATAAAGGCATTATTTTTCCATCATACACTGTGTTTATACTATATGATGAACCCCATAGATTAGGGCTATGATTTTAGGGTTATGATGAGATCATACCAGTGAGACCTAAAATCTTAAAACCTTAATCTAAAGTATTCCTAGTCAAAGGAACCCTGAGTAGGGGATCAGGGTTTTCCGGTAAGACTAGTACATCCCATGTATACCAGAAAGGGTGACTGCTCTCACAGTCACTTGTGTATGACACTAATACTGGGATGTGGGTGCTCATTGGAGAATGAGTTCACTGATATGATCCAACTTGAGAACATCTAATGGAGTCTTAGCTACATGTCAATAGAAGGTTCTCGTAGTGGGAGTGGTACAAGTAATCTTTTAACCTGAGACTGCCATAAGTACCTTATGTACATGAACCCATTCTTTGGTTCAATCCTAATCATGTCCTGAGCCATGCACAGGATTGATACTGGGAATGGTGAATTGGATATGAAGTTAATGAGTAGGTCAACAAGGAATCGATCGCTCTTAGTAAGAGGAGATTGCATCCAGCTAGTCAATAATCGGATGATGATTCAGGGAATCTTTGATCAAAGTAAAGATATTAGAAATGGTTTCTAATATCAAGATAATCGAATCATCATTATAAGATTGAGCTAGAAATAAATATAATATTGGATTTGACATATATCCATATCCATAGTTATATTTTGGGTGCAGGCTGATCGAAAGATTTAATTGTACGGTAACTCTCTACTGAAGGGCAATTTTGGTATTTCACCTGAATTTCCATATCTTCCGGGTAGACATGACACGTTGCTAGACGTCAATCTTGTCTTGTGGGTTGATCAAGTTCAAAGATCACTTGTTAGGAAGAGTCCTAATTGCTCGAATCGGGCAAGCCCGGTTTGACCTAAATCGATTAGAAAGAGTTCTAATCAAATTAGGTCAACTTGTATTCGAACCCACTGCTGGCTAGATGTGGAACCCAATGGGTCACACACTTAAGAGGATTGATCAAGAGTTTAATTTGGAATTAAATCATCTTAGCAGGATAACACTCTAGCAAGTGTTGCAAACCCTAACTTCTATTCGAATCGGATTCGAATTAGGATTCCGGATTGGTTCAAATTGGGTTCTAATTGGACCTAATTAGATCCTAATTGAGAAAATAGGAATATGGCTAACCCTATTAGCTAGCCATATAGCTTGGCTAGCCTCCCCACCCGCCCCCTTTGTTTTTCCATGCCAAATGCCAAGAGTCCATGCGCTTATGGACTCTTGGCACGCCATAAGGAAGAGTCCATGGCGCATGGACTCTTGGCGCGCCCCAAAAATTTCTCCGATGATTTTATTTGGGGCGGCCTCTTTCTTAAGCATTAGCGCACCATCTCTCCCCCCTTGGATGGGAATCCAATGGCTGATGAGATTTTGAGAAAGAAGGAATGCGCTAACTCTTCCCGGGCGCGCGAAATAACATCTCTTCGGAGATGAAAAGTCGCGACCCCTTCCCTTTTAAAACACCACGATTTTTCCTTTAAGAAAAGCCATGGGATTTAATCTGGAAGGCCGTGAGATGGGAGGATGGGGCATGAGAAATTGAGAAGGGCATGAGAAAGTGATTACGGAGAGGTGTGTAAGCGCCTATCTGATTTCTATTTAAAGGGTTGGGAAAGTCAGAACAGAGTTAATATTTTTTCTTTCTTCCTCTCCTGAAGACTCTTTATTTTTTTCTTGCTCTTGCATTGTTTCCTTTACAGAGTAAACCTCTGTCGAAACTCTGCTATTGAACAAGAATAAAAGTAAAAGTCTCCGACGGTAAAGGAAAGAAACGAGTTCCTATTTGTTCCTTTCTTTCTTACATTAAGACATCATTGTCTTAATTTCTCCTCCAACTTAAGACAAGCCTATGTCCTCTTAGGACAAGGTCTTTTCTTCAAGACAAGGGTGTCTAAAGGTCCAAGGTCTTAGTGGAAGGAGGAGAAGGGGTCAAAGAAAGGGAAGCAAGCTTTTGTGTGGAGGAATTCAAGCCATAAGTCCAAGCAATTGAGTTCTAGGAAGAAGAACTCAATAAAAAGAACCTTTGAAAAGAAGATAGAGTTGTCTTGATCACTGCTTTGTGTGGATCACCATCGGAGGGTGGACACTTGGATGCCTGGTGAATTCAATCAGCCCCTTCACCATCAACTTTGTTGGAATTAGCGATTATAGGTTGGTACTCTAATTCTAACAATGTATGTTTAAATGTTCAATATATGTTTTAATCCTGAATAAGGAGATCTTGGCTAAGGGATTATGGTGCAAATTTCATCATTTTGAAATTACACTTCCGCTGCGGTGCACCGGAATCCCCAACAGTCTGGCTTATGTAAAGCATTTTGACTCAAACAAACTTGGTCCTAGGTCTGATCGGTGTTTATTCATTGGTTATCCTAAGGAAACCAAAGGGTATTTCTTCTACTTGGAGAATGAACAAAAGGTGTTCGTTGCTCTTAGAGCTATCTTTTTGAATAAGGAGTTGCTTGGAGAAGGAACTATAGCCTCTCAGATTGAACTTGATGAAGTTCGGCCAATAGAAGAACCTGCACACTCTAAGGACATTGTAGAACCGGCTATGATTGAATCACACCCAGAACCCATTAGGAGATCCGGTAGAATACCGCGTCAGCCGGACAGATACTACGGTTTCTTGGTCCGGGACGGCGATCCCATTGAGCTCGATGAGAACAATGAGGATCCGATCACCTATATGGATGCACTTCAGAGATCTGACTCTAAGGCATGGCTTGGAGCCATGCGATCCAAAATGGAGACCATGGAAATCAACAATGTTTGGACATTGGTTGATCCGCCTGAAGGAATAAAACCCATCGGGTGTAAATGGATCTTCAAAAGGAAAAGGGGCGCAGATGGGAAGGTACAGACCTATAAAGCCTGTCTGGTTGCCAAGGGGTATCGTCAGCGATCTGGTATCGATTATGACGAGACTTTCTCCCCTGTGGAAATGCTCAAGTCCATTCGGATCATGCTTGCTTTGGCAGCATATTTTGATTACGAGATCTGGCAGATGGATGTCCGAACCGCTTTCCTTAATGGGGAGCTGGAAGAGGAGGTGTATATGATACAGCCTGAAGGGTTCAAATCCACAAATGAATTAAAGTATGTAAGTTGCAGAGGTCCATCTATGGACTCAAGCAAGCGTCTCGAAGTTGGAACTTACGGTTTGATAGATGTATCAAATCGTATGGCTTTGTTAGGAACGGAGAAGAACCGTGCATCTATAAATGGGTTAATGGTTCTGTGATTGTATTCCTAGTACTGTATGTTGATGACATTCTCTTAATCGGGAATGATGTCGCAGCATTACAAGGAATAAAGGTCTGGTTATCATCTCAGTTCTCCATGAAGGACTTGGGTGAAGCTTCTTACATACTAGGTATGAAGCTCTATAGAGATAGATCTAAGAAGCTTTTGGGATTGTCCCAGTCTATATACATTGACACCGTGCTAAAACAGTTCAGCATAAAAAATTCCAAGAAAGGCTATCTCCCGATAGGTTCTGGAATTACTCTTTCCAAGAAGGATTGTGTGACAACTCCTGAGAAAAGAGAGCGCATGAGTTGAGTACCTTATGCTTCTGCAGTAGGCTCTATCATGTATGCTATGACTTGTACTAGACCAGACGTGGCATATTCACTAAGAGTAGTGAGCAGATACCAGTCTGACCCAGATGAGGCACATTGGAAGGTGGTTAAGTCCATCCTTAAGTATTTGAGAAATACTAAAGATCAATGGCTGATTTATGGAGAACCTGACTTGAAACTTGTGGGGTACACTGACTCCAGTTTCCAGTCGGATAGAGATGATAGCAAGAGTGTGTCAGGATTTGTATTTATCCAGAACGGAGGAGCGATCTGCTGGAAAAGTTCCAAGCAGGCAACAGTTGCAGACTCGATATGCGAAGCAGAATACATTGCAGCATCAGATGCAGCAAAGGAAGCTGTGTGGTTGCGGAAGTTCCTTGGAGAGCTAGGGGTGGCACCTTCCCTAGATGGTCCTGTTCCGGTGTACTGTGACAGCACTGGAGCCATTACTCAAGCTAAGGAGCCAAAAGCTCATCACCGCACCAAGCACATATTGCAGCACTACCACCTCGTACGAGAAATCATGGAGCGAGGCGACATCAATCTTCTGAAGATCGATGGAAAAGAAAATCTGGCCGACCCCTTCACTAAAGCCCTTGGAATCAAAGAGTTCGACTATTGTAAATGGGAAATGGGTATAAGATAATCCTCTAATTGGCTTTAGTACAAGTGGGAGTTGTTGGGAATTGTGTCCCAAAGCCAATTGCCTGGGTTGTAGGTGGTTGTGCTGAGTATTGTATTCATTTTGTGAATTAATAAAATATTATTTTTGGCAGCTCATCACATATTGTATTTTCCTGAAATGAACCTTTCCATGTGATGAAGTACTTAGGACTACACTGACTTCGATACAGAGAGGATGTATCGAGTGGTCCTTAAACCCTGTTCACAACCAAAGAATATATTGTACTGGACGGCAATATATCAAGTATAGGTTGTTGTAGTTCACATCGTTTGGTTGTCCTCTTGACCAAATGAGTGTGGTGACACTGATGTGATCTGCAAGTGGGATATGTGATATCTTATTGAACGTGACTCCGTGCAGCCCCTTTCTGCCAAAGGGATACTCATGATTGGATATGGGTATATGTGTCCCTCTGACCTGAGGTCATCACGGTAGCTTGCAAGCAACTCCCTATGCTTTGGTGCTGGACTACCCGGATTTTTAATCCGATGATAGAAGGTTTCTAGGTACAGGCAAGTACTTATGGAGCAGTGATGGACTAAGATGGAATTGACCTGTCCAAACAGTTTGGATTGAATGCTTTGCAGTATCTCAATTTAGCAAATCCTCGGCCAGGGTAGTCCTAGTGAAGAGTTACTGGGCTTGCGAGGTTGAGACACGTAGTGGACTAACTCTGTGATGCGGCAAGCATATGATTAATGTTTAGATTATGGTTTGTAGAGCAATGAAACCTAATTACACTAGCATTGTACTCATAATAATAAGACTTAAGGATTACACGAAATGGAACTTTTACTTGATTAGACACAATCCTAAACTAAGAAGGAAGAAGATCTAGATAATAGGGGCTAATGATTATGGACTTACCTTGATGAGCTTTCCAACCTTCTTTTTATTCATACCTTGAAACTACCAATGCTCTGGACTGGAGGACTTGGATAACAAAGATCAGAACTCTGGACTTGGACTTCAGTCTATTGGTTCATTGTCAAGGGGGAACCCGATTCTCAACTCAAAGACTTCGAAGGACCCTGCAATTGAAGATCAAAGGTTAAGGAAGAAAGAGACAAATGTAAAGAAAGGTTGGGAGGATTTGTGAACAAAGAAGAAATTGCAGAAGATCTGGCCGACTCCAATGCCTTCGCTTGTACTGGAATGGTGAGTTGCTTGGAGAGAAAAAAAAAAAAAAAAAAAGGGTTTGGCATGGAGGAAGAAACTTTCACACAAGAACACAAGACAATTTGCTTCAAAACTTCACTTGTATTTCATTCATTTTCAATGAGAAATCAAATTAAGGGCATCAATTTGACATAGGGTCAGGGTTTCATCACCTGTCCCTAGCCCAAAATTCACCAACCAGCATATCGATCCGAGCCCGTTAATTAAAATTGAGTAGAATGTTAATTGCCCTAGTGGGTTAGGGACACCAACAAGTTGGGTTCAGGTTAGGGTCAAGTTAACTGTGTTAGCTAATTAGTGTGTGCTTACTGGCTTGGTGTCTAGGATTGGTGCATCAGGGCTTGTGATTTGGTCCGCCTACCTGGCCAATCTCAGATTGGTGTCTAAGGTTGGCAATCAGGGACCTTCACTCCCCTCCATCTACTTGACTAAGTCCCATAAGTACTACTAGCTAGTTGGTTCATTTAATTAGACTTCTAATTTGTGCTCTAGGTCTAGGAAACCTTAGCTCGAAGTTGAGTCCATTTGCATGCATGACAACTAGAGCAGGGACACCATATTCACCAATCCAAGCCAAGTCAAGTGTAGCCATGGACCAAAACTTAGGGAATTTGATTAAAGGCCTAAATGATCAAGTGGCCCAACTGACTAAGAGTTTAACTGAGCAATTGGCCCAAACAAATCAGAATGTGGCACAAACCAACCAAGACATGAATGAGCAGTTAGCCCACATCACTACTAGGTTGGATTAGTTAGAGGCTAGAACCCCTGAAAGCAATCATGAAGCCCAGACTGAGCCTGAGCCTAGTCTTGCACCTGAACTCGAGACCCCATTGAACCCTAGAAGAATTCCATATCAAAACCCTCTCTATGAAACAAACCCTAGGAGAGCTCCCCAAGATCAGTTTTATGATCCAATTCCTAGAGGACCCCACCCTGATCAAACCATCGATCCCAACCCAAGGAGATTCCATCATGAGCCTAACTATGAACCCAATGTCAGGAGACCCACCCCAATTCACTTTAGTCAAGATGACCGAACCATGAAGAACATTAGGCTGGAAGCTCCCACCTTTGATGGAATTTTTTATCCTAAGATCTACATTGATTGGGAAGGTGAGATGGACCAGTATTTTGATTGGTTTGAGATGAGTGAAGAGCATAAGTGTAAGTTTGCAAAGCTTAAACTTGTGCGCCATGCTAGGTTATATTGGGGAAACGTTGAGAGACTCACTAGATAGAGAGGTGATGTGCCCATAGTGACCTGGCGAGCTATGAAACTTAGGCTTAGGGAGAAATACCTTCCTATGTCCTACCACCAAAGACTCCTAGATCAATGGCAAAGACTTTCTCAAGGAAATAGGAGTGTTGCAGAGTACATAGCGAAGTTTGACGAATTCGTTATGAGGTGCAATGTTGATGAATCTGAGTCGGTGACCTTGTCTAGATTTAGAGCCGGACTGAGGGAAGAAATTCAAAGAGAATTGTTCATGCGAGAGGTACATGACCTAGAATTGGCCTATCAGATAGCTAGGGATGTTGAGAGATTCCATAGAGGTCCAGTCTATCGTAGGCCCGAAGCCCCTAGGACTAGTACACCTTACCAGCAGTCAGGATCCAATCAGCCTAGATTCAACCGACCCAATCCCAATGTGCCTGTGACCCGAAGAGATGACAAGGGGAAAACACCTGAGACCTAAAGAACTCCAAACGCCTGTTTCAAGTGTAACAAAGTGGGTCACTATTCCAGCAGCTGTCCCAATAGAGCCCTACACATAGGGGAAGTAGAAGAGGAAGCCATAGAATCCCAAGGTGAATTTGAGGAGGAAGTATACCAGGCAGATGAGAACTTGGCTGAAGAGTATGAGGAAGAGGAAGTCCTGGTAGATCAAGATATGATAGGAGTGGTTAGGTGTATTCTCACCTAGGATAAAACCCAAGAAGATTGGCGTAGGACTAGCATCCTACAGACATTCATTAAGATAGGTGAGAATGTATGCAAAGTCATTTTAGATAGCGGTAGCTGTGTCAACGCCATATCTACCAACACAGTAAAAACCCTAGGATTGCCCACTGTACCCCACCCCAATCCCTATAAGGTATCCTGGATAGACTCAACCATGATTTCCATTAAGTCTAGGTGCCTAGTAACCATTCAGTTCCAATCTTACCTAGAGAAAGTATGGTGTGATGTACTTCCAATGGAAGTAAGTAGCATAATCCTAGGCCGACCATGGTTGTACGATCTTGATGTAACACTCTATGGTCGTTCTAATTCATGCTTGTTTACTCATAATGGAAAGAAGATCGTAATCCATTCTTCTCCACCTAAGAACCCCATTAAGAGAGGATCAAGCCAATTGAGTGATAAGAAAAAAGGGATGAATAAAATTTTTGGCTTGGATTATTCTTTCTATGAGATTGTCTTTGTGTCTATGTGGTTTAGTCTTTCTCCTCTTCCACGCCCACTCTAGTTCCTCCCTTCTTCTATCTCCAATGCCCAAAGACTCCTTTCTTCCTCTCCAATCTCAAGTGAGCCTTCAACATGCAATGGCGAATCAAGAGGATCAACACAAGGAGACCAACCTGTTCCATTTCAAGCACTCCACCATGGCGCCAAGAAGGATCCCCATCAATGCTTCATCCACCTCTCTTTCCTTTCTCCTTTTCATGTTTTGTTAAGTTCTTTCATCTTAGGGATTTCTTTGTTGCAGGGTTCTTTGGGATTCCGACTTTAAGAGGAAGGGTCTCTTGCCACCAATCCAGAAAGCAAGAAGAGTCTCCAACCTCTAGCATGGCCTGGTCATCTGGAAGATCCCCTCAAGAGTGATCTTATTCTTATTGGAAAATCAATGCCAGGTAAGTCAGTATCAATTAGGTCTGAGACATTAATCTGACTAGCATGACTGGTGGTTTTAATTCTGTCCTATTTCTTTATTATTTCGAAGTCCCGGTAATTAGGGTTATGCATGATCATTCAAGTTTGCTTTATTAACTTATCTTTGATAAATTATGCTGAACTCTTCATATGCTGATAAAACTTGCCAATTAATCTTCGCTAATCTCCTTTAGAGTTGCATAGTTTCATCTTCACTTTGCATTCCCTACCACTCTGTCTGGGTTGGCAGCCCAAATCTCAGTCATCCTGAGCATTAGAGGTCAAAGGGATGAATTATACGGTAACCATATGCCAGAGGTTCGATAGTTGTCTCCCGCATCTTCGACCTATCCAGACGCCGGGACCCATTGCTTGATGGTTTCCTGTGCTGCTACTAGAATTGTTCTAGTGCTACCGTTTAGGTTCGAACCTATGAGGTCACTCGCCACAGAGGATTACTCTCTGATCTGGATACCGATTACGATTAGGAATCGTCTCGGTTTTATGGTCACGGTATTTATTTTTGAGCACTCTTTTCCCCTTCTTGCCCTTGTCTGTGTCAACCAAAAATTGTTCAGGGCTGACCAGGACTATGCCAGGATTTTTCTGAATCAGTTTTGAACTGTTTCAGAGTTCGTTTTGGCCTCCAATTAGTTGTGAACCAATTGAACCAATTTTTTGTGCTCGGACCGGTTCAATTGGATTGAACCACCGTTGGTTTTTAATGGGATTGAACCTTTTTTGCTTGAACCGGTTTTGAATCGGTGTTTTATTTCACCATGTAAATGGTTTCGTTTACACGTTGCTGGAAGAAACGAAGAGACTGATTGAAGACCAAGCATCCCATCGGTTGAAGGCCAATGGGCGCCTTTTCTCCTCCCTCCACCCGTCATCTTTACTCTCATTTTACTGCCTGGTTTAATGGGTGTAATGCAGCCAAGACCTCTTCGTTTCCCAGCCTATTCCTCTTCCTCATTGTTGCCTTATTTAAACCCTAGCTAGACCCCTGTTTCAAGGGTGGGTTCTTTCACCGTGAGAAGAGAAAGAACATCCCAAGTGTTCTTCCATTTGAGAGGCTTTGAGGCTTGATCCATTCACCCATTTAGAGTGCACTTGAAGCTGGGTTTTGGGGTGTGTGAGAGAGAGGAACAAGGGCTAATTCCTTCTTCTATATTGTGCTCAAACCAGCAGTGCTGCAAAGGAGTATTGCTGTAGTCCACTGTGACCGTGTATCATCTTCCAGCGGCTAGCACCGCCTGTGGAGAGGGATCAGAGAGCCCCCGGTGAGTCTCCCCTCTAGAGGGAGTATACTTCTACTCCTGGGAGCAAGCAACGTGAGCCGGATCACCTACAGCTGCTCCTAACGCGAAGCTGAAGTCTGCTGTCCTGTTCTGCTGCAGAAAATCTTGCAGCAGACTTTGGTGGATTTTTACATTTTTTTGGCTAACATTTTCTTGCAGCTTTCAATTGGAGATCGAAGACCTCTTGTCCAAGTTGCCGCTGCTGAAATTTGGGAGCAAATGGAGGTCCGGAAGGTGGTGTTCCGATGCCGTTTTTCAAGCCAAAAATAGAGTTTGTTTTCAGTCCAAGGAAGAAGAAGGCTGGAATAGTTTTATTCCAGCTATTCCAGCCTATTCCAGTTTTATCCCAGAGTTATTCCAGCCAGAATAAGGTATGAAAAAATTATTTTTTAATCATGCATGAATAAAATTTTTAATTCAAATATTTTGCAAATATTTTATATCATCATACATGCCTATTTGCAACTAGAATTAGATTAGTTTCTGGGCAGGGCAGATTTCCGCTACGCAGATTTTTAAAAATATTTTTAAAATCCATTCTGCTCCCACAGCTATTTGCATGCCTAGTGTAGGATCATATCAAACCACCTGCATCTATTTTCTTTCAGTCGAAGCCCCTTTTCTCCAGACCACGGACTTCGAACCAGGCAAGGGACAGTCCAACTACAGGCAACCCACTGCTTCCTACTGGACTACAACATCCCAAGGCCAGTCCTACGGACAACGTCTTCAGCATTGATCGAAGACCAAATTTCTCATCAACTTTTGAATACATGTTCTTCGGTCCCTGTCGTATACACGATCTCTGTTCCTGGGAGGAAATACAAAGTCTTCGGCCCATATAAGGGGAAACTCGAAGCCTGGACCACAATCTGGTCCAGAAAGGCAACTGTAACCAACGGTTACAATCGACACTCTTCATGCCACGATCGTGGCACGCGACTCCTACTGCCACGCCTCCAATCTGGCCGGAACTGCTTAGTGACAACCCACAATCACCAATCATGGAAGAAATAGACTCCCATGATCACTGGAAAAAGAGCGGGCTGTAGGCCAAAGGCCTTCTTTTAAATAATGATAAGAAGGATAGCTGGGGAGATACGCTTGCATACATTCACAAAGACTCTAAGAGCTTTTCCTCTCATACTCTCGAGACCCTTCCCCATTTTGTTGCTGGGATCCGCCACTGACTTAGGCATCAGAGTGTCCCCCGCCGGAACAACTCCAGCAAGGGACCTGCTTTGCAGGTGAACTAGGGAGCGGTCCTACGGTGCAGCAGCTCTGACCGGCCGATTCAGGGACTCCACGCCAACATGTAGCAAGCAAATGCGAGTAGTAATCTTATAGCCTATAGTCTTGCTATAGGTGCATAGGTTTTATCAAAATCTATTCCTTCCTCTTGGTTGTACCCTTTGGCTACCAACCTTGCTTTGTTTCTAACCACTTTACCTTGTTCATCTAATTTATTTCTATAGACCCATTTGGTTCCTATAATGGGATGGTCTGATGGTCTATCAACTAAAGTCTATACATTATTTCTTTCAAACTGGTTTAGTTCTTTATGCATGGCCATCATCCAGTTCGGGTCATTTTTAGCCTCTTCTAAACTATGTGGCTCTATTGGTGATACAAAAGCTAGGTAATCATGTGCATCTCTATGTGATGACCTAGTCCTAACACCTTGAGAATGATCACCAATAATTAAATCTCTTGGATGAGAAGTTATATACCTCCATTCTCTTGGTAGATCAGTATGATCCTTATTTACCATCTCTTCTCCTTCTTAAGTAGGTCTCTCTTGTATGCTCATATCTTTCATTTCCTTTTGAAGTGTACCTGCATCATTATCTATGCACTCTTCTTTCTTTGAAGGTGAGGGGTTAGTTTCATCAAAAATAACATATACTGATTCTTCAACTGTTAGAGTTCTTTTATTAAATACTCTATATGCTTTGATATGTATTGAATAACCAAGAAAAATTGCTTCATCAGATTTAGCATCAAAATTTTCTAAATTATCCTTACCATTATTCAGCACAAAGCATTTACAAACAAAAACATGAATGTAATTAATGTTTGGTTTCTTTTCATTCCAAAGCTCATAAGGGTTTTTTTTTAAAATTGGACATATCAAAACACGGTTTAAAATATAACAAGCAGTGTTCACTGCTTCTGCCCAAAAGTATCTTGGAAGATTGCCTTCATATAATATTGTTCGAGCCATCTCTTCTAAAGTCCTATTCTTTCTCTCTACAACACCATTTTGTTGTGATGTTCTAGGAGCAGAGAAGTTATGATCAATTCTGTTTTCTGTGCAATATCATCAAAAAATTAATTTTCAAATTTTGTGTCATGATCACTCCTAATAGAAATAATTGAAAGGTTTTTTTGATTTGAAACTTTTTTGTGAAATTTTCAAAAAACATTAAAAGTTTCATCTTTATGTGCAATAAACAAAATCCAAGTAAATCTAAAAAAATCATCTACTATCATAAGAGCATATTTTATACCACCTAGGCTTGTGGTCCTAGTTGTTCCGAATAAGTCCATGTGAAGTAGCTTAAGGGGTCTAGAAGTTGAAACCATATTTTTTGACTTAAAACTCCCCTTAGTTTGTTTACCCATTTTGCAAGCATCGCAAACATGATCAAAATCTACTTTAAATTTGGGCAAACCTTTAACAAGATTCTTGGAAATTAACATGGCAATAGTATGCATGCTAGCATGACCTAATCGTCTATGCCAAAGTAAACAAAACTTCTTGGTCTTAGCATTCATTGCTACTAGATTGGAACTATTAGACATGGCCAGATCATTAAGATCTACCACATAAATATTTCCAAGTCTATGTCCAATGAATTTGTTGTTAGAGTCAAGAGAGTTTGTTACAATACATATAGATGATTCAAAGATAACCTTGAAGCCTTTATCACATAATTGACTAATACTTAACAAATTATTCTTCAATTTGTCTACTAGCAATATATTTTCAATAAAAGTAGAGGGGGTTAATTTGATTTTACCAATACCGATTATTTTCTCCTTGCCATTATCTTCAAAGGTTACCAAACCTCCTTCTTTCATCTCTAGGGTGATGAATTGTTCCTTGTCACCCGTCATATGTCTTAAACAGCCACTATCGAGATACCAACTTTTTTTGCATTTTTTGGGCTGCAAGACACTCCCGTAAAATAACAAACAAGTTCTTTTAGGTACCCAAGCTACCTTGGATCCTAGCAGGTTAGCAGGGGTGGTTCCTTTGGAAACCCAAATCTTTCAAATTTTGTTCTTTGCGTTTACATTTTTCTTTAACAGATTGCATTAGAAAAATTTATGTCCAACCCCATGACATGCATAATAAACAATTCTATTATTTTGAAAAGAAGTATGCTTTGAAGTTCTAGATGTAGAAGCATGTGATGCAGATGTAAAACCATGTGACACAAAAGCATTTTGAGAAACAGATTTTGGTACAAATGTTTTTGAAGATATAAATCTAGTAGCTGAAATTCCATTTAAATTCGAAGAATTAAATCCGATTCCAGCCTTGTTACTTGAAATTCTTTGCTCTTTTAAAATCAACTCAAGCTTATTTGAACTTAAAGTAAGCTTTTCAACCAAAGGCTTGAGTTTTTCCATTTCCTTTCTCAAATCATTATTTTCATCAATCAAAGCTTTGCTTTTATCAAGATATAGATTTTTCTCAATTTCCAAAGCTTTGTTGTTTTAAAAAAAGACAGTTAATTCCTTTTACAATAATTTGTTCTTTTTTGAAATCTCTTCCTTTTCTTTTACTAAGGAATCATTAATGTTCTTTAAAGTTCTAATTTTTGTACCAACCTTTTTAAATTCAGAAAGCAAATCATGGAATGCAGAATTCAGTTCATCAAATGTAAATTTAGCTTGAGGTTCAGGGGACATTACCTCATCTTCGAGACCTACAAGATATAGATTGGTAGTTTTTGTGGTCTCTTCTTCTTCTATTGAAGTCGACTCCTCACTATTGCTCCAAGTTACAACCATCACTTTCTTTTTCTTCTTCTTCAATGTTTTCTTTAGTAAGGGACAATCAAGACGGATATGCCTGGTTTCTTACACATAACATGTGGGCATTTGTTCTTTTTCTTTTTCTTTTTCCTTGTCCTTACTATGGTCACCTCTCTTGTAAAACTTTCTAAAATATCTTCCTTTCTTTTTTACCATAAATCTTCTAAATCTCCTCACGACCATAGCGATATCTTCATCTTCTAGGTCATCTTTGGAGGAGCATTTATCTTCCGATTCCTCATCTTGTTTCTTTGATTCCGATGTAGCTTTGAAGGCAATTGTTTCTTCTTCTTCTTATCATCTTCATTTCTATGCTGCATGGCCAATTCATGCGTGATGAGAGAACCCAGCAGTTCATCCAGTGTTAGTATGTTTAAATCTTTTGCTTCCTGGATGGCAGTTACTTTGGGGTCTCATTTGTTTGGAAGTGATCTTAGAATCTTCTGTACTAAGTCAGCATTATAATAAACCTTGCCAAGACTTTTCAAACCGTTAATATTATCTATAAATCATGAAAACATGGTAGAGATAGTTTCAGTCTATTCCATCTTAAATAATTCATAGCTATGTCCTAAAAGATTGATTTTGGAGGTCTTCATGGTGTGGGCACCAGAATCAGGAAGAGACTCCAACCAATTCAAGTCAAATCCGAGTCCTTATGGTTGGATGAGTAAAAGAAAGTCCTGTAATTTTTTTTTTCTTTCTTTAATTTTGAGTCCAAATAATTATGTAATTCGAGTCCATTTCAATTTTATGTTGGGACTAGTCCAGCCTGATTAATCTTGTATTTGAGAGTTGGGTCCAAATGAGTCAAGTCCAATCCATGAAGAATCAAACCAAACCACATTTGAAGACTAAAGAAGACTCAAGACTTATACTCCAAAGAAAGACCAAAGCCACCTCAAGTGGGGACCACATGCCACATGACACATGCCACCTCATCATCCAAGGTTGCTGCCACATCACACATACCACCTCACCATCCAAGGTTGCTGCCACATCACACATGCCACCTCACCATCCAAGGTTGCCGCCCAAGAGAAGAAAAGGGGAATTTGAATTTGAATTGGCTACAACCTCCTCCACAACTTTCTCCACTACTCATGGGATGCCCCATATTTTTCTCCACAAATTTTTCTCCATGATATTTGGTGTAGTTTGAATTCAAAATGGCTTAATAGTCTATAAAAGACTCTTAGTCTTCTTGTAAAAAAAGGATGGAAAAGAAAAAATAAAAATTTTCTTCTATGTGAGTTCTATGTGCCTAAGTGGTAGTTCTAAATTCCTCTCCCTATCCCACGCCAACCCTACTTTCTCCTCCTCCATCTCCAACGCCTAAGACACTCTCCTTCTTCTCCAATCTCAAGCTAGCTCTTCAATATTCAAGGTTGATCAAGAAGACCATCACAAGGAGGCCGGCCTAATCCATTTCAAGTGATCTACCATGGCGCCAAGATTATTCTTCAACAATGCTTCCTCGACTCTTCTTTAGTTTCTCCATTTCATGACTAACATATTTTACCAAGTTTCTAATCTCGAGGTTTCTTTGTTGTAGGGTTCTCCGGGATTCCGAACTCAAGAGGAAGGAATTACTTGCCATAATCCAGAAAACAAGAAGGGCCCTCAATTTGTAGTATGGTCTTGTCATTTGGGAGGTCTCTTCATGAGTGAACTTGATCTACTTGAAAGTTTAATGCTAGGTATGTTCTAGTATCGATTAGGTCTGAAATATTAAATTTGCCTAGCTTAACTTGTGTGGTTCGAATCTTATTCCTATTTCTTTGTTATTTTGATAGTCTTATTAATTAGGTTTACGTTTGATCATTCGAGTTCTCTTCATTAGACCTCCTTTGATACTATATGCTGAACTAATCATATGCAAATAAGAAATTGCTAAGTTAATCTTTGCTAATCTCTTTTAGGGTTGCATAGTTGCATCCTCATCTTGCATGTCCCCACCATTCTTGGTATCAGAGCATGGTAGAATAAGTTCCTGATTGCATAGCATTAAGTCCTTGAAGTACTTGGATCGGGGGCGTTACCAGGCCGTCCGGTCTTAGGAGAAAGTAGGGTTTAAACACCCTCTCTTCCCATTCCACGGGAATCTCCTAAGGCGTGTCGGGGTGCCATTGTGATTGACCCATGAAAAAGAAAGCCAAAGGACTTCTTAGATTTCATTTGTGAATTTTGCATTGGGCACGTTCTGTTTTTTTCTGCTTGCTGTATTTTCTGTAGGCTGACTGTAATCTGCCTGCAACTCCAAAGGCAAGTATCACATTCCTCATTGGAATATTTTTTTTCCTGTTCCATTTTAAGTTGTTTATCACCGTTTTAAATTCCAATCTGAGAAAAAAATTACAAAAAAAATGAGAATTCCTGCAGTCCATCAGTGTTATTAAGGTTTCTGTTCTGTTCTGTTCTTTTTCATTATCTTCATTTCAGAATCTGCCTAGAATAGTACAGATTTTATTTTGAAATTTTGTTTCATCTGGTATGTTATCTATAAGTTAAGAGTTTTCTGTGATTTTTTTAGATTTTTCTAACATTTTTTTCTGCACTTATCAATACCACTTTTAAACTGCAACACACTACTTCTGCACCTGAAATTTGAAATTTGCATGCATCTCATGACAAATCAAATTAAGGGCATGAAATTGACATAGGGTCAGGATTTCATCACCTGTCCCTAGCCCAAAAATCACCAAATTACATATCGATCCAATCCCTAACTAAAATTGATTAGACATTAATTGCCCTAGTGGGTTAGGAACATCAATTTGGTCGAGCCCGGGTTATTGTCAACTAGTCTTGTGTGTGCCCTATTACTTGGTGTCTAGAATTGGGACTAAGGGCTTGGGTGCTGATCCGTCTATCGGGCCAATTCCACCGGGCCTAGGTAGGCCAGAGACAGGATCTCAAACTCCCCTTGTTCTAAAACCTGGCCAAGTATAGAGTTACTACAATCTAGCTTGCCACCTTGATTAGGCAACTAGCTTGGAACTCTAGGTCCAGTTCAATTCAATTGGGAAAGCTTGTGCAACCCATTTCTTCATCTATTATTGAAAGCTGGTGTCAAGGATAGAGGTTAAGTGGCTCAAGCCGAAGCGGTTCTTGTGGTTTTTAATTAGGACCCAGTGAAAGCTGGGGGAACCTCCCACAGACCCACCTCCTGACTGGCCAGTGGAAGAGAGTAGCTGTTGATTTGATTGTATCTAGTCAACTCAGTTTATTTGGACTAACCGGTTTAGAAAACTCGTAGTTCGGGTCTGAGTCTAATTGTTTGCATGACAACTAGGTCAGGCACACCTTACCACCCTTCACAAGCCCAACCTAGTTCATCCATGGATACTAGTATGGAAAGCCTTATGAGATCTATGATCGAGAAGATGGACCGTTTGGATGCTAGGTTTGACCAGTTCGAGGAAAGGATAGGAACCCTAGAGGAATCTAGGTTGACCCCAACTGAACCACCTTCACCCAGATTACCTTCAGTTCGCCCAAGAGCCCAACGACAGGAACATACACCTGATCCAATTCATAGAAGGCCACATCAGGATTATACTGATCACACTCCGGAGCCAAATCCTAGAAGACCTCGCCATGATACTTTTGATCAGGATGATCGGGCCTTAAGGAATATACGTCTAGATGCACCAACCTTTGAAGGAAGCCTAGATCCTAAGGTGTACATAGACTGGGAGGCTGACATGGACCAATATTTTGACTGGTATGATATGTCTGAAGAGAGAAGATTCAAGTTTGCCAAAATCAGACTAGTCCGTCAGGCTAGGTTGTATTGGGGAAATGTCGAACGCATAGCTAGGCAGAGGGGAGACTTACCTATAGTGACCTGGAGAGACATGAAGAGAAAGCTTAGAGAGAAATATTTGCCTATGTCTTATCAGCAAAGGTTGTTAGATCAGTGGCAACGATTGACACAAGGAAATAAGACCGTTTCTGAGTACGTTGCTAAATTTGATGAGTTTGTAATGCAATGCAACGTAGTCGAGTCTGAGGCAGCCACATTGTCGAGGTTTAGATCAGGATTGAATGAAGATATAAAAGGAGAACTGTTTTTGAGAGAAGTCCATGATTTAGATCAGGCATACCAAGTTGCCATGGAGTATGAGAGGTTTCAAAGGAGAGCTACATTTAGGCGACCTGAGCCCATTAGGTTTAATCCTCCTGTTAGTCGACCTAGTTCAGTCCCTGGTACAACCAATATACCAAGATCCAGCTCGAATCCAACCCCTAGGACCAACCCTGCCATTCCCCCAATTCCTAGAGAAGACAAAAGAAAGAGCCCTGAAGTTCGAGGTGAGAGGGAGCGAGTTTGCTATAAGTGTCGTAAACCAGGTCATTTCGTGAGCCAATGTCCCTCTAGAGCTTTACATATAGGGGAGGCAGAAGAAGGTGAATCAGAACCCCTGGAGAATGATGAAGAGGAGGTTTATGAAGCAGGGGATTGCTTGGCTGATGAGTATGAAGGAGATGAAGAAAATGTAGACTCATCAAATGTGTTAGGAGTTGTGAGATGTATCATGACACAGACCAAGGAGCAAGAAGACTGGCGTAGGACTAGCATCCTACACACATTTGTCAAAATAGGAGAAAAGGTCTGTAAGATCGTGATCGATAGTGGAAGCTGTGTCAATGCCATTTCCACTAGTGCAGCCAAGAGTCTAGGATTACCCACTGAACCACATCCCAATCCATATAAGGTATCCTGGATCGATTCCACTTCTATCCCAATCAAGTAGAGATGTCAGGTCCGAATCCAACTTCAGTCCTATCAGGAACGAATCTGGTGTGATGTACTCCCTATGGGAGTAAGTAGCATCATCCTAGGTAGGCCATGGCTGTTTGACCATGATGTGACAATTTTTGGTCGATCAAATTCCTGTGCTTTCAATTTCAATGGCAAGAAAATTGTCATTCATTCAACCCAGCCTAAGGACAACACCAAAAGAGGAGTTAGCAACCTGAAAGAAAAAAGGACTGGATTAAATTTGATAGGTGCAAGAGAATTAGAAAAAGACATTAATGAGGGAGCACCTATTTGGATGGTAGCTACTAAGGAAACTATGGACCACACCCCTGTAGAACACCCTCAAGAGGTGGTCCAATTATTGAAAGACTTTGAAGACGTGTTTCCCGAGGATCTTCCCGACAATCTTCCACCTTTAAGGGACATACAGCATGCCATAGATTTAGTTCCTGGCGCGACTTTACCTAATTTGCCTCATTATAGGATGAATCCAACTGAACATCAAGAGTTACAAAGGCAAGTTAGTGAACTTCTTAGAAAGGGGTTTGTTAGAGAAAGTTTAAGCCCTTGTGCAGTCCCTGCCTTGTTAACCCCTAAAAAAGATGGTACCTGGAGGATGTGTGTAGACAGCCGTGCCATCAACAAGATTACTGTCAAATATAGGTTTCCAATCGCAAGACTAGACGATATGTTAGATATGATAGCTGGATCAACAATTTTCTCCAACATAGACTTAAAGAGTGGCTATCACCAGGTTAGGGTTAGGCCTGGAGATGAATGGAAGACCGCTTTTAAGACTAAAGATGGATTATATGAGTGGTTAGTCATGTCGTTCAGTCTGTCCAATGCACCCAGCACCTTTATGAGAATTATGAATCAGGTGTTGAAAACTTTCATCGAAAAATTTGTGGTGGTCTACTTTGATGACATTCTTATCTATAGCAAGACTAAGGCAGACCATTTAACCCACCTAAGACAAGTTTGCCAAGTCCTTAGAAAGGATAGGCTCTATGCCAATATCAAGAAGTGTGATTTCTTAACACATAGAGTTATCTTTCTAGGATTCGTAGTAACATCTGAAGGAGTGTCCGCTGACCCTGCGAAAATTAAGTCAATAGTAGAGTGGCCTGTACCCAAGAGTATCCATGATGTCCGTAGTTTTCACGGTTTAGCCACCTTCTATAGGAGATTCATTAGAGGGTTCAGTACGATAGTGGCTCCAATCACTGATTGTATTAGGAAGGGAACTTTTGAATGGACTAAAGCAGCAGACAAAGCCTTCCTAACAATTAAGGAAAAAATGACACACGCACCCATCTTGAGGTTACCCGATTTTACCAAAGTGTTCGAGGTTGCTTGTGATGCTTCTGGGGTAGGAATTGGAGGTGTCTTGAGTCAAGAGAATCACCCAGTAGCATATTTCAGTGAGAAGTTAAATGAAGCGAGACTAAGGTATTCCACCTATGATAGGGAACTGTATGCGGTAGTTCAGGCATTACGTTATTGGAGGCATTATCTTCTACCACAAGAGTTTGTCCTATTTTCTGACCATGAAGCTCTTAGGTTCCTTAGTTCTCAGAAGAAATTGAATCCTAGGCATGGGAAATGGGTAGAGTTCATACAAGCTTATACGTTCGTACTGAAACATCGTGCCGGAACTGAAAATAGGGTTGCTGATGCATTGAGTCGTCGTTCAATGTTGTTGAATTCTGTGAGCACTGAGGTAGTAGGGTTTGAAAGATTAAAAGAGGAATATCCTACATGCCCTGATTTTGGTGACATTTATCGATCCTTTCAACAAGGACCATCTAGTGAGCATAGTGATTATACCATTTTAGATGGATACCTTTTCAGAGGAAATCAGTTGTGTATTCCCAAGACCTCTGTTAGGGAATTTCTGATCTGGGAAGTTCATGCTGGGGGCTTAGCAGGACATTTTAGTAGGAATAAGACTGTCTTAGCAATAGAAGACCAATTCTTTTGGCCTGGTCTCAAAAGAAATGTGGCCCAGATTGTAGCTCAGTGTCGTATCTATGCTGTTGCAAAATAGCAAAGACAGAACATCGGTCTGTACACACCCTTACCTGTCCCTGATTATCCATGGCAGGATATCAGCATGGATTTTGTAGTAGGCCTCCCTAAGACGTCTAGGAAGTATGATTCTGTCATTGTGGTTATCGATCATTTCTCCAAGATGGCTCACTTCATTCCTTGTTCTCAAACTTTAGATGCTTCGAAGGTGGCCAAGCTTTTTCTCGATCAGGTCGTTAGGCTTCATGGTTTACCCAAAACCATTATGTCCGATAGAGATGTCAAATTTACTAGCTATTTCTGGAAAACCCTCTAGCACATGCTCGGTACCAAGCTGAAATTCTCTACTGCCTATCATCCTCAAACCAATGGCCAGACTGAGGTAGTAAACCGAAGCTTAGGAAATCTGTTGAGATGCTTAGTTGGTGACAACCTAGGAAACTGGGACCTATTACTTCCTCGTGCTGAATTTGCCTATAACAGCTCAGTTAATAGGTCTATTGGGAAAAGTCCATTCGAAGTGGTCCATGGATACAGACCTAGGAAGCCTTTAGACCTAGCTCCTTTTCCCACACATGCACGGGTGTCCGAGTCTACCGAGTCATATGCACAGCATATTAGGGAATTGCATAAGGAGATTAGCCAAAAGATTCAAACGAGCAATGAACTCTATCAGCATATGACTAATTCACATAAACGATTAAAAGAATTTAATGAAGGGGACTCCGTCATGATCAAACTTAAACCTGAAAGGTTTCCGCCGGGAACTATGAATAAACTCCATGCCCGGGGAGCAGGACCTTTCAAAATAATAAAGAAAATTGGACCAAATGCTTATGTATTAGAATTACCACCAAGTTATGGCATTAGTTCAACATTTAACGTTTCAGACTTAAAAGAATGCAAAGAACCTGCATTGATACCTAGTGAGCTTTTTGGTCCTAATGTTTCTTTTGAGAGTGAAACACCAAATGAGTGTCCACCACCAAGTGTTCCTGAGAGAAAGGAGAGAATTGAAAGGATCTTGGATGACCAGATCATTACTACTAGAAATAAAGGCTACCAACGTTATCTGGTTAGATGGCAAGGATGTCCTGAATCTGAAGACTCCTGGATTTCCCGAGAGGACCTACAACAAATCGACCCGGATGCATTAGAAACTTATCAAGCCAACCCTCACTCGATAGGGTCGAGTTCCTCCCATCCCAGGAGAATTGGTGTGGGCACCAGAATCAAGAAGAGACTCCAACCAATTCAAGTCAAATCCGAGTCCTTATGGTTGGATGAGTAAAAGAAAGTCCTGTAAATTTTTTTTTTCTTTCTTTAATTTTGAGTCCAAATAATTATGTAATTCGAGTCCATTTCAATTTTATGTTGGGACTAGTCCAGCCTGATTAATCTTGTATTTGAGAGTTGGGTCCAAATGAGTCAAGTCCAATCCATGAAGAATCAAACCAAACCACATTTGAAGACTAAAGAAGACTCAAGACTTATACTCCAAAGAAAGACCAAAGCCACCTCAAGTGGGGACCACATGCCACATGACACATGCCACCTCATCATCCAAGGTTGCTGCGACATCACACATACCACCTCACCATCCAAGGCTGCTGCCACATCACACATGCCACCTCACCATCCAAGGTTGCCGCCCAAGAGAAGAAAAGGGGAATTTGAATTTGAATTGGCTACAACCTCCTCCACAACTTCCTCCACTACTCATGGGATGCCCCATATTTTTCTCCACAAATTTTTCTCCATGATATTTGGTGTAGTTTGAATTCAAAATGGCTTAATAGTCTATAAAAGACTCTTAGTATTCTTGTAAAAAAAGGATGGAAAAGAAAAAATAAAAATTTTCTTCTATGTGAGTTCTATGTGCCTAAGTGGTAGTTCTAAATTCCTCTCCCTATCCCACGCCAACCCTACTTTCTCCTCCTCCATCTCCAATGCCTAAGACACTCTCCTTCTTCTCCAATCTCAAGCTAGCTCTTCAATATTCAAGGTTGATCAAGAAGACCATCACAAGGAGGCCGGCCTAATCCATTTCAAGTGATCTACCATGGCGCCAAGATTATTCTTCAACAATGCTTCCTCGACTCTTCTTTAGTTTCTCCATTTCATGACTAACGTATTTTACCAAGTTCCTAATCTCGAGGTTTCTTTGTTGTAGGGTTCTCCGGGATTCCGAACTCAAGAGGAAGGAATTACTTGCCATAATCCAGAAAACAAGAAGGGCCCTCAATTTGTATTATGGTCTTGTCATTTGGGAGGTCTCTTCATGAGTGAACTTGATCTACGTGAAAGTTTAATGCTAGGTATGTTCTAGTATCGATTAGGTCTGAAATATTAAATTTGCCTAGCTTAACTTGTGTGGTTCGAATCTTATTCCTATTTCTTTGTTATTTTGATAGTCTTATTAATTAGGTTTACGTTTGATCGTTCGAGTTCTCTTCATTAGACCTCCTTTGATACTATATGCTGAACTAATCATATGCAAATAAGAAATTGCTAAGTTAATCTTTGCTAATCTCCTTTAGGGTTGCATAGTTGCATCCTCATCTTGCATGTTCCCACCACTTCACTTGGGAACTTCCTTCATGGGTCACTTTGAGTTTGTCCCAAATTTCTTTTGTAAATCAGCAAATAAAATTCGGTTGAACTCATTTGCATCCAAAGCATAGTATAGTCAGTTCATGGCTTTGGCATTCAATTCCCCCATTTTCATGTCATGTTCGTCCCAATCCTCTTCAAGTTTTGGGAAATCCATGCCATCAATTTTATTCATGGGTATTTGTGGACCCTTAAGAATGACCTTCCATAACTGAAAATCAATAGCTTTAATGTATATCTTCATTCTAGCTTTTCAGTATGAATAATTAATGCCAGTGAACAGTGGAGGTCTATTAGTAGATTGGCCTTCGGCCAAGGAAGTACTTATGGGATGAGCCATTAATCTTTACTCTAATAAATTTAGAGACTCTACTATGATACCAGTTGTTGCCCAAGTGGCTTTCCCAAGAGGGGGTGAATTGGAAATTTAAAAAATTAATCAGATATGTACTCTTTTCAATCTACTTTAGTGGTAGGTGTTGTGTTTCAAATAATTAAGAGTGGAAGCAAATGCAAACAAAAAAAAGCACAAAGCAAACACAGCAAATTATAGTGGTTCAAAACAACCTCACTCCTACGTTTACTACCCAAGATACCACTTGGGATTTCTACTATATTCACTACTGGAATACAGTCAGATTATTTTACCAGGCTGACAATCCAAAACCAACTTGATTTTTCAACCAAGCTCACCAAAAACCCAACACTTGGTTTTGAACAGGATCACCAAGAACCTAACTTTGGTTTTACCGGGCTCACCAAAAATCCAAAAAACTCATAAAGAGTTAAAAGAAAGAAAGCAACTAATGACAAACCAAAGTTGTCTGATGGTTGCAGTTGCAGCTCAAGAAAAGCCTTCTTAAATGCTTTTTAATGCACTTTAATGGCTTCTTCTTCTTCCTCAATAAGTGCTTCAAGCTCCTGGTAGGAGTTGTTGAAGACATAAAGGTTGACTTGAATGTTCTTTCAGTGCCCTCTTGCTCACAAGCTCTTTTAATGTTCAATTAAGCATTAGCTTCTTCAAAGGTTGTCCAAATCTTGAATTTATAGAGTCTTGTACCCTTCTTGGGAGGATATAGTCGTTGTAGACCATTGGGATTTGACATTTGACCGTTGGAGTACTGATGGAGATTGAGAGTCTATTTTAGTTTATTTTATTTGAGTCCATTAGTCTTGTGTCACTTGAGTCAAAGTGAGCCAATCGAGTCCTGTAATAAAGTGGAACATGTGAGTCCAGTTGAGTCCCTTTAGTCCTGTAGTGTCGTTCAAGTCAAGAGGAGAGGCATCAGACCGGGAGATTCACCAGGCCTCCTTAACCAAAGCTGGCCTTCAAGCACTTGGGCCCTTTTATGCTGCCAGGCCTACAAGAGAGAGCTCCAGTCCAAGACAAAGGCTAATTTTTGACCAGGTCCACAAGGGTTTCTTGGTCCACAAGTTAGGGTTTCTTAGCCCTCAAGTCATGTACCCTGGGGTTAATCTATAAATACCAGCCCTCCCCTCTTGTATGAAACATCATCTTCTCATGAATACAAATTAAAAAAATTATTTTGTCTGAGTTTTGAGTTTTCTCCGGATTGGAGTGGGTGTGACACTCTAGTTCCTTATTCTTGAGTGCAAGCCCTAATCCCCTGGTGACTTCTACGCTCTTCAGCGATCCTCCCCCGCACTGTCCCGCATCAACATGGTATCAGAACCTAGTGGTTTAGGATTTTCTCTTCCTCCCTAGCTTCCCGTCGTTCCTCCTATCTAGATCTTCGTGTGCAAGGCTTCTCAAACCTCGGTCAGTCATCGAGGTCCGTCAACATCCTGCACCTAAGCCCCTCTCCTCTCCATCGCTCGTGAAGCCCATCTCCAGCATCGCCTTCGATCAAGTCTCCCCCTCTGCCTCCATCGCGTGAAGCCTCCCATAGACCCCTGTTCCTGCTCACTGCCTGCAACCTCCCTTCCCTAGTGGGATCACACGTCCCTCGCCGTACCCCTCCCCCTCCCTCCCCCTCCGCCCCGATGAGTCCCGTGCCAAGGCCCAGGCCACTGTCGCGGCCCTAGCTAACCCCGGCCTTGGCTGCGCAGCTGATCGTGGCATCCTGTCTGTGAGTCGTTCGTTACCTGCAAATTCCAGGCTTCCCCCTAGCTTCCATGGGCGCCCGCCCTCCTGCGGCCCTCATGCAAGTCGCCACCAGGCCAGAGGCGTCGCCCACGCCCTTCCTCGTGCCACCGGCTCCACCGACGGCTCCGCATGTTCCCCATGCTGCATACTTCCCTCTTCTCCATCGAAAGGCCACTGCCCGTGCCCCCACTACCACCCGTGCTCCCAACATCGCCGATCGCCGTCGCCGCCGCGTGTTCCCCGTGCCACCGACTCCACCCACTTCTTCATCATTTGTGTGCCCTCCCATGGCGAGCCGAGCCTTACAACAGGGCCTCGAAACTATGTCCCCTGCACCACCGAGCCATGCCGACACCAACATCTTCTTCCCGTGCCACCACCATCTCCGCCCCAACGCTACCACCGGCGAGCACCCGCTGGATTGCCCTCTGAAACCTTCCCTATTCTAGCTCTTGGACCGTGGAGAAGAGGGAACTCCATAGCACGATCGTGAAGGCAAATGCATTCACTATTGCCGACTTCAGCACACGCTTTCTGGAGCAGCACGCTTTCTAAAGTAGCACGGATTTCAGTAGTGCATGGCTTCCAAAGCTGCACGGTTTTTAGTGCAAAGATGAAAAAAAAGAAAAGAAAAGAAGTTAAAAAAAAGAAAAGAAAAGAATTTGAAAAAAAAATAGAAAAATAAAAATGGGTGAACCCAGTCTTGGAGTCCCTTTTTGATTGGTTTTGGTTCCATCAAACCCCCGCTCAGCCTGACTCGACGGAGTCGAGTTTTCCCCACCGCAGGGGAATGATGGGGACCGAGAGTCTATTTTATTTTATTTTATTTAAGTCCATTAGTCCTGTGTCACTTGAGTTAAAGTGAGCCAATCGAGTCCTGTAATAAAGTGGAATATGTGAGTCCAGTTGAGTCCCTTTAGTCCTGTAGTGTCGTTCAAGTCAAGAGGAGAGGCATCAGACCAGGAGATTCACCAGGCCTCCCCAACCAAAGCTGGCCTTCATGCACTTGGGCCCTTTCACGCTGCCAGGCCTGCAAGAGAGAGCTCAAATCCAAGACAAAGGCCCACTATTGACCGGTCTACTAGGGTTTCTTGGTCCATAAGTCAGGGTTTCTTAGCCCTCAAGTCTTGTACCCTGGGGTGAATCTATAAATACCGCCCCTCCCCTCTTGTATGAAACATCTTCTTCTCATGAATACAAATTAAAAAAATTATTTTTTCTGAGTTTTGAGTTTTCTCTAGATTGGAGTGGGTGTGACACCCTAGTTCCTTGTTCTTGAGTGCAAGCCCTAATCCCCTGGTGACTTCTACGCTCGCCAGCGATCCTCCCCTACTCTGTCACACATCAAGTACGTTTTCAATTCAAAAATGAAGTTTTAGAACTAGCCATTACTTACCTAGAAGCGACATTCAAGTCAGCTCGAATTCTCAGAGAGTTGATTCTTCACTTTGGTCGAGTCGGCTTGCCACAATCGAGTCAGCTCGGATCCTCAGTGTCGATGATTCCTCACTTTGGTTGAGTCAGCTCACCTCAGTCGGGTCGGCTTAGATTCTCAGGTCTTCAAAACTATACTTTAGAGGAGTCGGCTCAGGTTCCTTCGAGTCGGCTCTCCTAGCTGTTCTCTCAAAACTAATTTTTTTGGACTCTTGAGGAGTTGGCTCGAACTTCTGAAGATCAACTCGGATGCCTGACTGAATGGATGAGTCAGCTTAGACTTCCTTCGGGTTGGCTCGCCTGTCTAATTTAGGAAATGATACACTGGATGAGTCGGCTCAGGTTCTTTTGAGTCGGCTTGGACTTATGCATGCTAGAATCCTTCAACCGTGCCAAGGATTAGAGTCGACTCTCTTCATGTGAGTTGGCTCGAGTGAATCTTTAATAAAAACCTTTAACTTTTTTTCAAAAATCTTCCAGCAACTCTTTAACACTTAAAATACTTCCCAACTCAACTAATGACAAATTCTAAGGAATTTAAGCTTGAAAAACACGTAGAAGTAACCCTTTTTCATGAAAATTACATCAATCTTTCTTTGGGTTCTTCTTTACATGACACATTTACAATGCAATACAAAACAAATAATGAGGTTGTAGGAGTTGCAATTGGGCATTAAAACCATCCTACAAAAACTTGTAATCAACTTGAAGAGTTGTTAGTAAGACAAATGCATGCTCCAATATTTTGTTATAATCAAAATCACTCAAGGGGTCAACAAATCTTCATTTAGTCAAGGGAGCATTACATATGGACCATTGGATGGAGTGAAGTCATGATCAAAGCCACATCACCAAGGTGCCTTATCCAAGAAAGAATGGCACCACTACCACCTCATCCCCATGCCAACCATGCTTGCCACATCATTACCATGTCATCTTCTACACCACCTAGATTGGGAGGGAAGAAGAGTTCAAATTCAAATGGGATGCCCACCATTCTCTCCATGAATCAAGCAACTCCCCACTCTCTTCATGGTTACAACCCCTCCATGTATCTTACTTAGGTTACAACTCCCCATATTTTCCTCCATGTAATTCGAAAATTCAAAATGCTTGGGAGGTTTATAAATAATTCTCCCCCTTGTAATGGTTCTCATGTTTGGTTGAATGAAAAATTTGAAGTTTCTTTCCATCTCCATTTGTGTTTGCAAATGACCTCTGAGAGGGAGTGAGTGCGGGGCTCAACCTTTTTCGAAGTAGCTTTATTTCGTCCAATGCTCTTCATCCAAGGATGCCAACTCCATCAATTTAAAGGAGCCGACCCCCTCCATCCTAGAATCTCCAACAAGCCTTCCTTTCCCTTCTTCCACTCTATTTTTATTTCCTTATGCTTGTTTCCATTTTTCCCATGCCACTAATGGTTCTACTTGCAGGATCCTAAGGAGTATCCAGTCTAGGATGAAGTCTTCTTTGCCTTCAGATCAATGGTGGGAAGCCTCTACTTCCATGGGTGGTATAGCTAGCTTAACCAGTTGCCAATTTTAAGGGTTGAAGAAGTGATCCTATTGCAAGGTTATTGGAAGCTCATTATTGGTACACAAACCCAATCCTTCCCTCTTATGGTCTAAATCATGAATAGAGTAATGTCCTAGTCAAGTGGTCTTTTCAGCCACAAAGTTCCATTCTTTCTTATTTAAATTAGAGTTGCATTGCGGGACACCAAAGCCTTCTAATTTAGTTTTCTATAGTGCATTTCAAAGACTCCATTATGGCCGAAATTTGATCATATGTTTAGAAGTTTTAATTAGCTCAATTCCATTTCTTTATGTTATATTTCTCATGATTATCCCACATCAAATTTGGTATCAGAGCATGGTTGGCTAGGACATGAATGTGCATTGTTTGCATTCTTTAATCTAGAGTTTCACGCCTCCTAAGTGGGTATACGAAAGTATACTATCACGACCCATGGTGTGTGATTTGCATGATGTTTGAAGTGCATGATTTTCCTTTGTTTAGCCCATTAAACACTCCACAATTCCTGGAATAATTCAAATTTAAATTTTCCCACCAGGAGTTTTAGAATTCAAAATTTAAATTCTGAAATTTAAATTTTAAATCAAAAACTTGAATTTGAAATTTCAAATTAGAAATTTAAATTTTGAAATGCATGATTACCTTGGCAAGTTAGAAGTTAACTCTTTGATTGTTGATTAGTTAAGACCATTGTTTGTGCATTCATATTAAAGCTACTTAAGGGCAACGCTATCATAAGATAAGGGAAGGATTTCATCACCTTTCTTTGGCCCAAAAATAACCCACTTCATCTTGCATCGAACCCAATCCTTAAATAAAATTGAGTAGAAACCTAATTAGAACTAGGGACACCAACAAGTCAAGCTCAAGTAATGTGTTGATGCTAGTGTGAATCAATTCTTCACTTACTTCTGGATATTGGTGTCAAAGGCTAGGGGTCAAATGGCAAACGCCTTAAGTGGGCTTGTGATTTTTAATTAGGACCCTGTGAGAGTAAGGGGAGCCTCCCACAACCCCACCTCTTACCTGGCTAGTTGAAAGAGTAATTGTAGTCATGATCCATACTTAGTTGATTCATACTATATTGAACTTCTAGGTCTTGCAAACCCTAGAATGAGTATATTGTTTTACATGTCTACTAGATCAGAGACCCCATACCAACACATCCAAACCCAACCTAGTGTCACCGTGGACACAAATCTAGAAACTCTAATAAGAACTATGATTGAGCAGTTCAAGAAATTAAACACTAGGTTTGATCAAATGAAGGAAAGGATAGGGACCCTCGAAGAAACCCGTATGACCCCTACCGAACCACCATTCCCTAGACCAACACCCATTGGTACTAGGTGGTGCGGACACCAGGGCCAGAAAAGTTTGACAGGTCGAACCCACATCCCAGTGGATCACCTGTGAAAAAAGCCCTGAACCCAAACCCCTTTTACCTGTAAATATTTTATTTTAAATTATGTTAATTTGGCTTAGTTGGGTTTAGCCCTTTTTACTAACTGTAATTAGAGTTTTTTATTTTAGTCTTTTGGGCCAAACCACTTTTACCAAGTTGAACCATTTGTTTACATGTCTTGCCTTTTGATCAAATTATGTTCCAAGTAATCAAGTGGGGCATTAGTTTTGAGTCTTGTAATTATTAGTTGAGTCCTATAATACAAGGGGGACCCAAGTCCAGATCCTTATGACTCCATGTGCTAGCTCAAGACAAGCCATGTGACTCCATGTGCTAGCCCAAGTCACTTGTCATATGCAACCACTTCTTGGTGCCACCTTTTTCAAGAATTTGGACAACATCACATGACTTTTGGACATCATTTGACACTTCATCGGGACAACACTACTTGCTATCTCATCAGGACAACACAACACTTGCCATGTCACTTCCTTGGTTGATCTCTTTATTCAAGAATTGGCGCCACTTATTTTTAAGATGAGTAAATGAGAAGGAGTCTTCAATTAGCGCCATCTCCTTCAAATATTTCATGCCAACTTAAGAGGAGTCGACCAAGCTTCCCTTCCTCTCTTTGATGCCAACTTCCAAGGAGTTTTAGGCTTGGTTGATCACCCAAAATGAAGGAGGTTCAATGGTTTTCTACCTCAAGTGTTTTGATCAAACAGGTTCTAAGTTGCTCAAGTTTAGAGAACTCAAGAATCCAGAAAAAACTCTTAAGTCTTCTTCTATCCAGACTAAAGAGTCCACTATCCCGTAGGAGCCCACATCATCTAGACTCCAGAGTCCAGTAATCAAGGCCAATCCATGAAGCAATCTTGGCCCTTCATCATGACACATCACCTATCCTCATCATTGGCACCCAACTTGGATGGAAATCCCATGATATCGCCCACCTTGGAGAGAGCCCCAGTTCAGCACAAGAGCAGGAGTCCAAGATGCCCAGCACAAGGTTTCCAGGAGTTGTTGCTTAAGGGACACCAGTGCTAGTCTTTATATCCCTTACACCACTAGTTGATGATCTATAAATACCCCATCAACCCCCCCTATATTATTAATAATTTTTGATGAAATAAAGTGACATTCTATCCAATTCTTTTCCTTTTCTTTGTGCATCAAGAGGTGTCAGGCCCTTTCCTTTGTTCTTCAGAACATCCCGGGGTGTGAGGCCCTACATATCCAGACACCGAGAAACCCTAGCCAACCACTTCCTTCTCTTTTCCTATCATTTTTTTTCATTCTCTTCCCTTCTTATTATTTTCTAATTGAAAGATATTCTTTTGTTGAGTGATTGCAGGTGATCAAGGATTAAAGTTAGGTGTTCTTTCCTCGGAACCAATATCGTGGAAGATCGGAGCCCGAAGATCGAGATCTTGAAGCCCTGCCATAAGATCCTGAGAGTTCCAACAGATCTACATCGAGAGAGTTAATCTTCATTGGTAAAATTTAAAACCCCTCCCCTACTCTTGATTTCTGAATCTTTTATAGGTAGACCCTAGTTTACGACGGTTTCTTAGCCACCAAATCCTGTTTTCTAGATTACTTTGTTAGATCTACTCATGCGGCATAAACTAGTTGACTAGTTTACTTTTATTGCTTACTTTGAGTCTTTAAAACTGAAAATCATAAAAATTTAATCTTTATTTTTCTCTACTAATTTATTTTAGAATCAGTAAATTAGTTTTTATAAATTATCTCGCATCATTTTTGGTATCAGAGCAAAGGTTAAACTAGGATTTAACTACTAGTTCTGAAATTTTTGCATACCTAGAACTAGGCTGAAATTAAAACTGCATAAAACCTATCTTCAAAAATTCAAAAAAAAATAGTAATTAATTTTTTGATAATCCTTTATTTAATCTAAAAAAAATCTGAATTTTTTTATTTGCTTTTTTCTGGTAGAGGAAATCACACCTCCTGAGCGGGTATACTCACGACCCATGGGAGTAATAAGCTACATTCGAACGTGATATCCCGAGATTGGATTAGATCTAAAATTTAATTTTGAGATATTAAAAAAAAAAAAAATTATTTTTCTGATATTTTAATTCTTTTATTGCTTCATTGCATATTAGGGTTTCATCTTGTTTGTGCATCATCAAGTAACCGAATCTTAGGGGCACGTAAGCATCTCAGATCAAGGCAGGATCTCATCACCTATCCTGGGGCCACAACAACCTTCTTTTGCATCTGAACCTAGCCTAATTAAAATCAATTATACTTAATTTTCTTTAGTGAGCTGGGGACACCAACAAGTCGGGTTCCAAGTATTGTGTGAAAGCTAGTGCACCCAATCCTTTGATTATCACCTGAATCTAGTGTCTAAGGCTAAAGGTCCAGAGGCAAATGCCCTAAGTGATTTCATAATTTTTAATTAGGACCCTACGAGAGCAGGGGGAGCCTTCCATGACCCCACCTCTTACCTAGCCAGTGGATAGGGTAATTGTTGAATTGGCTATAATTTGAGCTGACCCATTCTACTTGAGCTCTAGGTCTAGGAAACCCTAGTCTGAGTCTTGTCTGTGTGATTGCATTGCATGAGCACTAGATCAGGCACACCCTATCAGCCTACTCAAACCCAACCCAATTCATCCATGGACCCTAACATGGAGGCTTGGTTCACTGAGCAATTTAGACGACTTACTACTAGGCTAGAATAGATGGATGAGAGAATAGGTAACATTAAGGAATCCCATATGACACGTTCAGACCCTGAAACACCTAGAAACACTCTCCTAGGTCAAAGCTCTGAGATGCCTAGACCCATTCCCCCAATTCCAAGATGCCAACTCACTCCCCTAGATCCAAGAGGTAGAGGCCAACTGGTGGGGACACCGGAGGCACCAGAATAAGACAGAGGCTTTTTCAACCCTCTGTAAATTGATCAATAATTTATGAGTCCATCTGTAATAAGGGCTTAGCTCATCTGAGTCCATTTTAGTTGTTATTTGAGTATTTTTAGTTG
Organism: Areca catechu; assembly: GCA_021397845.1. Classification (NCBI taxonomy): domain Eukaryota; kingdom Viridiplantae; phylum Streptophyta; class Magnoliopsida; order Arecales; family Arecaceae; genus Areca; species Areca catechu. Next base: position 77,951,915 of record CM038044.1, on the reverse strand, counting down.
TTATTTCAGTTCTATACTAGTCAGCTCATGTTGAGCTAGTTCAGTCCAATGCTAGTCAGCTCATGTTGAGCTAATTTTATTTTTTTGAGTCCTGTCCAAGCATACTGAAGACTCAAGACTATATCATACAAGTGAAGACCAAGTCCAACTAGATTGAAGACATGGAAGTATAGCACAAGTCCAACCCAGCTTGAAGATTTGAAGACCCCAGGAGGAAAATTCAGAAAACCCTGATTTCTTGCATATGCCCTCCAGATGCCCAGATTCTCTTCCAGATGCCAAAGTATATTCATAGATAAGGGCATCCATGATTCCAGAGGTCCATCTGCATCCTATCCCAAAGAAATCAAGCCCAGGTGCCAAGCCCAAGCCCCTAAGAAGCAAGATACCAGGGAATATTCCTGCTACCTGGCTACCAAGCCACCCCAGCTTCCAGAGGCCCAAACCCATGCACCGGAGCCCCTTTGGGCCGGCCTTTTGCTGCTCCTAGAAGCCCAACACGCCCCCTAGGCATCCTTGGAGTCTTGACCAAGTCAAGAAAATTTTTAGGGATTTTTCTACCTAATATTTTCTTATTTTCTAGCTAGGGTTTGAGAGGGAAAAGGATTCTTATGTAAAGACTTATGTACCCTTACTTGGAGCCCAAGGTTAAGGGTCTATTTAAGGGACCCTAGCCTCTTGTATGAAGGGAGAATTTTTTGATGAATGAAAACCTTAAGTTCTTCTATTGAGTGGTGTGATACCCTGCTGTGTGCATAAAGGGGTTTGTGAGAGTTCTTCTTCCCGGTGTTTGCAATCATCTTCCTGCTGCCAACAAACCCTCCAGATCCCTGGATGCCCACTCCAAAAGAAGCCTTCCCTTGCTATTTTTCCTTTGTTTTCTTGTTCCTTTGTGAATTTTCTAACCCTTGACAGGTCGTTTGCAGGTCCCTGAGTTCCTACGAATCCAACGACTCCAGCCAAGCCTCAATCGGATCAACGAGCAGAAAGCCGGGTATCCGCTGGTCTTTGGCTCGATTTTCCAGGCCGCATCCATCGAGGAACGAGAGACCCCTTTACTGCGATCTTCACAGACATTGTCAGGTACACCCCTCTACCTCCAGTAGTTTTATTGTAGGAGAACTTGCCCTAACCGAGGCTTCTCAGCCCCGGCGGTCCTTCTTTGCTACTTTTCTAGGTCCTAATCTGCATGCTGATCTTCAAAAATTCATACAAAATTCCCTACAAATAATTTTGATCTAAAATTTTGGAATTAATCACCTAACTCAACATGTAAAACATAAAAAAAAATTGTATGCATATTAGTTCCCCATCATTTGGTATCAGAGCTTAGATTAGGGCTTGTTTTCTGCAATTTCTCAGTCCGTATATACTCTGTTGTTTTAATTATTTCTCCCTGTTAAAAACTCCAAGAATTCTGAAATTTATTTTCCTGGATTTATCATAATTCACAATAATTTTAAAAATTTTTTCAGATTTTATTATGGCCTGTGAATTTTCTGCAAGCCGAAATAGGGCCTGCAAATTTTCGGCTCTGTTTTTTTTAGCAAGACAAGTTTGGAAGTTTTAGGGTTTTGTTTAGGAGTTTTTGCATATTTCTTAATTTGAGTATATTTCTGGTATATTAGGCCATGATTTGCAAGTTTTCTTCTATTTAAAAAAATACCAAAAAAAAATACATATTTTCCAAAAATACCAAAAAAAATATCTAAACCCTAATTTGCATCCTCATATGCCTGCCATCATTGCATAATTTACTTTTAAGGGCACTCTTGCTATATCAGATGGGGGGAGGATTTGATCACCTCTCCTTAGCCCAAAACCACATCCCTTGCATTCAGTCCCAAGCCTTAACCTAAAATTAATTAGACTTAATTTGCCCTAGTGGGCTAGGGACACCAACTGGTCGGGTCCGGGCTAGTGTTAGATCACTGTGTCAAGTTAACCTGTGTGTGCCTTGTGCTCAGTGTCTAGAACGGTGGTTTAGGGATTCAATCCCGAAGGGCTTGTGTGCTGGTCCGCCTACCTGGCCAAACTCTGATTGGTGTCTAGGATTGGCAATCAGGGACCTAACACTCCCCTTACACCTGCCTGGCTGAGTACAGGGTTACTATAGGCTAGTTTGCCACCCTGATTGAGCATCTAGTTTGGACTCTAGGTCTAGTCAGCTATAGTCGGTCTGATCGAGTCTTGCATGAGCACTAGATCAGGAGTTTCATATCACCCACCTCCTTCACAAATGTCTGAACCCATGGAAAATTTACAAGCCCAAATAAAAGCCCTAGCTGATCAAATGGCCTAGATGACTACCCAGTTAACTCAGTCTGCTACCCAAACCAACAATAGAATTGAACATCTTGCCAATAGGTTTGACCAGTTAGAAGGCCATGTAGGGACCATAGAAAGAACCCATGGGTCACAGTCTGAGCTAGATCCTGATTCCCCTCAACCTAGGAGGACCCCAAACCCTGATCCATACCTTGAGGCTGAACCTAGGAGAGCCCATCGTCATGACCCAATCCCTAAGGTTAGTCCTAAAAGACCCAATTAGAATTTTATAGACCAGGAAGATAGATCCTATTTACCCTCTCCCTACAAGCCTAGTATACCCACAACCTATAGATCTTATTACTCCAAATCCTATGAACCTAGAACCTATGAATCCATAACCTATGAACCTAGATCCTATGACTCTAGATTCTATTTACCCACATCCCATAAGCCTAGTATACCCACAACCTATAGATCTTATGACTTCAAATCCTCTGACTCTAAAATCTACGAACCCATTTCCTATGAGTCCAGTAGACCCAAGACCCATAGAGCTGAACCCAAATCCTATAACCCCAGATCTTATGATCCCGTGACCCATAGATCTGCTCCCTTATCCTATGAGTCTAGGGAGCCCATAATCCCTAGATATCAATCTAGTACTAGTCAGGTTTTCCATAGTCAACTTGAACCCCATAGGATTAGCACCCCTAAATATGAGCCCAGTAGTGAGCCATTACCCCTTAGGCAACCTGAACCTACTAGGATTAGTGTCCATAATCAGAAACCAGGACCTAGCCAATTTTTCCCTAGCCGACCTTCTCCAGCCATTCCTGAGATTGACAAGGCTTACATTAACGCGGAAGTGTATGAAGCTGATGCGAGCCTAGTGGATGAGTATGAAGGAGAAGAGGAGACACCTTTAGATGACCTAGAATTAGCTGACCTAGTAGATACCCAGGTAGAAACCACCCTAGAGCTAGTTGACCTTGACCACATCCAACCTAAAGCTATAGTGGAAGAACAATTAGAGGAAGAGAACTATGATACTAGGATTTTACCTGAGAAAACTCTAGAAAAGGATCTAATTGTTGAGCCTATTCCTAAATTGCATGAACAAGAAGACTTTATTCAGGATTTGGCTTACTTAACCCATTGCCCTCAGGATGAATCCCTTCCTGCCATTCCTATTGAAGATCTCTTCCCAGAAATTGTTGACCCATCCTTCCATAGCATGGACCTTTTCATGCCCATAGAAATTCCACAATCTCGTAAGATTAGCCTCATTAGTCTAGGATTAGTCCCTGACATGCCTTCTTTTATTGAACTTTATCCAACTAACCTTGAACCTTTTTCCCTACCCTACCAAACTACTTCTAAACCCACTTCCTATTTTCTACCCTTTCCTGACACCTCCAGCATTTCTAGGATTATTAGATTGCATTTAACTGATATTAGCATACTGCATGCATTCATTACGCATGTTAGGTTTGCATTATACTTCTGGCATACCCTCTGCCATTTGCTTGGAGTCCATTGTAAATACTCTTGTGCACACCACACTAGGGTCAGACCTAGAGAGTCTATAGTCTCTTAGGTTTAGGCCCATAAAAGTCTAATAAATTTTCTTCGATAGGAATGCAAAGTCGAGTGTATTAGGTGTTAGTTTGAGTCCTTTGCATCATCTTGTTAGGAGTCTACATGTGCCTAACATGTTCACCACCCGCACTAATGTTAAACAAACTGGCTAATTCCCGAAGATGGATCAAAGAATTTGATGTAGTGGATTCTATCTTGGTTAGGCTTAGGCCTAAAAGAAGCTTCATGCTCGCAGAGCCGGACCTTTTAAAGTGATAGAGAAGGTTGGATCAAATGCCTAGGTGTTAGAATTGCCTTCGGATTTGGGCATTAGTTCTACCTTCAATATTACAGACCTGGTTGAGTATAGGGAACCGACAGCGATACCTAGTGAGGCCTTTGGACCTATTCCTTTTCATTGTGAGTGACCCTAACCTAGAGTGTCCACAAACAAATTTGGCCTGAGAGAGGAGAACGGATCGAGCGTATCCTGGACGATCAAGCCATCACGACCCAGGGCCATGTCTATCAACGCTTCCTGGTCCGATGGCAAGGCCGGCCAGAGTCGGACGATTCATGGATTTCTCGAGAGGACTTGCAATGCCTCAACCCAGACCTTCTCGAGAGATATGTGAGCCAGTCTGACCTTCACTCGACAGGGTCGAGTTCCTCCCACCCCGGGAGAATTGGTGGGGACACCGGAGGCACCAGAATAAGACAGAGGCTTTTTCAACCATTTGTAAATTGATCAATAATTTATGAGTCCATCTGTAATAAGGGCTTAGCTCATCTGAGTCCATTTTAGTTGTTATTTGAGTATTTTTAGTTGTTATTTCAGTTCTATACTAGTCAGCTCATGTTGAGCTAGTTCAGTCCAATGCTAGTCAGCTCATGTTGAGCTAATTTTATTTTTTTGAGTCCTGTCCAAGCATACTGAAGACTCAAGACTATATCATACAAGTGAAGACCAAGTCCAACTAGATTGAAGACATGGAAGTATAGCACAAGTCCAACCCAGCTTGAAGATTTGAAGACCCCAGGAGAAAAATTCAGAAAACCCTGATTTCTTGCATATGCCCTGTAGATGCCCAGATTCTCTTCCAGATGCCAAAGTATATTCATAGATAAGGGCATCCATGATTCCAGAGGTCCATCTGCATCCTAGCCCAAAGAAATCAAGCCCAGGTGCCAAGCCCAAGCCCCTAAGAAGCAAGATACCAGGGAATATTCCTGCTACCTGGCTACCAAGCCACCCCAGCTTCCAGAGGCCCAAACCCATGCACCCGAGCCCCTTTGGGCCAGCCTTTTGCTGCTCCTAGAAGCCCAACACGCCCCCCTAGGCATCCTTGGAGTCTTGACCAAGTCAAGAAAATTTTTAGGGATTTTTCTACCTAATATTTCCTTATTTTCTAGCTAGGGTTTGAGAGGGAAAAGGATTCTTATGTAAAGACTTATGTACCCTTACTTGGAGCCCAAGGTTAAGGGTCTATTTAAGGGACCCTAGCCTCTTGTATGAAGGGATAATTTTTTGATGAATGAAAAACTTGAGTTCTTCTATTGAGTGGTGTGATACCCTGCTGTGTGCATAAAGGGGTTTATGAGAGTTCTTCTTCCCGGTGTTTGCAATCATCTTCCTGCTGCCAACAAACTCTCCAGATCCCTGGATGCCCACTCCAAAAGAAGCCTTCCCTTGCTATTTTTCCTTTGTTTTCTTGTTCCTTTGTGAATTTTCTAACCCCTGATAGGTCGTTTGCAGGTCCCTGAGTTCCTACGAATCCAACGACTCCAGCCAAGCCTCAATCGGATCACCGAGCAGAAAGCCGGGTATCCGCGGGTCTTTGGCTTGGTTTTCCAGGCCGCATCCGTCGAGGAACGAGAGACCCCTTCGCTGCGATCTTCACAGACGTTGTCAGGTACACCCCTCTACCTCCAGTAGTTTTATTGTAGGAGAACTTGCCCTAACCGAGGCTTCTCAGCCCCGGCGGTCCTTCTTTGCTACTTTTCTAGGTCCTAATCTGCATGCTGATCTTCAAAAATTCATACAAAATTCCCTACAAATAATTTTGATCTGAAATTTGGGAATTAATCACCTAACTCAACATGTAAAACATACAAAAAAAATTGCATGCATATTAGTTCCCCATCACCAACATAGGGAAATTACTCTTGACCTAATCCTTAGGCACCATGCCCCTGATGTGAAAGACTAGGAAGAAAGGATTCTTAGGAACATTCGATTAGATGCACCCACATTTGAGGGTAGTTTAGATCCTAAGGTCTATACCAATTGGAAGAGTGATATGGACTAGTACTTTGAATGGTACGAAATGTCAGAGGAGAGGAAATTTAAATTTGCTAAGCTTAGTCTAGTCCGATAGGCTAGATTGTACTGGGAATATATAGAACGACTGAACCAACAAAGAGGTGATTTACCTATGGACACTTGGCAAGCAATAAAGGTAAAGCTTAGGGAGAAATACCTACCATTCTCATATGAACAAAAATTATTGGATCAATGGCAAAAATTGACTGAAGGAAATAAATCTGTGGCTGACTATATAGCCAAATTTGATGAGTTCGTTATGAGATGCAGTATAGTCGAATCAAAAGCTATTACCTTATCGAGGTTTAGAGCTAGCTTACATGAAGATATCCAGAGGGAGCTATTCTTGAGAGAGGTTAGTGACTTAGATCAGGCTTACCAGATTGCTAGAGATTGTGAACGATTTTAGAGGAGACCTGTTACCTATCGACCTGAGTCAAATAGGTTCAATACTCCTGGGAGTAAACCTAGCCCTAGTCGATTTCCACCTAGCCAACCCAATCTTACCTCCCAACCAACTCATAGGGAAGATAAAGGAAAGGCACCTATAGTCCAAAGAGATAGGAACAAGAACACATTATGTTTTAGGTGACATAAAATAGGCCAGTTTGCTGCTGACTGCCCAATAAGGACCTTACATATAGGTGAGTGTGAAGAAGAGAATCTGAAAAATGTTGAAGAATTTGAGGAAGAAATTTATGAAGCCAAGGAAGATTTGGTAGAAGAGTATGAAGGTGATGAAGAGCCCACAGAGTCATCTGACCTACTAGGTATAGTTAGGTGTATTCTAGCTCAGACCAAGAAGAACGAGGACTGGCATAGGACGAATATCTTACAGACCTTTATTAAGCTAGGAGATAAAGTGTGTAAGATTATTATAGATAGTGGAAGTTGTGTGAATGCCATATCTACCAATGCTGTTAAGAGTTTAAGTTTACCCACAATACCACTTCCTAGCCTATATAAGGTATCCTAGATTGACATGACATCCATTCCTATTATGTTACAATGCTAGGTCCCATTCCAAATTCAATCTTACCAGGAGAAAGTATGGTGTGATGTGATTCCAATGGGGGTTAGTAGTATCATTCTAGGCAAACCATGGTTACATGATCATGATGCAACCCTCTTTGGCCGATCTAACTCATGTTCATTTAAACATCGTTAGAAGAAAATAGTGATCAACTCGACCCCACCCAAGGACAATACCAAAAAAGGGTCTAGTCATTTGAGAGAGAAAGAACCCGGACTAAACCTAATTATTGCTAAGGAATTAGAGAACAAAATTGTTAAAGTTTCAACAACCTAGATGCTGACTGCTAAAGAAGTACATGATGAACCATAAAAGGAACACCCTAAGGAGATCTTAGAGTTTCTTAAGGAGTTTAAGGATGTGTTCCTAGAAGACCTCCCTAATTGTTTACCTCCATAAAGGGACATACAACACGCTATAGACTTAGTCCCAGGAGCTACCTTGCCGAATCTACCACGTTATAGGATGAATCCTACTGAAGTAAGAATTACAGAGGCAAGTTGAGGATCTTCTTAGGAAAGGATTTATCAAAGAAAGTTTAAGTCCTTGTTCCATTCTAGCTCTCTTGACTCCCAAGAATGATGGCACTTGAAGAATGTGTCGATAGTAGAGCCATCAATAAGATTATAGTGAAGTATAGGTTTACCATACCCCGACTTGATGACATGCTAGATATGATGGCCAGTGCTACCATATTTTCAAAGATAAATCTTAAGAGTGGCTATCATCAGGTTAGAATTAGGCCCAGGGATGAATGGAAGACTGCATTTAAGACTAAGGATGGCTTGTACGAATGGTTGGTGATGCCTTTTGGCTTGTCAAACGCACCTAGTACTTTTATGAGGATTATGACTCAAGTTCTGAAATTTTTTATTTAAAAATTTGTAGTGGTATATTTTGATGACATCCTCATATATAGTAAAAATAAGAAGGATCACTTAGACCATCTTCAGCAGGTTTGTCAAGATCTTAAAGGAGATAATCTTTATGCACATTTGAAGAAATGTTGTTTTATGACTCCAAGGATTATTTTTCTAGGTTTTGTAGTGATTGCTAAAGGAGTATCTGCAGACCCCGAAAAGATAAATTCCATAGTTGAGTGGCCTATCCCTAAGAATGTTCATTATGTTTGAAATTTTCATGGATTAGCTACTTTCTATAGGAGATTTATTCGAGGGTTTAGTACAATTGTTGCACCAATAACTGATTGTATGAGGAAGGAGCTTTTGTGGTGCGGGCACCAGACTCAGAAGAAGACTTCAGAGCTCCATCTGGATCTCTGATTAACCTTGCCCGAAGAATTAGGGTTTTTGGTTTGTAATAAGAGTTGATTAGATCAACTCAATTTAGCTTGAGTCTACATTACCTGCATTTTATTTTGTTGAGTCATGTTGACTCAGTAGTGGACTAGGGCTTCAACCTGGGGTGTTACATTTTCTCCCAAGGCCTAACAAGTGGGCGCCACACTCCCAGCCATACGCCTGAGTCCAGGGGGTGCCATATCTACATCCAGCAGCCTTTGGTTCCCACACCACAGATAGCAGCTTCCTTCTCTCATGCGCCAGTTGAGGAGAAATCCACCAGGAGTCCACAAATCAAGGGGGCGGCCCAAGTCTTTCCCAAAAGAACCAATCTATGAAAGGAAAGAAATTCTCTTGGAGAGAACTTCAAGGAGGCACCCACTACCTGCCAAAAATATAAAAAACAAAGATGGGAAGGGCCTTGACTTAGGGAGGAAGAAAAGGAGTCCAAAAGAGTTGATCCATGGAAGGAAAGAAATCCTCTCTTGAATACCCAAGCAAGGAGGCACCATCTACCTGCCTTTTATAACCCAAATCAAATTTTTTTGGTACCTTGGCCGACCATATGTGTATGGATTGCCCTGATTGTAGATCCCCTCCTTTAGTCCCACATGGGAAGATGTAAAACCCTACTCCCTTGTAAAGCTCTATAAATTAAACCCCTCTTGTAAGTTTAAAGAATCAGATGAATGAAACCAAATTTTTTTGTGAGCAAACATTGTGTTTTCTCTCTTCCGCACTTGCATCCAGGTGTTGAGCTCCGTGAGGGAGTAAATCCGGGTTCCCAAGGAACCTTGAGGAGGTGTGAGATCTCCAAAACCCAAACCCTAGGTTAGCCACTCCACTTCCAAACCATAGCCACCCATCACCCTTCTCTTTTCACTAAGCCCTAGCATATTCCACCTCCCACGGCCTCTCTCCCCAAGTCCAGGCCGACCACCAGCATCCAGCTACAGTCCGGGTACTTCAGATCCAAAGCTCTTTCCAGTGGGAGTTGAATCAGCCTTCAAGAGAATTCGGATCTCAGCGACATCAACCTTCAAGTTCCTCGAACTGGTAAATCCTTCCCTGAGTCTCTGAATCCCTCACTTGTTTTTCTTCTTCCCAGATCTTGAGTCCAGGAGAAGCCGACCAAACCACAAGACTAGTATTGGAGGATCCATTGCGAAGATAGCCGAATCCGGGGATCCAACAATCTGCTCGAGAGAGTTCTTCCACCCAAATTCTGAGAAGATCACTGTCTGGTTGGTAAACCATCTCTCCTCTCTATTTCTGTTCTGTTGAAAGTTCAGAGCGAAACCCTAGGTCTGGGAGTTTCTCAACCCCCAGCGATCCGTTACTTCTGAACTACTCTGATAATTTAGTTTATTCTAAATTGTGCTTTCAATCCTTACCTAGTTTCCTTCAACTTAGTTTAGCTTTACTTTGAGTCAAAGCCAATTTCTGAAATATAAAAAAAAAAAAAAAATTAATCCTAAATTTACTTCCGCATACGCTTCTTTGTTCTTTGTTCTGCTTCATTTTTGGTATTAGAGCCCTGTCTAGGGTTTCTGTTTTGATTGCTTGTTTGAGTCTCTCTCCTTTTACTTTGTCTGCTCGAAGTAGACTCCCCAGGACGTCCGGTCCTAGGAACGAAGTGAGGTGCAAACCTCCTCTTCCCATTCCATGGGGTGTTCCTAGGGCGTGTAGGGGATCCGTTGGGTTATAACTTCGTAGCAGGAATTGTAAACGGGGAAGTGCTCTATTTTCAGCTCATAATTGCTCTGTTGCAGGAATTATTTCTCACCGTAGGTAATTCCAAATTTGGTAATTTTTGTTTTATTGAAACCAGTATTATTGAAACTAATTTTCATAATTTTCCCATGATTTATTAGTTTTCGTGCGATTTCTGAGAATTAAATTACTGCAACTCTATTTTTGTGTTCTGCAATCCATTTATTTTTGAGTGTTCATCTCTTAATTCATCTTAAGGGCATTTGAGCATCTAAGATAAGGGGAGGAGTTGATAACCTCTCCTTAGCCCAAAACCACCACCCCTTCATTCAAACCTAAGCCTTTAATCTAAAAAGTGATTAGACCTAATTTGCCCTAGTGGGCTAGGGACATCAACAAGTCGGGTCAAGGCTAGTGTTGATTCAGTTTGTCTAGTTACTCTGTGTGTGCTTTGTATTCAGTGTCTAGAATGGTGGTTCAGGGACTATGTCCCGAAGGGCTTGTGTGCTGATCCGCCTACCTGGCCAATCACTGATTGGTGTCTAGGATTGGCAATTAGGGACCTAACACTCCCCTTACACCTGCCTGGCTGAGTCCTGAGTTACTACAGGCTAGCTTGCCACTCTGATTGGGCATCTAGTTTGGGCTCTAGGTCTAGTTAGCCCATAGTCGTTCAGTTGAGTCTCATTTTGTGTGCTTGATTGCATCATGTCTACCCGGAATGGAGTACCCTACCAACCTGGTCAAACCCAACCTGATTTAGAGGCCATGGTTAGAGCTCTTATTGAGAGTATGAACAAATTAAGTCAGGATATGAATGAGAATTTTGCCCAGCTTAGGGATCGAGTCCAAGTACTTGAGAAACCTAGGCATCAGAATTGGACTCCTGACCCAGATTTTAATGTGCCTCAACCTCACCCACACCAAGAGCCTAGAAGACCTTTATACCGAGATCCTGAACCTAATCATAGGAGGCCTGACCCAGAACCTGAGGATAGAGATGATACGTTCATTCGGAACATCAAGTTAGATGCACCCACTTTTTATGGTAGTTTAAATCCTAAGGTGTATTCTGATTGGGAGGGTGAGATGGACCAGTACTTTGAGTGGTATGCCATGTCTGAGGAGAGGAAATTCAAGTTTGCCAAGATGAAATTAATACGTCAAGCTAGGTTATACTGGGGAACATTGAGCTGACCACTAGAAGATGAAATGTAGAGCCCATAACCACTTGGCAGGGTATGAAAGAGAAGCTTAGAGACAAGTACCTACCCATTTCATACCAGCAAAATCTGTTAGACCAATGGCAGACTTTGAAATAAGGAAACCGATCTGTTTCAGACTACATAACCACCTTTGATGAATACCTAATGAGATGTGATGTGAGTGAAGCCCATGAGGTCACTTTGTCTAGATTTAGGGCTGGACTTAGGGAAGATATTAAGAGAGAGTTGTTTCTGAGAGAGGTTACTGACCTAGACCAAGCCTATCAGATTGCACTAAACACTAAGAAGTTTCAGAGAGGACCCATGCCATCTAGGGTTAGTGCCCCAATCCCAAGAAATGGACCTAGCCAGGTTACCCCTAGCAAGCCTAATCAGGGTATCCCCACCCCTAGGCCCATGGACAAAGGTAAGGCACCTGACACCCAGAGAATCCCTAGTATCGTCTATTTTAAGTGCCAGAAGCCCGTTCATATCTCCAATCAGTGCACAGCCATAGCTTGTTTTAAGTGTCATAAGGTAGGTCATGTTTCTAGCCAGTGCCCTCGTAGATCCCTATATATAGAAGAGGGAGGAGAAGAGAATTCCAAGCCTAATGAGGAGTTTGAAGAAGAAGTTTATGAGGCCGGAATGAATTTGGTTGATGAGTATGAAGGAGAGGAAGAATCCACTGAGTCTGACCACTTAGGGGTTGTGAGATGCATCCTGTCCCAGACTAAAGTTCAGGAAGACTGGCGTAGGACTAACATCCTACAGACTTTCATTAAACTAGGGGATAAGGTTTGTAAAATCATCATAGATAGTGGGAGCTGTGTAAATGCTATTTCTACTAGCATTGTCAAAATGTTAGGCTTAACCCTAGTCCCCCACCCCAACCCCTATAAGGTTTCTTGGGTAGACTCTACCTCTATACCCATCCAGTCTAGATGTCAAGTCCAAATCCAAATGCAATCCTATCAAGAGAAGATTTGGTGTGATGTCTTACCCATGGGGGTGAGCAGTATAATTCTTGGAAGACCTTGGTTGTATGATCATGATGCCACCCTCTTAGGAAAATCCAACACCTGTGTCTTTAGTTTCAATAGGAAGAAAATCACAATCCATTCAGTCCCTCCTAAGGACAAGGTAGCTAAAGGAACTAGTAAGGTCAGAGAAATGAAGACTGGAATGAACCTAATTAGTGCCAAGGATCTAGAACAAGAAATTCATAGTGGTTCACCCATTTGGATGTTGACTGCTAAGGAACTTAGGACTCCTACACCCTCAGAGCCTCCTCAGGAAGTTAAGCCTTTATTAGAAGAATTTGAGGATGTTTTTCCAGAGGATCTGCCAGACCACCTTCCACCTCTTAGGGATATTCAGCATTCCATAGATTTAGTCCCAGGAGCTACTTTACCCAACTTGCCCCATTATAGGATGAATCCATCGGAGCATAAAGAACTGCAAAAGCAGGTTGGCGAATTGTTGAGGAAGGGTTCATTAGAGAGAGTCTTAGCCCTTGTACAGTCCCTGCACTTCTAACCCTGAAGAAGGATGGCACGTGGAGGATGTGTGTTGATAGTCGTGCCATCAATAAAATCACAATCAAGTATAGATTCCCCATCCCTATACTAGATGACATGCTTGATATGATGGCCGGTGCCATGGTTTTTTCTAAAATTGAACTTAAGAGCGGCTATCATCAGGTTAGGATTAGACCAGGGGATGAGTGGAAAACAGCCTTCAAGACTAAGGATGGTCTCTTCGAATGGGTTGTTATGCCTTTTGGGATGTCCAATGCCCCTAGTACTTTCATGAGGATTATGACCCAGGTACTTAGAGCTTTCATAGGGAAGTTTGTAGTGGTCTATTTTGATGACATCCTGATCTATAGTAAGACCCCTGCAGATCACCTAGGCCACCTTAGACAAGTCTGTCAAGTTTTGAGGAATGATAGTCTCTACGGTAATCTCAAAAAGTGTGAATTTATGACCAGTAGGATTATCTTCCTTGGATTTGTTGTAACCCCTGACGGCGTGGCTGCCGATCCTGAAAAGATTAGGTCCATAGTAGAATGGCCAGAGCCGACCAGTGTGCATGAAGTCAGAAGTTTCCATGGCTTGGCTACCTTCTATAGGCGATTCATCAAGGGGTTTAGTACCGTGGTTGCTCCTATCACTGACTGCATTAGGAAGGGAGAATTTCAGTGGACCAAAGCAGCCCATAAAGCCTTCCTAGATCTTAAGGATAGGATGACCCAGGCACCCATTTTGAGACTACTGGACTTTTCAAAGGTATTTGAGGTTGCCTGTGATGCTTCAGGAGTAGGTATAGGTGGAGTCCTAAGCCAAGAGAACCATCCCGTAGCATTCTTTAGTGAAAAACTTAATGATGCTAAGCTTAGGTATTCTACCTATGATAAGGAATTTTACGCGGTAGTGCAAGCTTTGCGTTACTGGAGACATTATTTGCTACCGCAAGAATTTGTGCTATTTTCGGACCATGAGGCTCTTAGATTCTTGAATTCTCAGAAGAAGCTTAACCCTAGGCATGCTAAGTGGGTAGAGTATATCCAGTCCTATACTTTTGTTTTGAAGCATAAGGCTGGGTCTGAAAATAAGGTAGCTGATGCCCTTAGTCGTCGATCTTTATTGTTGAATTCTGTTAGGGCTGAAGTCATAGGGTTTGAGCAAATCAAAGAAGAATATGAGTCGTGTTCGGATTTTAAGGCTGTGTACCAGGATCTAACTCAAGGACCATCTAGTGAACATAAAGATTATTCCCTTTTAGATGGTTTTCTGTTCTTTAAGAATAGGCTTTGCATCCCTAGAACCTCTCTTAGGGAATTCTTGATTTGGGAAACTCATGCTGGAGGTTTAGCTGGCCATTTCGGAAAAGATAAGACCACCCTGGCTATTGAAGACCATTTTTTCTGGCCTAGCTTAAAAAGAGATGTAGCACACATTGTGGCTAGGTGTCGGACCTGCGCTGTTGCCAAACAGCGAAAACAAAACACCGGCCTTTATACCCCACTCCCTGTCCCAGATCGTCCTTGGCAAGATGTGAGCATGGACTTTGTGTTAGGTTTGCCTAAGACCCAGAGGAGGCATGACTCTATCTGTGTTGTAGTAGACCGATTTTCCAAGATGGCCCATTTCTTGCCTTGTTCCCAAACATTTGCTGCGTCTAAGGTAGCCACCCTGTTCTTTAATGAGATAGTTCGACTCCATGGCCTACCCAAGACCATTGTTTCAGATAGGGATGTTCGGTTCACCAGCTATTTCTAGAAAACCCTTTGGCAAAAGTTAGGGACGAAACTTAAGTTTTCAACTGCCTATCATCCCCAGACTGACGGCCAAACCGAAGTAGTGAACCGTAGTTTAGGCAATCTGCTAAGGTGTCTTGTTGGTGAAAATATTAGGATCTGGGATTTGTACTTACCTAGAGCTGAATTTGCATATAATGACTCGGTCAATAGGTCTATGGGTAAAGAGTCCATTTGAAATTGTGCATGGTTACAAACCCCACACACCTCTTGACCTAGCTCCTTTACCAGTCCACACACGGGTCTCCGAGTCTGCCGAAGTTTTTGCACAGCATATAAAAAACTTGCATAAAGAAATTCAAGCCAAAATAAATCTAAGTAATGAAACTTATAAGAAATTGGCTGATTCTCAAAGGCGAGTCAAAACTTTTGACGAAGGAGACTATGTAATGATTAGGTTAAGGCCTGAACGGTTTCCTCCTGGAACCGTTAGAAAGTTACATGCTAAGGGAGCTGGACTATTTAGAGTAGTAAAGAGAGTAGGATCCAATGCCTATGTGCTCGAGTTACCTCCAGAACTAGGCATTAGCTCCACTTTCAACATTACAGACCTAGTAGAGTATAGGGAGCCAGCTGTGATTCCCAGTGAGGCTTTTGAACCTAATCCTGCTCTTGAGAGTGAACCTGACCCTGTGTGTCCACCAACAAATTGGCCTGTGAGGAAAGAGCAGATTGAAAAGATCCTGGATGATCAGGTTATCTCTACTCGTAATCGAGGATACCAAAGATACCTGGTCCGCTGGCTAGGAAGGCCAGATTCTGATGACTCTTGGATCTCCCGAGAAGAATTACAAGAGCTGGACCCAGACCTCTTGGAGAGATACCAGAGCCAACTTGATCCATACTCGACAAGGTCGAGTTCCTCCCACCCTGGGAGAATTGGTGCGGGCACCTGACTCAGAAGAAGACTTCAAAGCTCCATCTGGATCTCTGATTAACCTTGCCCGAAGAATTAGGGTTTTTGGTTTGTAATAAGAGTTGACTAGATCAACTCAATTTAGCTTGAGTCTACATTACCTGCATTTTATTTTGTTGAGTCATGTTGACTCAGTAGTGGACTAGGGCTTCAACCTGGGGTGTTACATTTTCTCCCAAGGCCTAATAAGTGGGCGCCACACTTCCAGCCACACTCCCAGCCATACGCCTGAGTCCAGGGGGTGCCATATCTACATCCAGCAGCCTTTGGTCCCCACACCATAGATAGCAGCTTCCTTCTCTCATGCGCCAGTTGAGGAGAAATCCACCAGGAGTCCACAAATCAAGGGGGCGGCCCAAGTCTTTCCCAAAAGAACCAATCTATGAAAGGGAAGAAATTCTCTTGGAGAGAACTTCAAGGAGGCGCCCACTACCTGCCAAAAATATCCAAAACAAAGATGGGAAGGGCCTTGACTTAGGGAGGAAGAAAAGGAGGAGTCCAAAAGAGTTGATCCATGGAAGGAAAGAAATCCTCTCTTGAAGACCCAAGCAAGGAGGCGCCATCTACCTGCCTTTTATAACCCAAATCAAATTTTTTTGGTACCTTGGCCGACCATATGTGTATGGATTGCCCTGATTTGTAGATCCCCTCCTTTAGTCTCACATGGGAAGATGTAAAACCCTACTCCCTTGTAAAGCTCTATAAATTAAACCCCTCTTGTAAGTTTAAAGAATCAGATGAATGAAACCAATTTTTTTTGTGAGCAAACTTTGTGTTTTCTCTCTTCCGCACTTGCATCCAGGTGTTGAGCTCTGTGAGGGAGTAAATCCGGGTTCCCCAGGAACCTTGAGGAGGTGTGAGATCTCCAAAACCCAAACCCTAGGTTAGCCACTCCACTCCCAAACCCTAGCCGCCCATCACCCTTCTCTTTCCACTAAGCCCTAGCATATTCCACCTCCCACGGCCTCTCTCCCCAAGTCCAGGCCGACCACCAGCATCCAGCTACAGTCCGGGTACTTCAGATCCAAAGCTCTTTCTAGTGGGAGTTGAATCAGCCTTCAAGAGAATCCGGATCTCAGCGACATCAACCTTCAAGTTCCTCGAACTGGTAAATCCTTCCCTGAGTCTCTGAATCCCTCACTTGTTTTTCTTCTTCCCAGATCTTGAGTCCAGGAGAAGCCGACCAAACCACAAGACCAGTATTGGAGGATCCATTGCGAAGATAGCCTAATCCGAGGATCCAACAATCTGCTCGAGAGAGTTCTTCCACCCAAATTCTGAGAAGATCACTGTCTGGTTGGTAAACCATCTCTCCTCTCTATTTCTGTTCTATTGAAAGTTCAGAGCGAAACCCTAGGTCTGGGAGTTTCTCAACCCCCAATGATCCGTTACTTCTGAACTACTCTGATAATTTAGTTTCTTCTAAATTGTGCTTTCAATCCTTACCTAGTTTCCTTCAACTTAGTTTAGCTTTACTTTGAGTCAAAGCCAATTTCTGAAATATAAAAAAAAAAAAAATTAATCCTAAATTTACTTCCGCATACGCTTCTTTGTTCTTTGTTCTGCATCATTTTGAATGGTCTAAAGATGTTAATTGGGCCTTTCATGATTTTAAGGATAAGATGACCCAAGCCACAATTCTGAGGCTACCAGATTTTTCAAAAGTCTTCGAGGTTGCTTGTAATGCCTCAATGGTAGGAATTGGAGGAGTCTTGAGTTAATAGAATCACCCGGTTGCATTCTTTAGCAAGAAATTAAATGATGCTAAATTAAAATATTCTACTTATGATAAGGAATTGTATGCAGTGGTTCAAGCACTTAGGTATTGGAGACACTAGTTGCTATCGCAGGAGTTTGTACTGTATTCTGATCATGAAGCTCTTAGATTCCTTAACGCAAAAGAAGTTGAATGTTAGGCATGGAAATTGGGTTGAATATATATAGGCCTATACTTTTATTTTGAGACATCAATCGGGATACTGATAATAAGGTTGCTAATGTGCTTAGTAGAAGATTTATGCTCTTGAATTGTGTTAGTACTAGAGTAGTCGGATTTTAGAAATTAAAGGCTGAATATGAAAATTGTTTGGACTTTGGTGAAATCTATAAGGTAGTTAAACAAAGACCGTCTAGCTCATATAGTGAGTACACTATTCAAGATAGTTACCTTTTTAAGGAAAGTAGGCTATGTATTCCTAATACTTTACTTAGAGACTTCTTGATTTGGGAAACACATATTGGAGGTTTAGTTGGACATTTTGGTAGAAATAAGATAATTTTAGCTCTGGAAGACCAATTTTATTGGCCGAACCTTAAAAGGAATGTTACTCAAATAGTAGCTAGAGTCGAACTTGCACTGTTGCTAAACAGCAAAAAATAGAACACTGGCTTATACACCCCACTTCCTGTACCAGATTGTCCATGGCAAGACCTTAGCATGGACTTTGTTCTTGGATTACCTAAAATCATAAGGAAACATGATTCAATCTTTGTTGTGCTTGATAGATTCTTAAAGATGGAACATTTTCTACCATGTTCCCAAACCTATGATGCATCTAAGGTAGCCAAGTTATTTCTAAATGAAGTAGTTAGACAACATGGTTTACCTAGGACAAAGTATCTGATAGAGACATACGATTCACCAGTTATTTTTTGAAAGCACTCTGGCATTTAGTAGGGACAAAACTTAAATTCTCTACCTCTTATCATCCTCAAATTGATGGCCAGACTGAGGTTGTGAATCACAGTCTAGAAAACTTGTTGAGAAGTTTAGTCGGAGAGCATACTGCCAATTGGGATTTATTACTGTCTAGGGCTAAATTTGCATACAATAGCTTAGTGAATAGGTGTACCCCAAAAAGTCCTTTTGAAATTGTTCATGGGTACAAACCTAGAAAACCTCTAGTCTCATTCATTTACCTATGCATGAACGCATCTCAGAGTCTGCTGAGTCATATGCTGAGCATGTTAGAAAGTTGCATAAAGAGATAAGTAAAAAGATTAATGAAAGCAACGAATTTTATAAACATAGCTGACACAAGAAAAAGACTCAAAGAATACAATGAAGGAGACTTTGTCATGGTTAGACTATGACCTGAACGGTTCCCACCTGGAACCATGAAAAAGTTACATGCCTATAGTAGTGGACCATACAAAGTAATTAGAAAAATTGGACCTAATGCCTATGTGCTCAAGTTACCACCTGAATAAGGTATTAGTCCTACTTTCAACGTTTCAGACCTTATTGAGTATAGGGAGCCAACATTGATTTCTATTGAGCCTTTTGGGCCTAATCCAGTCCTTGAGAGTGAGCCAACCCAAGTGTGTCTACCTACCATACCACTAGCCTGGAAAGACAAGATTGAGCAGATCATAGATGACAAGATAATCGCTACTTAAAGCAAAGGCTATCAGCGATATCTGGTTCGTTGGCAAGGATGACCCAAGACTAATGATTCTTGGATCACCAGAGAGGACTTGCAGAGAGTTGACCCAGTCTTACTAGAGTGCTATCATAGTGGAGTTGACCCATACTCAACAGGATCGAGTTTCTTCCATCAAGGGAGAATTGGTGTGGACACCAGGACTAGAAAAGATTGACAGGTCGAACCCACACCCTATGGATCACCTGTGAATAAAGTCCTAAACCCAAACCCCTATTACCTATAAATATTTTATTTTAAATTCTATTATTTTGGCTTAGTTGGGTTTAACCCTTTTTACCAACTGTAATTAGGATTTTTTATTTTAGCCTTTTAGGCCAAACCCCTTTTACCAAGTTGAACCATTTATTTACATGTCTCGCCTTTTGATCAAATTGGATTCCAATTGATCAAGTGGGTCTTTAGTTTTGAGTCTTGTGATTATTAGTTGAGTCCTGTAATACAAGAGAGACCCAAGTCTAGACCCATGTGACTCCTTATGCTAGCTCAAGGCAAGCCATGTGACTCCATGTGTTAGCCCAAGTCACTTGTCATATGCAACCACATCTTGGCACCACCTTTTTCAAGAATTTGGACAACATCACATGACTTTTGAACATCACTTGATACTTCATCGGGACAACACCACTTGCCATCTCATCAGGGAAACACAACACTTGCCATGTCACTCCCTTGGTCAGCCTCTTTATTCATGAATTGGCACCATTTATTTTTAAGATGAGTAAATGAGAAGGAGTCTTCAATTAGCACCATCTCCCTCAAATATTTCATGCCAACTTAAGAGGAGTTGACCAAGCTTCCCTTCCTCTATTTGATGCCAACTTCCAAGGAGTTTTTGGATTGGTTGATCACCCAAAATGAAGGAGGTTTAATGGTTCTCTACCTCAAGTGTTTTGAACAAATAGGTTCCAAGTTGCTCAAGTTTAGAGAACTCAAGAATCTAGAAAAAACTCTTGGTTCTTCTTCTATCCAGACCGGAGAGTTAACTATCCTGCAGGAGCCCATATCATCCAGACTCCAGAGTCCAGCAATCAAGGCCAATCCATGAAGCAATCTTGGCCCTTCATCATGACACCTCACCTATCCTTATCATTGGTGCCCAACTTGGATGGAAATCCCATGATGTCGCCCACCTTGGAGAGATCCCTAGTTCAGCCCATGAGCAGGAGTCCAAGATGCCCAGTGTAAGGTTTCCAGGAGTTGTTGCTTAAGGAACACCAGTGCTAGTCTTTGTATCCCTTACACCACTAGTTGATGGTCTATAAATACCCCATCAACCCCCCTATATTATTAATGATTTTGATGAAATAAAGTGACATTCTATCCAATTCTTTTCCTTTGCTGTGTGCATTATGGGGTGTCTAGCCCTTTCCTTTATTCTTCAGAATATCTCGGGGTTGAGGCCCTACATATCCAGCACCGATAAACCCCAGCCAACCACTTCCTTCTCTTTTCCTTTCATTTTTTTTCATTCTCTTCCCTTCTTATTATTTTCTAACTGAAAGATCTTCCTTTGTTGAGTGATTACAGGTGATTAAGGATTAAAATCAGGTGTCTTGCCTTAGAACCAATATCATGAAAGATTGGAGCCCAAAGATCGAGATCTTGAAGTCCTGCCGTAAGATCCTGAGAGTTCCAATAGATCTACATCGAGAGAGTTAATCTTCGTTGGTAAAATTTAAAACCCCTCCCCTACTCTTAATTTTTGAATCTTTGATAGGTAAACCCTAGTTTATGGTGGTTTCTTAGCCACCAAATCCTGTTTTCTAGATTACTTTGTTAGATCTACTCGTGCGGCATAAACTAGTTGACTAGTTTACTTTCATTGCTTACTTTGAGTCTTTAAAACTGAAAATCATAAAAATTTTAATCTCTATTTTTTTCTACTAATTAAGTTTAAAATTAGTAAATTAGTTTTCATAAATTGTCCTGCATCACTAGGAGCCATCGCCATGAACCCACTCTTGAACCTAATCCTAGATGACCATACCATGACTTTGCTGAATCAGAAGAAAGAGCCCTTAAGAACATTCAACTCAATGCACCCACCTTTGATGGAAACCTAGATCCTAAGGTGTACATTGACTGGGAGAGTGACATGGACCAGTATTTTGAGTGGTATGAGATGTCAAAAGAAAGGAAATTCAAGTTTGCTAAGTTGAAGTTAGTCCGACAAGCTAGGTTGTATTGGGATAATGTTGAGCGATAATGTCATCAAAGAGGAGACATGACCATAGCCACATGGAAAGTCATGAAGATTAAGCTTAGAAAAAATACCTACCCATGTCCTATGAGCAAAGACTATTGGACCAATGGCAAAGGTTGAGCCAAGGGAATAGAACTGTCTGAGTACATTGCCAAATTTGATGAATTCAACATGCGATGTAGCATAGTAGAATCTGAGGCCGTGACCCTGTCTAGATTTCAAGCTGGCCTGCGAGAAGAGACTCGAAGGGAGCTATTTCTAAGAGAAGTCCATGACCTAGAACAGTCCTACCAAATTGCTAGGGATTTTGTGAGATTTCAGAGGGGACCCATAATTCGATGACCTGAACCCAACAGAATTAGTACCCCGGTACCTAGGCCAAGTTCTAGTCAATTCCCTTCAAACTGATCCACCCCTTTTAACCCTTTAGCTCACAAACATGATAAAGGTAAGGGCCATGAAATTTAAAGGAGCTAAAACAATGACATTCATTGCCTTAGGTGTCATAAGGTTGGCCACTATGCTAGCCAGTGCCCTACTAGAGCCCTACACATAGGAGAGTTGAGGAAGAAGACCCTGAACCTATAGAAGCTTGTGAGGAAGAAGTATATGAAGATGGGACAAACTTTGTTGATGAGTATGAGGGAGATGAAGAAATCATTGACTCATTTGAATTTTTGGGAGTTGTCAGATGTATCCTGACCCGGACCAAGGAACAAGAGGATTAGCGTAGGACCAACATCCTACAAACTTTTGTTAAGATAGAGAAAAAGGTCTGCAAGATCATCATAGATAGTAGGAGCTGTGTCAATGCCATTTAAACCAGTGCTACCAAAAACTTAGGTTTACCCATTGTTCCCCATCCCAATCCATATAAGGTATCTTGGATAGATTCGACCTCAATTCCCATCAAGTTTAGATGCCAAGTGACCATCCAGATTCAGTCATACCAGGAGAAGGTTTGGTGTGACATTCTTCCTATGCGGGTTAGTAGTATCATTTTAGGCTAACCATGGTTGTATGATCATGATGTTACATTGTATGGTCGTTCTAATTCTTGTTCGTTCACCCATAATGGAAGGAAAATTATGATCAACCCTTCACCACCTAAGGACAACATTAAGAGAGGGTCTAGTAACCTGAAGGACAAGAACCAAGGGTTGAACTTGATCAGTGCTAAGGAATTGGAATATGAATTTAACAAAGATTCACCCGTTTGGATTTTGAATACTAAGGAAGTTCAAGACCCACCCCAGAAAGAACACCCTTAGGAAGTAGTAGAGTTTTTAAAGGAATTTCAAGATGTGTTTCCCGAGGACCTTCCTGATCACCTTCCACCTTTAAGGAACATCCAACATGCCATGGATTTAGTCCTAGGGGCCACCTTACCCAACCTCCCACACTATAGGTTGAATCCCACTAAGCATGCTGAGTTGCAAAGACAAGATGGGGAACTCCTTAAAAAGAGATTCATTAAGGAATGTCTGAGCCCATGTGCAGTACATGTCCTTTTGACCCCCAAGAAAGATGGCACATAGAGAATGTGTGTAGATAGTTGAGCCATTAATAAGATCACATTCAAGTATCATTTTCCTATTCCTTGTTTGGATGACATGTTAGATATGATGGCTGGAGCCACTCTATTCTCAAAGATAGACCTTAAGAGTAGCTATCACCAAGTCAGGATTAGACTTGTGGATGAATGAAAAATGGCTTTCAAAACTAAGGATGGCTTGTATGAATGGTTAGTGATGCATTTTGGTCTTTCCAATGCCCCTAGCACCTTCATAAGGATCATGACCGAAGTCCTATGATCATTCATTGGGAAGTTTATTGTATTGTACTTTGATGATATCCTGATATATATTAGGACTACGGAAGTGTTGGGAATTATATTCCAAAGCCAATCATCTAGGCTGTAGATGATTGTGCAACTCATGTATATGTATATGAATTATTGAATCAAATAAAAAGTTTATTCTGGCTATTCATCACATGTCATCTTCCAAATTGAACTCTTGTATGATGATGTCCTTTGAGCTATCTTGCAAGTGATGTAGAGAGGATGTGTCGTGTAGTTCATAAACTGGTTCGTGATCAAAAGATATGTTATTTCAGGAAGACGATGTGTCGAAATGATGCAGAACGAAAGCTCTGATACCAAAAATGATGCAGAACGAAAGAGGATGATGCGATGCGGAAGTAAATTAAGACTAATTCTTTTGTTGTTGTTTTTTTTTATATTTTCAGAAGTCAGCTTTGACTCAAAGGAAAGTTAAACTAAATTGAAAGAAACTAGGTAATAATTGAAAGCACAATTTAAAAGAAACTAGGTTATCAGAGTAGTTCAGAAGTAAAGGATCGCTGGGGGTTGAGAAACTCCCAGACCTAGGATTTCGCTCTGAACTTTCAACAGGACAGAAGTAAAGAGAAGAGAAGGGTTACAGACCAGGCAATGATCTTCACAGAGTTAGTGGAAGGACTCTCTTGAGCAGATTGTCGGATCCCCAGATTCAGATATCTTCGCAATGGATCCTCCAATACTGGTCCTTTGGTAGAGTTGGCTTCTCCTGAACTCAAGATCTGGGAAAGAAGAAGAACAATTTATGGAACCAGATACTCAAGGAAGGATTTACCAGATTGAAGAACTTGAAAGATGATGTTGCTGAAATCCGGATTCTCCTGGAGGCTGATCTGACTTCCTCTGGGAATTGCTCTGGATCTGAAGTATCCGGACTGGACCTGGATGCTGGTGGTCGGCCTTGACTTGGAGAGAGTGGCCGTGAGAGATGGGGTAGGCTAGGGTTTGGTGGATTGAAGAGGATGATGGGCGGCTAGGGTTTTGGAGTTGAAGTGGCTAACCTAGGGTTTTTTGGGGTTGGAGATCTCACACCTCCTCAAGGTTCCTGTGGAACCCGGATTTACTCCCTCATGGAGCTCAACACCTGGATGCAAGTGCGGAAGAGAGAAACACAAAGTTTTCTCACATATAAATTGGATTCATTCATCAGATGTTTTAAAATTTACAAGAGGGGTTTAATTTATAGGACTTTACAAGAGAGCAGGGTTTTACATCTTCCCATGTGGGACTAATAGGGTAGATCTTCAAATTAGGTTTGTAGAATCAATTCCCACACATATGGCCGGCCAAGAGGTTCCAAAAATGTTGATTGGTGGCTTCAAAAGGTAAGTAGGTGGCGCCTCCTAGCCTTGTTCTTCAAGAGAAAATTTCTTTCCTTCCATGGCTCAACTCTTTTGGACTCCTCCTTTTCTTTCTCCCTAAGTCATGGTTCTTCCCATCTTTGCTTTGGGCATTTTTGGCATGGATTGGGCGCCCCATTGAAGTGCTCCCCAAGAAGAGCTTCATTCTTTACATAGCTTGGCTCTTATGGAATGTTTTGGGCCGCCCCCTTGAATTGTGGATCCCAGATTATTTTCTCCTCAAGTGGGGCATGAGAGAAGGGACCTGCTATCTTGTGGTGTGGGGACCAGAGCATACTGGATGGAGATGTGGCGCCCCCCTGGGCTCAGGCGTGTGGCTGGGAGTGTGGCGCCCACTTGCTTGGCCTTGGGAGAAAATGTGACACCCTGGAGAAGACCTAGACCACTACTGAGTCAACATGACTCAACAAAATTAAATTACAGGGAAATACAGACTCAAGCTAAAATTGAGTTGATCAAGTCAACCCTTATTACAAACCAGAAAATCCTAATTCTTCGGGCAAGGTCAATCAGAGATCCAGATGGAGCCCTGAAGTCTTCTTCTGAGTCTGGTGCCCGCACCACGAAAGTAGGTCATTGATGTCATATCTGTTAGTTGTCTTCTTAACCAAGTAGTATGGAGATGATGGGCATGATATCAGGTGTTGTGTTTGACACTTCACTGAATGTGACTCTCACGCGGATTCTCTTTTTGCCAAAGAGAAGTTTTGCATTAGAATGTGGACATGAATTATTCCTCTGACTTGAGATCACTATAGTAGCTTGCGAGCAACTCACTATGCTTAGGTGCCAGACTACCTGGATTTCTAATATGGTGATGGAAGGTTGCTGGGTACAGTCAAGTACTTGTGTAGCCATAGTAGGATCGAGATAGGATTGATATCTCCAAATGGTTTGGATTGAATGCTTAATATGCCTCAATTAAGAAAGACCTTGGCCAGGGCATTCCTTGTAAGGAGTTACAAGGATTCTTTGTTTGAGACATATTGAGATGGACTAATTAGGGTTGGTCAGTTTAACCCTAAGCCATCCAGAGCATTAGGAGATTAAAGGAATAAGTTTACTGATATTCCATATTCGACAGGTTCAGTTGCTATGCAACCTTCAACCTATCCAGACACTGAGTGTCATTGCTAGATGGCGACTTTGGCTGGTACTGGAAATGCTCTTGTGCTACTAGTTTAGTGTTTGAACCTATGGGGTCACACACCATGGGATTTCTTCTTGCTTTGTTGGCAAGCAAACGATTGGGAATCATTCCAGACTAGTTTGACAAGAGTTGTCAATGCTGCTCTCGATTCGACTCGAA
This sequence comes from Areca catechu, assembly GCA_021397845.1. Taxonomy (NCBI): domain Eukaryota; kingdom Viridiplantae; phylum Streptophyta; class Magnoliopsida; order Arecales; family Arecaceae; genus Areca; species Areca catechu. The sequence continues at coordinate 77,926,073 of CM038044.1, read as the reverse complement.
CGGTCGAGTCGACTCAGCTCGAGCCGACTCGAGCAGTCGAGTCGACTCATCTAACAGACTTCTAAAATTAGAGAATGAATCATTAAATGCTATAATGGTTATGGGGTTTATTGATGGGCATTTTGAGTTTTTACTGGTTGCGTTGCTGAATTCCAAAGGTTTTTATAACCTGCTTGGAATCCCTAGAGACTCAAAATTTCCCCACTAATCTCTTATTATACTGTCTCAATGATTTTGGGGGTTGCTGTTGAAAAGATAGGGATAAAGAAGGTGGATGGTACACGTTCCTGGCATTCCACACTCTAGATTGGATCAAGGTTGAGACTATACCCAATTCCTGGGTTAGAGATCTTGCTTGATCCTTAAGAGATTGAGAGATCTGGTCTCTAGAGTGGGGGTTTGAGTTTTGGGAGGGATTATTGTGTGCTACCTTCTATTGAAGGTTTGGGACAGAGAGAACTGGGAGGGTCCTTGGTCTTTGTTGCAACGTCGATTCAGCAGTAGGTTCTTCAAGGAGTTGAAGATGAAGTCCTCAATTCTTCAAGGAGTTAAAGATCGAATCTATTGCTGCCATCAATGTTTCTGGAGGGCCTAGCACCTCGAAGGAAGGAGAAGGAATCCCTCTACCTGGTGTGAACCACCTGTAGAGGCAGTACGCGTGTGCTGCTCAAAGAGCTAGAGCTCTTCCCAGTAATTGGAGCAGTCCCTGGTGATCGTCTCTGAGGTATGCCTTTAGATTTTATGTTTGACATATTATAATCTATTGCATCATTGTGTGAATCTAGAATAGTTCTAATTTTCATTCAATGGATGCTTGATTTCATACATACATTATTCTATATATGCATCAAGATTTGTATAGGGAACCTATGTTTATTAGATTAACATGCTTAGATAAATTGTTTATCTACTTATGCTGTATCATGTAATCTAGAAAAGGTTTTTAAATTGCATGTCTCGGGCTGTGCCACATGGTTCCCATTTCCTTGGTTTCCCAACAGTGGTATCAGAGCATCAGGTTGGATGCACATGTAGTTTAATGTTTTTGTATGAAATCAGATTATTTCCTTTACAAAGTACTTGGATTAAGGTGGATTCGCCATGGTCATCTAGTCATAGGAGAGAAGCATGGTTTAAAGACCATCTCTTCCCATTCCAAGGGGTTCTCCTATGATGTGTAGGGGAGCCACTGCATCATGACCTTATGAAGAAGAAGGTGAAGGAATTTGATGGATTAAAATGGTTTTAATCTATGGTTAATAGATCATAACTATGTTTAGATAAGATCTAAAAGATGTATGATCTAAAACTTTGAAAAGTTCAAGTGAAAATGATTGAAATTTGAAGTTACTATTTTTGCTCTGATGAATCGAGCCAACTCAACCCCTGCTCGAGTTGACTCGATTCTGTAGATAATTCATTCTATCTGTTTTTGTGTTCTGGATGAACTCACTCGACCTGCAAGAGTCGACTCGACCAGAAAATCATGAAACAGTAAATTTAAGCTTCAGATTTTTATAAAATTATTTCACTTGATTTTGAAAATGTTTCAAAATATGGTTTAATTGAAAATGTTTCAATTAGTGTGATATACACTTAATTAGGAATTAAGTTATATATTTTTAAGATTTAGCATATGATTCTAATCTTAAATCATGATTGATAAACCATGGATTGATTGGGTTTGTTGTAATTGGGTCCTTAAATGGGTTAGACCTAGGTTTAGATGAATGGATTAAATACAGAAAAGACTAATCAAAAGTTGAATTGGGTCTCTCCTCTATACATCTCTCTAATAGTTACTTAGATTAGTCCATACATCTAAATAGACTTAATTCATGGCTTCGCAGTGAGCCCGGGTCTTTAGGTTAGTTTGATTGAGTCTAGTAAACCACTTAGTGTCTAAGGTAAGTTTGATAGTTGTGATCAAGATTCTTTGGGGCTAACTCTTACTTGGCCAACTCATGGTTGGTGTCTAAGGCAAGAGGCTTACTTGGCTTAACCCATCCCTTGATCTTACTTACATGGCTAATGTGGTGAACCAGATTTGATTAGATTATCTATTGATTCGAGTTGACCCATGTCAACTAAGGTTAATCAGTCTGACTGATTTATAGGTGCCCTGGACCAAATTGATCTAGAAACCCTTTAGGTGTTTGGTGGGAGTTTTCTTGATCAAGGTCCATGTCTTCTTTTCATATGTCACAAAGATTGAAATCCTTTAAATTATTAAGCCATGAAAGACTAAGTTATGTGATAACCTAAGTCTTAGCCACCCATTAAGTTGGATTGGTAATGAGTCCATAAGTTGGGTGATCATCGGCAGTTCCAAAGAATGGGTGGTCATTAGGTGAGTGAGATTACCATTCAACATATGATGGCTCAATGCAACTATCTTAACATGTGGTCGATGGGTTAGCCAAAGTTGGGCTTGATCATGAGCTAGTTAGAAGCATTGAATTCGATCATGTTAATGGTTGGACCTAACCAAGACCTTCAATTGGAGGCCCAATGGCCGATTATGAGGATCCCTAGGGCAAAATGAATACTAGGAATTGCTTGGAGAAGCAATTGAAATTGTACCTACCTTTAGATGCATCTGAGTTGGCCGGCCAAAGTTGAGCTCATATATAGTCTATTGGATCATAGTACCCGCTAAAGGATAAATATTTTTCTTCGGATTGGAGTGTAGAGGCTACCAGTTTGAATAAAATAGTGAAAGAAATCTTTAGACTAAAATCCATGTCTTTAGGATTTTTAAATAAATTCATTTACTGATAGGTCTTGTTCTCCTTTTTTAGATAATGTCGACCACTTTGTCGCTCTATTAGGGTAATGACAAATTTCTGGATCCAATTTCAATAGCTGGTATCGAAAACTCAAGATAGTCCTAGAGCACGAGCGGATACTCTATATGATAATCGATCCGGTACCAGAGATCCCAGCCCCCAACGCTCTGGCACTATCAGGGACACTTACCAGAAGTGGATCTCTGATCGCACCACGGTGCGTTGCATAATATTGGCTGCAATGAATGACAAGTTCAGTCGCAAATTTGAGGAAGCCCAGCCAGAAGAGATGCTTCAAAGGTTAAAGGAGTCTTTTAGTAATCCGATTGATACGAAGAGATACCGGATCTCTTTCACCATATGTAACACGTGTTTGCATTATGGAGCTTCGGTGACTAATCATGTAATGTACATGATCGAGTTATTTGAGCATTTGGGCAAACTCGGATGTCCTTTGCACGAGCAGCTCGATAAGGATGCGATACTGAATTCTCTGCCCCCTTCCTACCAGGTCTTTCTTGATAATTTTATAATGAATAGCCTACAATAAACTATCATGAGATGTTAGGGTAACTACAGACTTATGAGAGAGACCACAATCTCAACAAGGGATTAGTGAATCTAGTGGGAGGTTCTGGAGCAGGACGTCATCCTTTCGGGAAGGATATGAAAAAGAAACATAACAAGAAGGTGCAAAGTGCTCAGCCTAGTCATACTAAAAGGGTAAAGGCTGACAAGAGTAAGGTAGAGTGTTTCTTCTGCAAGAAGCCAGGTCATTGGAAGTGGAACTATTCTGCTTACCTTGCTACTCTGGACCCGAATAGGCTAAGGAAGGGAAAGCAACAAGGTGTTGCTGGTCAAGGTATTTATATGATAAATCTTTGTAGTTTCTCTGTTTATGATACTACTAGCTGGGTATTGAATACTAGAAGTCCTTACCACATTTGCAATTCTTTGTAGAGACTTCAAGTTACTAGGAGATTCAAAAGCGGTGAAAGATTTCTAAACGTTGGGAACGAAAGTCAAGCTCCAGTTCTGACATTGGGAACTATTTCTTTATATCTGAAGCTTGTATTGTAACTCTTAATGATTGTCATTTTTGTCTTTCTTTTCTTGTGAACATTTCTATAAGCCTATTGGCCAAAGATGGTTATGAATTATCAATAAAAAATGATATTTGCAAAATCACATTGAATGGTTCTAATGTGATAATTGGACAAGTGAAGAATGGCGTATATGTACTGTCATAGCCTGTTACTATATTGTACACTACTAATAAATACCCTAGAATAGATAAAGTTAGTGATATTTATCTCTAGCATCGTAAGCTAGGTCATATAAACAAGAACAGAATAAATAAGTTAGTGGGAGAGGGTCTCCTAGATATCACTAAGAGTAAATCTTTATCGACTTATGAATCTTGTCTTCTTGGAAAAATGACCAAGTCACCTTTTACTGGAAAGGGTGAAAGAGCCAGTGATATTCTAAGTCTAGTACATACTGATGTATGTGGACCTATGAATATCAGTGCAAGAGGTGGATATAGTTTTTCATTACGTTTACAAACGATATTTCAAGATACGGTTATGTCTACCTTATGAGACATAAATATGAATCATTTGAAATGTTCAAACATTATCGTAATGAAGTTAAAAAACAAATTGGGAAGTTTATTAAAACTCTTTGATCAGATCGAGGTGGTGAGTATCTTTCCAATGAGTTTCTGTATTATCTTGAGGAGAATGGGATTCTTTCTCAATGGACTCCTTCGAGGATGCCTCAATTAAATGGTGTGTTTGAAAGGAGGAATTGAACTTTGTTGGACATGGCTCGATCCATGATGGTCTTAGCTAGTCTACCTAAATCCTTTTGGGAATTTGCTCTTGAGTCAGCATCCTACCTTCTGAATAGGGTTCCAAGTAAGTCCATTGATAAAACATCATATGAGATGTGGACTAGAGATAAGCCAACTCTCTCTCACCTTCGGGTTTGGAGATGTCCAGCTTATGTTAGACGTTTGGAGATGGATAAGCTAGGACCTAAGTCTGATAAGTATCTTTTTGTTGGATATCTTAAAGAATCAAAAGGGTATTATTTCTATCTGCCTGAGGAATAAAAGTTGTTCACCACTCTTAAAGCAACCTTTTTAGAAAGGGAGTACCTTGATGAAGGCACTCAAGCTACTGAGATTGAACTTGGAGAAGTTCAACAGATAGAAGAACCTTCTCACTCTAAGACCACTATAGAACTGAATTTGATTAGATCAAATCCAGATCCCATGCTGCAACCATTAAGGAGATCTGGTAGAGTACCACATCAACTAGATAGATACTATAATTCTCGGTCAAGGATGGTGATCCAGTTGAACTCGATGAGAACAACAAGAATCCGATCACCTACATTGACGTAATTTCAAGGTATGATTCTGAGTCATGGCTAAGAGCTATGAAATCCGAAATGGAATCTATGGAAATTAAAAATATATAGACATTGGTTGATCCACCTGAAAGGATAAAATCCATTGGGTGCAAATGGATCTTCAAGCATAAGCAGGGTGCAGATGGGCAGGTGGAGGCCTATAAAGCCCATCTGGTTGCCAAGGGGTATCATCAGTGTTATGATATTAACTATGACAAGACATTATCCCCTGTGGCAATGCTCAAGTCCATTCAGATTATGATTGCTATATCAGTACATTTAGATTATGAAATCTAGCAAATGGATGTCCAAACAGCTTTCTTAAATGGTGAGCTGGAAGAGGAGGTGTATATGATGCAGCCTAAAGGGTTCACATCCATAGATGACTCTAAAGTGTGCAAGCTTTTGAGGTCTGTCCATGGACTGAAGCAAGCTTCTCGGAGTTGGAACATGCACTTTGATAAGTGTATCAAGATGTATGGCTTTGTTAGGAATAGAGAGGAACCTTATATATAAGTGGGCACATGCTTATGTAGTTGTTTTTCTTGTTTTGTATGTGGATGACATTCTCCTGATCGGGAATGACATTCCAGCATTCTAAGGAATAAAGGTCTGGCTTTCATCTCAATTCTCTATGAAAGACTTTGGTGAAGCCTCATTCATATTGGGTATAAAGATCTATAGAGATAGATCTAAGAGACTTTTGGGACTGTCCCAATCTACGTACATAGACACTTTGCTGAAGCGATTTAGCATGGAGAATTTCAAAAAGGGCTATCTCCTAATAGCTCATGGAATTACTCTTTCCAAGAAGGATTATGCGACAATTCCTGAGAAAAGATAGCGTATGAGTAGAATTCCATATACCTCAGTAGTGGATTCTATTATGTATGCTATGTTATGTACTAGACCTGACATGGCATACTCACTAAGGGTAGTGAGCAAATACCAGTCTGACCCAGGTGAAGCTCATTGGAAAGTTAAGTTGTTAAGAACATCCTTAAGTATTTGAGAAATACTAAGGACCAATATCTTATTTATGGAGATTCTGATCTAAAACTTATGAGGTATACTGACTCTAGTTTTCAGTCAGATAGAGATGAAGCAAGAGTGTACCTGATTTTATCTTTACCCTTAATGATGGAGCTATCTACTGGAAAAGTTCCAAGCAGTATACAGTGGCTGATTCTGTTTGCGAGGCAAAGTATAATGCAACATTGGATGCAGCAAAGGAGGCTATGTAGTTGTGGAAGTTCCTAGGGAGCTGGGAATGGCACCTTCCTTAGATGGTCCTATCCCGATGTATTGTGACAGCACTAGAGCCATAGCTCAAGCCAAAGAGCCAAAGTCACATCAGCGGACCAAGCATTTTTTGCATTGTTATCACCTTATCCAGAAGATTATTGAATGAGGTGACATCGAGCTTCTGAAGATCGATGGTAAGGAGAACTTGACCAACCCCTTCGCTAAAGCCATTGGAATACAAGAGTTCAACGACTGCAAATGGAAGATGGGAATTAGATTCTATTCCAATTGGCTTTAGTCTAGGTGGGAGTTGATGGGAATTATGTCCTAAAGCCAATCATCTAGGCTGTAGATGGTTGTGCGACTCATGTATATGTATATGAATTATTGAATTGAATAAAAAGTTTATTCTGGTTGTTCATCACATGTCATCTTCCTAATTGAACTCTTGTGAGATGATGTCCTTTGAGCTATCTTATATGCGATATAGAGAGAATGCATTGTGTAGTTTATAAACTGGTTCACGACCAAAGGATACGCTATTTCAGGATGATGGTGTATCGAGAGTAGGTCATTAATGTCATATATGTTGGTTGTCCTCTTAACCAAGTAGTATGGAGATGCTGGCATGACATCAGGTATTGTGTTTGCACTTCACTGAATGTGACTCTCATGCGAGATTCTCTTTCTGCCAAAAAGAAGTTTTGCATTATAATGTGGACATGAATTATTTCTTTGACTTGAGATCACTATGGCAGCTTGCGAGCAACTCACTATGCTTAGGTGTCGGACTACCCGTATTTCTAATTCGGTGATGAAAGGTTGCTGGGTACAGTCAAGTACTTGTGTAGCAGTGGTAGGATCGAGAAAGGATTGAATGCTCCAAGTGGTTTGGATTGAATGCTTAATATGCCTTAATTGAGAAAGACCTTGGCTAGGGCATTCCTTGTAAGGAGTTACAAGGATTCTTTGTTTGAGACATATTGAGATGGATCAATTAGGGTTGGGCATTTTAACCCTAAGCCATTCGGAGCATTAGAAGATTAAAAAAATAAGTTCACTAATATTCCATGTTCGACAGGTTCATGTTGCTCTACAACCTTCAACCTATCTTGATGGTGGGTGTCATTGCTAGATGGCAAATTTGGCTGGTACTGGAAATGTTCCTATGCTACTAGTTTAGTATTTGAACCTACAGGGTCACACACCATGAAATTTCTTCTTGCTTCGTTGGCATGCAAACGATTAAGAATCGTTCCATACTAGTTTGACAAGAGTAATCAATGTTGCTCTCGAGCTGACTTGAATGATCAAGTCGACTCAGCTCGAGCTAACTCGAAAAGTCGAGTTGACTCATCTGACATATTGTTGAAATTCAAGAATGCTTCATTAAATGCTGTAATGGTTTTGGGGTTTAATGCTGGGCATTTTGAGATTTTACTGGTTGCATTGCTGAATTCCAAAGGTTTTTATAACCTGCTTGGAATAACTAGAGACTCAAAAACTCCCCACTAATCTCTTATTATACCCTCTTAATGGTTTTGGGGGCTGCTGTTTAAAAGGCAGGGCTAGAAAAGGTGGATGGTACACGTTCCTGACATTCCACACTCTAGATTGGATCAAGGTCGAGACTATACCCAAATCCTGGGTTAGAGATCTTGCTTGATCCTTGAGAGATTGAGAGATTTGGTCTCTAGAGTGGGGGTTTGAGTTTTGGGTGGGATTCTTGTGTGCTACCTTCTATTGAAGGTGTGGGATAGAGAGAACTGGGAGGGTCCTTGGTCTTTGTTCCAGCATCGCTTCATCAGCAGGTTCTTCAAGGAGTTGAAGACGAAGTCCTAGGTTCTCAAGGAGTTGAAGATCGAGTCTGCTACTGCCATCAGTGTTTCTGGAGGTGCTAGCACCTCGAAGGAAAGAGAAGGAATCCCTCTATTCAGTGTGAACCACCTGTAGAGGCCGTTCGCGTGTGTTGCTCGCAGAGCCGGAGCTCTTCCTAGTGATTGGGGTAGTTCCTAGTGATCGTCACTAAGGTACGCCTTTAGTTATATGTTTGACATATTATAATCTGTTGTATCATTGTGTGAATCTAGATAGCTCTGATTTTCATTCAATGGATGCTTGATTTCATACATACATTATTCTATATATGCATCAAGATCTGCATAGGAAACATGTGTTAATTAGATTAACATGCTTAGATAAATTGTTTATCTGCTTTCGCTGTATCATGTAATTTAGAAAAAGTTTTTAAATTGCATGTCTCGGGCCATGCCACACGATTCCCATTTCCTTGGTTCCCCAACAGGAAGACCATTTAGACCATCTCCACCAAGTATGCCAAGCCCTCAGGAAAGATAGCCTTTATGCCAACCTAAAGAAATGTAGCTTTTTGACCAATCGAGTCATTTTCCTAGGTTTTGTCATTACCCTAGAAGGAGTATCTGCCGACCCAGAGAAGGTTAAGTCCATAGTTGAGTGGCCCATCCCTAAAAACATACACAATGTTCATAGTTTTCATGGTCTTGCCACCTTCTATAGGAGATTCATTCGAGGATTTAGTACGATCGTCACATCCATTACCGATTGCATTAGGAAGGGAACCTTTGAATGGACCAAAGCTATCGATAGAGCCTTCATAGAAATAAAAGAGAGAATGACCCATGCACCCATTTTGAGATTACTGGACTTTTCAAAGGTATTTGAGGTTGCTTGTGATGCCTCTGGAGTAGGGATTGGAGGAGTCTTGAGTTAGGAAAATCACCCAGTGGCACTTTTTAATGAAAAGGTGAATGAGGCCAAACTCAGGTATTCAACGTATGATAAGGAAATATATGCAGTAGTTCAAGCCTTGAGGTACTGCAAACATTATCTTCTACCATAGGAGTTCGTACTTTATTCAGATCATGAAGCACTCCGATTCCTTAATTCTCAAAAGAAGTTGAACCCTAGGCACGGAAAGTGGGTAGAGTATCTTCAGGCATACACCTTTGTGTTGAAACACCGTGCTGGCATCGAAAATTGAGTTGCTAACATACTTAGCCATCGGTCCTTGCTTTTGACCTCCGTGAGCACTGAAGTCAAAGGATTTGAGAGACTAAAGAAGGAATATAAGAATTGTCCTAACTTTAGTAAAATTTCTCAATCTATGCATCAAGGACCATCTAGCTTGTATAATGACTACACCCTTCATGATGGATTCCTTTTCAAAGAAGATAGGTTATGCATCCCCCGAACCTCCCTTAGAGAATTCTTAATTTGGGAGATCCATGCTGGAGGCTTAGTTGGCCATTTTGGTAGGAACAAAACCATCTTAGCCATCGAAAACCAATTCTTTTGGCCAAGCCTCAAGAGAAACGTTGCCCAAGTTGTAGTCCAATGTCGAACCTTTGCTGTTGCCAAATAGCAAAGACAAAACACTGGTCTATACATACCTTTACCAATACTAGACTGTCTATTGCAAGATCTTAGTATGAATTTTGTATTAGGATTTCCCAAGACCATGAGGAAACATGATTCTATCTATGTTATGGTTGATCGATTCTCTAAGATGGCACATTTCATTTCTTGTTCCCAGACTTATGATGCTTCGAGAGTAGCTAATCTTTTCCTTAATGAAGTAGTTAGGCTGCATGGTTTACCTAAAACCATCATGTCAGATAGAGTGTTAAGTTCACTAGCTATTTTTCGAAGACCCTTTGGCATTTGCTAGGAACCAAACTCAAATTCTCTACAACCTACCATCCTCAAACTGATGGCCAAACTAAAGTTGTCAATCAAAGTCTAGGAAACCTTTTAAGATGCCTAGTTGGAGATAGTATGGGAAATTGGGACCTATTATTATCTCGTGCTGAATTTGCTTATAACAGCTCAGTCAATAGGTCTACTGGGAAAAGTCCATTTGAAGTGGTCCATGGTTACAAACCTAAGAAGCCCATAGACCTTATCCCTTTACCCACACATGCACGAGTATCCGAGTCTACTGAGTCATATGCATAGCATATTAGGGATTTGCATAAAGAAATCATTATGAAAATCAACTTGAGCAGTGAAACTTACAAGCATATGGCCAATTCATGTAAGAGGATCAAAAAATTCAATGAAGGACACTATGTGATGATTAGACTCAAACCTGAACGATTCCCACCTGGAACCATAAAAAAATTACATGCCTAAGGTGCAGGTCCATTTAAAATCATAAAGAAGTTTGGACCTAAAGCATATATACTTGAGTTACCATCTGACATAGGTATCAGCTCAACCTTCAATATTTCAGACTTAATAGAGTATAAGAAGCCAATTATGATACCTAGTGAGCCTTTTAGGCCTGAGCCTATTTTTGAGAGTGAGCCTATCCCTGAGTATCCACCAGCCACTTTACCAAAATGGCGAGACAAGATTGAGCAAATTCTGGATGACAAGACTATCACTGCCAGGAACAAGGACTACCAACGCTATCTGGTTCGTTGGCAAGGTCGACCGGAATCTGAAGACTCGTGGATCACTCGAGAGGACCTACAATAAATCAGCCCAGACCTACTAAAGCATCACTATAGTCAAGTTGACCCATACTCAATACGGTCAAGTTCTTTCCATCCCGAGAGAATTGGTGTGGACACCAACAATAGTCTGCAATCAAATTCTTTATGGATTGAATCATAAGGAAATCAAAGGCACAAGAATTGGAGCTAGCTCAACCACAGCCTTGAGAGTCAACTCGAGCATTGGAGCCGACTCGACTAGAGAACTCTGCTACCTCAATCTTCTTCCACTTCAATCTTCACCACTTCAACATCTGGAACAATTCAGCAACCTGGAATAATTGAGCACCTAGAATAATTCAACTACTTGGAATAATTCTCACTTGGAATAATTCAGCTGCTTGGAATAATTCAGTAACTCAACTACTTTGGAGTAACTTCCCAACTACCATGCCAAGCTGGATCACCACATCACCAGGCATAGGTGGCAGCCACGCCAACATGGAAGACTCCTCACACCCCTCCACTTAGGCGACCAATTTCAAATTCAAGGGAAGAGTGGCCGACCACTTCTTTCTCCATGATCAAGCATGGTTGCAACTCCCCACTCTCTTCATGGTTACAACCCCTCCATGTATCTTGCTTAACTTCCCTTATTTTCCTCCATGTAATTTGAAATTCCAAAAGCTCTGGGAGATCTATAAATACCTCTCCAAACCCCTTGTAATGCATCAAATAAGTGAATGAAAATTTGAGTTCCTTCTTTTTTATTTGTGTGTTTGCAAATGACCTCTGTGAGGGAGTGAGTGTGAGGCTCAACCTATCCACCAAATAGCAATTAACATACCAAAGCAAGCCATCCCGTCTTTCAACCAAGAGGGCCGCCCATCATCCTTCCAAGGTCGCCATCATCCTTCCAAGGATGTCATTCCAACATCTAAGGACACCATCCTTCTTTATCCCAAGGAGTCATCCCTTCTTTATCCAAGGATGCTCTTTCTTCACCCCAAGGAGCCATCCCTTCATCATTTAAGGATGCCAACCCTTCCCCACTCAAGCCATCACCCATCCAGTCTAAAAGACACCAACAACTCTGCTCTCATTATTGACCTCTTCTTTCCATTTTCCTCATCCATACCATGCCACTAATTTCTTTCAATGTAGGGTCCTCTATGATTTCGAGTTAAAGAGAAGGTATACTTTGCTTCGAAACGAACTACGGAGATAGTCTTCATCCAGAGAGTGATAATCTTTAAGTTTGTTCACAGCTCTATGGAATGCTGAAATTAACCCACCACCAAAGGAGTGAGAGCTCATCATTGGTTAGTGACCCTTCCTAGACTCTTAGGTCTGATCATTTGAAGGTTTATGTCCTAAACTGAATGGTTTCTCAACCATTAGGTATTTTCTTCCTTTGATTAAATTGACACTACATTGCAGGTAAGTTTAATTTTCATTAAGTAGTCTTATCATTTAGTTTAGTTTGGCAGATTCTTATGCATGAATCTTGCTAATGTAAGTAGGTGTCATTGCTCAATCTAAATAGCTCAGTAGTTAAGTTAGAACTCCTCTTTGCATCCCGCATCAGAAACCTAGTTGGTTTTGTAACTTAAGCTCACCAACAATCTCCTTGGTTTTTACAAGGTGATGTGGGATGGGATGATGCAAAGCTAATCTACTGATTCTAAATTTAATTATCTGAGATTAAACAATAATTAATTTTTGGAATTATCAAAAAAGAGACTCAAAGAAATCAATAGAACTTGACTAGTTGACAAGCTATTCAACCTGCAATATAAATCAGATAAAGTAGACTAAGAAACAGGACTTGGTGATCAAGAAATCACCATAAACTAGGGTTCCTATTTTCAATAAATCAAAACTAAAGAGAAAGGAAAAGTTTAGAATTACCAACGTTGATTTACTCTTGAAGTGGATCTAGTTCAGCACTCTAGGATTTCGCAATAGGACTTCGAGACTCTCGTTCTTCAGGCTCTGATCTGCAACAAACTCGGTTCCAAAGCAAGGAGAACATTTACTTTAGATCTTGATCACCTGAAACACTCATAAAAAAAAGTCAAGTTAGGAAGGCATGGAAGGAAGAAAAAGATTGGAGGAAGGAAAAGGGAAGAAAGAAGCTTGAAGGTGGTAGCTAGGGTTTCTGATGGATGGTTGGGTAGATGGATAACTAGGGCCTCACACCCCTCGATGCTATCACAGCAAAGGAACTAAGAGAATGCTCTCACTTTATTTCATAGAAGAATGAATGAATACAAAGGGGTTGAAGGTGGTATTTATAGACAACAAACTAAAATTGTAAGGGTTACAAAGTGTTGAGTTCTTGTTAGAAGAGCAAGAAACTCCATGAATTGGCTTCCTTTGGGTTTCAAATCCTTCTTGATCCTCTCTTGGGATCTTGGACTCTTAATCTTGATCCTTTCTTGGGCTTCATCTAGCTTGGGCGACAACATGGGAGCCTTCATCCTTTTGGGCGTCAAGGAGGATGCGATGGGCGGCAAGCTCCTTGATGATGGGTCGATGTTGGGTGGCCAAGATGACTTCTTGATGCGAAATCCATAAGGGATTCTAGAGTTTGAATGATAAGGCCTCCTTGAATTCATTGAACTCTTCAGTTGAGATAAAAAGAACTCATGAATTCTTGTGCTGCTCTTGAGTTTTTGATTTCTTGGAACTTGATTGGCTTGGATTCTTGAAACAAGAAATTCTCTTGAATCTTCTCCTTGATGGGCATCCCATTAAGATAGAATTCTCTTATGATGGTCGATGAGAAGAAAAGTGGCACCCTCTCTTTTGATCGACTTCTCTTAGATTGGCGATAAAAATAATCCTTCATGTGGCCGACAAAGGATATGTGACATGGCAAGTGATGATGTCCAAGATGATGTGGCAGGTGATATGGCTTGTGGCATATGACATAGGCATCCAAGATTTGATGATGTGGCAAATGATAAGGTGGCAACTTGATAACTTGTCATGTGGTGCCAAGAATTAGTTGGCATGACTTGAGTTGGTCTGGCACATGTCTTGATTTGGGTCTCCTCTTATATTACAAGACTTAATTAAAAATAACTAATCATAAGACTCAAAATCAAAGGGCTAACTCTAAACCTAACTAGATCAAATTGAACCCAATTTGATCAAAGGACATAACCAAATCATAATTGAACCATACCAAACCTAATTAGGCTTGTATATACAAAACCCAATTGAAGTTGGTGATTAGGGTTGAATTCAACTAGACTAAAATAATAGAATTTAAAATAAATATTTACAATTGATCTTGGGGCTTGGGCTTAGGACTTTATTTATAGGTGATCCACAGGGATGTGGGATTGACCTGTCGATTCCTTCTGGCACTGGTGTCCACACCAGTTCTCCCCAGATGGGAGAAACTCGACCATGTCGAGTATGAGTCAACTCTGCTATGATAATGTTCTAGTAAGTCGGGATCAATCCTTTGCAAATCCTCTCTAGTGATCCAAGAATCTTCAGTCTTGGGTCATCCTTGCTAATGAACCAGATATCGTTGATAGTCTTTGCTCCAAGTAGCGATAATCTTGTCATCCAAGATTCACTCAATCCTATCTCTCTATTCTGGTTGTTTGGCTGGTGGACACTCATAAGTTGGCTCACTCTCAAGGATAAGATCAGGCCCAAAAGGCTCATTAGGTATCAACGTTGGCTCCTTATACTCTACAAGGTTTGAAATGTTGAAAGTAGAACTGATGCCTAGTTCAGGTGGTAACTCAAGCATGTAGGCATTAGGTCCAATTTTTTTAACTACTTTGTATGGTCCAGCACTACGAGCGTGTAACTTTTTCATGGTTCCAGGTGGGAACTGTTCAGGTCAATGTCTGACCATAACAAAGTCTCCATTGAAATCTTTGAGTCTTTTTCTTGGGTCAGCCATATGTTTATATGATTCATTACTTTCTTTGATCTTTTTATTTATTTCCTTATGCAATTCTCTAATATGTTCAGCATATGACTCTGCAAACTCTGAAATGCATTCATGCATGGGTAATGGTATAAGATCTAAAGGCTTTCTAGGCTTATACCCATATATAATTTCAAACAGGCTTTTTTTGGTGGATCTGTTAACTGAGCTATTATATGCAAATTCATCCCTAGACAGTAATAGATCCCAATTGGTAGTATTTTTTCCAACTAAACTTCTAAGCAAGTTTCTTAGACTGCGATTCACAACCTTAGTCTAGCCATCAGTTTGAGGGTGATAAAAAGTAGAAAATTTAAGTTTTGTCCCTAACAAATGCCAGAGTATTTTCCAGAAATAACTAGTGAATCGCACGTCTCTATCAGATTCTATGGTCCTAGGTAAACCATGTAGTCTAACTATTTCATTCAGAAATAACTTAGCAATCTTAGAAGCATCATAGGTTTTGGAACATGGTAGAAAATGCGCCATCTTTAAAAACCTATCAACCACAACAAAAATAGAATCATGTTTTCTTATGGCTTTAGGTAATCCAAGAACAAAGTCCATGCTAAGATCTTGCCATGGACAATCCAATACAGGAAGTGGGCTATATAAGCTAGTGTTTTGCTTTTGCTGTTTGGCAACATCACAAGTTCAATATCTAGCTACAATTTGGGCAAATTTCTCTTAAGATTTGGCCAATAAAATTGGTCCTCCAGTTCTAAAATGGTCTTATTTCTATCAAAGTGTCCAACTAAACCTCCTGCATGTGTTTTCCAAACTAAAAAGTCCCTAAGTGAAGTATTAGGAATACATAGCTTATTTTCTCTAAAGGGGTAACCATCTTGAGTAGCATATTCACTATATAAACTAGACGATCCTTGTTTAACTGCTTTATAAATTTCACCAAAGTGCAATTCTCATATTCATCCTTTAATTTCTCAAATCCCACAACTCTAGTACTAACACAATTCAAAAGCATAAATCATCTACTAAGCGCATCAGCAACCTTGTTATTAGTTCCCGATTGGTATCTCAAAACAAAAGTATAGGCCTGAATATATTCAACCCATTTTCCATGTCTAGGATTTAATTTCTTTTACGAGCTAAGAAGTCGGAGTGCTTTATGATCCGAGTAAAGCACAAACTCCTACGGTTGCAAATAGTGTCTCCAATATCTTAGTGCCTGGACTACCGTATATAATTCCTTATCATAAGTTAAGTATTTCAATTTAGCATCATTTAATTTCTCACTAATGAAAGCAACTGGGTGATTCTCCTGAATCAAGACTCCTCAAATTCCTACACCTGAGGCATCACAAATAACTTCAAAAACTTTTGAAAAATCCAATAATCTCAGAATTGGGGCTTGAGTCATCTTGTCCTTAATTTCTTGGAAGGCTCTATTGACATCTTTAGTCCATTCAAAAACTCCCTTCCTCATACAATCAGTAATAGGTGCAACAATCATACTAAACCCTTGAATAAATCTCCTATAGAAGGTGGCTAATCCATGGAAACTACAAATATCATGTGCATTTTTAGGTATGAGCCACTCAACTATGGATTTAATCTTCTCAGGATCTGCAAACACTCCTTCTGCAGTCACTACAAAACCTAGGAAAATAATCCTTGAAGTCATGAAACTACATTTCTTCAAATTAGCATAAAGTTTATCTTCTATAAGAACTTGACATACTTATTGATGATGGTCTAAGTGATCCTTCTTAGTTTTACTATATATAAGGATGTCATCAAAATAAACCACTATGAATTTTCCAATAAAAGCATTCAGAACTTGAGTCATAATCCTCATAAAAGTATTAGGTGCATTGGATAAGCCAAAAGGCATCACTAACCATTCATATAAGCCATCTTTAGTCTTAAAAGCAGTTTTTCATTCATCCCCGGGTCTAATTCTAACCTAGTGATAGCCACTCTTAAGGTCTATCTTTGAAAAGATGGTTGCACCGGCCATCATATCTAACATGTTATCAAGTCGGGGTATAGGAAATTGATATTTCACTATGATCTTGTTGATGGCTCTACTATCGACATACATTCTCCAAGTGCCATCTTTCTTAGGGGTCAAGAGAGCTGGAACGGTACAAGGGCTTAAGCTTTCTCTAATAAATCCTTTTCTAAGAAGATCCTCAACTTGTCTTTGTAATTCCTTATGTTCTATAGGGTTCATCCTTTAATGTGGTAAATTTGGCAAGGTAGCTCCTGGAACTAAATCTATAGCATATTGTATGTCCCTTAATGGGGGTAAGCAATCAGGGAGGTCTTCTAGGAACACATCCTTAAACTCTTTCAGGAATTCTATAATTTCTTTAGGATTTTCCTTCTGGGGTTCATCACTAACTTCCTTAGTAGTTAAAATCCAGACTATTGAACCTCCAGTGATCTCATGTTCTAACTCCTTTGTAGTAATTAGATTCAATCATGATTCTCTCTCTCAAATGACTAGACCCTCTTTTAATATTATCTTTAGATGGGGTCGAATTGATGACAATTCTCTTTCCATGGTGTTTAAAAGAACATGAGTTGGTTCAACCAAAAAGGGTAGCATCATGGTCATATAACCATGGTCTGCCTAATATGATGCTACTAACCCCCATTGGATTCACATCACACCATACTTTCTCTTAGTAAGATTGAATTTGGACTAGGACCTGGCATTATAACCTAATGGGAATAGTTGTTGCATCAATCCAGGATACCTTATATGGGCTAGGATGTGGTACTGTAGGTAAGCCTAAGTTCGTAACAGCATTTGTAGATATGACGTTGACACAACTTTCGCTATCTATAATAATCTTGCAAACTTTGTCTCCTAGCTTAATAAAGGTCTGTAAGATATTTATCCTACGCCAGTCCTCATTCTTCTTGGTCTGAGCTAGAATATATCTAACTACTCCTAGTATGTCAGATGACTCTATGGGCTCTTCATAACCTTCATATTCTTCTACCAAATTTTTCTCAGCTTCATATATTTCTTCTTCACATTCTTCAATATTTTCTGAGTTCTCTTCTTCACACTCTCCTATATGTAAGTCTTGTACAAGGCATTCAGCAGTAAAATTGCCTATTTTATGATACTTAAAACATAGTGCAGTTTGATTCCTATCTTTTTGGACTACTGGTGCCTTTCCTTTGTCTTCCCTACAAGCTGGTTGGGAGGTAGGATTAGGTCGGCTATTTTGAAATCGGCTAGTGCTAGGTCTACTTCCAGGGGTGTTGAACCTACTAGACTCGGGTTGGTAGGTAACGGATCTCCTCTAAAATCATTCACAATCCCTAGCAATCTGGTAGGCTTGCTCCAAATCATGAACTTCTCTCAAGAATAATTCACTCTAGATATCCTCGTGCAAGCCTGCTCTAAACTTAGAGAGAGTAACAGCTTCCGACTCAACTACACTACACCTCATAACAAACTCATCAAATTTGGCTATATAGTCAGCCACAGATTTGTTACCTTGAGTCAACTTTTGCCATTGATCCAACAATTTTTGCTCATAGGAGAATGGTAGGTATTTTCCCCTAAGCTTTATCTTCATTGCTCTCCATGTGTCTATAGGCATATCTCCTCTTTGTCGGTTTAGTCATTCCATATTTTTCCAGTACAACCTATCTTGTCGAACTAACCTAAGCTTAGCAAATTTAAATTCTCTCCTATGATATTTCGTACCATTCGAAGTACTAGTCCATGTCACTCTCCCAATTAGTATAAACCTTAGAATCTAAACTTTCATCAAAAGTGGGTGCATCTAGTCTAATGTTCCTAAGGATCCTTTGTTCTTGATCATTCACATCAGGGGTTTGGCACCTAGGAATAGGATCAGGAGTGACTTTCCTACGTTGGGCTCTTAGACCTGGGGGAATGGGTATTGGTGTCTCAGAACTTGGACTCGGGGGAGTGGGTCTAGGTGTCATAGAATCTGAATGGGTCGCCTGGGCTTCCTCAAGGTTACATAGTCTCACATCCATCTGGTCAAACCTTGTATTAAGCTACCTAAATTGCTTAGTCATAGATCTCATCCAAGCCTCCATATTAGGGTCCATGGGTGGATTGGGTTGGGTTTGAGTATGCTAGTATGGCATTCCTAATCTAGCAGCCATGCAATACACACACACAAAATCGAACTAGGGTCTCTTAGACCTAGAGCTCAAGTAGAATGGGTCAGCTCGATTTACAATCAATTCAGCAATTATCCTGTCCACTAGCCAGGTAAGAGGTGTGGTCGTGGGAGGCTCCCCCTGCTCTTTTAGGGTCCTAATTAAAAACCATAAGTCCACTTAGGGCATTTGCCTCTGGACTTCTAGCCTTAGACACCAGATTCAAGAGATAATCAAAGGATTGGGTGCACTAGCTTTCACACAATACCCGGAACCCAACCTTGTTGGTGTCCCTAAGCTGCTTTAGGTTTCTAATTAATTTTAATTAGGCTTAAGATTGATGCAAGGTGGTTGTTTTGGGTACAGGACAGGTGATGAAATCCTGCCTTGATCTAAGATAGTAGAAGTGCCCTTAGATTAGGTTAACAATGTATGCACACAAGAAGAAACCCTAATATGCGTGATGAAACTAAAACATAAATAACATAAAATAAATTTTTTTTCTAATTTTTTTTATGTTTAGATGGTAGATTAGTAGAGGATTAATAATAAATTCATTAATATTTGTTTAATATTTTTTTTGTAGGTTTTATGTAATTTAATTTTAGCCTTAAAACTAGATGTGAAAAAACTTTAGCAAAGAGCAATTAAACCCTAGTTTAATCAGATCTGATACCAAAGTTGATGCAGGATGAGATGATGCAAAGATAATCTACTGATTCTAATTTTAATTATCTAAGATTAAACAGTAATTAATTTCTGGGATTATCAAGAAAGAGACTCAAATCAATCAATAGAACTCGACTAGTTGACAAGCTTTGCAACCTGCAATGTAAATCAGATAAAGTACACAAAGAAACAGGACTTGGTGATTAAGAAATCATTGTAAACTAGGGTTCCTATTTTTAAAGAATCAAAACTAAAGAGAAAGGAAAAGTTTTGAATTACCAATGATGATTTTCTCTTGAAGTGGATCTGGTTCAGCACTCTAGGATTTCGTAGCAGGACTTCAAGACTCTCATTCTTCAGGCTCCAATCTACAATGAACTTAGTTCCAATGCAAGAAGAACCTTTACTTCAAATCTTGATCATCTGAAACACTCACAAAAAAAAGGCAAGTTAGGAAGGCATGGAAGGAAGAAGAAGATTGGAGGAAGGAAAAGGGAAGAAAGAAGCTGGAAGGTGGCGGCTAGGGTTTCTGATGGATGGTTGGGTAGATGGATAACTAGGGCCTCACACCCCTCGATGCTATCATAGCAAAGGAATTAAGAGAATGCTCTCACTTTATTTCATAGAAGAATGAATGAATACAAAGGGGTTGAAGGTGGTATTTATAGACTACAAACTGGAATTGTAAGGATTACAAAGTGTTGAGTTCTTGTTGGAAGAGCAAGAAACTCCATGAATTGGCTTCCCTTGGGCTTCAAATCCTTCTTGATCCTCTCTTGGCATCTTGGACTCTTAATCTTGATCCTTTCTTGGGATTCATCTTGCTTGGGCGACAACATAGGAGCCTTCATCCTTTTGGATGTCAAGAAGGAGGATGAGATGGGTAGCAAGACTCCTTGATGATGGGTTGATGTTGAGCGACCAAGATGACTTCTTGATGGAAAATCCATGAGGGATTCTAGAGTTTGAATGATAAGGCCTCCTTGAATTCATTCAACTCTTCAGTTGAGATAAAGAGAACTCATGAATTTTTATGGTACTCTAGAGTTCTTGATTTCTTGATTTCTTGGAACTTAATTGGCTTGAATTCTTAAAACAAGAAACTCCCTTGAATCTTCTTCTTGATGGGCATCCCCTTGAGATAGAATTCTCTTATGATGGGCGATGAGAAGAAAAGTGGCACCCTCTCTTTTGACCGACTTCTCTTCGATTGGTGATAAAAATAATCCTTCATGTGGCCGACCAAGGATAAGTGACATGGCAAGTGATGATGTCCAAGATTATGTGGCAGGTGATGTGGCTTGTGGCATGTGACATAGGCATCCAAGATTTGATGATGTGGCAAATGATGTGGTGGCACCTTGATAACTTGTCATGTGGTGCCAAGAATTAGTTGGCATGACTTGAATTGGGCTAGCTCATGTCTTGATTTGGGTCCCCTCTTATATTACAGGACTTAATTAAAAATAACTAATTATAAGACTCAAAATCAAAGGGCTAACTCTAAACCCAACTTGATCAAATTGAACCCGATTTGATTATAACCAAATCATAATTGAACCATACCAAACCTAATTAGGCTTGTATATACAAAACCCAATTGAAGTTGGTGATTAGGGTTGAATTCAACTAGACTAAAATAACAAAATTTAAAATAAATATTTACAAGTAATCCTGGGGCTTGGGCTTAGGGCTTTATTCACAAGTGATCCACAAGGATGTGGGATTGACCTGTCGATTTTTTTGGCCCTGAAGTCCACACCGCAAGGCTAACCAAAAATTTTCTTGGTTTTGTCACTTAGGATAACCAAGAACCATCGTTGATTTTCACACAAAGGCTCACCAAAAAACCTTAACTCTAGTTCCAATTCCCTTGAAACTAGAAGCAATAAAATTGTGTACAAGGTAAGACTACAAGTAAGTTTTCAAAATAAAGCAAATATCTCTTTCAAGCTCTTTAATTGATGTTAAAGATGCTTATCTTCAAGTTGTTGAAGCCTTAATCAATGCTTTAATGGTTGGACTTGAATGCTCTTGAATGCTTTGAAGGCTCAACTTTCATCAAAAGTAATGAACTCTTAATGGATAATCGATGGAATCTCATTAGTTGCTTCCTCTTAAGTTTGGTCCACTTTGAGTACCTTTCCAAACTTCAAATGGTAGTTTTTGACCATTGGAGAGGAGAAAATAGCCATTGGGGGGGAAAAGGACCGTTTCTGCATTTCAAAAAACTAGCCATTACTATTTCTTAAAACTCCAAGTATCAATACTTCAGGTCATAAGTCAACACTTGAGTCAACACTTGGGTCAACACTAGTTCAAAAAATATTTCTTGAGGCTCTCTGGAAATCTCAGTTGAGTCAACACTTCTTTTGGTGATCGATACTTGAGTCGATACTTAGCTTCCATGAGTCGACACTTAAAGGAAGTCTTAAAATTCAGTATGTTCTGTATAATTTTTATCTCAGGCCTTGAGTCGATCCTTGAGTCGACACATGAGTCAATACTTGAGCTCTATGAGTCGACACATCGAGTATGCCATCTGAAACTTTTTTTACATATCAACTCAAGCTTCTATGAGTCGACACTTCACATCCATGATTCGACACATGGCTGAAACTTTCTGAAATTTAATTAAAATTATGCTAAATCTTCTTCAAACTTAAAACTTAAGTCCTTTCAAGTCATTCTTATGTACTTAAGTCCATTTAACTTTAAAATTTCATCCATAAGGAGACTTCTTCAACTATTGGACAAGCAATTCAACCAACTAACTTGATAAGTACCTTTTTTTGAAAAGACATACTTTAACAAATGGTTAGTACTCAAATAACTTAAGTTTTTGTTAATCATCAAAATCAAGCAAGGAGTCAATAATTTCTCCCTTTTTGATGATGACAAAACTTTTTAGTAGATACATATAGAAAAGATCAAAAGATTTGCAACAAGTATAGAGCATTTTGCAATAACTATCAAAGCTATGATTAAAAGTATTAGAGCTAAGATGTGTATGTATATAATGATGCTTAAGAGGTGTACCAAAGCTAAAACATATTCTTAAGATATTCATTTCAGCAGGAAGAGTATCAGAGCAAAAACAACAAAGAAAAGCTTTAAAAGTATCAATACTTGAAACATGTACCAAGAGAATAGATAGTATCAGAGCAAAGTTGATAGATCATAAAGAGTATCAAAGTATGAAATCAAAGAGTATTGGAGCATATTAAAAGTAATAAGTATCAGAGTATAAAAATATAAGCTAATACATCTCAGAGCATAGAATTGAAGGGTATAGATAAAGGATAATAGAACAGAAACTCTCCCTCAATATATGATCCAAAAAATTGATTTTCAAAAAGAATTTTTGAAAAAATTTCAGGAACTTACTGCTTTAGCAAATTTCTTTCTCACTCCCCCTTACTCATTGCTTTCTTCTTCATTAAATTTCCATTAAGTCTGTATTATTACTCTCATTAAATTCCAATAATTCTTAATTAATTTTTTATTAATTCTTAATTAATTCTCTATTAACTCTCTATTAATTCTTTCCCTTTTTGTCATCATTAGAAAGGTAAGAAAGTAGATATGAAACATTGCATTATAGTGAGAGTGCACAGAGAAATTTGAAAAAGTTTATATATATATATATAAAACTTCAAAGATTTGATACATCAAATTCAGAAATTTAATACATAACAAAATTTTATACATCAAACACTAATACACACAAACGAAGTGCTGAAATACAAACTAGCTAACATATAGACCAACCCTAAGGAGTACTCTTTTCATCAGAAGAGGACTCGATCTCAAGAATGATAGGACCTGTAACCCTAGAAGGTCGAGGTCATGGCCACATCGATTAAAGATCTAACAGTCAGGTCCGAGTAGGTCCTGGTGCAACACTACGGGCTCGACCTCTGTGTCTGGTGTATGTTCTTTCTCTAGCTGGTGCTGAAGAGGAGGAAGCAATATCAGAAGCAAGAGCAGTAGTGAGGGGTCAGCAACTATATCAGTGGTCAAAGGAGTATCATCAAAAACTTGTCCAGATGAAAGAATATGGAAACCAGGAGTATAAAACCCTAGTTCCTAAATCAGGGAAGATATGGAAGGAATAGGTGGAGTCCTAGTAGGAATGTTAAGATAAGAGTTGATAAATCAGTATTAAGGGGGTCTGTGTGCAGTACAAGTGTAGGAGCAAAAGTGACAGTGGGTCAGGAAAGGTGGATGTGCTAGAAAGGACTGGGGTCTGGAATGATGATCTGGAATGATCTGGAACCGGAGACCTCGATACGTCGACAGCAACATCTAGCTTGGGCTCTGCCATATAGTCTCTAATGTCAAACTCAGCTGATGAGTCGCCCTGACCATCTCTTGAGTCTGGTGCTGAGGCTAAAGGTGCTACTGGAACAGGTGGTGCTGGAGGAGAGTCTGAATGTGTAGAGGGTGGTACTCTGCTCGAAGATAATCTATCCAGTGCTTCCAGTATAGTAGAAATACCATCTGATGCAGAACGAAAGCTCTGGTACCAAAAATGATGCAAAACAAAGAACAAAGAAGCGTATGCGGAAGTAAAAATTAAGATTAATTTTTTCTTTTTTTTTTTTCTTTTTTTTTTTTATATTTCGGAAATTGGCTTTAACTCAAAGTAAAGCTAAACTAAGTTGAAGGAAACTAGGTAAGGATTGAAAGCACAATTTAGAAGAAACTAAATTATCAGAGTAGTTCAGAAGTAACGGATCGCTGGGGGTTGAGAAACTCCCAGACCTAGGATTTCGCTCTGAACTTTCAACAGGATAGAAATAGAGAGGAGAGATGGTTTACTAACCAGACAGTGATCTTCTCAGAATTTGGGTGGAAGAACTCTCTCGAGCAGATTATTGGATCCTCGGATTTGGCTATCTTCGCAATGGATCCTCCAATACTGGTCTGTGGTTTGGTCGGCTTCTCCTGGACTCAAGATCTGGGAAGAAGAAAAACAAGTGAGGGATTCAGACACTCAGGGGAAGGATTTACCAGTTCGAAGAACTTGAAAGCTGATGTCGCTGAGATCCGGATTCTCTTGAAGGCTGATTCGACTCCCACTGGAAAGAGCTTTGGATCTGAAGTACCTGGACTGTAGCTGGATGCTGGTGGTCGGCCTGGACTTGGAGAGAGAGGCCGTGGGAGGTGGGATAGGCTAGGGTTTGGTGGATTGAAGTGGATGGTGGGTGGCTAGGGTTATGGAGTGGAGTGGCTAACCTAGGGTTTGGGTTTTGGAGATCTCACACCTCCTCAAGGTTCCTGGGGAACCCGGATTTACTCCCTCACGGAGCTCAACACCTGGATGCAAGTGCGGAAGAGAGAAAACACAAAGTTTGCTCACAAAAAAATTTGGTTTCATTCATCTGATTTTTTTTCAAACTTACATGGGGGTTTAATTTATAGGCCATTATAAGAGAGCAGGGTTTTACATCTTCCCATTTGAGACTAAAAGAGGGGATCTTCAAATTAGGATATCAATCCCTACTCATATGGCCGGCCAATTAATTCCAAAGTTGATTGAAGCTTCAAAAAGGAAAGTGGGTGGCACCTCCTTGTCTTGACCTCCAAGAAAATATTTTTTTCCTTCTATGCTTGGCCTTATCTGGAAGTGTTTGGGCACCTCTTAACCTTGCCCTCCAAGAGAAAATTTGTTGCCTTTTATATCTGGCTTTAGTTGGAATGATTAGGGCGCCTCCTAACCTTGCTTTTCAAGAGAAATCTCCTTCCTTCCATGGCTCAACCCTTTTTGGATATCTCCTTTTCTTTCTCCCCAAGTTATGGCTCCTTCTAACTTTGTTTTGAGTATTTCTGGCAGGTAATGGGCGCCTCCTTGAATTTCTCTCCAAGAGAATTTCTTTCCTTTCATAGTTTGGTTCTTTTGGGAAAGTCTTGGGGCGCCCCCTTGATTTGTGGACTCCTGGTGGATTTCTCCTCAATTGGCGCATGAGAGAAGGGAGCTGCTATCTGTGGTGTGGGGACCAAAGGCTGCTGGATGTAGATGTGGCACCCCCTGGACTCAGGCGTATGGCTGGGAGTGTGGCGCCCACTTGCTTGGCCTTGGGAGAAAATGTAACACCCCAGGTTGAAGCCCTAGTCCACTACTGAGTCAACATGACTCAACAAAATAAAATGCAGGTAATATAGACTCAAGTTAAAGTTGAGTTGATCCAGTCAACCCTTATTACAAGCCAAAAAAAACCTAATTCTTCGGGCAAGGTTAATCAGAGATCCAGATGGAGCTCTGAAGTCTTCTTCTGAGTCTGGTGCCCGCACCACCATCACTCAATCCTTGATGGCTCTCTCTCATCTCCACATGGATCTGGTCAACTCACTGTCAGATAATCATAACCTCTATCTTTATGCGAGTGACCCTCTCATCCGTACTATCTCCAGAACCTGGCATCTCAGTCTGTGCTGGAGTGTCCTGCTCAGGCTGAGTCTCTGGAATGTCTCTCTATGGCTCAGATGGCCCGGCCTCATTAGTGAAAATCCGTTGCCCCCCATCTCCAGTAGAACCCTCCGAGGCCTCTCCTAAATCTTTCTTTACTCTCTTTATCACTTCCTAATTCTCTTCCTAAGCCTTTGTCTTAGAATAGTGGACTTGTCTTAAAGAAAGACTTATGTCCTAACAAGGGAAGGAAGAGACAAGGAGGATAAAGTGGCAGAGTATAAGAGTGTAAGAAAGAAAGGATAATTTTCAGATCCCTTCGGCATAAACACCAAGGGCTTTAAATAGGAGATAGGGGGCACCAAATATGGCTCTTCATCAGCCTTTGATTTGTCAAATAATAGATCATATAAGACCCTTCATGAAGAAGGAGTCTTATATTGAAAAGTCGACTCTTCATGCGCCAAAACCCTTATACGAGTCTTCTGGATCATTTTGGCTTTTTGTCCTCATGCCATGTGGCATATAACCAATAGATAAGACTCTTGATGGGGTGGGAAACCAAGTGGCTTATCCAAGAGATTAAGTCCCTTCATGAAGAAGGACTCTTGGTTAGAAATTTTTGCTGCAACCATGAAGGGACGCAACCCTTCACTTGTGCATGCCAATTCTTCTCACCGCCCATTCCTTTTTTCCATTGGTAATAAGACAATGCAATCAGACATGGGATAAGGCTAGGGATGCCTTGTTTCACATGGAAACCAATCCCCATAAGCAGAAGGACTCTAGGTCCTTCTATGTGCCAACATATCTCACGCGCAAACCAATTGGCGCCAAGAGTCCCTTCAAATTAGGACTCTTCAAATAAATAAAATAAAGGCTTAATAAATCTGGATAAAACTAGATAATAGCTGCCCCACTTTTGACTCAACTCAATCTAGGATTCCCTCAAATTGGTTAGGCTATTAAGCAACCTTATAGAACTAATTCAATTGGGTTAGGAGTTAGGTTAGCCTACACATGCTAATATGTAATCTAGCTAACCAATTAGGATCCCATGACCCTAATAAAACATCAATTGACTTGCTAGGCCAATTCCCTAATGTGTGTGACCCTTTGGGTTCCACTTCTAGCCAGCAGTAGGTCTAGGTCCAAGCCAATTCGATCCAATCGAACCCAATTTGACCTAATTAGGTCAAATTGAGCTGACCAAAGTTGCCAATTCAAACTAGCTTCTGAATTGACTCATGAATCCAATCAAATTGATTCATAAGAACCTATAAGACATGATTGACGTCTAGCAATGTGTCATGCCTACCCGAAAGATGAGGAATTTTGATGAAAAGTATCAAAATACCCTTCAGTGGAAAGTTACCATGCAATTCAATCTTTCGATCTTCCTTTATCCCAAATAAGTGATGGGTATGGATAATTGTCAAAACCTAGCACTTAATTATTTTGAATCTCACTTCAATAATGAAGACTCTACTGATGACTGATTAGTAAGCACTTCTAATCTCATCCGGATTTGATCAAAGACTCCATTAGTCATCAATCGAAGAGATTACTTAGGATAACATTTTCTCTTACTAGGAATGATTGATTCCTTGTTGATCCACTCACATCCTTCATACACCTTCCACCATATCTGAGAACACCTCGTACATGACTTAATGTCATGAATGAGTACAAACCAAAATATGGATTAGTGTGCATAAGGAACCATGGTGATCTCAGGTCTAAAGATCACTTGCATAACTCCCACTATAAGAACTATCTCTTGACAAGTAGTAACACTTTTATAAGATATTCTTAGTGCGGATCAGTTCAATAAACTCATACCCTAATGAGCACCATTTTCCTTGTATTAGTGTCTCTACACAAATGGCTATGAGACCAACCACCCTCTCCATCGAACATACATAGGATAAGCTAGTTGGTGGGGACACCAAAGGCACCAGAATAAGGCAGAGGCTTCTCAACCCTCTGTGAATTGATCAATAATTTATGAGTCCATCTGTAATAAGGTCTTAGCCCATCTGAGTCCTTTTTTTAGTTGTTGTTTGAGTCTTTTGATTTGTTATTTCAGTTCTATACTAGTCAGCTTATGTTGAGCTAGTTCAGTCCAATGCTAGTCAGCTCATGTTGAGCTTATTTTATTTTTTTGAGTCCTGTCCAAGCATACTGAAGACTCAAGACTATATCATACAAGTGAAGACCAAGTCCAACTAGATTGAAGACATGGAAGTATAGCACAAGTCCAACCCAGCTTGAAGATTTGAAGACCCCGGGAGGAAAATTCAGAAAACCCTGATTTCTTGCATATGCCCTCCAGATGCCCAGATTCCCTCCCAGATGCCAAAGTATATTCATAGATAAGGGCATCCATGATTCCAGAGGTCCATCTGCATCCTAGCCCAAAGAAATCAAGCCCAGGTGCCAAGCCCAAGCCCCTAAGAAGCAAGATACCAGAGAATATTCCTGCTACCTGGCTACCAGGCCACCCCAGCTTCCAGAGGCCCAAACCCATGCACCCGAGCCCCTTTGGGCCAGCCTTTTGCTGCTCCTAGAAGCCCAACACGCCCCCCTAGGCGTCCTTGGAGTCTTGACCAAGTCAAGAAAATTTTTAGGGATTTTTCTACCTAATATTTCCTTATTTTCTAGCTAGGGTTTGAGAGGGAAAAGGATTCTTATGTAAAGACTTATGTACCCTTACTTGGAGCCCAAGGTTAAGGGTCTATTTAAGGGACCCTAGCCTCTTGTATGAAGGAGAATTTTTGATGAATGAAAACCTTGAGTTCTTCTATTGAGTTGTGTGATACCCTGCTGTGTGCATAAAGGGGTTTGCGAGAGTTCTTCTTCCTAGTGCTGCAATCATCTTCCTATTGCCAACAAGCATCTCAGATCCCTGGATGCCCACTCCAAAAGAAGCCTTCCCTTGCTGTTTTTTCTTTGTTTTCTTGTTCCTTTGTGAGTTTTCTAACCCCTGACAGGTCGTTTGCAGGTCCCCGAGTTCCTACGAATCCAACGACTCCAGCCAAGCCTCAATCGGATCACCGAGCAGAAAGCCGGGTATCCGCGGGTCTTTGGCTCGATTTTCCAGGCCGCATCCGTCGAGGAACGAGAGACCCCTTCGCTACGATCTTCACAGATGTTGTCAGGTACACCCCTCCACCTCCAGTAGTTTTATTGTAGGAGAACTTGCCCTAACCGAGGCTTCTCAGCCCCGGCGGTCCTTCTTTGCTACTTTTCTAGGTCCTAATCTGCATGCTGATCTTCAAAAATTCATACAAAACTCTCTACAAATAATTTTGATCTTAGATTTTGGAATTAATCACCTAATGCAACATGTAAAACATACAAAAAAAATGGCATGCATATTAGTTCCCCATCATTTGGTATCAGAGCTTAGATTAGGGCTTGTTTTCTGCAATTTTTTAGTCCGTATATGCTCTGTTATTTTAATTATTTCTTCCTGTTAAGAACTTAAAAGATTTTGAAATTTGTTTTTATGGATTTATCATAATTTAAAGTAATTTTCAGAATTGTTTCAGATTTTATTTCAGACTATGAGTTTTCTTCAAGCCGAAATACAGCCTGTAAATTTTTGACTCTATTTTTTTTCAGCAAGACAAGTTTGGAAGTTTTAGGTTTTTGTTTAGCAATTTTTGCATATTTTTTAATTTTACTATATTTTCAGCATATTAGGCCATGATTTACAAGTTCTCTTCTATTTAAAAAATACCAAACAAAAAAAAATACATATTCTCCAAAAATACCAAAAAAAAAACATCTAAACCCTAATTTGCATCCTCATCTGCCTACCATCATTGCATAATTTACTTTTAAGGGCACTCTTGCTATATCAGATGGGGGGAGGATTTGATCACCTCTCCTTAGCCCAAAACCACATCCCTTGCATTCGGTCCCAAGCCTTAACCTAAAATTAATTAGACTTAATTTGCCCTAGTGGGCTAGGGACACCAACTGATCGGGTCCGGGCTAAGTGTTAGATCACTGTGTCAAGACTAACCTGTGTGTTCCTTGTGCTTGGTGTCTAGAATGGTGGTTTAGGGATTCAATCCCGAAGGGCTTGTGTGCTGGTCCGCCTACCTGGCCAATCTTTGATTGGTGTCTAGGATTGGCAATCAGGGACCTAACACTCCCCTTACACCTGCCTGGCTGAGTACAGGGTTACTATAGGCTAGTTTGCCACCCTGATTGAGCATCTAGTTTGGACTCTAGGTCTAGTCAGCTATAGTCGGTCTGATCGAGTCTTGCATGAGCACTAGATCAGGAGTTTCATACCACCCACCTCCTTCACAAATGTCTGAACCCATGGAAAATTTACAATCTCAAATAAAAGCCCTAGCTGATCAAATGGCGGCCCAGATGGCTACCCAGATGACCCAGTTAACTCAGTATCATATTCAAACTAATGATAGAATTGACCATCTTGCCAATAGGTTTGATCAGTTAAAAGTCCGGGTAGGGACCCCAGAAAAAAATCATGGGTCACAGTCTGAGCCAGATCCTAATTCCCCTCAACCTAGGAGGACCCCAAACCCTAATCCATACCCTGAGGTCGAACCTAGGAGAGCCCCTCATCCTGACCCATACTATAACCCTCAGCCTAGGAGGACCCCAGACCCTGACCCATACCAAGAGGTCGAACCTAGGAGAGCCCATCGTCATGACCCAATCCCTAAGGTTAGTCCTTAAAGACCCAATCAGGATTTTATAGACCAGGAAGATAGATCCTATTTACCCTCTCCCTATAAGCCTAGTATACCCACAACCTATAGATCTTATGACTCCAAATCCTATGAACCTAGAACCTATGAATCCATAACCTATGAACCTAGATCCTATGACTCTAGATCCCATGATCATAGATCCTATGCACCCATACCCTATGAGCCTAGTAGACCCAACACCCAATATTCTGACCCATATAGGGAGTCCAACCCTAAGAGGACCCAATATCCTGACCCATATAGAGAGCCCAACCTTAGGAGGACCCCATACCATGATCCATCCTTAGAACCTGACCATAGAGCTGACCCAAAATCCTATGACCCCAGATCTTATAATCCCATGACCCATAGATCTGCACCCTTGTCCTATGAGCCCAGAGAACCCATAACCCCTAAGTATCAGCCTAGTACTAGTCAGGTTTTCCTTAGTCAATTTGAACCCCATAGGATTAGCACCCCTAAATATGAGCCCAGTAGTGAGCCACTACCCCTTAGGCAACCTGAACCTACTAGGATTAGTGTCCATAATTAGAAACCAGGACCTAGCCAATTTTCCCCTAGCCGACCTTCTCCAACCATTCTTGAGATTGACAAGGCTTACATTAATGCGGAAGTATATGAAGCTGATGCAAACTTAGTGGATGAGTATGAGGGAGAAGAGGAGACACCTTTAGATGACCTAGTATTAGCTGACCCAATAGATACCCAGGTAGAAGCCAACCTAGAGGTAGTTGACCTTGACCACATCCAACCTAAAGCTATAGTGGAAGAACAAATAGAGGAAGAGAACCTAGGTACTGCTACTAGAGCCTTACCTGAGGAAACCATAGAGGAGAGCCAAATTATAGAGTCTAGTCCTAAAATACAAGAACCAGAAAAATTTATTAAGGACTTGATCTCTTTGAATCAGTACCCTCAGGATGAGCCTCCTCCTATAGTTTCCATTAAGGACCTCTTCCCTGAGATTAGTAACCCATCCTTCCATTATGCAAACCCCATAGATATACCGCAACCTCGTAATGTTAGCCTCATTAGTCTAGGATTAGTCCCTGACATGCCTTCTTTTATCGAACTTTATCCAACTAACCTTGAACCTCTTTCCCTACCCTACCAAACTACTTCTGAATCCACTTCCTATTTTCTGCCCTTTCCTGACACCTCTAGCATTTCTAGGATCATTAGATTGCATTTAGCTGAGATTAGCATACTGCATGCATTCATCATGCATGTTAGGTTTGCATCATACTTCTGGCATACTCTTTGGAATTTGCTAGGAGTTCACTGTAAATTTTCATGTGCATGTCAAGCTAGGATCAAACCTAGAGAACCTATAATCTATTAGGTTTAGATCCAAAGAGTTCAATAAAATTTTCTTCAATAGGAATGCATAGTCGAGTCTGTTAGGTATCAGTATGAGTCCTTTGCATCATTTGTTAGGAGTCTACATGTGCCTAGCATGTTCACCACCCGTACTAATCTTAAAACAACTGGCTAATTCCCGAAGAAGGGTCAAAGAATTTGATGTAGTGGATTCTATCTTGGTTAGGCTTAGGCCTAAAAGAAGCTTCATGCTCGCAGAGCCGGACCTTTTAAAGTGATAGAGAAGGATTGAATCAAATGCCTATGTGTTAGACATGCCTTCGGATTTGGGCATTAGTTCTACCTTCAATATTACAGACCTGGTTGAGTATAGGGAACCGGCAGCGATACCTAGTAAGGCCTTTGGACCTATTCCTTTTCATTGTGAGTGACCCTAACCCAGAGTGTCCACTAACAAATTGGCCTGAGAGAGGAGAACGGATCGAGCGTATCCTGGACGATCAAGACATCACGACCAGGGGCCGTGACTATCAATGCTTCCTGATCCGATGGCAAGGCCAGCCAGAGTCGAACGATTCATGGATTTCTTGAGAGGACTTGTAGCACCTCAACCAAGACCTCCTCGAGAGATATGTGAGCCAGCTTGATCTTCACTCGACAGGGTCGAGTTCCTCCCACCCCGGGAGAATTGGTGGGGGCACCAAAGGCACCAGAATAAGGCAGAGGCTTCTTAACCCTCTGTGAATTGATCAATAATTTATGAGTCCATCTGTAATAAGGTCTTAGCCCATCTGAGTCCTTTTTTTAGTTGTTGTTTGAGTCTTTTGAGTTGTTATTTCAATTCTGTACTAGTCAGCTTATGTTGAGCTAGTTCAGTCCAATGCTAGTCAGCTCATGTTGAGCTTATTTTATTTTTTTGAATCCTGTCCAAGCATACTGAAGACTCAAGACTATATCATACAAGTGAAGACCTAGTCCAACTAGATTGAAGACATGGAAGTATAGCACAAGTCCAACCCAGCTTGAAGATTTGAAGACCCCAGGAGGAAAATTCAGAAAACCCTGATTTCTTGCAGATGCCCTCCAGATGCCCAGATTCCCATCCAGATGCCAATGTATATTCATAGATAAGGGCATCCATGATTTCAGAGGTCCATCTGCATCCTAGCCCAAAGAAATCAAGCCCAGGTGCCAAGCCCAAGCCCCTAAGAAGCAAGATACTAGGAAATATTCCTGCTACCTGGCTACCAGGCCACCCCAGCTTCCAGAGGCCCAAACCCATGCACCCGAGCCCCTTTGGGCCAGCCTTTTGCTGCTCCTAGAAGCCCAACACGCCCCCCTAGGCATCCTTGGAGTCTTGACCAAGTCAAGAAAATTTTTAGGTATTTTTCTACCTAATATTTCCTTATTTTCTAGCTAGGGTTTGAGAGGGAAAATGATTCTTATGTAAAGACTTATGTACCCTTACTTGGAGCCCAAGGTTAAGGGTCTATTTAAGGGACCCTAGCCTCTTGTATGAAGGAGAATTTTTGATGAATGAAAACCTTGAGTTCTTCTATTGAGTTGTGTGATACCCTGCTGTGTGCATAAAGGGGTTTGCGAGAGTTCTTCTTCCCAGTGCTGCAATCATCTTCCTGCTGCCAACAAGCATCTCAGATCCCTGGACGCCCACTCCAAAAGAAGCCTTCCCTTGCTATTTTTCCTTTATTTTCTTGTTCCTTTATGAGTTTTCTAACCCCTGACAGGTCGTTTGCAGGTCCCCGAGTTCCTACGAATCCAACGACTCCAGCCAAGCCTCAATCGGATCACCGAGTAGAAAGCCGGGTATCCGCGGGTCTTTGGCTCGGTTTTCCAGGCCGCATCCGTCGAGGAACGAGAGACCCCTTCACTGCGATCTTCATAGACATTGTCAGGTACACCCCTCTACCTCCAGTAGTTTTATTGTAGGAGAACTTGCCCTAACCGAGGCTTCTCAGCCCCGGCGGTCCTTCTTTGCTACTTTTCTAGGTCCTAATCTGCATGCTGATCTTCAAAAATTCATACAAAATTCCCTACAAATAATTTTGATCTAAAATTTGGGAATTAATCACCTAACTCAACATGTAAAACATACAAAAAAAATGGCATGCATATTAGTTCCCCATCACTAGTCTTTCTAGAAGCATCGATCCCCGAATCGATGATACAACGACTAGGAACATTTTAGACTAGGGTTTATAGGAACTTAGGTTTCACCGTTATAATCTACATCATAATCCTAATTTCTTTGCCCTAACCTACAGGGTTCATCATAATCTTTAAATAAGACACAACAGTATAATGAAACAAAATACCTTTTATTAATACAATAATGTCATACAAGAGTTGGAAGATTACAAAAATATCCTTATATAGATTGGCTTTTAGGGTATTTTTCTTTCAGTAGTCTCATCTCAGGTGAGAGTCTGGATGCAATAATAGTGGCTCCCTCTGAAAGATCATCTGACTCGAAGATACACCAGAGTCCACTCATGCAATCCACTAAAGAGTCGCTACTGATCCTCTTATAGGTATCTACCATATCCGGCTCAGAATCTCTGTAATAAGCAAAACCTTAGTACCTCGTACCTCTGCAACCCAACCATCAGCTCCTCTAGCTAGCATACCATAAAACTCACGTATCAAGCCAGGGTAAAATCTCTCTAACAAGGAGCAAAACTGTGTCAACCTGGTAGTCCTCATCTAATCTCCAATATGAAATTGCTGCTAGTCTTGAAACCAAAATCAACTCGCTATCCTCTGACTATGGCCTTAAAGGCCATCTTATCAACTGCAGGGACTGGCAGTCTGACTAGAAGGTCGGCTAGACCTGGGGCTCTGCTACCACTGGATCCTCATGTCATGCCATTGTCCATCGCTCGACCTCCTATTTTGACGGTCGAGGTCCCCTGACTACTTGTTTTCGAGTTCCCATCTCCTAGAAAAGATGAATAGGAACAATCTAGGGTAAAAATGATAGGGTTTTTATGGTAAAAACCATGAGAAACTGATGAGGAGCAGTGAAAATGGAAGAAAAACAATTTCAAACAAGAAATCAAAGCAATGGAATAGTGATTGGAGAGATGGAAAGTTGGGACACTATTTTTAGGTGAGTCGGCTCAAGGGTTTCAAGAAAAATGGAAAGAAATCACTTGGTTTTTCCTATTTGTTCTCGAGTTCCCATCGTTTAAGTGTGGACTCATGACTGCAGCTCAAGTGTTGACACTTGGAGGTGTCGACACTTCAAAGTGTCGACAGTTTGATAAAAATCCAAAAAAAGGGAAAAAACATAGAAAATTAACGAGATTGATTATGAATGATTAATCATGATTTTGAAGAATATTTGATCAGATAATTTCAAGGATAATTTGAAAGATCATGAAGAGATCGAAATCAATCAAAAGGATTAATGACCCCTAATTCCCTTCAATCATATAGATTCTATCTTCTTGATGAGGTTTGGTCAATATATCAGCCAATTGCATTTCAGTGCACACAAATTCAAGCATAATATCATTATTTTCAACATGATCTCTAATAAAAAGGTGTCTAATTTCAATGTGTTTACTTCTAGAGTACTGAACAAGATTTTTAGTTAAATTTATAGTACTTATGTTATCACATCTTATGGATGTCTTAGTTAATTTGATTCAAAAATCTTCAAGTTGTTGCTTAATCCACAAGATTTAAGCACAACAACTTCCAGCTGCAATATATTCAGTCTTAGCTATAAATAGCGCAACAGAAGTTTGTTTCTTGCTAAACCATGAGTTAAGTTAACTCCAAGAAATTAGCAAGTTGTACTAGTACTTTTTCTATCTAATTTACATCCAGCAAAGTCAGCATCAGAATAGCCAATTAATTCAATTAATGAATCTCTAGCATACCACAGACCAATATCAATAATACCAGATAAATATCAAAGTATGCGCTTGACAGCCATTAAATGAGATTCTTTAGGAGCAAACTGATATCTAGCACACATGCAAATACTAAATATAATATCTAGTCTACTCGCAGTCAAGTACAGTAATGAACTGGTGTGGGCACCAGGTTAACAAAAAGACTTCAACCCATCCAAAAGTCCTTATGGTTGGAGTAACAAATCATGTCAATATTTTATTTCAAAATAAATGTAATCAAGGACAGGTTAGTCCGCTGTTGGGTCAGTCAATCCAGTCAACTCACTTTTGAAGACTTATCAAGAAGCAACTCGGGCTTCAAAGTACCACTTCATCACTTCACCACCAATGGAGCCCACACTTGAAGACACATCACCACCCTAGAGCCGACTCTTGAAGGCACATCACCACCACCTTGGAGCCGACTCTTGCCACCTCATCAGACACCTCACCACTAAAGGAGCTGACTCTTAATCAAGTCCCAAGGAGCCAATTCTTGAAGAAAGTCAATTAGTCAAAGTCCAAAGTCATGGAGATGGTCAAATTGTCAAAATCAAGAAGGAGGTCAAATCACCAAGTCCAAGTTTTTGAAGATGGTCAACCAAGTCAAGCCTTAGCATGTCATTTGAATTTAAATTCATGCTTGGCCGACCAAAGCTCTCCAAAGCAAGGGTGGTCGGCCAAAGTGAGGGGGGACCACTCCTCCAAATCATATCAAACCTATTCCCACAATTCTCTCCTTATTCCATGTAACTTCCCCATGATATCCTCCACCAAATTAGGTTAGTTTGAATTCAAATGTAAGTCTTTAAAAAGCCTTGGGCATGAGAAATGTGGGAGATTGATAAATGAATGAAAAAAAAAAAGCTCTTTCTTCTATGTGAAGGTCTTGGCTATGTGCCCCTCTTTGGCTTTGTGCCTAGGTTTCTTTTAGGTCTATGTGACCTTGTTTCTCTCTTCCTCTTCCTCCTCTTTTCTCCACTTCAAACACTTTCTTTCCATTGCATCTCTCAAAGAAGATCAAGTTCGCATCAAAGTTCAAGAAGAAATCAAGCCAAGAATCAAGTGATCAAGCAAGGAGCCGGTTCTCCAACCCTAGGAATCAGAAAGGAGTCGATTCCCTCAAGAAGAAGAAGCCTTCATCCATCCTTCAACCCATCATTCTTCCCTTCTTTAATTTGAGTTCTTTAGCTTGTTTCTAATCCCAGGTTTCTTTGTGACAGGGCCTCCGGAATCCAGACTTTAGAAGAAGGAACTTCTTGCCAGAACCCAGAATGCTGAGTGAGCCACCAAGTGGTGTATTTTGGTCATCCTAGAACTTACCTTGAGAGAAATCCTTTGGATTGATCAAGGTCAGGTAATCCCTAACTTCTTAGGGTTTGGATTATTAAAAAAGTAGGACTAGCTTAATTTAGATGGTTAATTTACTATGGTAGATCATTATTATTCTGTTTAGTCCACTCTAGATTTGCGTTTAATCATATTGAGTTGTGTTCATTAAATTCCTAGTCATTATAGTTCGATTAGCCATATGCTTAAGAAATTAATTAGATTGATCTTTAACTAATCTCCTTTAGAATATTTAGTCTCATTCCTTCATCTCATAAAGCATTTTTTTTCATTTCTTCTTCCCATCATTTTTGGTATCAGAGCAGGTTGATTAGGGCATATCTGTGTTTAGGGTTTGCATCGATTTATCTTTGGTGCTATAAGATTATAGCCAACCCTTGCATTGCAAAACCAAGATGAAATCAGGTTGTCCTACTATAAGGTGGATCCTTATAGTGTAAGGTGGTCCTATCTTGGTCATTGCTTTGGACTACATAGAAGAATTCTATGTAAGTCTGATTTTTCCCTGCTTGCTGTAATTAGGTGTAGGCTGACTGTAATCCGCCTGCAGCTCCAAAGGCAAGTAGTGCATTTTTCTTTGACATATTTTTTTTTCTTGTTCCATTTTAAGTTGTTTATCACCGTTTAAAATTTCAGCTTCAGAAAAAAATTACAAAAAAAATGAAAATTCCTGCAGTCCGATAGTGTCATTAGGTTTTCTGTTCTGTTCTTGAGCTTTTAGTGCCTTTATTCAGGATCTGCCTAGAACAGTCTAGATTTTATTTTGAAATTCTGCTTCACCTGGTATGACATCTATAAGTTAGGAGTTCTCATTAATTTTTTTCAAATTTTTTTGACGTTTTTTACTGCACCTTCCAACATCACTTTCGAACTGCAACACACCACTCTGCATCAGTAATTTAGTCATGCATTCATTTCATGATTAAGCTATCTAAGGGCATGAAATTAACATAAGGTCAGGAAGTAATTACCTGTCCTTAGCCCAAAAAACCACCTCCCTTCATCATTCGAACCCAATCCTTAATTAAAATCAATTAGACCTAATACCCTAGTGGGTTAGGGACACCAACAGGTCGGGTTCGAATTAGAAATCAAGTTGATTGTATTAGCTAGTTAGTGTGTGCTTATTAACTTGGTGTCTAGGATTGGTGTGTAAGGGCTTGTGGTTTGATCCACCTACCTGGCCAATCTCTGATTGGTGTCTAAGGTTGGTATTCAGGGATCTCCAGCTCCCCTTCCACCTACCTGGCCAAGTGATATAAGTTACTACTGGTTAGTTAGTCTTTCAATTGGGTTCTTAACTTGTGCTCTAGGTCTAGGAGCCATAGTCGTTCGAGTGCATCATTTTCATGACCACTAGATCAGGAACACCATTCCACCGTTCACAAGATCAACCAAGTTCGTCCATGGACCCTAATATGGAGAGTCTCATGAAGTCTATGATAGAGCAAATGGCTACAATGAATGCTAAGCTTGATCGGGTCGAGGATAGAATAGGGGTCCTAGAGGAAGCTAGGTTAACTCCAACTGAACCACCATCTCCCAGATTACCTCCAGACCATCCCAGAGCCCAACGGCAAGAACGCACTCCTGACCCAACCCATAGAAGGCCACAACACGATTTTGATGATCACACCCCTGACTTTAATCAAAGAAGGCATCACCATGAAAATTTCGATCAGGATGACCGGGCCTTAAGGAACATCCGTCTAGATGCACCAACTTTTGAAGGAAGCTTAGATCCTAAGGTGTATATAGATTGGGAGGCTGACATGGACCAGTATTTTGATTGGTATGACATGTCAGATGAGAGGAGATTCAAATTTGCTAAGATCAGGCTGGTTCGACAGGCTAGACTACATTGGGGAAATGTAGAGCGCACGATTAGACAGAGGGGAGATGTACCGGTAAGCACATGGAGAGATATGAAGAGAAAACTTAGAGAAAAATACCTACCCATGTCTTATCAAGAGAGATTACTAGATCAGTGGCAACGGTTAACACAAGGAAACAAAACCGTCTCTGAGTATGTCACCAAATTTGACGAGTTTGTCATGCGGTGCAACGTGGTCGAGTCGGAGGCAGCCACTTTGTCTAGGTTTAGATCAGGGCTGAATGAAGACATCAAGGGGGAATTATTTTTGAGGGAAGTCCATGATTTAGAGCAGGCATATCAGGTTGCCATGGACTATGAGAGATTTCAGAGGAGATCTACTTTTAGGAAACCAGAGCCCTCTAGGTTCAGTCCACTTGCTAGTAGACCCAGTTCGGTTCCTACTCCCACAGCTAAGCCTAGGTCCAGCTCAAATCCAATTCCTAGGCCCAATTCAGCCACCCCATCTAGAGAAGATAAAGGAAAAGGGCCTGAAAGTCAAGGTAGGACAAGTCAAGTATGTTATAAGTGCCGTCAACCGGGTCATTATATGAGTCAGTGTCCCTCTAGAGCTTTACACATTGGTGAAGTAGAGGAAGAAGGCTTAGAGCATTTAGAGAATGGTGACGAAGAAGTGTATGAAGCAGAAGATTGCTTAGCTGATGAGTATGAGGGAGATGAGGAAAATTTGGACTCATCAGATTTACTAGGAGTCGTTAGGTGTATCATGACACAGACCAAAGAACAAGAAGACTGGCGTAGGACTAACATCCTACAAACATTTGTCAAAATTAAGGAAAAGGTCTGTAAGATTGTGATAGATAGTGGAAGCTGTGTCAACGCCATTTCCACTAGTGCAGCAAAGAGTTTAGGGTTATCCGTTGTACCACATCCCAATCCATATAAGGTATCCTGGATAGACTCTACATCTATTCCAATCAAGCTACGGTGCCAAGTCCAAATCCAAATTCAATCCTATCAAGATAAGGTCTGGTGTGATGTGCTTCCTATGGGAGTAAGTAGCATCATCTTAGGCAGGCCATGGCTGTTTGATCATGATGTGACCATCTTTGGTCGGTCA
Source organism: Areca catechu (assembly GCA_021397845.1). Classification (NCBI taxonomy): domain Eukaryota; kingdom Viridiplantae; phylum Streptophyta; class Magnoliopsida; order Arecales; family Arecaceae; genus Areca; species Areca catechu. The sequence continues at coordinate 77,885,684 of CM038044.1, read as the reverse complement.
AACTCCTGTGCTTTCAATTTTAATGGCAAGAGAATTGTCATTCATCCAAAAGAGCCTAAGGACAATGTCAGGAGAGGAACCAGTAGCTTGAAGGAAAAGAAAACTGGATTAAATCTGATAGGTGCAAAAGAAATAGAACAAGATATCCAAGAGGGAGCACCTATTTGGGTGGTAGCAGCAAAAGAGGTTAAGGACCACACACCTATAGAACACCCTCCAGAGGTGGTCCAATTATTAGAAGAGTATAAGGACGTATTTCCCGAAGATCTTCCCGATAGCCTTCCACCTTTAAGGGACATACAGCATGTCATAGATTTAGTCCCCGGGGCAACTTTACCTAATTTGCCTCACTATAGGATGAACCCAGCTGAACATCAGGAAATGCAGAAACAGATTGGGGAATTACTTAGGAAGGGGTTTATTAAGGAAAGTCTAAGTCCTTGCGCAGTCCCCGCATTGTTAACCCCTAAGAAGGATGGTACTTGGCGGATGTGTGTAGATAGCCGAGCCATCAATAAGATTACGGTGAAGTATAGGTTCCCGATCCCACGACTTGACGACATGTTAGATATGATAGCCGGAGCAACAATTTTCTCCAAAATTGATTTAAAGAGTGGCTATCATCAGGTTAGAGTTAGACCTGGGGATGAATGGAAGACCGCTTTCAAGACTAAAGATGGATTATATGAGTGGTTAGTCATGCCATTCGGTCTTTCCAACGCACCCAGCACATTTATGAGGATCATGAATCAGGTGTTGAAAGCCTTCATAGGAAAATTTGTTGTGGTCTATTTTGATGATATCCTTATATATAGCCAAACCAAGGCAGACCACTTAGATCACCTGAGCCAAGTTTGTCAAGTTCTTAGAAAAGATAGCCTCTATGCCAATATCAAAAAGTGTGACTTCCTCACACATAGAGTCATCTTTCTAGGATTTGTAGTTACTTCTGAAGGAGTGTCAGCTGACCCAGAGAAAGTCAAATCCATAGTAGAATGGCCTGTACCCAAGAACATCCATGAAGTACGTAGTTTCCATGGTCTAACCACTTTCTATAGGAGGTTTATTAGGGGATTCAGTACGATAGTGGCACCCATCACTGATTGCATTAGGAAAGGAAATTTTGAATGGACTAGAGCGGCTGATAAAGCTTTCCTAATGATTAAAGAGATAATGACACAAGCACCTGTTTTAAGGCTTCCGGATTTTTCCAAATTATTTGAGGTCGCTTGTGATGCTTCTGGGGTTGGAATTGGAGGAGTTTTAAGTCAAGAGAATCACCCAGTAGCATTCTTTAGTGAGAAGTTGAATGATGCGAGACTAAGGTATTCAACCTATGATAAGGAGCTATATGCGGTAGTACAAGCTTTACGCTATTGGCGTCACTACCTTTTACCGCAGGAATTTGTTTTATTTTCTGATCATGAAGCTCTTAGGTTCCTTAGTTCTCAGAAGAAGTTGAACCCTAGGCACGGGAAATGGGTAGAGTTCATACAAGGGTACACGTTCGTTCTGAAACATCGTGCCGGTACTGAGAATCGAGTTGCTGATGCATTAAGCCGTCGATCTATGTTGATGAATACTGTGAGGACTGAGATAGTAGGATTTGATAGGTTGAAGAGTGAGTATTCTACATGCCCTGACTTTGGTCATATCTATCACTCCCTCCAACAAGGTCCGTCTAGTGAACATAGCGATTACATTCTATTAGATGGATACCTTTTCAAGGAAAATAGGCTGTGCATTCCCAAAACTTCTGTTAGGGAATTTCTGATCTGGGAAGCCCATGCTGGAGGATTAGCTGGACATTTTGGTAGAAACAAAACCATCTTGGCTATGGAGGATCAATTTTTCTGGCCTAGTCTTAAGAAGAATGTTGCCCAGATAGTAGCCCAGTGTCGAACCTGTGCGGTAGCAAAGCACCAAAAACAAAACACTGGTTTGTACACACCTTTACCTGTCCCTGAAGGTCCGTGGCAAGACATTAGTATGGATTTCGTGACAGGTCTCCCTAGAACTCCCAAGAAACATGATTCTATCTTTGTGGTTGTCGATCGATTTTCTAAGATGGCGCACTTTATTCCGTGTTCTCAGACTTTAGATGCGTCAAAAGTGGCCAAACTTTTCTTGGATCATATCGTTAAGCTTCATGGTTTACCTAGAACCATTGTGTCAGATAGAGATGTCAAGTTCACCAGTTACTTCTGGAAAACCCTCTGGCACATGTTAGGTACCAAACTGAAATTCTCTACAGCCTATCACCCTCAAACTGATGGCCAAACCGAGGTTGTAAACCGAAGCTTAGGTAATCTATTGAGGTGTTTAGTTGGAGAAAACTTAGGGAACTGGGATCTTTTACTTCCTCGTGCTGAGTTTGCTTATAATAGCTCAGTCAATAGATCTATTGGGAAGAGTCCATTTGAAGTGGTCCATGGATATAAACCTAAGAGACCTTTAGATCTAGTCCCATTACCAGCACATGCACGGGTGTCGGAATCCGCCGAATCATATGCACAGCATCTTAAGGACTTGTATAAGGAGATTAGCCAAAAGATTCAAACAAGCAATGAATTTTATAAGCATACGGCTGATCTACATAAACGGCTTAAAGAATTTAATGAAGGGGATTTAGTAATGATTAAACTCAAACCAGAGAGGTTTCCACCCGGAACAATGAAGAAACTCCATGCCCGGGGAGCCGGACCCTTCAGAATAATAAAGAGAATTGGATCTAATGCTTATGTAGTAGATTTACCATCTAGTTATGGCATTAGTTCTACTTTTAATATTTCTGACCTCAAAGAATACAAGGAACCTGTACCAATACCTGATGAGCTTTTTGGTCCTAGTGTATCCTTTGAGAGTGATGTCCCAAATGAGTGTCCACCACCAAATATTCCTGAGCAAAGAGAGAGTGTTGAAAGAATCTTGGATGACCAGATTATCACCACTAGAAATAAGGGCTACCAACGCTATCTGATTCGATGGCAAGGACGTCCTGAATCTGAAGACTCCTGGATCACCCGAGAGGACCTGCAACAAATCGACCCGGATATAATAGAAACATATCACTCGACAGGGTCGAGTTCCTCCCACCCTGGGAGAATTGGTGTGGGCACCAGGTTAACAAAAAGACTTCAACCCATCCAAAAGTCCTTATGGTTGGAGTAACAAATCATGTCAATATTTTATTTCAAAATAAATGTAATCAAGGACAGGTTAGTCCGCTGTTGGGTCAGTCAATCCAGTCAACTCACTTTTGAAGACTTATCAAGAAGCAACTCGGGCTTCAAAGTACCACTTCATCACTTCACCACCAATGGAGCCCACACTTGAAGACACATCACCACCCTAGAGCCGACTCTTGAAGGCACATCACCACCACCTTGGAGCCGACTCTTGCCACCTCATCAGACACCTCACCACTAAAGGAGCTGACTCTTAATCAAGTCCCAAGGAGCCAATTCTTGAAGAAAGTCAATTAGTCAAAGTCCAAAGTCATGGAGATGGTCAAATTGTCAAAATCAAGAAGGAGGTCAAATCACCAAGTCCAAGTTTTTGAAGATGGTCAACCAAGTCAAGCCTTAGCATGTCATTTGAATTTAAATTCATGCTTGGCCGACCAAAGCTCTCCAAAGCAAGGGTGGTCGGCCAAAGTGAGGGGGGACCACTCCTCCAAATCATATCAAACCTATTCCCACAATTCTCTCCTTATTCCATGTAACTTCCCCATGATATCCTCCACCAAATTAGGTTAGTTTGAATTCAAATGTAAGTCTTTAAAAAGCCTTGGGCATGAGAAATGTGGGAGATTGATAAATGAATGAAAAAAAAAAAGCTCTTTCTTCTATGTGAAGGTCTTGGCTATGTGCCCCTCTTTGGCTTTGTGCCTAGGTTTCTTTTAGGTCTATGTGACCTTGTTTCTCTCTTCCTCTTCCTCCTCTTTTCTCCACTTCAAACACTTTCTTTCCATTGCATCTCTCAAAGAAGATCAAGTTCGCATCAAAGTTCAAGAAGAAATCAAGCCAAGAATCAAGTGATCAAGCAAGGAGCCGGTTCTCCAACCCTAGGAATCAGAAAGGAGTCGATTCCCTCAAGAAGAAGAAGCCTTCATCCATCCTTCAACCCATCATTCTTCCCTTCTTTAATTTGAGTTCTTTAGCTTGTTTCTAATCCCAGGTTTCTTTGTGACAGGGCCTCCGGAATCCAGACTTTAGAAGAAGGAACTTCTTGCCAGAACCCAGAATGCTGAGTGAGCCACCAAGTGGTGTATTTTGGTCATCCTAGAACTTACCTTGAGAGAAATCCTTTGGATTGATCAAGGTCAGGTAATCCCTAACTTCTTAGGGTTTGGATTATTAAAAAAGTAGGACTAGCTTAATTTAGATGGTTAATTTACTATGGTAGATCATTATTATTCTGTTTAGTCCACTCTAGATTTGCGTTTAATCATATTGAGTTGTGTTCATTAAATTCCTAGTCATTATAGTTCGATTAGCCATATGCTTAAGAAATTAATTAGATTGATCTTTAACTAATCTCCTTTAGAATATTTAGTCTCATTCCTTCATCTCATAAAGCATTTTTTTTCATTTCTTCTTCCCATCATGAACCAATGATACCCCTATACAGTTTTTGATCAACATTCTTACCACATTCATCTTTATCAAGTTTACAAGAAGGGCTTATAGGTATACCTATTGGCTTGATTGTCTCCATCCTAAACTTCTTTAAGATTTCTTTTGTATACTTAACTTAGTTGATGAAGATCCCTTCCTTAGTTTGCTTGATTTGAAGTCCAAGGAAGAAGTTTAGTTCACCCATCATACTCATCTCGAACTCTCCCTGCATAAGCTTGGCAAACTCTTGACAAAGTGTTTTATTAGTAGCACCAAAAATGATATCATCAACATAAATTTGTACTACTAAGAGATCATCATTCTTCCTTTTCAAGAACAAGGTAGTATCAACATGGCCTCTAGAGAATTCATTTTCAATCAAAAATTTGCTAAGTCTTTCATAGCATGCTCGGGGTGCTTATTTTAAACCATAAAGTACTTTATGCATTTTGAAAACATGATCACGATGTGCATGATTTTTAAATCTAGGTGGTTGTTCAACAAAAACTTCTTCAACTATATAACTGATGTGGAAACATTCGCTAACATGGAGCCTACACAACCGCTAGCTGGCAGCTGCACGAGTGGGGTCTGCCACCTAGACATGTCCCCTGGTGGAATGCCGAGGTCAGCTCCCGATGGGGTCGAGCTCATGAAGCGAGCTCTCTGCCGATGTCAGCTCCCAGCCGAGGTCGGGCTCACGGGGTGAGCCCTCTGTCTAAGGTCAGCTCCCGATCGAATCTAAGCTCATAAAGTCGGCCCTCCCATCGAGGTCAGCTCCTAGTCAGGGTCAAGTTTATAAGGTGAGCCCTCCATCTAAGGTTAGCTCCCGGTCGAGGTTGAGCTCACGCTACCGAAGGCGGACCTCACTTGGAGGTCCTTCCCTACCATATGAAGGCCAAAATTCTTGTCGACAATGGAGGGAAAGATCAACAAGAATTCAAACCATGGCACGGAGGTCCCTGTCCACCTGCAACCTCTGGAAGGTGGCACATGTCCTACCACTAATGCTAGTTCTGCAACATGTTGCCCGCATGCTTTACGCGGGGCGAGCCCCATCAGACCCAGGACCTTGTTGCATGCCACCATGTCAACAACCCTATAGCCAAAGACCTAGAGTTCCCCTAAAAGGGAAATCCTATCAAAGCCATAGGCCTTACGATGCTCAGGCGACCGATCCGGGAATAGAAACTCCCCACGATGGCATGGGGCTTGAGGGCACAGCGCCTGCCCCAAAAGCGGGAGAGAGAAGAGAAGAGAGGGGAAAGGAAAATAAAAAGAGAGGAGGATCCGGGAGCAAAGGGGAGGAGCAAAAGGGCCCTCAAGAGAACTCTCAGGAGAGCTCCCTAGAGGGCTCACCGAAAGCTGGGAAGAGGACCGATCTGAGAGCGAAGGAGAGGCTCCAAGAGGCCCAAGGATCACCTCCTCCTTCGAAAGGACTATTCTAAGATGGGAAAGGAAGAAGGAGAAGGCATGGGTAGTGGCAAGCCTCTCCAAAAAAGACACCGCAAGAGGGCACCTCAAGAAGGACACCAGACTAAGCCCCCGATCCGGGTGAGGCCATTGCCTGAGGCATGAGGTAAGAAAGGTAAGAGGCAGACGCAGGAAGAGCGGGGAGAGGTAAGGAAGTAAGTGCCCTGAGAGCTCTGTGGCCAAGAAATTGACCTAAAAACCTCCTGACTCACTGCTCTCCATTCCTTCTTTCTGTCGCTTAGGCATTATCATCTTCTTTTTTCTATTATTTGAATTTCTTTATCATGTCACCCCTTGAGGCGAGGGAGTCCCCCAAGCTCTCCATCTCAGAGATTTCTATTTTTCTCCATCATCCCACTGACTTGATCATTGGAGTATCCTCACCAGAATCTCTGGCCCAGGTCTCTTCTATTTTGCAAGCCGAGCAGGCCAAAGAGCCGACCCCCGAGGAGGAGGGAGTGCCCCCGATAGGAGGAGGCACCCGATGTAGTGGCAACACATCAGAGCTATGAGCCACGATGATCCAGGCGGCAATAGATTGGTGCGCCAGATAGGGGAGCAAACAAGTGATAGATGACTCAGGAGTTGAGAGGATCTCGTCCAAGGCTGAGGATCTGGGCCCTCCAACCAACAGAATGACCAAAGCCGCCTCCCTAAAGGTCAGGCGGGGGACATGAGAGCTCCCTCTTGGGGGCCTGCCCGAAGAATGAGAAAAGAAGGGTCTGATGATCACGGAGAGAGTGCCTTGTGTTGGCGGGTTTCCCAAGCACCTGCCACCCCTCGCAGTACTCTCCAATTATACTTAGAGTCCAAGCACTCCCCTGCACATGGAGGCTTCCATCATCTCATGCAAGCCTAATGGGTAACTCTCTTCCCCACTACCTTTGTAACATGAAAATTGTATTATAATTCTATAGGAAAAGCCCCTGCATCACCATCAATGCCCCTGCATCACCGTCAAAGTCAAGCACCATAGCCTCACCCACGATTCGGGGATGGTAGCAGAATGTCACCCACCGCATGACCCGTAGCGGGGCAGATTAACAAGAGATGAAACTTAACCCCAGGGGGAAACCAACCGATCATGGATGTTCCACAACTGCGACCCCGTAAAGGACCCCAGCGAAGGGGTCGAAGCCCGACTAGATGGAGCCTACTACCTCGCTAGTCCCTGATGCTTGCGGGTTGGGAACACGAGCAATTCAAGAGGGCACTACTGGTGATGTGAAACTTCCTCTCAATTACCTAAGCCCCTTTTTCATACAACTCTGCCTTTCACCTGTGCAAGGATGTCTCTATCCAACTCAAAGTCCGATGGGCACAAGCAAGCCCCATATCACGCCCGCCTTCCTCAGCCATGCTCATAGCCCAGAGGCAGCACCAAGATGCCGTCTATCACGAGACTCAAAACATGATGACATCTTCAACAAGCGGGTCCCACATCAAGTCCACCTTCTTCAGCCATGCTCACAGCCTAGAGGTGGTGATAGGGCAATCTGCCACCTATCACATGACTCATAGTTTGGCACCCTCCTCAACAAGCCGAGCCCACTCCATTGGGCTTGCCTCCCCAACCATGCTCATAGCCCTGAGGCGGTACCAAGATGCCGTCTACCATGAGACTCACAACATGGCAACTCCTCATCAACAAGCGGGCCCCTTCATCAGGCCTGTGCTCATCAGTCAAGCTCACAACCCAGAGGCGGCACCAAGATATCATCTACCATGTGACTCACAGCTTGGCTTACCCATAAGTTTGGCACCTCACAGCCTCATGGCCGTGCTCTCAGCTTGGAGGCGACACCAAGATGCCGTCTACCGCATGACTCACAGAATGGCGAATCAAGAAACTCAGTGCCCCACAACCCCATAGCCATGCTCACAGCCCGGAGGCAGCACCAAGATGCCATCTACCATGAGACTCACAGCATAGCAACACCCTCTTCAACAAGCAAGCCCCTCCATCAGGCTCGTGCTCATCAGCCAAGCTCACAGCCCAGAGGTGGCACCAAGATGTCATCTACCACATGACTCATGGCTTGGCTTACCCATAAGTCTAGCACCTCATAGACTCATGGCCGTGCTCACAGCCCGGAGGTGGCACCAAGATGCCATCTACCGCGTGATTCATAGCATGGCAAATCAAAAAGCTCGATGCCCCATAACCCCAGCCGTGCTCATAGCCCGGAGGCAGGACCAAGATGCTATCTACAGTGAGACTCACAGCATGGTGACATCCTCATCAACAAGGGGGCCCCTCCATCAGGCCCGTACTCATCAGTCAAGCTCACAGCCTGGAGGTGGCACCAAGATGTCGTCTATAGCGTGACTCACAGCTTGGCTTACCCATAAGTCTGGCACCTCACAGCCTCATGGTCATGCTCAAAGCCCAGAGGTGGTACCAAGATGCTGTCTACCACATGACTCACAGTGTGGCAAATTAAGAAGCTCGGTGCCCCACAGCCCCATAGCCATGCTCACAGCCTAGAGGCGAAACCAAGGTGTTGTCTATCATGAGACTCACAGCATGGCAACTCCTCTTTAACAAGCGGGCCCCTACATCAGGCTCATGCTCATTAGTCGAGCTCATAGCTCGAAGGCGGCACCAAGATATCGTCTATTACATGACTCATAGCTTGGCTTACCTATAAGTCTAACGCCTCACTGCCTTGGGCCGCGCTCACAGTCCGGAGGCATCACCAAGATGCCATCTACTACATGACTCACAGCATGGTAAATCAAGAAGCTCGGTTCCCCACAACCCCATAGCCATGCTCACAGCCCGGAGGCAGCACCAAGGTGTCGTCTACCATGAGACTCACAACATGGTAACTCCTCTTCAACAAGCCGGCCCGTTCATCAGGCCCGCGCTTATTAGCTGAGCTCATAGCCCGGAGGCAGCACCAAGATGTCATCATTGCATGACTCACAGCTTGGCTTACCCATAAGTTTGGCACCCCACAGTCTCATAGCCGTGCTCACAGCCTGAAGGTGGTACCAAGATGTCATCTACAGCATGACTCACAGCATGGTGAACCAAGAAGCTCGGTGCCTCACAACTCCCATCCGTGCTCGCAGCCCAAAGGCAGCACCAAGATGCTGTCTACTACAAGACTCATAGCATGGCGACATCTTCTTCAACAAGTAGGCCCCATATTAGGCCCACCTTCCTCAACCGAGCTCACAGCCCAGAGGCGGCACCAAGATGTCATCTATCGCATCACTCACAGTTCGGCACCCTCCTCAACAAGCCAAGCCCACTCCATCGGGCACGCACTCCCCAGCGATGCTCATAGCCCGGAGGTGGCACCAAGATGTCGTCTACTACGAGACTCACAGCATGGCGACTCCTCCTCAATAAGCTGAGCCCACTACATCAAGCTCGCACTATTCAACCGAGCTCACAGCGTGGAGGCGACACCAAGATGTCGTCACCATGTTACTCACAGTTTGTCACCCTTGTCAACAAGCCGAGCCCACTCCATTGGGCTTGCACACCCCAATCAAGCTCAAAGCTCGGAGGTGGTGGCAGGACAATTCGCCACCTACCGCGTGACTCACAATTCGGTACCCTCCTCAATAAGCCGAGCCCACTCCATCGGGCTTGCTCTTTTTGATCAGGCTCACGACCATGAAGCGACGACAGGGCAACCTGCCATCTACCAAGAGGTCCATAATTAGGCAATCTCTAAGCGGGGTCCTTTCGATAGGCCCATGCTTAGTTGCCCCACTCATAGTCTTGAGACACAGTTGGGGATTCTTGGAACCCTGCCATCTACCGTGAAACTCAGTTTGGCATCTATAAGCTGGGAAACTCATGAAGCCCCGCATCCACTACCTTACTCATAGTTTAAAGATGTCTATCAAGAAACTCCAGAAGTCTGACCATCTACCCCTTGACTCATAGCGTGGCAAACTGAGCCGAGACACTTTGGAAGCCCTGCATCCGATTACCTTGCTCACGGCCCGGGGACGTTAGTGAGGAATCCTTGAATTTCCATTGTCGGTTGCCTGATTCATGGCTTAACAAGCTAAGGAGACCCCCTAGAAGCAGTCTGAGTTGAAGAAAAGAAAAATGACAAGAAAAGTGAAGGGAACATAAAGCATTCCAACCAGAGGAAGAAGAAAAAAAACCACCCTCATCGGAACGTCCCTCACTTCAGCGAGAGACTCCCAGTAGCCTAGGAGGCCAAGCAGAGACTCTTAGTAGCCCAGAAGGCCGAGCAGAGACTCCCAGCAGCCCAAAAGGCCTAGTAGAGACCCCCAATAGCCTGGAAGGCCGAGCAATAGGTTCAAGCTCGAAAAAAAAATGGAAAAAGAAAAAAAAAGAGAAGAAGAAAAAGAGAAGAAGAAAGAGAGAAGACAGAGTAGCAATCATGAAGGAAGAGATGTTTTCATTGATCAAAAGTCTCTTACATCCTATAAAGGCTCCTAACAGGTTGGGAGACCTCTTGAAATCCTAAGATACAAGATGAAGGGTGGATGGACTGAAGCGCCATCTCCGCTCCTTGCCGAATTAGTGAGCAGATCCCCTCAGCATCGGCACAATGCCCGTTGAAGGGCTCCGACCTTAACCTCCATGATTGGTGTGGGAGGCACCAACGAGGGCACCGAATCTCTAAAGCCTGGCATCGGCTCTACCTCTACTGCACCGTCCTCCTTGGAATTCACCAATCCCGTGATTCCAAGGGTAGTTGCACCAGCTCCACATCAGCATGGTCCTATCTGCACCACGATGGTCGTGGCCCCTACCACAGCGACCATGACCCGGGACACCACCTCCTTTTGTAAGATGTCCAGTCTTGCAAACCAGGAGGTGGCTTTGGCTGCCTCCACTTTTAAGGCAGCCTTTTTCTTTGCCCTAGCTACATGACCGAAGGATCTCCCCCTTTACATCTAAGAAAAAAGTTTCAATCTCGAATGATTTCTTCTCTGAACCAGATGCCCATGCCTTGACACTGGCTAGTCACTCCCGGAGAGCCTTCATTTGGCCCTCCAGGCCTGGGGCTAAAATCCTGAAGTCTACCAAGAGCCCTCCCTCAGCACAGGCTGAGGAAGATGGATTGAAGAGGGCAAACATGGAGGTGAACACCAAAACTAGAATGGGGCTGAAGAAGAAGGAAGGAAGCTTTGTGGAACCCATGCCATCTGCATCCAAAGGCCTTTTAAAAGCCACGCAGCCAACCGGAAGTCATCGTGTGTCGGCTCCAAGCACCTCCTGATGCTTTGGTTCACGGGACCGGTGCCCTCATCCAGTCAGGGCATTGATGATCCCTATGTTGGGAGACTGAGCACAACGCCCCATTAATGTAATGGCGCAGTCTTCGGGTCATGGCCAGTCGGAGCATTAATGACACAGAAGGCATGTCCTTCCATGTCAGCATGGTCATTACTCCCAACACCTTGAGCAATGCATGGTTCTTCAGACTCAGGAGTGGGAAACTTTTGATGTGGCAACATCCGCTGACATGAAGCCTACACAACCGCCAGCCAGTAGCTGCATGGGTGGGGTTTGCAACCTAGATGCAGCCCCCGGTGGAATGGCGAGGTTAGCTCCCAGTCGGGGTCAAGCTCATGAAGTGAGCTCCCTGCTGAGGTAAGCTCCGAATTGGGGTCAGGCTCACGGGGTGAGCCCTCTATTTGAGGTCAGCTCCCAATCGAAGCTAAGCTCATAAAGCCGGCCCTTCCACCATGGTCAGCTCCTAGCCGGGTTTGAGTTCACGAGGTGAGCCCTCCATCCGAGGTTAGCTCCCAGCCGTGGTCAAGCTCACACTGCCGAAGGTGGACCTCTCCGGAAGGTCCTTCCCTGCCATATGAAGGCCAGAATTTTGACCAGCGGTGAAGGAGGTAAAGATCAATAAGAATTCAAATAACGGCATGGAGGTCTCTGTCCACCTGCAACCTTCGGAAGGTGGCACATGTCTTGCCACCAATGCCAGTTTTGCAACACGCCACCCGCATGCTATACACAGGGTGAGCCCTGTCAAACCCAGGGCCCTATAGCATGCCGCCACATCAACAACCCTACGGTCGGAGACCCAGAATTCCCCCAAAAGAGGAATCTTGTCAAAGCCATAGGCCCTATGATGCTCGGGTGGCCAGTCCGAGAACGGAAACTCCTCATGATGGCATGGAGCTCGAGGATGTAGTGCCTACCCCAAAAGTGGGAGAGAGGAAGAGAAGAGAAAGGCAAGGAAAAGAAAAAAAAAGAGGATCCGGGAGTGAAGGGGAGGAGCGAAAGGGCCCTCTATAGAGCTCTCAGGAGAGCTCCCCAGAGGGCTCACTGGAAGTTGGAAAGAGGACCAGTCTGAGAGTGAAGGAGAGGCTCCAAGAGGCCCAAGGATCGCCTCCTCTGGAAGGACTATTCTGAGAGGGAGAAGGGAAGAAGGAGAAGCTATGGGCAGCGACAAGCCCCTCCGGAGAAAACACCGCAAGAGGGTACCTCAAGAAGGACACCGGGACAAAGCCCCCAGTCTGGGCGGGGCCATCGCCCAAGGCATGATGTAAGAAAGGTAAGAGGCTGACACAGGAGGAGCAAGGAGAGGTAAGCAAGTACGTGCTCCGAGAGCTTGATGGCCAAGAAACCAGCCAAAAAACCTCCGCGCTCCCTGCTCTCCATTCCTTCTTTCTGTCTCTTAGGCATTATCATCATGTTCTATATATTATTGGAATATCTTTACCATGTTACCCCCTGAGGTGACGGAGCCCCCCAAGCTCTCCATCTCAAAGATTTCTATTTTTCTCGATCATCCCACTGACTTAATCGTCGGAGTGTCCTCGTCAAAATTCCTGGCCCGTATCTCCCCTGTTTTGCAGGTGAGCAGGCCGAAGAGCCGACCCTTGAAGAGGAGGGAGTGCCCCCGGTAGGAGAAAGAGGAACTCGACATAATGGCGACGCGCTGGAGCTACGGGCCACGATGATTTAGGTGACAACAATAATCATTTAAAAATGCATTTTTAATATCCATTTGGAAAAGTTTAAAATTTATAAAATATGTAAATTCTAAAAATAACCTAATAGCTTCAAGTCTAGCTACTAGAGCAAAGGTTTCATCAAAATCAATTTCTTCTTCTTGATTATAATCATATCCTTGTTTCTTATTACTATACCATTTTCATCCAATTTATTTCTATATACCCATTTTATACCAATTATTGAAATATTAGATAGTCTTTCTATTAGTGTCCAAACATTGTTTCTTTCAAATTGATTTAATTCTTCTTGCATAGCAATTATCTAGTTAGGGTCTTTTCAGCTTCTTCAATATATTTAGGTTCAATTAGATAAACAAAAGCAATATAATCATATTCATTTCTAATAGATGATCAAGTTCTTACCCCTCTCGATGGATCACCTAAGATTAATTTCTTAGGATGTCCATGAGCACACCTCCACTCTTTTGGTAGATCTTTGTGTTTTGGTGTAGATTTGTGGCTTCTTCTCCATCCATCTTGTTTTGATCTTCTTTATCTTCTTTGAAAGGGGGATCCTCCAAAGTTAGCTTCTTTAGTTCTTTAACACCGCACATTCATCAGAAATATCCTCCTTTCTAAAGGATTTATTAGTAGACTCTTCAAATACTACATGCACTAATTCTTCTACTAGTAGTGTTCTTTTATTAAAAACTCTATATGCCTTGCTAAATGTAGAGTATCATAAGAAGATACCTTTATCAGACTTGGCATCAAATTTACTTAGATTATCTTTACCATTATTTAAAATAAAGCATCGGTAATCGAAAACTCAAAAATATTTCAAAGTAGGTTTTCTTTCTTTCCAAAGCTCATACAGAGTTTTCTTTAAAATAGGTTGAATTAAAATATGATTTAAAATATAAAAAAATGTATTAACTATTTCAGTCCAAAAATATCTCAGAAGATCATTTTCACAAAGCATTGTGCATGCAATTTCTTCTAAAGTTCTATTCTTTCTTTCTACCATCCCATTTTATTGAGGTATCCTAGGTGCTGAAAAGTTATGATCAATTCCATTTTCATTAAAAAAAAAATTTAAAATCTTGATTTTCAAATTCAGTACCATGGTCACTTCGAATATAAATAACTGAAGTACCTTTTTTATTTGAAACTTTTCGATAAAACTTCAAAAAAGCTGAAAACAATTCATTTTTATGTTCTAGAAATAAAATCCATATAAATCGAGAGAAATCATCCACTATAATTAATCCATATCTCTTACCTCATAGGCTTGTCCTAGTTAGTCCAAAGAGATCCATATGGAGTAGCACTAATATTCTAGAAGTTGAAACAAAACCTTTTGGTTTGAAAGATGTTTTTGCTTATTTTCCAAACTGACATGCTTCGCATATTTTATCTTTTTCAAAACTAAGTTTTGGTAAATCTCTTGCTAATTTTTTTTTGCATAACTTTAAAAGTAGATGAATCCTTGTATGACCTAATCTACGATGCCAAAGCCAGCTAGTCTCATTAATTATGGAATTCATTGTAACTAGGCATTCACCATCATACAAAGGTAAATGTTGCCCAGCGAAGCAATCCAAGAGGGGGGGTGAATTGGATATTTTAAAAATTTAAACATTTATGTGCTGAACATAGAGTGTTTGTGTAACAAAGTGATTATGCTCAATGTGATTACAACAAAAGTAGCAAATTAAATACAGAGTAATAAAGGGCAAGTAGAGGAAGGAGCAAGCAAATACAAACACTTAGATGTATAGTGGTTCAATGTACTCCAAGCATCTACATCCACTCTCCAAGCTTTTTCTTGGGAATTTTTATTATAATCTATCCAAGATTATAGCCAACTTATTTTATAAGGCTCACAAGTTAAACCTTTGTTGGTTTTATCACTTAGGCTCACCAACAACCTTACAACTTATTTTTAATCTGGCTCACAAGTCAAACCCAAGTTGGTTTTGTCTCTTAGGCTCACCAACAACCTTTAACACTAGTTTCAATACCATTGAAACTAGTAACAACAAATAAAAGCAAATATACAAAAATAGGCACAAGAAATAGCTCCAAAATAAGTAGAAATAAATGTTGATAAAGCTCTTCTTGAATGCTTGAGTTGTCTCCTTCTTGAAATATTTGAATGCACACTTTTGGCTAATGATTTGAAGGCTCAAATATTAGTAGAGGGCTTTTTTAGGTGGAATTAACTTTAAAGCTCACACATGTCTTTTCTCAAAAGATAAACTTAGTCTCTTCTTGTTGTTCTTGTCTTCAATGAATTTGGTGAGTGATAAATAGCTCAAAATCACTAAAAAAGCTATTGGAGACCGTTAGAGTGAAGAAACTAGCCGTTTGGAACCATTTGGAGTCAAATCTAAAATTCTGGAAAACTAGCCATTACACTAAGTGTCGACACTTGAATTTTTCCATGAGTCGATCTGTGATCGACACTTGGAATTTGTGAGTCGACACTTGGGTCGATACTTGAGTAAAAATTTGAATTTCCAATGTTCTGCTTCACTTCTGGTCTCAGGCTATGAGTCGCCAGTGAGTCGACACTTGGAGTTTGTGAGTCGATACTTGAGTCTATGAGTCGATCTCTACTTGACAAAAATTCTAGAAAATACATAGTTCTGTCCATTTTCTGTCTCAGGCTATGAGTTGATCTGTGAGTCGACACTTGGAATTTGTGAGTCGACACTTGAAACTGTGAGTCGACCTGTGAGTCGACACTTGGCATGCCATCTGAAACTCTGCATGCCAAACTTCTGAAATGTCGACACTTTTTTCATGAGTCAACACCTTGGGTCGACATCTTGAGTCGACACTTGCTCTGTGCCATTTCAAAACTATGTGCCAAACTCTGAAATTTCAAGATTTTATCAAATATCCTCTTAGACTCATCTTCATAAGGACCAAAGTGATCATTTTATCAATATTCCAAGGTGAGAAGACAACTTAAACTTTGAAATTTATCTTGATTTGATGTTAGGAACTTTGACACTCTTGAGTGAAAAAATTGATGTACCTATGTTCTAAAATTCATACTCCAATTGAAACATTAGTCCAAACATATACTCAACATTTTGTTATTCATCAAAATCAAGGAGCCAAAGCCAACAATCTCTCCCTTTTTGATGAAGATAAAACTTTGAGTATATAAGCATATAAGTTCAAAACTTTGACTAGTATAGTATCAAAAGTTCTGAAAATGAAAAAGTTTATCAAAACATCTTTACATTTGTCATCAAACAAAGTTCATACATGTATTTAGGAGAAAATGAATCAAATTATTAGTTCATACAGTAATGTTTCAAGAGTTTCAAGGTTAGAATTTCTTAATTTCTCCCCCTATCTTAAGTAAATTATGAATTGTTGAAAAAAAAAATTTGACAAAGTTGCTTATATAACCTTTTCTACTCCCCCTTTTTGTCATCATTAAGCATTAAAAGCGGTTGCTCACCCTAAATTTGTGCATTTGTCAAAACAACTTGTTAAATAGACAAAAAGAGAGTAATGAAGCAAATTTCATAATTAAGAAAGATAACTTTCATTGATAAACAGTTTCAGTACAACAGGAAGTACATAACATAACATAACATGACATAACATGAACTGAAGAAAAATACATGCAAAAGATGGAAATACTGAACATACATGATACCCAAAATGAAACTACATGAAGTACAGATAAGTGCTTAACCCTAGAGTATAAGGATCTAGGAGTCTTATGTAACATGATCCTAGTCCTAAGAAAAGGGCCTGATCTGTCTATGACTCGGGTAGTCCTAATGGTATGGGTAGCAAGTGTTACTCTCCACAGGAGTCTCATAAGCGGAAGAAGAGTCAAGCTGAGCATCAGTAAGAGCATCCAGAGTCTGATCAGGAATAGCTGGTGCCTGGTCCTCCCTATTGATAATATGATAATCTCCTGCCCCATCACCACCATCACTGTCAGAGTCACCATCAGCATCAACATCGGCACCACCATCACCATCAGGAGCAACATCACCACCAGCAGTGTCATCATGTGTGTCATCATGGTCATCATCGTTTGCTGGAGAAAGAGGAGGTGGAGTTGAAGGTCCTGCTGGAGGCAATAATGATCTCAGCATGTCTCTGATCTCTGTAAAACAAACCTCCATCATCTGTGAATACCAGTGAGTTGCTCATCGGTGTGGGTCCTCAATCCATGCAGCTCCAACTATAATCTGCTAGTCCGGACAAACAATCCCAAAACTTCCTCTCGAACATCAGTGATCTGTGCTGTGATCCGCTTCATAAATGTAGACTCAGTCTCTATAGTATCTCTAGGAGCTGAGGCTTGAGCATGAGTAGGTGCCGGAGTGGATGGCTCAGATCTAGAAGTAGTAGCCGGTGAAGGTTTGGAGGGTGTAGACTGTGGAGCAGGTCCTGATGGTCCTGCCTCAGTTGCTCTAATCTCATCCTCCTTGTCTGGCTCCTGCCCAAACTCTCGTCAAACCTACCTGCCATCGACTCGCCTAAATCCCATACAGTGTAGAGATTTCTTCCCATAGGTGTCTGTGTGGAGAATCTCTTTGGAAGACTCACCCTCCAATGGGATATCAAACTCTCTAAAGATCTGGGTGAGTCCCATACCATATGGTAGACATGATCTATGCTGCGTAGCAGCCTCACCCATCTGATGCACCATGATCATAGGTAAGTTGACAGCTATCTGCTATCTCAAAGCCACCATAAGCACTAACTCCCGCTCAGTGATGAAGTCGAATCTCCCCATCTACGAAATCAAAATTTGAGCAATGATGTGATGTAAAACTTTCATTTCAAGAGACAACTGGTTTGCCGACACCACCGAAACACCACTGATATCATCTCTCTCTAGATACATCAATGTCCTTGTTACCTGCATAGTTTGTTGCAATACCTTTGAGAAGAATCTACCAAATCCTACTAATGGTCTCGGTGGTCACTGGAATATGTATACCTCTGACCACTGCACTCCACCTGAGGCCATCTATAGCAAGGCCACCATAAAACTCACCAATCAGGTGAGGGTAGTAATTCTCCCACATGGTGCAGAAGGGTACAAGTCCTGCTCCTCTTAGAAGATCACCAATGATGAATCCCTTGGAGTCCCAAAACTATAAGTCAACTCACCTACCACAAGCTATCACCTTCCCTGCCACTTTCTTAGCTACAGGGGAAACCTATAGAGGCGGATCCTGGGGCTGTTGCTCATGCTTCTCAGCTGGGTCCTGACGAGCCTTTGACCTCCTCTCCCTAGAACTTGGCTCCCCATGCTCGAAGGCTGACCTCTTCTTGTGAAACACTACTTGCTTTCGGGTGCCATGAACACTAGGAGCAACTAAGGGTAGAGGAACCAAAAAGGAGAGGGTAAACCAAAAAGAGGAATGAGCTAGGAGAGGGTGGATCAGATCGAGAATGGACCAAAAGAGTGAAATCAAATCGAAGAGGAGAAGGATAGGCCGGAGGAAAGAAAAACACAAGTGGAATCGGGTTGAACAAAGAAAAACCCATACAGAAAAAAAAAATCGAACCAAAATGAACCAAATAAGAAGAATAAGAAGAAATTTACCTAAAAAGGAAGGTCAATAGCAAGAAATCACTGTTCTTAGGGGACTGGATGATTTTTTGGGACCATATGAATGAGAGGAAGGTGTAAAGAAAGAGTGAAAAAGACTTACGGGATGCCCTAGAAATACTATCAATCCGATCATGAGTTGATACTTGGAAAATGCTCAAGTGTCGACACTTCGGTGAGTCGGCACTTGGGCAATTTTCCAAGTATCAACACTTGATCAATTTCTAGGAAAAGAAATTCGAATAAATTGCAATAAAATCTCAAAATTTTAATCAAGTGTCTAGGGGCCATTCTAAGATATAATTGAGAGGATTTTTGAGCATTTGGGAGGATTCAATAAGAATTTGAAGAGACTTCAAACAAAGGGATCAATGATGCCTAACTCTCTTCTAATCATGCAAAACCTATCTTCACTAAGGGGTTTTATGAAAAATCAGCAAGTTGTCTACTGGTACACACAAAATCAAGCATTACATCACCATTTTGTACATGATCTCTTATGAAGTGATATCTTATTTCAATATGTTTGCTTCTTGAATGTTGAACTAGATTTTTAGTTAAATTTATTGCACTCGTATTATCACATCTTATGGGAGTTTTACTTAATTTTATGCCAAAGTCTTCGAGCTATTGTTTGATCCATAGAAATTGAGTATAATAACTTTCAGCTGCTATATATTTGGCTTCCGCTATAGATAGAGCAACTGAATTTTGTTTCTTGCTAAACCATGCGATCAAATTCACTCCAAAAAACTGGCATGTTCTACTTGTACTTTTCCTATCTAGTTTGCATCCAGCAAAGTCAGCATCAGAATATGCAATCAATTCAATAGATGAATCTGTAGAGTACCATAGTCTAATATCAATAGTTCCAGACAAGTATCTAAGTATGCACTTAATAACCAATAAATAAAACTCTTTAGGAGCAGACTGATATCTAGCACACATACAAACACTGAACATGATATCTGGCCTACTTGCAGTTAAGTATAATAGTGAACCAATAATACCTCTATATAATTTTTGATCTGTATTTTTACCTGATTCATCTTTATCAAGTTTATATGAAGGGCTCATAGGAGTACCTAATGGCTTGGTGTTCTTCATCCCAAACTTCTTTAAAATTTTCTTTGTATACTTAGCTTGGTTCATGAAGATCCTTTCTTTGGTTTGCTTGATCTAGTGTTCAAGGAAGAAGTTTAACTCTTCCATCATACTCATCTCGAACTCATCCTGCATAAGCTTCGCAAACTCTTGACAAAGTATTTCATTAGTAGCACTGAAAATGATATCATCAACATAAACTTGTACTACTAATAAATCATAATTTTTCTTTTTCAAAAATAGTATAGTATCAACATTTCCTCTAGAAAAACCATTTTCATGAAGAAATTTACTTAATCTATCATACTAAACTCTTGGAGCTTGTTTTAAACCATACAAAGCTTTATGAAGTTTAAAAACATGATTAGGACATTCAAGATTTTCAAAATCAGGGGGCTGTTTAACATACACTTCTTCTTCAATAAAATCATTTAGAAAAGCACTTTTGACATCCATTTGAAATAACTTGAAATTCATAAAACAAGCAAAAGCAAGTGATAATCTAATTGCTTCTAGTCTAGCAACAGGTGAAAAAGTCTCATCAAAATCGATACATTCTTCTTGATTAAAACCGTTTGCAACTAATCTAGCTTTATTTTTATTTACTAAACCATTTTCATCAAGTTTATTTCTGAAAACCTATTTTGTTTTTATTCTTGAAACATTAGAAAGTCTTTCGACTAAAGTCCAAACTTTGTTTCTTTTAAATTGATTTAATTCATCTTGAATGGCATTTATCCAATTTGAATCTTTTTCAACTTCTCCTATTATTGAAACATTAGAAGGTCTTTCAACTAAAGTCCAAACTTTATTTTTTCTAAATTGATTTAATTCATCTTGCATGGCATTTATCCAATTTGAATCTTTTTTAGCTTCAATTGATTTAGGTTCTACTTGTGATACAAATGCTAAATAATCATAAACATTTCTTATTAAGGAACAAGTACTTATCCCTTTCGATGGATCACCAATTATAAGTTTTTTAGTGTATCCATGGGCATACCTCCATTCTTTTGGTAAAGGCTTGGGTGTTGATGCTCCAACTTCTTGTACTTGTTCTTCATTTCCTTAATCACCATCTTTCTCTTTGGAAGGTCTTCATTAACGGTCATTTTTCCAATCTTTTGAACACCTGTTTCATCATCAATAACATCTTCTTTTCTAGAAGATGTCTCGTTAGTTTCATCAAAAATAACATGGATGGATTTTTCAACTATAAGTGTTCTTCTATTGAAGACCATGTATACCTTGCTAGAAATAGAGTATCCTAAGAAGATACCCTCTTCTAACTTGGCATCAAATTTACTGAGATTATCTTTTCATTGTTTAGAATGAAATAACAGCATCCAAAAATACAAAAATATTTAATAGTGGGTTTTCTACCTTTCCAAAGTTCATAAGGTATTTTCTTTAAAATTGGATGGATTAAAACATGATTTAAAATATAGCATACAGTGTTTATGGCTTCCACCCAAAAATATCTGGATAAATTATTTTCATAAAGTATTATGCGTGACATTTCTTCTAATGTCCTATTCTTTCTTTCTACCATCCCATTTTATTGAGGTACCCTAAGTACAAAAAAATTATGATTAATTCCATTTTCATTGCAAAACATTTCAAAGTCATGATTTTCAAACTCAGTACCATGATCACTACGTAAAGAAATTGAAATCTCTTTTTTATTTGAAATCTTTTTATGAAACTTAATGAATGCTAAAAATATTTCATCTTTATGAGCCAAAAATATTATCCATGTAAAATGTGAATAGTCATCTACAATCACTAAACCGTACTTCTTGCCTCCCAAACTAGTTGTTCTAGTTGGTCCAAAGAGGTCCATATGAAGTAATTCTAAGGGTCTAGATGTAGATACTACTCCCTTTTGGTTTGAAAGAAGATTTTGTTTATTTTTCAAGTTGACATGCACTACAAATCATATCCTTTTCAAAAATGAGTTTTGGTAAATCTTTTATAAGATTATTTTTGTTTAATTTTGAAAGCAAATTCATACTAGCGTGACCTAGACTACGATGCCAAAGCCAACTAGTTTCATTGATCTTAGCTTCCTTTGCCACTAGACATTGACCATTTTACATAGGTAGATCATCAAGATCAACCATGTAAATATTCCCATGCCTATGACCAATAAACTTGATGCCATTATCATCTAGACTAGATACCATGCACATAGAAGATTCAAAAATGACTTTAAATCTTTTATCATAGAATTGACTTATACTAAACAAATTATGTTTCAAGCCATCAATAAACAAAACATTATCAATATAAGTAGAGGGGGTGATATGGACTTTACCGATACTGATAATTTTGTCCTTTCCATTATCATCAAATGTCACGTTTCCACCATTTAAAGTTTTAGAGATGAGAATTGCCTTACATCCCCAATCATGTATCTTGAGCAATCGCTGTCAAGATACCATATTCTTCTTTTATCCTTGGTTACAAGATACACCTACAAAATAGATCAAGTGGAAACTTTAGGTACCCAAGTCATCTTAGGTCCTTTAGGGTTAGTTGAATTGGTTCCTTTTGGAACCCAAACTTTTCTAACAGCATTTAACCCTCTTTTATCACACATATAAGATTTGTGTTCTAATTTACTATAAGAATAACAAGTAATGCTATGGAAAGCAGGTACAAAAAAATTTTAAAATACTTTTGCTATTTTTGTGGTTTAAAATCTAAGCCAACTTTGTTAAAGACTGCTCTTTGGTTATTTAAAAGCATATTTAGTTTTTTAGAATTGTAGATAAACTTTTTAACAAATGGCTTAACTTTTTCAAGTTCTTCTTTGTATCTCTTATTTTCTAGCAAAAACTCTTTATTTGGTTTAGCAAGTTTTTCATTTGTAGTAAAAATTTTGTCCTTTTTCAAAGAGTCTTTTTTTTTCAAAAGATCTCCTTTTTCATTTTTCAAGACAATAATTTGTTCATTCAAGTTTTTGTTTTCTTGAATCAAACTATCATTTTCTATCAAAAACTTATCAGCTGATTTTGAAAGCTCTAAGTTTTGCTTTTTCAATTTTTTATTTTTCAATTTAAGTTTTTGATATTCTATAACTAATTCATCAAAGACATTATGCAATTCATCAAAAGTAAACTCATTTTCAGGTTCAGGGCTTACCTCTTCTTCATTGGCTATAAAGCAAAGGTTGGCCACTTCTTGCTATTCCTCATTGGAGCTTGAATCTTCACTTTCACTCTATGTTGCCATCATAGCCTTTTTTTTGAATTTTTTTTACTCTTTTTGAGTATGGGGCAATCCATTTTGTAGTATCCCAGTTTCTTACATTCAAAACATATGGGTTGCTCCCTTCTTTTTATTTTTCTTTCTCCTTGCTATGATCTCCTTTTTGTGGCTTTTTCTTATAGTTGAACCTCTTTCTTCTCATGAGTTTTTTGAATTTTCTTGATATGAGGGCTATTTCATCTTCCTCTTCATCTTCATTAGATTCATCACTTGATTCCTCCTTGGTTGTGGACTTGAATGCAATAGCTTTCTTCTTTTTGTCATTGTCTACTATTTTTTGTTTCAATGATAGCTCATATGTCATCAATGATCCTAAGAGCTGCTAAAGTGGAAGGGTATTAACATCCTTGGCTTCTTCAATAGTTGTGACCTTTGGATCCCAAGAAACCATAAGAGACCTGAGAATTTTGTTAACAAGTTCATCATTAGAAATTACTTTTTCCAAACTTCTCATGCTATTTTGTAAAACTAGTAAACATTTCACTAATTATTTCAGTGGGTTCCATCCTAAACATCTCATAAGTATGAATGAGCTGTTTACTTTGGTGGTCTTCACTTGATGTGTACCCTCATGGGTAACTTCAAGTGTATTTCAAATTTCTTTGGTAGAGATACAGTTACATATTCTATTGACTTTACTTGGGTCTAAAGCATAAAATAATAAATTCAAGGCCTTAGCATTAAGCTCTACTTGCTTAATGTCATTCCCATCCCAATCTTCTTCTAATTTAGGGGTGGGAATGCCATTAACCAAGACAGTGGACTGATGAGGGCTTTTAACTATAATTCTCTAAATATTATAATCAATAGCTTGAATATATATGTGCATGCATGTCTTCTAGTAGGTGTAATTTATGCCATTAAATAGTGGGGGACAGTTTGAGGCTTGTCCTTCTATAATACCAACATCGATTGGGGCTGCCATGATCTTTAACTCAAGATCATTGGACCTACAAGTAGAGTACTTATCTTTGATACCACTTGTTGCCCAGCAAAGCAACCCAAAAGGGGGGGTGAATTGGATATTTTAAAAATTTAAATAGTTATGTGCTGAACTTAGAGTATTTGTATAACAAAGTGATTGTGCTCAATGTGATATGAAGCAGAAGTAGTAAATTAAATACAGAGTAATAAAGAGCAAGTAGAGCAAGGAGCAAGCAAATACAAACACCAAGATGTATAGTAGTTCGGTGCACTCCAAGCACCTGCATCCACTTTCCAAGCTTTCCCTTAGAAATTTTCACTATAATCTATCCAAGATTATAGCTAACTTGTTTTATAAGGCTCACAAGTTAAACCTTTATTGGTTTTATCACCTAGGCTCACCAACAACCTTCTAACTTATTTATAATCCAGGCTCACAAGTCAAATCCAAATTGGTTTTCTCTCTTAGGCTCACCAATAACCTTTAACACTAGTTTCAATACCTTTAAAACTAGTAACAACAAATAAAAGCAAATATACAGAAATAGGCACAAGAAACAGCTCTTGAATGAGCGGAAATAAATATCGATGAAGCTCTTCTTGAATGCTTGAGTTATCACCTTCTTGGAATCTTTGAATGCACACTTTTGGCTAATGATTTGAAGGCTCAAAGGTGAGTAGAGAACTTTTTTAGGTGGAATCTACTATAAAACTCACACTTGTCTTTTCTTAAAAGATAAAATTTGTCTCTTCTTGTTGTTCTTGTCTTCAATGAGTTTGGGGAGTGATGAATAGCTCAAAATCACTGAAAAAATCATTGGAGACCGTTAAAGTGAAGAAGCTAACCGTTTGGAATTAATTCTGAAATTCTGGAAAACTAGCCATTATACTAAGTGTCGACACTTGAATTTCTTCATGAGTTGATCTGTGAATCGATACTTGGAATTTATGAGTCAACACTTGGGTCAACACTTGAGTAAAAATTTGAATTTCCAATGTTTTGCTTCACTTCTGGTCTTAGGCTATGAGTCGACCTATGAGTCGACACTTGAGTCTTTGAGTCGATATTTTGAGTTGACACTTGACAAAAATCCCAGAAAATACATAGTTCTATCCATTTTCTATCTCAGGCTATGAGTCGACCTTGAGTCGACACTTGGAATTTGTGAGTCAACACTTGAAACTATAAGTCGACCTGTGAATCAACACTTGGCATGCCATCTAAAACTTTGCATGCCAAACTTCTGAAATGTTAATACTTTCTTCATGAGTTGACACCTTAAGTCAACACTTAGTCCATGAGTCGACACCTTAAGTCGACACTTGCTCTGTGCCATTTCAAAACTGCATGCCAAACTATGAAATTTTAAAATATTATCGAATATCCTCTTAGACTCGTCTTCATAAGGACCAAAGTGATCATTTTATCAATATTCCAAGGTGAGAAGACAACTTAAACTTTGAGATTCATCTTCCTTTGATGTTAATAACTTTGACACTCTTGAGTGAAGAAATTGATGTACCTATGTCCTGAAATTCATACTCCAATTAAAATATTAGTCCAAACATATACTCAACTTTTGTTATTCATCAAAATCAAGGAGCCAAAGCCAACAATAAATTATCAATATCAACAAGATAGATGTTGTCATGCCTATTTCCAATGAATTTCACTCCATTATCATTAAGACTAACAATCATATAAAGAGATAATTCAAAAACAACTTTAAAACCTTTGTCACAAAACTGACTAATACTAAGCAAATTATGTTTCAATCCTTTAACTAAAAAAATATTATCTATAAATGTAGAAGGGGAGATGTAAACTTTATCGATATCAATATTTTTTCATTTACCATTATCTCCAAAAGTTACACTCCCTCCATTCAGTACCTTTAGAGAAGTGAATTGCTTCACATCTCTTGTCATGTATCTTGAGCAACCACTGTCAAGATACCACAATCTCTTCTTTTCTTTGGTTGCAAGACACACTTGTAAAATAAATTAAGTTTTCATTTTAGGTACCCAAGCCTTCTTGGGTCCTTTAGGGTTAGTACCAATGGTGGTTCCTTTTGGAACCCAAATATTTCTAGAATTATTAATTTTTCTAAGATCATATTGATATGCTTTATGACCTAACTTTCTACAAAAATAACATGTAATGCTAGAGGATGCAGGTATAAATAAATTCTTAAAATATTTCTACTATTTTTGAGGTCTAAAGCCTGTTGAAAACTGCACTTTGATTGTTCAATAAAAGATTTAGCTTTTCAAAACTATATGTAAATTTTTTAACAAAAGGTTTAACTTTGTCAAGCTCATCTTTATATTCTTATTTTCTATCTCAAGGTCTTTATTTTTCTTTAAAAGCTCATTATTTGTTGCAACAACCTTGGGTCTTTTCAAAATTTCAATTTCCATTGATAAAGCATTCTTTTATTTTTCTAAAATATCAATCTTAGTTTTTAAATCACTATTTTCATTTGTAAGATTGGTATTTTCATGGGAAAATGAATTTGCATGCTTTTTCAACTTTTTATTTTTAATCTTTAGTAATTTATAATCATGCAAGACCTCATCAAATGCATTTCTAAGTTCATCAAAAGTAAATTCAGATTCAAAGTTAGATTGTACCTCATCTTCTTGAGCCATGAGGCAAAGATTGGTGACTTCAGTTTGTTCTTCTTCTGAACTGGAGTCCTCACATCATTCCAAGTTGCCATCATTGCCTTCTTTTTAAATTTTCTCTTGGACTTCTTTAGGAGAGGACAATCAAACTTATAATATCCTGGCTTCTTGCATTTGAAGCAAATTGGTTGATCCTTCTCCTTTTCTTTTTCTTTTTTTTTCCTTTTCTTTTGTAGGCCGAGGCTTTTTCTTGTAAGGAAATTTGTTTCTTCTCATAAACCTTCTAAATTTTTTTATAATGAGTGCCTCTTCATCCTCATTTTCTACTTCTTCATATTCTTTACTTAAAGACTCATCTTATGTGGTAGATTTAAAAGCTATAGTCTTCTTCTTTTTGTCAACATCCATTGCCTTTTGTTTCAAGTTCAACTCATAAGTCATGAGTGAACCTACAAGTTGTTCCAAAGAAAGTGTCACGACATCTTTGACTTCTTGAATTGCTGTTACTTTTAGATCCCAAGATGACGATAATAACCTAAAAAATTTATTTATAAGATCAGCGTTAGACATAATATTACCAAGACTTCTCATGCCATTTACAATATTAGTAAATTTAGTATACATATCAGTAATATATTCATTAGGCTCTATTCTAAATATTTCATACGTATGAACAAGCATATTTACTTTAGTGTTTTTTACTTGATTGGTACCCCATGAGTAAACTCAAGTGTGTCCCATATTTCTTTCATGGAAGTACATGTAGAAATCCTAAAAAATTTACTAGGATCCAATGCACAATAGAGTAGATTCATTGCTTTAGCATTTATCTCCGATTATTTAATATCATTTTCATCCCAATCCTCTTCGAGTCTTGAAATGGAAACACCATTAACAACAACCGAAGGAATATAAGGACCTTTATTAACTACTTTCCATAGATTATAATCAATAGAATGCATATAAACTCTCATACATGTTTTCCAATACATGTAATTTGTGCCATTAAAATAAGGAGGTCTGTTTGAGGCTTGTCCCTCAACAACACTAGAACTAAGTGGGGCTGCCATAAATCTTTACTCAAGGTGGTTAGACCTATAAATTGAGAACGTAGCTCTGATCTCACTTGTTGCCCAGCAAACAATCCAAGAGGAGGGATGAATTAGATTTTAAAAACTTTTACAAGTATGTGCCAATTCAAAACAATTAAGGTGCTAGTGAATTGCAAGTGCTTGTGTATTATTCAAGAGTATGTAGTGAAAATAGATAAGCAAATACAAAGTAAATAAGAGTTAATAAAGAAAGAGCAAGCAATCACAAATACAATGATATATAGTGGTTCGGTATACACCAAAGCACCTACATCCACTCTCCAAGCTTTTCTTGGGAATTCACTATAATCACTCTTGATTATAGCCGATTAGTTTTTCGGGCTCACTAATCAAACCCAACTTGTTTTCACCGGGAACACAAGTCAAAACCCCTTTCGTTTTATGGGCTAACCAAAAACCTAGTTGGTTTTATAACTTAGGCTCACCAACAACCTCTTTAGTTTTCACAAGGCTAACCAAGAATTTTCTTGGTTTTGTCACTTAGGCTAACCAAGAACCTTCATTGGTTTTCACACAAAGGCTCACCAACAAACCTCAACTCTAGTTCCAATTCCCTTGAAACTAGAAGCAATAAAATTGAGTACAAGGTAAGACTACAAGTAAGCTTTTAAAATAAAGCAAATATCTCTTTGAAGCCTTTGATTGCTATTGAAGATGCTTGTCTTCAAGTTATTGAAGCCTTAATCAATACTTTAATGGTTGGACTTGAATGCTCTTGAATGGTTTGAAGGCTTGAAGGCTCAACTTCTCTCAAAAGTAATGAACTCTTAATGGATAATCAATGGAATCTCATTAGTTGCTTCTCTCTTAAGTTTGGTCCACTTTAAATACCTTTCCAAGCTTCAAATGGTAGTTTTTCACTATTAGAGAGGAGAAAATAGCCATTAGGAATGAAAAGGACCATTCTATGCTTCAAAAAATTAGCCATTACTATTTCTCATAACTCTAAGTATCGATACTTCAGGTCATGAGTCAACACTTGAGTCGATACTTGGGTCGACACTAGTTCAAGAAATATTCCTTGAAGCTCTCTGAAAATCTCAGGTAAGTCGATACTTCTTCTGGTGAGTCGACACTAGGCTTCCATGAGTCGACACTTAAGGAAAGTCTTGAAATTCAGCATATTCTATATAATTTTTGTCTCAAGCCTTGAGTCGATCCTTAAGTCAACATATGAGTCAACACTTAAGCTCCATGAGTAGATAGTTCGAGCGTGCCATTTGGAACTTCTTTTGCATATTAGCTCAAGCTTCTATAAGTCGATACTTCACATTCATGAGTTGACACTTGGCAAACTTTCTAAAATTTAATTGAAATTATGCTTAATCTTCTTTAAACTTAAAACTTAAGTCCTTTCAAGTCTTTCTTATGTACTTAAGTCTATTTAACTTTAAAGTTTTATCCATAAAGAAACTTCTTCAACTATTGGACAAGCAATTCAACCAACTAACTTAATGAGTACTATGTGGCGGGATCGCTGATGAGGAACCCCTGTTAGACACCATGCTGGATGAAGCTGCCATGTGGGATGCCTCTGCCCGGACTCCTTCGCCCGGCCATGCTCCCTTCGGGTCAAGATGCCGAGGGCCAAAGTCGAGCTCCGCCACTCCTTCGCCCGGCTGTGCTCAATCCGAGTCGAGATGCTGGGGTCAAAGTCGAGCTCCACCTCTCCTTCGTCCAGCCACGCTCCCTCCTGGTCAAGATGCCGAGGTCAAAGTTGAGCTCCACCTCTCCTTTGCCCGGTGCACTTCCTCTGGGTCGAGATGCCGGGGTTGAAGTCGAGCTTCACCTCTCCTTCTCCCAGCACGCTTCCACCGGGTCGAGATGCCGGGGCCGAAGTCGAGCTCCGCCTTTCCTTCACCCGGTGTAATCCCTCTGGATCGAGATGCTGGGGCCGAAGTTGAGCTCTGCCTCTCCTTCACCCAGTGCACTCCCTCAGGGTCGAGATGCCGGGGCCGAAGTCGAGCTTCGCCTCTCTAAATTGGCTCCACCTCGGACAAAGAGATGTGCAGACGAGGGAATTCGCCGCTCTCTCTAGATGGTGGCCCTATGCTCGAGGACCATTAAAAGATGCCTGCCATGCCGCGATAATGATCCCAGCTACCACTTACACCAAAATGGAAGGAATCCTCCGATCGAGGCTCTGCATTCTCCACCAACCGGCTGCATCCTTTGGAATTGGAAGTCAACCAATGGTTCCAGATCCAGGAGGCAGCGGCCCGTAGATCGAGGCTCTGCTAAGTTACCCAAAAGGAAGCGACCAGAAGGAATGTCAGTGTGAATGGTAGCTTCCATATCACCAAAATGGAAAGGCAACTCGACCACGACACGAAACATCACCGCACGCACCCACAAGCATGGAGAAGATCCTGAGGTAAGTGGTGTGCAACACCCCCAGCTAAAAGGGGCCTCTCAGATTCAAACAAGGTAAGTGGAAGTTTTTCTCAAGCATTCATTCAAGGGGAGATCCAGATGAGTGAGGTCCAATAAGCAAAAAGGGGGAAGCGCACAGGAAGACAATGCTCAAGGCTACCGCGAAACCCCTAGGAGGGATCTTGACAGACATAGCCACCTAGCCTGAGCTCTCCTCTGCTTTCACTTTCACGATCTGCGCTTAGCCCACTCGCACTCTCTCACATAATAAATTCTCCTCCTAGCATTGAGTCCATCTTAGGGGCTCGACCAGGAGGATCTAATCCCCTGGATCATTACTGACTTGATCGTTAAAGTACCCCTACCAGAATCCCTGGCCCAGGTCACTAACTCTGTTTTACTGGACTGGGCGCTCGAGCAGGATCCCGAGCAATAGGAGTGCATTCCGACCTCAACCTCAGCTACAGGCCATGATGATCTTGGTGGCAAAAGATTGGCATGCTAGGAAGGGGGGATAGGATACTTTTTGATCTAACCCAATCTCCCCATAAGCAACCCACCGAAAGGATGGTGATGACGCGAGCGAGAGAAGTCTCCACCAGCCATGCAGGGGATCCCCCTTCCCATGGGGACCTGCATAGTCCAGAAGAAGAGCTCCTTGCTCCAGCTCAACCACCTCTGGCGGACACTCAACTGGCTGCACTCATCCAGTAGATGCAAATTCTTACTGCAGCAATGCACCAGCACCAGTCCTTGGCTACCCACCAGCAGCCTGGGACTCTCGCGGCCCATGCTGCATGACCCTGTGCTAACCTGCGTTCCTTCCAAGTAAGGCCTTCGCAGTCACGGGCCATCACTGACCACCAGGGTAGTCACCGGACACCGAAAAAGAGGCAACGGGCCAGATCTACCGATCAGGAGAGCCGATCCCTAACCCTCGAGCGAGTAACAGCTAGACGCCGTCGAGGTCGAAAAGGCAAGATTCTGTATCATACGCTTCATATGTCACCTTCTCTAGCTCCATCAGCCTCCGTAGAAGGTTCAAATGATGAGGCCATTAGGTGCATGGCCGAGAAATGCCTAGAGGAACAGGGGCGTAAGCTGGTGGAGTTATCCTGCCAGTTTGCAAATCTGCAAGGCTCCATCGATGAACCAGTGGTCTAGGACGCCCATCCTCCCTTTTCCCAAGAAGTCCAAGAGGAGCCGGTTCTGAGCTGGTTCCGCATGTCGCAGGTGGATCCCTATGATGGGACCACCAACCCCCTAGATCATCTTGAGAGCTACAAGGTTCTCATTAGAGTCCAGGGAGCAACTGACCTCTCCTCTATGTCACCTTTCCTGCTACTCTCTGAGAAGCAGCCTGGGTGTGGTTCACCCACCTAGAGCCGGAGAGCATCAGTTGCTTCGCTCAGCTAGAGCGAAAGTTTGTGGCTCACTTAAATGCATGCCGGAAGGTGCCATGAGAGGTGGATAGCCTCTTCTCCATCAGGCAGCAGGACCACGTGCTCCTACGAGACTACGTGGCCTGCTTCAAGGTTGCCGTGCTAGAGATCTACAACCTCGATGAGCCATTTGCTATGCTGGCACTGAAGAGAGGGATCAGGACCTCCCGCTTGACCTACTCTCTTGATGAAAAGCCCCCCAAGACTTACTCTGAGCTCCTCCTTCGAAACCAGAAGTATATCCGTGCCAAGGAGGTGGATCACATGAGGAGGGAGCTAGACGGAAGGCCTCTGAAGAAGCCACCTCCCGGGGAGACCTCCAGGATGCGGAAGTCCGCACCGACCATCCTGAACTTCTGCTAGAGACCGAAGCCGAGGAGAGACCCTATCCTGAAAGAGAACTTTACTCCTCTCCTCACCCCAAGGGTGAAGATCCTTATGGAGATTGAGGGTGAGCGCTATTTGAGGCACCCACCTCCGCTAAAGCCATCAAACGATCGTGACAAGACGAAGAACTGCCAGTTCCACCACAACAACAACCACGACACTAAGGAATGCCGGCACCTCAAGAAGGAGATTGAAGAGCTCATAAAGAAGGGCTACCTCAAAAGGTTCATGGGGGGCAGACCCCTAGTGGAACCTCAAGTGCTTGTGGCACTCCCTCTGGTCCCTGCAGTCGACAACCGCCCTACCGAGAAGCTGGTGGGGATGAGATATGTTATGGAGTCAAGTGCGCTTCTAAGAAGGCCCGGGGTGGGGAAAATCTTGAGAATGTTTTTCCTTTTGTAAGCGGGAGAGAGGTTGAAAATAAAAATGTAAACAATGATGCTGTGGTCGTCGAGATGATGATTGCAAAGCATCTTGTAAAATGCATCATGGTTGATAGTGGAAGCTCCATGGATATGCTTTTTTATGATGCTTTCTCCAAGATGAATCTATTCAGCTTAGTCCTGTGCACATACCCCTTGTTGGTTTTACAGGTGACTCTGTAGGAGTCGAGGGAGAGATCACTCTCCCCGTTACTACCAGGATGCCACCTCGATAGAGTACCGTCATGATGACCTTCATGGTTGTAAGGCTCCCCTCAGCTTACAAGGTGATCCTTGGCCGACTCAGGCTTAACCTGCTCGATGCGATCATTTCCACAAAGCGACTGTTGGTGCAGTTTCCAACTCCCTACAGTGTCGAGGTGATAAGGGGGGCACCGCAGCCAATCTAGCACTACCTCTAAACCATCCCCGGGGCCAAGGCTGCCGAGGGTGACCCCAACACAGATGACCTCGACCAAAGGGTGCAGGACCCTAAAGGTGGCCTGGTCAATCGCTTGTTGTCATATCCCCTCGAAACTGACCCGGTGAAGACGGTGTAGATAGGAGCACAACTACAAGATGATAAGCGAGCCCACCTGCTGGAGTTTCTTCGGGCGAATGCCGACGTGTTCGCCTGGATGGCTACTGACATGCCTGGGATCCCACCTGAGATCATCACTCACAAGCTGAGCATTGATCCAAAATATCGCCCTGTGTAGCAAAAGAAAAGAAGTTTTGTACCAGAGAGATAAAGGGCGATCAACGAGGAGGTGGACAAACTCCTCGCGGTTGGCTTTGTTCGGGAAGTATGATATCCGAGTTGGTTGGCAAATCTGGTTATGGTAAAGAAGAATAACGGGAAGTAGAAGATCTGTGCGGACTACACCAACCTTAACCGAGCCTGTCTGAAGGATAGCTTCCCTCTATTGAAGATCGATCAGTTAGTGGATGCCACCTCGGGGCACCATTTGCTCTCCTTTGTGGATGCATTCTCCAGATACAATCAGATCCGGATACACCCAGAGGATGAGGAGCACACTGCCTTCATCACTGACTGAGGGATGTACTGCTATCGGATGATGCCATTTGGCTTGAAGAATGTCGGTGCCACATACTAGCACCTGGTCAATCGGATCTTTAAAGACCAGATTGGTAGGAACATGCAAGTCTATGTGGATGACATGTTTGTCATGAGCAAGCCAAGTTCGGACCACGTAGCCGATCTCGTGGAAGCTTTCCAAAATCTTCGGGAGCACTAGATGAAGCTGAACCCGGTGAAGTGTGCTTTCAAGGTAGCAGCAGGGAAGTTCTTTGGCTTCATGGTGACCCAAAGAGGTTTCGAGGCAAACCTGGAGAAGGTCCGGGCGATCATCGACATGGAACATCCGACCTCGAAGAAGCAGGTTCAGTGCCTAATGGGTCGAATCGTCGCATTAAGCCGATTTATCTCAAGGTCGGTGGATCGCTGCCTTCCTTTCTTCAAGGTGTTGCGCAAGATGAACAACTTCACCTGGACAGTGGAGTGCAAGGCGACCTTTAAGGAGCTTAAAGACTTCTTGGCATCACCACCACTGCTCTTTAGGTCGGAGACAGGAGAGGAGCTCTTGCTATACCTGGCGATCACCCCTGGAGCCATTAATTCAGTCCTCGTCCACACAGATCAGTACGAGTCCCAAAAGCCGGTGTACTATGCCAACAAGATCCTCTAGGATGCCGAGATCAGGTACACCCAATCCGAAAAACTCATTTTTGCTCTTATCATGTCTGCTCAACGTCTCAGGCCATACTTCCAAGCGCATCCAATCATTGTCTTGACGGACCATCCCCTAAAGGTTGTGCTCAATCGCCCTGACACATCCGGATGTTTGGCCAAGTGGGCACTAAAGCTCAGTAAGTTCAACATCACGTACCGATAGAGGTCATCTCAGAAGGCCCAGGTGCCAGCCAAACTCCTGGTCGAGTGCGTAGGACTTGCTGAAGAGCCAGAGCAGACTGCCCAAGAGTACCAAGTGGAGCCCGGAGCTGAGGAGGAGTCCTGGATACTCCACGTCGATGGTGCATCCAACGCGGGCAGAAGTGGCGCTGGTCTAATCCTTACCAACAATGATGGAGTTGTAGCTGAATGTGTACTCTGCTTCAAGTTCGTCCCGACAAATAACTAGGCAAAGTACGAGGCACTCCTCGTGGGCCTCAGGGTCTCCCGCGAGCTGGGTGTATGAAACTTGAAGGTCTTCACTGACTCCTAACTGGTGGCAGACAGGTCTCCAGAGAATATGAGGCCAGAGATCCCCAGATGATGAAGTACATGGAGCAGGTCCGCTGAAGCACAATAGGTTTCTGGTGCTTCAGCATCTCTCACATCCCCCAAGGTGAGAATGCTCAAGCCGATAAATTGTCAAGGCTTGCGACCTTGCCGGACTCGTCATTGGGGCATGCCCATATCGAGTACCTCGAAAATCCAAGCAATGAAGCTCCTACAAAGGTGTAGCAAGTCACCCCGGAGCCGAGCAAGATGGATAGGTACATTAGATACATAACTGATGGCACCTTGCCGAAAGATCGAGCAGAGGCCAGCCTTATCAAGAAGAAGGCCTTGCAGTTCATCCTCATGGAAGGACAGCTCTACCATCAATCCTATTCCTATCTGCTCCTGAAATGCCTGAGACCTTCAGAGGCAACCTTTGTGCTCCAAGAGATGCACGAAGGCCTTTGCGGAAACCACGCCGGGGGGAGGGCTCTTGCGTACAAAGCCCTTCGACAGGGATACTACTAGGAGACAATGAGGGAGGATGTCACTGACTTCATGAAGAGGTGTGACTGGTGCCAGCACCATGCCCATATACAGCATCAACCAACGGTGCCACTTTCCCAGCTCTCCACCCCATGGCCGTTCGCCCAGTGGGGAATGGACATTTTAGGTCCATTTCCCCCTACACTAGGGCAATAGAAGTTTTTGATAGTGGCCATCGACTACTTCACCAAGTGGGTAGAAGTAGAGCCACTAGCACGGATCACAAAAGCCAAGGTCTGCCAGTTCTTCTGGAAGTCGATCATCTACCATTTTGGGCTTCCCCACAGCATCATCACTGATAATGAGTGACAGTTCGACAACCAGGAGTTCAAATAATTTTGTGCCAAGCTCGGCATCGAGCATCGTTTCACCTCGGTGGCTCACCCCCAAACCAACAGAGAAACCGAGTTGACTAACTAGACCATTCTCCAATGGCTCAGAACCAGGCTAGATCAAGCCAAGGGTAGGTGGGTAGAAGAACTCCCCAGCATTATCTGGGCCTATCACATAATGCCCAGGATGGCAATGGAAGAAACACCTTTCAACTTCACTTTCGGTGCGGAGGCCATTATTCCAGTCGAACTCGGCGTGCCCACACTGCGGATACAATAGTACAGTGAAGCGGAGAACCCGGCGTGCCTTCTCCTCAACCTTGATCTCCTTGAGAAAACCAGAGACAAGGCCTGACTCTGGATGGTGGCTTACCGATAGCGTGTTGCTCGGTACTATAACGCGTGAGTGAAGCCGATGTTCTTTCGCCCAGGCAACCTAGTGCTACGCCGAGCTGAAGCATCTCAACCCCAGGAATGCAGCAAGCTCATACCGAACTGGGAAGGCCCCTATAAGGTGGTTGAAGCTCTTTCACATGGAGCCTACTATCTTGCAAGTCTGGACGGTGCCAGATTCCAGTGGACATGGATTGCTTGCAACCTGAGAATATACTATTAGTAATGTAAGGCCTTTTCTTAATAATAATAAAGATCCCCTTTTGTGCAAACCACTTTTGTCTTGTAGGGATGCTGCGCCCGGCCAAAGGTCTGGCACCACCAAGCCCGAAGCCCAGCTCTCCGGCACCAAAGCCCGGGGCCCAGCTCTCTGGCACCGAAGCCCGAAGCCCAGCTCTCCGACACCAAAGCCCGGATCCCACGACCTCTGGCACTCAAGCCCAAAGCCCAGCTCTCCGGTGCTAAAGCCCGGATCCCACGACCTCCAGCACTCAAGCCCGGAGCCCAGCTCTCCTGTGCCAAAGCCCGGATCCCACGACCTCCATGCCCGGCCTTGCCGTGCACACCTGGAGCTGATCCTGGAATGACCAAAAGGATCTTATCAAATAAGGCATTCAGAAACATTCATCCACTTCGCACACAAAGTAGCAGCAGCTCGGCAAGTTGAAGAGCTTCTCCCTAACTTCATCACATGTTCGGGAAAAAAAAAAGAGAGAAAGGAGGAAGAATTTCCAAGCCAAAGTGACTGAATAAAGTTACTTCATTGATAGTTGACTGTTTGATACAAGTGTTTCTGGTCCCCGACATGCTAGGTAGCCCAGGCCAAAATCAAAGAAAAGAAAAATGACAAAGGGTCCCTATCCTACATGGCCGGCCCCTTCCCAAGACGGCGTGCCGGCGGGACATCATCTTTCGGGGCCTTAGGCTGCACGTCTTCCGCTTTGACAGCCACCACCGGTGGAGCAAGATCGGAGGCCATAATCGTCTCCTCGACAATGCTCGAGTCTAGGGCTGCTTCCTCATCCAGAACACCAGGATACCTAAGGAAGCTTCGACCCTTCTCAGAGACAAAGCCCTCCACCCTTGTGTGGAGATACATGAAGCCCTTGTAGAAGGAGTCCGACGCCGTCTTATGGAACTCGACGGTGAACTCCTCCGAGGTCCTGTACCTCGCCACGGCCTCCTCAGCTCCCTTCTTTGCATCCTCGGCCTGGCCAACTGCCTAGGTGGCTTGCTTCTTTGCAGCCTCTCCCGACTCGGCCGCCGTTGCTGCCTCCTTCTCAGCAGCGATGACCTTGTTCTCGGTGGCGATCAATCTCTCCCTTGCCTCCTCCAATTCGGCCTGGAGAGACTGGGCATGCCCCTTCTATCGAAGAGCTTCAGCATTGAACTCAGTCTGCCTCGACTCATTGGCCTTGAGCTCTTTTGCCTTGCTCTTCAAATGGCCCAATTCCTGGTCAAGGCCCTCTTGATGTTCCTTCAAGCGCCTATCGGCACTTGCGAGCTCCCCTCGGAGCTCCTTGTTCTTCATGCTGAGCTCCCAAGAGTCACCATTTTTCTGCCTGAGCTCGGTCTTCACGGACTCGAGCTCCGCCTCTCGCTGCTGGTCCTTCTTTAAACAGTTCTTGCAGTAGTCTCTGATTAGAAGGAGCTCAGCACCAAGCTACACCAAAGAAAGTATTGTTAACCAACATAAAAGAGAGAAGGAAGAAATGAAGCAGGTGAAGTTGGTTTCCAAGAAGAGCTGGGAGAATGTGCTGACGATTGCATCCCCCAGCAATTTTTTGGCCTTCTTCCGTCGGTCGCATGACTGGATCGCAAAATCCATCATGCACTCCACCAGACCCTGGTCTCGGACCAGGAAGACATTGGGTGCTATCTTGAAGGGGACTCGGTGGTAGTCCCTCTCCCTCCTGCTCACCCCGGATGTGGAGTCGCCTGCTCCACCAGTAGAAGAAGCCTCGGGGATGTGGTGGGAGCTCAGCACCTCCTCAGATGGTGCTCCCAGTGCCGGCTCTGTTCCTCCTTGCTCCTCCTCCTCCTCGATGACGATGACCTCCAGGGGAGGAGGAGACATCACAGCAGCGACTGCGACAGTGGCCCTGGCCTGGACGACCACCTTAGGCTCCGGGGCCGGGACTAGCTCTCGACCACTCTGGTGTGGGCTCAGCAACCATCTGGCCAAGCTCAGGCTTCACCTTGACCGCCCTCCCTCCTTGTTCAGGGATGGTCTCAGCCTCTCTCCTGCTCGGCTCAGTCGACGTGGTGGGAGCGGTCACCACGATCTAAAATAATGATATTTTTATTGAATACAAGCTTGGCAATTTCTAAGGCTGGAACTGGAACTACTTTTCCATCTTCAACATTCAGGAATCTCTCACCATCTTCAAATCTTATATTAACCTGAAATCCCTGCAATGAATTGCAAATATTTATAGGATTTCTGGTATCCAATACCCAGGTAGTAGTATCACAAATAGAAAAATTATAAGGTGTTATCACATAAGTACCTTGTCCAGTAACTACTTGATGGTTCTTAATTTTTCTTGGCCTATTTGGATCTAGTGAGGCAATGTAAAGAGGATAATTCCTCTTCCAGTGTCCCAGCTTCTTATAGAAGAAACACTCTACCTGACTCTGGTTAGACTTGTTTTTCTTGGTCTGGTTAAGCTGTGCCTATTGCACCTTCCTTTTCTTGGCATTGGACATGGCATAAGATATTTTGTACCTTTCAACATTATCGGGAATGCAGAAAGATTGTTTCAATACTTGAAGTATATCCTCTAGCTGAGCATCCTCAAATATATGACTAAATTCATCATTCATGGATGCTCACATTATGCATCAAACTGTGGTTTGATCATAGAGCCACTTCTAGTAAGTATCATTAATCAAATGTGGTGCATTCGGAGCAGGCTCCTCAGGTGTCGGATCTGTCAGTATGTACAAGATCTATTCATGCTCTAAGGCTATTTTTAGCTTTTGACACCAATTATTGAAATTGGGTCCCATCGACTTTTCATTATCTAATAATGAATGGAGTGACAATATATTGGCCATGTTAAACACTAAAAAAGGAGAACAAGATCTATTAGTATATGGATCATTTAATCCTAAAGACATGAACTTTAGTCTAAAGGTCCTCCTACTATTTTGTTCAAATTGGTAGCCTCTACCTCCAATCCTAGGAATTATATTAATTCCCTAATGAGTACTAGATTCTTATAGACTAGACATGAGCTCGAGTATGGCTCAGCCCACCCATGTAGATCTAAAGGTAGGTTCTCAACCAATTATTTCTCCAAATAACTTTTTGAAAGAAAATTACCCTAAAACCCAATCTTTGTAAGGGCATTTTTGTAATCTTCCAACTCTTGTATGACATTATTATATTGATTAAAGGTATTTTTTGTTTCATCATACTGTTGTGTCTTATTTAAAGATTATGATGAACTGATGGGACATCAACAAGAAAAAAATATTTTTCAACTAATTCTCTTGATATTTTTTGCAGCTAAATAGTGTACTTAGGATTAATGAGAACCTTGGAATGAAGCCCACCAAACCCTTGAAGACAAAGACCAATTCATGAGCCGACTCATGAAAAAAGGCCACCAGTCCCTTGAGTCGACTCAATCCAGATCAAGATCAACTTCAAGCATGACTAAGTCAAAGCCCAAGCAAGTCAAGATACCACCTTTTGAAGCCCATGATGCCACCTCTTTGAAGCCCATTTTATTCTTCACATGGGACACATTTTTGGGGAGACATGAGAAACAACACATCAAGCATTTTGAGGGGAAGCATGGGACCACTCCTCACTCACCCAACAACCCCCCAACCAACTTGCAATGTGGGATGCCATATCACATGACACCTAGGTCTCCACATCAGCAATTAGAAGCCATGTCAAAGCCACCTAGGTACCACATAGCAAGTTGTTACAACCTCTTACCTAGATGTTGTTTCTTGTTGCAACAATGTAACCAAAGGAGTTGGATTTAACTAGAAATGGTTAGCAAACCTAACTCCACCTCCCCTCCTCAATTTGGATGACCCCTAAGGCTATAAATAGGGTCCAAGGCTCTTCTTGTAAGGCATTCCATGTATAATATATTTTGAGAATTAATGAAGGTTTTTTTCTTGTTGAGTTCTATCTTTAGTTCTTCTTGTATGGAGTGATTTAGTTCTTCTAGTTAGAGTGATTTAGTCCATTAAGTTGGAGTATTTAAATTCATGTTTGAGAAGGGAGTGAGAGGTCCTTTGAGTGCTTGAAAGGTGGAGTGCTCCTTGCTTGATCCAAGATCCAAGCATCATTCCTTGAAGGCGCCGGTTTCTACTTCCTTGTTTTCCCTTTCTTCTTCTTCTTGTTTCCATTCTAATTTTGAATTCTCCTTCCATGCCTTATCTCTGATTTGATGCAGGTTTTCTGTGATTTTTCAAGTCCAAGATGAAGGTCTCTAAGCCAAGGATCATGGCCAAGGTGAGTCCTAAAGGTAGGGAGTGCTAGTCTTATGGTTTAGACCTCAATCCTTGAGTGAAGAGAGCTCCTTCCACCAAAAATTAGCCATCATTGTTGGTAGGAAAACTCTTCCTAAGCTTTATTAGATCTGATCATTTGAAGGTTAACTTGCCCTAGTAGTGATGGTTTCCTTGCCATGAAGATCCTAATCTCTATTTTGAACTAGATCTACATTTTGGGTATTGTAATTTAGATCAACTAGTCTCCTTATAAAAATTCTTTTCTTGGATTAATTTAGACTATTTATTTGATAATTAATTGCTCAAGTTTGCTTGCTATTTAGCTTGCTAAAACTCTCCATTCATCATTTTATTTTCGTCCCCCATCAATTTTTTGGTATCAAAGCTTAAGGTTCTACTAGGTCAAGTGTTTGATTACTGAAATTTCTGTTCTAGTATTCACCAGAATATTTCATGAATTTTAGTAATTTTTTTACATTGCAACAAAATCCATAAAAATATTTTTCTAGTACCTTAGTATATTAGGATTCTAAATTTAAAATTCAAAAAAATGTTTTCCATTGATTTCTGGATTTAAAAATATGAGTTCTTAGATCATTTCTGAAGTTCTGTCTAGAATTCTGTTTCTACCTTCCATTTCATTTAATTTTCGAAAAAATATAAAAATATTTTTTCTAAATTTTTAATTTTTATATCTGACATTTAGACTTCAATTTTTGTTATTTCCCAATGGATTTTTAAGTTTTAGAAGGACCTAGAGTTAGGAATTCAAAATTTGAGTTTAGGTTGCCAAGAGTTAGCTAAATTGCTGGAACCTTCTAACATGTGCTTTCAAACTACCTTCTAAAGAAAAATTCATGTTAATCTGAAGTCAAAACTTTAAAATCAGAGAACTTTTATCTGAGAGTTAATCAAATCAATTTTATTTTAATTTTTTGGATTTTTGAAAAGATTAAATTTCAAATTTTTAAAACTAGCTAGTTGAAAGTTGTTCCCTGCTGAAATTCTTTTTACAACTAGCTTTCAAAATGAATTTCTTACCAAAATTCTAGGAATTAAATTTCAAGATTTAGAATCTGGAATCTTCACTGAGGGATATAACAATTCAAATTTTTATTTTTATTTTTTTGAAATTTTAAAATTTTAATTTCGGATTTGTTTAAAACTAGATGACTAGAAGTTGTTAGGGCTGAAACTATCTTGCAACAACTCTAACTTCTAGAATGATTTTTTAATCCTAATTTGAGATTTAAATTTTAAAATTTGATTTCTGAAATCTGGACTTCAAAATCTAAATTTTTTAATTTAATTTTTTGAATTTTAGTTTTTTAAAATTCGGGTTTGAATCACATGTTTGTGCTAATACTAGTTGTTGTGTTAACTAGTTGGCGAATTGTTTGTGCATCCATTCCTAAATCTTATTAAGGGCATTCAATCATAACATAAGGGAAGGAGGTCATTACCTTTCCTTGGCCCAAAACAATCACCCACATTTGCATTGACCTAAACCATAATTGAAATCGAGTAGGAACCTAAAACTAGGGACACCCACAATCGGGTTCAAGTACAAGGTAAGACAAAGTATTATTTGAGTTTGTACTTATTCCTTGAAATTGGTGTCTAAGGCAAGAGGTCAAATAGCAAACGCCTTAAGCGGACTTATAGTTTTTAATTAGGACCTCACGAAAGCGAGGGGAGCCTCCTGCAACCCCACCTCTTACCTGGCCAGTGGACAGGATAATTACATACTTAAGTAGTACCTAGTTAAGTCTTGTATTTTGAACTTTTAGGTCTAGGAGCCCTAGAAGTTAGGTATGTACTACTTGTTTTGAAGCTCCATACCAACAGTCCCACTCTCATTCTGTTTTTATCCATGGATCCTAATCTTGAATTCTTTTTGAAAACCCTGACAAAAAAGTTTGATACCATAAATGGGCAATTAGGACAAATGAGAAAGGAATTAGGTCAAGTGAAGGACCATGTTGGGACACTTGAAGAGAGCCCAATGACCCCCACCGAACCTAAGTCACTTAGGTCAATTCCTCGAGGTCCAAGTGTCCATCATCATGAATTCACTACTGAATACAATTCAAGACGCCTTCACTATGACTTCATAGAAGAAGCCCATAGGTCCATGCTGAGCCTGAATCACCTAGTCCACCTTCCCTTGGTCCAAGAGCCCAATGTCATGATCTCACCCCTGAGTATA
The DNA here is from genome assembly GCA_021397845.1 of Areca catechu. Taxonomy (NCBI): domain Eukaryota; kingdom Viridiplantae; phylum Streptophyta; class Magnoliopsida; order Arecales; family Arecaceae; genus Areca; species Areca catechu. The sequence continues at coordinate 77,843,200 of CM038044.1, read as the reverse complement.
ATCCTGGATATCCCTACCAAGACTTTGTAGATCAGGAGAAGAGAGTCTTTAGGAGCAATCGACCCTATGCACCCACTTTTAATGAAAATTTAGATCTTGAAGTGTATGTCGATTGGGAAGAGAAAATGGATCAATACTTTGAAATTGATGAAATGTCAAAAGTAACGAAGTGTCAATTTGCCAAATCAAAGTTAGTCCGACATGCTAAAGCATATTGGGGAGAAGTTGAGCGAAAAGGTTATTATAGTGGGGATAAAATAAATACTTGGAGAGAAATGAAGAGTAAATTGAGGGAAAAGTACCTAGGTAAATATTATGAGCAAAAATTTTTAGACCAATGGTACAAATTGAGACAAGATGATATACCTGTATTTGATTATATTGCCAAATTCAATAAGTATGAGGGAGATGAAGAAGAGACCAAATCCATTGAAAAAATGAGAAAAAATCTCCTGAACCTATTGAAGAATTTAAGGATGAAATAGAATCAAAGTCTTGTCCAAATGAAGGGCTAAAAAGAGTAAATCCTAAACCCGTTGAAGAACTTAAGGAAGAAGTTTATGAAGCTGGGTCTAACCTTATGGATGAATATGATCAAGAATAATTACTTGAAGATAAAATAATTACCCAGCCTAAAGAAATCAACAACGGGGATGATCAAAATGAGATCCAAGAACAAAGCCATGAAGAACAATTCGAGGAGATAATAGAGGATCCGGAATTAATCACTGTTGAGGATTTATTTTTAGAGATTAATGAAGGATCACCTAATGGGGTATTTGAAAGTTAAAAGGGCTCTTGCAGGTGCCTACTCTAAGCTTGCAACAGCAGGGAGCAGGTAAGTATTTTAAAAATAATTTTAAAATGTACAGCAGAAAAACTTGCTCCGTGCAGGATCTAACATGATCAGGAAGCATGTGCAAACTAAAACATGTAATAATACGGGCATGTAATATTTATAAAATATTTTAGAAGCTTAGATCTATGCATGCATGAATTTTAAAATCAAAACCCATACCTTATTCCTGCCTGGAATAAATCTGGTATAGTACTGGAATAAGTGGGATAACAGGAATAATTTTATTCCTATTGTCTTCCTCTTCAAACGTTGGAATGCCCCGTTATCCTTTGCTTCAACAACAATGATGGCCAATCCAAATGACCAATGTTGGGTCTCCTCTCTATCACCAACAGCAAGGACTTCTCTTGCTTCAAATGGAGAAGGGATAGGGGTGGAATCTCAACGTTGAAACACACTTGATCTTCTCCAAAAACCACAGAAGTTAAAGCCTGCAATTCAAAAACAGGACACAAGAAAAACAGCAAAAGGGGCGTTGATCCGGCTCTAAAATGCTCAAATGAGCACTCTCCAGAGGGGGAACACGCGAGGGACTTCACAGATCCTGTTCTCAGGCGATGCTAATCGCCAGAAAACACCTTTAAACGGTGGGAAGAAGCTTTGTTGATTTGCTGCAAAGTTTCTCCAAACAGAGCATGAACTTCTTCTTCCAATGAGCACAAGAAACAGGGACAAATGGAATTGATTTTTCCTTCCAATCAATTTCCTAAACCCACCCCATAAATCTGTGGAGAAAGGATGATTAGATCTCTCAAAAAAAAGGAAACCAGAGAGAAAATTCAAGCCTCACGGTTTTCAGCTCTCTTCCAAGAACAGCGCCCAGCAGAAATGAATATATGGAGCAATGAACCCCTCTAACCGGTGATTTTAGGAGGTGAGAGGTCTTGTGAGAATATCAAACAGCAGCAGCGAATAAAAACAAATTCAATTCGTTTCAATGAGGTAATCAAAGGAGTTTAAAATTCAGCCAAAACGAAATCAAAGGGGAGAAGAAAGGACACCCAAAAGCTTTGTTCGCCCAAAATAGCATATCACCGTGTAAACTGGTTCAAAGGGTCAAAAACCAATGAAAACGATTTAAATAAAAAAACCAGTGGTTCAAAATAGGTTCATCCATATAATTAGATCAAAATCTAATTATCAGAAGGCTTCGTCTAGTCCTGGTTAACCAGAAAAAAATCTTAATAAATCAGAACAAAATCTGATAGACCCAAACCCAGGATTTCCAATGTGCTCAATCAAATCATCACAAATAAGATTCCTAATCAAATACTGGTACCTGGATCAGGGAAAAATCCTCTATGGTGTGTGACCTCATGGGTTCGAATCTAGGCGGTAGCACTAGAACTATTCCAGTACCAGCACAAGATACCATCTAGCAATGGGTCCCGACGTCCGGATAGGTCGAAGATGCGGGAGCATACTATCGAGCCTCTGGCATATGGTTACTGTATAATTCATCCCTTTGACCTCTAATGCTCATGACGTCTGATATTGGGCTGCCAACCCAGACTGAGTCAGTCGACAACGTGTCTCAATCTTGCAAGCCCAGTGACTCTTCACTAGGGCTACCTCGGCCGAGGATTTGCTAAATTGAGATACAGCGAGACATTCAATCCAAACTGTTCGGACAGGTCAATTCCATCTTGGTCGATCACTGCTCCACAAGTACTTGCCTGTACCCAGAAACCTTCTGTCACCGGATTAAAAATCCGGGTAGTCCGGTACCAAAACACAGGGAGTTGCTTGCAAGCAACCGTGATGACCTCAAGTCATAGGGACACATATACCCATATCCAATCATGAGTATCCCTTTGGCAGAAAGGGGTTTCACGGAGTCACGTTCAATGAGATATCATATATCCGACTTGCAGATCACATCAGTGTCACCACACTCATTTGGTCAAGAGGACAACCAAACGATGTGAACTGCAACAACCTATACTTGATATATTGCCGTCCAGTACAATATATCCTTTGGTTATGAACAAGGTTTAAGGACCAGTCGATACATCCTCTCTGTATCGAAGTCAGTGTAGCCCTAAGGACTTCATCACTGGGAAAGAGTTCATTTTTAGGGAAATTCAATATGTGATGAGCTGCCAAAAATAATATTTTATTAATTGACAAAATGAATACAATACTCAGCACAATCGCCTACAACCCAGGCGATTGGCTTTGGGACATAATTCCCAACAACTCCCACTTGTACTAAAGCCAATTAGAGGAGTATCTTATACCCATTTTTCATTTACAATAGTCGAACTCTTTGATTCCAAGGGCTTTAGTGAATGGGTCGGCAAAATTTTCTTTTCCATCGATCTTCAGAAGATTGATGTCGCCTCGCTCCACAATTTCTCGTACGAGGTGGTAGCGCCGCAATATGTGTTTGGTGCGGTGATGATCTTTTGGCTCCTTAGCTTGAGCAATGGCTCCAGTGCTGTCACAGTACACCGGAACAGGACCATCTAGGGAAGGTGCCACCCCTAGCTCTCCAAAGAACTTCCAAAACTACACAGCTTCCTTTGCTGCATCTGATGCTGCAATATATTCTGCTTCGCATACCTAGTCTGCAACAGTTGCCTGCTTGGAACTTTTCCAGCAGATCGCTACTCCGTTCAGGATAAATACAAACCTTGACACACTCTTGCTATCATCTCTATCCGACTGGAAACTGGAGTTAGTGTACCCCACAAGTTTTAAGTCAGGTTCTCCATAAATCAGCCATTGATCTTTAGTATTTCTTAAATACTTAAGGATGGTCTTAACCACCTTCCAATGCACCTCACCTGGGTCAGACTGGTATCTACTCACTACTCCTAGTGAGTATGCCATGTCTAGTCTAGTATAAGTCATAGCATACATGATAGAGCCTACTGCAGAAGCATAAGGTACTCTACTCATGCGCTCTCTTTCCTCAGGAGTTGTCGCACAATCCTTCTTGGAAAGAGTAATTCCAGAACCTATCGGAAGATAGCCTTTCTTGGAATTTTCCATGCTGAACAGTTTCAGCACGGTGTCTATGTACGTAGTTTGGGACAGTCCCAAAAGCTTCTTAGATCTATCTCTATAGATCTTCATACCTAGTATGTAAGAAGCTTCACCCAAGTCCTTCATGGAGAACTGAGATGATAACCAGACCTTTATTCCTTGTAATGATGCGACATTATTCCCGATTAAGAGAATGTCGTCAACATACAGTACTAGGAATACAATCATAGAACCATTAACCCATTTATAAATGCACGGTTCTTCTCCGTTTTTAACGAAGCCGTACGATTTGATACAACTATCAAACCTTAAGTTCCAACTTCGAGATGCTTGCTTGAGTCCATAGATGGACCTTTGCAACTTGCATACTTTTGATTCATCTATGGATGTGAACCCTTCAAGCTGTATCATATACACCTCTTCTTCCAGCTCCCCATTTAGGAAAGCGGTTCGGACATCCATCTGCCAGATCTCGTAATCAAAATATGCTGCCAAAGCAAGCATGATCCGAATAGACTTGAGCATTGCCACAGGGGAGAATGTCTCGTCATAATCGATACCATATCGCTGACGATACCCCTTGGCAACCAGACGGGCTTTATAGGTTTTGACCTTCCCATCTACGCCCCTTTTCTTCTTGAAGATCCATTTACACCCGATGGGTTTTATTCCTTCAGGTGGATCAACCAATGTCCAAACATTGTTGATTTCCATGGACTCCATTTTGGATCGCATGGCTCCAAGCCATGCCTCAGAGTCAGATCTCTGATGTGCATCCATATAGGTGATCGGATCCTCATTATTCTCATCGAGCTCAATGGGATCGCCGTCCCGGACCAAGAAACCGTAGTATCTGTCCGGCTGACGTGGTATTCTACCAGATCTCCTAATGGGTTCAGGGTGTGAGTCAATCATAGCCGGTTCCACGATGTCCTTAGAGTGTGCAGGTTCTTCTATTGGCTGAACTTCATCAAGTTCAATCTTAGAGGCTATTGTTCCTTCTCCAAGGAACTCCTTTTCCAAAAAGATAGCTCTAAAAGCAATGAACACTTTTTGTTCATTCTCCAAGTAGAAGAAATACCCTTTGGTTTCCTTAGGATAACCAATGAATAAACACTTGTCAGACTTAGGACCAAGTTTGTGTGCGTCTAAACGTTTTACGTAAGTCAGACAACCCCAGACCCGCAGGTATGAGATTGAGGGTTTACGTCCATTCCACATCTCATACGGAGTGGAGACAACAGACTTACTTGGAACATTATTCAACAAGTAACAGGCTGTCTGAAGCGCATATCCTCAAAAGGATAGCGATAGAGTTGCAAAGCCCATCATTGATCGAACCATGTCCAATAAGGTTCGATTCCTCCTTTCGGACACACCATTCAACTGTGGTGTTCCTGGAGGAGTCTACTGAGAGAGAATTCCATTCTCCTCAAGATATGTCAAAAATGCACCAGATAAGTATTCACCACCTTGATCAGATCAAAGGGTTTTAATACCTTTTCCAGTTTATTTTTCTACTTCATTACGGTATCGTTTGAGCATTTCAAATGACTCAGACTTATGTCTCATTAGAAAGACATAACCGAACCTCGAAAAGTCATCTGTAAATGTAATGAAATATTTGTATCCTCCTTTGGCACTTATTGTCATTGGTCCACATACATCAGTATGTATTAGACTTAAGAGTTCTGTAGATCGTTCACCTTTTCCAGAAAAAGGTGACTTGGCCATTTTACCAAGTAAACAGGATTCACAAGTGGGCAGTGATTCAGAATCACTGACCTCGAGAAGTCCATCTCCTCATATCTTGTTGATCCTATTTTGGTTAATATGACCTAGTCTACAGTGCCAAAGATACAAATTATTGACATTATCTAACCTTGGGCGTTTGCTAGAAGTGTACATTACACTAACAGGCCTTGATAGTACATATATGCCATTATTTAATCTAGCTTTCATTATAACAGCATTATTCAAAATAACATTGCAAAAATCTCCTTTTATTGATAGTTCAAAACCACAATTGGCCAAAAGGCCTACAGAGATTATGCACATAATGAAACTAGGATAATAGTGACAGTTGACTAGTTCGACAGTACAAGAATCAAAGACAAGACGCAGGACTCCAACCGCCAGTACTGGAACACGATTTCCATTCCCGATGCTCAGAAACTATTCTCCATCTTCAAATCTTCTGCTAACTTGAAGTCCCTGTAATGAATTACAAACATGAATTGGACTACCAGTATCCAATACCCAGTTAGCAGTATCAACAATTGAGTAATTACAAGGTTTTATCATATAAATACCTTGTTCAGCAGACTTCTGCTTTCTCGGCCTGTTCAGATCAAGGGACGCAATATAAAGAGGACAGTTCCTCTTCCAGTGTCCCTTCTTCTTGCAATAGAAGCACTCTGCAGAAGACTGATCAGCCTTAAACTTCCTGGTCTGACTCGGGCCAGGAGCATTCTGCACCTTCTTTTTCTTTTTATTTATTTTCTTCTTCCCTTTCTTAAAGGGACAACGACCTCTACTTCCTCCCACTAAATTCACCACCCCCTTATTAAGTTGGTGGTCTTTCTCGAAAGTATACAGCAACCCCAAAAGACCATGGTAGTTGACTGCAGGCTTGTTCATTCTGTAATGATCAAGAAAGTCAAGATAGAAGGGAAGAGAATTCAGGATCGCATCCTTGCCGAGCTGCTCGTGCAAGGGGCATCCGAGTTTGCCCATTTTTTCAATCAGCTCGATCATGTACAATACATGATCAGTGACTGAACCACCATTCAGCATCTTGGAGTTGTAGATGGCACAAGACACTTTGTACCGTTCTACATCATCCGGGGTGCCGAAGGATTCCTTTAGTTTTTGAAGGATTTCATCAGGTTGGGCCTCCTCGAATTTGCGACTGAACTCGTCATTCATCGCAGCAAGCATAATGCAACGGACAGTAGTCCGATCAGAAACCCACTTCAAGTAAGCGTCTCTGACCGCACTCCGTGCATTTGCAGGAGGGATTTCAGGCATCGGATCCGTTATCACATAGAGGATCCGTTCATGCTCCAGAATAATTCTTAACCTTCGATACCAAGTATCGAAGTTATGACCCTTCAACTTCTCATTATCGAGAAGTGACCGGAGCGATAAGTTTGAAGACATCTGAAAAGAAAACAAGACCAAATTAGTTTATGAATTAATAACTTAACCAAAAGACTTGGACTTTAGTCTAAAGGTTTCTCCCACTAATTTTTTAGATTGGTAGCCTCTAACTCCAATCCGTGAAAACAACAATTTTTTCAAGTGGGTATTGAAATCCAATAGGCCTCGCATGAGCCCGACTATGGCCAGCTCACCCATACGAGCCTAAAGGTAGGTTCGTAAACCAATTGTTTCCCTAAACAATTTTCAGTGTAGAATTTTGCCCTAGAGAACTCCCCAATCAGCCTAGGGGCCTCCTATTGCGGGTCTCTGGTTAGGTCCAACCATTAAAATGATAAACCCAATGCTTCCAACTAACTAAAGACCAAGCCCGACTATGGCCGGCCCACCTGGTCCCGTTAAGGAGGTTGCACTGAACCATCATCGATCAGATAGAAATTCCAGTCGCCGGATGTACACCCGTTCTATGGAACTGTCGATGCACACCAAGCTAGTGGACATATTTCTATCCAACTTAATGGGAGGCTAAGACACTGTCAACTCTTTGACTTAGTCTTTTAAGGACCTAATAATTTTAGAGGATTTTTAGTTGTGACAGAAGAGAAGAGACAAGGACATGGATCATCCTCCCATTGAATCAATCAGATTTCAGGAGGGTTGAAATGAATGAACAAATGATCCATGGGCACTTAAAGATCAGTCAGACCGATCAACCTGGGTGACATGGGTTAACTCGAGTCATTGAGCTTTTCCAATTAGTTCTGGTTGACTCGACTAGCCAGGTAGGTGAGATCATGGGTGAGTATCCGCCATTAACCATCTTTCCTAGACACCAACCAAGTTGGCCAGGAAAGAGGTAGCCTCATACAACCATGATCACAAATGCCAAACCTACCTCGACACCAGTCGGTTTACCAGACTCGATCAGATTAGCCTAAAGACTCGGGCATCCACAGAGCCACTAATTGGATCCATTTTAGATGAACGGATCAACTATTCTAACTATTAGATAGTTCTAAAGAAGGACCTTAATCAACTTTTGATTAATCTTCTTTTATCCGGTTCAACTAAACCTAGGTCTAACCCAGTTAAGGACCCAATTAGATAACTAACCCAATTAACCCAAAATGGCTTATTCATGTCAAATTAGATTTCATAAACCTTATATTTTATTTTAATAAGCCATACATTTAATCAAAACATTTTTAATTAAGTGTCAATGTAAAACATTTTTTACATTACAATATCATGCATCATATCTAGATTTTATTTTATAAACATTTCATGGCCCAATAATTTAACAGACATGTCAAAATTGCATCTGAACTAAAACAATTTTAATTCCAAGATTTCCTTAAAGGATCCTTCTGAAAAGGCCAACACAGACGATCCGCTTCGTGTTAAAGACACACGGTCATGGTGAAGGTCTCAACTAGGTTCCTAAAAGTACTATCACGATACAAAAATAGATTAAACTATTTTTAATCTAACATGCATCAACATTATGTTACACCTGTCAACCTGGCTCTGATACCAATGAAAGTTAAAAGGGCTCTTGCAGGTGCCTACTCTAAGCTTGCAACAGTAGGGAGCAGGTAAGTATTTTTAAAACAATTTTAAAATGTACAGTGGAAAAATTTGCTCCGCGTAGGATCTAACATGATCAGGAAGCATGTGCAGACTAAAACATGTAATAATACGGGAATGTAATGTTTATAAAATATTTTAGAAGCTTAGATCTACGCATGCATGAATTTTAAAATCAAAACCCATACCTTATTCCTGCCTAGAATAAATCTGGTATAGTACTGGAATAAGTGGAATAATAGGAATAATTTTATTCCTGTTGTCTTCCTCTTCAAACGTTGGAATGCCCTGTTATCCTTTGCTTCAACAACAATGATGGCCAATCCAAATGACCAATGTTGGGTCTCCTCTCTATCACCAACAGCAAGGACTTCTCTTGCTTCAAATGGAGAAGGGATAGGGGTGGAATCTCAACGTTGAAACACACTTGATCTTCTCTAAAAACCATAGAAGTTAAAGCCTGCAATTCAAAAATAGGACACAAGAAAAATAGCAAAAGGGGCGTTGATCCGGCTCTAAAATGCTCAAATGAGCACTCTCCAGATGGGGAACACGCGAGGGACTCCACAGATCCTGTTCTCAGGCGATGCTAGTCACCGGAAAACACCTTAAAACGGTGGGAAGAAGCTTTGTTGATTTGCTGCAAAGTTTCTCCAAACAGAGCATGAACTTCTTCTTCCAATAAGCACAAGAAATAGGGACAAATGGAATTGATTTTTCCTTCCAATCAATTTCCTAAACCCTCCCCATAAATCTGTGGAGAAAGGATGATTAGATCTCTCAAAAAAAAGGAAACCAGAGAGAAAATTCAAGCCTCACGGTTTTCAACTCTCTTCCAAGAACAGCGCCCAGCAGAAATGAATATATGGAGCGATGAACCCATCTAACTGGTGATTTTGGGAGGTGAGAGGTCTTGTGAGAATATCAAACAGCAGCAGCGATTAAAAACAAATTCAATTCATTTCAATGAGGTAATCAAAGGAGTTTAAAATTCAGCCAAAACGAAATCAAAGGGGAGAAGAAAGGACACCCAAAAGCTTTGTTCGTCCAAAACAGCATATCACCGTGTAAACTGGTTCAAAGGGTCAAAAACCAATGAAAATGGTTTAAATAAAAAAACCAGTGGTTCAAAATAGGTTCATCCATATAATTAGATCAAAATCTAATTATCAGAAGGCTTGGTCTAGTCCTGGTTAACCAGAAAAAAATCCTGATAAATCAGAACAAAATCTGATAGACCCAAACCCAGGATTTCCAATGTGCTCAATCAAATCGTCACCAATAAGATTCCTAATCAAATACTGGTACCTGGATCAGGGAAAAATCCTCTATGGCGTGTGACCTCATGGGTTCGAACCTAGGCGGTAGCACTGGAACTATTCCAGTACCAGTACAAGATACCATCTAGTAATGGGTCCCGGCGTCCGGATAGGTCGAAGATGCGGGAGCATACTATCGAACCTCTGGCATATGGTTACTGTATAATTCATCCCTTTGACCTCTAATGCTCAGGACGACTGATATTGGGCTGCCAATCCAGACTGAGTTAGTCGACAACGTGTCTCAATCTTGCAAGCCCAGTGACTCTTCACTAGGGCTACCCCGGCCGAGGATTTGCTAAATTGAGATACAGCGAGACATTCAATCCAAACTGTTTAGACAGGTCAATTCCATCTTGGTCCATCACTGCTCCACAAGTACTTGCCTGTACCCAGAAACCTTCTGTCACCAGATTAAAAATCCGGGTAGTCCGGTACCAAAACACAGGGAGTTGCTTGCAAGCAACCGTGATGACCTCAGGTCATAGGGACACATATACCCATATCCAATCGTGAGTATCCCTTTGGCAGAAAGGGGTTTCACGGAGTCACGTTCAATGATATATCATATATCCGACTTGCAGACCACATCAGTGTCACCACACTCATTTGGTCAAGAGGACAACCAAACGATGTGAACTGCAACAACCTATACTTGATATATTGCCGTCCAGTACAATATATCCTTTGGTTGTGAACAGGGTTTAAGGACCAGTCGATACATCCTCTCTGTATCGAAGTCAGTGTAGCCCTAAGGACTTCATCACTGGGAAAGAGTTCATTTTTAGAGAAATTCAATATGTGATGAGCTGCCAAAAATAATATTTTATTAATTCACTAAATGAATACAATACTCAGCACAACCACCTACAACCCAGGCGATTGGCTTTGGGACACAATTCCCAATAGTATTGACCATCAAAGAAAATCTAGAACCAAGTTCAAATGATCAACCCCAAGAAATTGTAGAACCTGCAAAAGAATTTAACATGAAGATTAGAAGTGAAGAGATGGTAGGAATTGAAAGATGGAAGTGTAAAAGAAGGAAGATGGAAATTGAATTCCTTGATAATTGCCCAAAGCCTAGTTCACCCTTCTAGAACATCCCCAATCCTAATCCACCCAGCTGGGACATCCACCACATAATTGATCAAGTCCCAGAAATATTCAACAGTTACTTTTGGAAGACATTATGGCATTTATTGGGCACCAAACTAGGATTCACCGCCACCTACCTAAAGTTATGTGCCAGAGTTTTCAAAGCCATTTAGGAGAATATTGGAAATTAGGAACTTTTGTTTCCTAGCCCGACAATAAAGTTTAGTTCCATTAGAGCTTGTTTTGTTTTGGTGTCATTTATGTTTTGTCATTTGATGTCATTTGACCTTCCCATACATAAGTGTCCATGACCGCGAGAGTCATATGCATAGCATGATTAGTAAGAAAATTTGAGCAATGAAATTAATAAGCATATGATCAACTCACATAAAAGAGCCAAAGAATTTCAGGAAGGATACTATGTCATGGTAAGGCCAAACCTGAACAATTATATGCCCATGGTGTAGGTCATTTTCAAAATAGTAAGAAAATTTTGGACCTAATATGTGCTAGATTTACCATCCAACTTTGGTGTCAGTTCCACTTTCAACAATTCAGATCTAGGAGGGTAAAGGAACTAACAATGATACCTAGTGAGCCTTTCAAGCCTGATTCTATCTTTAAGAGTGAGCCAACCCATAGTGTCCACCAACCAAGTTACCAAAGCAGTAAGATAGGATTGAGCGAATCTTAGACAATAAGACTATCACTACCTGAAATAGGGACTATCAATGCTACTTGGTTCATTGGCAAGGATGTCCTGATTCTGAAGACTCATGGATAACTCGAGAGGACCTACAAAGAATCGATCCCAACCTACTAGAGTATTACCACAGTCAGACTGATTCCTACTCGATGGAGTCGAGCTCTTTTCCACCCCAGGAGAAATGATGGGACATCAACAAGAAAAAAATATTTTTCAACAAATTCTCTTGATATTTTTTTTAGCTATATAGTGCACTTAGGATTAATGAAAACCTTGGAATGAAGCCCACCAAATCCTTGAAGACAAAGACCAATTCATGAGCCAACTCATGAAAAAAGGCCACCAGTCCCTTAAGTTGACTCAATCCAGATCAAGACCAACTTCAAGCATGACCAAGTCAAAGCCCAAGCAAGTCAAGATACTATCTTTTGAAGCCCATGATGCCACCTCTAAAAGCCCATTTTATTCTTCACATGGGACACATTTTTGGGGAGACATGAGAAACAACAAATTAAGCATTTTGAGAGGAAGCATGGGACCACTCCTCACTCACCCAACAACCCCCCAACCAACTTTGCTATGTAGGATGCCATATCACATGACACCTAGGGTTCCACATCAGCAATTAGAAGCAATGTCAAAGCCACCTAGGTGCCACATAGCAAGTTGTTACAACCTCTTACCTAGAAGTTGTTTCTTGTTGCAACTATGTAACCAAAGTAGTTGGATTTAACTAGAAATGGTTAGCTAACCTAACTCCACCTCCCCTCCTCACTTTGGATGACCCCTAAGATATAAATAAGGTCCAAGGCTCCCCTTGTAAGGCATTCCATATATGAAATATTTTGAGAATTAATGAAGGTTTTTTTCTTGTTGAGTTCTTCTTGTATGGAGTGATTTAGTTCTTCTAGTTGGAGTGATTTAGTCCTTTAAGTTGGAGTGTTTAAATTCATGTTTAAGAAGGGAGTGAGAGTTCCTTTGAGTGCTTTAAAGGTGGAGTTCTCCTTGCTTGATCCAAGATCCAATCATCATTCCTTGAAGGCACCGGTTTCTACTTCCTTGTTTTCCCTTTCTTCTTCTTCTTGTTCCCATTCTAATTTTGAATTCTCCTTCCATGCCTAATCTCTGATTTGATGCAGGTTTTCTCTGATTTTCCAAGTCCAAAATGAAGGTCTCCAAGCTAAGGATCATGGCCAAGGTGAGTCCTAAAGGTAGGGAGTGCTAGTCTTATGGTTTAGACCTCAATCCTTGAGTGAAGAGAGCTCCTTCTTCCACCAAATAATTAGCCATCATTGTTGGTAGGAAAACTCTTCCTAAGCTTCATTAGATCTGATCATTTGAAGGTTAACTTGCCCTAGTAATGATGGTTTTCTTGCCATGAAGATCCTAATCTCTATTTTGAACTAGATCTACATTTCGGGTATTGTAATTTAGATCAACTAGTCTCCTTATGAAAATTCTTTTCTTGGATTAATTTAGACCATTTATTTGATAATTAATTGTTCAAGTTTACTTGCTGGTTAGCTTGCTAAAACTCTCTATTCATCATTTTATTTTCGTCCGCCATCATGAACCCCATAGGTTAGGGCAAAGGATTTAGGGTTTTGATGGAGATCATAATGGTGAGACCTAAGTTTTTATAAACCCTAATCTAAAATGTTCCTAGTTGTTGGATCATCAATTGGGGGATCGATGCTTCCGGAAAGACTAGCTTTTACTATGTATGCTCAATGGAGAGGGTGGTTGGTCTCACAGTCACTTGTATAGAGACACTAATACAAGGATAAGGCTGCTTATAAGGGTATGAGTTCACTGAACTGATCCACACTGAGAATATCTTATGGCAGTCTTACTAATTATCAAGAGATAATTTTCATAGTGGGAGTTGTGCAAGTGATCTTTAGACCTGAGGTCACCATGGTTCCTTATACACACTAAGCCATATTTTGGTTCATACTCATTCATGGCATTGAGTCATGTACGGGGTGTTCTCGGATATGGTAGAAGGTGTATGAAGGATGTGAGTGGACCAACAAAGAATCGATCGTTCCTAGTAAGAGAAAATGTTATCCCAAGTAATCTCTTCGATTGATGACTCAAGGAGTCTTTGATCAAAGCAGGATGAGATTAGAAGTGTTTTCCAATCAGTTATCAGCAGAGTCTTCATTATCGAATTGAGATTCGAAATGACTAAGTGCTAAGGTGGTGCGAACACCAAGGCCAGAAAAGATCGACATGTCGAACCCACATCTCTATGGATTACCTATGAATAAAACCCTGAATCCAAATCCTTTTTACTTGTAAATATTTTATTTTAAATTCTATTATTTAGGGTTAGTTGAGTTTAGCCCTTTTTACTAACTGTAGTTAGGGTTTTTATTTTTTTAGCCTTTGGACCAAACACCTTTTACCAAGTTGAACCACTTGTTTACATGTCTTGCCTTTTGATCAAATTAGGTTCCAATTGATCAAGTGGGGCTTTAGTTATTTGGTTGGTTTAATTAGTTTTGAGTCTTGTAATTATTAGTTGAGTCCTATAATACAAGGGGGCACAAGTCCAAACCCATGTGACCCCATGTCCTAGCTCAAGACAAGCCATGTGACTCCATGTGCTAGCCCAGTCACTTGTCATATACAACCACTTCTTGGCGCCACCTTTTTTAAGAATTTGGACAACATCACATGACTTTTGGACATCACTTGACACTTCATCGGGACAACATCACTTGCCACTTCATCGGGACAACACCACATGCCACCTGACTTACTTGGTCGGCCACATACATTCATTAACACCACTTATTTTTTTGAGAGTAAAGCAGAAGGAAGCCTACCAAGTTGGCACCCACTCTTCTCAAGTTGTCTCCAATTCTAAGAGGGAGGATGCCACTTACTTCTCATCACCCATGTCAATGTACTTCTATCTTAAGGGGACACCAATCAAAGAGAGAATTAAGGGAACTTCCTACTGCAGAGTTCAAGCTACTCAAGTTTCAAACACAAGAATCCAGAAAAAACTCTTGAGTTTTCTTCTATCAAGATTGAAGAGTCCACTGTCCTGTAGGAACCCACATCGTCCAAACTCCATAGTCCAGCAATCAAGGCCAATCCATGAAGAAATCTTGGCCCTTCATCATGACACCTCACCAATCCCAATTGTTGGCGCCCACTTTGGATGAGAAGTCCATGATGTCGCCCACCTTGGAGAGAGTCCCGGATCAGCCCAAGAGCTAAAGTCCAAGATGATGTGGGACAATTATGAAAACCTAATTTACTGATTATGAACCTAATTAACAGTGAAAAACAACAATTAAAATTTTTTATAATTTTTGGATTTTTTTTAAGACTCAAAGTAGGCAATAAAGGTAACTAGTCAACTAGTTATGCCCGCAAGTATAGATCTAACAAAGTAACTTAATTAATCAGGATTTGGTGATTAAGAAATCACCTTAAACTAGTGTCTACTTTCAAAGATCAGAAATTAAGGAGTAGAGAATGGATTTTGAATTTTACCAACATTAAATTTTTCCCTCTGAAGTAGATTTGTTAGAACTCCCAGGATTCCATGGCAGGGCTTTAGGATTTCGATCTTCGGGCACCGATCTTTCACGATATCGATTCTAAGACAAGAACACCTCGACTTGAGTTCCTGATCACCTGCAAACAGTCAGCAAAGGAAGTTTTAAGTTAAAAGAAACAAAGAAAGGAAAAGATGGAAAAGTGAAGAGAAGAAGAAAGGAAGAAATCGGCTAGGGTTTTATGATGTCTTGATAAGTAGGGCTTCACACCCCGCGATGTTTCGAAGAACAAAGAAAGGGCCTCACACCCCATGATGCACACATCAAAGGAAGAAATTTGATAGGGTGTCATTTTATTTCATCAATAAATCATTAATAATAAGGGGGGTTGATGGAGTATTTACAGACCAACAACCAGAGATGTAAGGGTTACAAAGACTAGTGTTTATTTTCCTTAGGTAATGACTCCTAGAAACCTTGCTCTGGGCATCTTGGACTCCTACTCTTGGGCTAATCTAGGACTTTCTCCAAGGTGGATGAATTCATGGGCCTCTCATCCAAAGTTGGCGCCAAAGAGATGGATTGGTGAGGTGTCATGATGAAGGGCCAAGATTGCTTCATGGATTGCCCTGATTATTAGACTCTAGAGTTTGGATGATGTGGGTGATGCGGGATGACTCTAAGATTGCTAATCATATAAGAAAAAATAGTAAACTAATTTTTTTATGAATTTTATAATTTATGTTTGTAGGCTAAACTTCCCAAATAAAAAGAACTAGAAAGAAGAATAGCAATGCATAGAATCATCGTATTGCAGGCAAACTCATGCAAAATAATAAATTCCAAGACCCGAGAATTGAGAAACTCCCATATTAGGATAGCTTATCTTCATCAAATCAGAAATTAAAAGAAGGAAAGGATGTTACCAATCAGTGATTTGAAGAATCTATAATTGAAAGGGTCACATAGCTCTTAGATTGATGCCTGGAAGATGAAGCTCGGTTCCTTTGATTAGATGGCTGATTTGGGCAATCCCGGAGGCAAGGAAGGCCTCCTCTGGGAAGGTGAAACACCTCAGGGATCCTGGAAAATGTCAAGGGTCAATCAAAATAGCAATTAAATAAATGAAAGAACTAAGGTTTAGAAGGAATCAGGTTAGGGTTTAGAAGTTGGGTGGCAAGGAAGCAGATGAAGCTGGGCGGCAAGGAAGTAGATGAAGCTGTTGATCTGCGGCATCATCAAGGCTACTCCTTAAGGATGTGGCTGATGCTTGGAATCTTGGTTTGCTGCTGTGGGCATGGAGGATTGCAAGGGATGGTCGGCCAACACAAGAAAAAGGAACCAAACAAAACAAAGTAACACAAGCTCGCAAGCTTAAATAAACTTCACCAGGATTTTTTATATCATGAATAAAAATTATCCTACAAGAGGAGGAGGGGTGGGGTTTATATAGAGCTCTCATGCCCTCTAACTAGGGTTACACACTTGGGTTACAAGTCCTCTCCTAGCTAGGTTAGAAAAATATATCTTAAAACAATTAGGAGCATAAGTCCTAACTAGGTTAGGATTTGGCCTAGTCTTCTCCTTCTCCCTTCATGCTTTGACTATTCCACTCAAGAACACCTCTTGGACTTGGTCAACACTTCAATGATGCCTAGGAGAGTGTGTTGGGCTTCTAGGGGCAGCGAGGGGCCAGCCCAAAGGGGCTTGGCACATGGGCTTGGGTCTCTTGGAAGCTTGGGTGGCCTGGTAGCTTGGTAGCAAAAATATTTCATGGAATCTTGCTTCTTTAGGGCTTGGGCTTGGTGCTTGGGCTTGATTTCCTTGGGCTGGGATGTAGGTGAACTTCTGGAATCATGGATGCCCTAGTTTGGGAATATACTTTAGCATCTAGAAGGGAATCTGGGCATCTAGAGGGCATCTGGAAGGAATTAGAGTCTTCTTCATCCAGGCTCCAATCAGAGTGTGAGTGATCCTTTCCACTGCAAAGTTTTCAATCTCTGACTGGTAAGAAACCTTTATTTCTCTTGATATCTATTTTGATGAAGATAAACTATCCTAATGCAGGAGTTTCTCAATTCTCGGGTCCTAGAATTTATTATTTTTGCCTGAGTTTGCCTACGATCATGATGATTCTATGCATTGCTACTCCTTATGCTAGTTCTTACTTTTATATGGGAATTTAGCCTACAAACATAAATTATAAAAATCACAAGAAAATTAGTTTACTATTTTTCCTTTATTTTTTAGCAATCTTAGAGTGTTTAGGATAGTTTTTATCTGCTGTGCATTCACAAACCCTAATTTCTGCATCCTATCCACTACATTAGGTATCTGTTTTGCATCTAATTTCGACTAGCTAGAAATTTTATTTTTTTATGAAATTTGCATGATTTTTTTTTTGTCATGTCCTTTGTTTCATCAAAGTTTTTAATTAATTTTACATAAACCTATGTCAATAAAATTTAGCATATTAGAAACCCTAACAAAATCTTGAAAATTTTTGTAGTAGTCCGAATACCTAAGGATTTGCATAATCATTTGATCTTTGTTTTGTATAAAATTTAATAAGTATCATAATCACTGTCAATGTTCTATCCTAGAATTTTTATGAATTTTTTCTACATCTATATCTATTTCAAAACTTGCATCTTTTGAAACCCTAGTTTTCTGAGTTTTTGTACTCAACTAAACCTAACCAACTTCCACACACCCAACTCCCAAGCCCAATTTGATTGATAACCTAATCAACCTAAATCTAATTTGTCATTCCATAAAATATACATAAAATATTTTTATTTTTCTGATTGTTTTAGATTGCATCAGGACCATTGAATGCCATCATCTCTCTAATCTAATCTTAAGGGCAATCAATATAACATCAGGGCAGGAGGTCATTACCTGTCTTGGGCCCAAAACAACCACCCAACATTTCCACCCAAGCCTTACTTAAAATTGATTAGACTTAATTTGCCCTAGAGGGCTAGGTGACATCAACAGGTCATATCTGAGCTGTGTGGGCCAACTAGTGCATTTAATCCTTTAGCTATTACTGAAAGATGGTGTCTAAGGCCCGGGTCCAAAGTCAAACGACCTAAGTGGTGTTGTGGTTTTTAATTGGGTCCCTATGAAAGCAGGGGGTGCCTCCCACATCCCACCCCTTACCTGGCCAGTGGAATGATTAGCTACTGGGTTAGGTGTAAGTTGAGCTGACCCACCCAGTTTTGGCTCTAGGTCTAGGAAACCCTAGATTATACTAGTTTTTTCTTTTCTTTTGCATGCTTGGCTACATCATTCCATTCTGATTGCTTGTTTGACTGTATGACCACTAGATTATGAACCCAATATCAGAAGTCTAAATCCCAAACCGACTCAACCATGGATTCCAATTTTGAGGCCATCATGAACTAGCTTGCCTAATTAACTACCCAAATGAACCAAGCAAATACCCAAACCCAAGCCCAGCTTGCCTAAATGAACCGTAGGTTTGACCAAAGGAATAAAATGTTTGACCAACTGATCTAATCGAATAACCAAATGACCCATAGGATTGATTCATTAGATGACCAAATAGGAACCCTAGACAATGCCCATAGAGCTACACCCTCGCCCTATAATCCCCAGGAACCCATAGTCCCTAGATATGAACCCAGTTGTAATCTACTATCCCTCAGTCAACCTGAACCCTATAGGATTGATACCCCTATATTTGAACTAATAACCTTTGAACCCATAACCTTTAAACCCATAACCTATGAACCCATAGCCCTTAGTTTACCCACCCCTGTTATCCCAGACCTTAGTCAATTTTTCGTTAGCCAAACCCCTCTTACCACCCCATTGGTTCACCAAGATGACTTCGAAGAAGAAATATATGAGGCTGATCCAAGTCTGGTAGAGAAGTATGAAGATAATGAGTCTATTGAAGATCTATAAGAGTACCCTATAAAAGACCTAGAATTAGTTGACCCAGTAGGTGCCCAGGTAGAAGCTACCCTAGAATCAGTTAACCCTGACCATATCCACATAGAAGACCACCCAACATTAGTGGAACCTGACCACACCCAAGCTGAACCTGTAGTGGAAGAGCAGTTAGAAGAAGAGAACCCTGGTACTGTTGTTAGAGTTTTACCTAAGGAGCCACTCAATGAAAGCCCAAGAATAGAGCCCGGTCCTAAATTTCTTAAACCCGATGACTTTATTAAGGATTTGGCTTATCAGAACCCTCAAGAAGAATCCCATCCTGTAGTTCCCATTGACGATCTCTTCCCTGAGATTAGTGACCCACTCTTCCATACTATAAACCCTGTAAGACTACCTCAAACCCATAAGGTCAATCTTATTAGTCTAGGACTCATCCCTGAAACCCCTTCTAGTATTCTACTCTTTCTGATTAACCCTGAACCATCTCCTTATTTCTCATCCTGCCAGACTAACCCTGAACCCACCTTTTATTTTCTACCCTTTCCTAAAACTTCTGCTATATTTTTTACTATTAGGTTACATTTTATAGGAGTTTGCATGTTACATTCATTCATTGAGCATGTCATGTTTGCATTTTACTTTTGAAAAACCCTATGGCATTTGCTAGGAGTCCATAGTAAATTTTCATGTGTATGCCATGCTAGGATCAAATGTAGAAAGTCTATAGTCTATTAGGTTTATCCCGTAGAGTTCAATAAAATTTTCTTTGATAGGAAGGTCTAGTCAAGTCTTTTAGGTATTAGTTTTGAGTCCAATAAATTCATAACCTTGAATCTACCTGTCCACACATGCACTAGCCTCTGCACAGCATATGCATCATGAAATTAGTCAAATGCTGAACATAACTAATGAACTATATAACAACTTGGTAATTCCCAAAAGAGAGATAAAAAATTTTCTGCAGAGGATTTGTGATTGTAAAAGAATTTTCTGCTCGCGAAGCTGGCCCATCCAAAATAATGAAGAGTAATGGACCCAATGCCTATGTGCCTAAGATATCACCTGATTTAGGTATTAGCTCCACCTTCATCATCTCAAGTCTTATAAAGTCTAGGGAGCCAGCAGTGATACCCAGCGAGCCCCTTGAGCCACTCCCTTTCTTTGTGAGTGAACCCACCCTACTGCGACCATATACAATTTAGCCTTTTTGTGAGGTAAAGATTGAGAGAACTCTGGATGATCAAGCTATCGGCACCTAGAATAAAGACTGTCAGCAGTATTTGGTCCGGTGGTAAGGTCAGCCAGAATCTGAGAACTCGTGGATCACCTGTCAGGATCTGCAGCGCCTCAACCCAGACCTACCCGAGCACTATGAGAGCCAAATTGACCCTTACTCGACGGGTCGAGTTTCTCCCACCCCAGGAGAATTGGTGGGGGCACCAGGATTAGACACAAATTACTAGGCCCTATTTGGTTTACTTAGTCATGTGTCAAAATTTTGAAAATTTTGTAATCAATTAAGATTAAGTCCTGTAATAAGTTGAGGTTAGTTGATTTGTCTCAACCCTCAACCTAGTCTAGTACATTAAGTCCTATACATCAGTATGAGTCTAGTATGAGTCCACTTCTTATACAAGAGAGGAGGCTACACTATTTTAAAGTTTCACCATACCTCATTCTAGAGCCAGAGGTAGTTACATCAGCTTAGAAGAGCTTAATTGACACCTAGGTGCCCTGATCTCTCTAAATACCATTTCAGATGCCAGATTCCCTTTAGATGCTTCCAGAATATTTCATATGCTAGGAGCCCATGTTTTCCAAGTTATCCCAGCACTCCAGGCCTTCAAATTCAAGTCCAAAAAGCAAGCCCAAGCAAGAAGAACCAAGATTCCCTTTTGATATCGAGAATATGCTAGTCCAGGGGACCAGGTGCCCTAGCTTCTAGGAGGCCCAAGCCCATGCACCCTTGGCCCATGGCTGACCTCCCCTTGCTGCCTTAAAGCCATACATGCCATTCAAAGAGAGATTAGGCATCCAAAGATGTTGACCAAGTCCAAGCCTAAGTGAAGAAGGAGAAGACTAATCCTATTCTAACCTAGTTGAGATTCCTAATCCCTTTAAGCCTTGTAATTCTAACCTAGCTAAGAAAGGACTTTTAGTCTAACTAGGAAGAGGACTTGTAACCTATGTGTAACCCTAGTTAAAGAGGGCATGGAGACTCTATAAATACACCACCCCTCCCCATCCTGTAATCACCTTGTTCTTATGAATACAATCTTGCTGCATTTTGAGTAATTGCTTTGTGTTTGGTGTTCTAGTATTGGTTCTCTTGTTCTTGTGTGCTCTCCTTGTATCCGTTGGTCAAAACCCTGATGCCCTAGCTTCCATCTGCTTCTGCATCCTTGGAGATCAACCATGCCCAGAGGAAGATGTCCTAGCTGAAAGGAAAACTGTGCAGGTGGTTTGACAAGATCCTACACTAGGCATGCAAACATCTGCGGGAGCATATTGGATTTTAAAATAATTTTTAAAATTCACGCAGCGGAAATCTGCTCCGCCAGGATCTAATCTAAGTCTAGTTGCATTTAGGCATGCATAAACATATAAAATATTTATAAAATAAAATAATTTAATCTATCCATGCATGATTAAAAAAAAAAATTTTCATACCTTTATTCCGCCTGGAATAACTCTGGAATAAACCTGGAATAGACTGGAATAACTGGAATAAAGTTATTCCAGTCGTCTTCCTCCTTGGGACCCTGTTTTTGGCTTGCAAAACGTCGTCGGAACACCACCTTCCGGACCTCCGTTTGCTCCCAAATTTGAGCAGCGGCTTCTTGGACAAGTCTTCTTCAATTTGCCACCAGTTGCTGCAATCAACTCTAAGCCAAAAAAATTAAATAAATCACCAAAGTATGCTGCCAGTTTCTGTAGTAAAACTGGATAGCAGACTTTGGCCTTCGTTTCGGAGCAGCTGGGGCGATCCCGGATCACGTGGTTTGCTCCTAGGAGTAGAGTGGTACTCCCTCTAGAGGGAAGACATGCCCGGGGAACTCGGATCCGCCTCCATGCACGGTGCTAGCCGCCGGAAGAGGGCTTCACGGTCATATAATTCTACAGCAGAACTAGGCAGAAATAGAGCTTGAAACAATGGGATTTTCTCTCCCTCTAAGGCTTCTAAACGCAGCCCAAAACTCTTTCCTTAAGCCTCTCAAGGAAGAGGAATGCCCAGATGTTTTATTGCTTTCCCTTGGATCTCACACGGTGGATGAAAAAAAAATTTCTCTAAATAAAAACTCTTCCAACGCAAACAGGGGATGGCTAGGTGTTAATATAGGCTGCTGGGAGGGAGAGGGAGGTGGAGCGACGTGAGGTGGGGAGGCTGCAGCAGTTAACCCAATTAAACGCCATAAATAAGGGATTAAAGCCATTAACCAACAGTGGAGGGAGAAGAGGAAAACACCCAGCTTGGGAGTTGCTGTCGTTTGGCCTTTCCAACGTTTGGAAAATTTCTCCATTCGTTTGGCCTTCCATAAAACACCGTGTGAAACAGCCACGGGAGAAAAAAAAAACATGGAACCAAAACCGGTCCATGGAAAAAATGGTTCAAACCATTTAAACCAACCCATTTTGGTTCAATCCCATTAAACCAAATGGTTGAACTTGGTTCAAGGAATTAAATTGGTTCACAACCAATAGAAGGCCGAAACGAACTCTGAATCAGTTCAAAACTGATTCAGAAAAAACTTGGCGCAATGCTGGTCAACCCGGAACATTTTCCGGTTGACACAGACAAGGGCAAGACAGGGAAAAGTGTGCTCAAAAAATGCTGTGACCATAAAACCGAGACGATTCCCAATCGTAATCGGTACCCGGATTAGAGAGTTATCCTCTATGGCGTGTGACCTCATAGGTTCGAACCTAAATGGTAGCACTGGAACAATTCCAGTACCAGCACAGGAAACCATCTAGCAATGGGTCCCGGCGTCCGGATAGGTCGAAGATGCGGGAGCAAACTATCGAACCTCTGGCATATGGTTACCGTATAATTCATCCCTTTGACCTTTAATGCTCAGGACGACTGAGATTGGGCTGCCAACCCAGATAGAGTCAGTCGACTACGTGTCTCAACCTTGCAAGCCTAGTGACTCTTCACTAGGACTACCCCGGTCGAGGATTTGCTAAATTGAGATACTGCGAGACATTCAATCCAAACTATTTGGACAGGTCAATTCCATCTTGGTCCATCACTGCTCCACAAGTACTTTCCTGTACCTAGAAACCTTCCATCACCGGATTAAAAATCCGGGTAGTCTGGCACCAAAGCACAAGGAGTTGCTTGCAAGCTACCGTGATGACCTCAGGTCAGAGGGACATATATACCCATATCCAATCGTGAGTATCCCTTTAGCAAAAAGGGGTTGCACGGAGTCACGTTCAATAAGATATCACATATCCCACTTGCAGATCACATCAGTGTCACCACACTCATTTAGTCAATAGGACAACCAAACGATGTGAACTACAACAACTTATACTTGATATATTGCTGTCCAGTACAATATATCCTTTGGTTGTGAACAGGGTTTAAGGACCACTCGATACATCCTCTCTGTATCGAAGTCAGTGTAGTCCTAAGGACTTCATCACATGGAAAGAGTTCATTTCAGGGAAATTAAATATGTGATGAGCTGCAAAAAAAAAATATTTTATTAATTCATAAAATAAGTACAATACTGAGCACAACCGCTTACAATCCAGGTGATTGGCTTTGGGACACAATTCCCAACACCAGCTGCTATCCTAGTCAAGAAACTGCTTCTTCTCGAGGACATCCACACCTAAACCTAATTTCTTTCAATTCTAAACCCTAATTTTTATTCCTTTGTTTAATTACTGTTTTGATTGACCCCTGATGCTTGCAGGATCCTCGAGGAGTTTCACCTCCCCAGAGAAGGCTTTCCTTGCCTTCAGACCGGATCCAGATTAGCCATCTGATTTAAGGAACTGAAGCTTCTTCATCCAAGCTCCAATCAGAGTGTGAGTGATCCTTTCCACTGCAAAGTTTTCATTCTCTGACTGGGAAGAAACCTTCCCTTCTCTTGATATCTATTTTGATGAAGTAAACTATCCTAGTCCAGGAGTTTATTAATTCTCGGGTCCTAGAATTTATTATTTTTGCATGAGTTTGCCTGTGATATTGATGATTCTATGCATTGATACTCCTTATACTAGTTCTTATTTTTATTTTGGAATTTAGCCAATAAACATAAATCATAAAAATCATAAAAAAATTAGTTTACTATTTTTCTTGCATCTTTAGCAATCTTAGAGTTGTCCCGCATCAAATCTAGGATTTGCTAGACCTAGAGCCAAAACTGGATGGGTCAGCTCAACTTACACTTAACCCAGTAGCTAATCCTTCCACTGGCCAGGTAGGGGGTGGGGTGGTGGGAGGCTCCCCCTACTTGTCACAGGGTCCTAATTATAAACTACCAATCCACTTAGGTTGTTTGACTTTGGACCCCCTGCCTTAGACACCAGCTTTCAGTAATAGCTAAAAAATTAAATGTACTAGTTGGCCCATACGGTTTGGACCCGACCTGTTGGGTGTCACCTAGCCACTAGGCAAATTAAGTCTAATCAATTTTAATTAAGGCTTGGGTGGAAATGCTGGGTGGTTGTTTTGGGCCCAGGACAGGTTATGACCTCCTACCCTGATGTTATATTGATTGCCCTTAATATTAGATTAAAAGATGATGAACATTCAATGGTCCTGATACAAACTAAAACACAGCAAAAAATAAAATATTTTTTTAATGATTTATGATGTATCAAGTTAGGTTTAAGTTAACTGGGGTTGTCAAACAATGTTTGGCTTGAGATTGGGGGGGTTTTGGAAGTTAATTAGGTTTTGGTTGAACAAGTATGTAGAATAGCAGAATTCTAAAAATTAGGGTTTCAGATGATACGGGTTTTGACATAGATTCTAATGCAAAAAAATCAGAAAATTTCTATGACAGAGGATGGACAGTGATGATGATATCTACCAAATTTCATGCAAAACAAAAATTAAATGATGATGCAAATTTTAGGGTTTTTAGATTGCTACAGAAATTTTATGATTTTGTTAAGGTTTCTAGATGCCAAATTTTAATGATTCAAATCTTCCATAAAATTAATTAAAAACTTTGATAAATTAGAGAACAAGACAAAGAACAATTAATGCAAATTTCATAGAAAAATATAATTCCTAGGTGGTCGAAATTAGATGAAAAATAGACACCTAATGCAGTTAGCAGGATGTAGAAATTAGGGTTTGTGATCCTAATGCAAATGAAAACTATCCTAAACCTACTCTGATGCCAAACTAATGCAAGACAACTCTAAGATTGCTAATCATGTAGGAAAAAATGGTAAACTAATTTTTTTATGATTTTTATAATTTAGGTTTGTAGGCTAAACTTCCAAAATAAAAATAAGAACTAGCAAGAAGAATAGCAATGCATAGAATCATCGTATCGCAGGCAAACTCATGCAAAATAATAAGTTCCAGGATCTGAGAATTGAGAAACTCTCGGATTAGGATAGCTTATCTTCATCAAATCAGAAATTAAAAGAAGAGAAGGATGTTATCAATCAGTGATTTGAAGAATCTATAATTGAAGGGGTCACACAGCTCTCAGATTGATGCCTGGAAGATGAAGCTCTGTTCCCTTGATTAGATGGCTGATTTGGGCAGTCCTAGAGGCAAAGAAGGCCTCCTCTGGGAAGGTGAAACATCTCGTGGATCGTGCAAAATGTCAAGGGTCAATCAAAATAGCAATTAAATAAAGGAAAGAACTAGGGTTTAGAAGAAATCAGGTTAGGGTTTAGAAGCTGGGCGGCAAGGAAGCAGATGAAGCTTTTGATCTGGGGCATCTTCAAGGCTGCTCTTCAAGGACATGGCTGATGGTTGGAAGCTTAGTTTGCTACTGTGGGCATGGTGGATTGCAAGGGATGGTTGGCCAACACAAGAAAAAGGAACCAAACAAAACAAAGTAACACAAGCTCGCAAGCTCAAATAAACTTCACAAAGGTTTTTGATATCATGAATAAAAATTATCCTACAAGAGGGGGAGGGGTGGGGTTTATATAGAGCTGCCATGTCCTCTAACTAGGGTTACATACTTAGGTTACAAGTCCTCTTCTAGCTAGGTTAGAAAAACAAATTTTAAAACAATTAGGAGCATAAGTCCCAACTAGGTTAGGATTTGACCTAGTCTTCTCCTTCTCCCTTCATGCTTTGACTATTCCACTCAAGAACACCTCTTGGACTTGGTCAACACTTCAAGGATGCTTAGGAGGGCATGTTGGACTTCTAGGGATAGCAAGGGGCTGGCCGAAAGGGGATTGGCGCATGGGCTTGGGCCTCCTGGAAGCTAGGGTGGCCTGGTAGCATGGTGTAGGAATATTCTATGGAATCTTGCTTCTTTAGGGCTTGGGTTTGGTGCCTGGGCTTGATTTCCTTAGGCTAGGATGTAGGTAGATCTTTGGAATCATGGATGCCCTGGTCTAGGAATATACTCTAGCATGTGGAAGGGAATCTAGGCATCTGGAGGGCATTTGGAAGGAATCAGGGTTTCTGGAAGCATCTTGGATCCTATGTTGTCACACAAAATCCACTGGATTGATGTAGTGGCCTCTGACTCCTAGATGTGGCCTGGTGGAACTCCAGGTTATGGTGACCTCCTCTCTTGTACAAAAATTGGACTCATACTGGACTCATAATTGATATACAGGACTCAAAATACTGACTAGGTTGATGGTTGAGACAAATCAACTAACCTCAACTTATTACAGGACTCAATCTTAATTGATTACAAAATTTTTAAAACTTTGACACATGACTAATTAAACCATATGGGATCCAAGGATCTGTGTCTAATCCTGGTGTCCCTACCAGTGGGCTCCTGCAGGATGGTGGACTCTTCAGTCTGGATCGAAGAAATCTCAAGAGTTCTTATAGGATTCTTTAATTCTCTAATCTTGAGCAACTGGGAACCTGTTTGATCAAAATACTTAGGTAGAGAACCATTGAATCTCCTTCACTATGGGTGATCAGATATTTTGAAACTCCTTGGAAGTTGGTGACAAAGAAAAGGTGGAATGCTTGGCCGACTTCCTCTTACTTTTGGTGTGAATTTCTTAAGTGGAGGGGCACCAATTTGGAGAGTCCTCATTTACACATCTTAAAAAAAAGGGGCGCCCATTTGGAATTCATTTGGCCGACCAAAAGGGGGACATGGCATGTGTTCTTGTCCAGGATGAAAAGCCAAGTTGTGTTGTCTTGATAAAGTGTCAAATGATGTCCAAACATAGCATGTGATGTTGTCCAGATCCTTGAAAAGGTTGCGCCAAGACTTGGTTAGGCTAGCACATGGATTGACTTAGCGCATGGAGTCACATGGAATCTTGATTTAGGTGCACATGGGTCTTGATTTGAGTGCACATGAAGTCACTTGGGTCTTCAATTTGGTCCCCCTTATATTATAGGACTCAATAACTAACTAATCACATGATTTAACCAACTAAAAACCAAGTCTAAGCCCAACTTGATCAAATTGATTAAAATGGCATAACCTCATGCAACAAAAAAGAAATAATTTGGTAAACAGGGTTTGGCCCAATAGGGTTTGACACAACTGATAAATCAAGTTTTTATACAAACCCTAATTGGTAAAAAGGGCTAACTGACACTAGACCATTTATAACCCAATTGAAATTAGGGTTTTTATAGACTCAATTTTGGGTCCAGGGGTTTTGACAGGGACTCAATTTTAAGGTTTAGGACTAAACCCAGCTAAACTAAAATAACAAAATTTAAAGATAAAATATTTATAGGTAAAAAAGGGGTGTGGGTTCAAGGCTTTATTCACAGGTGATCCACAGGGATGTGGGTTCAACCTATCGATCTTTTCTAGCCCTGGTGTCCACACCAATTCTCCCTCAGTGGGAGAAACTCGACCCTGTCGAGTATAGGTCAACGTCACTATGATAGTGTTCTAGCAAGTCTAGGTCAACTCTCTGCAAGTCCTCTCTGGTGATCCAAGAATCATCAGTCTCAGGTCATCCTTGCCAATGAACCAGATATCGCTAATAATCTTTGCCCCGAGTAGCGATAATCTTGTCATCCAAGATCCGCTTGATCCTGTCTCTCCGGGCTGATGGTATGGCAGGTGGACACACTTGGGTTGGCTCACTCTCAAGGATTGGATCAGGCCCAAATGGCTCACTAGGAATCAACATTAGCTCCTTATACTCAATAAGGTCTGAAACGTTGAAAGTAGGGCTAATGCCTAGTTCAGGTGGCAACTCAAGCACATGAGCATTAGGTCTAATTTTTCTAATTACTTTGTATGGTCCACTACTATGGGCATGTAACTTTTTCATGGTTCCAGGTGAGAACCATTCAGTTCATTGTCTAACCATGACAAAGTCTCCTTCATTGTATTCTTTGAGTCTTTTTCTTCTGTCAGCCATATGTTTATAAGATTCATTGCTTTCATTAATTTTTTTAATTATGTCTTTATGCAACTCTCTAACATGCTCAGTATATGACTCAGCAGACTCTGAGATGCGTTCATGCATGGGTGAAGGAATGAGATCTAGAGGTTTTCTAGGTTTGTACCCATGAACAATTTCAAAAGGACTTTTTTCGATAGACCTATTCACTGAGCTATTGTATGTGAATTCAGCCCTAGACAGCAATAGACCCCAATTGGTAGTATGCTCTCCAACTAAACTTTTCAACAAGTTTCCTAGACTATAATTCATAACCTTAGTCTGGCCATCAGTTTGAGGGTGATAAGCTATAAAAAATTTAAGTTTTGTCCCTAACAAATGCTAGAGTGTTTTCCAGAAATAGATGGTGAATCATACATCCCTATCATATACTATTGTTCTCAGTAAATCATGTAGTCTAACTACTTCATTCAATAACTTGGCTACCTTAGAAGCATCATAGGTTTGGGAACATGGTAAAAAATGTGCCATCTTTGAAAACCTATCAACCACAACAAAGCTTGAATCATATTTCCTTATGGTTTTAGGTAATCCAAGAACAAAGTCCATACTAAGGTCTTGCCATGGACAATCTGGTATAGGAAGTGGGGTGTACAAGCCAGTGTTTTGCTTCTACTGCTTAGCAACAGCACAAGTTTGACATCTAGCTACTATTTGAGCAACATTCCTCTTAAGGTTTGGCAAATAGAATTGGTCTTTTAGAGCTAAAATTGTCTTATTTCTACCGAAGTGTCCAGCTAAACCTCCAGCATGTGTTTCCCAAATCAAGAAGTCTCTAAGCGAAGTATTAGGAATACATAGCTTACTTTCCCTAAAAAGATAACCATCTTGAATAGTGTCCTCACTTTATGAGCTAGATGGTCCTTGCTTAACTGCCTTTTAAATTTCACCAAAGTCTGAACAATTTTTATATACATCTTTTAATTTCTCAAATCCAACTACTCTAGTGCTAACACAATTCAAGAGCATAAATTTTCTACTCAATGCATCAACAACTTTGTTATCAATACCCGATTGATGTCTCAAAATAAAAGTATAGGCTTGAATGTATTCAACCCATTTTCTAGGCCTAGCATTCAACTTCTTTTGTGAGTTAAAGAATCTAAGAGCTTCATGATCAAAATATAGTACAAACTCCTGTGATAGCAAGTAGTGTCTCCAGTACCTAAGTGCTTGAACCACTACATACAATTCATTATCATAAGTAGAATATTTCAACTTAGCATCATTTAATTTCAAGCTAAAAAATGCAACTGGGTGATTCTCCTGACTCGAGACTCCTCCAATTCCTACCCCTGAGGTATCACAAGCAACCTCGAAGACTTTCAAAAAATCTGGTAGCCTTAGAATTGGGGCTTGGGTCATTTTGTCCTTAATATCATGAAAGGCCCTATTGTCATCCTTTGACCATTCAAAAGCTTTTTTCCTCATACAGTTTGTAATTGGTGCAACAATAGTACTAAACCCTTGAATAAATCTCCTATAAAAAGCAGTTAATCTATGAAAACTTCGGACATCATGAACATTCTTAGGGATAGGCCACTCAACTATAGATTTTATTTTTTCAAGGTCTGCAGATACTCCTTCAGTAGTCACTACAAAGCCTAGGAAAATAATCCTCAGTCATAAAACTACATTTCTTCAAATTTGCATAAAGATTATCTCCTCTAAGGACTTGACAAACTTGCAGAAGATGGTCTAGGTGATCCTTCTTATTCTTACATATATGAGGATGTCATCAAAATATACTACTACAAATTTTTCAGTAAAAGATTTCAAAACTTGAGTCATTATCCTCATAAAAGTACTAGGTGCATTTGATAAGCCAAAAGGCATCACCAACCATTCGTACAAGCCATCCTTGGTATTAAATGCAGTCTTCCATTCATCCTGAGGCCTACTTCTAACCTGATGATAGCCACTCTTAAGGTCTATCTTTGAAAATATGGTAGCACCAGCCATCATGTCTATCATGTCATAAAGTCAGGATATGGGAAACCTATACTTCACTATAATCTTATTGATGGCTCTACTATCGACACACATTCTCCAAGTGTCATCCTTCTTGGAAGTCAAGAGGGCTGGAACAGTACATGGGCTCAAACTTTTCCTTATAAATTCTTTCCTAAGAAGATCCTCAACTTGCCTCTGTAATTCCTTGTGTTCGGTAGGATTCATGCTGTAATGAGGTAAATTTGGCAAGGTAGCTCCTGGGACCAAGTCTATAGCTTGTTGAATGTCCCTTAATAGAGGTAAACAATCAGGGAAGTCTTCTAGGAACACATCCTTAAACTCTTTAGAAACTCTAAGATCTCCTTAGGGTGTTCCTTTTGTGGTTCATCATGAACTTCTTTAGCAGTCAGCATCTAAATTGTTGAACCTTCAACAATTTTGTGCTCTAAATCCTTAGTAGTAATTACGTTCAATCCAGGTTCTTTTTCTCTTAAATGACTAGACCCTCACTTGGTATTGTCTTTGGGTGGGTTCGAGTTGATCACAATTCTCTTTTCATGGTGCTTAAAAGAATATGAGTTAGATCGACCAAAAAGGGTTGCATCATGATCATATAACCATGGTCTGCCTAGTATGATACTACTAACACCCATTGGAATCACATCACCCCATACTTTCTCTTGGTAAGATTGAATTTGGACTGGGACCTGGCATTGTAACCTAATAAGAATGGATGTCACATCAATCCAGGATATTTTATATGGGCTAGGAAGGGGCACTATGGGTAAGCCTAAACTCTTAACAGCATTGGTAGATATGACGTTCACACAACTTCTACTATCTATAATAATCTTGCACACTTTGTCTCCTAGCTTAATAAAGGTATGTAGGATATTCATCCTATGCCAGTCCTTGTTTTTCTTGGTCTGAGTTAGAATACACCTAACTACACCTAGTAGGTCAAATGACTCTATGGACTTTTCATCACCTTCATACTCTTCTACTAAATCTTCCTTAGCTTCATAAATTTCTTCTTCAAATTCCTCAACATTCTCTAGATTCTCTTCTTCATACTCACCTATATGTAAGGTCCTTATTGGGAATCAACAGCAAAATGGCCTATTTTTCGACACCTAAAATATACTGTGTTCTGGTTGCTATCTATTTAGACTATAGGTGCCTTTCCTTTATATTCCCTACAAGCTAGTTAAGAGGTAGGATTGGATCAGCTAGATGAAAATCAGCTAGAGCTAGGTCTGCTCCTAGGGGTATTGAACCTATTTGGCTCAGGTGATTGGTAACAGGTCTCCTCTGAAATCGTTCGCAATCCCTAGCAATCTAGTAAGCCTAATCTAAGTCACTAATCTCTCTCAAAAATAGCTCCCGAGGGATATCTTCATGAAAGCCAGCTCTAAACCTTGATAAGGTAACAGCGTCTAGTTCGACTACACTATACCTCATAACGAACTCATCAAATTTGGCTATATAGTTAGCCACAGATTTATTTCCTTGAATCAATTTTTTCCATTGCTCCAACAATTTTTATTTATATAAGAATGGTGGGTATTTTTCCCTAAGCTTTACCTTCATTGCTCACCATGTGTCTATAGGTAGATCACCTCTCTCTTAGTTCAGTCGCTCCATATTTCCTTAGTACAGTCTAGCTTGTCGAACTAGTCTAAGCTTAGCAAATTTAAATTTTCTCTCCTCTAATATTTCGTACCATTCAAAGTACTAGTCCATATCACTCTCCCAATTTGTATAGACCTTAGAATCCAAACTACCTCAAATGTGGGTGCATTTAATCGAATGCTCCTAAGAATCCTTTCTTCCTGGTCATTTGCTTCAGAGGTGTGGCTGGTGAGGGCACCAGGGCTAAAAGAAATCGACAGGTTGAATCCACATCCCTGTGGATCACCTGTGAGTAAAACCCTGAACCCAACCCTATTTACCATGTAAATATTTTATTTTAAATTTTGTTATTTTGGTTTAGTTAGGGTAAACCCCTTTTACCAACTATAATTAGGGTTTTGTTTAGTTTGGAATAAAATCCTTTTTACCAGGTTGAGTCGAAACCCCAATTGAGTCAAACCCTAATTACCCAATTGGGATCTTAGAGGTCTAATTTAATTAGCCCTTTTTACCAACTTTAGTTGGGTTTTTATTTTGAAAGCCTAATTAAGCATGGTTGGTTCAATTAGTTATCAGATGGTTAGTTATTCTTGAGTCCATGTAATTAGTTATTGAGTCCTGTATTACAAGGGAGACCCAATTGAAAACCCATGTGCATCCATGTGCATCTAATTGAAGACCCATGTGACTCAAATCAAGACCCATGTGCTAGCTCAAGACAAGCCCATGTGACTCCATGTGCTAGTACAAGTTTCTTGCCACATGTCATCCTAATTTGGCACCACCTTTACAAGACTTCTGGACAACACCTGCCACATCACCAGGGGACATCAACACATGGCATGTCACTTGTGTTTGGACATATAACAAATTGGGACATCCAGACATCAAGACAATGACATCAAGATAACGGGACATTGAGACATCAAGACATCAAATAATGTTTGAATTTATCCAAAAGTGGTGCCATTCAATTTCCTTTTCATCGCTCTTTTTAGAATCGAAGACAATTAAGAGAAGTAAAGTAGAAGGACTCTACTTCTCATCTAGCACCCCTCTCATCCTCCAGATGGTCACCCACTTCATATAGCCGGCTAACTCAAGCATGACTTCAAAATTCAAATGGGAGAATCCAAGATTAGATGAAGCTTCATTTAAATTCAAAGGAGTCATAATCCTTCCAAGGTTTATCCAGCATTCAAAAAAATTTCTCATATCAAGGATACTTATCCTAGCACCAAGATGGAGTTCACGCCAAGGGAGAAGAAAAGTCACCCCATCCCAATTAAGTGTCCACTTTTAAGATGAGTAAGAGAGAAGGACTTCTCCTCTCTCCCACTCTTTTGTCGCCCAACTTAGATAAAAGCCACTCCAAATGTCACCCAAGCTGATGAAGTCCAAGGAGAATTCAAAGATAAGAGTTGATGATGCCAGAAGCAAGGATTCTAGAAGTTGTAGTTCAAAGAGAACAAGAGTTGTATCTGAGTCCCTTACTTCACTGGTTGGGGGTCTATAAATACCCCACCAGCCCCCTTGTAATTCATGAAATTATTATTGAAATACAAAGAAATTCTGTCAAATTTTTCCTTTGCTGTGTGTATCGCGGGTGTGAGGCCCTTCCTTTGTTCCTTTGGAGCATCACGGGGTGTAAAGCCCTACTTATCTAGTCGACAAGAAGACCCAACCATCACTTCAAACCCTTTCTTTTCCTTCTTTTCTTTTCATTGCTGATTTCTAACTTGAATTCCTTTGCTAAGTATTTTGCAGGTGTCCAAGAATCTAGATCTGGTGTTCTTTCCTTGGAACCGGCATCGTGTAGAAGATTGGAGCCCGTAAGTGAGATCTTGAAACATTGCCACGATGATCTTGAGAGTTCTGTTAGATCTGAAGAATCAATTTTTGTTGGTAACTTTAAATCTATTCCCCCTCTTTAGTTCCTGATTAGTTGAAGGTTAATCCTAATTTCGGTGGTTTCTCAACCACCAGGTCCTGCTTTTAATTGCTTTATAGGTTTACTTGTGCGGGTAGTAGACTTATTAGTTTCCTTTACTGTCTCCTTTGAGCTCTCCTTTAAAATCTGAAAATAAATATATATATATTAATTGCTATTTTACTATTTATTTGTCCTGCATCAGTGGCGCGTAGGAATTGGGTCAAGGATAATTTTCCTATGTTGGGCTCTTAGACCTAAGGAAGCAGGTTCTCTATATTGACCTCTTGGATCTGGGGGAGTGAGTTAGGCTCGTGGAATTGGGGGAAGGGTCTAGGCATCTCAGAGCTTTGACCTAGGGGAGTGGGTCTAGGTGTTTCAGGATCTGATCTAGTCGCATGGGATTCTTTATGGTTACCTAGTCTCTCTTCCATCTGATCAAACCTTGTAGTAAGCTGTCTAAATTGATCAGTTATTATTCTCATAAAATTCTCCATATTAGGGTCCATGGATGGATTGGTGATCTGATCTTGGGATATCATGTCCGGCCGTAGCTCATTACTCCGATGGGTTATGATAGTATACTTGCGTATACCCGCTTAGGAGGCGTGATTTCCTTCCACCAAGAAATACAAAATAAAATTTTTTTTATCTGATTTTTTTCTAAGATTAATATAGGATAAATAGATTTTTGAGAAAAAAATTATTTCTAATTTTTTTAAATTTTTTTAAATAGGTTTTATGCAGTTTTAATTTCAACCTAGTTCTAGGTATGCAGAAATTTCAGAACTATAAGTTAAACCTTAGTTTAACCTTCGCTCTGATACCAAAATGATGTGAGATAATTATGAAAACCTAATTTACTAATTATAAACCTAATTAAAAATTAAAAATAGCAATTAAATTCTTTTATAATTTTTGGATTTTTTTAATACTCAAAGTAGGCAATAAAGGTAACTAGTCAACTAGTTATGCCCGCAAGTATAGATCTAACAAAGTAACTAAAATAATCAGGATTTTGTGATTAAGAAATCACCTTAAACTAGGATCTACTTTCAAAGATCAAAAATTAAGTTGTAGGGAAAGGATTTTGAATTTTACCAACGTCGAATTTTTCCCTCTGAAGTAGATCTGTTGGAACTCTCAAGATTCCACGGCAAGGCTTCAGGACTTCGATCTTCGGGCTCCGATCTTCTGTGATATCGATTTCAAGGCAAGAACACCTCGACTTGAGTTCCTGATCACCTGCAAACACTCAACAAAGAAAGTTTTAAGTTAGAAAGAAACAAAGAAAGGAAAAGATGGAAAAGTGAAGAGAAGAAGAAAGGAAGAAATCGGCTAGGGTTTTATGATATCTGGATAAGTAGGGCCTCACCCCTCAATGCACACAGCAAAGGAAGAAATTTGACAGAGTATCATTTTATTTCATAAATAAATCATTAATAATACAGCGGGGGTTGATGGAGTATTTATAGACCAACAACCAGAGATGTAAGGGTTACAAAGACTAGTGTTTGTTTCCCTTAGGCAATGACTCCTAGAAACCTTGCTCTGGGCATGTTGGACTCCTTCTCTTGGGCTAATCTAGGACTCTCTCCAAGGTGGATGAATTCATGGGCCTCTCATCCAAAGTTGGTGCCAAAGAGATGGATTGGTGAGGTGTCATAATGAAGGGCCAAGATTGCTTCATGGATTGTCCTGATTACTGGATTCTGGAGTCTGGATGATGTGGGTTCTTGCAGGATGGTGGACTTTTTAGTCTGGATAGAAGAAAACTCAAGAGTTCTTATAAAATTCTTGAGTTCTCTAATCTTGAGCAACTGGGAACCTGTTTGATTAAAATACTTAGGTAGAGAACTATTGAATCTCCTTCACTATGGGTGATCAAATATTTTGAAACTCCTTGGAAGTTGGTGACAAAGAAAAGGTGGAATGCTTGGCCGACTTCCTCTTGCTTTTGGCATGAATTTCTTAAGTGGAGGGGTGCCAATTTGGAGAGTCCTTCTCATTTACACATCATAAAAAGAAGGGGTGCCCATTTGGAATTCATTTTGCTAACCAAAAGGGTGATATGGCATGTGTTCTTATCCAAGATGAAGTGTCAAGTAGTGTTGTCTTGATAAAGTGTCAAGTGATGTCCAAACATAGCATGTGACATTGTCCAGATCCTTGAAAAGGTGGTGCCAAGACTTGGTTGGGCTAGCACATGGCTTGACTTAGCACATGGAGTCAGATGGAGTCTTGATTTAGGTGCACATGTGTCTTGATTTGAGTGCACATCAAATCATGTGGGCTTCAATTGGGTCCCCTTTGTATTACAGGGCTCAATAACTAACTAATCACATGATTTAACCAACTAAAAACTAACTCTAAGCCTAACTTGATCAAATTGATCAAAAAGGCATAACCTCATGCAACAAAAAAGAATAAATTTGGTAAACAGGGTTTGGCCTAATAGGGTTTGACACAATTGATAAATGGGGTTTTTATACAAACCCTAATTGGTAAAAAGGGCTAATTGACACTGGACAATTTATAACACAATTGACATTGGGGTTTTTTACAGACTCGATTTTGGGTCCAAGGGTTTTGATAGGGACTCAAATTTAGGGTTTAGGACTAAACCCAGCTAAACTAAAATAACAAAATTTAAAGATAAAATATTTATTGGTAAAAAATGGGTTTGGGTTTAGGGCTTTATTCATAGGTGATCCACAGGGATGTGAGTTCGACCTGTTGATCTTTTCTGACCCTGGTGTCCACACCACAAGATGCCCGGAGCAAGGTTTCCAGGAGTTGTTGTCTAAGGAAAACAAATACTAGTCTTTGTAACCCATACACCTCTGGTTGTTGGTCTATAAATACTCCATCAACCCCCCTGTATTATTAATGATTATTGATGAAATCAATGACATTCTGTCAAATTCTTTTCTTTGCTATGTACATCGCGGGGTGTGAGGCCCTTTCCTTTATTCTTCGAAACTTAATGGGGTGTAAGGCCCTACTTATCCAGACATCAGAAAAAACCTAGCCGACTACTTCCTTCCCTCTTCTCTTTCACTTTTCCATCCTTTTCCTTCATTGCTTCTTTCTAACTGAAATCTTCTTTTATTGAGTGATTGTAGGTGATCTGGAACTAAAGTTGAGATGTTCTTGCCTTGGAATCGATATCGCAGAAGATCGGAGCCCGAAGATCAAGATCTTGAAACCTTGCTGTGAGGTCTTAAGAGTTCCAACAGATCTACTTCGGAGGAAAAATTCTATGTTGGTAAAATTCAAAAAATCCTTTTCCTACTCTTTAGTTTTTGATCTTTGAAAGAAGACCCTAGTTTACAGTGGTTTCTTAGCCACCAAATCCTGATTTTCTTGTTGCTTTGTTAGATCTACTCATGTGGGCATAAACTAGTTGACTAGTTTCCTTAATTACTTCCTTTGAGTCATTTAAAAAATTGAAAATTAAAAAAATAATCTCTATTCTTTCTCTGATAATTAGGTTAATAATCAGTAGAATAGGTTTTCATAATTGTCTCGCATCACGGGGTTTGACAATTATCCATACCCATCACTTATTCGGGATAAAGAGAGATCGAAAGATTGAATTGTATGGTAACTTTTTACTGAAGGGTATTTGGTACTTTCCATCAAGTTCCTCATCTTCCATGTAGGCATGAAGCATTGCTAGACGTCAATCATTTCTTGTGGGTTTTCATGAATCAATTGGACTGAATTCATAAGTCAATTCGAAAGCTAGTTTGAATTGGCAACTTAGGTCAGCTCAATTTGACCTAATTAGGTCAATTGGGTTTGATTGGATTGAATTGGCTCAGATCTAGACCTACTACTGGCTAGATGTGGAACCCAAAGGGTCACACACGTTAGGGAGTTGGCCTAGGAAGTCAATTAGGGTCATGGGATTCTATTTGGTTAGCTAGATTACATACTAGCATGTATAGGATAACCTAATTCCTAATCCAATTGAATTTTGTCTATAAGTTTGCTTAATGGGCTAGCCAATTTGAGGGAATCTTGGATTGGGTTTAGTCCAATCTAGGACAGCACTAATATGGTTTTATCAAAATTTTTTCAGTCTTTATCTTGATTATTTGGAGAGTCTTAAGTTGGAAGGACTCTTGGCACCAAATGAAGGGGTCGGCAATTAAAGGGGCACATAAGGACCAAGAGTTCTTCTACTTGTTAATCACTTATAAGGTGATAAACTATTTTTCATCCTCTTCCATATGACACCCATATTGTATGGTCTTTGACCAGTCAAATAATTGAAAGATGGCATGGAAGGAAGTTGGCGCAAAGTGAAGAGTTGTGTCTCTTCACTTTGGCACTAATTCAAGTAAGCAGAGTCCTTCTGCTTTAAGTCCCTTTAAATCATCGATGCTTCTCATTCAAAAGCCATATACCTTGGCCTTCCTATAACTAGAAAATCACATGTGGCGTGTGGAGAATTCAGCTAGGAATCGAAGAGAAAAAATCTTGTCTCTTGGCACAAGAAGGGACATGGTGTTTCAAGATAAGACTCTTTCTTAGTGAAGGGTCTTATATGATCTATGTTTGGATAGATCAAAGGCTGATGATAAGACTTATCTAGCACCTTCTCCTCTCATATAAATAGCCATCGATGTTTAGGTTGATGGAATCACAAAAATCCTTTCTTTCCTGCATTCTTACACTCACACTGCCATACTCTCCTTGTCTCTTCCTCCCTTATTAGAATTTAGGTCTTGTTTTAAGACATATTATTCATTTTAAGACAAGGTTTTTAGGAAGTGAATTAGGAAGTGAATGTAAAAGTGAAGAGAGTTTTGTAAAGGGCTTAGAGTGCTTTATTGGAGGGCAAGGACCTGGGCAATGAAGTAGAGGCTGCCAAAGGAAGAAAGGCCTTCAGAAGAGTCCCAGTGGCTTAAGCAACCTGCTTAGGAGTGGTTCCTAGAATTGACTCCTATGTGGATCACCATTGGAGGGCATGCACTTGTGTACCTAGTGGAAAGAGGAAGGAATTAGCATTCTAGGTATTCTTCATAACCCTAATTTAATGACTTGTTGATTGTAGTGAATAAGGGATCTTGGGCTTAGGATTTCTAGTTGTTAGGATTTTCAAGAATAAAAATTTTTGAAATCCATTGTTTCGCTGTGCCATTGAAACTCTAAAAACCCATCACTTCTAGTTTTCTATTTTGCCCCAGGCTTCTCTTTAGCAATCATGTGGCACCTTCATTGAAAATCCTAATTAGATCCAACCATTAACATGATTGACTCAGTGCTTCTAACCAACAAATGACCAAGTCTAAGTGTAGCTCGGCCCACCTGATCACGATTAAGAGAGTCATGACTGAATCATCATAATATGTATGATAATTCCAATAGCCAAATGAGCACCAGGTCTTTGGACCTCCAATGATCATCTTAACTATGGAACCCATTACCATCCTCTTAATGAGAGGCTGTGTCGGTTATCCCTATAACTTTTTGAAAGAATTATGCCCTTAAATTCAATCGTAGTTATTGTAATAGTGGCATTCTCCTAACTCAAGATTGATAAAGGCATTTTTTGATTCATCATATATTGTGTCTTATATATTAATTATAAGATTATGATGAACCTAATAGGTTAAGGCAATGAAATTAGGGTTATGATGGACATCATAATGGTGAGACCTAAGTTCTTATAAATCTTAATCTAAAATATTCCTAGTTGATGGATCATCAGTTCGGGGATCGATGAATCCAGAAAGATAAGCACATCCTATGTATGCTCGATGGAGAGGGTGGTTGGTCTCACTTCCACTTGTGTAGAGACACTAATACAAGGATGTGGGTGCTCATTAGGTTATGAGTCCACTGAACTAATCAGATAATAGAATATCAAATGGAAGTCTTACTTGTCAAAAGAATATTTTCTTAGTGGGAGTTGTGCATGTGGTCCTTAGACCTGAGACTACCATAGTACCTTGTGCACATGAACCCATGTCTTCATGCATACTCATTCATGATAATTAAGTCATGTATGGGGTGCTTCTGGATATGGTGGATTGTGTATGAAAGTAATGAGTAGGTCTACAAGGAATCGATCACTACTAGTAAGAGGAGAAGTTATCCTGTGCGATCTCTTCGAATGATGACTCAAGAAGTCTTTGATCAAAGCATGATGAGATTAGATAGGGTTTTTAATATTTTATCAATCGAGTCTTCATTATCGAATTGAGATTTGAAAGGATTAAGTGCTAGGGTTTGACATTTATCCATGCCCATCACTTAATCAGGATAAAGGGAGATCAAAAGATTAAATTGCACGATAACTTTCTTGAAGCGGCACGCATATGATTAATGTTTTGAATATGGGGTTTGTAGAGCAATGAAACCTAATTATACTTAGCATTGTACTCATCTTAATAAGATTTAAGGATTATATGAAAAGGGACTATTACATGATTAGACACACTCTAAAACTAAGAAGGAAGAAGAACTAGACAATAGGGGCTAATGATTGAGGACATACCTTGATGAGTTTTCCAACCTTCCTATGATTCAAAACTTGAAACTACTGATGCTCTGGACTGGAGAACTTGGATAACAGTGATCAGAACCCTGGACTTGGGCTTCAGCTTGTTGGTTCATTGTCAAGGGAAACCCTGTTCACAACTCAAGGACTTCGAAGGACCCTGCAATGAAGATCAAAGTTAAGGTTGAAGGATGCAAACATAAAGAAGGGATGGGAGAACTTGTGAACAAAGAAAAGATAATTGAGAAGATCTGGCCGACTCCAATGCCTTTGCCTTGAGCTTGGATGATGAATTGCTAGGGAAGAGAGTGGCTTTGGGCGTGGAAGAAGAAGATAGGAAAAATTTCACACATAAAACTCAAGACAACTTCACTTCAAACTTCATTCATTTTCAAAATCAATTCCTTATACAATGGGTGTCCAAGGCTTTTAATAGCCTCACAAAGCTAGCTTTTGAAATTTAAAAACTCCCCAAATCGAGGAGGATTACAAGGGGGGTTGGAGGATTTGGTGGAGAGTTTGGAGGGATGTGGGGGGGGTTGGAGGATTTGGTGGAGGACTTGGAGGGATGTGGCCAACCTCCTTGAATTTGAATCTCCCTTGTTGGCGCCCAAAAGGTGATGAGGTGGCTGGTAAAGTGGCACCTGATGACGTGGCATGGTGTGGTGGTCTTCTACTTGGATAAGAATGACATGTGGCGCCCAATGGTCCTAGTTGATGGTCCTTTTCTCTTGCTTGGTTGATGTGTCTTCTCTTCTTCATGTGGTCAAATTCTGGGGTCTAGAATTTGAGTCTTGTGGCTGGCTTTCATGGCTTTAAGACTTGATTAGACTTAACTCAACTGAATTAGACTTAACTCAACTGAACTGACTTGACTGACCTAGACTTTAAAACTTGAAATGGACTTACAGGAAATGAAATTTTAAAAGTAATTATAGGACTCAATAAACACTCTTGATTT
This sequence comes from Areca catechu, assembly GCA_021397845.1. NCBI lineage: Eukaryota > Viridiplantae > Streptophyta > Magnoliopsida > Arecales > Arecaceae > Areca > Areca catechu. The sequence goes on along the minus strand of CM038044.1, from coordinate 77,801,479 downwards.
GAAACTCAAAATTAATTACAGGACTCTTGAAAAGGAAATGACTCTTGAAAATAAAATATTTTTGAACTAAAGGATACAAGGTAACCTAATTATCTTCGATCCAAATTGGGATAAGGCTAACCTTATTGGAGTGAAGTTTCTTTCGGCTTATGGTGTCCACACCAATTCTCCTGGGGTGGGCAGAACTTGACCCAGTCGAGTATGGTTCAGTTTTGCCCTGGTAATGCTCGAACAAGTCTGGGTTAAGTCTTTGCAGGCCCTCTCGAGTAATCCAAGAGTTGTCGGACTCAGGTCGACCTTGCCATTGAACCAGGTATCGCTGATAGTCCTTATTCCTGGTAGTAATGATCTTGTCATCCAGGATTCTCTCAATCCTCTCTCTCTGCTCAGGTAAGGTTGGTGGTGGACACTCGGAAATATGTTCACTCTCAATGAAAGTTTCTGGCTCAAAAGGCTCACTAGGTATTAGTAGTGGTTCTTTGTATTCTACTAGGTCTAAAATATTGAAGGTTGTACTAATACCCATATCAGGTGAAAGTTCCAAAACATATGCATTAGGCCCTATTTTCTTTAAGATCTTAAAAGGTCCGCGGGCATGCAGCTTCTTTATGGTTCCAGGGGGAAACCGTTCAGGGTTGAGCCTAATCATCGCATAATCCCCTTCACATAATTCTTTAGTCCTCTTATGTGAGTCAGCTAAGTGTTTATAAGTTTCATTGCTCAGGTTGATCTTATTACTGATTTCTTAATGCAGATTTGTGACATGCTGTGCAAAAGACTCAGCAGACTCAGAAACTTACACAAGTACTTACGAAATGCAGACTGAACTAGGCATCTTTATTAAGAGGAATTTTATTGGACTCTCTAGGGCCTAAACCTAACAGATTAATGACTCTCTAGGTTTGACCCTGGTCTGGTATGTACATGAGAATTTACCATGGGTTCCTAGCAAATGCCATAAGGTTTTCCAAAAGTAGGTAGCAAAAGGAATAGGCTTTAAAGGCTCATGCAACCTAGTAATCTCATCAAAATGAAACTTAATGGCTCTAAAATTAGGATAAGACTTAAGGAAATGCAGGAAATAGGAATCCGAGTCTTGGGATAATTTAGGGGAATCTTGAAATAGACCTTGGTTACTCATGATGATCTTAAGATTAGAATTTTGATCTACAGGCGGGATGCTTCTAGGTAGTTGAAGGTCGTCAGGAAAGTCTTCTAAAATAATGATTGGGTTCTTCTCAGGTACCTGAAGGAGTTCTTGTGTCGAAGCTAAAGTATTGGGTTCCTCCTGAGGGCATTGTCTTACAGGAACCAAGTCCTCACTAAATTTTGGTTATTCTGATGTTTCAGGACTAGGCTCAATAATCTTTTCTTTACCAAAGGTTTCCTCAGGTAAGGTACTAAAGTTATTCTCTTCACAGTCTTCCCCTTCATATTCATCTATTAAACTTATGTCAGTCTCATACACATATTTACTAGGTTCAAATTTGCCTTCTTCCTTCCCTAGCCCTTCAGTTTGAGGATACCCTAAGTCTTGAGTATTCATGAACTCAACTTATACTTCAGGGTTCTTACTCCTATCATTCATATGAGCTAATGGGATAGTAGGAGTTGGTTGGTCTAAGGAAAATTGTTTAGCCAGCATTTGGTTCAATTGGGCCATTAGATCATTTAGGCCTCTCAGCATGGTTTCAAGATTCGGGTCCATGGCTACACTGGACTGGGTCTGGACTGGTGAATATGAGGCTCCTGATCTAGTTTTCATGCATGCAAGTAGACTCAAGCTCGAGCTAAGGTTTCCTGGACCTAGAGCATAAATTAGAAGTCTAATTAAATGAACCAACTAGCTAGTAGTACTTATGAGACTTAGCCAGGTAGGTGGAGGGGAGTGACGGTCCCTGATTGCCAACCTTAGACACCAATCTGAGATTGGCCAGGTAGGCGGACCAAATCACAAGCCCTGATGCACCAATCCTAGACACCAAGCCTGTAAGCACACACCAATTAGCTGACACAGTTAACTTGACCCTAACCTGAACTCAACTTGTTGGTGTCCCTAACCCACTAGGGCAATTAACGTTCTACTCAATTTTAATTAATGGGCTGGGATCGATATGCTGGTTGATGATTTTTGGGCTAGGGACAGGTGATGAAACCCTGACCCTATGTCAAATTGATGCCCTTAATTTGATTTCTCATGAGATGAATGAAATGCAAAGGTGCTGCAGAAGTGTGTTGCAATTTGAAAGTGGTGTGGAAAATGTGATGAAGAAAATGTCCAAAAATTCTGAAAAATTCACAGAGGATTCCTAACTTATATGTTTCAATGTAGATGAAAGGAATTTTAAAACTAAAATCTATACTAATCTAAGCAGATCCTACAAATGAAGATAAATAAAAAGGACAGAACATAACCCTAATGACAGTGTCGAACTGCAGAAATTTTTATTTTTTTTATAATATTTTTCTAATGATGAAATTTAATATGGAGATAACTGACTTAAAAAGGAACAAGAAAAAAAATATTTCAATAAAAAATCAATGACTTGCCTTTGGAGCTGCAGACGGATTACTGTAAACAGATGCAAATTTTCAGAAAACAGAACCTAATCAAACAAGTGCAATGGCTTACCCAAAACTTCAATCTAAAAACTCACGTCCGGCCAGGGGCTCATTATTCCCATGGGTCGTGACAGTGTACTGGAGTACACCCACTCAGGAGGCGTGAATTTTAGATCTTGCTTGGATTTAAAGAAAACTATTCTACCCTAATGCAACCATGCTCTGATACCAATTTGATGCGGCACGCATATGATTAATGTTTTGAATATGGGGTTTGTAGAGCAATGAAACCTAATTATACTTAGCATTGTACTCATCTTAATAAGATTTAAGGATTATATGAAAAGGGACTATTACATGATTAGACACACTCTAAAACTAAGAAGGAAGAAGATCTAGACAATAGGGGCTAATGATTGAGGACTTACCTTGATGAGTTTTCCAACCTTCCTATGATTCAAAACTTGAAACTACTGATGCTCTGGACTGGAGAACTTGGATAACAGTGATCAGAACCCTGGACTTGGGCTTCAGCTTGTTGGTTCATTGTCAAGGGGAACCCTGTTCACAACTCAAGGACTTCGAAGGACCCTGCAATGAAGATCAAAGTTAAGGTTGAAGGATGCAAATATAAAGAAGGGATGGGAGAACTTGTGAACAAAGAAAAGATAATTGAGAAGATCTGGCCGACTCCAATGCCTTTGCCTTGAGCTTGGATGATGAATTGCTAGGGAAGAGAGTGGCTTTGGGCGTGGAAGAAGAAGATAGGAAAAATTTCACACATAAAACTCAAGACAACTTCACTTCAAACTTCATTCATTTTCAAAATCAATTCCTTATACAATGGGCGTCCAAGGCTTTTAATAGCCTCACAAAGCTAGCTTTTGAAATTTAAAAACTCCCCAAATCGAGGAGGATTACAAGGGGGGTTGGAGGATTTGGTGGAGAGTTTGGAGGGATGTGGGGGGGTTGGAGGATTTGGTGGAGGACTTGGAGGGATGTGGCCAACCTCCTTGAATTTGAATCTCCCTTGTTAGCGCCCAAAAGGTGATGAGGTGGCTGGTAAAGTGGCACCTGATGACGTGGCATGGTGTGGTGGTCTTCTACTTGGATAAGAATGACATGTGGCGCCCAGTGGTCCTAGTTGATGGTCCTTTTCTCTTGCTTGGTTGATGTGTCTTCTCTTCTTCATGTGGTCAAATTCTGGGGTCTAGAATTTGAGTCTTGTGGCTGGCTTTCATGGCTTTAAGACTTGATTAGACTTAACTCAACTGAATTAGACTTAACTCAACTGAACTGAATTGACTGACCTAGACTTTAAAACTTGAAATGGACTTACAGGAAATGAAATTTTAAAAGTAATTACAGGACTCAATAAACACTCTTGATTTGAAACTCAAAATTAATTACAGGACTCTTGAAAAGAAAATGACTCTTGAAAATAAAATATTTTTGAACTAAAGGATACAAGGTAACCTAATTATCTTCGATCCAAATTGGGATAAGGCTAACCTTGTTGGAGTGAAGTTTCTTTCGGCTTATGGTGTCCACACCATTTCTACTAAAGGATATTTTAATAATTTTTACCAAATTTCTCATCTTCTTGGTAGGTATGACATGTTGCTCGATGTCAATCATATCTTGTAGGCTTTCATGGATCAATTTGATTTGATTCATGAGTCAATTTGGAAGTTGGTTCAACTTAGGTCAGCTTAATTTAACCTAATTAGGTCAATCGAGTTCGATTGGATCGAATTGGCCTGGACCTAGGCCTATTGCTAGCTAGATGTAGAATCCAAAGGGTCACACATATTAGAAAATTAGCCAAGGAAGTCAATTGTATATTTATTAGGGTCATGGGATCCTAATTGGCTAGCTAATTAACATACTAGCATATGTTGGCTAGCCCAACTCCTAACCCAATTGGATTGGGTCAGCTTGTTTGCTAATTAGGCTAACCAATTTAAGCGGTATTTAAATTGGGTTGAGTCCTAAGTGGGGTAGCCTAATTTAGTATATATCTGGATTTATTTGACATTTATCTTGGTCATTTTAAAGAGTCCTACAAGGCATGGACTCTTGGAGCCAATTCTTGGAATGCGCCAAAATGCATGTGCATAGAAGGACCAAGAGTCCTTTTGCCTGTTAGGCTCCAAGACTAGATAAAGTCCAAAGGATTTCATCTTCATCTCCATGCCCCTTTTCGAAGAGCATTGACCAGTCAAAAGGGTAGAATTTGGTGCGGAAGGGATTGGCACAAAATGAAGAGTAATGAAGAGTTGCATCTTTTCATTTTGGCGCTAATTTGAGACCATGAGTCCTTCTGTTTGAAGGCTCCTATGTTTCTCTGACACCCCACATCTGAAATCACACCTCTTGGGATTCCCATAACCGGTCAAGGCCATGTGGCAGAAGGAGAAAAATTGCTTGAAACTAAAGAGATAAAGGCTTGTCTCTTAGCGTATGAAAGGTCTTATCCAGATATGTCTTTCTATCCTTATAAGACCCTTCTGTTTGAAGGGTCTTATCAAATTGCAAGTGGATAGACATATCAGGTACCCCATCCCACTCTATATAATGGCATTAGTAATCTGATGCTAAGGTAGATGAGACTCCCATCAGAATACTACTACTATTTTCTCTCCCTCTCTCTTAAGACAAGTTTGTCTCTTTAAGACATAACTTGTTCTTTCTAGATTAGGCTAGTCTAATTAAGACAAGAGCCTAGGGAGAAAAATAGAAGGGGTATTAGGGAACCGAGAGTGAATTCAGAGTGTTCTCTGAGAGCCATATAGGAGGGTAGGGGATCAGCATAGGAAGAAAGTTCGAAAGGTTTTCGGAAGAGTCCCAAGCTAATAAGCAACCTTCGTAGGAGTGCTTCCTTTGTCCCATTCCTATGTGGATCACCTCTGGAGGGCATGCACTTGTGTGCCTCATGGAAATTAAGGAATACAACATTCCAAGTATTTTTCTATAACCCTAAAAGATTTGTTTTATTAGTTGTTATGCACAAGTGGTCCTAGGGTTTAAGGTTTTGGCTGGTTAGGGTTTTAAATATGAAATTTTTGAAACCTAGTCTTTCACTGTGCACGGCCTAGGTAACCCAACAGTGGTATCAGAGCCACCTTGATGCATGCAATTAGTAATTTCTTTAGTGCTGATTGCTTACTATGCTATGCATTGATGCATGATTAGTTTAAATTCTACATGTGATAAGTTATATCCTAGTAACTGCTTCGGATTGGGTTAGTCACCAAGTCATAGGAGCTAATTAGGATTTAAAGGCCCTCTTTTTCCATTCAATGGGATCTTCTATGGTATGTAGGGGTGCCACTATGGCCAAATCCCATGAACAAGTGAGGTGAACAGATTGCTATTATGATCATGCTTATGTTATGCATATTAGGGTTAATATGCTCGATTGTTGGAATGAATGTCATGTTGACATGATAAATTAGGATGTGTTAGAGACCATCAAAACCCTCATAAAAATTATATTTAGTCATAGTATAAGTTAACAAAGTGGTTCTGGGAAGGTAAAGGGAATGAGGTTTTTGATTGGTTCTATTATCTGACCTGGCTAATTTAATTGGTATCTAAGGAAAGTAATAAGGGGGTTAGGGCTAGGGATGCTGGGATGGATGCTTATGAGGCAAGGGATTTTTTTTTTGTTTTAGGGTTGATGATTTTTTTTTTTTTGTTATGTTTCTTGTTGTTCTTCTTTGTTTTTTAGGGTTTCGATTCCCGATCACAAGCAAAGATAAGAAATATGAAGAGCAGTAAGGGAAGCTTATGCTAGTAGTTCAAAGCCCTAAAAGTAAGAACGAGAACAGGATCTCGGGATTAAGAAACCCCGGTAGGACTAGCTCGACCTACAATATCTACTTAGGAGATATAGAGAAGGCAAACCTCAAACTTCTGAAGTGCCCGGTGCAGAGATCGCTCAACTCAACGGATGTGGCCTGGATGCCTGAGCAGTCGAACCCGTGGGAGCTCTGGCTTTGGGTCTGGAGGTCGCGATGGCAAAGCTAACTGTCTCTAATGCTCGAGATGCCAGGGAGGACCTGTAGGCAAACAAAAGAAAGGTTAGTGGAATGTGGAGATGTACGGAAAGGAATTGAACTGGAGTTGGGAAGGGGCTTCGAGCCCGGCGTCCGACTGGATTCCGAAGTCAAAGTTGGAGATAACTTGGGGCCTCGCACCCCGCGACATCCCGGAGGATGAAGGAATGTGGCCTCACACCACGCGACATCCTGGAGGACGAAGGATTCGCGAGGCCCTGGGGCGACGGACAGGTGGCCTCGCACCACTCGACGTCCCTGGGGATAAAGGCAATTCCACTCAAACCTAGCCTAAGAGACAAGGGTTGGAGGGTGGAAGAAACTCAAACTCAATCACTCAAATTTTCATTCATTCATTCATTAGTTCTACAAAGGGAGGGATTGGATCCTTTAAATAGGAACCCAAGGCCCTTTTGAAATTCAAAATACAAATCTCATGGTGGAGCCAAAAATTTTCCACATCCCTATTTCTTTGGCCGACCAAATATTTGGAGTTGGGCGTGGCATGAGCAAAGGCTTGGAGAGGGGGATTGGTCCCTTGACTTCCTTCCTTAGCATGCTTAATTTGGGAAGAAGAGTGGGGCATGGCTTGCTTGGAGGGATGTGTTCCCTTGGGCTCTTTACGCCATCATCTAGGATTGATTCTTGGCTGACCAAGGGTGAACTCCATGGGACATTGCATGGTTGAGGGCTTGAAGAGGGGAGTGTATCTTGTGACCTTCCTTCCTTGCAAGAGCATTTTAGGAAGAAAACTTGGGAGGAGGCTTGCTTTGGGGCTTGGTTCCTTCAAAGATCTTCAACGCCCTCTTTAGATGGAACAAGGCGTGATGTGGGGGAGGGAAGAGGGGGATGTTGTCCAAGGCGTGTGGAAAGCAAGAGGAGGCCACTTTGTTTCCCTTCTTGGATGCCCAAGTGGCAGCTGATGTGGCGCCACGTAGGTAGCTGAGGTGGCACTTGAGTTGGCATTATCCCAAGTAGAAGGGGTGGGTTGGCCCACCAGAACTTGAGTTGGAGAAGAAAACCAGAGTGACTTCAATTGGGCTTGGGCCCAGACCAAACTCGGACTCGAACAAATATAGGACTCAAGACCTAACTTGACCCAAATTGGCCAAGGTACAGGACTAAACAACTTTGACAAGAAATTATAACAATGTTTTTGGGCTCAAGGCCTTATTATGAGACTCATAGAAAAAGGGGAACCCTAATCTGAGATCCACAGAGGGTTGAGGAGCCTCTGTTAGATCCTGGGGCCCACACCAATTCTCCCGGGGTGGGAGGAACTTGACCCTATCGAGTAAGGGTTAGCTTGGCTTTGATACCTTTCCAGGATGTCAGGGACGATGCGCTGCAAGTCCTCCCATGTGATCCACGAGTCATCGGATTCGGGTCGGCCTTGCCATCGGACCAGGTAATGCTGGTAGCCTTTGCCCCGGGTAGTGATGGCTTGGTCATCCAGGACACGCTCGATCCGCTCTCCTCACTCAGGTATATTTGGAGGTGGACACTCAGGTTCAGGTTCACTCTCAAAAGGGAGGTCAGGCCCAAACGGTTCACTGGAAATGTTTGCGGGTTCTCTATACTCAACTAAGTCAGAGATATTGAATGTCGAGCTAATTCCGAAATCCAGAGGTAGTTCTAGCACATAGGTGTTAGGGCCCATTCTCCTAATTACTTTAAAGGGACCCACCCCACGAGAATGAAGCTTCTTAACAGTTTCCAGTGGAAACCGTTCAGGCCGGAGCCTAATCATTACAAAATCCCTTATTTCAAACTCTTTGGCTTGCTTTCGAGAATCAGCCAAAGTATTTTTAAAATTGTATTTAATGCATAATCCTAACATGATGCTAAATACAGACTCAACTATGTAATCTTATTGAGAAAAAATTTTATTGGACTCCTAGGGTCTAAACCTAACAGACTCTTGACTCTCTAGGTTTGACCCTAGTCTGGTATGCACAAGAAAAATTAGTAAGGATCCCTAGCAAATGCCATAAAGTATGCCAGAAGTAGAGGGCAAAAGGGATGGGTTCTAAGGAGTCAAGCATTCTGGTAATCTCAATAAAAAGTAATCCCATGGCTCTAGAAATGTGAGAGGGTTTAGGGAAGGGTAAGAAATAGGAATCAGAGTCATGGGGTGGCTTATGGAAAACATAAAACATGCCTTGGTTATTCAGGATGATCTTAAAATTTCGGCATCGTTCTATAGGTGTCATATGGTCCACTTGTTCCGGTAGATCTTGGGGCTCGCTAGGGTCAACCCCTCAGTGAAGAAGGTCTGTTAAAGAGGATCCTGGGGCCACATCTATAGTATGATGGATGTCTCCCAGGGGTGGAAGTTGATCAGGTAACTCATTGGGAACTTCATCCTCAATTTCTTTCCGAGCTTCAACCATCTCTCGAGGATGTTCTCTTTGGATCGGTTCATTAAGGGTTGGTTCCTGAACTCCTGTGGAAAAGACTGGTGAATCCTCATGTTTATTTACTAGATGTGATCATGGCTCGGTCATTTCCTCTTCAAATTTTGTAGTGGGTTCAGGATCATTTTTCTTGGATTCCTCAATGATTTCACCCTCGGGCCCATCTTCTACTAAACTTGACTCATAGATGGTTTCTTTCAATTCTTTAATGGGCTCAGGAATTTCTTTTCCTAGATTTTCAATGGGTTCAACCTTAAAGTCTTCATTGGGCTCAGGGGTTTTTGTATTCAAATTCTCAGAATGTTCATCCTTCTCTCCCTGAAACTCTTTAAAGGGTCCTTTCCCAGTAATCTCTTCTTCTAGCCCATTGTCCTTGATCAGGTTAACTCCAGGCTTCTTTTCTTTAAGGCTACTTGATCCTTTCTTGACTGGGTCGTTTGGCTGGATTGGGTTGATTGTGATCTTTTTCCCTTGGTGGAGAAAGATACAGGTATTGGATCGACCATAAAGGGTGGAATCATGGTCGAACAGCCAGGGTCGTCCTAGAATGATACTACCCACACCCATGGGTAAGACGTCACACCAAATCGATTCTTCATAGGAACTCATTTTTATCATGATTTGGCACCTAGATTTTACCGGGATTGAAGTTGAATCTATCCAGGAGACTTTGTAAGGGTTGGGGTGGGGAACTGTGGCTAGTCCTAAAGATTTGACTGTACTCAAGGAAAGGGCATTAACACAACTTCCACTATCAATGATGACCTTACAAACCTTATCTCCTAGCTTGATCAGGGTCTGTAGGATGTTGGTCCTACTCCAGTCTTCCTGTACTATGTTTTGGGCTAGGATGCATCTGACTACTCCTAGAAGGTCTTCAGATTCATTTAGCTCTTCCTCTAGGGGTCTTAGTCTGGCCTCTATTTGATCCAATCTATTGTTCAACTGGTTGCCTAACTGGGTCATGGATTGCATCATGGATTGAGTTAAGGCTCCAATGTCAGCTCGCAGTTGGTCCATGATGTCGGTAGAGGGTGGAGAAGGTGGGTGAAAAGAGGTTCCTGATCTAGTGCACATGTAATAAAACGATGCTACGGTTTGCTAGACCTGGGAGATCTCTCCAAATGTTAAGTCAAGAAGATGAACCTGGAAGTAGTAACTTGGCACCTGGCCAAGTAAGTGTAAGGTGAGTGGAGGTTCCTCTTTGCTTGCCTAGACACCAATTAGAAATTGGCCAGGTAAGCGAACCAACCCACTTCCCTTCGGGCTCTAGTCCCTGAACCACTTGCCTAGACACCAGCTACACAAGCACACACCAACAAGCAATCTAGCTTGGCTCGGCACTTGGGTTGACCCGACTTCGTGGGTGTCCCTAGCTCACTAGAGCAGATTAAACATCTAATTGATTTTAGTTAATGGCTAGGGTTCGATATGCCGGGTAGTGGTTTTTGGGCTAGGGACAGGTAATGAAATCCTGACCCTATGTTAAATTGACGCCCTTAAGATATGTTATGTAAAATGAAGTACAATAATGACTAATGAAATGACTTAAAAATTTCTTTTTTTTTTTTTTTTGTGTCTTTTAGATGTGTGAATGCTAAACAAAATGCAGGAATTAAAATGTGCCCCTAAATGCAAGAAATAAACTAAATGGATGAATGAGATGCTTGCTGAAATTTTCAGACCTGAGATTTTCTCAGGCAGTATTTCGGCTTGTAGAAATTCTAAAAACTGAAATAAAATCTGAGAAAATAGATAAAAATACTTTGAAATGAATGCGAATTAAAAAAATAGAAATCATGAAATTTGGATGTCCCTACAGAGAGAAACAATCTAATGATCAGACCATATACGGGCTGACCAGAATGCAGAAAATGAAATTAATGCACTAGTCCTAGCCCGGCTTTGATACCAGAAATGATGTGGGAGGAAAGGGGGTTAGGGCTAGGGATGCTGGGATAGATGCTTATGAGGCAAGGAAATTTTTTTTTGTTTTAGGGTTGATGATTTATTTTTCTTTTTTGTTATGTTTCTTGTTGTTCTTCTTTGTTGTTTAGGGTTTCGATTTCCGATCACAAGCAAAGATAAGAAATATGAAGAGCAGTAAGGGAAGCTTATGCTAGCAGTTCAAAGCCCTAAAAGTAAGAACGAGAACAGGATCCCAGGATTAAGAAACCCCGATAGGACTAGCTCGACCTACAATATCTACTTAGGAGATATAGAGAAGGCAAACCTCAAACTTCTGAAGTGCCCGGTGCAGAGATCGCTCAACTCGGCGGATGCGGCCAGGATGCCCGAGCAGTCGAACCCATGGGAGCTCTGGCTTTGGGTCTGGAGGTCGCAATGGCAAAGCTAACTATCTCCAATGCTCGAGATGCCAGGGAGGACCTGTAGGCAAACAAAAGAAAGGTTAGTGGAATGTGGAGATGTACGGAAAGGAATTGAACTGGAGTGGGGAAGGGGCTTCGAGCCCGGTGTCCGGCTGGATTCTGAAGTCAAAGTTGGAGATAACTTGGGGCCTCGCACACCATGACATCCCGGAGGACGAAGGAATGTGGCCTCACACCACGTGACGTCCTGGAGGATGAAGGATTCGCGAGGCCTTGGGGCGTCGGACAGGTGGCCTCGCACCACTCGACGTCCCTGGGGACGAAGGCAATTCCACTCGAACCTAGCCTAAGAGACAAGGGTTGGAAGGTGGAAGAAACTCAAACTCAATCACTCAAATTTTCATTCATTCATTCATTAGTTCTACAAAGGGAGGGATTGGGTCCTTTAAATAGGCACCCAAGGCCCTTTTGAAATTCAAAATACAAATCTCATGATGGAGCCAAAAATTTTCCACATCCTTATTTCTTTGGCCGACCAAATATTTTGAGTTGGGCGTGGCATGAGCAAAGGCTTGGAGAGGGGGAATGGTCCCTTGACTTCCTTCCACAGCATGCTTAATTTGGGAAGAGGAGTGGGGCATGGCTTGCTTGGAGGGATGTGTTCCCTTGGGCTCTTCACGCCATCTTCTAGGATTGATTCTTGGCCGACCAAGGGTGAACTCCATGGGGCGTTGCATGGTTGAGGGCTTGAAGAGGGGAGTGTATCTTGTGACCTTCCTTCCTTGCAAGAGCATTTTGGGAAGAAAACTTGGGAGGAGGCTTGCTTTGGGGCTTGGTTCCTTCAAAGATCTTCAACGCCCTCTTTAGATGGAACAAGGCGTGATGTGGGGGAGGGAAGAGGGGGATGTTGTCCAAGGCATGTGGAAAGCAAGAGGAGGCCACTTTGTTTCCCTTCTTGGATGCCCAAGTGGCAGTTGATGTGGCGCCACGTAGGTAGCTGAGGTGGCACCTGAGTTGGCATTATCCCAAGTAGAAGGGGTGGGTTGGCCCACCAAAACTTGAGTTGGAGAAGAAAACCAGAGTGACTTCAATTGGGCTTGGGCCCAGACCAAACTCGGACTCGAACAAATATAGGACTCAAGACCTAACTTGACCCAAATTGGCCAAGGTACAGGACTAAACAACTTTGACAAGAAATTATAACAATGTTTTTGGGCTCAAGGCCTTATTACAAGACTCATAGAAAAAGGGGAACCCTAATCTGAGCTCCACAGAGGGTTGAGGAGCCTCTGTCAGATCCTGGGGCACACACCAAATTGGGTCACATCTAAATCTTAAATTAGAAATGCTAATCGATTAAGCACACTACAAATTGCCTTCTTTCTGCTATGACAAATTTGTATCAAAACTATAGTAAGTTTGTTGAGCAAACTCAAGGCTTACTATTAGGGATTGATATAAAGTTTGACATGGTGCATTTTATGCTTTATACTATGATTGATAATTCTACTTTGTTGAGCAAACTCAAGGATAACATTATTCAATCATGACTATATAAAATGAAGGGTTTGACTAAACTAAGATATTATGGTTTGTTATGGAAACACAAGGCTGTAAGTGTCATAGAGGCAAGTGTTATGTTAATAATTACAAGGGATGCAACTGGAAAAGAATGTCCTACCCTTGAACTTATAAGTGTTTGTTGTGCAAACATAAGGCACTCATGAGGAATTGGGATCTCAACCCCACTAAGGAAGCCCTGGCAGTGTTTCATGCTTACCACGGTTGAGGGTTATGGTATTCAAAAGAAAATAGTGGGAGACATAATTAGATGTAAAAGTCCATGTCTGATTATGAATATCATCATGAGTGGCCCATAGGTTATGAGACCTGTCCACCCTTCTCCCGCAAGATCCAAGGGTAACCGATCCCTAGCTGGTTCTGCATGCCTCAGGTTGATCCCTACGACGAGACAATCGATCTCCTGGACCACCTGGAAAGCTACAAGGCCCTCATGAGGGTCCAGGAGGCCACTGACGCTCTCTTTTGTGTCGCCTTCCCGACTACCTTCTGGAAGGCTGCTCAAGCTTGGTTCTTCGGGCTGGAGCTAGAAAGCATCGACTCCTTCGGATAGCTAGAGAGAAAGTTCATGGCATACTTTGATGCATGCAGAAAGGTGCCACGTGAGGCTGACAGTCTCTTCTCAATTCACCAGTAGGATCGAAAGCATCTCCGAGACTACGTGTCCCGGTTCAAAGCTACCACCCTGGAGATCTACCATCTCGATGAGCCAGTTGCCATGCTGGCCCTAAAGAGGGGGCTACGGACCTCTCGCTTCATCTACTCCCTCGACAAGAAACCTCCGAAGACTTACTCGAAGCTCCTCCTCTGGGCTCACAAGTACAGTCGTGCGGAGGAGGCTGACCATACCTAAAGGCTGCACTGGCCTAGTGGCCAGGGCCCAGGCCTAAGGTCGACCCTACCAAAGAAGAAAAGTTCACTCCTTTTCTCACCCCCAGAGTGAAGATCCTGATGGAGATCAAGGCTGAGCACTTCCTATGTCGTCCTCCCCCATTAATGCTGTTTGTCGGACGTGATAGATCCCGCTACCATCATTTCCACCAGGACCATGGCCATGATACTGAGGAATGCCACCACCTGAGAAGGAAGATAGAAGACTTAATCAAGCATGGCTACCTCAAAAAGTACATGGATGGAGGAGGGCCACTAGTAAACTAGAATGAAGAGCGTCGATCACTCGCCATCGATAATCGATCCACTGAGAAGCCAATGGGAATGATCTCCTAGGGGGCAGGGGAACCCCAAAGACGGTTAGAGAAAGGATAGCAATGATGTACATTCCTATGAGGGAGTGGGGTCGAGCAGGGCAAATAACCCGAAAAATGATGCTATCATCATAAAAATGATGATAGCGAAACACCCTATAAAAAGAATTATGGTTAATAGTTGAAGCTCTGCTAACATCCTTTTTTATGATGCTTTTGCAAGGATGAACATATCTGCTGACCTAGTAAAACCAATATTCATGCCCTTAGTGGGCTTCACTGGGGACTCAGTTGGAGTTGAGGGAGAGATTACACTCCCAATAACCATCAAGATGCTACCTCAACAAAGTATTGTGTTGACAATATTCACCATTGTGAGGCTTCCTTCACTTTACAATACGATCCTAGGGCATCTTGGACTCAATCTGCTTGATGCTACCATCTCTACCAGGCTCCTCCTCATCCAGTTTCCTATCCCCTCAGGAATTGGAGAGATGAGAGGGTCCCGCCAGCCAGTCCAGCATTGCCTGCAGGCCATCCCAAGATTGCTGGGGGCCAGTCCGAGCCCAGCCATTGACCAACCAAACTCGACAAAACCAGAGCCGAAGGGCAAGCCAGTTGAGCCCCTATTATCTTTTTCTTTGGAAAAGGATCCCTTGAAGACTATGCAAGTAGGAGCCTAGCTGTCCGAAGAGGAGAGGTCCTACCTACTCAGTTTCCTGCGGGCCAACATGGACATCTTCGCTTGGAATGCAGCAGACATAACCAGGATTCTATCAGAAGTGATCACTCACTGGCTAAACATCAACTCCAACTATTGCCATGTCTGGCAGAAGAAGAGGAGTTTCGCCCCAGAGTAGCAAAAGGCGATCGATGAGGAAGTTGAAAAGCTCCTCACAATAGGCTTTACCCATGAGGTATAGTATCTTGATTAGCTTACCAACATGGTGATGGTCAGGAAAGCTTTCAGGAAGTGGAGGATTTGTGTGGACTACACTGACCTCAATCGGGCATACATAAAGGATAACTTCCTACTCCCAAAGATTGACCAGCTGGTGGATGCGACCTCAGGCCATAAGTTCCTCAGCTTCATGGATGCATTCTCTGGATACAATCAAATTTGCATGCATCTGGAGGATGAGGAGCACGCAGCATTTATGACCGACAAAAGTACGTACTACTATAAGATGATGCCATTTGGCCTCAAGAATGTAGGAACCACATACTAGCACCTGGTCAGCAAGGTCTTCAAAGACCAAATCGATCATAACATACAAGTCTATGTGGATGACAAGCTCGTCATGAGTAGCCTAGAGTTAGACCATGTTACCGACCTAGCAGAGACCTTTGACAACCTTTTCCTCTACTAGATGAATTTGAACCCTGCTAAATGCACATTTAGCATCATGACAGGAAAGTTTCGGGGGTTCATGGTCACTTAGAGGGGGATAGAGGCCAACCTCGAAAGATCCAGGTGATCACTGACATGAGACATCCCATCTCCAAGAAGGAGGTTCAGTGCTTGACCAGATGCATCACAGCATTGAGCCATTTCATCTCGCTTTCTGCCAAGCACTGCCAGCCATTCTTCAAGGTGCTGTGCAAGATGCATGGCTTCACCTAGATGCAGGAGTGCCAAGAGACATTCGAGGGGCTAAAGAAGCTCCTCGCCTCCCCACCATTGCTGTCCAGGTTGAAGCTTGGAGAAGAGCTCCTCCTATACCTAGCGATCTCATCGAAAGCGATCAACTCAGTGCTAGTCTGCACTGACAAAGATGGCTCCCAGTGGCCAGTCTACTATACTGTCAAGCTGCTCCGTGATGCAAAAACTAGGTACACTCTATTTGAAAAGATTATTTTTGCACTAATAGTGTCTGCACAGCATCTCAAGCCCTACTTCCAAGCACACCCGATTGCTATCCTCACTGACCAGCCTCTAAGTGCCATCCTTAGCCTTCCTAATACTTTGGGGCACCTGGCCAAGTGAGCGATGAAGCTGAATGAGTTCCACATCACCTACCATCCATGACCGGTGAAAAAAGCCCAAGTCCTTGCTGATTTCTTAGTAGAATGCACCTGGGTAGACAAGGATCTTGAAGAGGTGGACAAGTGAGCCGAGCTTGAGCTAAACTCACCCTCGGGGGCAATGCCATGGATTTTCCATGTTAATAGTGTAGCAAACACTGGAGGGGGTGGAGCCGGCCTTATCCTTGCCAACTTCAATAGGGTCATCATGGAGTATGCACTGCATTTCCTCTTCAAGGTGACCAATAATCAGGCCAAGTATGAGGTGCTCCTCATAAGGTTGAAGGTGTCCCACGAGCTAGGGAAAAAGTTCCTGAAGGTCTTCACTGATTTGCAGCACGTGGTGGGCTAATTCTCCAGCAAGTATAAAGCTCGGGACCCCATGATGGTAAAGTACCAGAACAAGGTACGCTCATGCACAATGAACCTCCAGCACTTTAGCATCTCCCACATCCCTCGAGCAAAAAATGCTCAGGCTGACATGCTCTTCAGGCTAGCGACCCTGCCAGATTCATTACTGGGATGTACCTTTATCGAATTCTAGAGGCCCCCAGCTACGAGTCTGTGGCAAAGGTCTAACAAGTTACCTCTGAGGCAAGCTGGATGGATCCTTATGTCAAATACATTACCATCGGTGCCCTGCTTGAGGATCGCAAGGAAGCCAGCCTCCTCAAGAAGAAGGCTGTGTGGTTCGTGCTGATGGACGGACAACTTTATCGGAGGTTGTTGACTCCTGTCTTGATTTTGATGAATAACAAAATAATTAAGTATATATGAGTACTAATTATGTGTTAAAGGTGTGTTTATCAGATTTAGGTACTCATCAAGGTTAGTTTGTGTTGTAAGATCGAAATGCTTGTCATTCAGTTGAAGAAGTCACTTGAGATTATAAATTTTCAAGCTACATGGACTTTGAAACATGAGAAAGATTTTGAAGAGCTCAAAATTTTAGTTTGGACAAGTTTCAGTACTGTTTCAGTCAAGTGTCGACTTAGTTGTCGACTCATAAAGGCTTGAACTAATATGCAGAAAAGGTTTCAACTGGCATGCAAAAGTGTCGACTCATGAATAGCTAAGTGTCGACTCAAGTATCGACTAATGTATCAACTCAAGGCCTAAGACCAAATAGGATACAGAATATGCCGATTTCAGGAGTTTGGTCAAGTGTTGATTTATGGAGATGAAGTGTCTACTCAAGTGTCGACTCACCAGAAGAAGTGTCGATGCATCAGTGTATTCCAAAGAGCTTCAAAAGACATATATGACCTAGTGTCGACTCATGTATCGACTCATGGTCTGAAGTGTCGATACTTATGGGTATGATAACATAGTAACAGCTAGTTTTTGAAGTGCAGAACTTTTCCATTTTATATCTAACATCTAGTTTCTCCTCTCTAATGGCTATAAATGGATTTTTAGGGATTGAAAAGGTATTTAAACACCACCAAACACAAGAAAGAATAATTCTTTATAAAACTAATGAGAGCAATCATTGAAAATCTTTAAGCATTCAATACTTTGAGAGATTTGAGCCTTTAAGCACACTGAATTCAAAAAAAGCTTTCAAGTCCACATCTTTAAGCATTGATTAAGGCTTTAACAACTTGAAGATAAAACTTTTCAACCACATTCAAGAGCTTTATCGAGTTTATTTGCTTTTTAAGAAAGCTTATTATATTCTTATATTGTATTTGAGTTATTTTATTATTACTAGTTTCAAGGGGATTAAAACTAGTACTGAGGTTGTTGGTTAGCCCTATGTGAAAACCAACAAGGTTTTTGGTGAACCTAGAGTGAAAAATCAACTAGATTTTTGGTTAGCCTTGAGTAAAAATGGAGGCATTTTGATTAGTGAGCCCAGAAAACTAATCTGCTGTAATCAAGGTTGGATTATAGTGAAATTCTCAAGGAGAGCTTAGAAAGTGGACATAGGTGTTTTGAGATACACCGAACCACTATAAATTTTTGTATTTGTGATTGCTTTTTATTCTTTCTGTATTTACTTCATTACTTCTGTTGCATATTATTATTGAGCACACAAACATCTTGGAAACATACTAGCACCGATTTTTAATTCATTAAAAAAATTTTAGAAACCCAATTCACCCCCCTTCTTGGGTTTCTTTAGCTGGGCAACAAGTGGTATCAGAGCCTGTTACTTAGTTAAGTAGGTCTAATCACCTTGAGTAAAAGATCTATGACAGCCCCAATAGGTACTAGTCTTGTTGAGGGTCAAGCCTCAAATAAACTACCATTTTTCAATGGCACAAATTATGAAAGAATTATGCCCTGAAAGTTAATCATAGTTATTGTATCAGTGGCATTTTATATTCTCCCAACTCAAGATTGATATTAATAAAGGCAATTTATGATTCATCATTTGTTGTGTCTTATATTTTAATTATAAGATTATGATGAATCCCATAGGTTAGGATAATGAAATTAGGATTATGATGGAGATCATAACAGTGAAACCTAAGTTCCTATAAATCCTAATCTAAAATGTTCCTAGTTGTTGGATCATCGATTCGGGGATCGATGAATCCAAAAAGACTAGCACATCATATATATGCTCGATAGAGAGGGTGGTTGGTCTCACAACCACTTGTATAGAGACACTAATACAAGGATATGGGTGCTCATTAGGTTATGAGTCCATTGAACTGATCCGATAAGAGAACATCAAATGGAAGTCTTTCTTATCAAAAATTATGTTCTCTTAGTGGGAGTTATGCATGTGATCTTTAGACTTGAGACTACCATAGTATCTTGTGCACATGAACCCATGTCTTGGTGCATACTCATTCATGATAATTAAGTCATGTACGAGGTGCTTTTGGATATGGTGAATTGTGTATGAAGATAATGAGTAGGTCAACAAGGAATCGGTCACTCCTAGTAAGAGGAGAAGTTATCCCATATGATCTTTTCGAATGATGACTCGGGAAGTCTTTGATCAAAGCATGATGAGATTAGATAGGATTTCTAATCTATCATCGATCAAGTCTTCATTATCGAAATCATCGATCGAGTCTTCATTATCGAATTGAGATTCAAAAGGATTAAGTGCTAGGGTTTAACATTTATCTATGCCCATCACTTAATTAGGATAAAGTATGATCGAAGGATTGAATTGCATGCTAACTTTCCACTAAAGGATATTTTGGTAATTTTTATCAAATTCTTCGTCTTCGAGGTAGGCATGACATGTTGCTAGATGTCAATTATGTCTTATAGGTTTTCATGAATCAAATTGATTAAATTCATTAGTCAATTTGTAAGCTAGTTCAAATTGGCAACTTGGGTCAGCTTGATTTGACCTAATTTGGTCAATCGTGTTTGATTAGATCGAATTGGCTTGGACCTAGACCTACTACTGGCTATATGTGGAACCCAAAGGGTCACACACATTAGGGAGTTGGCCAATGAAGTCAATTATATTTTTATTAGGGTCATAGAATCCTAATTGGCTAGCTAATTGATATACCAGCATATGTTGGCTAGCCCAACTTCTAACACAATTAGATTGGGTGAGTTTGCTTGCTAATTGGGCTAACCAATTTAAGTAGAAATTAAATTGGATTGAGTCCTAAGTGGGGTAGCCCAATTTAGATTTTATCTAGGTTTTTATTGGACTTATCTTAGATTTATGAAAGAGTCCATGTTGGTAGGACTCTTGTGCGCCATTTGGTTTCACTCCAATATTGGTATGCGTAGAAGGACAAAGAGTCCTTCTATCAGCCAAACAAAAATCCTAGATAAATACTAAAGCCTTCATCCTAATTTCCATGCCATTTTGAAGAGCCTTTGATCGGTCAAATGAAGGAAAATTCATGGAAGGAGTTAGTGCAATATGAAAGGTCGCGACCTTTCATGATATGGTGCTAAATTAAATTGCAAAGTTTTTCTGTTTGAAGGCTCTCAATTCTTCCAATGCATTGCTTCATTTTTCATGCCTTTTATTGATCAGTAATTAACATATGGTAGGAGAATAAAATGCTAGAAAATTGAAGAGACACTTATATATCTTTTGGTTTATGAAAGGGTGTATCTTGATAAGTCTATCCATCCAAGAGACTCCTTCTCATTTAAGGGTCTTATCAGATTGCTACAGAATAAGCATATCAGGCACCCCATCCTACTCTATATAAGGCATCGATGTTTTTATGCCAAAGCACTCAATTCCATCAAGAAAACCCAACCTATTATTTTCTATCCCTCCCCCTTAAGACAAGGTTTGTCTTTTTAATACAAGGCTTGTTTTTCAAGACAAGGATAGTCTTTTAAGACAAAAGCCTAGGAAGAATAATAGAAAGGATATCCAGGATCCGAGAGTAGATATCGAGAGATCTCAGAGTGTCCTACAGGAGGGTAGGGAGTCTAGAAAAAGGAGAAAGTTTGGAAGGCTACCGGAAGAGTCTCAATCAAATAAGCAAGCTTGGTAGGAGTGCTTCCTTGGTTCAATTCCTGTGTGGATCACCTCTAAAGGGCATACACTTGTGTGCCTTATAGAAATAAGGAGTATAGCACTCCAGGTATTCCTCTATAACCTTAAAGATTCATATTATTAGTTGTTATGCTCAAGTGGTCCTAGGGTTTAGGATTCCGGCCGATCAGGGTTTCGAAAAATAAAAATTTTGAAACCTAGTTTTTTGTTGTGCCCGGCCTAAGAAACCCAACAATGGTATCAAAGCCACCTTGATGCATGCAAGTAGAAATCTCTTTAGTATTGATTGTTTGCTATGTTATGAATTGATGCATGATTAGTTCAAATACATATATGTGATATGTTATATCCTAGTAACTACTTCGGATTGGGTTAGTCACCATGGCCGTCTGGTCATAAGAGCCAACTAGGGTTTAAAGGTGCTCTCTTTCCATTCAATGGGGTCTCCTATGGCATATAGGGGTTCCGCTGTGGCCATATCCCATGAACAAGTGAGGTGAACGGATTAATATTATAATCATGCTATGTTATGCATATTAGGGTTAATATGCTTGTATGATGGATTGAATGTCATGTTTAATCAAGATGTGTTTGAGACCATCAAAGCCCTCATAAAAATTATATTTAGTCGTAGTATAAGTTAATCATGATGCGAATTTGGTTAGGGTATAATCAGCCAATTGGTGTCTAGGAAAAGGGTTATGGGAAGGTAAAGGGAATGATATTTTTAATCGGTTCCATTGTCTGACCTGGCCAATTTAATTGGTATCTAAGGAAAGCAATGGGCAGACCCCCTTATCTCTTCCACTTACCTGGCCAATTCGGTCGCATCTAAACCTTCGATTGGAAATGCTAATTGATTAATCACACTACAAATTGCCTTCTTTCATGCTATGATAAATTTGTATCAAAACTATAGTAGGTTTGTTGAGCAAACTCAAGGCCTACTATTAGGGTTTGATATAAAGTTTGACATGGTGCATTTTGTGCTATATAGTATGGTTAATAATTTTACTTTGTTGAGCAAACTCAAGGGTGACATTATTCAATCATGACTATATAAAATGAAGGGTTCGACTAAACTAAGATATTATAGTTTGTTGTACAAACACAATGCTGTAAGTATCTTAAAGGCAAGTGTTATGTTGAGAATTGCAAGAAATAAATTGGAAAGGGATTTTCTACCCTTGAACTTATAATTGTTTGTTGTGCAAACACAAGGCATTTATAAGGAATTGGGATCTTAACCCCATTAAAGAAACCGAATATTGGTTTCTTGTCTACCATAGTTGAGGGTTATGGTATTCAAAGAAAATAGTGGGAGACAATTAGATTCAAGTCCTTATCTAATTATGGTTATTATCTTGAGTGGTCTACTTATGTATTGTTCTTGTTTGTTCATAGATTTAAAATTAAATGGCTTCTTCTCTTTCACTGCATGACATTCTGGATGCCAATAAACTGACTGGACCAAATTATGTGGACTGGTTGAGGAACCTGAGAATAGTACTTACTCAAGAAAAGGTTTCCTACATCCTCGATTCTCCGAATCTAGGTTCGATCGGAGATGATACTATAGAGGAGGAAAAGGCCACTTATAGAATGTGGCAGAATGATAGCTTGACTGTCAAGTGCATCATATTAGCCTCGGTGAGCAACGAGCTATAGAGGCAACATGAAGACATGAACCTGAGTCCATACTGCTCAATCTCAAAGAGCTATATAGAGAGCAAAGTAGGACTAGATATGAAATATCTAAGCAGTTGTTCCAAGCACGAATAAGTGATGGCTCACCTATACAGGTCCATGTTCTTAAGATGATTCACTTAATCACCCAATTAGGTTAATTAGTCTTTTTCAAGGACGGGGAGCTCAATCAGGATTTGATCTTGCAATGACTCCCTGATTCCTTCTCTTAGTTTGTCATGAACTACCACATGAACAAACTGAATCTATCATTACCAGAGCTGCGTAACATGCTTAAGAAAGTTGAGAGCCACTTCAAAGGAAATAAGGCTAATCATCTTCTTCTAGTTGATGGAAAGAAGAAAGAGATAATAAAAAAGGGTACAAAGCAAAAGTTGAACCATAAGAAAAGCATCAATAAGAAGAAGAAGGCAAAGAGGCCTTTAAATGATGGATCCTGTTTCTTCTATGATAAGAAGGGACATTGAAAGAAGAACTACAAGATGTATCTTGCAGGTCTGAAGCAGGATGCCAATAGAGAATCAAAAGGTTTATTTATGATATAAACAAATTTATCATTGAGCTACTTCTAAATCATGGGTATTGGATACCGCATGTTGGTCTTATATCTACAAGTCTTTGTAGGGACTCCACAAGATTAGAAAGTTGAAGAAAGGTGACTTCAAGCTTTTTGGCACGAGTGGAGAAGCCATTCATGCTGAAGCTATTGGAACCTACATGTTATTATTGCCCTCAGGCAAGATAATGCAATTGAAAGACTATTATTTCATTCTAGCTGTTATTTGAAATATTATTTTTGTACCTCTATTATTAAGACAAGGTTATGAAAAAAGTTAAGAAAAATAGTTGTTCCATTTTTCGTTCTAATAATTTCTTTGGAATAGGAAAATTTGTGAATGATCTTTTAATTCTATCGCTCAATGATGAAGTATTGCTTGTAGAAAGCAAAAAGAGAAAGAGAGATGATACCAATGACACATTTCTTTGGCATTGCCGATTAGGTCATATTAGTGAGTCAATGATTAACAAGTTATATAAAGATGATTTCATTAGTCCTTATGATTATAAATCATTAAGAACTTGTGAATCTTGCCTCATGGAAAAAATGACCAAGTCTCCATTCACTGGACATGGAGAAAGGGCAATTGAGTTGTTAGGTTCAATGCACTCAAATGTATGTGGACCAATGTCAACTCAGGCTAAAAGAGGATACTCTTATTTCATTACTTTCATTGATGATTTATCTAGATTCGGATATGTGTATCTCATGAAATATAAATCCGAAGCCTTTGATAGAATTAAAGAGTATCAAAGTATGGTTAAGAAACAAACTGAAAAAAGTATTAAAGTCCTTCGGTCTGACCGAGGAGGAGAATACTTATCCAGTAAATTTCTTAATCATCTTCAGGAAATTGGTATTCTTTCTAAATGGACCCCTCCATATATAACACATTTAAATGGTGTAGAAGAAAGGAGGAATCATACCTTGTTTGACATGGTAAGGTCTATGATGTGCTTCATAGATCTTTCAATATCCTTTTGGGGATATGCCCTAGAAACTGCTGCATATGTATTAAATAGGGTACCATCAAAATCAATACCTAGAACTCTATATGAATTATGGAATGGCAAGAAACCATGTATTAAATATCTTAAGATTTGGGATTGTCCAGCTTATGTTAAAAAGAGATTTGGACATAAGCTAAGTGCTAGGGCCAAGAAATGTAGGTTTATCGATTATTTTCAAGAGAGTATTGGATACCTATTTTATCATCCTACTGAACAAAAGGTTCTTATTAGTAGGCATGCCGTATTCTTTGAAAAGGAATTTATCCAAGAAGAAGGTAATGGGAGAATAATTGAATTGAGTGAAGTTCAAAATGAACAAACTCATGTTCCTCAATCAGAAGTACCAATTGATTAGGTACAACTACAACACACACCTCCTCTCTGTAGGTCAGAGAGAGTGCGGGAAGCACCTCTAAGGTATGGTTTTATGATCGAAAATAATAATGAAACTAGTATCATTGAAGGAGATGATCCATTGACCTATATAGAAGCTGTCATGAGTAAGGACTCTGACAAATGGTCAAGTGCCATGAAATCCGAAATAGACTCCTTGTATGACAACCAGGTTTGGACCTTGGTTGACCCACCTCAGGGAATTATCCCAATAGGGTGCAAATGGATCTTCAAAAAAAAGATTGGAGCAAATGGGCAAATAGAAACCTACAAGGCTAGGTTTGTGGCAAAAGGTTTCAAGCAAAAGTATGGTATTGACTATGATGAAACCTTCTCGCCAATTGCCATACTCAAGTCCATTAGGATTATGCTTGCCATTGCTGCATACTATGATTATGAGATTTGGCAGATGGATGTTAAGACTGCATTCCTCAATGTAAATCTTGAGGTAGAAGTCTATATGTCACAACCAGAGGGCTTTGTCTCAAGTGGGAGACCAAACCAAGTATGTAAGCTTAGAAAATCTATCTATGGATTGAAGCAAGCATCAAGGAGTGGAACATTCGTTTTGATGAAACTATTAAGAAATTTGGTTTCATCAAGAATATAGATGAGCCATGTGTGTATAAGAAGACAAGTGGGAGTGCTATTATCTTTCTGATTTTGTATGTCGATAACATACTTATCATTAGAAATGATGTTCCAATGATGCAGTCAGTTAAATCATGGATGTCAAAATAGTTTTCCATCAAGAATTTGGAAAAAGCATCATATACTCTAGGAACAAAGATCTATAGAGATAGATCTAAAAGGATGCTTGGATTGTCCTAATCCAGGTACATAGACTTAATATTGAAGAGATTCAATATGGAGGGAAGTAAGAAGGGTTACTTGCCCATGATTCAAGGCATACACCTATCTAAAAGGATGTCACCTAAGACTCCAAAAGAAAGAGATAGGATGAATAAGATCCCTTATGCTTCGGCAGTAGGTTCAATAATATTGTAATGCTATGTACCAGGCCTAATGTTGCTTATGCCATAGGCATAGTAAGTAGGTTCCAAGTAGATCCAGGGGAGGATCATTGGAAAGCTATAAAAAATATCCTTAAGTATCTAAGAAGGACTAAGATATTTTTTTGATATATGGTGGATCAGAGTTGAAACTAGAAGCTTATATAGATTCTAGTTTCCAATCTGATCCAGATGATAGTAAATCCATATCAGGGTATGTTTTTACTCTAAATGGAGGAGCAGTGAGTTAGAAGAGTACCAAGCAGCCAACTGTAGTTGACTTAGTCATTGAGACAGAATAGATAGTTACTAGTGAAGTCACTAAGGAAGTAGTCTAGATAAAGAAGTTTATCATGGAATTGGGCATGGTTCCTGTAATAGAGCAACCAGTACCATTGTATTGTGATAATAGTAAAGCTATTGCACAAGCAAAGGAATCGAGGTCTCATCATAAGTCCAAGCACATCCTGAGATGCTTCCACCTCATTTGAGAAATCATTGAAAGAAATGATATGATAGTAGAACGAGTTTATACAAAGAACAACATAGTAGACCCATTCACTAAGGCCCTTCCTTTACAGCAGTTAGATTGCCATCTAGATTATATGAGTATTAAATACAAGGGAGATTGGCTTTAGTACATGTGGAAATTGAAAGAATTATGTCCTGAAAGTCAATCGCAATTATTATATCAATGGCATTCTCCTAACTCAAGATTGATAAAGGCAATTTTTGATTCATGATATGATGTGTCTTAGTTTTAATTATAAGATTATGATGAATCCCATAGATTAAGATAATGAAATTAGGGTTATAATGAAGATCATAATGGTGAGACCTAAGTTCCTATAAATCCTAATCTAAAATGTTCCTAGTTGATGGATCATCGATTCGGGGATCGATGAATCTGGAAAGACTAGCACATCCTATGTATGCTCGATGGAGATGGTGATTGGTCTCAAGCCACTTGTGTAGAGACACTAATATAAGGATATGGGTGCTCTTAGGTTATAAGTCCACTAAACTGATCCAACAAGAGAACATCCAATGGAAGTCTTACTTATCAAAAGAATATTCTCTTAGTGGGAGTTGTGCATGTGGTCCTTAGACCTGAGACTATCATAGTCCTTGTGCACATGAACCCATGTTTTGGTGCATACTCATTCATAACAATTAAGTCATGTACGTGGTGCTTTTAGATATGGTGGATTGTGTATGAAGGTAATGAGTAGGTCAACAAGGAATCGATCACTCCTAGTAAGAGGAGACGTTATCCCGTGTGATATTTTCGAATGATGACTCAGGAAGTCTTTGATCAAAGCATGATGAGACTAGATAGGGTTTCTAATCTTTCATTGATTAAGTCTAAATTATCAAATTGAGATTTGAAAGGATTAAGTGCTAGGATTTGACATTTATCCATGTCCATTACTTATCGAGATAAAGGGAGATTGAAGGATTGAATTGTATGGTAACTTTCTACTGAAGGGTATTTTGATAATTTCAATCAAATTTCTCATCTTCTGAGTAGGCATGATATGCTGCTAGACATCAAGCATGTCTTATAGGATTTCATGGATTAATTCGATTGGATTCATGAGTCATCGGAAGTTGGTTCAAATTGGCAACTTAGGTCAGCTCAATTTGACCTAGTTAGGTCAATCAGGTTCGATTAGATCGAATTAGCTTGGACCTAGGCCTATTGCTGGCTAGATATGGAATCCAAAGGGTCACACAAATTAGGAAATTGTCCAAAGAAGTCAATTGTATATTTATTAGGGTCATGGGATCCTAATTGGCTAGCTAATTGACATACTAGCATATGTTGGCTAGCCCGACTCCTAACCTAATTGGATTGGGTTAGCTTGTTTGCTAATTAAGCTAACCAATTTAAGTGGTATTTAAATTGGGTTGAGTCCTAAGTGGGTCAACCTAGTTCAGCATTTATCTGGATTTATTTGGCATTTATTTTGGACATTTTGAAGAGTCCTACAAGGCATGGACTCTTGGTGCCAATTCTTGGTGTACGCCAAAATGCATGTGTGCAGAAGGACCAAGAGTTC
Organism: Areca catechu; assembly: GCA_021397845.1. Classification (NCBI taxonomy): domain Eukaryota; kingdom Viridiplantae; phylum Streptophyta; class Magnoliopsida; order Arecales; family Arecaceae; genus Areca; species Areca catechu. The sequence goes on along the minus strand of CM038044.1, from coordinate 77,774,106 downwards.
TTCTACCTGTCAATCACCAAAGCCAGATAAAGTCCTAAGGACTTAATTCTCATCTCCATGCCCCTTTTGGAAGAGCATTGACCGATCAAAAGGGTAGAATTCGATGTAGAAGAGATTGGCATGAAATAAAGAGTTGTGTCTCTTCATTTTGGCGCTAATTTGAGACCAGGAGTCCTTCTGTTTAAAGGCTCCTGTGTTTCTCCAATGCCTTACATATAAAATCAAACCTCTTGGGCTTCCCATAATTGGTTAAGGCCATGTGGCAGAAGGAGAAAAATTGCTGGAAGCTGAAGAGACAAAGACTTGTCTCTTGGCGCATGAAAGGCCTTATCCAGATATGTCTTTCTATCCTTATAAGACTCCTATTTGAAGGGTCTTGTCAAATGGCAGGTGGATAGACATATCAGGCACCCCATCCCACTCTATATAATGGCATCAGTAATCTAATGCCAAGGCAAATGAGACTCCTATAAGAATACTACTGCTATTTTCTCTTCCTCTCTCTTAAGACAAGTTTGTCTCTTTAAGACATAACTTGTGCTTTCTAGACAAGGCTAGTCTAATTAAGGCAAAAGTCTAGGGAGAAAAATAGAAGGGATATTAGGGAGCTGAGAGTGGATTCCGAATGTTCTCTGAGAGCCCTATAAAAGGGTAGGGGATCCAGCATAGCAAAAAAGTCGGAAAGGCTACTGGAAGAGTCCCACGCAAACAAACAACCTCTGTAGGAGTGCTTCCTTAGTCCCATTTGATTAGGACATCAGGAGCAAACAAATTTCAAGATTTCAACTTTGTTCTCTAAGTCATGTGTTGGTCAATTGTAAGTCTTGTAATGAAATTTAATTTTGAGTCTTGTAATAAAGTGAGTCAGTTGGATTCACTAAGTCCATTGAGTCCTGTCATTTGAGTTCAGTTGTTTCAGTTTAGTCAAGAGTTGTGTGTTTCATTCAAGAGGAGGACCATTGGTCCCACACTCAAGTCTCCAACCCAGCATCTGGACTCCCAGGCCTCTTCATGCCCTGGCACCCCAGGTTCCCCAAGAATCAGCGCCCCAGGTCTACAAGTGAAGGGCGCCCCCTCAGGCCCATTCTTGCATTTGGCACCCCAGCCCAGTCAAAGCCCAAGAGTTGGTGCCCATCCCAGTCCAAGTCCACCAAGGAATGGCACCCCTCCAAGCCCAGTCCAACAAGGTTGGTGCCCTAGTCCAAGCCCAGCAGGGAGTGGAAAAGTCAAAGCAGCCCAAGAGGATTTCATCTCAGCCCAAGCCCATTGAGAAAAGTCAAAGCTTCCAAGTTCTACAAGGAGTCCAATGTCCAAGTCCTACTAGAATTTAGGCCTCCTAATTTCAATCAAACTTTGTACTCCTAATTATAGTTAAACCTTGTACTCCTTATCCCATACAAACTGGTAATCTAATTTTGACCGGGAAAGGGCCCTGGGTACATCCATAAATACCCACCCCTTCCTCCTCTTGTATGAATAACCTTTTCATGAAATATAAGAATTTTGATTGACTAGTTCAATTGTTCCTACTTCTTGGAGTGTGTGTGAGACCCATTTTTTCTCTTTTCTTTCTCACAAACCCTAGCCCTCCCAAAGCCCTAAGATTCCCTTCATCCAATCATCCCTTGGCCACCCCTCTCTAGATCCAGATGCCCAAGCTTCATCCAAGGCTGCCAGCCCCTGCAGCCTCTCTTCCACCCAATCTTCTTCTTTCCATTATGTTTCTTATTTTTTCCATAATCTACATCACTAACCCTTGACGTTTGCATGATCCCTCCGATGAAACCATCCTCGGATGATGTCTTCTTTGCCCCTAAATGAAGCTGATAAAAAGCCGACAGATCCGCGGAAAGTGACCGGAACATCCAGGCACTGATCTGAGTTGAGAAATCTCTTTTGTGACATCATGCAAATCATTGCTAGGTATGTAGACCCCTTCCCTTCTCGCTTTTTCTTATTTCTTGAAGTTGAACATGCTCTTAATAGGCCTTCTTAGACCTAGGATCCTTTACATGCTTTATTTCCTTGATAATTCTAGCATGTGGGTAGGATACTAATTGATACAAGATAACCCTAACCTAGTCTTAGCTAGTTTCGGGAATCCAACCATAGAAAAATCTAAAATTATATGTTTTCTTTAATTTGATTTTCCTCATGTTCATCCCATACATATCATTTTGCATCATATTAGAATCTCATCCCTCATCAATTTTGGTATCAGAGCACAGTTTAGGGCATGTTCCTGCATCCTAGTTTAGATTCCTGCATCCTAAGTTTTGCATAACCCCTCAAAACATAAGACTGTTTCCCCCATCAAATATTTTGATTTTTTTCTGTTTTCATGGTGAATATCCTCTGTTTTTTCCTCTATTTTCTTGTTATTTTTGTGGAATTTCTCAGATCCTAAAATAAACAAAAAATATTAAAAATAAAACCCTAACAAAAATCTACATCCCATTATCTGCATTAGAGGTTTGAGTTTTGATTTGTTTTATCATCTTAGGTATTTTATTTTTCTCTAAAATTTGCACGGCATTCTCTGATCAGTCTTGGTAATTATAATTATTTTTAATTAATTTTATAGAAAGAAAAAAATAAGAAAAATCCTGTATCTTAGAAATCCTAACCAAAATCCTAAGTTTTCTATACCCAATCGGAAACCCTAGGTATTTCATCATCATTCAAATTTTTTTTTGCATGAAATTTAGTAGAAATCATATTCACTATTAATCCTTTATTTTGAAATTTTTTTATAATTTTTTTCTACTCTAAAACCCATGCTAACTTTTGCATCAAACAAACCTTAATTTTAGTTTTTGTGATTTCTGCACACCTGACTGAACCAAACCTAACTTACATCCAAACCCCAAAACCCAAGCCAATTTTGTTTGCTCACCTAACCCACTTGTAATTAAGTTGCCACATCATAAAAAAGCAAAAAAATAATTATTCTCTATTTTTTTACTAGATTGCATTAGGGTTCATCGATTGTACATCATATCATTAAACCTAATCTTAAGGGCAATTTTACTCTATCAGATTAGGGCAAGATTTCATCACCTATCCTGGGCCCAAAACTACCACCTTGTATACGTACCTAACCCTAATTAAATTTAATTAGCAACCTAATTGCATTAGGGACACCAACAGGTCGGGTCAGAGTCTAGTGAGGGAACTAGTGCACCCAACCCATCATCTATTACTAAAAGCTAGTGTCTAAGGCTAGAGGTCCAGTGGCAAATGCCCTAAGTAGACTGGTAGTTCTTTAATTAGGACCCTGTCATAGGCATGGGGAGCCTCCGACCACCCCACCTCTTACCTAGCTAGTGGAAGGATTAGGTGCTGTGTTGAGTGTAAGTTGAGTTAACTCATTAGATTTTGGCTCTAGGTCTAGCAAACCCTAGCACGTGTTAACCTTTGTGTGCTTGACTATATCATACCACCTTGATTGATTGATTGCATGACTATTAGGTTAGGAACCTAATACCAACGGTCTAAACCCCAACCCAGTTCCACCATGGAATCCAACCTTGAGACTTTCATGAAGACCATCACTAATCAGCTTACCTAAATGAACCAAAGATTTGACCAAATGGACCATAGGTTCAATCAGATGGATAACCGTGTAGGGGCCCTAGAGAGAACCCAAGAACTGATACTGAACCTGATCCTGATTCACCCCTTTCCACCTCTCATAACCTTAGGAGAGCCCAATACCTTGACCTATACTCAGAGACCAACCCTAGGAGAACCCCATACCATGACCCATACTTGGAGCCCAACCCTAGGAGAGCCCAATACTCTGACCCATACCAGGAGCCCAAACATAGGAAGCCCAATCAAGAATTCTTGGACCAGGATAAGAGACCTATTAGAAATGTTTGGGGAATAGTATCTACATTTGGTGGTGATCCTGAATTTGAGAATTATCTTAGTTGGAAAAGACATATGGACCTGTATTTTGAAAGCTAAATGAATTTCTATTTTGAAAACAATCAGTTCAAGTTTGCTAAAGCTAAGTTACATTGCCAAGCTAAGGTAGACTAGGATATGTTTGAGAGAATGGCTAAACTAAAAGAAGAAACACCCATAACTACCGGGAGAGCCATGAAAAGCAAACTTAGAGAAAAGTACCTACCCAGGTCCTGTGAACCCAAAACCTATGAATCCAGATCCTATGAACCTTGATCCTATGAGCCCAGCAGACCCGTAACCCATAGATCTGACCCCATATCCTATAAGCCCAAGAGATCCATAACTTATAGATCTGAGCCCTTGTCCTATGAGCCCAAGGGACCCATAACCCCTGGGAGATCTGAACCCCATAGGATTAGTACTCCTAGCTATCAACCTAGTGCCAGTCCAATTCCCCTTAGTCAACCCAAATCCAATAGGAATAGTACCCTTAGATATAAGCCCAATATTAGTCCACTTTTCCTTAGTCGACCTACCCCTACTACCCCGGACACTAGTCAGTTTTGCCTTAGCCAACCCCCTCTTACCACCCCATTGGTTCACAAGGTTGACATTAATGAGGAAGTGTGTGAAGCTGATGTGAGCTTAGTGGACGAATATGAGGAAGAAGAGGAGCTACCTATAGAAGACCTAGAATTAGTTGGCCCAGTAGATACAAAGACTAAAACCAACACAAATTTAGTTGACCAAGACCATATCCAGATAGAAGCCAACCTAGAATTAGCTAACCCTAACCACATCCAAACTAAAGCTATGGTGGAAGAACCATTAGAGGAAGAAACCCATGATCCTATGATTGCAATTCTACTTGAGGAGACACTAGGAGAAAGCCCAATTATAGAGTATAGTCCTAAGATTCAAGAACCCAAAGAATTTATTAAGGACCTGATCTCTTTAAATCAGTACCCTCAGGAAGAATCCCCTCATATAGTTTCCATTGACAATCTCTTTCCTGAAATTAATGACCCATTCTTCCATTATGCAAACCCCTGTAGACATACCTCAACCCCATAAGGTCAACCTTATTAGTCTAGAACTAATCCCTGACACCCCTTCCTATATCCTATTCTATCCAATCAACCCCGAACTCCCTTCTCACTTTCTACCCTACTAGACTAACCCTAAATCTACCTCATATTTTTTATCTTTTCTTGAATCTTCTTATGTTTCTTTAACCATTCATCTGCATTTTGTAGAGGTTTGCATACTACAATCATTCATTGAGAATGTCATATTTGCATCTTACTTTTGGAGGACCCTATGGTACCTAATAGGAGTCCATGCACCATTCTCATCTGCTTGTCACCCTCCTGACAAAGGGTTAAACCCATAGTTGTAGTTTAGGATTTAGTCATTTGTTTGCCTGCAATAGGAGTTGGCATTAGGTGTTTGCCTGCATGTCATTAGGTGTTATTAGTTTTTGCACTGCATGATTAGAGATCTGCATGAGAAATTAATCATAAGATTACTGTAAGCAATGATTTTTATAAGAACATGGTTAATTCCCGAAAAGAGTCTAAGAGTTTGCTAGGAAATCTTGTGATGATTAGGCTACATACCTGTAAAGTTGGATCCATTAAAGTGATCAAGAAAGTTAGACCTAGTGCCTGAGTTACCTCATTAGGCATTAAGCTCAACCTTCAATATCTCGGACTTAGTTGAGTATAGGGAGCCAGCAATGATACCCAGTGAGCCTATTGAGCCTGACCCTTTCTTTGAGAACGAACCCAATCCTGAGTGTCCACCATCAATTTAGCCTGTGAGAGGAAATGATTGAGCGTATCCTGGATGACCAAGTCAATACCCGGATCAAAGGCTTCCATGTCACTTGGTTTGTTGGAAAGGTCGATCGAGATCTAAGGATTTGTGGATCACTTGAGAGGATCTGCAATATCTCAACCCAGACCCGTTAGAGTAGTACCCGAGCCAGATCAACCTTTTTACTCGATAGGGTCGAGTTTCTCCCACCCCGGGAGAATTGATGAGGACATCAGTAGACAAACTTCAAGATTTCAATTTTGTTCTCTAAGTCATGTGTTGGTCAATTTTGAGTCTTGTAATGGAATTTAATTTTGAGTCCTGTAATAAAGTAGGTTAGTTAGATTCACTAAGTCCATTGAGTCCTGTCATTTGAGTTCAATTGTTTCAATTTAGTCAAGAGTTGTGTGTGTTTCATTCAAGAGGAGGACCATTGGACCCACACTCAAGTCTCCAGCCTAGCATCTAGACTCCCATGCCTCTTCATGCCCTGGCACCCTAAGCTCCCCAAGAATCAGTGCCCCAGGTCTACAAGTGAAGGGTACCCCCTCAGGCCCATTCTTGCATTTGGCGCCCCAACCCAGTCAAAGCCCAAGAGTTGGCGCCCATCCTAGTCTAGGTCCACCAAGGAATGGCACCCCTCCAAGCCCAGTCCAACAAGGTTGGCGCCCAAGTACAAGCCCAACAGGGAGTGGAAAAGTCAAAGCAGCCCAAGAAGATTTCATCCCAGCCCAAGCCCATGGAGAAAAGTCAAAGCTTTCAAGTTCTACAAAGAGTCCAATGTCCAAGTCCTACTAGACTTTAGGCCTCCTAATTTCAATCAAACTTTGTACTCCTAATTCTAGTTAAACCTTGTACTCCTTGTCCCATACAAACTTGTAATCCAATTTTGACCAGGAAAGGGCCCTGGGTATATCTATAAATACCCACCCCCTCTCCCTCTTGTATGAATAATCTTTTCATGAAATATAAGAATTTTGATTGACTAGTTCAATTGTTCCTTCTTCTTGGAGTGGGTGTGAGACCCATTTTATTTATTTTCTTTCTTACAAACCCTAGCCCTCCAAAAGCCCTAAGGTGCCCTTCATCTAATCAGCCCTTGGCTGCCCCTCTCCAGATCCAGATGCCCAAGCTTCATCCAAGGTAGCCAGCCCCTACAGCCTCTCTTCCACCCAATCTTCTTCTTTCCATTCTGTTTTATATTTTTTCCAAAATCTACATCACTGACCCTTGACATTTACAGGATCCCTCTAGTGAAACCATCCTCGGATGGTGTCTTCTTTGCTCCCAAACAAGCTGATAAAAAGCTGGCAAATATGTGGGAAAGTGACCGGAACTTCCAGGCATCGATCTAAGTTGAGAGATCTCTTCTACGACATTATGCAAATCATTGCTAGGTATGTAGACTCCTTCCCTTCTCACTTTTTCTGATTTCTTAAAGTTGAACATGCTCCTAAGAGGCCTTCTTAGACCTAGGATCCTTTACTTGCTTTATTTTCTTGATAGTTCTAGCATGTGGGTAGGATACTAATTGATATAGGATAACCCTAACCTAGTCTTAGCTAGTTTCGAGAATCCAAACATAAAAAAGCTAAAATTATATGTTTGCTTTAATCTGATTTTCCTCATGTTCATCCCTTGCATATCATCCTGCATCATATTAGAATCCTGTCCCTCATCACCATTCCTATATGGATCACCTCTGAAGGGCATGCACTTTTGTGCCTCATGGAAATTAAGGAATATAGCATTCCAGGTATTCCTCTATAACCCTAAAATATTTGTTTTATTAGTTGTTATGCACAAGTGGTCCTAGGGTTTAGAATTTTGGCTGGTTAGTATTTCAAATATGAAGTTTTTGAAACCCACTCTTCCGCTGCGCCCAGCCTAGGTAACCCAACACTTTCTATCATTTTAAGGACCTAATAATTTTGAGATTTTTATTAACAATTCAGAAGAGAGAAGAACACATGAACCAATCCTCTCACTAACTTCACCAGTGTGTGATAAGGGTCAAAGACATAATTGGTCCAAGGGCACCTACATCAATCAAGCTAATCATCCTTATTGGCATGGGTTAACTCTAATCAATGATCTATCTGATCAAATTCTGATTGACCACATTGACTAAGTGAGATCAATGGGAGGGTTCTGCCATTAGCCTCTTTCTTTAAATACCCAACAAGTTGGCCAGGTAAGAGGTAGCCCTAATTAATGACCATGATTGAAATGCTATACTTACCTTAGACACTAATTAGTTCATCAGATTTGATTATCTCAAAGACATAATTGGTCCAAGGGCACCTAGATCAATCAAGCTGATCATCCTTATTAGCATGAGTTAACTCTAATTAATGAGCTATCTGATCAAATTCTGATTGACCACATTGATCAAGTGAGATCAATGAAAGGGTTCTGCAATTAACCTCTTTCCTTAGACACCAAACAAGTTGGCCAGGTAAGAGGTAGCCTCAATTAATGGCCATGATCAACATGCAATACTTACCTTACACACCAGTTAGTTCATCATATTTGATTAGTCTAAGGACTCGAGTAGCCATAATCAGGTACATTTGTTATAATTTGGACTTGATCAAACTATCACTATAGATTTGATTTAGAGAAAAAACTTAATCTAATCCTAATCAACTTTTAGTTAGACTAAATCCAATTCTCTATTAGGTACATATTATTCCAAATTTTATCCCTAGGACTAACCCAATTATTTGGCCTGATTTAAGCTAATCCAAAGTCCATGATTTATTAAATATGATTAGATCTTTAATTCATAATTCTAAATTTAATCTTAGATCTCTTAATTTTAGCAATTAATCAAGATTAATTTTGCTAAATTATAGAGCTAAACAATTTACATGCATCATCTATACATTAAATACTTTTTGATCTCAACTATAATACTGAAATTAATTTTATGTTTTATGTTCTAAACATGAAAACAAACTATAATACATTAATTTTAGATCAAAAATAGCAAATTAATAAAGATTAAATAGCTAAAAAATTGATCTAATTATTAAAATAATTTCAATGATTTTCGTTTCACCTCACTTATTTATGGGATATAACCACAAGCGGTACCCTTGCATGCTATAAGAGACCCCATTGAATGGAAAGAGAGGGCCTTTAAACCCTACTTTTTTTCTAGACTGGATGGCCATGGTGATCAACCCAATCTAAAGTAGTTACTTAGATTAAAGTTTGTTGCCCAGGTGGCTTCCCAAGAGGGGGGTGAATTGGGACTATGAAAACTTTAGCAAGTATGTGCAATTTAAAAATCCTTTTGGTGTTGTGATGCAATATGCAATGCGGAAGCAATTAAATAAATGCAATAAAGTAAAGTAAGCACAATCACAAACACAAGGAATTTAGAGTGGTTCGGAGCAACCCGCTCCTATGTCCACTACCCAAGCACCACTTGGGATTTCTACTATATCCCCCAACCGGAATACAGTCGGATTGTTTTAACAGGCTCACAATCCAAACCTATACACTTTGGTTTTACCGAGATCACCAAAGAAAACCCAACACCTTTTAGTTTTAAACAGGATCACCAAAGAAATCCTAATCTTGATTTTACACCAGGATCACCAAGAACCCAAATTAGGTTTTCAAAAGGCTCACCTAAAAACCTTTAACCCTCTCTTAAGACACAGCCCCTTGTTGTTCTTAGAGAGTAAAACAAGATATATCAAAATGTAAAGCAACTATACAACAAACCGAGTTTGTTAAAGTATCGTCGATGAAGATCAAAGTGAAGCCTAGCATTGAATGCTCTTTAATGCCCTTCAAGCTACTTCTTTACTTCTTCAAAAATTGGATTCAATGATGGAGAATAGTTGGTAGAGCTTTGAGTCCTATCTTGAATGCTCTTGAAGTGAGTTGGTGAAAAACTTGAAGACTTTTCAACTTCCAAAGAATAATCAATGAATAATCCCTCAAAAATTGTTTAATCCATCAAAAATACTCTCTTTTATAGTTTTCCATCAGAAATAGCCATTATAGGGCCTAGGAAATTGAAAAAGAGCTGTTGGAGGGATTTTTGAGTTCAAAAATAACATCTGCAACTAACCGTTAGACTGCAAAAAAATCGTCACTCAAGTCGGCTTGAGGTCCACGAGTTGGCTCAAAGTCTTAAACAGTCCAAACAAAAGTTTTGTGTGAGTTGGCTCTTCAAGGCTGAGTCAGCTCGAACTCTCAATCAGCATAAATTCAAATTTTTCTTGAGTCGGCTCGAAGTCACAGTCACCAACAAACCTAACTTTGGACGAGTCGGCTCTTTTGGGCTTGAGTCGGCTCGAGGTCTCAGACTTCAAAAACATTGGTTCGTCATTGAGTTGGCTCTTGGGACTTGAGTCGGCTCGAGGTACTGAAACTCTAAAAATTTGTTGTGCCATGCCAGAAGGAGTCGGCTCTTGATCCATGAGTCGGGTCTTATAAAAACTTCTTTCAAAGCTTCAAACTTCTCCAAAGTTCTTCAAAACATGAATTCAACAAGAACTAATCTACTCACTCTTATTTTTACAATTTTATAGCCCTTTTACAATATTACATAGATGAAAAATTAGGGCTTTGTAATTTGAAGCACATAAGAGTCTATACAATGTTAGAATACCTTTCAACCAATTTGAAAACCAACTAAAGTAAAGATAAACATTTTCCTGCAAAAACTTCTCAAGTAATTGAAAGAATTAGTACAGTATACATGCTCCAATATTTTGTGATCATCAAAATCATTTTAGAGGTTAACAAAATTATATCTAACATATAAGGTTCTACATCTACATATCATTTTATGAAATATATCGCTCTGATACCACTATTGAAAAATACCTAGGATTTTATGTATATTTTTTTTATAATTTACAATAGAAGTATATCTATTTTAAAACTATTTTAAATAAAAAATATATTTTTTGAATAATTTTAATAAATCCTAATCACGATCATAACATGATATGCAATATAAAAAATAAAATTAGCATGCATCGATCTACTCGAAGCATGCTATAGATCTAATCTAAAAATAATAAGAAATCTAATTTCATATATGATTGCAGGTCGATGATCATCACTGTTGAAGGCACATGGTAAGGGCTCTCCACATTGCTTTGTAGTCATACAAGACATCTAGGCTCTATGTATTGTCTACACGAAGCCCCGATGCAATCAATCACCCGGACTGCTAGATTCATGCGAAGGCCACTAGATGGCTGAATAAAAAATATTTCTTGGACTTTCTTGAGCCTTCCATGAAATCCAAGAAGAGGATGAAAAGGTATAAATCAAGGGGGAAGAAAATAAAAAATAAGAAATCCTTTTTTACTATTTTTATCTTATTTTCTCTCTCCCTTTTACCCTTGCTCCCAAAAAAACCTCTCATGTCCATCCAAAATTCACGCCCCCTTTTTCTTTTATTCTCATGGTAATTCTAATTCAGATTTTTCAAGGTAATTGGTTCTTATTATTGCATATATAACAAAAATCTGAAGTAAAATTTTGTTGATTAGAGGATGGTTTATATTAGAATAAGGTGATGCTATTTGAATAGGACTGGGTGTTCTATTCCTAATAGAACTCCTCCAACTAAAGTCAAACAAATTCAGATTTAATTCAAACCAATTCTAATCTAAATAGGAATAAGGGAGGCTGAAAAAAACTGATTTTTTTCATAAAGAATTCATGAAAAACTTCTAGGAAGGCATAAAGAATTTTTAGGAAAGAAAACAAGTTGGACTAGGTTAGGGTTTGACCAAGTTTTGATCAAACTTAGTTAGAAACCAAAACTAATTTGGATATAACTAATTTAACAAACTTGAACCTAATCCAATTATGTCCCAATTAGGCTTGATTAATCATAATTAAGTCTAAGATTAACTGAGTCCAAGTCTGAATCAAACCATAATTAAAAATATTTAGCAATTAGGTCATCAAATAACCTAATCAGGTAAAATCTAATTGAACCAAATTTAATTATACTTGATCTAAATCTCTTTGTTAAATCAAAATGAGTTAATTAGTAATCAAATTATTAATTAATGCTCTTATAATTAATTAATTATTAATTAATTATTAATTTATAATATTTGTGCAGGATTAGTTGTTCATCATATTTATAATTATGCTGCCAAATGATTCTTAATAGTTAATTAGCCATCATGATCGATCAGAAACTTCTATTATGTATAACCCCATGTGTTTGAATACAAAGCTAGTAGCTTAGAAACTAATTTCTGAACTAATCAATACAACCACTAGCAATGGTTCCCAACATCCAAACAGATCGAATGTTCATGAAGCAACATTTAAGAATCCAAGCATATGGCTTCCGTATAATTCATCCTTTGACCTTAATGCTCAAAATGATTTCAGAATTAACTGCCTACTCCAAATAATATATCCAAATATGTCTTAACCTACTAAATCCTATGACTCCTTATAATGATTATCCTGGCCAATGTTTTGCTAAATTAAAACATAATAGAGCATTTTCTCTAATACCTTGGAGTGGTCAATCCCATCTTAACTCATCACTGACTTAACAAGTACTTGATTGCACCCAGTAACCTTCCATCATTGGATTAGAAATTCAGGTGGTCCGGTACCTAAGTATAATGAGTTGCTTACAAGTCATAGTGATGATCTTAGGTCGGAGGGATACTTATACCCATATCCTTTTATGCGATACTCTCGACAGTAGAGTACTCAATAGAGTTGGTCACGTTCACTACAATGTACAACTAAACTCACCTGCATGCCATACCAGTATCTTTACACTCATTTGTTATGAGGATAACCAACCTATATAGCATATAATGACCTATACTCGATAAACATAGTCATCCTAGATAACAACATATCATTTGATTGCGAACATATTTAAAAACTACTTGATAAATTCTTCTTTATCAAAGTGAAGTAGTTCTAAAGATTTTATCTTAAAAGTGTAGGGTTCCAGTGCAACGCAGCGGAAGGGTAATTTCAAAATTTGAAATTAATATGCACAAAAATCCTAAAACATGAACTCCTTAATAAGACTAGAATGTATGAAGACAAACATTTCTATGCAAATTGAATTAGAATACCAACTTGTAATCGCTATTTCCAATTTACGAAGACTTAAAACTTGAAGATCGACGGGCTATTTGAATTCACCAGGCATCCAAGTGTCCGCCCTCCGATGGTGATCCACATAGAGCAATGATCAAGAACACTATCTTCTTGTCCAATGGTTCCTCCTATTGAGTTCTTCTTCCTAGAACTCAATTCTTCGGATTATGGCTGGAATTCTTCCACACAAGAGGTTGCCTTCCTTTCTTTTATCTCTTCTCCTCCTTCCACTAAGATCTTGACCCTCTAAGACACTCTTGTCTTGAAGATAAGACTTTGTCCTAAGGGGATTTAGGCTTGTCTTAAATTGGAGGAGAAACTAAGACAAGAATGTCTTAATGTAAGAAAGAAGGAATAAAATCAGAACTCCTTCTTTCCTTTACTGTCGGAGACTTTCGCTCTTATTCTTGTTCAGTAGCAGAGTTTCGATAGAGATGTACTCTGTAAAGGAAACAGTGCAAGAACAAGAAAAGAAAGAAATAGTCTTTAGGAGAGGAAGAAGAAAAAATTACAATTACCGAGTTCTGATTTTGCTGACCCCTTAAATAGATTTCAGAGAGACGCCCACACAACTCTCTGTGAAAAACTTCTCACGCCCTTTCCCATTTTCTCACGCCCCATCCTTCCTTCTCACGGCCCTCCAGATAAATCCCACGGCTTTTCTTACATGAAAAATCATGATGTTTTTAAAAGAAAGGAGTCGCGACTTTTAATCTCCGAAGAGATGTTATTTCGTGCAACCGGGAAGCAACGAATGCTTTCTGCCTTTCTCAAAAAAACATCAACCCTTGGATTCCAATCCAAGGGGGGACATCTGAGGTGCTAAAAGAGAGAAGGAATGCCGCCCCATCTTAATTCATCGAAGAATTAAGTGGGAGCGCCAAGAGTCCATGGGCCCATGGACTCCTCCATTTGGCACGCCAAGAGTCCATTAGCGCATGGACTCTTGGCATTTTGGCGTGCAAGGGCTAAGGAGCGGGTGGGGGGCTAGCCTAGATACCTGGTTAGCCATTAGGGTTAGCCATAATCCCTATAACCTCAATTAGGGTCTAATTAGATCCAATTAGAACCCAAATTGAACCAATCCGGAACCCTAATTCGAATCTAATTCGAATAGAAGCTAGGATTTGCAACACCTGCTAGAGTGTCATCATGCAAAGATGATTTAATTATAAAATTAAACCCTTGATCAATTCTCTTAAGTGTGTGACCCATTGGGTTCCACATCTAGCCAGCAGTGGGTTCGAATACAAGTTGACCTAATTTGATTAGAACTCTTTCTAATCGATTTAGGTCAAATCGGGCTTATCCAATTATGATCAATTAGGACTCTTACTAATAAGTGATCATTCAATTTAATCAACACACAAGATAAGATTGACGTCTAGCAACGTGTCATGTCTACCCGAAAGATATGGAAATTCTGGTGAAGTACCAAAACTACCCTTCAGTAGAAAGTTACCGTACAATTAAATCCTTCGATCAGCCTGCACCCAAAATATAATTATGGATATGGATATATGTCAAATCCAATATTATATCTGTTTCTAGCTTAATTTTATATTGATGATTCAATTATCTTGATATTAGAAACCATCTCTAATATCTTTACTTTGATCAAAGATTCCCTGAATCATCATTCGATTGATAACTAGCTAGATGCAATCTCCTCTTACTAAGAGTGATCGATTCCTTGTTGACCTACTCATTACCTTCATATCCAATTCACCATTCCCAGTATCAATCCTGTGCATGACTCAGTGTCAAGATTAGGATTGAACCAAAGCATGGGTTCATGTACATAAGGTACTTATGGCAGTCTCAGGTCAAAGGATTACTTGTACCACTCCCACTATGAGAACCTTCTATTGACATGTAGCTAAGACTCCATTAAATGTTCTCAAGTTGGATTATATCAGTGAACTCATTCTCTAATGAGCACCCACATCCTAGTATTAGTGTCATACACAAGTGACTGTGAGAGCAGTCACCCTCTCCAGTATACATGGGATGTGCTAGTCTTACCGGAAAAACCCTAATCCCCTACTCAGGGTTCCTTTGACTAGGAATATTTTAGATTAAGGTTTTAAGACTTTAGGTCTCACTAGTATGATCTCATCATAACCCTAAAATCATAGCCCTAATTTATGGGGTTCATCATATAATAATAAACACAGCGTATGATGAAAAATAATGCCTTTATTAGAATATTGTCAATTACAATGGTTTGGGAGATACAACATAGATTGGCTTGTAGGGCATATCCCTTTCAATCTCCCACTTGCACTAAAGCCAATCGCCATTAAATCTTAATCCCATACACTCGAGGTGGCGATGAAACTCTCACTGTGGTAGAGCCTTAGTGAACGGGTCTGCTACATTGTTCTTTGTATCAACTCTATTTATGTAGACATCTTGTCTTTCTACTATTTCTCGGACGAGATAGAAGCATCTCAGAATTTGCTTGGACTTATGATGAGCTCTTGGTTCCTTAGCTTGAGCAACAGCTCCAGTGTTGTCACAGTAAAGTGGCACTGGGTTTTCAATCTCAAGAACAACACCCAACTATGTGATGAACTTCTTCATCCAGACTGCTTCCTTGGCGGCTTCACTGACAGCTATGTATTCTGCCTCTGTGGTTGAGTCAGCTACAGTCTGCTGCTTGGAACTCTTCCAACTCACTGCTCCACCATTTAGGGTAAAAACATATCCCGAAATGGATTTGCTATCATCAGGGTCTAATTGAAAACTAGAATCAGAATAAGCTTCTAGTTTAAGATCAGAACCACCATAAACCAGAAAAATATCCTTAGTCCTTCTCAGGTACTTAAGAATATTTTTAACTGCTTTCCAATGATCCTCTCTTGGATCAGCCTAAAACCTACTGACAATGCCTAAAGCATATGCCACATCAGGCCTGGTACATAACGTGGCATACATTATGGACCCTATTACCAAAGCATAAGGTATAGAATTCATTCTATTTCTTTCTTCAGGTATCTTAGGAGACATCCTTTTAGAAAGATGTATGCCTTGACTCATAGGAAGATAACCTCTTTTACTTCCATCCATGCTGAATCTTTTCAGCACTAAGTCAATGTACCTAGATTGGGATAAACCTAGCATCCTCTTAGATCTATCTCTATAGATCTTAATACCTAGTATATAGGATGCTTCTCCCAAATCTTTCATGGAAAACTGGTTTGATAGCCAAACCTTGACTGATTGTAACATTGGGATATCATTACCAATGAGGAGTATGTCATCTACATACAGAACCAAGAAGACTATGGCACTCCCACTAGTCTTCTTATAAACACAGGGTTCATCCACATTTTTGATAAAACTAAACCTTTTAATAGTTTCATCAAAGCGGATGTTCCAACTCCTTAAAGCTTGCTTTAATCCATAAATGGATTTCTTTAGATTGCATACTTGATTTGGTTTATTCTTTGAAATAAAACCTTCTGGCTGTGACATGTAGACTTCTTCCTCAAGAAAACCATCGAGGAATGCAGTCTTCACATCCATCTGCCAGATCTCATAATCGTGGTATGCTGCTATAGCAAGTAAAATCCGAATTGATTTGAGCATGGCAACAGGTGAGAATGTTTCATCATAATCAATTCCCTGTTTTTGTCTAAAACCTTTTGCCACTAATCTGGCTTTATAGGTTTCAACTTGGCCATCAGCCCCAATCTTTTTCTTATAGACTCATTTGCACCCAATAGGATTAACACCTTCTGGTACATCGACCAAAGACCATACTTGATTGACATACATAGAGTCTATCTCGGATTCCATGGCTTCTTGCCATCTATCTAAATCAGTACTCAAGATAGCTTCCGTATAGGTCAGAGGTTCATCATTTTGAATGACTTGGACTTCATTATTTTCAATAATAAACCCATACCTCTCAGGTGCCCGTGGCACTCTATTAGACCTACGGGGAGGAGTTTTGTATTCTGGTTCTGTCCTAACTATATGTTCTATTGATTGAGAATTGTCTATCTATGTTTCTTATACTTCTTCAAGTTCAATAGTTCTACCATTGCCCTTTTCTAAAATAAACTCTTTTTCTAGAAAAGTGGCATGTCTGCTGACAAAAATCTTTTGTTCAGTTGGATGGTAAAACAGATATCCTCTACCCTCTCTAGGATATCCTACAAATAGACATTTGTCCGCTCTAGGTTCCAACTTATGTCCAAAATTTCTTTTAACATAAACTGGACATCCCCATACCTTAAAATATTTAAGATATGGTTTCTTTCCACTCCAAATTTCATATGGAGTACTAACAACGGATTTAGAAGGTACTTTATTCAGAATGTAAATAGCAGTTTCTAGGACATGACCCCAGAAGGAAATGGGTAAATTTGTGAAGCACATCATGGATCGTACCATATCTAATAAGGTACGATTCCTGCTTTCAGCTATACCATTTAACTGTGGTGTATATTGAGGGGTCCATTCAAAAAGAATTCCATTAACTTTAAGATAGTCTAAAAACTTCGTGGATAAGTATTCTCCTCCTCGATCAGATCGAAGAACTTTAATACTTTTTCCAGTTTGTTTTTCGACCATACTTTGATACTCCTTAAATTTATCAAAGGCTTCAGATTTATGTTTCATAAGATACACATATCCGAACCTAGATAAATCATCTGTAAAAGTGATAAAATATGAGTATCCACCTCTGGCCTGAGTTGTCATTGGACCACATACATCAGTATGTATAAGTCCTAATAACTCAGTTGACCTTTCTCCATGTCCAGTAAATGGAGTCTTGGTCATCTTACCCATGAGACATGATTCGCATGTTCCTAATGATTCATACTCATAAGGATCAAGGAATTTTTCCTTGTATAACTTGCTTATCCTAGACTCATTAACATGACCTAGTCGATGATGCCAAAGTAAAGTATCATTAAAGTCTTCTCTTTTTTTTATTATTATTGACATGAAAAACACTATCATTGAAAAAAATAGTTAAGAGCCCATTGCTAAATATGCCAGAACAAACAAATTCATTATATAACATTATCGAGCAACCAGTGCTCGTTACATCCATTACATATCCTTATTTTAATAACAAGGGAATAGATATAATGTTCCTAATAATCTTAGGCATACAATAATAATTTTCTAACTCCAAGA
This sequence comes from Areca catechu, assembly GCA_021397845.1. Classification (NCBI taxonomy): domain Eukaryota; kingdom Viridiplantae; phylum Streptophyta; class Magnoliopsida; order Arecales; family Arecaceae; genus Areca; species Areca catechu. The sequence goes on along the minus strand of CM038044.1, from coordinate 77,756,088 downwards.
TCTTCCCTGAAGGCAACTTCAGAATATAGGTCCCTACAGCTTCTGCTTGGATGATATCACCACTAGCACCGTAGAGATTGAAGTCACCTTCCTTCAATACTTTAAGCTTGTGGAGGTCCTACAAAGATTTGCATATATGGTAACCACAAGCAGTATCCAATACCCAAGTATTTGATATAGATGAATTTAATGTCAATATAGCATGTATCTCATACATACCTTTTGGTGCATCTGATGCACCAGGCTTCACAGTTGCAAGGTAAGCCTTGCAATTCCTTTTCCAATGTCCCGCTTTGCCGCAAAAGAAACAGGTCGACTGTTTGGAGGCCTTCTTTCCTTTCTTATTCTTATTGATGCCACTCTTAGGGTTTAGCCTCCTATTAAAACCCTTTTTGCCTGATTTCTTCTTATTGGTCTTATCAATAAGAAGAAGTGGAGCCTTTCTTTCTTAACGTGGTTCTCCGCTGTTTTTAACATATTTCACAGCTCAGGCAAGGAAGTATTCAGTTTGTTCATGTGATAATTCAAGACAAACTAAGAAAATGACTCCAGGAGTGATTGCAGGATTAAATCCTTATTCAACTCCCCATCCATGATAAAACCTAATTGACCCAATCTGGTGATTAAGTCAATTACCTTCAGAACATGATCCTGAATGGATGTTCCCTCTGTCATCCTAGCACGGAATAACTGCTTAGATATTTCATATCTAGCAGTTCTGCTATGTTCTCCAGAAAGCTCTTTTAAATTGAGCATTATGGATTGAGTATCCATGCTTTCATGATGTCTCTGCAACTCATTGGTCATAGAGGCTAGTATGATACACTTGACAGTAAGGGAGTCATTCTGCCACATTTTGTATGTGGCCATATCTTCCACTGTGGCATCATCCCCTAGTGGATTAAGACTAGGGGTATCAAGAATATAAGAAAGTTTTTCTGAACTCAGCACAATCTTTAAATTTCTAAACCAGTCCACATAGTTCAGACCAGTCAGTTTGTTGGTATCTAAGATACTTCGCAGTGATAATGAAGATGCCATTTATCTACATTTAATAAAGAACAATACATAAGCAAACAACCATGAAATGACTTACATAATTAAATTAGGTCTTCAATTTAATTATGTCTCCCACTATTTTATCAAAAATCATAGCCCTCACTATGATAATCGAGAAGAACCCTGATCGGTTTTTCTTAGTGAGATTGAGATCCTAATAACTTATAAAAGATCTTGCAGAAAACACAACAAATCTTTTATAAGCTCAAAGGTAGGAAACTCTTCCAATTATATCTCATATAATTCTCAAGAAGTAACTTGGCCTATAGAACATTATTAGTATTGCAGAAAACACAACAAACCATAATGTTCTAATTAAGTCAAGACCCTTTCATTTCTATACAGTCAATACTCAAATATAATGTCCTTGCAGATAACACAACAAAGCATTATACTGAATATACTGTAAGCATATCTATGCACTAGACTAGTATTATGTCAATCACCATATTAGATCTTGCCGATAATACAACAAACCTAATGTGGTTCATAACATAATAATGATCCAGCATGAAGGAAGGCCAATATATAGTATTTTTAACACTACGCATTTTAGTCAAGATTTAAATTTAATCAAATCGGCCAGGCAAGTGGAAGAGATGTGGGAGTCCCCCCGTTGCTTTCCTAGACACCAATAAAAATTGGCCAGGTCAGTCAACGGAACCAATTAAAAATCACAATTCTCTTTACCTTCCCAGAACCACCTTCTAGACACCGAATGATCAATTGTACATCATGACTAGTGATGCTTATTAGTTAAATATACTAAGACTTAATATAATTTTTAAGAGGAGGGATTTATAAATTGCCAGCACATTCTTATAGAATGTATCATAATCAACATATCACTCTTATAAATAAACAAATATGTGCTAAGTGTGTCATCATACTAGGACAACCATTTACCACATAATGGATCCACCATTATGCCAGGGCAACCTTATTTCAGTATGATGACTTCAAAACTAAACATATCTCTATAATAATTAGGGTTTGAGTGAAAAACCCTAACTAGTGGCATACATCAAAACATATATGCAATCAAAGATATGCGAAGTGTAGTAACATATTAGGATTTAAAAATCCTAAGATGTGACATACAAACTATCATAGATTATAGTCCTAATTATGGTGGCTCTGATACCACGTAGGGTTCCGGTGCAACGCATCGGAAGGGTGATTTCAAAATTTGAAATTAATATGCACAAAAACCCTAAAATAGGAACTCCTTAATAAGACTAGAATGTATGAAGACAAACATTTCTATGCAAATTGAATTAGAATACCAACCTGTAATCGCTAATTCCAATTTACGAAGACTTAAAACTTGAAGATCGACGGGCTATTTGAATTCACCAGGCATCCAAGTGTCCGCCCTCCGATGGTGATCCACACAGAGCAATGATCAAGAACACTATCTTCTTGTCCAATGGTTCCTCCTATTGAGTTCTTCTTCCTAGAACTCAATTCTTCTGATTATGGCTGGAATTCTTCCACACAAGAGGTTGCCTTCCTTTCTTTTATCTCTTCTCCTCCTTCCACTAAGACCTTGACCCTCTAAGACACTCTTGTCTTGAAGATAAGACTTTGTCCTAAGGGGATTTAGGCTTGTCTTAAATTGGAGGAGAAACTAAGACAAGAATGTCTTAATGTAAGAAAGAAGGAATAAAATCAGAATTCCTTCTTTCCTTTACCGTCGGAGACTTTCGCTCTTGTTCTTGTTCAGTAGCAAAGTTTTGACAGAGATGTACTCTGTAAAGGAAATAGTGCAAGAATAAGAAAAGAAAGAAAGAGTCTTTAGGAGAGGAAGAAGAAAAAAAATTATAATTTTCGAGTTTTGATTTTCCTGACCCCTTAAATAGATTTCAGAGAGACGCCCACACAACTCTCCATGAAAAACTTCTCACGCCCTTTCTCATTTTCTCATGCCCCATCCTTCCTTCTCACGGCCCTCCGGATAAATCCCACGGCTTTTCTTAAATGAAAAATGATGATGTTTTTAAAAGAAAGGAGTCGCGACTTTTAATCTCCGAAGAGATGTTATTTCGCGCAACCGGGAAGCAACGAATGCTTTCTGCCTTTCTCAAAAAAACATCAACCCTTGGATTCCAATCCAAGGGGGGACATCTGAGGTGCTAAAAGAGAGAAGGAATGCCGCCCCATCTTAATTCATCGGAGAATTAAGTGGGCACGCCAAGAGTCCATGCGCCCATGGACTCCTCCATTTGGCATGCCAAGAGTCCATTAGCGCATGGACTCTTGGCATTTTGGTGTGCAAGGGCTAAGGAGCGGGTGGGGGGCTAGCCTAGATACCTGGTTAGCCATTAGGGTTAGCCATAATCCCTATAACCTCAATTAGGGTCTAATTAGATCCAATTAGAACCCAAATTGAACCAATCCGGAACCCTAATTCGAATCTAATTCGAATAGAAGCTAGGATTTGCAACACCTGCTAGAGTGTCATCATACAAAGATGATTTAATTATAAAATTAAACCCTTGATCAATTCTCTTAAGTGTGTGACCCATTGGGTTCCACATCTAGCCAGTAGTGGGTTCGAATACAAGTTGACCTAATTTGATTAGAACTCTTTCTAATCGATTTAGGTCAAATCGGGCTTACCCGATTATGATCAATTAGGACTCTTCCTAATAAGTGATCATTAAATTTAATCAACCCACAAGACAAGATTGACGTCTAGCAACGTGTCATGTCTACCCGAAAGATATGAAAATTCTGGTGAAATACCAAAACTACCCTTCAGTAGAAAGTTACCGTACAATTAAATCCTTCGATCAACCTGCACCCAAAATATAATTATGGATATGGATATATGTCAAATCCAATATTATATCTGTTTCTAGCTCAATCTTATATTGATGATTCAATTATCTTGATATTAGAAACCATCTCTAATATCTTTACTTTGATCAAAGATTCTCTGAATCATCATCCGATTGATAACTAGCTAGATGCAATCTCCTCTTACTAAGAGTGATCGATTCCTTGTTGACCTACTCATTACCTTCATATCCAATTCACCATTCCCAGTATCAATCCTGTGCATGACTCAGTGTCATGATTAGGATTGAACCAAAGCATGGGTTCATGTACATAAGGTACTTATGGCAGTCTCAGGTCAAAGGATTACTTGTACCACTCCCACTATGAGAACCTTCTATTGACATGTAGCTAAGACTCCATTAGATGTTCTCAAGTTAGATCATATCAGTGAACTCATTCTCTAATGAGCACCCACATCCTAGTATTAGTGTCATACACAAGTGACTGTGAGAGTAGTCACCCTCTCCAATATACATGGGATGTGCTTGTCTTACTGAAAAAACCCTGATCCCCTACTCAGGGTTCCTTTGACTAGGAATATTTTAGATTAAGGTTTTAAGACTTTAGGTCTCACTGGTATGATCTCATCATAATCCTAAAATCATAGCCCAAATCTTTGGGGTTCATCATATAACAATAAACACAGCGTATGATGAAAAATAATGCCTTTATTAGAATATTGTCAATTACAATGGTTTGGGAGATACAACATAGATTGGCTTGTAGGGCATATCCCTTTCAAAATGAGTCCAAAAGGAAGATGCAGAAAGAGATGTACTGCCAAAAAATTTTTTATTTTATTAATAATTTATGTACAAATTATAAAAAGCTTAACCATCTATTGCCGCCAAGATCGCCATGGCATGTAGCTCTGACGTGGCTCAGACTCGTCGGTGTTGAGTCTCAGGTGGTGCATCCAAGGCTCAGGGGGGCCAAGGTTTGGTCTTGGTCCAGTTAGTCATGGTCATACATGATGTATCTAGGACTAGGAGTGAATTCAGGACAAGTCCTAGGTGATAAGCTGAGTTTTATCAATCTAAACATTAGAGTCGACTCATTGTCTAAGAGTCGACTCGGTGGTTGGCACAGCATGGAATAGTTGTGAAGTATTTCTGTAAGAGTCGGCTCACTAAGGGTGGAGTTGGCTCGTGTCTGCAGATAGAAACACAATGTTCTAGACAAGTTGACTCGCAGTCTGAGAGTCAACTTGTCTAGTGGACTATTTCCAACATGACTTAACTCATAGGAGGTGAGCCGACTCAGATGTCGAGATTTCAGAATCTCGCGGTGCCAGCCTGGGGAGTTATTTGGGGACTAGGTCTTATGTGACCTAGGTATATATATGTATGTTTTGTCTTGTAGTGTGAGAGAGGGTGGCGACAGAATACAATATAGTGGAATCCTCGGTTTCTCCCAAAATCTTCCTCTTCTTCTTCTTCTTCCTCTCTTCTCTTTCAATCCAAAGAATCCATTGATCTTTGTAAAACTTGTATCCTATCGCATCCATCATGGATCTCTAGCAAACGGTTGTCCATGCACCTGGATCACTTTCACTGTTCATCCCTCTGTTTCATTTGGTATCAGAGCAAGATTGCATGGAGGAAGGAAGGTCTCTACATCCAAAGGAGTGGAAGGATAGGATTGGAAGGAAAGCTCTCTATTGGAATTGGTTGTAGAAATTTATTCTTTTGCTTTTTTTTGGGTATGATTTTATTTGATTGTGGAAATGGCATCAAGTAGTTTCAAGCTGGGTTTTGAGAAGTATGATGGCAAAGGGAACTTTACCCTATGGCAGCAAAGGATAAAAGATTTGCTGGTTCAACAGAGGATCTACAAGGTCTTGGTTAAAGAAAGACCGAAAAAGATCAATATTAAGGATTGAGAAGAGTTAGAAGAGATTATGTTCAGCACTATCAGGATGTGTTTGGTGGATTAGGTTTTGCCTGAGGTATGTATAGAGACTACAACAAAGGGTCTTTTGCTGAGACTGTATAATATATACATGGGGAAGAATATGACAAATAAGCTATGGTTGAAGAAGCAGTTGTATAGTCTGAGGATGCCTGAAGGAGGAGATCTTGTTGCTCACATTCAAAGGTTCAACCAAGTATGTTCTAAAGTTATGAGTCTGGATGTGCAGATTGATGAGGAGGATCGGGCATTGTTGCTGTTATGTTCACTCTCGAGATCGTATGATGGTCTTATAATAACCATGGTGTATGGAAAAGAAATCCTGAACTTAAAGAGGTTATTGGAGTGCTCAGGTCAAATGAGCAATGGGAGAAGATCTGTAAAGGAAATCCTAACTTAAAGGTACTTGCTATGAATGAAAGGCAAGGAAGATCCAAGGAAAGAGTTAAGAATAAATCAAAGGGCATGTCACAGTCTTGAAGTAGTCAAAAAAGCTTGAAATGCCATAAATGTCATCGGCCTGGGCATTTCACGACAAATTATCCTCTTTGGAAGACAGAGAAGGGGAAAGCCAACACTAGTAGTGCAAATGCATCTAAAGGCAATGGACAAGATGTACTGGTAGCTTCAGATGGATTTGTTGATTGGGATAATACTTGGATATTGGATTCAGCATGCTCTTATCACTATACCTCGCATCGAGAGTGGTTTGATACCTGTGACAGGTCAGATGGAGGTAGTGTAAGCCTTGGTAATGATCACTCTTGTTTGGTAGCTAGAGTTGGCACTATTAGTGTAAGGATGTATGATGGAGTGATAAGGACTCTATCAAATATCAAACATGTACCTGAACTGAAGAAGAACTTGCTTTCTTTGGGCTACCTGGAGAAGCAGGGTTATGCTTTCAGTTATCAGTCTGGTAGTGGATGTTTGAGAATTACCAAGGGAGCTTTGGTGGTGATGAGAGGAAGAAGACTGAGCAATAATCTGTATAAGATGGAAGGCTCGGTGGTGAATGGCAGTGTAGAGGTGCTTGCAGTGGCATAGGAGGAGCAATTAGCATATAAATTATGGCACTATCGAATGGGTCACCTGAGTGACCGAGGGCTCATGGAATTAAGTAGAAGAGGAAACATTCCAATTCTGAAGAAGGATGGAGATGACTTGTGTGAGCCATGTATTTTTGATAAATAGCATAAGGTAAAGTTTGCTGTTAGTACCAAACCAAGTGATGGAGTATTGGATTTAGTGCACTCTGATGTATAAGAATTAGCTCCTGTATCAGCTAGAGGTGGGGCAAGATACTTTGTCGCCTTCATTGATGAATACTCATGGAAGGTGTGGATTTATCTAATGAGAGAAAAATCATAGGTGTTTGCCTGGTTCAAAGCCTGGAGAGCTGAGGTAGAAAAGAAGATAGGAAGACATGTGAAGTGCCTTCAATCTGACAATGAAGGGGAGTACTCTAGTAAGGAGTTCAGGAGTTATTGTGAGGAAAATGGGATCAGATGCCATTATATAGTAAGGATGACCCCTCAGCAGAATGGTGTTGCGGAGAGGATGAACCGGACACTATTGGAGAAGGCTAGGAGTATGAGGCTGCAATCATCACTCCCGGTAACTTTTTGGGGTGATGCTATAACTCTTTCTTATTTTCTTGTTAACAGGTCCCCTCACTTCAAACTAAATGGATGCATTCCAGAGGAAGCTTGGAATGGAAAGAAGGTGGAGCTTTGCCACCTGAAGGTGTTTGGTTGCCCAACCTATGCACATGTGGAGGCAACCAAAAAAAGTAAGTTGGACCCTAAGTCAAAAAGGATGATCTTCATCGGGTATCCATGAGGAATCAAGGGTTACCTATTATGGGATCCTTAGTTTTAGAGGAAAGTGATCAGTAGGGATGTCATCTTTGATGAGAGGAGCATCTTGGAGAAATCAAGAAGTACAGATGGAAGTGCAACTATAAAGATGAACCGCAGTGATTTCCCTTCATAGGTGGAGGATAGGTCATCTACTTCCACTGGCATGGGTGTTTCAGTTGAGGTGGAGTTAGGTTGGGAAGATTCTCTGGTGGTGAAGGATCAGCAAGGAAAATCAACTATTCAAAGGGAGGTACAGGAAGAGCCACACATAGCAGACTTGCAGGATAATATAAGGGAAGTGGCACTACACAAGTCTCAGCGCACGATCCATAAGCCAGTGCGATATTGCATGGATGAGACTATCTCTTATGCTCTCATCTCTATCAATGGAGATCCAAAAATATTCAAGGAGGCCATGGAAAGTCCTGATAAAGAATCATAGATGCAAGGCATGATGAAAGAGATGGAATCTCTTAGGGAGAATAAGACATAGTAGCTGGTGGATTTACTTGAAGATGCTTGGATAATTGGCTCAAGATGGGTGTTCACAAAAAAGATAGTACCTTCAGAGCAAGGTGAAGTGAGACACAAAGCAAGGCTGGTAGCAAAAGGATACTCACAAAGGGAAGGAGTTGACTACAAGGAAGTGTTCTCTCTTGTGGTATGCCATACTTCAAAATAAGGTTCTTCCTCATCAGAGGAGGAACCAACCTCTAGAATACCTGGACTAGGTTTGAATTTGGGAAACCCAGGGTGGAGATCCCTAATCCTAATCCTAGTAGGTGTAGAAGTTCTAGTCACTTTAGATTTAGGTTTAACTTTGGTTTTTGATTCTGATGAAATAAGGATAGGTGTAGGTCTGGCAGTAGGTGGATCAATAGATAGGGCCAAAGTACTGGTGGATGAAAGCATTTGAGTAGCCGGAGTCACTCCAACATCAGCAGATCCAGTAGCCTCCATACTATCCTGAGGCTCAACAATAGCAGGTGTGGTGTGATAAGGTGCATCAGTGCAATGTGTCTCCTGTCCCTGCTCCGTATGAGTGCCAGTACCAGTCCCAGTGCCCATGCTGGTTGTTGTGGAAGTAGAAGGTGCATGCTGGCTGGCCACAGATAGCTGTCTCAGAAAAGCCATAATATCATGAAAACCCTGCTGCATCTCAGACTGAAGTGAACTAATCCTCCTGTCAGTGTCAGTCCTGAGATAAGAAATCTCCTCCAAGACTCTCTAAAGTCTATCATCAATATCATGTCTAGCAGCAGTAGGAGTCATGACTGGTGAGTGAGGTGAAGCAGGAGCTGGCTCGGATGATCCAGCCTCATCAGTCTATCCCTCAGTCTCCTCACCATGTTCCTGAGTAGCCTATACATCATCACTTGAATCCTCTTAATGTGCTACAGGAACTCCTGATGTCTTCCTGATCCAATTTCCATCAACTTTAATAAATCCAATTCTAGTTAAGGATTTCACAGTGTACCTGTCAGTGTGCAGCAACAAATGACAGTCCTCTCCAGTAAGATCAATATCAGCATCCTGGAATAGTAATGTAAACACCATCCCGTAAGGCAAACAGGCTCGTGCCCTACGTACAGCCTCTCTCATCTGAGAAATCATAATAAATGGAAGGTTGAGGGGCTCCCCCTCAATCCGTCACCTCATGAATATAAGATCTCTCTTGCTAACCCAATCGAATCTCCCCGTCCGGGGTAAGAAAATCCGGCTAATGATATTATGCAATAGCCTCATCTCCAATGAGAGCTGATTTGCACTTACATGAATAATCCCCTTCACATTAGATCTTCCCAAAATGAGTCTAAGAGTCTTCATTTTTTCCTTCATAACTAAATAGCATTCTCCTTCTTTAGGTATATTCAGTAAATTTGGAAGCCTCTGCTCACTTATTTATATGAATTTCCCTTTCACTGTTCCTTCCACATGAAAAGCTCCCAGTGACATGCTCTCAAAGAATTGACAAACCAGATTTGGGTATGTTGGAACATTCAATTGAAAAAAATCCTTCCAACCCTGTTTTTCAAGCCAAGCACCAATACTCAACTATTCTTGTTCTAGAAAACTGAAATCGATGCACCTACCAAGGGTGACTTGTCAATTTTCCATGGGTATGACTTGTCGGGGTGCATGGACTTCTTCCTTTTGCTCAATCAGCTGATCCTCTTACGGAATCAAAGTATCCAGTCGCCTCTTGCTCCTCCGTTCCTCAGCCACAGACCAAACTACTCTCTTTGCTTTCTTTGCCACAGCCTTGCGAGGCACCATTGTGCAAAGATTAAAGATTTGAAAAGGTTTGAGAGGGTTTTTGGAGAGTTTCCTAGTATGGAGTGAGGAGTCGGCTAGAATAAAATGGTCAAAACCTAGAAAACACAATGAATAGGAAATATGGAAACCCTACTTAAAAAGCTTCGGCCCGACCTGTGAGTCGGCTTGCCCAGAGCCCTGAGAACTCAAGTCGGCTCGAGCAAAAATTCAAACTAAAGGTCAAAAAGGGTCAAACTCAGTTTCTAAAGGTTTCTAGAGTCTAAACTAGGTTGTCCTATATTCTAAAGAAAATTTTAAAATTTCTAGATAATTTTTCCTTAATTTTCAAAAATTAGGTCAAATAGGTTTAAAATAGGTCATATAGCTCTAATTCTCCTCTATTTTTTTCAAATCTATCTAGACTTAATGGTTTAGTAAAAATGTTCGCTAGTTGGTCTTCAGTAGGTACAAATTATAATTCAACTACATTGTTTAAACATGATCATGAATAAAATGATGTCGAATTTTAATGTGCTTAGTTTGTGAGTGCTGAATTGGGTTTTTTGATAAATTAATAGCACTAGTATTGTCACATTTGATAGAAATTTTGGATTGAACAACACCATAATCTTCTAGTTGTTGCTTGATCCATAACACTTAAGCACAACATCTCCCAGCAGCCATATATTCTGCCTCAGTAGTAGATAGTGCTACAGAGTTCTGTTTGCAATAGTGCCAAAAAATCAAGTTAATACCTAGAAATTGACAGGTGTCACTTGTGCTCTTTCTATCTATTTTACATCCTCCATAATCAGCATCAGAATAACTAATTAACTTTAATGATGTGTGCTTAAAATACCAAAAACCTACATTACATGTGCCTTTCAGGTATTTAATAATTCTCTTAACAGCTGTGATGTGTGATTCTTTAGGATTAGATTAAAAATGTGCACACATACATACACTAAATAATATATCAGGTCTACTAGCAAACCTACATTACAGGTGCATTTCAGGTATTTAATAATTCTCTTAACAGCTGTGATGTGTGATTCTTTAGGATTAGATTGAAAATGTGCACACATACATATACTAAATAATATATCAGGTCTACTAGCTGTTAAATAAAGTAATGATCTGATCATACCTTGGTACAGCTTTTGATCAATATTTATGCCATTCTCATCTTCGTCAAGTCTACATGCAAGACTCATTGGTGTTACATTTACCTTGCTTGATTCCATGAAAGCCTTCTTGATTATTTCTTTAATGTACTTGGCTTGGTTGATCAGAATACCCTCTTTAGTTTGTTTAATTTGAAGTCCAAGAAAGTAACTCAATTCACCCATCAAGCTTATTTCAAATTCTCCCTGCATTAGCTTAGCAAAGTCTTGACATAAAGGTTCATCAATAGATCCAAAGATAATGTCATCAACATATATTTGAACAACTAAAATATCATTTCTCTTTCTTTGAATAAACAGTGTGGTGTCAACACCACCTCTTACAAATTCATTTGCAATTAAAAATTTACTTAGTCTATCATACCAGGCTCTAGGTGCCTGTTTCAGACCATATAAAGCTTTATTTAGTTTGAAAACATGATTCGAGAAAGTGTGATCGATAAAACCAGGAGATTGCTCAACAAAAACTTCTTCAAATAAAAAATCATTCAAAAATGCACTCTTTACATCCATTTAAAATAACTTGAAATTCATAAAACATGCATAAGCTAGTAGCAATCTAATGGCTTCTAATCTAGCTACTGGTGCATAAGTTTCATCAAAATCTATTCCTTCTTCTTGATTATATCCTTGTGCAACCAATCTAGCCTTATTTCAAATTACATTTCCATCTTCATCTAGTTTATTTCTATAAACCCACTTAGTGCCTATAACAGGATGATCATTGGGTCGTTCTACTAAGGTCCAAACATTTTTTCTTCTAAATTGTTTTAATTCATCATGCATTGCTAACATCCAATTAGGATCAGTTTCGGCTTCTTCTATATTATATGGTTCTACATGAGAAACAAAAGTAATTAAATCATGTGCATCTCTATGTGCAGATCTAGTTTTAATACCTTGAGATGGGTTTCCTATAATTAATTCTTTAGGGTGTGATTGTACATACCTCCATTCTTTAGGTATATCATCATGCTCTCTACTCACTGCTTCTTCATGTGGTTCACTTGATTGTTTGTCTTTAGGGGTCAAGTCTTTCATTCCATGTTATAAAGTACCTACATCATCATCAGCAAAATCTTCCTTTCTCGAAGATGTAATGTCAGATTCATTGAAAATAGCATAAATAGATTCTTCAACGGTCAAAGGTTTTTTATTGAAAACTCACTAGGCTTTACTATTTAAAGAATATCCAAAAAAAATAGCCTCATCGAATTTTGCATCAAATTTACCAAGATTGTCTTTTCCATTGTTAAGAACAAAACATTTACATCCGAAAACATAAAAATATTTGATATTTGGTTTTCTATTGTTCCAAAATTCATAGGGGGTTTTTCTGATAATAGGTCTAATTAAAACTTTGTTTAAAATATAGCATACGATATTAACAGCTTCTGCCCAAAAGTATTTTGAAAGATTTCCTTCACAAAGCATTGTTCTGGACATCTCTTCCAAAGTACGATTCTTTCTTTCTACAACACCATTTTCCTATAGTGTTCTATGTGCAGAAAAGTTATGATCAATACCGTGCTTTGTGCAAAAATGATCAAAATAATGATTTTCAAATTCGGTGCCATGATCACTACGAATTGAAATGACAGATAAGTTTTTTAAATTTGTAACTCTTTTGTAAAACTTTTTGAATACATTAAAAGTATCATCTTTGTATGCAATAAACAAAACCCATGTTTATCTTGAAAAGTCATCTACAATCACAAGTCCATATTTCATACCACCTAAGCTGGTAGTCCTAGTAGGTCCAAATAGGTCCATGTGAAGTAGCTCTAAGGGTCTAGAAGTTGAAACTATGTTTTTAGATTTAAAACTCTCCTTACTTGTTTTCCTAACTGACATGCATCACAAACATAATCAAAATTAACTTTAAACTTCGGCAAACCTTTGACTAAATCTTTTGCAATAAGTTTAGCTATTGTGTCCATACTAGCATGACCAAGTCGCCTATGCCATAGTAAACTTGATTCCTTGCTCTTATCATTCATTGCTACAAGACTTGTATTACTTGACATAGCTAGATCATTAAGATCTACCACATAAATGTTACCAAGTCTGTGTCCGATGAATTTAGTACTAGAGTCAAGTGGATCAACTACTATACACATTGATGACTTGAAGAATACATTAAAACCAATGTCACATAGCTAACTAATACTCAAGAGATTATGCTTTAATTTTTCTACGAGTAACACATTTTCAATAAATATAGGAGTAATTTTGATTTTACCAATATCGATTATCCTTCCTTTTCTATTGTCACCAAATGTTATCATTCCACCATCCTTCTGTTCTAGAGTAAAAAATTGATCAGCATCACCAGTCATGTGTCTTGAATAGTCACTATCCAAATAGCATATTTTCTTTATGCTTGTGGCTACAAGACATCCCTACAAAACAATCATTTAATAAATTTAGGTACCCAAGCTCTCTTGGGTCCTTGCAAGTTAGTGGAAATGGTTCCTTTTGGAATCTAAACTTTCTTAATTTTCTTTTTGCCATTATATTTCAAATGACATTCAAATGCTTTATGACCAATATTATTACATGCATAGCATACAATCTTTGAATTTGAATAATAACCATGAGATGATGCAAATTTAGGTCTAACATGTTTTGAACTAATGAACTTAGGAGTATATGAAGTATAAGTTGAAGATTTGTTTGAAATAGAGCCTTTATAACCAATTCCAAATTTATTCTTTGTTTCTTTTTCATCCTTTAAAATTAATTCAAGTTTGTTAGAACTTAGGGTTAATTTTTTAACTAAGGGTTTCAATTTTTGAACTTCTTTCTTTAAGTCATCATTTTCATTTTTCAAAACCTTATTTTTCTCAAAAAGATCTTATTTTTCAACTTGAACAATCTTAAGTCTTTCACAAACCAAATTTAATTCTCTTTGTACGATTTTGTTTCTTTCACAAAATTCATTCTTGTCTTTTCCAAAAACATCACATTGATTTTTTAAATCTCTCATTTTTAAACCAGCCTTTTTGTATTCTATCAATAGTTCACAAAAAGCATTATGCAGTTCATCATAAGTGAATTCTAAATTAGGTTCAGAAGTACTTACCTCGTCCTCCAAACCCATAAGACAGATTTGTGCCATTTTTGTTGTCTCTTCATCCTCTTCAGTGGATGTAGTTTCATCACTATCACTCCAAGCAGCTAGCATTGCCTTCTTCTTTTTCTTAGAGAATATCTTTTTCTTTCCTTCAGGACAGATGTGTCCCGGCTTCTTGCATCCATAGCAAATAGGTACTTGATCTTTATCTTTCTCTTTCTCTTTTTTCCTTTTCTCTTCCAAAATCACCTTTTCTATAATGCTTTTTCCATCTGTTTGTTTTTCTTCTGCCCATAAACCTTTTAAATTTCTTCATGACTAAGGCAATTTCATCATTTCCAAGATCATCATCATCTGATGAATCAGATTCTTCATTCTTATCTTCCTCAATAGCTTTAAATGCAACGGCCTTCTTTCTTTTTGTATCTTCTTCAGTCCTTTGTTGCATAGCCAATTCATGTGTGATTAAGGATCCAAGTAGTTCATCCAGTGATAGTGTATTTAGGTCCTTTGCTTCTTGAATTGCTGTCACTTTGGCTTCCCACTTATCTGGTAAAGATCTTAAGACTTTTTGGACAATATCAGTATTAGAATAAGTTCTACCCTGACTCTTGAGACCATTTGTGATATCAGTAAAATGAGTATACATAGCAGATAAAGTCTCACTAGCATCCATCTTAAATAGCTCATAATTATGCACAAGTAGATTGATTTTTGATGTCTTAAATTGAGAAGTGCCTTTGTGTATGATTTCTAATTTGTCCCAAATTTCTTTACCAGAATTGCAAGTTGAAATTTTGTTAAACTCATTTGGATCCAAAGCATAATATAATAGGTTCATTTCTTTGGCATTCAATTCAGCCAATTTCATATCATTCTCGTCCCAATCCTCTTCTGGTTTGGGAACCTCTATATCATTAACTTTAATTATAGGTGTGTGAGGTCCTTTCATGATAATTTTTCATAAGTGAAAGTCTATGGATTGAATGTATATCTTCATTCTTGACTTCCAATAAGTGTAATTAATTCTAGTGAAAGTGGTGGTCTATTTGTGGATTGACCTTCGGCCAATGAAGTGCTCATGGGATATACCATATGTCTTTACTCTAACTAACTTTTAGAGACTCTGCTCTGATACCACTTGTTGCCCAGGTAGCTTTCTAAGAGGGGGGTGAATTGGGATTCAAAAGCTTTTACAAGTATGTACACATTGAAATTCTTTTAGTGTAGAAGTGAAGTGTGCAAAGCAGAAGTAAATAAGTTGAAGCAATAAAATAATGAAAGCACAATCACAAACACCAAGAAGTAGAGTAGTTCGAAGCAACCGGCTCCTACATCCACTACCCAAGGACCACTTGGGATTTTTATTATATCCCCTAATCGAAATACAGTCGGATTGTTTTACTAGGCTCATAATCCAAACCTATACACTTTGGTTTTACCGGGATCACTAAAGAAACCCTAACTCTCTTTGGTTTTACACGGGATCACCAAAGAAAACCCAAGCACCTGGTTTTAAATCGAAAAAACTAAGAACCCAAACTTAGGTTTTACAAGGTTCACCTAAAAACCTTTAACTCTCGCTTAAGATACAGCCCCTTGCTATTCTTAGAGAGTAAACAAAGATAAAGACAATGTAATCAAGCAACTATAATAAACCAAGTTTGTTTTGGTGTTGCCGATGTAGATCAAGATGAAGTCAAACCTAGAGTGCTCTTCAATGATGCTTCTTCCCTTCTTTAATGAGTGGATTCAATGATAGAGTAGAGTTGGTGAAGTTTTAAATCCTACTTGAATATTCTTTGAGGTAGGTAGTTGAGTGACTTGAAAGCTCTTTGATTTCTCAAGAAAATTCAATAATAAACTCAATCCATTCTTTAATCCTTCAAAAATAATTCCTTTTATAGTTTTTCATGAGATATGTCCGTTGTAGGGCCTTGGAATTTATGAAATGGCCGTTGGAGATGAATTGGGGTTCAAATTTCAATTTCAGTAACTAGCCATTGGAGTGCAGAAAATGGCTCCACGAGCTGGCTTGAGCTCTAGGAGTCGACTTGAAGTCTCAGACAGGCCAAAAATAAATTTTTGTAGGAGCCAGCTCTTCAGGCTAGAGTCGGCTCTTGCCTTCTAGCTTTCAGTCAAGTCAAAAACATACATACCTAGAGTCGGCTCTTGGACTATGAGTCGGCTCTAGTTCTCAAAACTTCAAAACTATATTTCTGGAAGAGTCGGCTCTTGGACTGGGAGTCGGCTTTTGGTTCTGAAACTTTAAAACATTTTCCGTGCCATGCCACCATGAGTCGGCTCTTGCAAGTCTTTAAAAATTGCTTCAAGCTTCTCCAAAGATCTTCAACATTGAATCAACTAGAAGCTAATCTACATACTCTATCAAATTTTCATAATTTTAAGCCCATTTTATATGATTACAGCATTCATAAGTTAGGGCTTTTACACACTCAACTGAATTACCCTTAAGTAAATTTGAAAACCATTTTAAACAAAGGTAACCAATTCCTGCAAAACTTCTTAAACAATTTGAGAAGAGTTAGTATCAAATACATGCTCCAATATTTTATGATCATCAAAATCATTCCATGGGTCAACACATATGCTATAAGCTAGGTAAGTAGGTACATGTCAACCCTAAAAAGGAACACTAGAAGGCATTGAAGTGGATCCTGAGGTATCTACAAGCAACTCAAAAGTATGGACTAGTATTTGGTGGGCAGCTAGAAGGACAAGAAAAGAACTCCAGGAAGTTATATGGAGGTTCGGGTCCTCTTGAAAGGTATGTGGATGCAAGTTATATATGTGATCTTGATACAAGAAGGTCTACTACAGGTTATATCTTCTACATGCATGGTGGATCGATTTCTTGGAGATTTATCCTTCAACCTATCACTGCTCTATCTACAACATAAGCTGAGTATATAGGTATTACAAAGGCTGCAAAGAAAGCACTGTGGCTTAGAAGGCTAGTTATGGAAATGGGGGTGAAATAGTGTATGGTGGTCCTGCACAGTGATAGCTAGAGTGCCATATATTTGACTCAGAACCCAATCTATCATGCGCATACAAAGCATATAGATGTGAGGTACCACAGAATTAGAGAGCTGGTGGAGGAAGGAGAAGTGGCACTGGTGAAGGTCCATACAAAGGAGAACCAGGCTGATGCACTTACAAAGGCTTTATCGAGAGAAAGCTTTTGCTCATGTACGTGGTTGATGGGTCTGAGGAATCTGGTGTTGTTGATTAAAGCCTTGGAGCATCAAGATGGAGATTGTTGAGTCTCAGGTGGTCCATCCAAGGCTCGGGGGGGGCCAAGGTTTAAGTCTTGGTCCAGTTAGTCATGATCATACATGATGTATCTAGGACTAGGAGTGAATCTAGACAAGTCCTAGGTGGTAGGTTGAGTTTTGTCAGTCTAAACATTAGAGTCGACTCATTGTCTGAGAGTCGACTCGGTGATTGGCACATCATAGAACAGTTATGAAGTGTTTTTATGAGAGTCGGCTCACTTAGGGTGGAGTCGGCTCGTGTCTGCAGACAGAAACACAATGTTCTGGATGAGCCGACTCACAGTCTGAGAGTCGACTCATCCAGTGGACTATTTCTAGCTATAAGTCGACTCGTAGGAGGCGAGCTGACTCGGATATCGAGATTTCAGAATCTCATGGTGCTAGCTTGGGGGGTTATTTGGGGACTAGGTCTTATATGACCTAGGTATATATATATATGTATGTTTTGTCTTGTAGTGTGAGAGAGTGTGGTGGCTAAAGACAGTATAGTGGAATCCCCTGTATCTCCCAAAATCTTCCTCTTCTTCTTATTCTTCCTCTCTTCTCTATCAATCCAAAGAATCCATTGACCTTCGTAAAACCTGTATCCTACCGCATCCATCACAGATCGCTGGCAGAGGGTTATCCACGCACCTAGATCACTTTTGCTGCTTGTCCACCTGTTTCAGTCGAGCTCCAATTGGGTGCTAGGTCCTCTTCCGGTGTGGCCTGCAAACAAGAGGAGATCCAGGTCGGGGATCCTGGTGGGGACATTTCGATGATCAAGTCAGTTATAATGATCAAGGAGAATAGAACATCTATGGTGAAGAGCTTGGGGACTCTCCGTGCAGAGAGTGAAAGATGAGAAGCAATGGAAAGATAGGTTCGAGCTGGGATCAGAGAGCTGTGAGGTTCTTTTGAGAGGTTCCTTGCCTGTTTTCTCTCTGTTCCTTACCAATTGCCTCTTGTTCTCTCCTCTCATTTTTCTTGTCCTTCTCCTCTCTCTGATCTTATGTATGGGAGGTGACCCAGACCAGGTCTGGGGCTTTATCCAAATATCCCTTTCCTTGCACCCCTTCCGGGAGGGGTCTTCCTTTGCCTGCAGTCCCCCCTGTCGGACCGGTCCCTAGGTATCCTTCTAGGGTGTTCGTCAGTGTAGTACATATCCTATCCCTCTGGTGGTGCAATTTCCTATGGGAGGGGCAGGCGCCGTGTCGTCGAGCCACGAGCCACGATGGGGCATTTTTATTCAGGAAGGACCGTCGAAGTGTCCCAGGGCTTGGAGCCTTAATGGAATACTCCTCTTGAAGGAGGTTCAAGTTTCGTGTTGCAAGGGTTGAGGCCCCCCGGTTGCACAGTAGTTGACATGGCGGCACGCTACAGGACTTGGGGCCTGGTAGAGCACACACTATGCAGAGCATGCGGATGGCATGTTGCAGAGCTTGAATTTATGGCAGGACGTGCGCCACCTCCTAGAGGTTGTAGGTGATCGAGAACCTCCTTGCCATGGTTTGAATATTTGTTGATCCTTTCTCCTTTTGCCACTAGTGAGAACCTTGTGTTGAGTCTCGGGTGGTACATTCAAGGCTTGTAGGATCAAAGTCCATGTATTGATCCGGTCTATCATGGTTGTCCATGATGTATCTAGGGCTAGGAGTAAGTCCGAGGTGAGTCCTAGGTATTTAGGCTGGTTTTTGTCAATCTGGGTATTAGAGTTGGCTTCTCTGGTGTAAAAGTCGGCTCTGCTAGTTGGCACGACTCAGAGCAGGGGAATGTGTTCAGGTTGAGTTGGCTCATTGGGCTCGAGTCGACTCGGTTACACAGTCAGGAAACCTTGTGATCTGGTCGAGTCGACTTGTTAGATTCAAGTCGACTTGGTTTCATAATCTGGAAAACCTGTGGTCTGGATGAGTCAGCTCTGATACCTAGAGTTGACTTGGTTCCAAGGTCGAGTCGACTCCAGTGTCTAGATCCAGCTCAAATGATGGGTGAGCTATTTTTAAGCTGTGCCAACTGGAGGGAGTTTTGGGATACTCGGCCACGTGTGATCGAGGTATATATATTGTAACTTCTTGAGAGGTTGTGTGAGGGTTGTAAATGAACTTCTCGGATGTGCAATCAAGAAAATCCCCTTTCTCCAGAGAATTTCTCTGTTCTTCTCCCTTCTTCTCCCGTTCTTGGATCTTGATATGATTGATCTTCAAAGACCTATATCCTACTATGCTCTCCAAGGAGATCGCTGGCAGATGGTCATCCATAGCCTGTGGTTGGTGGGGACACCAGGATCAGACAAAGATCACTAAATCCCATATGGTTTACTGATTAGGGTTTTTAGAACCTTAGTCATGTATCATAATTTTGTAAGCAAGTAAAATTGAGTCCTGTAATAAGTTGAGACAAGTTGATTATGTCTCAATACTAGTCCAGTATTGAGTCCTGTATTTTAGTATGAGTCCAGTATTAGTCCAGTTCATGTACAAGAGAGAAGGATACCCTATTTTGGAATCCCTCCAGGTCTCATCCAGGAGTCAGAGGCTACTACAACAGCTTATTGGATTTTGTGTGACACCCCAGGATCCAAGATGCCTTCCGAATATCCTAAATTCCCTCCAAATGCTTTTCAGATACCCAGATTCCCTTCAAATGCCAGAGCATATTCCCAGAACAGGCCCTCACTTGATTTCAAAGATCCATCTATGCCCTAGCCCAAGGAAATCAAGCCTAGGCACCAAGCCCAAGTTTTAGCCTAATACCTTAAAATATGCCAGCCCATGCGCCCAGCCCTTGAAAGCCCACCTGGGCCCCTCAAGTGTTCGTCCAAGCCCATGAAGGAGGCATCCTTGCTGCTACCCCAAGGTTCAAGGCTGAATTCAAGGAGTTTTGAAGAAGTTGACCAAGTCCAAACAAGGAGGAAGAGTCCAAATGAAAGAAGGAAAACTAGTTTTATTTTCATGCAAACTATGTACTCCCAGTTTTAGGTTACTTGTGTAGTTTTTCTCCCAATCAAAGTATGTAAACCTATCCTAACTAGGAGAGGGCTGAAGTCCTAATAAGGAGAGGGCATGGGAACTCTATAAATACCCCACCCCTCCTCTTGTATTCAATCAACTCTTATGAAATAAAACTCTATTATTTTGGTGTTCAGCTTCTGGTGTTCTGGTTTATGGTTCTTTGGTTTAGGTTCTTTGTTCTCTTGCTTGGCCGACCACCCTTCCTTGGAATTCTCCACACCCTAGCAGCAAATCAAGCCACCAAGCAGCAACCACGTCCAAGAAGAGAAGCCTTGAAGATGCCCCAAATCAAGAGCTCCTTCTTCTTCCCTGTCGCCAGCCCTTCTTGTCCTAATCCCTTTCCTTCTTGTTTCATCTTATTATTTTCTCTTTGTTTCTTTATTTCATGCCTAACCTTGATGCTTGCAGGGTCCTCAAGGTGTTTCCCCTCCCCAGAGGAGGCTTTCCTTGCCTTCAGACCGGGTCTAGATCACCTTCAGATTTGGAAACCAAAGGCTTGTTCTTCCAGGCGCCATCTAAAGTGCTGAAGGATCTCTTCTTCAAAGGAACTGCAATCGCTGCTTGGTAAATACCTTCCCCCTCCTGAGTTATGATCTGGTGATAGGTATGCTATCCTAAGCTAGGGGTTTCTCAATTCTCGAGATGCTATTTTCATTATTCTACATGAGTCTTATTGCGGGTATGTTGAGTCCTTGTGATACATGTCTTCTTGCAATTGTTTACTTGATTTTGATATTTAGTCACTAAATTAAAATCCAAAAAAATCACAAAAATTTTTTTTTTCTATTTTTAATCAGTCATAGGTTCATCCTGCATTAGTTTGGTATTAGATCAGGTTTAGGATAGCATTCATCTGCATTAGGATCACAAACCCTAATTTTTGCATCTTGCTAGCTGCATTAGGTGTATGTTTTTCATTTGATTTTGACTATCTAGGAATTTTATTTTCCTGTAAAATTTTTGTGACATGTTCTCTATTTATTTATAATAATTATCATTATTTTTAATTATTTTTACAAAAAAATAAATATTAAAAAATTTGGCATCCTAGAAATCCTAACCAGAATCCTGAAATTTCTGCTTCAGTTTGAAAACCCTAGGATTTGCATTATCAAATGATTTTATTTTTGCATTAGATTTGGTAGGAATCATTAAAACTTTTAGTCCTCTGTCATCAATTTTTTATAAATTTTTTTTGAATCAGTAACTATGTCAAATTCTGCATCTCTAAAAATCCTAATTTTTTGAATTCTTTCAATTATGCACTTTGATTGAACCAAACCTAATTAACTGCCAAACCCCTCAAATCCCATGCCTAAACTTTGCTTGAAAACCCCATTAACTTAAATTTAGTTTGTCACATCATAAAATAATTTAAAAAATAATTTATTTTTCTGATTGTTTTAGATTGCATCAGGACCATCGATTGCCATCATCTCTTTAATCTAATCTTAAGGGCAATTGCTATCTAGCATCAGGGCAGGATTTCATCACCTGTCCTGGGTCCAAAACAACTGCCAACATTCTAACCCAAGCTTAATTAAAATTAATTAGACTTAATTTGCCCTAGTGGGTTAGGTGACACTAACAGGTCGGGTCCGAATTGTGTGGGCCAACTAGTGCATTCAATTCACCAACTATTACTGGAATATGGTGTCTAAGGCTAGGGGCCCAGAGTCAAACGACCTAAGTGGTGTTGTGGTTTTTAATTGGATCCCTGTGAAAGCAAGGGGGGCCTCCCACACTCCCACCCCTTATATGGCCAGAGGAAGGATTAGTTGTTGAGTTGGATGTAAGTTGAGTCGACCCACTTAGATTTGACTCTAGGTCTAGGAAACCCTAGAACTACTGATCCTAGCAAGCTTGGCTACACCACCTTACTCTGATTGATCAATTGAGTGTATGACCACTAGATTAGGAACCCAATATCAAAAGTCTAAACCCCAACCCGGTTCAACCATGGAGTCCAGTCTTGAAACTCTCATAAGAACCATGAATGAACAGATGAACATTAGGTTTGACCAACCCAATCCCAAACCCAGCTTACCTAATTAACCATCCAGATAAACCAAATGAACCAAAGGTTTGACTAGTTGACCCAATCCAATCATCAAGCAACCCATAGGATTGACTAGTTAACCACTAGGTTAGACCAGGTAGAGAATCGATTAGGTACCGTAGAAAGAACCCAAGAGTCCAATATCGAACCTGATCCTGAGTCACCCTGTTCCACCTCCATAACCTAGGGGAACCTTAAATCAAGACCACTTTATGGAACCCAACCCTAGGAGAACCCAAAACCAGGTTTAATTTATGGAACCCAATCCTAGGAGAGTCCAAAACCCTGACCCTATTCAGGAACCCCATCAAGAACCCAATCCTAGGAGAGTCCAACACCTAGACCCTATCCAGGAACCCAACCGTAGAAGGCCCCACCAAGAAGTTTGTGCCCAAGATGAAAGGGCCATAAGAAACATTAAGGTAGAAGCACCCACCTTTGATGGAAGTCTTGAACCAAAGGTCTATGTAGATTGGGTAGGAGATATGGATTATTATTTTGAATGGTATGAGATAAGTGAAGAGATAAAATATAAATTTGCCAAGATAAGGTTGATTCGTCAAGCTATATTACATTGGGCTAATCTTGAGCGTATTAGGAGACAATAAGCCCTTCCACCTATAACTACTTGGTAAGAGATGAATTGAAACTTAAGGAGAAATACCTACCAGAATCCTATAATCAAAAGCTCTTAGACCAATGGAACAAAATTCGTCAAGGGAATAGGTCAGTGTCAGATTATATTGCTGATATGATGAGTTTGCTATTAGGTGTAGTGAACCCGAGTCTTTAGCACAAACCCTATCCAGGTTTAGAATCAGATGATGTGATGACATCAAAAGGGAACTATATATGAGAGAGGTCAATGATTTGGATCAAGCCTATCAAATAGCTAGACATTATGAACAATTCCAAAAAGGACCTACAAACCAGAAATCTGAACCTGTTAGGAACAATACCCCATTCCCAAAGTGAAATCCAAACCAGGTATACTAGGGTAGACCAAATCCCAACCCCAACCCAGTTCGATTTAACCCCAACCCAGTTAGGTCAAACCCTAACCCAGTCCGGCCCAACTATAACCCAATTCAATCCAATCCCAACCCAAACTGTCTTAACCCTAACCCATCTCGACCTAACTCGAGTCCGAGTCCATCTAGTTCGAGTAATTCTACACCTGCTAGAATCAACAAGGGTAAGGCACCTGCATTTTAGAAAGTCCCAAGCCCTAGCCCCAATGCTTCTTTTAGGTGTAATAAAGTAGGTCACTATGCTAGCCAGTGTCCCACCAGATCCTTACATATAGGGG
This sequence comes from Areca catechu, assembly GCA_021397845.1. Taxonomy (NCBI): domain Eukaryota; kingdom Viridiplantae; phylum Streptophyta; class Magnoliopsida; order Arecales; family Arecaceae; genus Areca; species Areca catechu. Next base: position 77,732,239 of record CM038044.1, on the reverse strand, counting down.
AGCTTGAGGAAGAAGAGACTGAACCCAATGTCGATGAGGAAGAAGAAATTTATGAGGCTGACCCAGACTTGGTAGAAGAATATGAAGGAGATGAGGAGGAATTTGATCAAAGGGGTAGTTAGATGTATTTTGACCCAAACCCAAATTGAGGATGATTGGCATAGGACTAGCATCCTACAGACTTTTGTAAAAATTGAGGATAAAGTATGTAAGATTATAATAGATAGTGGGAGTTGTGTCAATGCCATTACTACTGAAACAGCTAAATCTTTAAGCCTGACCCTAGTTCCCCATCCTAGCCCCTATAGAGTCTCATGGGTAGATTCCACATCTATGCTAATCAAGTCAGGTGCCAAATCTTAATTAAATTGCAATCATATGAAGAAAAGATTTGGTGTGATGTCCTTCCCATGAAGGTCAGTAGTGTCATTCTAGGTTGACCATGGCTTTATGATCATGATGCTGCCCTATCTAGTCGAACCAACATCTGTACCTTTCATCATCATGGGAAGAAATTTGTGATTCACCCCACTCAGCCTAGAAATTCAATTAAGAGAAATTCTAGTAGCCTTAGAACAAAACCAGGAGTTAATCTAATTAAGGCTAAAGAATTAGAGGGAGAACCTTCTGAACCCACTAAAGAATTAACGAACACTGATCCTGAATCCACAATAATAATCGAAGAAGAAGTAATTGAGCCAGGATCAAACATGACAGGTGAAGTTGAAGATTTACAAGAGTTGTTCATAGAGGAACCCCCGGATCACATCCCTAAAAAACAACCCCAAGAAATAGGTATAGGTAATGAAATAATATCTAAATTTGAGTCTACAAATCCAATCTATCTGTCTGTACCTACACTAACCTTTGCACAGCATCTGCATAAGGAAATTAGTCAAACACTAAACATAAGTAATGAACTATATAATAACTTGGCTAATTCCTGAAAACATGTTAAAGAATTTTTTGCAGAGGATTGTGTGATTGTAAAGGAATTCTATGCTTGCAAAGTTGGCCCATTCAGAATAATGAAAAGAGTTGGACCCAATGCCTATGCACTTGAGATACCACCTGATTTAGGTATTAGCTCCACCTTCAACATCTCAGACCTTGTAGAGTACAGGGAGCCAGCAACGATACCTAGCGAGCACCTTGAGCCTATCCCTCCCTTTGAGAGTGAACCCACCCTAGAATGTCCACATCCAATTTGGTCAAATAGTGAGGAAAGGAGTGAGCGAATCCTAGATGATCAAGCCATTAGTACCCAGAATAAAGGCTATCAGAGGTATTTGTTCTGGTGGCAAGGTCAGCTAGAATCTGAGAACTTGTGGAGGAGCACTATTGAGGATCTGCACCTTAACCCAGACCCTCCTTGAGTAGTATGAGAGCCAAAATGACCCTTACTCGATGGGGTCAAGTTCCTCCCATCCTGGGATAATTGGTGGGGATACCAGGATCAGACACAGATCACTGGATTCCATATGATTTACTGATTAGGGTTTTTAGAACCTTAGTCATGTGTCATAATTTTATAAACAAGTAAGATTAAGTCTGTAATAAGTTGAGACTAGTTGATTGTGTCTCAACCCTAGTCCAGTATTGAGTCCTGTATTTTAGTATGAGTCCAGTGTTAGTCCAGTTCATGTACAAGAGAAGAGGATACCCTATTTTGGAGTCCCACCAGGCCTTATTGATGGGGGATGAAAATGAAATGATGAATGGAGAGTTTTTACAAGCTAACCAGCAAGCAAACTTGAGCAATTAATTATCAAATAAATGGACTAAATTAATCCAAGAAAAGAATTTTTATAAGAAGACTAGTTGATCTAATTTTTAAGACCCGCAATGTAGATCTAGTTCAAAATAAGGATTAGGATCTTCATGGCAAGGAAACCATCACTACTAGGATAAGTTAACCTTCAAATGATCAGATCTAATAAAGCTTAGGAAGAGTTTTCCTACCAACAATGATGGCTAATTTTGGTGGAAGAAGGAGCTCTCATCACTCAAGGATTGAGGCCTAGAAGTCAAGATTGGCACTCTCTACTTTGAGACTCAGGCCTTGATCCATGGCATGGAGACCTTCATCCTTGACCTAGGAACTTGAGAAAACCTGCAAAGAAATTTGGGATTAGACATGGAAGAAGAATTGGAGTTGGAATGGAAACAAAGAAAAAAGGAAGAAGAAGAAAGTGGCCGGTTGCTTGGGAATTGGAGCTTGATCATAGATCCATCAATGGGCATCCCATTTTTTACTCCTTGCAAAAGCACTCTTTACTCTCAAACTCAAACTTAGAAAACTCTCATTCTCTCCTTGGATAAGGATCTACACACTTAAACTAGCTAGAAAACTTTCACTCCAAACAAGAACTCGAGAAAACTAGAATACAAGGAAACAATCCTTTCATTAATTCAAATCATAGCATAGAATGAATACAATGAGAGCCTAGGGGCCCTATTTATAGGCTCCAATACTAGGAATTTCATCCAAGGATAGAGGGGAGGGGATAAGGTTGGCTTAGTTGGCTCCAACAACTCTTAGGTAAGTGGTTCTAACTAGAAACAAATTATAGGTAGAAAGTTACAACTACTTTGACATGTGGCATCTAGAAGATCCTAATGTGGCTTCCAAATGCTGATGTGGAGGCTTAGGTGTCATAAGTTGTGGCATCCCACATATTAAATATTGTTGGGGTAGTGGAAGGAATCTTTATGTTCTCCATAAAACTCTTGATGTAGTGTAATTCCTTCTCCCCCAAGGTTGTTTGATGAGTTGTTCCCTCATGTGCTTCAAATCTTGGTATGAATTGGGCTTGGGCTTGGTCTTGAAGAGGCTTGAATGGTTGGTCTTGGACTTGAAGAGGACACCCTCCATCATGCTTTGGGCTTGAGCCGAATGGGCTTCTTCCATGTGTTGACTTATGAGCCAAATCATGCTTCAACAAAATTTGACTTATGAACATGCTTCAGGAAAATTAATGAGCTTCTTCCATGTGTTGGTTTATGAGCCAAATCATACTTCAATAAAATTTGGCTTATGAACATGTTTTAAAAAAATTGTTAACTTGCTTCGAAAACTTTATTGACTATAGCTGCAAAAACAAAGTTAATCAAAGTATATATTCTTATTAAGGATGTCCCCATCACTTATCTAGGTGTCAGAGGCCACTACATCAGTTTATTGGATTTTGTGAGACACCCCAGGGTCCAAGATGCCTTCCGGATATCCTAAATTCTTTCTATATGCTTTCTAGATGCCTAGATTCCCTCTAGATACCAGAGCTTATTCCCAGAACAGGGCCTCACTTGATTCCAAAGATCCATTTATGCCCTAGCCCAAAAAAATCAAGCCCAGGTGCCAAGCCCAAGTTCTTAAGAACCAAGATTCCAGCCTGATACTCTGGAATATGCCAGCCCATGTGCCCAGCCCTTGGAAGCCCACCTGGGCCCCTCAAGTGTTCATCCAAGCCCATGAAGAAGGCATCCCTGCTGCTGCCCCAAGGTTCAAGGCCGAATTCAAGGAGTTTTGAAGAAGTTGACCAAGTCCAAACAAGGAGGAAGAGTCCAAATGAAACAAGGAAAACTAGTTTCATTTTCATGCAAACTATGTAGTCCTAGTTTTAGGTTACTTGTATAGTTTTTCTCCCATTCAAAGTGTGTAAACCTATCCTAACTAAAAGAGGGCTAAAGTCCTAATAAGGAGAGGGCATGGGAACTCTATAAATACCCCACCCCTCCTCCTCTTGTATTCAATCAACTCTTATGAAATAAAACTCTATTATTTTGGTGTTCAGCTTCTGGTGTTCTGGTTTTTGGTTCTTTGGTTTTGGTTCTTTGTTCTCTTGCTTGGCTAACCACCCTTCCTTGGAATTCTCCATGCCCTAGCAGCAAATCAAGCCTTCAAGCAGAAGCCACGTCTAAGAAGAGAAGCCTTGAAGATGCCCCAGATCAAGAGCTCCTTCTTCTTCCCTGCCACCAGCCCTTCTTGTCCTAATTCCTTTCCTTCTTGTTTCATCTTATTATTTTCTCTTTATTTCTTTATTTCATGCCTAACCTTGATGCTTGCAGGGTCCTCAAGGTGTTTTCCCTCCTCAGAGGAGGCTTTCCTTGCCTTCAGACCAGGTCTAGATCACCTTCAGATTTGGGAACCAAAGGCTTGTTCTTCCAGCCTCCATTTAGAGTGTTGAAGGATCTCTTCTTCAAAGGAACTGCAATCACTGCCTGGTAAAAGCCTTTCCCCTCCTGAGTTCTGATCTGGTGATAGGTACGCTATCCTAAGCCAGAGATTTCTCAATTCCTGGGATCCTATTTTCATTATTCTGCATGTCTTATTGCGGGTATGTTAAGTCCTTGTGATATATATCATCTTGCAATTGTTTACTTGATTTCGGTATTTAGCCACTAAATTAAAATCCAAAAAAATCACAAAAAAATTAGTTTTTTATTTTTCATCAGTCTTAAGTTCATCCTGCATCAGTGGTATGCTTTCACAATTGCTTTATAGATCAGGGCATTCATTCTTGATCAGAACAAGGCTATTCTTGGGTATTTGGTTCAACATGAAGATTGAAGTTGGATCATAATTCTTAACATTTGGTATCAGAGCTAGGTTCGTGGAAGGAAGATCTTAAGATCAGAGAGTTGGAAGGAAATCTTCTCACAGGTATGGCTTTCAGATCTCTTGATTTCATGATTGTGGTAATGGCACCAAGTGGTTTCAAGGTAGATTTTGAAAAGTACGATGGCAAGGAGAACTTCATCCTGTGGCAGCAAAGAGTTAAAGATTTGCTGGTTCAACAAAAGATCTATAAGGTCTTGGTTAAAGAAAGACTGAAAAAGATCAGTGTTGAAGAATGGGAAGAGTTAAAAGAGATTATTTTTAGCACCATCAGGATGTGTTTAGCTGATCGATTTTACCTGAGATTTGTTCGGAGACTACTTTAAAAGGTCTTTGGAGAAGATTGGAAAACACATACATGGGAAAGAACATGACAAATAAGCTATGGTTGAAGAAGCAACTATATAGCTTGAGAATGCTTGAAGTAGGAGACCTTGTTGCTCTATTCAAAGGTTCAACTAGTTATGTTCAGAGGTTATGAATCTGGATATGAAGATTCACGAGGAGGATCAGGCATTGTTGCTGCTGTGTTCACTCCCTAGATCGTATGATGGTCTCATAACAACCTTGGTGTATGGGAAGGAAACCCTGAATTATGAAGAGGTTGTTGGTGTGCTCATATCTAATGAGCAAAGGAAAAAGATCTATAAAGGTAATCCTAACTCAGAGGTTCTTGCTATGAATGAGAGGCAAGGTAGACCAAAGGAAAGAGCTAGGGAGAAATCTAAGGGCAGATCTCAGTCTCGGAACCATAAGAACTTGAAACGCTATAAGTGTCATTAGCTTGGGCATATCAAGAGCATTATCCCCTTTAGAAGATAGAAAAGGGAAGAGTCAACACAAGTGGTGCAAATGTATCAAAAGGTAATAAAGGAGATGTACTGATTGTATCAGATGGATCAGTAGATTGGGATAATACCTGGATTTTGGATTCTACATGCTCATACCACTATACCTCACATCAGGAATGGTTTTATACCAACGACAGGTCAAATGGAGGTAGTGTAAGCCTTGGCGATGATCATCCTTGTACGATGGCTAGAGTTGGCACCATTAGGGTGAGGATGTATGATGGAGTGATAAGCACTCTATCAAATGTCAAACATGTACTAGAGTTAAAAAGGAATTTAATTTCTTTGGGCTACTTGGAAGAGCAGGGATATGCTTTTAGTTGCCAATATGGTAATGGATGTTTGAGAATAACCAAGAGAGATTTGGTGGTATTGAGAGGAAGAAGACTGAGCAACAATCTATATAAGATGGAAGGCTCAGTTGTGAATGATAGTGCGGAGGTGCTTGCAGCAGCACAGGAGGAATAGTTGATATATAAACTATAGCACTATCGGATGGATCATATGAGTGACCGAGGGCTCATGGAGTTAAGCAGAAGAGGGAGCATTCCAGCTTTGAAGAATGATGGAAATGATTGGTGTGAGCCGTGTATCTTTGGTAAACAGCATAAGGTGAAATTTGCTGTTTGTACCAAGCCAAGTGAAGGAGTGCTAGATTTGGTACACTCGGATGTATGGGGACCATCACCTATTTTATCCAGAGGTAAAGCAAGGTATTTTGTTACCTTCATTGATGATTTCTCTAAGAAATTGTGGGTGTATTTGATGAGAGAAAAATCAAAGGTATTTGCCTGGTTCAAAGCCTAGAGGGTTGAAGTAAAGAAGGAGACAGGAAAACATGTGAAGTGACTTCGGTCTGATAATGATGGGGAGTACTCTAGTAAAGAGTTCAGGAGTTATTATGAGGAAAATGGGATCAAACGCCATTACACAGTAAGGATGATCCCATAGCAGAATGGTGTTGCAGAAAGGATGAACCGAACACTATTGGAGAAGGCAAGAAGAATGAGGCTACAGTCATCACTACCAAAAATCTTTTGGGACGATGCTATTACTATGTCATGTTTTCTTGTGAACAGGTCCCCTCACTTCAAGTTGAATGGAGGACTTCTGGAAGAAGCTTGGAGTGGAAATAAGGTGGAGCTTGGCCACCTGAAGGTGTTTGGTTGCCCGACCTATGTACATGTGGAGGCAACTGAAAGAAGAAAGCTAGATCCTAGTCAAAGAAGATGATATTCATCGGGTATCCACAAGGAGTCAAAGGTTACCTACTACGGGATCCTCAATCACAGAGGATAGTGATTAGTAGGGATGTTATATTTGATGAGAGAAGCATCTTAGAGAAACTAGGGACTGTAGTTCGAAGTGCAGTCATGAAGATGAACAGCAGTGAGTGCCCTTCATAGGTAGAGGATAAGCCATCAACATCAGCTAGAAATGGAGTTTTAGTTAAGGTGGAGTTGGGTAGGAAAGATTTTCCAGGGGTGAAGGAGAAGCAAGGAGAACTAGCTATTCAAAGGGAGGTGCAGGAGGAGCCACAAACAAAAGTCTTGATGGATAGTGCAAGGGAAGTGGCATTGCATAAGCCTCAATGCATAATTCGGAAGCCGGTGAGATATGGCATGGATAAAACTATATCATATGCTCTTATATCTGTTAATGGAGATCCAGAAAATTTTGTAGAAGCCATGAAAAGTCCTGATAAAGAATCATGGTTGCAAGGCATGATGGAAGAGATGGAATCTCTCTAGAGGAATCAGACATGGCAGCTGGTGGATCTACCTAAAGATGTTCATGCAATTGGCTCCAAATTGGTGTTCATAAAGAAATCAGTACCTTCAGAGCAAGGTGGAGTGAGATACAAGGCAAGGCTGGTAGCAAAGGGATATTCACAGAGGGAGGGAGTTGACTACATAGAGGTGTTTTCTTCTGTGGTACGCCATACTTCAATTTGGGTGTTGTTATCATTGGTGGCAAAACATGATATGGAATTGGAGCAGATGGATGTGAAGATAGCCTTTCTACATGGAAGTCTGGAAGAGATGATCTACATGAAGTAACCTGATGGCTTCATTGAGATTGGACAGGAGAACAAGGTATGTCTACTCCAGAGGTCATTGTATGGTTTGAAACAATCACCTCATCAGTGGTATCACAGATTTGATACATTTATCATGAGCTTTGGATTTCTCAGATGTGAACATGACCATTATGTTTATATCAAGGATGTGGATACTGTGGATGCTCTGTCTTTACTTCTGCATGTGGATGATATGTTAATAGCTAGTAGAAGTATGAAAGCTATGAAAGGGCTGAAGAGAGCATTGTCTCATGAATTTGAGATGAAAGATTTGGGATCAGCACAGAAAATCCTTGGAATGGAGATTTGCAGGGATAGATGCAAAGGAATACTCCATTTGTCACAAGGTGGGTACATCAAAAGAGTACTCGAGAGGTTTGGGATGGAGAAGGCCAAACCAGCAAATACACCATTATCAGGGTATATTTCTCTCTCGAAAAATCAGAGTTCCGATAGATATGGAGAAAGAGTACATGAAAAGAATTCCATATGCCAATGCAATGGGCAGTGTGATATATGTTATGGTTTGTTGCAAGCCAGACATAGCATATGCTGTAAGCCAGGTGAGCAGATACATAGCTGACCTTGGGAAGGAATACTGGAAGGCATTGAAGTGGATTTTGCAATATCTGCAAGGGACTCAAAAGCATGGACTGGTATTTGGTGGGCAGCCAGAAGGACATGAATGGAACTCCATAGAGTCAAGTGAATATTCAGGTCCTTTGGAAGGGTTTGTTGATGCAAGCTATGCAGGTGATCTTGATACAAGAAGGTCTATAACAGGTTATATCTTCTGCATGTATAGTGGATTGGTTTATTGGAGATCAATTGTTCAACCTATTATTGCTTTGTCTACAATGAAAGCAGAGTATATAGGGATTATTGAGGCTACAAAGGAAGCACTATGGCTGAGAAGGCTAGTAGCTGAAATGGAGGTGAAACAGTGTATGGCGGTCCTGTACAGTGATAGCCAGAGTGCCATACACATGACACAAAATCTAGTCTATCATGCTCGCATCAAGCATATGGATATGAGATACCATTGAGTCTGAGAGCTGGTGGAGGAAGGAGAAGTGGCGCTGGTGAAGGTCCATATAAAGGAGAACCAGGCGGATGCACTTACAAAGGCTCTACCAAGGGAAAGCTTCTACTATTGTATGTGGTTGATGGATTTAAGGAGTCTGGCACATGTAGCCTTGAAGCACCAAGGTGAAGATTGTTGAGTCTTGGATGGTGCGTTCAAGGCTTGTAGGATCAATATCCATGTATTGGTTCGGTCTATCATGGTTGTCCATGATGTATCTTGGGCTAGGAGTAAGTTCGGGATGAGTCCTAGGTGTTTAGGCTGGTTTTTGGTCAGTCTGGGTATTAGAGTCGGCTCCTCTGGTGTAAGAGTCGGCTCTACTAGTTGGCACGGCTCAAAACAGGGGAATATGTTCTGGTCGAGTCGGCTTGTTGGGCTCGAGTTGGTTCGGTTACATAATCAGGAAATCCTATGGTCTGGTCGAGTCGGCTCGTTGGATTCAAGTCGGCTGGGTTTCACAGTCTAGAAAACCTGTGGTCTGGATGAGTCGGCTCTGATGCTTAGAGTCAACTTGGTTCCAAGGTCGAGTCAACTCTCCAGCTCAAATGACGGGTGAGCTATTTTTAAGTAGTGCCAACTGGAGGGAGTTTTAAGGTACTCGGTCATGTGTGACCGAGGTATATATATTGCAACTTCTTGAGAGGTTATGTGAGAATTGTAAATGAACTTCTCGGACATGGAATCAAGAAAATCCCCTTTCTCCAGAGAATTTTTCTCTTCTTCTCCCATTCTTGGATCTTGACGTGATTGATCTTCAAAGACCTGTATCCTACCATGTTCTCCAAGGAGATCACTGGCAGATGGTCATCCATAGCCTGTGGTACGCTTCTACTATTGCTTTGTAGATCAGGACATTTGTTCTTGATCGGAACAAGGCTATTCTTGGGTATTTGGTTCAACGTGAAAATTGAAGTTGGATCAGAATTCTCAACACCTTTAACTCCATAGGTTGGGGGAGCCCCACTTCGGATGCCCAAACCATGGGAAGCTTGAGCACGACCCCGACCAGGAGCTGACCTCAACAGGAGGGCCCTCATGAGCACGACCCCAGTTGGGAGCTTATCTCGATGGAGGGCTTGCCTTAGGAAGCATGAGCACGACCCTAGCCGGAAGCTGACCTCATATGGAGGGCTCACCCTATGAACATGACCCTAGCTGGGAGCTGATCTCGGTAGGAGGGCTCGCCTTGGGAAGCATGATGACCACCCCGGCCGGGAGTTGACCTCAGATGGAGTGCTCGCCTTATGAACACGACCCCAGCTGGGAGCTGACCTTGGCAGGATGGCTCACCTTAGGAAGCATGAGCACGATCCCGACCAGGAGTTGACCTCAGCAAGAGGGCTCGCCTTTGAGAAGTGTAGACCCCTTGAGTGATTTTGATGATAACAAAATATTGGAGCATGTATTTGTGTTACTAACAACTCTTCAAGTGCTTTACAAGTTTTTGTAGGATGATTTCACTATTCATTTTCAACTCCAACATTCTTATTTTCTGTCATGAGTTATGTTGTAATTTTCTCATGTAAAGAAGAACCCATAGAAATAGTTAAAAGAAAATCATGAAAAATGGGTTGCTTCTATGTTCTTCAAGCTTTAAATTTTTTAGATCCATTTATAAGTTGAGTTTGAAAAGTTTGAAGTATTGAAGACTTGCTGAAAAACTTCTGGAGAGAAGTTCAAGTTCTTACTAAAGATCTATCCGAGCCGACTCTAGTAGAAAGAGCCGACTCTGATCTATGGCACGGCTGAAGATTTCTGGCACGCAGAAATCTGAGCCGACTCGAAGGAATCCGAGTCGACTCATCCAGTATATTATTTCATGAATCAGATAGGTGAGCCGACCCGAAAGAAATCCTAACTGACTTTATTGCTCAATCAGATATCCGAGTCGCCTCTTCAGCATCCGAGCCAACTCCTCCAAAGTCCATAAAGAACTGTCCTGAGTGAACAGCCAGAAGAGCCGACCCGGAGGAAGCCGATCCGACTCTTTTAGAGTAAAGTTTTTAAAGCCTGAGAATCCGAGCTGACTCGAAGTAAGGTGAGCCGACTCTTTTAGAGTAAGGAATCAAACTACTGAGAAACGAGCCGACCTGAATGAAGCGAGTTGACTCGACCAGAACTACTTTGTGGATCCGAGCCGACTCGAGAAGATCCGAGCCGACTCGAAGGTCGATTTCAGGCAAGTAACGGCTAGTTCCAGAACTCCAATTTTGAATTTGAAAAGTGCTCCAATGGTCAAGTATCACATCCCAACAGTCCATAATGACTAAAATCATCTGATAAGAGTACAAGACTCTATAAAAGAGGGATTGGGACAACTTTTGAAAAGGTTAAGGAATGATTAATGCTTACTTGAGCTTGTGAGCTAGAGAGCACTGCAAGAGCATTCAAGATAGACTTCAAGCCTTCACCAACTCCAACCTAAAGCTTGAAGCACTTATTGAAAAAGTTGAAGAAGCCAAAGAAGTGCATTGAAGTGCAATTAAGAGGGCTTCTCTCGAGCTGCATCGACAACCATCTGACAATATAGTTTGTCATTATTGTTGCTTACTTTTTTTTACTCTTGTTGAGTTGGGTTATTGGTGAGCCCGGTCTAAAAACCAAGTGGGTTGTTAATGATCCCGTTCAAAACTAACTATGTAAGGGTTCTTGGTGATCCTGGTAAAACCAAGTCGGGTTCTTAGTGATCCTGTTTAAAACCAAGAGTTGGATTTTTGGTGAGCTCGGTTGAAAAACCAAGTTAGGTTTGGATTATGAGCCTGGTAAAACAATCCGACTGTATTCGGGTAGCGAATATAGTGGAAATCCTAAGTGGTATGTTGAATAGTGGATGTAGGGCTGGGGTACTCCGAACCACTCTAAATTACTGTGTTTGTGATTGTGCTTTTACTTCTTCTCTTAATTGCTTCTGCTTTAAATTTCTAAATCACAGCACCTACCACATCAAAGAAGTTTTTAAAAAGGCACATACTCTATTGAATTTTTTAAATTTCCAATTCACCCCCGTCTTGGAAAAGCCACCTGGGCAATAGGAAGCATGAGCACGACCCCGGCCAGGAGCTGACCTCAAACGGAGGTCTCGTCCTATGAGCACAACCCTGGCTAGGAGCTAACCTCGGTAGGAAGGCTCGTCTTGGGAAACATGAGCACAATCCCGGCCGGGAGCTGACCTCAGATAGAGGGCTCTCTCTATGAGCATGACCTTGACTAGGAGCTGACCTCGGCAGAAGGGCTCGCCTTGGGAAGCTGAGCATAACCCCGGCCAGGAGCTGACCTCAAACGGAGGGCTCACCCTATGAGCACGACCCCGGCTGGGAGCTAACATCGGCAAGAGGGCTCGCCCTAGGAAGCATGAGCATGATCCCGACCGGGAGTTGACCTCAGACGGAGTGCTCGTCCTATGAGCACGACCCCGGCTGAGAGCTGACCTCAATAGGAGGGCTCGTCTTAGGAAGCATGAGCATGACCCCAGCCGGGAGCTGACCTTGGCAGGAGGGCTTGCATTTGGGAAGCATGAGCACGACCCCGACGGGAGCTGACCTTAGCAGGAGGGCTTGCCTTAGGAAGTATTAGCGTGACTCCAGCCGGGAGTTGACCTTGATAGGAGGGCTTGCCTTTGGAAAGTATGAGCACGACCCCGCCCAGGAGCTGACCTCAGATGGAGGGCCCGCCCTATGAGCACGACCCTGGCTGGGAGCTGACCTCGGCAGGAGGGCTCGCCTTGAGAAGCATGAGCATGACCCTGGTCGGGAGCTGACCTCAAATGGAGGGCTTGTCCTATGAGCACGACCCTGGCTGGGAGTTGATCTCGGTAGGAGGGCTCACCTTTGGGTCCACAATCGGGCACCGCATCTAGGTGGCACCTTCCACCCGCGTGGACTGCATCCAGGTGGCACCTTTACCATCGTGGACTTCACGTCAGCGATTGTGCCACAACACCATCTATAACCCAGATAATTAGCTATATGATACATTTCCTAACAAGACATGCCCTCCAAGTCTTCTGGTCCCGTAGACCCTGGCCCTTCAAGTCCCTTGATCCTCTGAACCCTCGACCCTGATACTAGTATTTAGGCCAACCTTGAGCCTTTGTATTAAAGGGCATTTAAAACTCTTTAGCAACACTCTATAAGGCAGTCCAAAGAGGACCCACCTGATGCTTATTTCTATATACCCTTTTGTGCAATCAAGTGTATAAATCCTATAATCCACTACAAATCCTTGTAATTAATGACAATGTGACTAGACCTATGTAGTAGTTCACCTCACTATTAAAGAACATAGTTGGTAGCATAGAAAGAACAAGTTTTTAATTAATAGAGAATAGACATTCTAAGAGTGAGATATGATTCTTTGACAATGCATGGGATAAAATCCTCCAGATAGTCATTTCTTGTCAAGCACACTAAAGCTTCTTCCTTTCTGAAAATGCCCTTACTCTTCACTTATAGAAGGGGGTTCTCTAGAAACCCTCAAAGTATGTAAGATCATTTCTTTGAGACCTTATTTCTCCTGGCTCCACTCTTATTTCTTTCTTTCTATGGCCTACCTTCTAACTTGAACATCGGAGAACCTTCACCGAAGCATCCTTTGACCATGACTTTCTTATAGGCAGAGCCATAGCACTGCACCACTCCTCTAGCGATACCCGACATCTAAGCAGAACACAGCACCATTTGTAATCATTATTATCTTTAGATTTTTTATAATTATGTCATTTTTGTTGGGTTTTATCTTTAAATTTTGCTTAAAACTTAACTAAATCAAAAATAATACCCGATTTATATTCGAATCAAGATAAACAAATATGAATATATTTAATACTTGATATGTATCTATATCCATTTATAACAAATATGGATATACTTAATACCAATTCATAATCGTATCCATTTAGAATAAGTATGGATATTAATTTTTGATATTCATTTAATATCTGTATTTATATCCATATTTATTGAAAAATATAGATATAAATATATATATATAACACTACCTAATCTATATCCGATTTGTTTTCAACCCTAGCTAGACACAAGGGATAGATCAAATGAAAAATTTGGAGAGAGAGAGAGAGAGAGAGAGAGAGAGAGAGAGAGAGAGAGAGAGATCCTTATTATGGGCAAGGTTTGATGGCAACCATGATAAGCACTGTAACAAGGGCCAATGATGGAAAATCTTAGCAAAGTGAAGAAGATAAATGGTAATGATGATGATGATTTTGTAGAAGAGAGGAAGAGATTATTGGGTGCAACGCATCATTAGTGAAGGGTGGGGGATTTTGTAGCGGGCACCTCCTTAAAGTAGAACAGAGGCTCCACATTGTATCGTGGAAGGGGGCATTCAAGCATTGCTTTAGCACCAGGCCAAACCAAAGGGCTGGGGCTCAAGGCAAGGCCGTCCAATCAATGGACTACGCCGTAGCCCCATAATGTACCCTGATTAACATTGGTTAAAAGGTGGATGGGAAAAAACAAAGACTCAACAAGTGAAGAGCATAGTATTTTTTTTTTTTTAAAAAAAAATCAGGGAGAAAATCTTATTATCTGGAGAACCATACAATTATGTTCGCACTGCATGCCATAGAATAACTTGGATACTAGCATTTCACTAATCAATAGCTACTGCAACTACTCACTGACTGACATCAATTGAAACACCAAGGCTTTTAATAAGCATAAAATATATCAATCTGCAAGTACAGAGAGCCAGATGCCAATTTTTGGACACAATGTTCCCATGAAATGGGGATATTGATTAGGCATCCATTCTCCAGGCGTCAACAAAGAAAGAATATAGTTAATTATAAACTTTATATTAAAAATTCTGTTAACAAAATATAAAATTATCTTAGTTTTCTTGATTGCATGCTCCACTGCATTTTCACAAAGTTTAATATTGCATATTGTAACATAAGTAGGCATGTGATCAAATATATATCCAATGCATGTTTGGTAAAGAGAAATAATAGTTCAATACAGATGTCCTCCGGATGAAAGGGAAGTAAGCTGAATACTGTAGGCTTCCTTTAACTCAGCCAGTACTTCTGCCATTGTCGGTCTCTCTGATGCATCTCTCTCCACACATCTTACAGCTATAGAAGATGCCTTGCTCATGCTTTCTGCATCAAAACATTCCTTCAAGCTTTCATCTACAATCTCAAAGGAACCAGCTTGCAGGTGGGGCTTTGCCTGTGGTTCACTAATTACAATCAGAGACAACGTAGCAACGATGGTATAGTAAGTTATCGTATTTCATCCCCAGGGTGAGTTGTCAATACAACAACAGGGTTAGAAATTTACCTTGTATTTATGCATTATATCATTAACGACGAAAGGTGGAAAACCTAAATATGATTTGTTTTGTTAGTAAATAAAATATCTTAAGGTACTGTGTACAATATCTTAAGTTATAATATCTTAAGCTCTCTGTATCATCGCCAGTAACTGTGTACAATATCTTAAGTTATAAAAATATGGTTGCAACTGTGAAAATCTAAATATGATTTTCCTATCCAATTCATATTTTGTTTCTGACATATTTACCCTTATGAAAAGAATAAAATTAAATAAGGTTATTCTTAGTTTGTGAGATTGAGTGTACATCTTAATATGTGAAAAAGAAGATTGAAGATAGGTTGATTCACATAAAGTGCAACAGTGCTAGACTGGAATGCCAAAGTGCAGAGAGTACCCATAACACTAGATTGTAAGAATCTGGAGAGCCAGCATGACTCAAAGGTTCGCGACCACAAATCAACTCCAGTAAAACAACACCAAAGCTGTAGACATCACTTTTCTCAGTCAATTGTTGGGTGGCATAATATCTGTAAAGTAGAAGTAACAGGGAGGATTTTAAAAATTTAAATTAGAAAGAGAAATCAAAAAAATAACAGGAAAAAGTATGACATACTCAGGGTCAAGGTAACCAGCAGTGCCCTTGACAGCAGTAGTCACATGGGATGCATCTGCCCGAAGCACCTGCTTGGAGAGGCCAAAGTCTCCAACTTTTGCATTCATCTCCGAGTCTAAAAGGATGTTGCTGCACTTAATATCACGGTGGATAATTCGTGGATTGTTCCCGTTGTGTAGATAATCCAATCCTTAACAACAAAAATGAAATTCAGAACTGACAGTATCATATGCATTGTAAGTTCTTTCATATGCCCCAAAAACAACTTTACAGAGAAACTATGCTGTCTTAAAATGCGTAAAGAGTAATGCAAAATTACTAGCAGGCAGCTTAAGAGCAAGCGTTGAAATCTCATGCTCACCAGCCTTATACTGGCAGTATGATAAGGTCTGTTGTGGACAGACATCATGGGAACTGGGACCATATCTTGTCATATCAGCCATTTTAAGGCACATCACCACCTAAGTAGAGAGGCATATTGACCCCTATCACTCAGTGTACCATTTTCTTTTTCATTTTTGCTTATTGTACCCAGGCATAGTGAGGTGTACCACCCCCTATCAAGGAGAATTATGATACAAATCTTCAAGGTTTGAACTATGGATTCTCCTATGAACTTTTAAATTTTTTTCATATTTCTGGATTACCAGCCAATCTATCCTTACAAAGTAAACCTAATAGCAACATTTGGTTGCAAAGCCTACAGTACCAAAATTGGTACTGGTGCGGGCACCAGACTCAGAAGAAGACTTCGGAGCTCCATCTGGATCTCTGATTAGTCTTGCCCGAAGAATTAGGATTTTTTTTTGGCTTGTAATAAGGGTTGACTGGATCAACTCAATTTTAGCTTGAGTCTATATTACCTGCATTTTATTTTGTTGAGTCATGTTGACTCAGTAGTGGACTAGGGCTTCAACCTGGGGTGTTACATTTTCTCCCAAGGCCAAGCAAGTGGGCGCCACACTCCCAGCCACACTCCCAGCCATATGCCTGAGTCCAGGGGGCGCCACATCTCCATCCAGCAGCCTTTGGTCCCCACACCACAGATAGCAGCTCCCTTCTCTCATGCGCCAATTGAGGAGAAATCCACCAGGGGTCCACAAATCAAGGGGGCGGCTCAAGACTTTCCCAAAAGAACCAAACTATGAAAGGGAAGAAATTCTCTTGGAGAGAACTTCAAGGAGGCGCCCATTACCTGCCAGAAATATTCAAAACAAAGTTAGAAAGAGCCATAACTTGGGGAGAAAGAAAAGGAGGTATCCAAAAAGGGTTGAGCCATGGAAGGAAGGAGATTTCTCTTGAAGAGCAAGGTTAGGAGGCGCCCTAATCATTCCAACTAAAGCCAGATATAAAACGAAACAAATTTTCTCTTGGAGGGCAAGGTTAAGAGGCGCCCAAACACTTCCAGATAAGGCCAAGCATAGAAGGAAAAAAATATTTTCTTGAAGAACCAAGCATGGAGGCGCCATCTACCTTCCTTTTATAACCCAAATCAATTTTTTTTTGGAACCTTGGCCGGCCATATGTGTATGGATTATCCTGATTTGTAGATCCCCTCCTTTAGTCCCACATGGGAAGATGTAAAACCCTACTCTCTTGTAAAGTCCTATAAATTAAACCCCTCTTGTAAGTTTAAATCAATCAGATGAATGAAACCATTTTTTTTTTGTGAGCAAACTTTGTGTTTTCGCTCTTCCGCACTTGCATCCAGGTGTTGAGCTCCGTGAGGGAGTAAATCCGGGTTCCCCAGGAACCTTGAGGAGGTGTGAGATCTCCAAAACCCAAACCCTAGGTTAGCCACTTCTACTCCAAAACCCTAGCCGCCCACCATCCACTTCAATCCATCAAACCCTAGCATATCCCACCTCCCACGGCCTCTCTCTCCAAGTCCAGGCCGACCACTAGCATCCAGCTACAGTCCGGATACTTCAGATCCAAAGCTCTTTCCAGAGGGAATCGAATCAGCCTTCAAGAGAATCCGGATCTCAGCGACATCAGCCTTCAAGTTCTTCGAACTGGTAAATCCTTCCCTGAGTCTCTGAATCCCTCACTTGTTTTTCTTCTTCCCAGATCTTGAGTCCAGGAGAAGCCGACCAAACCACAAGATCAGTATTGGAGGATCCATTGCGAAGATAGCCGAATCCGAGGATCCAATAATCTGCTCGAGAGAGTTCTTCCACCCAAATTCTGAGAAGATCACTGTCTGGTTGGTAAACCATCTCTTCTCTTTATTTCTGTCCTGTTGAAAGTTCAGAGCGAAACCCTAGGTCTAGGAGTTTCTCAACCCCCAGCGATCCGTTACTTCTGAACTACTCTGATAATTTAGTTTCTTCTAAATTGTGCTTTCAATCCTTACCTAGTTTCCTTCAACTTAGTTTAGCTTTACTTTGAGTCAAAGCCAATTTCTGAAAAAAAAAAAAAAAAAAGAATTAATCTTAAATTTACTTCCGCATACGCTTCTTTGTTCTTTGTTCTGCATCATTTTTGGTATCAGAGCCCTGTCTAGGATTTCTGTTTGATTGCTTGTTTGAGTCTCTCTCTTTTTACTTTGTCTGCTCGAAGTAGACTCCTCAGGACGTTCGGTCCTAGGAACGAAGCGAGGTGCAAACCTCCTCTTCCCATTCCACGGGGTGTTCCTAGGGCGTGTAGGGGATCCGTTGGGTTATAACTTCGTAGCAAGAATTGTAAACGGGGAAGTGCTCTGTTTTCAGCCTGTAATTGCCCTATTGCAGGAATTATTTCTCACTGCAGGTAACTCCAAATTCGGTGATTTTTGTTTTGCTGAAACCAGTATAATTGAAACTAATTTGCATAATTTTCCTATGATTTATTGATTTCCATGCGATTTCTGAGAATTAAATTACTGCAACTCTGTTTTTGTGTTCTGCAATCCAATTATTTTTGAGTGTTCATCTCTTAATTCATCTTAAGGGCATTTGAGCATCTAAGATAAGGGGAGGAGTTGATAACCTCTCCTTAGCCCAAAACCACCACCCACTCATTCGAACCTAAGCCTTTAATCTAAAAATTGATTAGACCTAATTTGCCCTAGTGGGCTAGGGACATCAACAAGTCGGGTCAAGGCTAGTGTTGAGTCAGTTTGTCTAGTTACTCTGTGTGTGCTTTGTACTCAGTGTCTAGAACGGTGGTTCAGGGACTACGTCCCGAAGGGCTTGTGTGCTGGTCCGCCTACCTGGCCAATCACTGATTGGTGTCTAGGATTGGCAATTAGGGACCTAACACTCCCCTTACACCTGCCTGGCTGAGTCCTGAGTTACTACAGGCTAGCTTGCCACTCTGATTGGGCATCTAGTTTGGGCTCTAGGTCTAGTTAGCCCGTAGTCGTTCAGTTGAGTCTCATTTTGTGTGTTTGCTTGCATCATGTCTACCCGGAATGGAGTACCCTACCAACCTGGTCAAACCCAACCTGATTTAGAGGCCATGGTTAGAGCTCTTACTGAGAGCATGAACAAGTTAAGCCAGGATTTGACTGCTACTGTTACCCAGTGTAAAGAACAAGTCCATGAGAATTTTACCCAGCTTAGGGATCAAGTCCAAGTCCTTGAGAAACGTAGACATCAAAATTGGATCCCTGATCCAAAATTTAATAGGCCCCAACCTCATCCATACCAGGAGCCTAGGAGGACCTTATACCGTGATCCCGAGCATAACCTTAGGAAGCCTAACCATGATATCTATAGTGTGGATCGTGTCTATGAGAGGTCCTTACAATATTCTAGACCAGTCACTCAACAACCCAAGTCTTCTAGATCAAACCATTTAGATCCACACCCATGCCCAAGTAAGGTCTCTACTAGCTTGAAACCCAGTGTGACCCAGGTTCCTATATCGCAAGAATGTTTGTTTTGTAGAGAAAGAGGCCATAAATCTAGTCAGTGCCCATGCATAGGACTGGCTTGTGCACAGCTAAGTGGTAAGAATCCTAAGGATGACATTAATGAGGGAGAACCCAAGCCTACCAATGAGGAAGAAAGGTTAGGTATGACAAGCCTAGAATCAGTTGACCCGATTACCACTGACCCGAAACCCATTGAAGATGGCATCGAGGAAGTATATGATGCTGGCTTGAGTCTAGTTGATGAATATGAGGGGGAAGAACTTGAAGAATGTGACATCGATACTATTGGTTCCTTACCTGAGGAGACCTTGGAGAGCAACCAAGTGGTAGGACCTAGTTCAGAAATTCAAGAGATTTGTGAGAATCAGGTTCCTTTAGTCAAATACCCCTAGGAAGAACTCATAGTGTTAGCCCGAGCTATCAGTTCGTACCCTCTAATGACAGTCATTCCCCAAGTACCAATTGAAGATCTTTGCACTGAACTGTTTAAGTTTGCCCACCCTATGGTAGATCCTCTCCTTAGGATGACTGAATCAAGTCTCTTACAATTGGACCTTGTCCCATGCCCAGCCACTAAGGTCTCTCCCGTAATCTCAGTTGAACATCCTTGTCTTGAGCGGATTGATTCTCCCAGTCCTGTAGAAGTCCTCCTTATGACCCCAGACCCCTTCCTTCGCATGACTGACCTACCCTTCTATAGAGTATACCTTTCCTCACCCATAGGTCAAATTTCAAGTCTTGAGGTCATCATCCATAGGCCCTTCCATGAATCATTCTTTAATCCATTTCTTGAGAAAGTGGATCATTGTTTGCTTAGAGAACAAACCTTAACTATTGCAATCACATGTCCTAGGCTACTCCCCGAACCATCTCTTGATCCATTCCTAGGAATAGCAAACTTTTCCTTTCGTAAGGATGACCAGTTGACACTCATAGATCACCATTCAAACCTTCAGGTCACCACCTTTAATCAGCAGGTAATTCAAGACTCCACCTCATATTTCCTCCCTTTCTCTAGGACTTCCAATGCTTCTTACACCATCCAAGTATACTTTGTCGAAGTCTTTAGAGTGAACCACGTGTCAGAACCTATTAGGTTTGCCACCTACTTCTGGAAGACCTTATGGCACCTACTAGGCACCCATGATAAGTTTTCATGCTCTGCATGCCATCCTCCGACCCAAGGTCAAACCTAGAGAGCCGTAGTTTGTTAGGTTTAGACCTAGGATTCCTTTGAATAAAGTCCATTCTTTAGGAATGCATCGTCAGTCGAGTTTAGGACATTGTCTCAGATTTTGGTTAAGTGAGAATACCAAGAGTTGGGATTTGTATTTACCCAGGGCTAAATTTGCATATAATGTTTCGATCAATAGGTCTATAGGCTAGAGTCCCTTTGAAATTGTTCATGGATACAAGCCTCACACACCACTTGATCTGATTTCACTATTAGTCCACACACACAAGTCTCTTGATGCACTTGCATAGCATGTAAAAGACTTGCATAAAGAAATTCATGCCAAAATAAATTTAAGTAATGAAACTTATAAGAAGTTGGCTGATTCTCAAAGGCGAGTCAAAACTTTTGTTGAGGGAGACTATGTAATGATTAGGTTAAGGCCTGAACGGTTTCCTCCTGGAACCGTTAGAAAGTTACATGCTAGAGGAGCTGGACCATTTAGAGTGGTGAAGAGAGTAGGATCCATTGCCTATGTGCTCGAGTTACCTCCAGAACTAGGCATTAGCTCCACTTTCAACATTACAGACCTAGTAGAGTATAGGGAGCCAGCTGTAATTCCCAGTGAGGCTTTTGAACCTAATCCTGCTCTTGAGAGTGAACCTGACCCTGTGTGTCCACCAACAAACTGGCCTGTGAGGAAAGAGCAAATTGAAAAGATCCTGGATGATCAGGTTATCTCTACTCGTAATCGAGGATACCAAAGATACCTGGTCTGCTGGCTAGGAAGGCCAGATTCTGATGACTCTTGGATCTCCCGAGAAGAATTACAAGAGTTGGACCCAGACCTCTTGGAGAGATACCAGAGCCAACTTGATCCATACTCGACAGGGTCAAGTTCCTCCCACCCTGGGAGAATTGGTGCGGGCACCAGACTCAGAAGAAGACTTCAGAGCTCCATCTGGATCTCTGATTAACCTTGCCCGAAGAATTAGGGTTTTTTTTTGGCTTGTAATAAGGGTTGACTGGATCAACACAATTTTAGCTTGAGTCTATATTACCTGCATTTTATTTTGTTGAGTCATGTTGACTCAGTAGTGGACTAGGGCTTCAACCTGGGGTGTTACATTTTCTCCCAAGGCCAAGCAAGTGGTCGCCACACTCCCAGCCACACTCCCAGCCATACGCCTGAGTCCAGGGGGCGCCACATCTCCATCCAGCAGCCTTTGGTCCCCACACCACAGATAGCAGCTCCCTTCTCTCATGCGCCAATTGAGGAGAAATCCACCAGGGGTCCACAAATCAAGGGGGCGGCTCAAGACTTTCCCAAAAGAACCAAACTATGAAAGGGAAGAAATTCTCTTGGAGAGAACTTCAAGGAGACGCCCATTACCTGCCAGAAATATTCAAAACAAAGTTAGAAAGAGCCATAACTTGGGGAGAAAGAAAAGGAGGTATCCAAAAAGGGTTGAGCCATGGAAGGAAGGAGATTTCTCTTGAAGAGCAAGGTTAGGAGGCGCCCTAATCATTCCAACTAAAGCCAGATATAAAAGGAAACAAATTTTCTCTTGGAGGGCAAGGTTAAGAGGCGCCCAAACACTTCCAGATAAGGCCAAGCATAGAAGGAAAAAAATATTTTCTTGAAGAACCAAGCATGGAGGCGCCATCTACCTTCCTTTTATAACCCAAATCAATTTTTTTTGGAACCTTGGCCGGCCATATGTGTATGGATTATCCTGATTTGTATATCTCCTCCTTTAGTCCCACATGGGAAGATGTAAAACCCTACTCTCTTGTAAAGTCCAATAAATTAAACCCCTCTTGTAAGTTTAAATCAATCAGATGAATGAAACCAATTTTTTTTTGTGAGCAAACTTTGTGTTTTCTCTCTTCTGCACTTGCATCCAGGTGTTGAGCTCCGTGAGGGAGTAAATCCGGGTTCCCCAGGAACCTTGAGGAGGTGTGAGATCTCCAAAACTCAAACCCTAGGTTAGCCACTTCTACTCCAAAACCCTAGCCGCCCACCATCCACTTCAATCCATCAAACCCTAGCATATCCCACCTCCCACGGCCTCTCTCTCCAAGTCCAGGCCGACCACCAGATCCAGCTACAGTCCGGATACCTCAGATCCAAAGCTCTTTCCAGAGGGAATCGAATCAGCCTTCAAGAGAATCCGGATCTCAGCGACATCAGCCTTCAAGTTCTTCGAACTGGTAAATCCTTCCTTGAGTCTCTGAATCCCTAACTTGTTTTTCTTCTTCCCAGATCTTGAGTCCAGGAGAAGCCGACCAAACCACAAGATCAGTATTGGAGGATCCATTGCGAAGATAGCCGAATCCGAGGATCCAACAATCTGCTCGAGAGAGTTCTTCCACCCAAATTCTGAGAAGATCACTGTCTGGTTGGTAAACCATCTCTTCTCTTTATTTCTGTCCTGTTGAAAGTTCAAAGCGAAACCCTAGGTCTGGGAGTTTCTCAACCCCCAGCGATCCGTTACTTCTGAACTACTCTGATAATTTAGTTTCTTCTAAATTGTGCTTTCAATCCTTACTTAGTTTCCTTCAACTTAGTTTAGCTTTACTTTGAGTCAAAGCCAATTTCTGAAATAAAAAATAATAAAATAAAAAGAATTAATCTTAAATTTACTTCCGCATACGCTTCTTTGTTCTTTGTTCTGCATCAGGTACCCATACCAATAAGCCGGTGGTATGATATAGTACGGTACTGTATGATGTCATTCAATAATCAACAAAGGGTGGTAAGAAAGGGGGAGAGGGAGAAGGAGAGAGAGGAAAATAGATAGAGATAGAGACTGAGAGATTGAGAGATAGAGAGGGAGCAAGAAGAAGAGAGCAGGAGAAGGATGCAGATAGAGATGAAGGGGGAGAGAAGGAAACAGAGGAAGAGAGAGGGAGGGAGGGGGAGGGAGAGGGAGACAGCAATAGAGAATCCTTGTTTTGAAACAAAACAAAGACTCTACCCCTATTCTGGCACCGTGGAGAAGAGGGGACTTCAAAAGCCCCATCTCCAGCCCTCCCTCAGTCTCCGCCGCTGTCTCCCTCCCTTCCTCTCTCTTTTCCTCTTTTTCCTTCTCCCTCTCCCCACCCTCCTTGCCAATTTCATGATGTGAAGGCCAAAACCATCCCAATCTGCCTATAGTATGGCTTAGTATGCCCCGAACTAGGTAGTTCAAGATGGTAGCGCCAAGCTTGTTCGACTGAGAGAGTAAATCCCATATATAGACATGTGATTTCTCGTACATAATTGTAAAAGATTATGGCAAAAGTTTGTTTGATGTGATTCAACATTTTTGCTTAAACGTGGAAAAGAGAAGTTCTTGTTCATATTCCCTCATATCTGAACAACTTCCACCATCTTAAGTGAATGGGGCATATCAAAGGGTGCAAACACTATTTGCCAAACAACCCAAACTAGATAGTTCAAGGTGTGCCAAATCGTACTGATGGCTTGCCAGCATGGTTCCAGCAGTCAAAACAGAACACCAGGTGAGGACAGGAAGAAAAAAAGAGAAGAAGAGAGAGAAAGGGGGGGAGAGGGCCTCCAAAGGCCATTGGAGGGCAGCTAGGATTGCTGCACGTTGGAAACCGGAGGAAGGTGGAGAGAGGGAAGAAAAGGGAGAGCAAGAGGAGGAATCCAGAGGTTGCCAAAGGCCTCCCTGCTACTGCTGCGAAGGCTGGAAGAGGGGCTCTGGTGAATGCAGGACGAATTTTGAACTCTATAATAAATGAAAAAATAAAGTGTGGTAAGTGGGTAGCAGTTCCTTAAGATATGAAGACTACATAGGACATCTGCAGTGTTGAAGCTAGAAAGATCATCAAGCTGCTCTTGAAGAATGCATGATGTTACACTTGGAGATAGTTAGGCAACAACACATACCAAGTTAAACTAAAATCATTTTATAGTCAGTGGGTCAGGCTTCGAAAGAAGCACCAATGAGTTATCTATGGTTTGAGTTTCAATGTAGTAGTAAATCAAGTCATTGCTATTGAGAAAATCACAAACCTCGATGAGCAAAGGCAATCCTAAGACAAAACAAGCAGAGAAAATCAAATTTCTTAACATATATCAATATTATGCTGGCAGCATTAACTAGCAGTCCAGAACACTATCTCAAGTCATAGTATATCAACAGTGGACAGGAGAATCATGATGTAACAGCAACAGCATCATGTGGAGAGAGCACAATTATGAAACTAATGTGAAGTCAACAATTTTCAAAGGTAAAAGAATGAAGAGAGAGGATAGGAAATAAAAAATGTTAGAGATGGATCCTATCATGTGAACAACTTACAGAATGCCTACTAACATGGTCCACTAGTAAAGGATGCCATACATGCAAAGGCACAAATGCCCTTTTAGTATGCCTATGTAGAGTCAGTGGTTCTAATAGAGGTAGCAAAGCTTGCCACAGTGCTAATATATCGGAGAAGAAATTTGTATGTTTTACCTGACAGTTCTAGGAAAGAATTATTTTAGGTAAATCTTACTCATGTCCACCTTTTCATAAACCAATTATAATCTAATTAGTAATTGAAATTGAGCAAAACTGTGGTCACTTTATCTCTGCTATTAAGCTTGTTCATGGAATGTTGAATTCACCGTGCACTTATGGTGACCATGTGATGGGGCAACAAAACATCATCTTGGAGCACAAAATAGGGAAAGGCATTGAGAATATGAAAAGAATCCGATGAAGATCTATAATGGAGGACTTGGAATATGTCATGGAATATGCCATGGGACAAGAGTACATATGAATCATAGGTAGTTGCTTATAAGGAGTAATCACCTAAATGTTGAGGAGTAGGGCTGGAACTAATAGGCTTCGGGCTGGCCCGAAGTTGGGCCGGGCTTCAGGCTAGGCCCGAAGTAAATCAGGCCGGGCTTGGGCCTAATAATAGAGCCTATCCAATTTTTGGGCCAGGCTCGGGCTTCCCTTTGGCCTGGCCCAGCCCGAACCTTGCCCAAACACAGGCCAGACCCCCGGTCCAACACCTGGCCCGAGAATATTAGGTCATTACCCGACCCCAACGACCCGTCTCCGATTCTCTCTCTTGTTTATATCAAACCCCAACCCACAGCCCCTTCACCACCTCCTTCACCACTTCCGCCTCCGCCTTCATCACCACATACTCCTCTTGGTGTTCTCGTCCAGCCACTCCACCATCCTGCCCGCTCCGATAGTGGGCACCACCTTTGCTTCGCCCATCGCCACATCCACCTGGATGATCTTGAAGCCGCGGTCACCCTTAGGGTAGTGGCTTTCAAATGATGCCACCGCGCTCCACCCTTAGCCCCCGCCAGCCCCATGTCCACGAACACCCGCTTCAGGTACCATGCTAGCGAGTCCCCCATAAGTTTTGGTAGGTACCACGACCGTAGAGATGGGTGCCACCTCGACCTCCCGATGGCTCCAATAGCACTCCCTCCAGCCCATTCAGCACCTCCTTCGCCTCCGGCAAAGCTAGCAGCCGCCGCCCCTTCCACCACTGCACCACCCCCGGTACATCTTCGATGGAGGTGTCGATCTTGGCTATGGCCGCCGCCGATTTTTTCTCATCACCATAATGGTGGTGGCACCAATCTGGCAAATGTAGGCCATGCGGTAGTTCTCTCCCCTCCGTTGTCCCTAGTTCCAACCCCATCCCTCTCCCTATGATTTTTTTAAAATTTTTTCCAGTTGTCAGGGCTTTTATTCAGGCTAGACCAATTAGGCTTTTATTCAGGCCAGCCTAAATCGAGCTTGGGCTAGGCTCGGGCCTAACTTTTTCAAAATAATTCGGGCTTCAACCGGCTCGAAGCCCGAAATTTTTTGGGGCTAGCAAGAGTAGGGATATGGCCTGGCCCAGTTTTAGCCCTGTTGAGGAGAAACTTGAGAGGGTAAAAGTTGT
The DNA here is from genome assembly GCA_021397845.1 of Areca catechu. Lineage (NCBI taxonomy): Eukaryota > Viridiplantae > Streptophyta > Magnoliopsida > Arecales > Arecaceae > Areca > Areca catechu. Next base: position 77,705,748 of record CM038044.1, on the reverse strand, counting down.
GGACTGTGGAAGATGAAAAAAGATTTTAATTAATAAAGCACATCCTTGAAACACATGACATGCATCTTGATACACCTGAAAATGGTCATGCTTATGTAGAGTCCAGTATGGTTTGCTACGTCGCCAGCCAACTCAGCACAAAGAGAGACTCCCAGATCTCACCATGCAATCCTTAGAAATTGTGTTGAAAGGAGCCATGCACCCCCTATCTAACATAAAGGAGCTAGTAACCCAACACAACACCTCTTTGACATGCACCACTACTAGGACATGCACTCCACAGAGGCATGCCTACCATGAAAATGTGTTTCATGCAGTTCCTAGCCACTCCAACCACTCATATGGGGCATGCACTTTGAAGAAGCGTGCCTGCCATGAATACATGCTAGCCACCATTCCTTGCACCGTGAAACGTCATTTAGACAATAGGTACTCCATATACCTATCTATAAAAATCATTCCCCGGGACCATCCAGGTAAGCTTCAGGAATGTTTTTGGAAGCCTTTGGAAGGATTACAAAGGAAGCTCTTTCGGGCACCTCCTAAGTCTTTCCAACATCCCCTAAGTCATTCAAAAGTCACTCACTGAAGTTGTTGTGAGGACCAGGCCAGCAAGAGCCTAAGAAAGGTGAAGTATGGAGATGAAGCCAAGGGGATCCTTGAAGGGAACGTATTAAGCTTCTCTAAACTCTTGCAAGCTTTACTAACTCTACCAAAAGCCTCACTACCTCTCTATCAAGCCTTGCCTGCTTCCTCGAAGCTTCACCAGCACTCTCTCATACCTCGCCTACACTCCGCCACATCTACCTCCCACTTCCATCACTTTGCCATACTTTGCTCCATCCATACACCGTGATCACCACCACTCCACCCACATAGAACCTATATCTCTTCTATTTGCTTCTATGAGAGATCGACTTAGGTATCGAAAGGTCCACCACCAGAAAACCTCCTATCATTGCTTTTGCAGGTTCCGGAGCACCCGTGAATCCTAAAAGGAATCTCGGAGCTACATGCTGAAGTAGCCACATCCAGTTAGATCAACATTTGTTCAACAGAACTGCAATAGATTGGCTCTAGAGGAAGAGCCAGATCCCAACAATTGTTGAGAGGGCCTGTAGCCTCCTTTCCTCTCTCATAGCCATGGTTAAGCAGAAGATAGCATCAACATCCACCATTCCCCCTACTGTAGACAAGCTGGCCACCACCCTAGCAGATCACCCTTAACTCTCTCGGACTAGCATCCCAGCGAGCCTTTAGCCATTCCTTCTATTATGCTGAGCAGTCTCATCAACTCTAGCTTTAAGTCCAGTCACTGGCTACCACAATGTAGAGCTTGCAGTAGTTCCTGGCACATCCCGCCCCAGTACCAGGTGGGCATCCATCTATGAACATCCCTTCTCTGATGCAGAACGCAGAGCAGGGTGGACTACCCCACCTTATTAGGGCAGGAGAAGCCCTGGGGGCCTTCCAGCCAGTTGGCAGCCTTGAGTGGGCTTCTCACCATTGCTCGTCGCAACCATTGGGTCTATGGGGGACATCTCACACATGATTCTCGCCCCCAAGAAGGCTATCAAGGTAGCAATCATGGACATAACTCCCTTATTTCATTTCTTCTTCTTCACAAGACTCCTCGATGGAGGAACCATTGAACCGCTGGTAAGAAAGGAGCGCTTGGCGAGTTGAGATTCCTAGGCACTGATACCACTTGGTGGGAGATTCCGATCAGCGCTCATACGCCATGGAAACAACCTATTCTTGGATTCAACATTCATACAAGGAAACAAAAGAGATATAGGAGAAAAAGAGAAATTGTATTCATTCCTTTGGAGAAGAACCTTATCACAAGACAAGACAATAACACCCCAGCACCACTTCTGAAATCCCAGAAGCTTCTCGCCATCCCGCACATCTTCTCTCTTACAGGCAACATGCCCCAAGAATCCACGTATAACCATGCACGGACAATACCTCAAAGTACATCCCTTCCTCTCTGAAACCTGAAAAGAAGCTCCACCCTGCAGACAATATCTCATGCAGGATCCATTCTACAAAGCCCCGTGGAACACCCCACGGTCCAAGACCTCCACGCGAAATCCCTCCACGCAGCCTCTCTGTAGCCCATCACCATGGCCTCATTGAAACCCAGGAGGTCTCCCCACGGTCCCACCTCCAAGGGGTGTTCTCAGCCCTCACGGTCTTCTCATGACCATGAAAAGTCCTTACGGACTCGCATCTCAACTTCATGCACGCCCCAACTTAAATAAGCACAAGGGCGGTGGTCTTCTTGATCTTGGGCGCCTTGATCTTGAACTTCTTGTTGAACTCAATCACATGGGCGGCTAGGACTTGGATGGTCCAATAACAAACTTGGTTAGAACTCCTCACATGGTTAGGCTTCCTAATTGGTTACAACCAACTGGCTAACCTCATAACCAACTTAAACCTTGACCCAACCCCATAACCCACAAACCGGGTTATGTTATAATCTCTTAAAAAAACTCTCCCTTTAAGCCCATATGAAAACACTAATCCTTTTGGATCAAATCCCCTGGCCCAACATTCCGTGATCCAAATTGACTCAGAGCCCTGGGGACAATCCCAGAAATCCCTTGGAACACCTCCAGGACAGCTTGGGAGATGCCCCCAAGCTCCAGGGATCACCTCCAGCATCCCTGCCATAGCCTCCCAAGTCTCTCCAAGGCTTGGGAGCGCCATGCAAAAAATTGTACAATCTCCATCTTGGTGCCCCCAAGCCTTGGCAAACCAAGCAATATCCTCCTGCACAACCCCGCTGTAACTGCGTGTCCTGACAGCTCCTTGTGCGGATCTCCTTACCTTTGCCAACACGCTTCAGTTGCTGAATTCACCTGGAGGCGTTTGGAATGACCGCCACCACAGCTGAAGATACTTGCTCGTATCCTTGCACCTCGATTGTAGCCTTCCTTCTTCCTGGCAGTTGCATCAGTCTTTTTCTTGGACTTTCCTGGAAAGACCACAGTGAACCTGAACCAGCACTCGCTGTAGCTAGAGCTCTACCTGACACCATCTCCTCAGAGCCATGCCAATCACCGCACACTCTGCTCTATCTAGCTAAGTGCACCCCTGGCGCTCGTGCTAGGATATGGCCAATATCCCTGCACCTCCTATCTGAACTCATGTCGAATCCTGCTCCACCTGTGAAGCCACCTCTCCCCGGTGTCCACCTGAAACTGAAGTCTTCCTGATGACACAGAAAGAAATCCTGAGACCAGCCACTCAACGCTGCCCTACTGAGCCTGCACCTGAACCTCGTACCCCATCGCTGCCTCCTCGAACCCTTGGCAACCCGCGAACCCCTCCGAGACCGTTTCAGATACATTGCATCCCGCAGACTCCTCCAAAACACAGGAGCTCAACCCAACTCCTCTAACCCAGCGACTGATATTGAGAAAATCGAGCTTTCCTTTCTCCATCCCTGACAAGCTCCGCGTGACCGTCTGCACCCATCCTGCTGTCTCTAGAGTTGACATCTTCTCGTCGAAGCCACCTCGCCACCCCAGCTAAAACATCAACCCATGCTCCACAACTCCAGAGACTCATACTCCATTGCACTCCTGACCTCGAACTGATGTCTTACTGCGCTGTCCCTGTGACTGCAACACCAACCTATACTTCTGCAATGCACCCAGATAGCTATGCAAACCTAACGCCAATATCAGACCTCTTCTACAAAAATATCCACTCTTGAACCACCATCTCCTCAGGCTTTTCCTCCAAAGCCACATCCAGGAAATTCTACACAAACAAATCCTCTACCCTAACCTTCCACATAAGGAAGCTTCCCTTCCTATTAAATTTCTCAAACTCCATCTTGCTACCGGTATTCATGGTTGATCAGGCTACAGAAACCAACTCAAACTCAGGATTTGAGAAATACTCCAAAGGGAACCCTAGGTAGAAATCCACACACCTACGGATGGGTGCATCTCTTTCCTTCTTAGGGTAAACTAGGGAGCAGCACCACCTTCCTTGAATCCTCATCTCCCAATGCTCAAACCAAGCTCTACTCCGCTTCCACTCGAACTTAAGCTCGAACCTTGCCCTGATACCAATTGTTGAGATTCCTAGGCACTGATACCACTTGGTGAGAGATCCGGATCAGCACCTATACGCAGCGAAAACAACCTGTTCTTGGATTCAAGATTCACACAAGTAAACATAAGAGAGATATAAAAGAAAAAGAGAGATTGTATTCATTCCTTTGGAGAAGAACCTTGTTACAAGACAACACAATAACATCCTAGCACCCCTTCTAAAATCCCAGAAGCTTCTCGCCGTCCTGCACGTCTTCTCTCTTGCAGGCCTCATGCCCCAAGAACCCACGTATGACCACGCTCGGCAATACCTCAATGTGCATCCCTTCCTCTCTGAAACCTGAGAAGAAGCTCTATCCTGTAGACAATACCTCATGCAGGATCCTTTCTCCAAAACCCCATGGAACACCCCACGGTCCAAGCCCTCCATGTGAACTCCCTCCACGCGACCTCTCTGCAGCCCATCACCGTGGCCTCCTTGAAACCCAGGAGGTCTCTCCATGGTCCCGCCCCCAAGGGGCATTCTTAGCCCTCACGGTCTTCTCATGACCGTGAGAAGTCCTCACGGACTCCCTTCCCAACTTCATGCATGCCCAAACTTAAATAAGCAAATGGGCAGTGGTCTTTTTAATCTTGGCCGCCTTGATCTTGGACTTTTTGTTGGACTCAATCACATGGATGGTTAAAACTTGGATGGTCCAATAACAATCTTGGTTAGAACTCCTCACATGGTTGAGCTTCCTAATTGGTTACAACCAACTAGCTAACCTTCTAACCAACTTAAAAAACATGAGTCCAACCCCATACCCACAAATCGGGTTATGTTACAATCTCTAAAAAAAACTCTCCCTCTAAGCCCATATGAAAACACTAATCCTTTTGGGTCAAATCCCCTGGCCCAACATGTCGTGATCCAAATTGACTCAGAGCCCTAGGGACAATCCCAGAAATCCCCTGGAATACCTCCAAAACATCTTAGGACATGCCCCCAAGCTCCAAGGATCGCCTCCAGTATCCCTGCCATAGCCTCCCAAGTCTTTCCAAGGCTTGGGAGCACCACACAAAAAACACTACAATCTCCATCTTGGTGCCCCTAAGCCTTGGCAAACCTAGCAATATCCTCCTGCACAACCCCGCTGTATCAGCATGTTCTGACATCTCCTTTTGCGGATCTCCTTGTCTTTGCCAACACCCTTCAGCTGCTAAACTCAACTGGAGACCTTTGGAATGACCGCCTCCATAATTGAAGACCCTTGCTTATATCCTTGAACCACGATTGTAGCTTTCCTTCTTCCTGGAAGCTGCATCAGTCTTTCTCTTAAACTCCCTGGAGAGATCATAGCGAACCTGAACCAGCACTCACTGTAACTAAAGCTTTACCTGACACCATCTCCTTAGAGCCATGCCAATCTCCACACACTCTGCTCTACTTGGCTAAGTGCTTCCCCAGAACTCGTGCTAGGATATGACCAATATCCTTGCACCTCCCACTCTGAACTCGTGTCGAATCCTGCTCCACCTGTGAAGCCACCTTTCCCCGGTGCTCCACCTGAAACTGAAGTCTCTGTGATGACACAGAAAGAAATCCCGAGGCTAGCCACTCAATGCTGCCCTGCTGAGCATGCACCTGAACCTCATACCCCGTCGCGCCTCCTCGGACCCTTCGCAACCCGCGAACCCCTCCGAGACGTTTCAGATACATTTCATCCCACAGGCTCCTCTGAAACACAGGAGCTCATCCGAACTTTTCTAACCCAGCAACTGATCCTGAGAAAATCGAGCTTTCCTTTCTCCATCCCTGACAAGCTCCGCGTGACCATCTGCACCCATCCTGCTGTCTCCAGAGTTGACATCTTCTTGTCAAAGCCATCTCGCCACCCCAGCTAGAACATCAACCCGTGCTCCACAGCTCCAGAGACTCGTGCTTCATCGCACTCCTGATCTCGAACTGATGCTTTCCTGCTCTGTCCCCGGGACAACAACACCAACCTGTGCTTCCGCAATGCACCTAGATAGCTGTGCAAACCTAAGCCAATGTCAGACCTCTTCTGCAAAGATATCCACTCCTGATCCACTATCCCCTTAGGCTTTTCCTCCAAAGCCACATCCAAAAAACTCTGCACCAACAAATCCTCTACCCTAACCTTCCACATAGAGAAGCTTCCCTTCCTATTTAATTTCGCAAACTCCATTTTGCTGCCGGTATTCATGGTTGATCAGGCTACAGAAACCAACTCAAACTTAAGATTTGAGAAATACTCCAAAGAGAACCCTAGGTAGAAATCCACAACACCTACGGACTGGTGCATCTCCTTCCTTCTTAGGGATGAACCAGGGAGCAGCACCTCCTTCCTTAAATCCTCATCTCCCAATACTCAAACCAGGCTCTACTCCGCTTTCGCTCGAACCTTGCTCTAATACCAATTGTTGAGATTCCTAGGCATCGATACTACTTGGTGAGTGATCTGGATCAACGCCTGGTGTGGGCACCAGAATCCGACAAAGGCTCCTCAACCCTCCATGGATATCTGATTAGGGTTTCAATTTATCGGGTCATGTAATAAGGCTTCAAGCCTAAGCTTTTTACTTTTGAGTCATGTATTTAGTTCCAATTTTGTTTTAGCCATGTACCTTGACCAATTTGGTCAAAGTTGGGTCAATGGATCATGTATCTAGCTAAATTGTTTCTAGCCCGAGTCTACTTGAAGATTGGGCTCAAGCTTATTTGAAGGAGTGGTCATTGAGTCTAGTCCAACTATTATTGGGCCAAGCCATCCCCCATGCCTTGAAGGATGCCACCTCAACCCATGAGCACCACCTCATTCATCCCATGTGGTGTCACATCATCATGACAAGTGGGCGGCCAAGGCAAGAAGGGAATGCTGGAATTTTTTGGGCACCATTCCTTGATTTTTTCCTCCCTACCCTTTCCCTTTCAAGCCTCTTTCCAAAGGAGCTATGGACATCCAAGGAAGGTCAATGGGCAATGAAGGCATGATCCTTGTTTCAACCCCCATATTAAGACTTCTTCCCAAAGTGCTTGGTCGGCTATGGAAGAAAAGCATTGACCCTCAAATCAAGAAGACAACTCCCATGTTTCAAGCCCCATATCAAGCCATCTTCCCAAAGTGCTTGGTCGGCTATGGAAGAAAAGCATTGACCCTCAAATCAAGAAGACAACTCCCTTCTTTCAAGCCCCAAACCAAGCCACAAGACCTTGGTCGGCCAAAAGAAGAAGAAATCTGAATTTGGACGCCCTCTTCATGAAGCTTTGTATTTTTTTGAAATTTGAATGAGTTTTAAAGTGCCTATATAAAGGGCCTTATCCCTCCCTTGTAAGGTTTAATCTTGATGAATGAAAGAAAATATTTTGAGTGCTACTCTTCTAGTTATTACCTTCGTTCCTTAAAAACATCGATCTCCGTGAGGGAGTGCCTTCGCCTTCGGGTGTCGAGAGGTGTGAGGCCTCAAGTTACGTTCTCTTCCATGAAAGCCATCCTCCATCTTCGAGTTCGGAGTCCATTGAGATGATCCATCTTGGCGCCTAGCAAGAGGATCCCCCATTCACCATCCATCTTCAACTTTTCTTCCCTTATTGTTTTTTGTCTCTTGCTAACTCCCGACATTTTTCTTGATTGCTCGTAGGTCCTCTAGGTGCCACGAATACGAAGTCGGTCTTCCTTGCCTTCGAGACCTTCGGACGGAAAGCCGGCGCATCGACGGGGTTGAAGGCTCGATCATCCAGGCCGCATCCGCGAGAGCGAATGAACTCGGCATCGGGCGCTTCAGAACTTTTAAGGTTTGCCACCCTAACTCCTAAGTTGGTATTGATCCGAGAGCTAAGTCCTACGGGGTTTCTCAATCCCGGGGTCCTCTTCTTATCCTGTTTAGGGGCTTGTTTGCTAGTTTGAAGTTCTTATTATTATAGAACCCTAGATCTACTCTTGCTTGTCTTCGGGAATCCGTAACTGTTGCCCAGGTGGCTTCCCAAGAGGGGGGTGAATTGGGATTAAAAAAAAACTTTTGCAAGTATGTGCTCTTTAAAACTCTTTAAAACTCCCTTCTCAACTTCATGCACGCCCAAACTTAAATAAGCACATGGGTGGTGGTCTTCTTGATCTTGGGCGCCTTGATCTTGGACTTCTTGTTGGACTCAATCACATGGACGATTAGGACTTGGATGGTCCAATAATAAACTTGGTTAGAACTCCTCACATAGTTGGGCTTCCTAATTGGTTACAACCAACCAACTAACCAACCAACTGGCTAACCTCCTAACCAACTTAATAAACCTGGATCCAACCCCATAACCCATAAACCGGGTTATGTTACAATCTCTCAAAAAAACTCCCCCTCTAAGCTTATATGAAAATACTAATCTTTTTGGGTCAAATCTCCTATCCCAACATGCCGTGATCCTAATTGACTCAGAGCCCTGGGGACAATCCCAGAAATCCCCTAGAACACCTCCAGGACAGCTTAGGACATGCCCCCAAGCTCCAAGGATCACTTCAGCATCCCTGCCATAGCCTCCCAAGTCTCTCCAAGGCTTGGGAGCAACACGCAAAAAATCCTACAATCTCCATCTTGGATTTTCCAAGCCTTGGCAAACCATGCAATATCCTCCTGCACAACCCCGCTGTAACTGCATGTCTTGACAGCTCCTTATGCGGATCTCCTTGCCTTTGCCTACCCCTTCAGCTGCTGAATTCACATAGAAGCCTTTGAGATGACTGCCTCCACAGCTGAAGACCCATGCTTGTGTCCTTGCACACGATTATAGACTTCCTTCTTTCTGGCAGCTGCATCAGTCTTCTACTTGGACTTTCCTGGAGAGACCACAACGAACCTGAACCAGCACTCGCTGTAACTGGAGCTCTACCTGACACCATCTCCTAGAACCATGCCAATCTCTGCACATTCTGCTCTACCTGGCTAAGTGTACCCTTGGCACTTGTTATAGGATATGGCCAGTATCCCTGCACCTCCCGCTTTGAACTCCTGTCGAATCCTGCTCCACCCGTGAAGCCACCTCTTCCCGGTGCTCCACCTGAAACTGAAGTCTCCCTAATGACACAGAAAGAAATCCCGAGGCCAGCCACTCAACACTGCCCTGCTGAGCCTGCACCTGAACCTCGTACCTCATAGCTGCCACCTCAAACCCTTCGTAACCCGCAAACCCCTCCGAGACCATTTCAAATACATTGCATCCTGCAAGCTCCTCTGAAACATAAGAGCTCATCCCAACTCCTCTAACCCAATAACTGATCCTGAGAAAACCAAGCTTTCCTTTCTCCATCCCTGACAAGCTCTGCGTGACCGTCTGCACCCATCCTGCTGTCTCCAGAGTTGACATCTTCTTGTCGAAGCCACCTCGCCACCCAAGCTAGAACATCAACCCATGCTCCACAGCTCCAGAGACTCGTGCTCCATCGCACCCCTGACCTCAAACTGATGTCTTCCTGCTCTGTCCCTAGGACTGCAACACCAACCTGTGCTTCCGCAATGCATCCAGATAGCTGTGCAAACCTAACGCCAATGTTAGACCTCTTTTGTAAAGATATCCACTCCTGATCCACTATCCCCTCAGGCTTTTCCTCCAAAGCCACATCAAGAAAATTCTGCACCAACAAATCTTCTATCCTAACCTTCCACATAGTGAAGCTTCCCTTCCTATTAAATTTCTCAAACTCCATTTTGCTACCGGTATTCATGGTTGATCAGGCTATAGAAACCAACTCAAACTCAGGATTTGAGAAATACTCCAAAGGGAACCCTGGGTAAAAATCCACAACACCTATAGACGGGTGCATCTCCTTCATTCTTAGGGATGAACCAAGGAGCAGCACCTCCTTCTTCCTTGAATCCTCATCTCCCAATACTCAAACTAGGCTCTACTCCGCTTTTGCTCGAACCTGAGCTCGAGCCTTACTCTGATACCGATTGTTGAGATTCCTAGGCACTGATACCACTTGGTGAGAGATCCAGATTAGCACCTATATGCAGCGGAAACAACCTATTTTTGGATTCAAGATTTACACAAGGAAACAGAAGAGAGATAAAAGAAAAAGAGAGATTGTATTCATTCCTTTAGAGAAGAACCTTGTTACAAGACAAGACAATAACACCCCAGCACCCCTTCTGAAACCCTAGAATCTTCTCGCCGTCCCGCACGTCTTCTCTTTTGCAGGCCTTACGTCCCAAGAACCCACGTACGGCCATGCACGGACAATACCTCAACGTGCGTCCCTTCCTCTCTGAAACCTGAGAAGAAGCTCCACCCTATAGACAATACCTCGCACAAGATCCCTTCTCCAAAGCCCCATGGAACACCCCACGGTCCAAGCCCTCCACGTGAACTCCCTCCATGCGTCCTCTCTGCAACCCATCACCGTGGCCTCCTTGAAACCTTGGAGTTCTCCCCACGTTCCCACCCCCAAGGGGGGTTCTGAGCCCTCACGATCTTCTCATGACTGTGAGAAGTCCTCTCGGACTCCCTTCTCAACTTCATGCACGCCCAAACTTAAATAAGCACATGGGTGGTGGTCTTCTTGATCTTGGACTTCTTATTGGACTCAATCACATGGACGGTTAGGACTTGGATGGTCCAATAACAAACTTGGTTAGAACTCCTCACATGGTTGAGCTTTCTAATTGGTTACAACCAACCAACTAATCAACCAACTAGCTAACCTCCAACCAACTTAACAAACCTGGATCCAACTCCATAACCCACAAACCAGGTTATGTTACAATCTCTCAAAAAAACTCCCCCTCTAAGCCCACATGAAAATACTAATCTTTTTGGGTCAAATCTCCTGTCCCAACATGCCGTGATCCAAATTGACTCAGAGCCCTGGAGACAATCCTGGAAATCTCCTGGAACACCTCCAGGACAGCTTGGGACATGCCCCCAAGCTCCAGGGATCGCCTCCAGCATCCTTGCCATCGTCTTCCAGGTCTCTCCAAGGCTTGGGAGCACCACACAAAAAACCCTACAATCTCCACCTTGGATCCCCCAAGCCTTGGCAAACCAGGCAATATTCTCCTACACAAACCCGCTATAATTGTGTATCCTGACAGCTTCTTGTGCAGATCTCCTTACCTTTGCTAACACCCTTCAGCTACTAATTCACCTGGAAGCCTTTGAGATGACCGCCTCCACAGCTAAAAACCCTTGCTTGAATCCTTGCACACGATTGTAGCCTTCCTTCTTCCTGGCAACTGGATCAGTCTTCTCCTTGGACTTTCCTAGAGAGATCACAGTGAACCTGAACCAGCACTCGCTGTAACTGGAGCTCTACCTAACACCATCTCCTCAGAGCCATGCAAATCTCTGCACACTCTGCTCTATGATGCGCATCGCAACACACCGATTTAATTACCTTAAAACTACTATTCTAGAATAGGATAGCAGGAGAAAGGGTCGAATCCACAGGGACTTTCTTGATTACTTTGAAAACAAAAAATGTGCAATAGAAATTGAAATCTTAAAACTAAAAAAGAGATTAACAAGTAATTAGCAGTAACTCAAGTAAAGATCTATCCAAGTGAGAGCACGGCCCGTATTCGTGAATCACGGCCCATCCCTTTTTGGGAATAGATTGATCTAAATGCTAGTGAAATAACCTAGATATGATCTATCTCACGAGAGCACAACCTGTACCCACTTGGGAATAGATCAGTCATGAGTAATTTTACTTGACTTACCTCCAAAGCTTTGCCCTAACAATGCATCTGATTCAAAAGCAAAAGAACAAGAATTAATCAAAAATACTTTTATTTCATGTAGGAGGGAGTACATCAAAGTAATACAACTAAAAATAAAAACCCCCTTTACCCAAGTGAAGTTTCAGCCTCCAGTGACTTCTGCATGCTCAAAAGTTGAAGATGGCGCTGACCGGTAGAGAATAGGGCTACTGGAATAGGATTGGGATAAGCTTGGAATAGTGATGGAATAGTGGGAATAAGGCTGGGATAAGTGGAATAGCAGAAAACTAAAGGAACTACGGGGAAGAACAGATGGATCCGGTCTGTGGCTGGACTGTGACTGAGCCGAGAGTTTGGGAGAATGAAGAGATGGATTGTACTCTGGAATGGGGTCGATCTCTGCAACTAAGCTGGAATGGTGGGAAGAAAGCTCACTGCTCTATGTGGAATGGAGAAGAAAAAAAGCTCACTGCTCTCTGTGATGGAGAAGAAGAAGCATGGAGAAGAAGAACACAAGGGAAGAATGGAACTGGCAGACTCTGTGATGAAGAAGAAAAAAACACAAATGACCGGATGATCGAATACCCCCCTCTGGCTCCCCTAAACCCCTTTTTATAGGCTCTCCCTGCTCCAAAGCCACTCCATTGATCCGACCAACCCGCTCCACGGTTCCAACGAACTCAACAGAGCAACAAACACCGCTCCACGGTTGCAACGAAGATGCTCGACGGTTGCAACGAAGATGCTCCATCGATCTCCAGCTCATCCGGTGGTGCTCCAAATTCTTCTTCCCGGTTCGGTCCAACCCAGTACACCAGTTCGGTCCAAAAGAAATTCAGACCGAAAGAGATCATCGACTGCAACTCACTGTGAAGACCCTCCCAGCAGCGAGGAAGAGCACTCCACTGTCATCTCCGGCCAGTGGTGGACTGGGTAGGCGGTATGGCGGTGGAGGATGGTGGTTTCGGTGAGGTTCGGCCAAGAGGAACAAATCACGGTGAACATCTCACTTCGGAGGCGTCTTTCCGGCCACCGGGGCTTCTCCGACCGGCGGTGAGCATGCTGGCGACCTCCCCGGCGGTGGGGAAGGCTCTCCGACGAGTCTCGGCATGATTAGGGCATGGCGGTCCACAGCTCTGCTTCCGTAGACCGCGTCAATGGCAGATCGCGGCCCATGGGTCGTTTGGTGGACCGAGCGACCGATCCACTATGGACCAGCTGCTTTAAACTTCATCCAATTCTTAGTAAATTCTTCCAAAATTCATTTTGGGCCCGTTTTAAGTCCGATTCGAGTGCCGTTCGCACTGTTGGACTTCTAAAATCGGGCTCTCCATATTGGAGATGTTCTTTCCTGTAAAAGGCATATAAAAGTATTAATTTTGGAGGAATAATGACATTTTAATATTAAATTAATACTTTTATATTTATGCTTAATATAGTTATCACACCTCCCAACTTGAACTTTGCTCGTCCTCGAGTAAAGCAGATAGATTATCATCCCATCCTTGAATTAGATGTTAACCCAAGCAACACTAAAAGTAGATGATACCTGGTCAGACTACTACTGAGATACTTCATTGGATTATTAATTCAACTCCTTTAGTTGGTCAGGTAGAGCTCATAAAGATCTCTAGAATTCTTTTTCTACCAACTTTCCATCTCACTCTTAAAATCCTCTAACTTTCTAGGGTTTAGTTCAATACCTTTCTGCTAGATGGTTTTTCCCCCATCATTTTTTTTTTTTTTTTTGTATGTGTTATATCCAAGCCTCATAAGTATTAGTATTCTCCCCTTTTGACGCGAACCATAATGCTTACTTAGGTGAAGGGGCCCGGTTACTCAGGGAGGTACCATTGCTTAACAGATTTTTTGACCTTCTCACCTTTTGACGTTAACCACAACGCTTACTTAGGTGAAGGGGCCCGATTACTTAGTAAGAGTTCAAGCAAAGCTGTGAGACTAGACTAACTTTTTTTTTTTTTTGTAAGGAAAAACTTTAGCATACTTGATCTTTTGATTTATATCCCAAAAAGTAGACTCTTTATTAAGATCAATGGTCAAAAGGCTTTGGAATTACTCCATGAAATTATTTATGATCTATACCCTACCATTTATTGAGTTTCTTTAATAATTTGTCCCTCAACATCTCAAGCATTATCTAGGCCATTAATCAATCATTTGATTAAGGTGCCTAAGTAACTCTAGTTCGAGACAATAATTAGGTACACATAACCTAATCATTTCTAACTGCACTCGAAGATCTAAGCACGTCAAGTTAATCTTCCCCTCCCAACTTAATCGACATTGTCCTCAATGGAGTAAGAAAGAAAATAAGAAGTATAATAGGAAAGAATACACCTTGGAAAAATGTGCTTCGAAGGTTTCATGAAGTAGCGGGTTCCTTTGTTGCTTCGCTCCCTCACTTTATTCTTCTAAAAAGAAAAGAAAGTAACTAGTTAAAAATTAAAAGCATAAACTGGGTTGCCTCCTAGGAGAGCTAAGTTTAACGTTTTCAGCCAGACACTAAGAGGGAGTGTTACAGATATTGAACTTAGGTACATCCCTCAAGAAAATTTTAGAAGATAGGCTAATCAGGAGGCCTTGTCAACATGGCAGAAAAATGTTCGTAGAATATTCTATGACGACGATTATCCCTGATCCAGAAAATACATGAGGTAAGCATGCTAGACCAAGATTGAAAAATCCTATAACAATTTTGTGAAAGATTAGGAAGGGATTGTGTGTTTTGGGCCAAGAGTGGAGGTGGGGGCTTAAAAATTTGTCGATCGCTATAAAGGTCTACCCTAATCCCATTCTCGGGTATGGTATGTCTTGATATCATCCCTTCCTGATGGCACTTTATCAGGATTAATTGTAAGTTTGTCTCCATGCATCGTTTCAGAATAAAAGATGGATTTTGGAGGCGATCTTCGAAAGTAGTGCCAAACATAGAAGAATCAGTCACAAACTTCGTAAGATCATTATCCCTCAGGTCATACACATCCCATCCAACAGCTTGTCTATGCATCTTTAGATCACCAACTATTAGGTCTTCCTGATTAGAGATCACTGGTAGGGTGTCAATAGGTGTGACAGAAAATGATGTCAATTCTAAATAATCTGTAGGTGATTCGAACGGAGGAGCTATTGGGGGGCTAGGTGTTGGCTTAACTTGTTCCGTCAAAAGTGGGGTAGGTTTGAAAAGTGGATCATCCCTCCCTATGATATCTTTATCTTCATTAAAATCATCTACCTCACACTGAGCTGTAAAGGGATCTAATGAGCTCTTGGGATAACTAAATAACTAGGAGGTATGGCTTCCCTTACTATGTTATTCTGTTGTGATTCCTGGGGTACCTCAATAAATTCCATCATATCATCAAAGGAAGTCATCGGTGAGTAAGATGATGATGGAAGTAGTTCATCCCACCAATTTGGTTTTTCTGCCTCAATCGAATCATAAACATTAAGCTCCTCGATAGTTGCTGCTAAGGCATGATCGATTATTGATATTGGGCAAATCTATCGGCTTCTAGGTTAGTTCGAGGAAGAAATGAGTTCTGACTAATCTTAAGTAGGTTCTGACTAATTTCAAGCTGGTCTAGTGCTTGTAAAAGCTCTTCTTGAATAGATAGGCTATAAGGACTAGGAGAAGGTTGATAATCTGAATATGACGGATCGTGATAAGAAGCATCTGCAAACGAAGGTCTTTGGGATACCGGGGCAACTACTGGGTGTGGTTGCCACGAAAAATCTAACTGGGGTACCGGGGCTGGTTGCCACGAAATATCTAATTGAGCCCCCCAACCAGGGTTATAAGCATCAAAATTTTCTCCTGGTCTATATGAGTTATAAGTTTGATCTTGATAAATTTGGTCATACATAGACTCAGAAAATTGGTACATGGTTGGGTATTTTTTTTTTTATTATTATTATTTTAATAAAAAGGGGAAAAAATATCTAAAGGAAAAACTCCTAAGAGAGTCCTAGAACTAGATAAAATATTATTTTTTCTTTTTTTTTTCAAACAATTTACACAAACAATTTATACAACTTTATCCTAGGGTTAGCTTAGACCTAGATAGCTCCTAACTGTTCCAAGGTCACCTTTGAGCACTCCAAG
This sequence comes from Areca catechu, assembly GCA_021397845.1. Classification (NCBI taxonomy): domain Eukaryota; kingdom Viridiplantae; phylum Streptophyta; class Magnoliopsida; order Arecales; family Arecaceae; genus Areca; species Areca catechu. The sequence goes on along the minus strand of CM038044.1, from coordinate 77,689,839 downwards.
TCCAAAATCACCCAACTAACTTGGCCAAGTAAGTGTAAGGTTGGTGAAGGTTCCCTTATCGCTTGCCTTAGACATCAATTAAAAATTGGCCAGGTAAGCGGAACCAATGCACCTCCCTTCGGGCTCTTGTCCCTGAACCACTTTCCTTAGACACCAAGTAGTTAACTGACCTGAACCCGGTATAACTCTAGGGTTCCCTTGTCCTATTGAGCTCGAATTTCATAGGGTTGGCATCTAATTGATTTTAGGGTTAGAGGCTTAGGTGAATGCAAATGATGGAAATGATTTGTGGGCTAAGGAAGGGTAATGAAATCCCCATCTTATCTAATTAAAGAGGTTAATGCCCTTAAAATGAATTATGGAGAAATGAAATGGATGCAATAAGCAAGGTGTCCATATCTTGAAATTATCAAACAAAATTAAACTAAACTAATTACTTTTTTTTTTAATTTTGATGGTTAAGTATCTAATTCCCTAATGAATTATGATTTTTTTTTTCTTTTTGATTTTACAGGAAAGTAAGTTTACCTAAGTAATTCTAAAAAGGAGATCAAATAGAACAAAACAAAAATACCAAAAATTTAAATTTTTAAAATTTGAATTTTTTTTTGAATTTTTGAAATTTGAATTTTTTTTTTTGAATTTTTGAATTTTGAATTTTTTTTTTGAATTTTTGAAATTTGAACTTTTTTTTGAATTTTTGAAATTTGAAAATTTTTTTTGAATTTTTGAAATTTTCAAAATAATGCCAAAAGTCCCCGGTAATGGCGCCAAAAATCTGATGCGCGTCGCAACGCATCAATTTAATTACCTTAAAACTACTATTCTAGAATAGGATAGCAAGAGCAAGGGTCGAATCCACAGGGACTTTCTTGATTACTTTGAAAACAATAAATGCGCAATAGAAATTGAAATCTTAAAACTAAAAAAGCGATTAACAAGTAATTAGCAGTAACTCAAGTAAAGATCTATCCAAGTGAGATCACGGCCCATATCCGTGAATCATGGCCCGTCCCTTTTTGGGAATAGATTGATCTAAATGCTAGTGAAATAACCTAGATATGATCTATCTCACGAGAGCACAACCTGTAACCACTTGGGAATAGATCAGTCATGAGTAATTTCACTTGACTTACCTCCAAAGCTTTGCCCTAACAACGCATCTGATTCAAAAGCAAAAGAACAAGATTAATCAAAAATACTTTTATTTCATGTAGGAGGGAGTACATCAAAGTAATACAACTAAAAATAAAAACCCCCTTTTCTCAAGTGAAGTTCCGGCCTCCAGTGACTTCTGCATGCTCAAAAGTTGAAGATGGCGCTGACCGGTAAAGAATAGGGCTGCTGGAATAGGATTGGGATAAGCTTGGAATAGTGATGGAACAGTGGGAATAAGGCTGGGATAAGTGGAATAGCAGAAAACTAAAGGAACTACGGGGAAGAATAGATGGATCCGGTCTGTGGCTGGACTGTGACTAAGCCGAGAGTTTGGGAGAACGAAGAAGAGATGGATTGTACTCTGGAATGGGGTCGACCTCTGCAACTAAGCTGGAATGGTGGGAAGAAAGTTCACTACTCTCTGTGGAATGGAGAAGAAAAAAAGCTCACTGCTCTCTGTGATGGAGAAGAAGAAGCACAGAGAAGAGCACAGGGGAAGAATGGAACTGGCAGACTCTATGATGAAGAAGAAAAAAACACAAATGACCGGATGATCGAATACCCCCCTCTAACTCCCCTGGACCCCTTTTTATAGGCTCTCCCTGCTCCAAAGCCACTCCATCGATCCGACCAACCCGCTCCACGGTTCCAACGAACATCACTCCACGATTGCAACGAAGACGCTCCATCGATCTCCAGCTCATCCGGTGGTGCTCCAGATTCTTCTTCCCGGTTCGGTCCAACCCAGTACACCGGTTCGGTCCAAAAGAAATTCAGATCGAAAGAGATCATCGGCTGCAACTCACTGTAAAGACCCTCCCGACGGCGAGGAAGAGCACTCCACCGTCATCTCCGGCCGGTGGTGGACTGGGTAGGCGGTCCGGCGGCGGAGGATGGTGGTTTCGGTGAGGTTAGGCCAAGAGGAACAAATCACGATGAACAACCCACTTCGAAGGCGTCTTTCCGGCCACCGGGGCTTCTCCGGTCGGCGGTGAGCATGCCGGTGACCTCGCCGGCGGTGGGGGTGGCTCTCCGGCGAGTCTCGGCATGATTGGGGCATGGCGGTCCATGGCTCTGCTTCCGTGGACCGCGTCAATGGCAAATCGCGGCCCATGGGTCGTTTGGTGGACCGAGCGACCGGTCCACTATGGACCGGCTGCTTTAAACTTCGTGCAATTCTTAGTAAATTCTTCAAAATTTCATTTTGGGCCCATTTTGAGTCCGATTTGAGTATCGTTCGCGTCGTTGGACTTCTAAAATCAGGCTCTCTATGTTGGAGATGTTCTTTCCTATAGATGACATATAAAAGTATTAATTTTGGAGGAATAATGACATTTTAATATTAAATTAATACTTTTATATTTATGCTTAATGTAGTTATCACTCTACCTGGCTAAGTGTACCTCTAGCACTCATGCTAGAATATGGCCAGTATCCCTGCACCTCCCGCTCTGAACTCGTGTCGAATCCTGCTCCACCCGTGAAGCCACCTCTCCATGGTGCTTCACCTGAAATTGAAGTCTCCCGATGACATAGAAATCTCGAGACCAGCCACTCAACGCTACCCAGCTGAGCCTGCACCTGAACCTCGTATCCCGTAGCTGCCTTCTCGGACCCTTCGTAACTCGCGAACCTCTCCGAAACCATTTCATATATATTGCATCCGCAGGCTCCTCTGAAACACAGGAGCTCATCCCAACTTCTCTAACCCAACAACTAATCCTAAGAAAATCGAGCTTTCCTTTCTCCATCCCTGACAAGCTCCGCGTGACCGTCTGCACCCATCCTGCTGTCTCTAGAGTTGACATCTTCTCGTCGAAGCTACCTCGCTACCCCAGCTAGAACATCAACCCGTGCTCCACAGCTCCAGAGACTCGTGCTCCATTGCACTCCTAACCTCGAACTGATGTCTTCCTGCGTTGTCCCTATGACTGCAACACCTACCTATGCTTCTGTAATGCACCCAGACAGCTGTACAAACCTAACGCCAATGTCAGACCTCTTCTGCAAAGATATCCACTCTTGAACCACCATCCCCTCAAGCTTTTCCTCCAAAGCCGCATCCAGGAAATTCTGCACCAATAAATCCTCTACCCTAACCTTTCATATAGAGAAGCTTCCCTTCCTATAAATTTCTCAAACTCCACCTTGTTCCCGGTATTCATGGTTGATCAGGCTATAGAAACCAACTCAAACTCAGGATTTGAGAAATACTCCAAAGGGAACCCTGGGTAGAAATCCACAACACCTGCGGACGGGTGCATCTCCTTCCTTCTTAGGGATGAACTAGGAAGCAGCACCTCTTTCCTTGAATCCTCATCTCCCAATGCTCAAACCACGCTCTACTCCTTTTCCGCTCGAACCTGAGCTCGAACCTTGCCCGAATACCAATTGTTGAGATTCCTAGGCACTGATACCACTTTGTGAGAGATCCGGATCAGTGCTTATACGTAGTAGAAGTAACCTGTTCTTGGATTGAAGATTCATACAAGAAAACATAAGAGATATAAAAGAAAAAGAGAGTTGCATTCATTCCTTTGGAGAAGAACCTTGTTACATGACAAGACAATAACACCCCGGCACCCCTTTTGAAACCCTAGAAGCTTCTCGCCGTCCCGCACGTCTTCTCTCTTGCATGCCTTATACCCCAAGAACCCACGTACGGCCATGCACGGACAATACCTCAACGTGCGTCCCTTCCTCTCTGAAACCTGAGAAGAAGCTCCACCCTGCGGACAATACCTCATACAGGATCCCTTCTTCAAAGCACCGTGGAACACCCCACGGTCCAAGCCCTCCACGTGAACTCCCTTCATGTGGCCTCTCTGTAACCCATCACCGTGGCCTCCTTGAAACCCATGAGGTCTCCCTATGGTCCACCCCCAAGGGGCGTTCTTAGCCCTCACGGTCTTTCATGATCGTGAGAAGTCCTCACAGACTCCCTTCTCAACTTCACACATGCCCTAACTTAAATAAGTACATGGGCGGTGGTCTTCTTGATCTTTGGCACCTTGATCTTAGACTTTTTGTTGGACTCAATCATATAGGCGATTAGGACTTGGATGGTCCAATAACAAACTTGGTTAAAACACCTCACATGGTTGGGCTTCCTAATTGATTATAACCAACCAACTAACCAACCAACTGGCTCACCTCCTAACCAACTTAACAAACCTGGACCCAACCCTATAACCCACAAACCAGGTTATGTTACAATCTCTCAGAAAAACTTCCCCTCTAAGCCCATATGAAAACACTAATCCTTTTGGATCAAACCCTCTGGCCTAACATGACGTATCCAAATTGACTTAGAGCCCTGGGGACAACCCCAGAAATCTCCTGGAACACCTTCAGGATAGCTTGGGACACACCCCCAAGCTCCAGGGATCACCTCCAGCATCCCTGCCATAGTCTCCCAAGTCTCTCTAAGGCTTTGGAGCACCACACAAAAAACCCTACAAAAGCCTCGGGGCCTTCCAGCCAGCTGGCAGCCTTGAGTGGCCTTCTCACCATTGCCCGTCGCAACCATTGGGTCCATGGGGGACATCTCACACACATGATTCCCGCCCCCAAGAGGGCTATCAAGGTAGCAATCATGGACATGACTCCCCTATTTCATTTCTTCTTCTTGACAAGACTCCTCAATGGAGGAACCATTGAACCGCTGGTCAGAAAGGAGTGCTTGGCGACGGGATGACCTGACTGAAAGCTCTGGGAGATGGATGGCTATCTGGAGGCTCTCCATGACAGCAAACAATGCCGACAGGCAAGCCGCTCTTCACTATGCATCCGCCTTTCTTGAGGGCGATCATAAAGGAGCCTATCCCTTGTCACTTCAAGATGTCATCCATGGAGACTGGTAGGGGCACCAGGATCCGACACAGATTACTGGGCCCTATCTGGTTTACTGATTAGGATTTTGAGCCCCAAATAATATATTAAGTTTTGTAATGAAGTTAATCCATTTGAGTGAGTCCTGTAATAAGTTGAGTTGTCTCAATCTCAGTCCAGTCCAGTTGAGTCATGTAAGTTTGTGTTAATCCAGTTCTTATACAAGAGGAGGATCACTAGCCAAAGCCTTCACCAGGCCATCCCAGGTCAAAGCAAGTCCAAGCCCATGAAGACTAACACACATGAAGATTCCAGATGCCACCTAAGAATATTCCTCTTCCAGGCACCCAGCCCAGAAGTCCTCTCAAGCCCAGAAGCCCATGGCTTCCCAGTCCTTCCCCAAGTCCACATCAAATTAGGCGCCCAGGGTTTTTCAGCCCACCTGGGATGTCTTGCGCCCAAGCCCAATGGAGGCTGCCCCTTGCTACCCAAAAGCCCATGCCCAATCCAAGTTGGCGTCCAAGCCCAAGAAGGCGCCCCTTTTATTATTCTGCATGAGTTCAGGTATGTTAGATCTTTTCATTACTAGTTTGCCTGCTAGTCTTTACTTGTTTTGGGGACTTTAGCCTCCAAATTAAATCTCTAAAAAATACAAAATAATTAATTACTGTTTTCCTGCATTTATGTCAATCCTAGGTTCATCCTGCATCAGTTTGGTATTAGAGCGGGTTTAGGATAGTTTTCATCTTCATTAAAACAACAAAAACATTCATATCTATTTTTCTGCATCCTATCATCTGCATTGGGGGTCTGAGTTCCGGTCTATTTCATCAACTTAGGTATTTTATTTTTCTCTGAAATTTGCACGACATACTCTCTGTTCAGTCCTGGTAATTTTCATAATTTTTAATTATTTTAACAAAAACAAAAAAAATTATAAAAAGTCTACATTCTAGAAACCCTAACAGAAATCCTGATTCTCTGCATATAGTCTGAAAACCCTAGGTATTGCATCATCATCTAAATTTTGTTTTGCATGAAATTTGGTAGGAATCATCGACACTGCTAATCCTTTGTCTTGAAATTTTTTAAAATTTTTTTCTGCTCTAAAACTCGTACAACAACTGCACCAAAACAAACTCTAAATTCAGTCTCTGTGATTTTTGCATACTTGACTTAACCTAACATAATCAACTACCAAACCCCCCCCCCAACCCAAGCCAAATTTTGTTTGCTAATTTAACCAACTTAAATTTAAGTTGCCACCTCATAAAAAGCCAAAAAAAAAAATTATTTTCTGTTGTGTTTTAGATTGCATCAGGGTTCATTGTGTTCATCATTTGAATTAAACTCATCTTAAGAGCACTCTCAATATCTCAGATCAGGGCAGGAGGTCATTACCTGTCCTGGGCCCAAAACAACCCCTTGCATACGTACCCAAATCCTAATTAAAATCAATTAGCAACCTAATTTGCTCTAGTGAGCTAAGGACACCAACAGGTCGGGTTCGAGTTGTATGGATAAACTAGTACACTCAATTCCTCAACTATTACTGAAAACTGGTGTCTAAGGCCAGAGGTCCAGAGGCAAATGCCCTAAGTGGACTGGTGGTTATAATTAAGACCCTGTCATAGGCGGGGGGAGCCTCCCACTACCCTACCTCTTACCTGGCTAGTGAAAGGATTAGTAGCTGAGTTAAGTGTAAGTTGAGTCGACCCATTCTGCTTTGGCTCTAGGTCTAGCAAACCCTAGCACGTGTTAACTTTGTGTGCCTGACTGCATCATAATATTTTGATTGAATGATTGCATGACCACTAAGTTAGGAACCCAATACCAACGGTCTAAACATCAACCCAGCTCAACCATGGAATCCAATCTTGAAACTCTCATTAAGGCCATGAATGAATAATTGACCACCCAGATGAACCAAATGAACACCCAATCCCAAAATCAGCTTGCCCAATTAACCACCGAGATCAACCAATTGACCCATTCCAATGCCCAATCCCAAAATCAGTATGCCCAATTAACCACCCAAATGAATAATAGATTTGACCAATTGACCCAAACGAATAACCAAACAACCAATAGGCTTGACCATTTAACCAATAGGTTGGACCAGGTAGAAAACCAATTAGGAACCATAGAAAGAACCCAAGAGTCCAATTCTAAACTTGATCCTGATTCACCCCTTTCCACCTCTCATAACCCTAGGAGAACCCAAAACCATGACCACTTCGTGGAACCCAACCTTAGGAGAGTCCAACGCCAAGAGCCCTACCAGGATCCTAACCCTAGGAGGCCTAATCAAGAAGACCAGGACCATGATGAGAGAATCCTTAGGAGCATCAAAGTAGATCCACCCATCTTTGATGGCATCCTAGATACCAAGGTCTACATAGATTGGAAGGGAGGCATGGAACAATATTTTCAATGGTATGCCTTGAGTGATGGAAGGAAGTGTCAATTTGTCAAACTTAGGCTAACCGATCAAGCTAGGTTATACTGGGAACACGTAGAGCACCTCTGTAGACAGAAACCATCCTCCCATCGCCACGTGGGAGGCCATGAAGCTAAAACTTAGAGAAAAATATGTTCTCCCATACTACCAACAGTGTCTCCTAGATCAATGGAAAAGATTAAAACAGGGAGCCAAGACTGTATGAGAGTATATAACCCAATTTGATGAATATGCCCTTAGGTGTGCCCTAGATGAACCTAAATCAGTGACCTTATCTAGGTTTAGAGCCGGCTTTCGAGAGGATATTCAGAGAGAACTGCACGTAAGGGGAGTTGAACACATAGACCAGGCCCTATCAGATAGCTGAAAGTTTTGAGAGATTTCATAAAGTACCGCTAGCCCGACGACCTGAGACCTTAGGGCCAATACTTCTAGTTTTAGACCAAACCTGAACCCAGCTTACCCAGGCCGACCCGACTCTAACCTAACTCGACCTAACCCAAATCCAAATTGACCAAACCCAACTCGACCCCATCCCAACCCAACCCGTCCCAACCCTAACCCACCTTGTCCCAACCCGAGTCCGAGTCAACCCAGTTTTAGCAACTCCGCATCTTTTAGGAATGACAGGGTAAGGCACTAACATTTCAGAAAATTCCAAGCCCCAGCCCCAATGCTTGCTTTAGATACAATAAGGTAGGTCATTACACTAGCCAATGTCCCATCAGATCTTTACAAATCGGGGAGCTTGAGGAGGAGCATGAACCCAATGATGAAGAGGGAGAAGAGGTTATGAAGCTGAGGCATACTTGATAGAGGAGTATGAGGGAGATAAGAAGGATTTTGATCAGTCTGACCTGGTAGGGGTAATTAGATGCATCCTATCCCAGACCAAAACACAGGAAGATTGGCGTAGGACTAACATCCTACAAACCTTTATGAAAATTAGGGATAAGGTATGCAAAATAATCATGGATAATGGGAGCTGTGTGAATGCCATCTTATCTCACTTAAGGCAGTCAAAACCCTAGGCTTAAATCCAATTCTCCATCCAAGCCCCTATAAAGTTTCTTGGATAGACTCCATATCCATACCTATTAAGTCTAGATGCCAAGTCCAGATCCAGCTTCAATCTTATCAGGATAAAGTGTGGTGCGATGTTGTGCCCATGGAAGTTAGCAGCATAATATTAGGTAGACCCTGGCTTTATGATCATGACGCTATCCTATACGGCTGGTCTAATGCATGTATGTTTAACTTTCATGGGAAGAAGATTACAATTAACCCCACTGCACCTCAGGATAAAGTAAGAGGATCTAGCTCATTAAAAGAGAGGAAAACTGGAGTTAATTTAATCACTGCTAAAGAGCTAGAGAGGGAGATATCTGAGGGAACTACGGTTTGGATGTTAACTGCAAAAAAAGTACCTAGTCAATCTGATAAAGAGTACCCTCAAGAGGTCAAGGGAATCTTAAGCGAATTTAATGATATATTTCTTGATGGTTTACCTGACCAGCTACCACCATTAAGGGATGTCCAACATGTTATAGATCTAGTCCCAGGAGCTACCCTACCCAATCTACCCCACTATAGAATGAACCCAACTGAACATTTAGAGCTTCAAAGACAGGTAGGTGAACTCCTTAGAAAAGGATTTATTAAGGAGAGCTTAAGTCCTTGTACTGTACCAACCCTATTAACCCCTAAGAAGGATGGCACGTGGAGGATGTGCGTCGATAGCCGTGCCATAAATAAAATTACTGTGAAATATAGGTTTTCCATCCCCCGATTGGACGATATATTAGATATGATGGCCGGTGCAACCATCTTTTCAAAAATTGACCTTAAGAGCGGCTATCATCAGGTTAGATTCAAACCAGGGGATGAGTGAAAGACGGCATTCAAAACCAAGGATAGTCTGTATGAATGGGTTGTTATGCTTTTTGGGTTATCCAATGCCCTAGTACCTTTATGAGAATTATGACCCAAGTCCTAAGGATGTTCATAGGAAAATTTGTAGTGGTTTATTTTGATGACATCCTAATCTACAGTAGGATTAAGGAAGACCATTTGGATCACTTGAGACAGATTTGCCAAACCCTTAGGAAGGAGAATCTCTATGCCAATTTAAAAAAGTATGATTTCTTGACCCATGGAGTCATCTTCTTAGGATTTGTGGTGATCCCTGATGGAGTGTCAGCTAATCCTGAAAAGGTTAGATCTATAGTAGAGTGGCCAGTACCTACTAGTGTCCATGAAGTATGTAGTTTCCATGGTCTAGCCACTTTCTATAAGAGATTTATCAGGAGATTTAGCACCATTGTGGCATCCATAACTGATTGTATCAGGAAGGGCAATTTTGAGTGGACTAAAGCAGCTGATAGAGCCTTCCTAAAAATTAAGAATAAGATGACACAAGCACTTATCTTGAAGTTACCTGATTTCTCCAAAGTCTTTGAGGTAGCTTGTGATGCATCAGGAGTAGGCATAGGAGGAGTTCTGAGCCAGGAAAATCACCCAGTATCCTTCTTTAGTGAAAAACTTAACGAGGCTAAGCTTAAATACTCAAACTATGATAAGAAATTTTATGCGATAGTACAAGCCATTAGATACTGGAGACATTATTTACTACCCCAAGAGTTTGTCCTTTACTCTGACCATGAAGCACTCTGATTCCTAAACTCCCAGAAAAAGTTAAACCCAAGGCACAACAAGTGGGTAGAGTTTATACAAGCCTATACCTTTGTACTGAAACATCAGGCTGGAACCGAAAATAAGGTAGCAGATGGTCTTAGTCGACATGCCTTGCTGTTAAACACTGTTAGCACTGAAGTCATTAGATTCAATCGATTGAAAGGAGAATATAAGACATGTCCAGACTTTAGTGAAATTTTTCAATGCCTTATCTAAGGACCATCTAGTACCCATAATGAATACACTCTTCAAGATGGTTACTTGTTTAGAAACAATAGACTGTATTTCCAGGACTTCACTTAGAGAATTCTTATTCTAGGAAACCCATGCAGGTGGCCTTGCTGGTCACTTTGGCAGAAACAAGACTATCTTAGCTGAAGAGGATCAGTTCTTTTGGCCTAGTTTAAAAAGGGATGTTGCTAACATAGTGTCCAGATGTCGAACTTGTACTGTTGCAAAGCAGCATAAGCAAAATACTGGTCTATATATCCCTTTACCCGTATCAGATCGTCCATGGCAGGATCTTAGCATGGACTTTGTGTTAGGCCTACCTAAGATCCTAAGGAAACATGATTCCATATGTGTAATGGCCGATAGGTTTTTGAAAATGGCCCATTTCATACCGTGCTCTTAAACTTTTGATGCATCCAAAGTAGCCCGACTTTTCCTTGATCATGTGGTTAGGTTACATGGCCTTCCTAAGATTATAGTGTCTGATAGGGATGTTCGTTTCACCAATTACTTCTGGAAGACCTTTTGGCACTTATTAGGAACCAAACTTAAGTTTTATATAGCCTACCACCCTCAGACCGATGGGCAAACCGAGGTAGTGAATCGAAGTTTAGGAAATCTGCTTAGATGCCTCATAGGGGAAAATACTAGGAATTGGGACCTTCTTTTACCCCGAGCCGAATTTGCTTGCAACATTTCTGTTAATCGGTCCATAGGAAAAAGTCCATTTGAGGTTGTTCATGGTTACAAACCTAATAAACCTCTTGATCTGATCCCCTTACCCTCACATGCCCGAGTTTCTGAGTTTACCGAGTCCTTTGCATAGCATGTTAGGGAGTTGCATAAGGAAGTTAGTCAAAAAATAAATATAAGTAATGAGATCTATAAAAACTTGGCTAATTCCCGAAAAAGAGCTAAAGAGTTTTCTACAAAAGATTATGTGATGATCAGGCTTAAGCCTGAGCAGTTCCCTCCAGGAACCGTAAAGAAACTACATGCTTGCAAAGCTGGACCTTTTAGAATAATAAAGAGAGTTGGATCCAGGATTCATGGTACTAGTATCGGGAACCGTTTCGACAGGACGGTACGGTACGGTACAGTTCGTATCGTACCGGCATGCATACCGGGCCATTTTTTAATATAAAAATCATCTTTCTCTACCCCCAAAGCAAAAAATGGGCTGAACCGAGCCGAACCGGGCTGAACCGTCTGGTACGGTATGGTACGGTACCGTACCGGTATGAAAATTATTATTTTTTATTTTTTTAACGATCCAGAGGCCGAACCATTTTATTGGGATGAACCGTACCGGCTAGCTGCCGATACGGTACGGTACGCCCCGTACCGGACGATACGGGACAGTACCGCGTTCCTTGGTTGGATCCAATGCCTGTACTCGAGTTGCCACTCGAGTTAGGTATTAGTTCAACCTTCAATATTTCAGACCTTGTGGAGTACTGGGAGCCAGCAGCGATACCTAACAAGCCCTTTAGACCTATCCCTTCCCTTGAGAGTGAACCCTCCCCATAGTATCCACCTACAAACTGGCCTATTAGTGAGGAAAGGATTGAGCACATCCTGGATGATCAAGCCATCAGTACCCGGAACAGAGGCTATCAACGGTATTTGGTTCGATGGCAAAGTCGACCTAAATCCGAGGACTCGTAGATCACCCGAGAGGATCTGCAGCGCCTCAACCCAGACCTTCTGAGCAATATGAGAGCCGAGTTGACCCTTACTCGACAGGGTCGAGTTCCTCCCATCCCGGGAGAATTGGTGAGGGCACCAAGATCCGACATAGATTACTGGGCCCTATCTGGTTTACAGATTAGGGTTTTGAGCCCCAAATAATTTGTCAAGTTTTGTAATGAAGTTAGTCCAATTGAGTTGAGTCCTGTAATAAGTTGAGTTGTCTCAACCTCGGTCCAGTCCAGTTGAGTCCTGTAAGTTTGTATTAGTCCAGTTCTTATACAAGAGGAGGATCACCAGCCAAAGCCTTGAGCAGGCCGTCCCAGGTCAAAGCAAGTCCAAGCACATGAAGCCCTCCACACATGAAGATTCCAGGTGCCACCTAAGAATATTCCTCTTCCAGGTGGCCCAGCCCAGAAGTCCTGTCAAGCCTAGAAGCCCATGGCGCCCCAGGCCTTCCCCAAGTCCACATCAAATTAGGCACCCAAGGTTTTTTAGCCCACCTGGGATGTCTTGTGCCCAAGCCCAATGGAGGCTGCCCCTTGCTACTCAAAAGCCCATGCCCAATCCAAGTTGGCGTCCAAGCCCAAGAAGGTGCCCTTTGACCAAGTCAAAGGAGAGAAGTCCGCTTCTAATAAGGAGATTATGCTTTTATTCTACTCAAATTGTGTACTCCTAGTTCTAAGCAACTTTGTAATCATTTTCCCTATCAAACTTTGTAATCCAATTCTTATAAGGAGAAGACCTAGGTCAACCTATAAATACCCACCCCCTCCCCCTCTTGTAATCAACTCTTATTCATGAAATAAACTCTGGTGAATTTTTGTTAGCTTGTGTTCTCTTGTGTGTTCTTTGAAATGAGTGTGAGTGATACTTGTGTGCCCTAACCCTTCCAAGCCCTAGCCTCCCAAAGCATCCTTCATCCAAGCCCTAACATGCCCAAGGAAGGAAGCCCTAGTCATTCCCAGCAAGGAGTTCTCTTCCACTTCCAAGCCGCCAGCATCAGCAAACCCTAATTCCATTTTTCCTTCAACCCTAATCCTTGTTCTACTTTTTTTATTTGCTCTCTAAATGATCCCTAATGCTTGCAGGATCCCCAAGGTGTTCACCTCCAAAGAGGAGGCCCTCTTTGCCTCCTGAACCAACCAAGATAGTTGATTGATCTGTGGACAACAGGCTTATCTTCCAGGTGACGATCTAGAGTGCTGTGCGACCCCGTCTTCGACCGAATCTTCGAATCGTTGTTTGGTACAATCCTTCCCCCTCCTGATTTTTGATTTCATTAAAGGTACGCTATCCTAACCGGTGGTTTCTCAATCCTCGAGGTCCTTTTATTTTTCTGCATGAATTCATATGCGGGTATGTTAGATCTTTTCATTACTAGTTTGTCTGCTAGTCTTTACTTATTTTCGGGACTTTAGCCTCCAAATTAAATCTCTAAAAAAATACAAAAAAATTAGTTACTGTTTTCCTGCATTCATGTCAGTCCTAGGTTCATCCCGCATCAGAGACCTACAATAGCTCCACCAGCCCCACGACCACCTAGAGAGCTTCAAAGCTCTCATGATACTGCAAGAGGTATCTGATGCGGGATACAGCCCGAGCTTGGTACACTAGGCTCGAGCTAGAGTCCAACTCTTTTAAGAAGTTTGGCCAAAAATTCATTGCTTAATCCCAAAATAGCCGAGGTTCGAAAAGAGCTCCAACTCTCTTTTCCATCCACCAAGAGGAAGGGGAATCTCTCCAAAGTTTTATGGGTCATCTCTGAATGGCCATGCCAAAGGTTCGTGGCTTGGAACTAGTGGTTGTGATGTCAGCCCTATTGTGGAGACTTCAAGCAAGAGGCTTTTTTCACTCAAAAAAGTTTCCCCACAATCTTTCGGAGCTTTCATCTGTTCCGAGAAATACATCAATGTCGAAGAATGCATAACGGAGAAAAGGAGAGAGGAGTGCAGCTACGGAAACATCCTTAAGAGAACCACCTCTCCCTCCTCAACCCAAGAAGTGAAGCAACAAAGTTAGATCTCGTCGCTGCTCCAAGAGCCCCCGTCATCGCCACCATGATGAGTTCACTCCGCTGAACACCCCCAAAAAAAAATCCTGATGAAAATAAAGAATTAAGATATCATCCACTAGCCTGGAAGATGAGCAAGAGGTCCAAGAAGGACATGATGAAGTACTGCCATTTCCACCGGGAGATAGGCATGACACGGAAGATTGCTTCTCCTTGAAGAAAATCGAGGCTCTTGTCCACTGAGGCTAACCACAGACCTACGTCAACCAGCCCAAGGATGTAAAGAACTTTGGCCACCAGTCCTAGCCCATCATGAAGCCTCCATTGGACAATCATCTAGCATTGGAGTCATTCACATGGACCACACCATTGCTAGAGGTTTCCCTAGTAGAGTGACCTTATCAGCTGAAAGGGCTCGCAATCACACACCTCTAGTGGAAGCCTCCCAGTCTAAGCAGCACAAGCAAGACGAGGTCATCACCTTTTCAAATGCCAATGCAAACGACTTCTAGACCCCTCATAACAATGCTATTGTAGTTTCCCTAACAAACTTCGATATAAAATGAGTTTTGGTTAATAATGGAAGCCTTTACAAACATCTTGTTTTACAATGCCTTTAGCAAAATAAATCTCTCTAGAGATTGATTGCCAAGGATAAGTTCTTCCATGGTAGGATTCTCTAGAGATGCCATTCCCATGGAAGGCATGATGCTTTACCCGTGATCGCAGGCCAAGCACCAAAGTAAGCGACACTCATGTTGAACTTGCTTGTGAAGGTCCCCTTAGCCTACAATGTTATTCCAGGGAGACCAGGCTTGAACACCTTTTGTACCATCATCTCCACCTACCACCTATTGATGAAGTTTCCGACCGTCCAAGGAGTGGACGAGGTTCACGACAACCAAGCCTTGGCTAGGAGATGATATGTAGCCACACTCTGAGGCAAAAAGCCCATGAAGCGCTACCCATTGATAGCTTTGACCTCCGAGATTCTCTTGATCCCCTTAAACGAGTCCAACCCAACCTAAAAGATCTAGGTCGGGTCTTAACTGAGCGAGCCTCGCATGACCATCTCCTCACCTTCCTAAAAGCAAATGCAGATGTCTTCTCATGGACCGCCTCTGACATGCCCGATGTCAATCCAAAGTCATGGTGCACAGGTTGAATATCGACCCATCGCATAAGCCGATGAAGTAAAAAAAGAGAAGCTTCACCTCTGAGCGGCAACAAGCCATCAAGTAGGGGGTGGAAAAGCCACAACCGATTTTGTTTGCAAAATTCACTATCTAAAATGGCTAACGAACGTGGTGCTGATCAAAAAGGCAAGTGACAAATGGCGGGTATGTATCGATTTCATCAATTTAAATAAAGCCTACCTGAAAGATAGCTTCCCTTTGCCCCAAATAGACCAATTATCGACTCTACATTAGGGCACGAGCTACTCAACTTCATGGATGCCTTTTCTGGATATAACCAAATCTATATGGTCCTAGAGGATGAGAACACATCTTTCATTACAAACCAAAAGCTCTACTACTACAAAGTGATGCTCTTTGACCTGAAGAATGTAGGAGCCACTTACCAACATCTTGTCAATAAGGTCTTTAAAGACTAGATCGGCTGTAATGTTGAGGTATACATTGATGACATGCCAGTAAAAAGTCAATAGGTAGAGCATCATGTGATGGACCTCAAGGAAACTTTTCAGACCTTGAGAAAGTACCCCATAAGGCTCAACCTAGCCAAGTGCGCCTTTGGCATGTCCTTTAGAAAGTTCTTGGATTTCATGGTTTCACACCGTGGGATCAAAGCCAACTCAAAGGTCCAAGCCATCTTAGAAATGTCATCACCATTGACTTGAAAGGAAGTACAATGCCTCATAGCATGGATAGCCTCATTGAATAGGTTCATTGCCAAATAAGGCGACTAATGCTTGCCCTTCTTCAAGGCTCTAAGAAAGATCAAGGACTTTCACTAAATAGAGGAGTGTCAAACCACCTTTGAAAAGCTTCACACATACTTGGCCACTACTCCCCTCCTGACCAAGCTGGCAGAAGGAGAGTTGTACCTATACCTGGTGATATCCCCTATCGCAGTAAGCTCTATCCTTATCCGGGAGGAAGAAGATGAGCAAAAGCTTGTGTACTACACTAGCAAGGTGCTGAGATGCGGAGACCTAGTACCCAAGGATGGAAAAGGTCGCCTACGCTCTCATGATCTTGGCCTGATGGCTCTGACTTTACTTCCAGGCACACTCCATCATTATCTTAACAAACCAGCCCTTGAGGTCAGTCCTGCAAAAACTAGGCACCTCCGAAAGGATTGTGAAGTGGATAGTAAAGCTTGGAGAGTTTGACATCTATTACCATCAACAACCCTCCATCAAAGCCCAAGCACTAGCTGACTTTATCATACAATGTACACTCCCTGAAGAGGTCAGGGTGGAAACAAAAGCAGTAGCCCCTATCCCATTGGGTGATGTTTGGATGTTTTACGTTGACGGAGCATCCAACACAGGAGCCTCCAGATTAGGGATGATCCTCGCCAACCTAGATGGCATCATCGCCAAGCAAGCTCTCCGTTTCAACTTCAAAACCTCCAACGACGAGACGGAGTATGAAGCACTCCTAGCATGGCTAAGGCTGACATGAGAGCTTGGGGTATACCACCTCAAAGCCCTCGATGACTCCCAAGCGGTCATTGGCCAGGCTCACGAGGAAATGAAGCAAAGCTCCTACCATGGAGTACCTGGAGAAGGTAAAAGAAATAATTCCTTTCTCTCCTTTGAGATTGTGTAGATACCTAGGACAGAGAACTCTCGAATGAATCTTTTGTCGAGGCTGGTGATAGTGGATTATCCAAAGATCCATAGAAAAGCATATGTGAAAAACCTAGAAAAGATTAGCATCAACACAAACTAGCCCCCATGATGCAGATGGACCGTGAGCCATGTTAAATGGATCCATTCTATGGTACCTGAAGGATAGATAGTTGCCCAAGGACTAGGCTGAGGATCGAAGAATCAAGAGCCACTTGACCTAATATATGATGATCGAGGGGAAGCTATGCTAGTGATCCTACTTGATGCCGCTCCTTGGTGGCCCTTGACCTGAAAGGCCGACTACATCCTGTGCAAGGTCCATGAAGGCATTTGCAAAAGTCACCTTGGAGGTCAAGCCCTGGCATACAAGATCCTTCGACAAGGATACTACTAGCCTGACATCCATAAGGATGCCATCAAGTTCGTGCAACGCTGCGACTGCTGCCAATGGCATGCTAATATCCAGCATCCACCATTAGACATCTCACTCCTATCAGTTCACCTTGGCCATTTGCTCAATGGAGAATAGACATCCTTGGTCCTTTTCCTCCGACCACCAGGCAAAGAAAGTTCCTTATTGTCACCATCAACTACTTCATCAAGTGGTTAAAGATGGAACCTTTGACCCAGATCACTGAGAAAGATGTTTGCAACTTCATCTAAAAGTCCATCGTCTGTTGATTCGGCTTGTTTCGAATGATTATCAGTAACAATGGCCAACAATTTAACAGTGCATCCTTCCAATACTTCTTCAACGACTTGCAAATCATCCACTGATTTATCTCCATCGTGCATCGATAAACATATGGAGAAGCGGAGGTCACCAATCAAACCATCCTGCAAGGTTTAAAAACTCAACTGGACAATGCCAAGGAACTTTAGGCAAATGAACTGTACATGTTCCTTAGCCATATTGGACAACATATCGACTAAAGATAGGAGAGACTGTTCAAACTAGCTTGCGGAATCAAAGCAGTCATCCCCTTAGAGCTAGGCTTATCCTTGCACAAGGTCAAAGGCTACAATGAACATCGAAACTTGGACCTCAAGATTCGAGCTTACAATGAACATCGAAACTTGGAGGACCTCAAGGCGAATCTTGACCTACTTGAAGAAGTCCGAGAGAAGGCCCAGATCCGAATGGCGATGCACTAGTGATGAGCAGCTCGCTACTTCAACTCAAAAATCAATGAAAGCAGTTTATGCCAAGAGGTTTGGTGCTTAAAAAAGTAGTAGTTAGCTAGCCAACCGAACGAGGGAAACTCTTGCCCAATTAGGAAAGACCATACTGCATTGTCGAGGTAATATGCTTCGACATCTATTGTTTGGAGTAATTGGATGGGAACCCCATCCCTTGTACTTGGAATTCTGACGATCTCTGGCCTTACTACCAATAAGATATGCTTCTTCAATTCATGAGTCAATCTATCTTGCAATGAAAGCCCTTCCTCTTTCATGTGAAGCAGCCATTAAGTCTCTAGCTCATGAAATGAGGTGCATCCGAAAAAGTCCTCCTTGACCAGCTCCCAGGAGGGGCCACCATGCCCTTACTCTAAACCATGGGTGAGCTCGTGCCCCAAGTAGCCCCACCATACTCTAAATCCTGGGAGTAGCTTTTCAAGTAGGGCTACCTGTTAGATATATGCCTTAAAAACCAGATTGGCATGATACACTGTATTTTTTCTAGGACATATTTGTGTACTTAATTTATTCAAATTAATAAAATTAAAAAAATTTCTTTCATTCATATCTGATATGTCTATGAATTATTCATGGAGTTAATAGACAATGACACATATTCTCAAAAGTTGAGAATTTGAAATATATGTCATTATAGATTAACTCCTATTATCCATCAAAATCGGCATACGGATCGCTTCCCTTTCAGGTGGATGAGTCTCGAGACTATAGTATAGGAATACTGGAATAAGAGTACAAGTAGTTGTTAGAGAATAAAAGTATTGAATGTGACCAAGAACAAGAAATCACATGGATGTCTACTCACTTGTAAGTGACTATGTCAATGCTATAGTTATGAATAGTTCTTCGACCTATAGTGCCTCGACCACTCAAAATAGAGTTGCTATAATTTGACAACACATAAATATAGTCCCTAGCCATTCAGGGCCTTGCGGTGTTTATTGGTTGCAGTAGGTTCACTATAGAAGTAGGGTGTGCACTTACAGGAAATCTATAAGCCTTAGTAGTTGAGTAGTCCTATGCGATCTAAGAGGTTGAGTCCTTAAGTCTGTGACCACAGCAGTGATAATGGAAAAGAGTTTTCATGGAAATCATGATTGGGTTCAACTTGATAAGTCTCACATATGATAGATGCTTAGGATTCGATGAGTTTCTATGACCTACATCCGATCAGGAATCTCGATAAAAGAACTTAATCACATGGTAACTATACCTAGGGATTCTTCTTTCTATTCTAGTGGGTTGCCACTATATACTGCTAGGTATCATTAGTAGATTGTGAAAACTCACTAGGATCATTTTTGAATCAATAATCCTTGTTAAAGTTGAGTTGGAATCATTCTAGTTGATCAAAAGAGTTTCGATGATACTATAATAGAGATCATGATATATCTCGCTACCAGACAGAATAAAATCTGAGGGATCATATATAAAAGGGACTTGACCTGATCAAGAGCATGGATCAAAACCAAATTTTCAATTAGATTGATAATTTGGATCAATTAATAAGAGTTACAAATTTAGCAGCTACTAATTGTTAGCACAAAGTACTTAATTGTAAGTGTTGCAATATAATTGGACTTAACTAAATTATGGATCAAGTTCTAATTAATTTAAATTAGATTTATTATCCAAGTTGGACTTAGATTGCAATCCTAATTAGATTAGGGTTGGTAGCCTTTTCGAATCGAATTGAAACCTAATTGAAGCCGAATCAAAATAGGTCACATTGACCTGAAGGGATTGGATTTTCTCTCTAATAGGTGCGTGGAATTAAGGGGTGCTGAATTTGGTGCCCGCTCATTTGCGTGAGCAAGAAAGGAAGAGGCGAAAAATGAGTAGGGATGCTTTTCGGAGAAGACAACCAATGGAACGATTCTTCAAGAAAAAACAAGAAAAATAGTCTAATGGTGGTCAAACCAGGGGCCTTCACTATTTATACGAGATTCAATGGACTAGATCTGGCATGGGTAAAATCTCCACCGTCGGATGATTGACTCGTGGTAAACTGAGACTGGCCAGAATAATCTCACAGATCAAAGAACAACCATCTGAAAGTAATGATCATGGCACCTCGTCTTCCACAGGCATAGGCAGTTGGTATGACCTTGAGCATCGCAGCCTCCTTAACCACCGCATGCTTTCAAGGTTGCCCCATCATTTTTCATGAAGCCTATGATGGGATGTCTCTCGAGTGCCATGCCCAATCGATGGTATAACCTTCATCCCAGCATACCTTGGCTAAAGGAGACCCTCGATTACCTAGTAAAAAAAGGGGGGAAAGAAGGCCGAGGGAAGACTCCCATGGTGAGGATTTGCACCTCCCTGATCGTAGCCAGCAAGCTAAAGTGGTGGACTTGGGAAACTCATAGATTTGATGACAAGTATTCAACCTTTAGCAATAATTCCGAGGCATAGACACTTGGAAAAAAATTGAATTTTATTCATGGTCCATATAATTATAAAGATAGAAAAAGAAAATCTTGGATTACAGTCATTGTGATTCAACAAATGCATAAACATTAATGCCTCTGCCCTCGACCTTGGTCAGCCTGAAGAGTGCTAGGGCACGGGAGATCATTGGGATAGGAATCTGGAGTAGGCTCGCCTAGGCCAATGGAAGGAGTTGGACCACTAGGACCTGCATTCCTCAAATCCCTTCTTGTAGGCCCTTCTCTTGGCATGATGAAGCCGAGTGTCAGTGATGCCTACATATGCTTCGGCCAACGATAGCTTGCTTCACAACATTGTAATCTCTAGGTCATTGGCATCAACCTCCTTCAGCCTCTCAATGGAATTTCTTGTGGCCATTAGTTGGCCCTTCAATGCTAGAGCCTCTTGCATCTCCATGGCACGAAGGTTTTGGTTCCACAATCTCTCAACAGTGATACTTCTTTCCTTTCAAGCCCCTGCCGAAGGAATTAGGCCTCAGCCAAAGCTTCGTTTCGAGCCTACACAGCCTGTTGGATCCTCTCTTGCTCTTGGCTTGAAGATCCATCTCCAAAAATTCAACTGTGAGCTTGTCGAAGTTCATTCCATAACCATATGTTTTCCTCTCTTGCCATTGAAAGTTCATCCCACAACCAATGAACTCGAGCACGAGCATCTTCTTTTAGATCTGCAATCTTGACCCTGAGACTTTCCTTTAAATTGGCGATTTTTACTTTTGCTTCTTTGGCAATCAAGGCCTCCTATTAGCAGGCTTAAGTTATTCGCTTGTGCATCAATGCAAGCTACTCCGTGGCCTCCCTGAGCTTCTTTTCTGAGTGAATGACCTCTTCGACTACTACATCACAGCGCTTCCTCATTTGTTGGAATTCTTGCTCTGCCTCGGATGCCCAAACTTCATCCTTACAAGCCTCCCTTTTGATGGAAGTAGCTTTTCCTCATTTGTTGGAATTCTTGCTATGCCTCGGATGCCCGAACTTCATCTTCACAAGCCTCCCTTTTGATGGAAGTAGCTATTTCCTTAGCTTCTATCACCTTCGTTTCCACCTCTTTGGCTGATTCCATGAATTTCAAATATTGTCCCTCCTGTACGACA
Organism: Areca catechu; assembly: GCA_021397845.1. Lineage (NCBI taxonomy): Eukaryota > Viridiplantae > Streptophyta > Magnoliopsida > Arecales > Arecaceae > Areca > Areca catechu. The sequence goes on along the minus strand of CM038044.1, from coordinate 77,668,196 downwards.
AATTGTTGTTTAGGAGGCTATGTAAACATCCAGAAGAGTATATCATCATGCCTGGAAAAATGACCAAAAAGCCTCGCATCTATAAGCTTCAGGGTCAGCCTCCTGCTTCTCCAACATATCGACAGGCAAAAGGACTGAATTAGGTCCTCAACTATCCTCAGCCCCTCCAAACTCAAAGTAGGCATTTTGGAGGTGCTTTTCAATGCCTATCTCCTTCGTGTCAGTCATGCATCATGTCCCAGCACCAATTCAATTGAGATGCTAGACTTCCTGAGCTTGTTAGCGGCTCTCCTGACCTCCTTTGCATCTCTTAGATCCATCGACTTCAGCACCACCATGAAAAACTAAAGCTAAAGTTTCTTAGTGCTGGAAATACTTGCCAGAAATCGCCAAATTCACCAGAGGACATCTCTTCGTGATGCAAAATCTCCCCCTCCCAAAGCTGGAACAGTGCCAAAAAGCTACCTTGGACCCTCTATTTAAATAGAAGAATGGTAATAAATCCCCCTCTCATCTCGAGCATCATAAATGCACCATGTGGCCCCCTTTTGTTTGCCAATCCATCCCACATCCTTAGAAGAGCATGAAAACTTTTGCCTAGAATCAAGATCCCTTGGGCATATAACTGAGCTTACTCCTCAACCCAAGATGCTAAGGAGTGGGGCATAAATGATGTGGGGGCTAACCCCCACCCTCAATATCCTGAAGATCCTCGGATTTGGTGTCAGCACAAGTGGTCATCTTCTGAACGAGACAGCCGCATTCAGGTCCTCAACCTTTCTAATCCTTCGCATCGAAACCTTTACCTTTGGGATGTTTATGTGTGAAGTATTTGTTCAAATAGAATATCAAACAAACATCTATGATGTGATCCACAATGAAGTATAAGCAAAGTCGCCTCTTGAACTTCTTGATGGAACAATATTAGTTACAAGCCATGTCTCTGTATATGATAGCTCTAATTCAGACAATAAGAAGCATGCCGAAGGTCCAATGCTTGAGGCTCATCCCTAGCATCGAAAGCCGATTGTCGGGAGAAGCTGCATCACCAAGCTTCGGTCTAATCGACCCTCGGTCCTAACAAAGGATAACTACCGATGATTTTTTAACATTGGCAGCCTCCTCTAGTGATCATCGGCTATACTAACCCTCAGTCACAGGTTAACCCTCACTCACCGAGGGAAAGCTCCCTAGTCCACAAGATTGGCAGAAGACGACCCGCTTCAACAGCATAACCCCCCAGGAAGACAGAAGTGTTCCAAGTCCTTCAGCCTCCTGGACCCTCATCCTAACTGACCTTCGACCTTGGCAAAGGATCATCTTGCCCTTAGCAGTTAAGCTCTGGCAACCCTAGGTGCCTAGTATAGCACCCTAAGAACCTCGGCTCTAGTCGACCCTTAGCCTCAACAGGAGAACTAGGTCCAACTTAGGACCCTTGCCCCAAAGGAAGTCAAAACCCATGGCAACATACTTCCAGCAACTCAAGGAGGAATCCGATGCTCATTTCCACACATTTAATGGCACGATTAGGAGACCATATCCTGTAATTAGTGGCAATCCTCTCAGTTAAGAGGGACATGACCTGTTCCATGCCACAGTCCCCATCCTCATTAAGGAGAGCAGCTAGAAATGCGAATGAGATAGTTTCATAATGAAAGGCAAACATTCTGGGCACACAACGTGATCCTCTGACACTGCCCGGGACAATCCTCCAAGTGGTCACTTCCTGTCAGGTGCACTAAAGACTTTTGGCATTCTAAAAGTGCCCTCATTACAAGGGAGCTCCCTAGGAGCTTCCAAGGTAATGCAATAGTTCTCCAACACTCTTTTCTCTCCGCTTTACTCTATTCGTCCTGTTACTTGCCACCTTACTTGATCATGGAGGGCCTTCGCCAAAGTCATCTCCGGCAGGACTTTTCTTGCAGGTACAACCCACGAGCACCTCTCCAACAATCTCCAGCATCCAAACAGGGAGCTGCATCAACACCATGTATTGGTACCATCCTATTATAATGTCGGTACGTGGTTCGATATGATACAAGATGGCATACCAAGTATCGGTATGGTGTGAAACAACATATCAATTTGGTATCAGTATGGTACCTCCTGTAAGGAACAACACTGACTAGTATGGCAAACCTTGCATTAAAGAGATGTAAAAGTTCTCAAATTAGTTGTTCAATGGCCCATGAAACAAGTTCTAGGTTATTCTTTTATTTAGAAAAGTTAATAACCATAAAATCCTAATTTAATTTGAAAGAGTCAAATTGTTGTGGAAGTGATTTTGGGTCATTATTGGTAAGGAAAATCCTTTAAAACTTCAGAAGAAATCCTGGAAGTTTTAGTATCTTGAAACATGAACTCATATTGAGAAACAAATTTTAAGAATTTTACTTAGATTTTCCCTTCTAGTTGACTTCACATATCAATTCTCTTGTTCTACCACAAGATATTATGTGATTATTTGCTGATTTACATTAGTTTGGTACTAGCATGAGATATATGTCCAAGCTTCATACGAGGGTTTTTGGAACTGTCCCAAATTACCGAGTTTGGCGTGTACTGTACCGTACTGGTCAAGAACCGGAATGGTTCAATCCTAAAAAATGGTTTGGGATCCGAACCATAAAAAATGACCTGAACTAGACCAGTACAGGTCAGTTCCGTATGGTATGGGTCAGTTCAGACCGGAATGGTGCGATTCAGTCTAGTTCAAGCCGGCTCAGCCTGGTTAGGGTTCGGTTCAGGTCTGGTTCAGTGATCCTTGCTTGAGAGGGTGGAGGAAGATAGTTTTTTGTCAATTCACCAAGACCGGTACATGTACCGGTATAGTATAATATAGTACAGTACTGTACTATACCGGTCATTAACCGATATGGGTCCTGTTGCGACGTCTTTTCCCGGACCGGGCTCGGTCGGCTACGCTGGAGCACTCCTCTCCCGGTACCTGCAAAAAAGTCCCCAAGGGCCAGTGGCGTTCTGACGGGGGACACTCCGATGCTTAAGTTAGCGGAAGCTTGAGGGCAACAGAATAGATGAATTGACTGGAGATAACTTACGGAAAGGGAAGTGAGAATACTGCCAAATTCTGTTAGGGGATGGGTTGAGAATGTCCGATTTGCCCCTAGGAGAATCAGGATAATGGCCAGGTGGCACTAGGACGTGGCCACGTCGAAATGTCCATTGTAACATAATTCTGGTACCAGTTGGAAGGGGCTTGTGGAGCCTTTGAATTATTTATGGAGTTAGAGTGACTCGATCGGACTTCGACGAGAGAGAGCCGTTCGGATCCAACAGAAGTGGGTTGGTTGGTCGAGGGAGAATGTTCGTCAGATCTTTAAGAGTAGCAGACCGGTCGGACCTCGATGGAAGTGGATCATTCGGACCTCTACTTCAATAGGTCGGCCGGTCGGACTTCAAGTGGAATGGGTCAGCCGTCTGATCGGAAAACCCCAGCAAGAGTTGGTCAGCCGGTCGGACCGGAAGGCCGCCAGCTTCAGTTCAATTGGAGAAAAGCTGGTTGAGTACAACAGTTGCCCGCGGGGATGCCTCCTGTCTCCAGGTACATTCTACAATGAAGTCAGCAATTACCTGGGCTTTCATGGCCGATCGGGATTGGAAAGAGATGTCAAACTCGCCAAGCTTGACGGCCCACTTGGCAAGCTGACCGAAGGTGTCTGGGCTCCGAAGGATCGCCTTGAGGGGTTGGTCAGATAGCACGACAATCGGATGCGCCTGAAAATAAGGTCGAAGCCGCTTGGCCGCTATGACCAAGGAATAGACAAGCTTCTGCATTTTAGGGTACCTTGTTTTGGCATCATGAAGGACTTTACTGATGTAATAGACAAGTTTCTGCTGACCATCTTCTCCCACTCGCATGAGGACAGAGCTGATCGCCTCGTCCGACACCGACAGGTACAGGTATAATACCTCTCCCTCCCTTGGTTTGGCCAACAATGGAGGGTTCTTCAAGTAATTCTTCAAAGCTTCAAAAGCTAATCGACACTCGTCGGTCCAGTGGAAGCGGTCCGACCGGTGCAAGATCTTGAAAAATGGTAGGGACTTCGCAGCTGACCTGGAGATGAAATGGCTGAGAGAAGCTATACGACCTGCAAGCTTTTGCACTTGTTTTTTATTGGTAGGATATCCCATCTCAATAATAGCTCTGATCGTGTCAGGGTTAACTTCAATTCCTCTTTGTGTGACCAGGAAACCAAGGAACTTCCCGGAAGTCACCCCAAATGTGCACTTGGCAGGGTTCAGCTTCATTCGATGGCGTCTCAATACGTCAAACGACTCCTGCAAGTCTTTTATATGGTCGGCCTTGTGAAGGCTCTTGACTATCATATCATCAACATATGCCTCCATGTTTCTGCCAAGCTACCCTTCAAAGACACGATTGATCAGCCTTTGGAAAGTGGCACCGGTATTCTTCAGGCCAAAGGGCATCATCTTATAGCAGCATAGCCCTTTGTCAGTGACAAAAGCCGTCTTCTCCTCATCCTCCGGGTGCATCCTGATCTGATTGTAACCGGAGAAGGCATCCATAAAGCTTAAAAGCTGGTGGCCAGCCATGGCATCCACCAGTTGGTCAATCTTTGGCAGAGGGAAGCTGTCTTTTAGGCAAGCTTCATTAAGGTCAGTATAGTCTACACATATTCTCCACTTCCTGCTAGCTTTCTTTACCATGACAACGTTTGCTAACCAGTCTGGGTAATGGGCCTCTCTGATGAAGCCAGCCTCGGAGAGCTTCTTGACATCTTCGTCAATTGCCCTTTGTCTCTCGGGAGCGAAGCTCCTCTTCTTCTATCGGACAGGCCTGTAGGTCGGATCTGCTTTAAGCTGGTGAGTGATGACCTCCAACGAAATGCTTGGCATATCCGACATCGACCAAGCAAAGACATTAGCATTACTTCTTAAGAAGTTAATCAGCTCCAATTTGTCCTCCTCACTGAGAGTGCTTCCAATTTGGAGAACCCTGGTGGGGTCGTCCACTCGAAGGAGAACAAACACAATCTTCTTGACAGGTTGGCCATGGCCGTCGACTTCGACTCTGGGGTCAAGTTGTTCAAGAGTGGAATGTCCTTCTGATTGCTTGTCATGGATAGTCAAGCATTGTCTGGCCATCCTTCGGTCTCCCCTCATTACTCCGACTCCATTACGAGTCGGAAACTTTGCCAGCATATGGTAGGTAGAAATGATGGCGCGAAACTTGTTAAGGGCCGGTCGGCTTAGAATGGCATTATAAGCCGAGGTCGTGCGTACGACCACAAAGTTGATGGGAAGAGTCTTCTGGTAAGGCTCCATCCCGATGGTCACGGGCAGAGTTATTTCTCCTTCAATTCCGATAGAGTTTCCCCCGAAGCCTGCAGCGGCATGGGGGATTCTTGCAGCCTTGATCTGGACAGGTTCATTCCGACAAAGGCATCATACAACAAGACTTCCACATAGCTTCCATTATCAATAAGGATTCGCTTTACATCATAGTTGGTGATCACTGCCGACCAACTACAGGGTCATCCCCAGAAAGATGGAATTCCAAGAGATCTTCGTCGGAAAAACTGATTCCATTAGAACCCCTAGACCTTTTCACAATGTCCCAGTCTTCATCAGGTCTCCAGTTGGACCGGCGGTGTAGCATGCCAACATTCCCGTCGGTCAGACGCTGATTAGGGAGCTTTACCTCCTTTGGGGGGTCTCTGGAAGTTAAGGCTTCGGCCCAATCCCTACGTGGTCGGACGTATTTGTGTAGGTACCCCCTCCTGATGAGGTCTTCAATGGCATCCTTCAGCTGGATGCACTCTTCCGTGTTGTGTCCATTGTCCCTATGGAACTGGCAGTACTTGTCTATTTCTGGATGCAGAAGGGCCACTCATCGGACGAGGCTTTTGCAGGAAGGTCTCATTCTCAATTTTCAGGAGGATCTTCTCCCTTAGAAGGGAGAGGGGCGCATAAGTTTCGAACCTCCTAGAAAAATCCTTCGGCTTCGGGCTGCGACGTTGGACTGAGCGGTTGCCATCGCTGGGAGGTCGGACTTCGAGGGCCTTGTCGCTCCGCTTTTTAGGGGCCGACCTCCCTTCAGCCTGGCATCGGCTCGCTGCCTGCTCTTCTGCCAGGGCATACTTCTGCACCCGGGCCAGCAACTCGGAGTAGCTTGTCGAAAATTTCTTGTCCAGGAAGAAAGTGAGCCTGGACGAGCGCAGCCCTCTTTTGAAGGCCGACATAGCTACGTCTCCATTCAGATCCGGGATCTCCATGGCCACTGAATTGAAACGGGCCATGTAATCCCGGACGGTCTCTCCCTCCTTTTGCAGCACGAGGAAGAGGCAGTCGGTATTCTTTGGGGTCCGACTGCAGGTCCTGAAATGGGAAAGAAAAAGCTTTTCAAGTTGGGAAAAGGAGTGGATCGTACCTAGTCGGATGGCAAAGAACCACATCCGAGCGGCCTTCTTGAGAGTTGCGGGGAAGGCAATACAGTGGAGGGCGTTAGAGACACCCTGTACCATCATGTGGACCTTGTAGGTGCCCAGATGGTCTAGCGAGTCGGTGGTACCATCGTAGGGGTCCACCTGCAGGATTTTGAAATGACGGGGGATTGACTTCCCCATGATCTCAGCAGAAAAAGGCGGGCAAGAGTCGTACACCGGTCCCCCCTCGACTTTTTACCGATCGCTAGTTCAGCAATGCGCTCCTCCATGCGCAAGATTTTGCTGGTATAGTCCCTCGGGGCTTCTGCAGGGCGTCGAACACCATCGAGGACAGAATCAGCGAAGGAGGGTGAGGCTGACCTCACCCTCTTCCTGTCAACGCGAATCCCCAAAGACCTTCAGGGCTCCGGAATAGCATGGGAAAGAGGCTGAGGGACTTCCTGTCGTCGGCTCCCCTCAGCGACTGGTTGATGGTTAGTGCAGGATACAGCCGGCGGCTGCTGCTGATTGTTAGCCGTTTCCTGAAGGTGCTGAACCGTAGTAGTGAGCGTGTCGATGTAGTTCAGGAATGTCTGGAGCTGTTGTAGTCCCAGAACGACAGTGGGCTCAGTGACAACGGCGGCGGCATCATTCTCCCTGAGAGGTCCTTCGGACCTGGACAGGGAGTGACCTCTCCTGGCGGAGGTGTTCTGGGCTCTTCCCTTTGCCATTATCGGACTTAGCAAGTAGATTCCTCCTTTTAGAGAAGGGAAAGAAAGCTCGCCCCTTCCTCTAGCGCTAATCTATTGTTGCGTCTTCTCCCGAACCGGGCTCGGTCGGCTATGCTGGAGCGCTCTTCTCCCGATACCTGCAAAAAAGTTCCCAAGGGCCGGTGGCGTTCCGGTGGGGGACACTCCGATGCTTAAGTTAGCGGGAGCTTGAGGGCAACAGAATGGAGGAATTGACTGGAGATGACTTGCGGAAAGGAAAGAGAGTACTAGCCCAAAACGAGGTCCCCCGTCTGCCTTATATAGATGTGGAATACTGCCAAATTCTGTTAGAGGATGGGTTGAGAATGTCCGATTTGCCCCTAGGAGAATCAGGATAATGGCCAGGTGGCACCAGGACGTGGCCATGTCGCGATGTCCATTATAACAGAATTCTGGTACTAGCTGGAAGGGGCTTCTGGAACCTTTGAATTATTTCTGGAGTTAGAGTGACTCGTCGGACTTCGACAAGAGAGAGCTGTTTGGACCCAACAGAAGTGGGTTGGTTGGTCGAGGGAGAACGTCCGTCAGATCTTCAAGAGTAGCAGACCGGTCGGACCTCAATGGAAGTGGGTCGTTCGGACATCTACTTCAGTGGGTCGGCCGGTTGGACTTCAAGTGGAATGGGTCAGCCGTCCGATCGGAAGACCCCAGCAGGAGTGGGTCAACCAGTCGGACCGAAAGACCGCCAACTTCGGTTCAATTGGGGAAAAGCTGATTGAGTACAACAAGTCCCAATACCGGTTTAGCGATTCTTGCTTTATACTGAATTTATTCCAAAAGTCTATGCAATTGCAAAGTGGATTTGATTTGCTACTTCTTGCATAGAGAAATCAGTTGAAACTTTCAAAGTAAAGGTTGCCAAGAGTGAAATAACAATGGAACGTTACATGGAAGTATAGTTTTATTCACTAATCTTTTTTATGTTAAAAGGTCAAATACAGACTGTCTATCTCTTGTGAATTCTTCATAATTAACCCTTTCAAGCTAAGTGAAGGTAATTATGGTGCAAAGCCATGATGCATAAACATGGATTTCAAGATAGTGCTAATAGGATAACCAAAGAAAACTAATCTAAGAGCATATGATTATTATAGATTTTCAACAATGTAGTGAAAACACCCAACTCAAATGGCTTAGAAATTCTCATTTAAGGATAAACTATATGTAAGATTACCAAAATACCCTTCAAGAGTAAACACCCTGAGCTTTTGCTCTTAGAACTAAAATTTCTTGATCTAGGTCTGCACCTATGATCCTCAAGTGTGACTTGAGTGTCATCTGAAGTCCACAGCAAGTTCTTCACTTGCAACCATAAATTTGGCAATATAGGATATAGCATGGAGTTAGCATCATATAAATGCACTCACCCTTAATGTCACTAAATTCAATGCATAAAAGGAAGTACGAGAGTATAATTACAAGGTTTGAAGTCTAGGTACTAGTACCCAGACTCATACATTACCTTTACATACAAATGGGTGCAATACAAACCAGTACAGTATCACACCATGTCAGTGCACAATATGGTTATTGGTGCCATCATTGTGCATGACTACAGTACAACACCAAGAAATATATTAGCATCATTTCTTCCCTGTATAGCTGGTACATACTACCATGGTACAAACCAAGGTACGTAGTATCATCCCAAACTGCTCGATCAAGGCACATCGAGCCATACTAGGGGTAGACCAGCATGATTCCACCCCTTGGTTTGAGAAACTAGAGAGGGGAGGAGGGAGAGAGAGAGTAAGAGGGCAACGGAGAGAGAGAGAGAGAGAGGGTGCCTCTCTCCTTCACATGTTGAAACAATGGTGGAGCCTTGTACAAAACAAAACAGGGGCTTCGGGGCCATTTTTTTCTTGAAATTTTTCTAAGGGAAGTCAGAAACTTCTAGCACTTCAAAGGGGAGAGGGCTTCAAAAGCCCTCTCCCTCTAGTCACCTCTTTCTCTTTGTAGCCCTCTCTCTCTCTTCCTCTCTCTCTCTTCCTCTCTCTCCATTATCTCCCCCTCCCCTTACTAGTTTTCCTTTATCAGTATGTGCCGACATGGAATGGCACAGTACCGTATTATACTATACCATTAGTCTACTGGCATGGATGTCAATTGAAAGAATAGTGCCCTGCAAACCAATTGCATTTTATATGTGACAGAAATTTTTCTATAATTTTCTTTCAACTCATATATGACATTTATAATAAAGAGACATTTTTTTATTCATCATATGCTGTCTTATTCATTTATGTTTTAAGATTATAATAAACTCCATAGATTAGGGCAATAGTTTTGGGATTATAATGGGTTCATAATGATGAGATCTAAAATCTCGAAAGTCCTAGTCTAAAACTTTCCTAGTCGTAGGATCATCAAGTTAGAAATCGATGTTCCAATAAGTGGCACATCCTTTGTATGCTCAATGAAGAGGGTAGTTGGTCTCATAATCACTTATGTAGAGATACTAATACAAGGATGTGTTTGCTCATTTGAGAATGAGTTCACTAAATTGATTTGCCAAGAGAGCATCTTTTGGAGTTTTGTCAAAAGATGGTTCTCTAAGCAGAAGTGTAAGTGATCCTTAAACCTAAGATCACTATGGAACCTTGTTTACATAAATCCATATTTTTGTTGATACTCATGAATAAGTCATGTACAAGGTGTTCATGGATATGGAGGATTGTGTATAAAGGTTGTTAGGTCAACAAAGAATCAGTCACTCCAAGCAAGAGAAGAATTTATCCCATATAATTTCATCATATGATGACTTAGGAAGTCTTTGATCAAAGTAGGATGAAATTAGAATTGGTTTCTAATCTTTCATCGATCGAGTCTTTGTTATTGGATTGACTCTTGATTTGGGATTAAGATCCATGTGGCAGCCCTCTAAGCCCTCCATCACATGAGCACACATTTTAATGTGTGGCTTGGCACTGTTGGGGTGTGAAATGCATTTTTCCTTGGCATGCATGGGTGGCTTTTCATGAAGGGACGTGAAAGACTCCTACTTTGAATAGGAGATGATTTATTCTTTAAAATATAAGCCACCTGAAAGTTGATTAAGTGGCCTTCCTACATGGCAAAATCAAGATTTTTTGATTTATGGAAGGGTGCCTAACACACCCTTCTTTCCATGCGCACAAAAGAAGGCTGAATTGGTGTATCACATAATTAAGAGTCCTTAAATAAGTCTCTTACTTTTTGATATGCTGATTTAATAGGCTTTGTGACCGGCGTATCTAGACCATTTGGCACCCCTCCTATTGCTATAAATAGGGGGTGACAAATAGGGTTCAGGCCATTCCAACTATATCCAACAAATCTTCTTCCTTCTCTTGTTAAGAAAAGGTCTTAATAATAAGACAAGTCAAGGTGCGGGTTTTATCAAATTAGGTCAAACCGAGTTCTATAGATTAAAACTCATTAGCAAGGTTTTGGAAGGAGTCCTATTCTTAGAATGATTTCCGTGAGGATCACCTCTATAGGGCATACACTTGTATGCCTGTAAAAATTTTGGGTTTTGCATTAAAAGTATTCTTCTTAATCTTTTTATATTGTCTTAATTAACTGTTATAATTAAAGTATCTTGGATCGAGGATTTCGGTTGACTAGGATTTCATAAATGTAAAATTTTTGATGCGCAACCATAACCCTACAATGGTATTAGAGTGACCTTGACAGATTCAATTAATGGTCATTTAAAAGATATGATATAGATATATGCATGTTTCTTTTTAATACATCTAGCGTAATAGATGTTATACACATTGCTTAATGATTGCCACTAATTAGGTATCACTTAAACCCTAATCAATATTAGAAATATGTTTAGTTTAGTTAGTCATCATTCTGATATAAGGTTATCCTGGCATAACTATGGACATCAACTATGTTGCAAGGTTATCCTAGAATGATAATATAACTGCTTTACATCTAACATTATGTAGTGTTGGTATATGCTTATTTGCTAGTATATTGTATTAGGATGTGCATAAGACCATGAAATCCCTCTTAAAAATGATATTTAGTCATAGTATTAAAAATCAAAATGCAAATCCATTCACGATATGGTTGATTAATTGGTGTCTAGAAAAGTGATTCTGGAAAGGTAAAGGGTGTGATTTTTAATTGGATCCATTGCTGGCCAATCTTTTGGTGTCTAAGGTAAGCACGGAGGGCCTTGCACCTCCCTTCCACTTACCTGGCCAATTCGATTGATTTAAATATTATATTAAAAATACTTAATAATTATTACACTGCTTATGCCTTCCTTCATGCTAAGCTAAAACCATGTCAAAACTATAGTAGATTTGTTATGTAACACAAGGCTTACTATAGGAATTGATATGGGATTGTCTTGATGCATTTAATGCTTTATGGCATATTTGGTGATGTCTCTTTGTTGTGTAATACAAGGGCAATATTATTCAAATATGACTATATAGAAATGAAAGGTCTAACTAAACTAAAACATTATAGTTTGTTGTGTAACTTAAGTATCTTAGGGGTAGAAGTTATGTTGAGAATTACAAGGATTGTAATTGAAAAAGGATTTTCCTACCTATGAACTCATGAATGTTTGCAGTGTAACACAAGACATTTATAAGGAATTGGGATCTCAATCCCACTAAAAAAATCTTGGTAGGATTTCTCGCTTACCATAGGTGAGGGCTATAATATTCGTAATAAAATAGAGGGAGACAATTAGATTTTAAAAATCCCCATCTAGTTATATATATCATCTTGAATGGTCTGCTTATACGTTGTTCTTTAATTCAAGGTTTTAAATCCCGTGGAACAGGGCTGTCCCGATTTTTTCATGGAATGGGACGCATTGGCACCCCGTCCTTTGGGACAGGAGATGTCCCAAGGTATCACGATTGGGACGTTGGGACACCGACAGGAAGTCCTGTCCCAACACATGAGATGGTACCCCGTCCCGGTATCCCACAGAATGTCCAACTGGCACCTGAATCCTTGCTTTAATTAATGCAGATTAATTTTATGACTCTTCATTATCATTGTGGGGCATTTTAGATGCTAATAAATTAATCAGACCTAATTACATGGATTAGTTAAAGAATTTAAGGATTGCCTTAACTCAGGAGAAAGTCTCCTACATCCTGGACTCTCCTGATCCTGAGCCAATCAGAGAGGATGCTACGGAGGAAAGGGCCACATAGAATGTTGCAGAATGATAGCTTGACTGTCAAATGTATCATGTTGGCCTTAATGAGCAATGAATTGCAAAAATAACATGAAGACATGGAATCTTAGTCCATTCTACTCAATCTCAAGGAGTTATATAGAGAGCAAAGTAGAACTACTCGATATGAGATATCGAGCAGTTGTTCTATGCTGGGATAAGTGAGGGCACATCCGTGTAAGACCATGTGCTAAAGATGATAATTTAATCACTTGATTAGGTCAATTAGGATTTATCATAGACGGAGAGCTCACTCAGGACTGTCATGCAATCACTTCCTAATTCCTTCTCACAATTTATCATAAACCACCATATGAACAAACTGAATATCTCACTGCCAGAGCTGCTTAACATGCTTAAGACATCTAAGAGCCATTTCAAGGAAGAACATGCTCATCTTCTTATTGATGGAAAGAAGAAAATGGCAGTGAAAAAGGATTCAAATAGAAAGAACCCTGGGAGTAGCATCAAGAAAAGAAAGAAGGCAAAGAAGGCCTCTTCTGATGGAGCCTATTTTCACTGCAGGAAGTAGGGACATTAGAAAAAAATTGCAAGAGTTATCTTGCTAGTTTGAAGCATGATGCAAGTGGTGCATTGAAAGGTTTTTATATGATACAAACTAACTTATCATTGAGGCTTCAGCTTCTAATTCATGGGTATTGGATACCATTTGTGGGTCTTATATATGAAAATTATTGTAGGGACTATAGAGAGTTAGAAACTTGAAGAAGGATGACTTCCAGGCTTCCAGCTTTATGGCATGAGTGGTGAATCAATTTAAGCAGAAGCGATAGGCACCCATCTATTGTTATTACCTTCAGGTAAAATATTGAAATTGAATTATTGTTATTAAATTCCAAATGTCATTAAAAATATAATTTCTGTACCCTTGTATTATAGCAAGGTTTTGAAATTAATGCAAGGAGCAATGGTTGCTCAATTTTTCTTTCTAATGAGTTCTTTGGAAATGGTTATTTAAATAACGGTCTTTTAATTATTTCACTCGATGAATTGTTACTTGTTGATAAAAATAAGAAAAAAAAGAGAGAAGATATTAATGTTACTTATCTCTTGCATTGCCGACTCGGTCATATAAGTGAGTCTAGGATAAACAAGTTATATAAAAAAGATTTCTTTGATCCTTATAATTATAAATCATTAGGAACTTGTGAGTCCCATCTCATGGAAAAATGACTAAGTTTTCATTCACTGAACATAGAAAAATGATAACTGAATTATTAAGTCTTATACATACAGATATATCTGGACCTCTGATAACTAAAGCCAAAGAAGGATACTCTTATTTCATCATGTTCACTAATGACCTATCAAGATTTGGATGTGTATCTTATGAAACATAAATTTGAAGCCTTTGATAAATTTAAGGAGTATCAAAGTATGGTTAATAAACAAACTAGAAAAAGTATTTAAATCCTTCGATCTGATTGAAGAGAATACTTATCCAGTGATTTTCTAAATCATCTTAAGAACAGGTATTCCTCTGAGTGAACCCTCCTTATACATCACAATTAAATATTATAGTAGAAAGGAGGAATCGCACCTTGTTAGACATGGTACGGTCCATGATAAGCTTCATAGATCTTTGAATTTTCTTTTAGGGTTTGTCCTAGAAATAGCTGTGTATATCTTAAATAGGGTTCTATTTAAATTAGTCACTAGCACTCCATATAAAATATAGAAAGAAAAAAGTTTAAATCTCAAATATTTTAAAATTTGGAGTTATCCTGCTTATGTCAAAAATATTTTTGGACATAAGTGCTAGGGTAGACAAATGTAAATTTATAGGTTATCCAAAAGAGAGTATTGGATACTCTTTTATCATCCTACTGAACAAAAGATGTTTGTGAGTAGATATGCCAATTTCTTCGAAAAGGAATTTATCCAAGGAAATAGTGGGACGAGCATTGAACTTGGCAAAGTTCGAGACCTATAACCTACTTAACAAGATCCTACAGACATTCCACAAGAAATCTCTCTACCATGAGTACCTGTTGAACAGGTATATCCACAACACACACCTCCTCTCTGAAGGTCAAAGAGAGTGCGGGGAGCACCTCTTAAATATGGCTTTGTCATTGAGAATGACGATGAATCACATTTCATTCAGGATGATGATCCTATAATCTATACGGAAGCTATCAAGAGTAGAGACGCTAACAAATGGCTTGAAGCCATGAAATCTAAGATAGACTCCATGTACTCCAACCAAGTTTGGACCTTGGTTGATGCACCTGAGTAAAACCAATAGGGTGAAAATAAGTCTTCAAGATCAAGAAGAGGATTAGAGTAGATGGCCAAGTAGAAACCTACAAGCTACCTAGCAGAAAAAGGTTTTAAACAAAGGAAAGGAATTGACTATGATAAAACATTTTTACTAGTAGCTATGCTCAAGTCTATTCAGATCTTGCTTGCTATAGCTGCATATTCTGATTATAAAATTTGGCAAATGGATATAAAACATGCCTTCCTCAATGAATATCTTGAAGAAATTTATGTCACAACTAAAAGGGTTTATCTCAAGTGGGAGACCAAATCAAGTAAGCAAGCTAAAGAAATCTATTTATGGATTGAAGCAAGTATCCAGGAGTTGGAACATTTATTTTGATGAAACAATCAAGAAATTTAGTTTCATCAAAAATATGGATGAACCATAGGTATAATAAGACGAGTGGGAGTGACATTATCTTCTTAATCTTATATGTTGATGATATACTTATCGTTGAGACTGATATCCCAATATTATAATCAGTCAAAGCTTGGATATTTAAAATATTTTTCATGAAGGGCTTGGGAGAAGCATCCTATAAACTAGATATAAAAATCTATAGAGAGATCAAAGAGAATGCTTGGCTTATCCCAATCCAGATACATTGACTTAGCATTGAAAAGATTCAATATGAAGGGAAGTAAAAGAGGTTACTTGCCCATGAGTCAAGGCATATATCTTTCTTAAAGGATATCTTGTAAGACACTTGAAGAAAGATAAAGGATGAGTAAATTTCCTTATGCTTTGGTGTAGGATCAATTTTGTATGTTATGTTATGTACTAGACTAATGTTGCTTATGCTTTAGGCATAACAAGCAAGTTTCAGGCTAATCCAGGAAAGGATCATTGGAAAGCTGTGAAGAACATTCTTAGTACCTGAAACTTTTAGATTTAAAACCAGAAGGCTATACTGATTCTAGTTTTCAATCAGATCTAGATATTAGTAACATTAGGGATGTACCGTACCATACCTGCTAAGAACTGGTACGGTTCAGTCCTAAAAAATGGTTTAGAACTCAAACCATAAAAATTGACTTGAACCGGACCAGTACGGGTCGGTTCAGTATGGCACAGATCTATTTAGACCGGTATGGCCCGGTTTAGTCTGGTTCGGGCTCAATTCGAGTCTAGTTCAAGTCTGGTTTAGCGATCCTTGATTGAGAGGGGAGAGGAAGATATTTTTTTTCTTAATTCACCAAGACCAATACCCATACCGGTATGGTATGGTATGGTATGATATCGTACCATACCGGTCACTGACCGGTATGGGTCCCAATACCGGTTCAGCAATCCTTGCCTAGACCTAGGACTCCCTTGATCATATTAACTAACAAGAAAAAATATTAGAAAATTAAAGAATACCTATAATACTAATATCCTTTATTCCACTAGGCACACAAGTGTATGCCCTCCAGAGGTGATCCACACAAGAACTGGATCAAGGAAACACTCCTCTTGCTTGCTTGACTAGAAACTCTTTCGAACACTTTTCCTCTCTTCTAGGACCTTTTTCTTTATGAAGAGTACCTTAAAACCTCTCTAAAAACTCTCTATCCTATTGTCCTTTCTAATTCTCTTCCTAAGCCCTTGTCTTAAAATGGCAGACTTGTTTTAAAATAAAAGACTTGTCCTAACAAGGGAAGGAAGAGAGTTGTCTGGACAAACTTCGGATAATTTGGTTTCAATCACCGAAGCCTTTAAATAAGAAGAGATGAGAAACTTAAAACATCCTTTTATCAGCCCCTAATATGATGTTTAACATTTCAGATAAGACCCTTTAAGCAAAAGGACTCTTTAGATAGAAAAATGTTAAGTGAACCATACGTTGTTTCATAAATATTTTGCACTAAGTGTTGCTTATCACAACTTTTAAGGAAAAATATAATAATTAGTCTTTAATTTAAGAATTAAAGACTTGGTCCAACATCCCAATAGACATATAAACTAGAGAGGTTTTTCTGGAAAAGGTGATTGATAAGCAAAAGGACTTTAGTCCATCCCATGCACCATATATCCCAAGCATCGCATCCCTTCATGCGCCCACATGAAATCATGCCCATAATTTCTCGATTTGACTGGTTAAATCAAATCTAATTGGGCATGGATGAGAGAGGATAGTGGCTAAGGCTTATCACTAAAAAGGTGATTTAATTACAGGATTCTTGGTCATTCTGCGCCCCTTAATATGTGCGCATGCCAATTTTGGTGCCAAGAGTCCCAAGCCCTTAGGACTCTTGGTTTAATACATGAATAAAGGCTTTAAAATCATAATAAATCCTAATTTGGCTGCCTCACTTAGGACTCAACCCAAGTCCCACTCAAATTAGTCAGCCCTAATAGCAAGCATTTAAACCTAATCTAATTAGGTTAGGAGTTAGGGTAGCAAACATATGCTAGTATGTTAATTAGCTAGCCAATTAGGATCCTATAATCCTGATAAAAATATAAATAACTTTCTAGATCAATTCCTTAACGTGTGTGACCCTTTGGGCTCCTCATCTAGCCAGCAGTAGGTCTAGGTTCATGTTGATTTAGTTCGATTAGAAATCAACTAATCAAATTAAATCAAATCAAGCTAACCCTAGCTACAAATTTGAACCATTTTTCAAAATGACTAATGAATTCAATCAATTTAATTCATGAAAACTTACAAGACATGATTGACAACTAGCAACGTATCATGCCTATCAAAAAGATGAGAAATTTGATAAAAATTACCAAAATATCCTTTGACGACAAGTTACCGTGCAATTCAATTCTTTGATCTTCCCTTATCCCAAATAAGTAATGGATATGGAAAATTGTCAAACCTTACACTTTATTCATTCGAACCTCAAATCACTAATAAAAGATTAGAAACCCTTTTTTAATTTGATCCTGCTTTGATCAAAGACTTCCTGAGTCATCATTTGATGAGATTACATGGAATAAATACTCCTTTTACTAGAAGTGATCGATTTCTTGTTGACTTACTCATAACCTTCATACATAATTCACCATATCCATGAACATCCCGTAGATGACCAAGTCATGAATGAGTATGAACCAAAACATAGATTCATGTATACAAAATACCATAGTGATCTCAGGTCTAAGGATAACTTGCACAACTCCCACTAAGAGAATCATCTTTTGACAAGACTTCCATAAGATATTCTCATGACGGATCAATTCAATAAACTCATATTCTGATAGCACCCACATCCTTGTATCAGTATCCCTACACAAGTGATTGTGAGACCAACTACTCTCCATCGAGCATACATAGGATGTGTTAGTCTCTCTAGAAACATCGATCCCCGACTCGATGATCCTTTGATTGAAAATTTTTTAGATTAGGGTTTATAAAATCTTAGGTCTCACTATTATGAACTCCATCACAATCCTAAAACCATTGCCCTAATCTATGAGGCTTATCATAATCTTAAAAACAACAAAATATAAGACAGCATATGATGAAACAAAATGCCTTTTATTAATATCATACATAAAGAAAATTTTACAAAAATGCCCCTGATATATAAGAAATATGATTGGCTTTCAGGATACTATTCTTTCAATCTCCCACTTATACTAAAGCCAATCACCCTTGAATTTAATTCCCATACAATCTAAATAGCGATGAAATTGTTGTTAAGGAAGGGCCTTAGTGAATGGGTCTGCTATGTTGTTCTTTGTATCTACTCATTCTAAAATCACATCTTGTCTATCAATGATTTCACGAACAAGATGGAAGCACCTTAAGATGTGCTTGGGCTTTTGATAAGACTTTGGTTCTTTAGCTTGTGCAATAGCTCCAGTGTTATCACAATTAAGTGGCACCAATTGTTGTATCGCAAGAATTGTACCCAATTCTGAGATGAACTTCTTCATCCAAACAACTTAGCGGCTTCACTAGCAACTATATATTCTGCCTTAATAATTGAGTCAACTACAGTTTACTGCTTAGTAACTTTTTAACTCACTACACCTCCATACAAAGTAAAGACATCCTGATATAGATTTACTATCATCTAGATCTGATTGAAAACTAAAGAGTATAGCCATCTAGTTTTAAAACTGATCCTCCATATATCAGAAAAACATCATTAATCCTTTTAAGGTACCTAAGAATATTTTTCACAGCTTTCCAATGATCCTCCCTTGGATCAGCTTGGAATTTGCTTGCTATGCCTAAGGTATAAGTAACATCAAGTCTGGTACATAACATGGCATACATGATTGATCCTATAGCCGAAGCATAAGGAATCTTACTCATCCTTTCTCTTTTCAGGTATCTTAGGAGACATCTTTTTAGAAAAATATATGCCTTAACTCATAGGCAAATGACCCCTTTTACTCTCTTCTATATTGAATCTTTTCAATATTAAGTCAATGTACCTAGATTATGATAAGGTGAGCATCTTTTAGATCTATCTCTATAGATCTTTATACCTAGTATATAGGATGCTTCTTCCCAATCCTTCATGAAAAACTATTTAGATAGCCAAGCTTTGACCGATTGCAGCACTGGAATATCATTTTCAATGATAAGTATGTCATCAACATACAATACTAACAAGACAATGGCACTCCCACTTGTCTTCTTATACACATGGTTCATCCACATTTTTTATGAAACCAAATTCCTTCATTGTTTCATCAAAACAGATGTTCCAACTCTTCGATGCTTGCTTTAATCCATAAATGGATTTCTTAAGCTTGCATACCTGGTTTGGTCTCCCACTTGAGACAAACCCTTCTAGCTGTGACATATAGACTTCTTCCTTAAGATATCCATTGAGGAAGGCAAACTTTACATCCATTTACTATATTTCATAATCATAGTATGCAGCTATAGCAAGCAAAATCCGAATGGACTTGAGCATAGTTACTGATGAAATTTTCATCATAGTCAATTCCATATCTTTACTTGAAATCAAGGTTTTCCGAACCGTGCCGAACCGGCCAGTTCGGGGCATACCGAACCGGACCGGTTGCCGGCCGGTTCGGGGCATACCGAACCGGACCAGTTGCCAGCCGTTTCGGGGCATACCGAACCGGATCGATGGCCGGCCGGCACGGTTCGGCCATATAAAATAGCACAGCCCCCTTTAAAAAACAAAAAAATAATAATAATAACTTACCGCACCGAACCGAGCCCGAACCAGTGCGAACTGGATCCAAATCGGTCGAAACGGGCCCGAACCGGCCGGTTCGGCCCGATTCGGCTCGGTATGGCTTGGGAAAAGAGGGCAAATTTTTTTGGAATTGTTAGATGGCTATTGTAGCCATGTGACATTTTGTCTGGGAGGAGATGCCTTTTCTTTTAATTAAGGAAAGGCAGAGAGCTCGTAAGAGCTCTCTGTGCCCTCTGCTACAGCACACCGTGGAAGGAAAAACGCAGAAAAAAAAAATTCATGGAACAATTTCAACCTAATCCAACCTAATCCAACCTACAAAAATCGAAGGGATAGGTAGAATCAAGGTATGCATACCTTTTTCCATATTTTTGTTTTTCTTATCGTTAATTTTTGTTAAAATCCATGCAAAATAGAAAATTAAGAAGAAATACTGTTAAAATTTATTTGTTGGCAATGATTTTAGAGTATGTGGTAGATCTAGGATAGATCTATACAATGATACTACAATCTTAATTTTTTGTTAAATATATAATTTTTTAAATTAAAAATTTATTTTGGATTAATAAATTAATTTTAAAAAAATAATTAGAAAAAAAAACTGTAATTATAAATTATTAATCTAGGACTTGTAAACTACTCTCACTATAAATTTCATATCGATTTATACAAGTTTTGTGCATCCCATGAATAGCCCATAGGTCTTAAATTGAAAAAAAAATAGCTTTTAATGTATTTCTAGGATCTTAAAAAAATATATGTAGCATGTATGATAGAATCCTACCTGAATCTAAAATTTTAATTTTTTTTTATTTTTCTTTATTTTTTGAATTTTTTAAATAAAAAAATTTTAAAAAATAAATTAAATTTTAAAAATTAGGTTAATAAAGTGTTAATTAATAAAGATTATTATTGATCTTATATGTAATTTAAATATTCAGGTATGGATCCATCAAGGAGGAAGAAGGATCCGGAGCGGGATATTGGCTGGTTACATGGAGAGATGCTCTCGGTCGGCATCACTGGAAGTGTAAATGGTGCAATACCGAATTCAAAGGTCGGGGTTAACTAGGTTGAAGCAGCACTTAGCTGGCGGCTATCCTGATGTATTTGCATGCTGACAGTGTCCATAGGAGGTCCGTCAGTTGATGAAGAAATACTTTGCTGATTTTAAAGCTGGAAAGGAAAGAGCAGCAAAGAAGAAGGCAGAGGTGGACCGCAGAGCCGCAGAACCACCTTCTTATCACTCCAAGGAGTCAAAGGAAGCATCTATTCCTTCTGATGAGGCACAGATGGATGTTGCTATTCATGCGAGCTTGTATAAGCAGAGGCAGACAGGCATAGACAGTGATTCGGGCCATCAGCTATTGAGTCAGGATCGGGATCCGCTTCTGCTAGTGCTTTAGGAGAGTCTAAGACAGTTTAGGAGGACCTCCTCAGTCAGAGAGCCTGTCAGGAGAGGCACCGGCCGTATTGCATCCATGTTGGGAGCATTTGGCAGTAGGAGAAAGTCTTCCAGGCCAAGGGACATTCCAGAGGGAGCCACTATCCATGATGTCAATCCATATGCATTTTCCAGTAGAGATTCCAAGCAACAGAGGATTGACACAATGCTGAAAAAGGATAAGAAGAAGGATATGTGGTGGGCCATCTCCTCCTGGTTTCATTTCAGTCATATCCCAGCCCATGTAGCAGACAATCCATATTATCGCTCTGCTATTTCATTTATACAAGCTGCTGGTGCAGGTGTAGATCCTCCAGCATCGAGGGATATCTATGATCATCTTATAGACAGCAATAAGGAGCTAGAAGGATGGATATCCTCATATCAGAGCAAGTGGCCTGTGTATAGATTGACGGTGATATGTAATGGTTGGACTGGTCCTACTAGACGGAGCATCATCAATTTTTTGACTTATTGTGATGAGAAGACTTTTTTTCAGAAGTCTATTGATGCTTCAGATCAGGTGCACAACACTGGTTATATCCTCAGATTGATGGAGGAGGTGATTGATCAGGTAGGAGAGCATAATGTCGTACAGGTCATCACTGATAATGGACCACAGTATAGGGCCACAGGACAGATCTTGATGGAGCGGCGGCTGTATATTTTCTGGACCCCTTGTGCTGCACATTGTATAGACCTCATGTTGATGGATATTGATAAAATTCGTAGGGTGCAGAAGATTGTTGAGCTAGCACAGTCTATCACCAGATTTATATATAACCATACATGAGTCTTATCATTGATGAGGAGCTTTACAAGGAGGGAAATATTGAGACCGGGGGTCACACGGTTTGCTACTAATTACATTGCACTTGATAGTCTTCTTAGCAAGAAAGCAGAGCTGCGTCAGATGTTTGTCAGTCAGGACTGGCAGGAGAGCAGATATGCCAGGGCAAATACTGAGGGAAGCAATGCGGAGAATTTAGTGACGAGACAGACATTCTGGTAGTGGGCTGAGAGGGTAGTGGAGGCTATCAAGCCTCTATATGAGGTACTTCATGCGGTGGACTCTGAGAGGTATGCTCAGATGGACTTCTTATATTTCATGATGCAAAGGGCAAAGGAAAAGATCCAGGAGGCAGATCCATCACATGCATATGAGTATATCCGGATCATTGATGGATGGTACAGTTATCAAATAAGTTCGGATTTGCATCTGGCAGGTACTAGTATTTTATGAAGTCCCTAAAAATTAAGTTTCAATTAGATTCATACAAGTACGTTTGACTGATTCTTAAAATATATGTGCAGCTTATTATCTAAATCCGAGATTTCAGTACTCCGTACCGGACATTGCCATGGATGAGGATCTTATGTCTGCCCTGCGCAATGTTATATATAAGATGGAGCCCGATCCAGAGATCGCTGCTATGTGCCTTGAAGAAGTTTGGTTGAAATTATTGAATGATTTTTAAGAGCATTAATTTCAACAAGCTAATAAATTTTTTTCTGGCAGACAAGATTTTTTAGGAAGGGCACAGATTCATTTGGATCTACTGTAGCGGTCAGAAATAAATCAAAGATAAATCCTGGTAGGTACTACTAAGGAGTAAGTCTAATATTATATCAGGATTAAATTTTTTATTTTGCCAAATCTAAAATTCTAAATGATGAAATGTCTTTTGTAGCTGAATGGTGGGTGCATTTTGATGGATCTGCTAAAAATTTGAAGGTTCTTGCAGTGAGGATCCTCTCCCAGACGGTGTCCTTCAGTGGATGTGAGCGCAATTGGTCTATATTTGGTCTTATCCACTCCAAGCAGAGGAACTGTCTGAAATAGAAATGCCTCAATGATCTTGTATATGTACACTATAATTTAAGGTTGAGGCTAAAATATATTCAGGAAGAAGTAGAATTGAAATATCCGGATCCCACTGCAAGTTCATATGTTGACGAGGATGAAGATCTAATGATTGGGTGGGTCATGGGTCAGCAGCAGACACCAGAGCTTGATGAGCCAGGATCGCCTCCTCGACCAGCCAGTTTTGTAAATATGAGGCTGGGATGGATGTTGGACAATGGGCAACAGTCATATTCCTCACAGGGCTCTAGTAGATACAGCACATCGTCCGTCCCCACCATCTAGTAGACCTGGAGATAGAGGAAAAGGAAAGGCAGTTGCACCTCCATCGGAGCACTGAGTCCACTCAGATTCAGATACCAGAGAAAGTGATGATAGTGCTTCAGATAATGGAGGATCTAGTGATCAGGAAGGGGCAAGAGGATAGGAGTCGCAGCCATCTGTTCATATTCGATTCACTAGGGAGTCACAGTTTAGCCATGCCATGCAGGATACAGATCATGGAGTACCATCTGGTAGATCCCGTGGTAATACGATTCTATATAGGCGACGGGCTCCGCGTGGTCGTTCGGGACATGATACAACTGCAGATCTTGCACGTTGAGTAGGATCCATGGATGTATCTGGATCATCCTCATATTCAGGATCCTCTTATCCGTAGCTACCGGCAGCTTCTGGTCCATATGATCTATATGGTGCATCCGAGACGTCAGCATCCAGTGGTTATTATCCATGAGCATCTTATACATCTTATTTTGTTGCTGGTATATTTGGATTTCCCCCTGCACTGTCATATCATAAATCTCTAGATAGCTCTCAGAGTCGAGACATCAGAGAGGGATCTACGATTAGTTATGACCCGTCATGCATACCTCCTAGGATGAGCTTAGAGGAGTATCATGCTGCCTGGCAGGAGGGACATGCCGAATTTCCTACAGAGTACATACATGATCTCTATATTTATGGACATCATCACTTTACCCGATTCTAGACATTGGTATATAATTATATGTTTATGCCACATTTTACTTTCATTAATTGCTGATAATCTTAGTTTAATTATCATTTTTTTATTTTAATTGAAAAATAATCCTAAATATTAGTATTTAGCCCCAAACCCTAAAGCGGTATGCCATCCTAAACCCTAAATCCTAAACCGTAAATCCTAAATCCTAAACCCTAAAGCCTGAACACTAAATTCTTCCTAAACCCTAAACCCTAAACCCTTAAAAAACTTATTAAAAACCTTAAAATTACAAAAAAAAAATCAAAAAAAAAATAGGCGTACCGGTTCAAACCTGTACGCCCCGCCGTACCGTGTGTTGGCACGGTATAGTTCGGTACCGAACCGGTACCGGCCGGCCACCGGTACGGCACCCGGTACCGGTACTAGGAACCTTGCTTGAAACCTTTTGCCACTAGCCTAGCCTTATATTTCTACTTGGCCATCTGCTCCAATCTTCCTTTTGAAGACCCTTTTGCACCCTATTGGATTTGCTCCCTTAGGTGGATCAACCAAGATCCAAACCTAGTTGGAATACATGGAGTCCATTTCAGATTTCAAGGTATCAAGCCATTTGTCAGAGTCTTTACTCTTGATAGTATCTGTATAGGTCAAAGATCATCATCTTAAATGATGCTGGCTTCATTGTCATTTCTAATGACAGCCATATTCGAGAGGTACATTCTACACTCTCTAACCTACGAAGAGGTGTGTTGTGATTGTACTTGATTAATAGATACTTGTGGTTGAGGAATTTGAGGTTGATTGTCTATAGGAGTAGGTTGTAGATCTTGAATTTCACTAAGTTCAATTATCCTCCCATTGCCTCCTTGAATAAATTCCTTTTCGAAAAAAATGGCATGCCTACTGACAAAAACCTTTTGTTCAGTAGGATGATAAAAGAGGTATCCAATATCCTCTCGGGAATAACCTATAAACCTACATTTATCAGTCTTAGTACTTAGCTTATGTCTAAACACATTTTTAACATAAGTTGGACTACCCCAAATCTTAAGATATTTAAGACTTGGTCTTTTACCTTTCCATAATTCATATTGAGTGCTAGCTACTGATTTTGATGGTACTCTGTTTAATATATAAGCACCAGTTTCTAGGGCATAACCCTAGAAGGATACAGGAAGAGTGGTGAAGCTCATCATGGACCTTACCATGTCTAACAAGATACGATTCCTCCTTTCTGCTACATTTAATTGTGGTGTATATGGAGGTGTTCATTCTGAGAGAATACATTTATCCATAAGATAATCATGAAATGCACTAGATAAGTATTCTCCTCCTCGATCAGATCGAAGAATTTTAATACTCTTTCTAGTTTGTTTCTCAACCATACTTTGATCTTTTTAAATTTATCAAATGCTTCGAATTTATATTTCATAAGATGCACATATTCAAACCTAGATAAATCATCAATAAAGGTGATGAAATAAAAGTATTCTCCTCTGGCTTGAGTTGATATAGGTCCATATCATTTATATATATTAGCTCTAATAACTCAGTTGCCTTATCTCCATGGCTAGTAAATAGAGATTTGGTCATTTTATCCATGAGACAAGACTCACAAGTTTCTAATGATTGATAATCATAAGGATCAAAAAATTATCTTTGTATAACTTATTTATCTTAAACTCACTAATATAACCTAATCGGTAATGCTAGAGAAAAGTGACATTGATATCTTTTCTTTCTTTTCTTGTTTTTAACAAGTAAAACTTCATCATTGAGTGAAAGAACTAAAAGACCATTAATAAATAAATCAGTTCCAAAGAAATTATTAGAAGGATAAATGGAGCATCCACTGCTTTTTATATTAATTTTAAAATCTTGTTGTAATAACAAGGCTACAGAAATCATGGTTTGCGGTACCGTCCCGTACCGCCCGGTACGGGGCGTACCGTACAGTACCGGCCAAGAGCTGGTACGGTTCGCCGCCAAAAAATGGTCCGGACACCGGACCGTTGAAAAAAAATAAAATTAAAATTTTTCCATTCCGTTCCGGTACAGTACGGTATCGTTCCGGTACGAACCGCCCGGTTCGGGTCGGCTCGGCCTGGTTCGGGTCGGTTCGGGTTGGTTCGGGGTCAGTTCAGTGAGAGGGAGGGAGAAAGATTATTTTTTAAAAAAATGTGGCATGTCGGTACACATGCCGGTACTGTACGGTACGGACCGTACCGTACTGCCCGCCGACCGGTACGGGTCCTGGTACCGGTTCAGCGGACCTTGACAGAAATAATATTTTTAATAATATTTGGAACATAGTAACAGTCTTTTAATTCTAAAGTTTTGCTCGAATGCAATAACAGCAGATAGGTACCCACAGCTTCCACTTGAATGGCTTCACCACTTGCACCATAAAGCTCAAAGTCACCCTTCTTCAAGCTCCTAATTTTGTGAAGTTCATGTAAGGACTTGCATATATGATTTGCAAGACACCAATTAATCAATCAAACCCTAAATGGATTTGCATTATGATTTTATAATACTATGACTAAATATAATTTGTAAAGAGGGCTTTCATGGTTTCATGCACATCCTAATACTACAACTATCTAATAGGCATATAACACCACAACATTATATATGCCAAGTGTGTCATCTCTAGGACAATCTTACGACATAGCAAATGTCTACCACTATATTAGGACAAATCTTATTTTAAAATGATGACTAAATAATCTAAACATATCTTTATGTTGATTAGGATTTTAGTGAAACACCTAATCAGTGGCATACATCAACCAACATATGCTATAACTATTATGCTAGATATAATTAGATAACATATAATCATTCAAACATTTAATTGACTATTAATTGAATGAATCAAGGTGACTCTGATACTATTATTGGGTTACAGTTGCGCAGGAAAAGACCGGATTTCAAAATCTTAATCCTTGAAATCCTAGTCAACCAAAATCCTATACCTAAGATCCCCTTGATCATATCAATTAATACAGCAAAATATTAAGAAATAGAAGAATACCTATAATTCTAATATGCTTTATTTCACTAGGCACACAAGTGTATGCCCTCCAAAGGTGATCCACACTGGAACTGGATTAAGCACTCCTCTTACTTGCTTGACTATAAACTCTTCCCGGCAGCCTTTTTTCCTTTAGTATCCTTTCCTCTCTTCAAGAACCTTTTTTTGTTTCGAAGAGTACCTCAAAACCTCTCCGAAAACTCTCTTATTATTATATTATCCTTTCTAATTCTCTTTCTAAGCCCTTGTTTTAAAATGGCGAACTTGTCTTAAAATAAAAGACTTGTCCTAACAAGAAAAGGAAGAGAGTTGTCAGGACAAACTTCGGATGATTTGGTTTCTGTTGGGATAAACTGGCTCAGCAAAGGCTAATTGTTGGTTTAAGGGTGCACATTTGAACCCCTACTGAACTGCTCGCCCATACCAGAAGGCTCGAAGGTGACTCCACAGGCTAAAGAAGCAACAACTTGACATCACCATTCCGGTCTCCTCACTAAGCCAGTCTTCGGCCTCCACCAAAGAGAGCGGTGCCGAAGCATATCCTTGATCCAGGCTATGACACGTGAGCCAGTCTTCTTCGAACCATTCCGAAGAAGATTGGTCTGAAGAAGACTGGTCCGAAGAAGACGGCCGCTTCATTCCCCAACTTTCTCTGAGAAGAACTCTAGTCCACTCCGAAGAAGGCCATTTCGATACGAACGGCTAGGGTGTCTTCAGCCTACCCCGAAGAGGATAGGTGTAAGGCAGTCAGCCGATTCAGCCCCAGACCCTTCTGAAAGAGCGGCCCTGAAGCGAATCTCCCATTGACCTCCAATCTCCAAACGTAAATATGGTTGTTATAACCAACCACGTAGCCACTAACTCCAACAACATCAAGGTGGCCAGGATCAGCCATGTGGCCACTAACTCCAGCACCAACAACATCAAGGTAGCCAGAATCAGACAGTAACCGCTTATGGTTATAGAGGGGCTAAGCTAACCAACCGCACTTAACTAAAGGCAAGTGGGCTTAACTGTGTTCCTGGCACATCTCCCATTATAAATACTGGTAAGACGGGGTACTCAACGAGCAAGCTAAGGCAAGTAAGCCAAGCAGAAACTAAATCCTTTAAGTCTCTTTCACTCTCTCTCTGAGAACTCTCCATTCTGTTGCTCGAGCATTCACTGACTTAGGCATCGGAGTGTCCCCCACTAGAAAAAACCCGGTCAGGGGGTCTGTTTTGCAGGATTCTCGGGAGGCGAGCCGGCAGTCCAGCAGCTTCATCCGGTTCGTGGAGGTTCGACGCCAATAGATTGGCGCACCAAGGAAAGAGACTTTCTATCATCCCCTCTTGAAAAGGAGAGTTCGAAGGAGCCACAATGGTGAAAGGTAAGGCTTAAAATGCTTCGACGATCAGGGGACGTCAACCCTCTCAGAGGAACGATCCCCCAATGGAGAATAATATCCCACCTCCCATACTGGTCGATGGACAACACCAGTTCGAAGCCCTTCTGAACCGGGTTCAAGCTTTTACAACCATGGTTCAGAACTTTCAAGAGACTGCCCTTCAGGTGGGGCATCCACCGGCCACCTCTAGTCATAGTCATCGGTCCAGAGAAAAAGAAGACTACTACCACGGATCTACCCGACGCTCCATTCGGGATCGGCACTCTCACGAAGGCTGAAGTTTCCGACATTCAAAGCATACTGATGATCGATATGCAAGGAAAAGATCCAAACGTTCTCCCTTTATCTCCTCTGAAGACTCTACCCCCGAAAGTGCTAGGCAGAAAGGAGCCCACTATGACTACGAAGTTTAAGATGCTGGAAGCGCAGATCGTGAGACTCCACGATCAAAAAAGAGACGGCGAGTTCATGGCCTATGACTCGCAGCCTCCATTCACCTCCAGAATAATGGAGGAGTCGTCCCTCGGCATTTCAAAGTCCCTCAGATGGAATCCTACAATGGGACCACCAACCCCCTTGATCATCTGGATAGCTTTAAAGCCCACGTGATGATCCAAGGAGTCTCCGATGCAGTGTACTACTTGGCCTTTCCTGCGACCCTAAAGAAAGCAGCTTGAATGTGGTATTCGAGCATATGTCCAGGTACCATTGACTCCTCTGAATTAGAAAAACTGTTTGTCTCATATTTTAGGACTTGCTGGAAGACGCCCTGGAACACCGACAACTTGTTCCTCCATCAAAATGGAGAAAGCCTCAAGGACTATATTGCGAGACTCAATTCTGCCACTCTTGAGATCCTTGATCTCAATGAGTATGTGGCCATGTCCGCTCTAAAGAAGGGGCTCCGATCATCCAGGCTCACATTCTCTCTGGATAAAAGGTTTCCGACAAGCTACGCTGAGCTCCTAATAAGGGCTCAGTAGTACGCGGATGCCATGGAGCAAGCGGCAAACCGGCACCTAATTGAAGGGAAATCTATTCCTAAGAAGAGCAACAGGGGGCCGAATCCCCCCACACCCTCCAACAACGACGACTCCACTTGATAACGTAGTCCCAAGCCCAAAGCATTGGGCAAAAAATTTGATTCATATACTCCCCTCAATCTCCCAAAGGAAAGAATCTTGATGGAGATAGAGAAAGAAAGCTACCTCTAATGGCCGCGCTCCATAAGGACGTCCTCCTCTACAAGGAATAGAAGCAAGTACTACCAATTCCACAGGGATCACGGCCACAATACTGAAGACTGCATCCAACTTAAGGATGCAATAGAAGACCTAATTAAGAGGGGATACTTAGAAACATACGTCGGCCACCCAGAACCTCGACCTAAAGCTAGCTACTACCCCTCGGAGGACCATTGAAGAAGCTGAACTGCCCAACGAGAGGCCCACTGATGGAAGGGTGGCATGTTGCATCAGCAAATCGACTGGAGGAGAGCCGAAGAAGATGATCCCAAGAGGCTCAAGGCTAATAACTCCGTATACTTCTCCGATGATGACCTCAAGGGAGTTCAGCTCTCGCACAACGACCCCGTTGTAGTCTCGGCCACTGTGGTCAATTATGATGTAAGATGCATTTTAGTAGACAATGGAAGCTCCGCCGATGTTTTGCTTTATGATGCATTCTCCAGGATGGGTCTGTATAGAGATAAGCTACAAAAATCTCCTATACCCTTTGACCAAGTTTGGAGGCAACCAAATCGGAGTCAAGGAAGAAATAATATTGCCTGTAACCCTCGACACAAAACCGTGTCGAAAGATGTTTCCCATCAATTTCGTAGTAGTCTGAACCCTATCGACATACAACGCGATATTGGGATGGCCCATCTTGAACAAATTCAGGGCCGTAGTCTCGACATACCACCTTCTAATATACTTTCCCACCCGAAGCGGGATCGGGGAAGCAAGAGGGGATCAAAGGGCCGCCCGACAGTGCTTGATGATACAGGACAAGCAATCGGTTGATCTCATCACCCTAGATCAGCTAGACCCAAAAGATCAGATGGAGAATTGTGGGGAACCAATGGAGAGGACTGTTTTTGTGCCTTTAGACGAAGACGACCCCACCAAAACAGTGCAGATCGGAAGCTTGCTTGATGAAGGAAATAAGTCAAGGCTGATCGGTTTTCTACGAAACAATACCGATGTCTTTGCTTGATCGACTTCGGACATGCCTGAGATCCCTGCTGAAGTAATTACTCATCGACTGGAAGTGGCCTCCAATTATAAGCTGGTTTAGCAGAAGAAGAGGAACTTTACCCCTGAAAGACAGAGGATAATAGATGAAGAAGTGGGTAAGCTTCTTAAAGCTGGATTTGTCAGAGAAGATGTTATCCGGAGTGGATAGCTAATGTTGTGATGGTATGGAAGGCCAGGCCAACGGCAAGTAGAGGATTTGTATCGACTATACAAATCTCAACAAGGCTTGCCCAAAAGATAGCTTCCCCTTGCTAAAGATAGACCAGCTGGTCAATGCCACTACCAGTCATCAGCTACTAAGCTTCATGGATATTTTTTTCGGCCATAATCAGATATGAATGGATCCTAAAGATGAAGAGAAGACGTCCTTCGTAACAGAGAAGGGACTATATTGCTACAAGATGATGCCATTCGGCCTGAAAAATGTCGGGACGACATTCCAAAGGCTAATCAACAAAGTGTTCGAGAAACAACTGGGGAAGAACGTGGAGGTGTATGTCGACAACATGATCGTGAAAAGCCTCCTCGAAGAGGACCACATTAAAGACTTGGAAGAGTCTTTCAATGCCCTGCGACGTTACCAGATGAAGCTGAACCCAGCCAAGTGTACCTTCGGCATGACCTCCAGCAAGTTCCTAGGATTTCTTGTTACCAAACGAGGGATAGAGAACAACCCGGAGAAGATACAAGCTATCCGAAGCATGAGACATCCCTCTTGCAAAAAAGAGGTACAACAGTTAACTGGAAGAATCGCCTCTTCAAGTCAATTCATCTCTCGGTCAATCGAAAGGTGTCTCCCTTTCTTCAAAGTCCTTCGACAGTCATGAAATTTTGAATGGTCCGAAAACTGCAGTGGTGCCTTTGAAGAACTAAAGAAATATTTGGAGAATCCCCCTCTACTTTCTAAACCCCAAGAAGAGACCCTTTATGTATACCTCTCTGCTTCGGACGAGGCAATTAGTATGGTACTCATCCGAAAGGGGACGGACAACCTTCAAAAACCAATTTACTACACCAGCAAAGTATTACATGATGCCGAAGTGAGATACCCCAGGATACAGAAGCCCATATACTTGCTGGTGATTATGGCGAAGCGCTTATGACCTGATGCGGGACGGGATGGTGACAAGTGATGTGCCATGCTTATCTTAATTTATATATATATTTATTTATTTATTTTGAGAGCAATAACTAATATCCTAACAGCAAAAGCAAACAAGAAGACCTAAAGAAATTAAAGTGACAACTAGTTATCGAAATTACCTACACACATGCGGATCTTATCAAACAACTGTAAGGAAGGATCGCGGTGATTGAGAAACCACCCTAGACTAGGTTACCTACATTCAAGTTTCAGATCTAGAGGAAGGGAAGGGGTATAGATTTACCAATACGCTTTGAAATTCTCTCGATTGAAGATCTAGATCACAACACTCTAGAGTTGACGAACCTGACTTCAAAACCGACCGATCCGGTATCTGGACTTCAGTCACACCGGTTCCAAAGCAAGGACTCCGATCTTCAAAGTTGGATCTCGTAAAGGTGGTTGATTATGCTTTCAGGATCTTCTTCTTCAACTTGCTTCAGGAATCTCTTCAAAGGATTAGATGCAGACCTTAATGAACCTTCAAATGACAAACTTGATAAAAGAACCGGAACCAATAACTGTAGAGCGTCGCACCCTACGAAACTTGGACGTTGCACCCAAGTTATTCTAGGCGTCTCACCTAGCACCTTCAAGCAAGCTAGCTATGGAGGAATTGAAAACTTGGATATCGCACCCAAGTTGTTCTAGGCGTCTCACCTAGCACCTTCAAACAAACTAGCTACAGAGGAATTGGAGAAAATGCAACAGCACTTTATATTACTCAGAATATCATTGCTTACAAAGAAGGGCTTTGGGCTCTATTTATAGCCTCATTACAAGTAGAAAGATGGGTTGAAATTTAAATTCAAAATAAAAGAAGAGAGAATTACAATTAAGGTTTTGGAATAGGTGCCAATGCTTCGTAAAGATGGTTATCTTGACTTGATCTTCCACCTTCCAATTTGATCTTCTCCCTTTTTTCTTTCCTTGGCTGATTGAAGTTAAATTGCTGCATTTTAATGAGAGTGGAGCCCACTTAAAACACCTCCAAGAGAAAATTCATGGGGAATGGAAGAGAATTTGTGAAAAGTAGTAAAGCTTTAACCAACTCTCTTGAATGCCTTCAAAACTTGTGCCATTTAATTCTTCATTTAAGACTCCTTGATTGCTACCTTCAAAAGCTTTTTTCAAGAAACTCCCTCCACCTTTAAAGCTCCTTAATTGCTGCCTTTATAAAACTCCTTCAAGAAACTTCCTCCACCTTTAAAGCTCTTTAATTGCTGCCTTCATAAAGCTCCTTCAAGAAACTCCCTCCACCTTTAAAGCTCTTTGTTTGGTGAGAGAATACATGAAAAGTTTTCTTGGAAGAAAGAATAGGCGTGGAGCTTCCTTTCTTCAAGTAGCCAAATAAATATGGATGTGGTCCCCTCTTAACTCTCTTCATATTATGTAGACTTACTCAACTCCATACAAAAATAACTTAGGTCCCATTAAAATCCAAAATGGACCCAAAGACTAATTAAACCAGATTGGGTCAACTGATAGAGATAAGATGATATGGATGCTTCTTTCTGGCTCTGGTGTCCCCACCACGACCATATTTTCAATCCCATTCTATTGTGGTCATGACGGACCAACCCTTGAAAATTGTCCTCCGATGCCCTGATACTTCGGGGAGGATAGCAAAGTGGGCCATAAAGCTTGGAGAATTTGACATCAGCTTCCAGCCTAGATTAGCAATGAAAGCACAGGTGTTGGCTGACTTCATAGCTAAATACACATGGGGTCCAGAAGATAACTCGCAACAAACCAAAGAACATGAGGCCATCCGAAAAGATTCAGAGTCCACATGGATGCTCCATGTAGACGGGGCTTCAAACTTGGTGGGATGCGGACGGGCCTCATACTAGCCAGCCCAAGCGGAAGCAGGCACACTGTAGAATATGCTCTACACTTCTCCTTCCATGCTTCGAACAATCAGGCTGAATACGAAACCCTCCTTGCATGACTCTGGATCGCGAAAGAGCTGGGGATTCAGAGGATCCAAATCTTTTCGTATCCTCAGCTGGTGGTAAACCAGGTGAAGGGTGAGTTCGAAGCCCGAGATCCTACCATGGCTCAGTATTTAGACAAAGCGCGGGCTCTAGTTTCTCAGCCAGAATTCTTTGAGATCGCCCTTGTCCCTCGAATGGAGAACTCCCGAGCCGACGCACTGTCCAGGCTCACCACTACTACCCTAGAATCCCTTGATCGTACCTTCATAGAATATCTAGAAGCTCCAAGTACAATAGAAGAAATACTAAAGGTACATCCTGTTGAGCATGAGCTCAATTGGATGGACCCTATTCTTAAATTTTTGAATGAAGGCACATTACCCCAAGACAAGGTTGAAGCCAAACAAATCCGTTGGACGGTATCCCAGTATGTTATTCTGGATGGAACTCTATACAAAAGATCTTTCATGCAACCTTTGCTGAAGTGCTTGGGACCATTTGACGTCGACTATGCCCTAAGAGTTTATGAGGGAATATGTGGAGATCACTTGGGGGGCAGGTCCTTGGCATATAAGATAATACGCCAAGGTTATTATTGGCCAACTATTCAGAAGGATTCTGCTGACTTTGTCCGAAGGTGCGATCAGTGCCAGAAGTATGCTAACAATCAAAGATGGCCGACAAGCTAGCTGACCCAGTTAACGGCACCATGGCCCTTCACTTAATGGAGCATGGACATTCTTGGCCCATTTCCACCAACATCCGGATAATAGAAGTTTCTCATAGTGGCTATCGATTACCTCACCAAGTGGATCGAAGACGAACCCTTAGCACACATTATTGAAGGAAAGGTCAAAAGCTTCATGAGGAACTTTATTATATTTCGGTTTGGAATTCCCCATGCCATAGTCATTGAGAATGGGAGACAATTCGACAACCCGAAGTTAAAGGACTTTTGTGCCCAATACCATATACTCCACAGATTGACTTCTGTCGGTCATCCCAGGCTAATAGCAAAGCTGAAGTAACGAATCGAACCATTCTTCATGGTCTGAAGACCAGGCTGAACGATGCCAAAGGGCTCTGGGCCGAAGAACTAAATTCCGTTCTTTGGGCATATCGGACAACTCCCAGAACGGCCATCAGTGAGTCTCCGTTTCACTTGACTGACGGCACCGAAGTGGTTCTTCCTATGGAGGTTACTTTGCAATCCTTAAGGATCGACCAGTACAAGGAGCCAGAGAATTCGAAATACCGAAAAGTGGACTTAATTCTGCTACAAGGCACCAGGCTTCATGCTCAGATGAAGATAGCGACATACCAACAGAGGGTCACCAAATACTACAATTCTAGGATGAAGGAACGAACTTTCCGACCCGAAGATTTAGTACTGCGAAGATCCGAAATATCCAAGCCAACGGAGCAAGGCAAGCTTTCCCCCAATTGGGAAGGCTCATATCAAATCAAGGAATCATACGTCCAAGGACTTATCGGCTCGAGACCTTAGATGGTTCTATGCTGCCTCGACCTTGGAATGTAGAGAATCTTCGCAAGTACTATCAATAAAAGTCCCCTTTTGAAGAGACTTCAGTAAAAGGTCCATCCGAAGAGGGCTTAATCAGCCTATTTTATTCTTAATCAAAGGCACAGGGATGGTTCAAGTAACCTACCCTACGATAAATCTGCTGACATGCCGAAGAGGACCTAATCGGCCTATCTCATTCTTAATCAAAGACACAGGGATGGTTCAAGTAACCTACCCTACGGTAAATCCGCTGACGTGCCGAAAAGGGCCTAATCAACCTATCTTATTCTTAATCAAAGGTACAGGGATGGTTTAAGTAACCTACCCTACGGTAAATCCGCTGACGTGCCGAGATAGGCCTAATCGGCCTATCTTATTCTTAATCAAAGGCATAGGGATGGTTCAAGCAGCCTACCCTACGGTAAATCAGCTGATGTGTCGAGGATGGTCTAAACAGCCTACCTTATTATCAATAAAATGCCTAAGGATGGTCCCGTCGGCCTACCCTAGTGACGAATCCGATCAACATGAGCATAAAAGCTTCTCTACGGCCTCTGTGAGCTCTACCTCCTAAGCCCAAGAAGAAAATAGAGCCGACATGAAATCTCAAGATTCTTCATGAATACATCACCCAAATATTCATGAAGTCAAATAGTTCACATTTAGCATTATTCTGGAATGTGTTTGCCCATCAAGCCAAGACTTCTGTTTTGAAAAAAGGAGAATCTTTGTTCATTAATTAAAAAGCAGTACAATCGACTGACATACATCATCAAAAAAAAAAAAGAGAAAAAGCTATAGTAAGAAGCTATTTTTCTTCAACATTAGGAGCGAAGACCCCCTCACCGACCTCTTCGGACGGAGGGGCCGATGCCATCTTGCCAACGGGCTTTGTTTCCTCCATCTCCTCGCCCAGTACGGCAAAAAAAGAAACATCCAAATTTGGGTAGGCCCTCCTGACGCTGTTCAGGCAGTCCGTATAGTCGTCAAGGTAGCTCTCTGTCCCAACTTCATGCATTTCATCACCAAAGGCCTTCGACTTCTTATAAGCTTCGACAACCTGGGAAGCGCTCCTTTCAGCCTGCTTTGCCCTTTAATTGGCTGATGAAACGTCCGTCTCCAGCTACGCGACTCTGTTCTTCAGTTCGACCTTATGGGCCGCTGCTACCTCGGCATTGTAAAGGCAATCCCTCATTAGTAGTTCAGCCAAAATTGCCTTCTTTCTCCTCTGCAACTCCGC
This sequence comes from Areca catechu, assembly GCA_021397845.1. Lineage (NCBI taxonomy): Eukaryota > Viridiplantae > Streptophyta > Magnoliopsida > Arecales > Arecaceae > Areca > Areca catechu. The sequence goes on along the minus strand of CM038044.1, from coordinate 77,631,609 downwards.
CACCACTTCGGCCACGTACGTCTCAAGCATCCTCAGCTCCTCCAAGAAACTATTCGCGGCGATAACCTTGTCCAGTTTTTCTTCAGTGGCAGCTCGAAGCCCTTTAGCCGCCTCTCTCTCGGCTACGGCCAGAGCCAACTGGCTACGAAGGCTTTGGCCAAAGTCGATGGACTCACGAATGCTCTCTTCTAACAGAGAAACATCGTGGACAACCGGTCAAAGATAAACACATATAAAATCAGTTTGACTGATGCTGATGTACCTACGACACTTACATTGACACTCACTTGTTGCATCCTGGGATAAATAAAGGAAAAAGGGTCTATTGGCCCTTGCTCCTTAGCCTCCTTCCCGTCCTTCCGGGAGACAGTCAAAGTCTTCACTTGCCCCGGATCGCTACAACCAGCATCAGCAACGGACACGCCAAATCTTCCCGAACTTTCCCCCTTTACAGTTGGAAGTTTGGGCTTGATGTTCCCAACAATGACGAGAGCTTTGCTCATGTCCAGCAGGCCTCACTCCCCCGATGGCCCTACAAGAGTGGTCCCAACCAGATGTCTAGGCGAAGGGACATGCTCCTCCTCCAAGGAAGAATCTATGTCAATAGGAATGCCACCATCGGTCCGGACCCGTGGAAGCGCCAGGACTTAGGTCCATTTCCAGTCTAACCTTCGCACTAGAGGGGCCCCCGCCGGCCATTCCTCGTTGCCCGTCGGAGCCGCACTACGTTTGGCCTCATGGTTAACAAGGACTCTTGAAGCTAGCTGCAGTAAAAAGAGGAAAGATCGCTCAAGGGGCGACATTGCTAAAAAACTCAAAAAGGTTTGATCTATGGGGATGTTAGTCTCATATATGAAGCCCGTCAACGGCTTAGATTGACTGCCCATATTACAAGCCGCCCTCTGATTATGCTGCGTGTGCTCGCCCTAATTTATAGGAGCCTCGATCCATGCGAAGATGGTTGCGAAAAGTCTGTGAGCCATGACTGATCCGATCCTTAACATGCACAGCCTTAATGATTCTGGTCATCGCAGTCCCACGACCGAGCAATAACTGCCTCGCCAACGATAGTTGGACATGTGGCAGGAACAGAGCGTCGCATTGGTCAGTGAGCTAGGATCTCCACCAAACATCAAGATTTCTTAATTATAAAAAGCTGGCTCGTAAGCAGGTAAAGGCTGACCCAACGAGAAGCCGGAATGAACGGCTTGCCACCAAGATCAGCAATTTTGCCGAAGTCCAGTTTAAAAACCCTGGACAACAAAGAAACCTAAATCCAAGTCGAAGGCATTCATGTGCCTAAAGGTGAATCTCTATATAAAAGGTCCTAAATCCATCCAAAAACCTCACACTTAGAAAATTTACATTTAAGTTGGAGGTTATTGCATATTCAGAAGTGACTACCTATCCGAAAACCTCACACTTAGAGAATTTACACTCCTTTTGATTGTTAGTGCATATTCGAAAGCGGCTACCTATCCGAAGACCTCATACTTAGAAAGTTTACATTCAAGTTAGAAGTTATTATATTTTTCAAAGGGTGACTACCTACTCGAGGGTCACAACGTGTCTGATGATGTCATACTTGGAGAAAAATTCATCCAATTGGAAGAAAAAGTGTGTTTTCATTCATGTTCAAGCATATTACACATCTCTCTTACAAAACAAAAGAAAAGAACAAAAGTTACAAAGGCTTATTCATCGGCCATGGGAACTTCCGGATCAGCAGTAGGAAGTGATTCTTCAGCATAAACCAAAGGAGAGGCCTCATCTGCTTGAGCCGAGGTAGGTGGGTCGGCCATGTTCATCTCTTCGACTTGTTCTTGTCTTTCAGCTACGGCTGGGACTTCTTCAGCTTGCCCAGGTGCTTCTTTAGCTTCGGCAGGGGCCAAGGTTTCGGTTTAAACAAGGGCCGTGGGTCTTTCTTCTTCCTCGACGATCTCATACGCCGGAATGCTCGAAAGATCGAGATCAGGGTAAAGCCCCTAGACCTCCTTAAGCCCATCGTTGAAGCCGTACTGGTAACTAACCACACTTAACTCAGTTACCTCCTCCTTAAACGCCGAAAACTTCTTGAAATCTTCGACTGCCCTGACCACTTGCTCCTTCAAAGCCTCGGACTCCCTGACCGCTGCTTCGGCCTTCTTGGTCGTTTCGTCAGCCCTCTTGGCTGCCTCTTCGGCCTTTTGCTAAAACTCCTTGGTAGAATGCTCCAAGGACTGCATCTGTTTCTTCCTCTTTCGGAGCCTGGCCTCCTGTTCAGAATTCTTCAGTTAAGCTTTCTTCAGCTCAATCTTTAGACCCTGAACTTCGGCATCCTTATTATTGAGCTTCTCTTCCATGGCCAGTTTCAACTCTTCAGCCACTTCTTTTTCGGCCTTCACCATTTGAAGCTCCTCCTTTAGGCTCTTGAGGAAGTTGTCGAACCCTTCCATGCTTTCCTTCATGAAGGTGATATCATGGACTAACTGCATCAAGTCACCAAAATATGAAATCAGTTATGCCAAAGACCACCATAAGAAGACAAAGGAAGATCAAGCATCATACCTTCAGCATGGAAGAGAAGGCTGAATCGGACACCTCTGCAAGGCGTCGATTCCGAGTGGTTGCCCAGTTGCGGGGCAACAGTGTGTCCTTCAATACATTTCTGGCCACATCAGGAAGCACCATACCCCTCACGTCTGAGAAGCAAGAGAGGTCTATCTCGCAGTCCCTGTCTAGGGGAGTATCCCTTATTGGACTCTCCTCGACTTGAGGTGCCTTGCCCTTATCCCTCGCAGATGGGCAAGGCACTAGCAGGTCGGCGGTCGGGGCTCCGGTCGGACTCTCTAGGATTTGAATCGGAGAACTTCCCCTGGGTGGAGGCTCTACCAATGGGACCTCACTCCTCCCCGATGACTCCCTCGTAGGAGCGATGCTCTTGCTGACTCCCTCCTCCCAGGCCTTCTTTCGGGCTTCCAAACCCGTTGAAGGAACTTGGGATGCTTGGGACGCTTTCCTCTTGGCAAACTGATGAAGCAAGCCGACATCAGGCTTCATCCTGCCACCTGTCAGCGGAAACAAGTCTCAAGGTCAGCTAGCAGGGATAACTATGAAGACTGGATAAAAGTCGAAGCCATCTATTGGTTATACCTAATGAAGAGGACTCGTCAATCTAAGCAAGACGAAGATTCCTCTCTTCTAACAGTTCCCGAATAGAGGTGACCTCAGACTCAAACAACAATGTGAAGTCCGGCTGGTCAGCCTTTAGAACCTTCTTACCGGCATTTGCAATCAGACAGGGTTCTCTCCATTCTGTATCGAACCCCCATAGTTGAGAAGAAGAGACGAACAAAAAGTTGGGTTTCCACCCATGAATGGCACTAGGCATATCCTTAATTATTTTACGGCCAAGACGGGTGCCGATGACCCACCACCCATAGTCGTGGAAATCTCTCTTCAAGGTGAAAAAAGAAGTGAACAGACTAGTCCTGGGCCTCACGTTCGCTATATGGTAACGGACCAAAAACCCGCAGATGTTCCGAATGCTGTTCGGAGTCAACTGCACTGGGACAACATGGTACATGTGGAAGATTTTGGCAAAGAAGGGGTGCAATGGAAACCGATGACCAGCTTTCAAGTGGTCTTCGTATATGGCAATGGTACCGGGTGGGGGCTTATTTACCCTCTCTTCGGACTGTGAAAGTATAAAAGGAAAGTTATCGAAAACACGATAATACTCCCATAGGCGACCAATCCTATCAGAGGGCAGAGAACTTGGGATCAATTCCGGTCAGGATTCAGCAATGGTCCCCCTAATAGGTCTTGGGGCACTAGAAGATTCGATCTCTCCCCTGCCGAAGGGGGTCTTGCCAGTGGCTGGAACCTCTAGAGTTCTAACCATGGTGGAAAGAAGAAAAGAAGAGGAGAGGTCCTACCTGCAAGAAGGACAATGAACCAAGAGGAAGACAAGAGCAGGGACAGCGAAAAGCAAAATGCACAGGACAAAGAAGATTCCTCTGCCAACCTGCTCCCCTTTATATAGGGGCAAAAGGCATTTCGGGTAGCCTCCTCGAAAAAGGAGACGTCTCTCCAATCGTGCCATGTATGAAGGTGCCGATCGCATATACGAAGTCCCAAACGACATACCAAAACTGTCAGCCGTAATCCATGTGACTACATCTGACGGCTAAGATTGAGTTCGTACCTTATATCCAAAGAACAGGATGATGCCACGTCCTCCATCCAAGCCGAAGCTGAAGAACCCATCAGGTCACCATACTGGAAGGAACATACGTGACTCACCCACTCGCTATCTCCTTTCTGTAAGCCAATCGTGAGCGACATCTATTCCCCGCACGACTCTCGAATCAGGTGGCAGTTATTGCAAACAACTGAATTGAAGATTCGCTATTATTGGTTATGCCTTTTCCACCGGTAAACGACAATTCATGAGTACTCCCACTTCTCAAAGCCAATTATTACTTTAAAAACTAGGAGTGGGGAGCAACTGTTGGGATAAATCGACTCAGCAAAAGGCTAATTGTTGGTTCAAGGGTGCACATTTGAACCCTTGCTGAATCGCTCACCCATACCAGAAGGCTCAAAGGTGACTCCACAGGCTGAAGAAGCAACAACTTGACATCACCATTCTGGTCTCCTTACTGGGCTAGTCTTCGGCCTCCACTGAAGAAAGCGGTGCCGAAGCATATCCTTGATCTAGGTTATCATGTGAGCAGTCTTCTTCGGACCATTCCGAAGAAGACTGGTCCAAAGAAGACTGGTCTGAAGAAGATGGTCGCTTCATTCCCTAACTTGCTCCAAGAAGAACTCCAGTCCACTTTGAAGAAGGCCATTCCGATACGAACGGCAAGTGTATCTTCAGCCTACCCCGAAGAGGATAGGTGTAAGGCAGTCAACCGATTCGGCCTCGGATCCTTTTGAAGGAGCAGCCATGAAGCGAATCTTCCATTGATCTCCAATCTCCAAACGTGGATATAGTTGTTATAACCAACCACGTAGCCACTAACTCCAACAACATCAAGGTAGCCAAGATCAGCCACGTGGCCACTAACTCCAGCACCAACAACATCGAGGTGGCCAGAATCAGACAGTAACCACTAATGGTTATGGAGAGGTTAAGCTAACCAACCCCACTTAACCAGAGACAAGTGGGCTTAACTGTGTTCCTAGCACATCTCCCATTATAAATATTGATAAGAGGGGGCACTCAACGAGCAAGCTAAGGCAAGTAAGCCGAGCAGAAACTAAATCCTCTAAGTCTCTTTCACTCTCTCTCTGAGAACTCTCCATTCTATTGCTCAAGCCTTCACTGACTCAGGCATCGGAGTGTCCCCTACCAGAAAAAATCAAGTCAGGGGATCTGTTTTACAGGATTCTCGGGAGGCGAGCCGGCGATCCAGCAACTCCGTCCAGTTCGTGGAGGTTCGACGCCAACAGTTTCTATCACCAAAGCTTTTAAATAGAAAGAGAGGAGGTGCTTAAAATACCCTTTCATCAGTCCCTAATTTGATATTTAACATATTAGTAAGACCCTTCAAGTAGGAGTCTCTAGGCATAAAAATGCTAAGTGAAATATATGTTGTTTCACAAATATTTTGCACCAAAAGTTCCTTATCGCAACCCATAGGAAAAAAACTGATAATTAGCCTCTAATTTAATAATTAAAGACTTGATCCAACAGTCCAATAGGCATATAAACTAGAGAGGCTTATCCAGAAAAGGTGATTGATAAGCAAGACTCTAGTCCATCCATATGCCATGTATCCTAAATGTTGCATCCCTTCATGCGCCCACATGAAATCATGCCAATAATTTCTGAATTTGACCGGTCAAATCCAGTCTAATTGGACATGGATGACAGAGGATAAAGGCTAAGGTTTATCACCAAAAAGGTGATTTAATTGTAGAAGGACCAAGAGTCCTTCTGCGCCCCTTAATATGTGCACCCGCCAATATTGGCGCCAAGAGTCCCATGGGACTCTTGGTTTAATATATGGATAAAGGTTATAAAATCAGGATAAATTCTAATTTGGTTGCCACACTCAAGGCTCAACCCAATTTAAGTCCCACTCAAATTAGTTAGCCCAAATAGCAAGCATTTAAATCCAATCTAATTAGATTAGGAATTAGACTAGCCAACATATACTAGTATGCTAATTAGCTAGCCAATTAGGATCCTATGACCCTAATAAAAATATAAATAACTTCCTTGATCAATTCCTTAACATGTGTGACCCTTTGGGCTCCTCATCTAACCAGTAGTAGGTCTAGGTTCATGTCAATTTAGTTTGACTAGAAATCAACTAATTGAATTAGGTCAAATCGAGCTAATCCTAATTGCCAATTTGAACCATCTTTCAAATTTTCAAACAATTTAATTCATAAAAACCTACAAGACATGATTGATGTCTAGTAACATATCATGCCCATCCAAAAGATGGCGAATTTAATAGAAATTACCAAAAAATCCTTAAGTGGCAAGTTACCATGCAATTCAATCCTTCGATCTTATCTTATCTCAAATAAGTGATGGATATGGAAAATTGTCAATCCCTCACACTTCATTCGAACCTCAAATCACTAATGAAAACGTCATCAATGAAAGATTAGAAACCCTTTTCTAATTTCATCTTGCTTTGATCAAAGACTTCCTGAGTCATCATTTGATGGATTATATGGGATAAATACTCTTCTTACTAAGAGTGATTGATTCCTTGTTGACCTACTCATAACCATCACACACAATTCACCTTATCCATAAACATCCCGAACATAACTAGTCATGAATGAATATGAACCAAAATATGGATTCATGTGTACAAGATACCATGATGATCTCAAGTCTAAGAATTACTTGCATAATTTCCACTAAGAGAATTATCTTTTGATAAGACTTCTATAAGATGTTCTCATAATAGATCAATTCAATGAACTCATATCCTGATGAGCACCCACATCCTTGTATTAATGCCCCTACACAAATAGTCATGAGACCAACCACTCCATCGAGCATACATAGGATGTGCTAGTCTCTCCAAAAACATCGATACCTGACTCGATGATCCTTTGACTAAGAATATTTTAGATTAAGGTTTATAAAATCTTAGGCCTCACTGTTATGAACTCCATCATAATCCTAAAATCATTGTCCTAATCTATGGGGTTCATCATAATCTTAAAAATAAAAAAGTATAAGATAGCATATGATGAAACAAAATACCTTTTATTAATATCATACATGAGTCGGGAGAATTTTACATAAATACCCCTAACACATAAGAAATATGATTAGCTTTCAGGATACTGTTCTTTCTACCCGTTGTCTTATGTTCACTATGAATGTTCCTAAGTCTTTTTGGGGTGATGCTGTCCTTTCAGCAGCTTATCTAATCAATTGAATGACTCTAAAGACAATCAACTTTAAAAGTCCTCTAGAAATTATTCAAAGCACCACTTCATATCTTACTCCAAAAATCTTTGGGTGTGTGTTTTGTTCATCGGTACCATGCTGGCAAATTAGATGCTCGAGCACTTGAATGTATGTTTATTGGATATTCTACTATAAAAAAGGGCTATAAATGCTATCATCCTCCCACTGGAAAAGTCTTTGTTAGTATGAATGTCACTTTCCGAGAAATGGAACCATATTGTGTCACCTCTTCAGGAGGAGAATCGAAAGGAAGAGGTGATTCAAATTATATTACCAGATTTACCAGCACATGTTCTCCAGTCTATCCTATTAGACAAGGGGAGGATGAGGGTCAAATAAGGTAGGAAGAAAATATAGTATCTTTGGAGTAGAATGAGCAGCACCTAAAGGTGATGGAGGAACAAGTAATGCAACTCAGGATAATATAAGATTGAATAAGCCAAACTTGTTGCAATATGCTCGCAGGAAAAAAGAAGACATGGCCATTGAACACATTCTACCTAGTTAAACTTCAATCTTGGACTCAGATTCTATGAAATCTTGCGGTAAGTCTCATGTTTCAATTCCTACTTCCAATTCTGATGATTCAAGTCTTGATCTTCCAGTTGCTGTTAGGAAAGGAATTAAATCTTGCACTAAATATCCTATCTCTAGCTTTGTTTTATATAACTTTTTTTTTCCTCCCTATAAAGCTTTTATGCCTTGTCTATCTTTTGTGCCTTCTCTATCTTCAATTTCTATTCCACAGAATTGGAAGGAAGCCCTCAATGACTATGTGGAAAGAAGCCATGATAGAAGAAATCAGAGCCTTAGCCAAAAATGAAGCCTAGGAGCTTACTGCTCTTCCTTTGGATAAGAAACTAGTAGGATGTAAATGGGTCTACACTGTTAAGCACAAGGGTGATGGATCCATCGAGAGATTCAAAGCTCGACTGGTGGTTCACTCAAACATATAGAATAGATTATCAGGACACCTTTGCACCTGTTGCAAAGATGAATTCCATTCGTATTCTTTTATCATGTGCAGCTAATCTTGATTGGGAGTTGCAACAATTTGATGTAAAGAATGCTTTTTTACATGGTGATCTAGAAGAAGAGATCTATATGGAGATTCCACCTAGTTTTGAAGATCAGAAAACTAAAAGAAAAGTTTGTCGATTGAAAAAAGTTTTATGACCTAAAACTAGGGTTCACGGAACCTTTCCATACCACCCGGTATGAGGCATACCATACTGATATGGTATGGTACGGTACCGTACCGATATGTACCATTTGATTTGGCCTGGTTCAGGCTTGATTCGGCCCGGTTCAGGTCCATTTCATGTTCGGTTCAGTGATCCTTGCTTGAGAGGGGGGAGAAAGTGATGAGAACATCATCTAGCACGAATCCTGATGACATTGATCAGCATCAATCTTAAAGCCATCAGTCAGCACAGATCTTGAAGATTTCAGCCAGCGCGAATCTTGATAGATTTTATGGGTGTACGAGGAATTTGGGATATCTCCGAATCAGAGATCAGTTGTTTAGAGTTATCTTATCGGATCTCTTATTAGTTTCGATTTTTCTTATCGATTGTTTTTAATCTGTTTAGAATTTGTTCAGGATGGATTTATTTAAACCAGCTGTAAGGCTCTTTGGAGGGTTATCAGTATTTTGAAAAAATAAACAAAGAAAGCCTTTCTTTCTCCAATCTCCTCCCTCCCTTCTTCTCTTCTACTTCCCCTCTTCCCGATTCTTCTTCTTTCCCCCCTCTTCCTCTCCTCTATTCTTTTCCCAATACTTCACCTTTCCCAATTCACTCAACAGAAGCAACCCTCTGTCTCTCATGCTCATCATCTTCCCCACTGAATCCCACCAGTTCCACTGCTATCGAGTTCCCAAGACCACCGTCAAGCATCGAAACAAGCCCTCGCCACCTGCTTCCTATGTCGCCGACCGCCGATCTCATCAGAGATCTCCCTCCGGTCCAGCACCGTCGATCATTTCCCCTTTCCACCTGTGAGCAAGACCACCCTTGACCGGCATCGCTCCAGCCCAAGATTATCTCGATGCTTCCCCCGGATCTCCTCCCTTCCACCATCATCAATCGTCGCCGACTCCGTCGTGACCACCGACGATGCCGGACTCCTCTGGTCGTCCGTCCAGACCGAACGTCTCCAACGATAGCTGCCTTCCGTTCGGAGAGGTCCACGACTGGACGCGACGGTCACCGTACCAGCCGCCTTCGATCGATGCCGCCGTCTTTGCCCTAGTGCCGCCACTAGTGAAGCCTCGCCGAAGTTCCTCCCTACAAGCCTTCCCCTGTTCCCTGGTTTCGGCCCGTGGAGGAGGTATCCAGCACGAACATGAAGGCAAGAGGAGATCCACATGGATCTCAGAGCAATCTCAAAGATAAGCACAATTTTCAGAGAGGATTAGAATTAGACAGATCTCATAGCATTGGGGTTAAATTGATTTGGGATTGATACATTGCTTGTTTTTGATGATCCAGGTCCAATGGCTTCTGATCCACCTCGCCTATGAACCACTGGTCCGGGATTTTGACCGCCTCCAGGATAATCTCACTCTTCCAAGATTTATAAAATTCCATGTTTCAGGTGAGATCTATTTAGTATAGGTTTAATCAAATGCTGGAATAAAATTAATTATCCTATCTTTTATTTGATTAGATCTAATTTCATTGAAAATTGGAAAGCCCTGACCTAGTGGTCGTTTCCTAACGATCAGCGATCCAATTTCTTAAGATTTGACTGTGCATGCCGATCGGGTCAATTCCTAGATCGAACCTTAATTTGACTAGGACCATTCTTAGCTTATGTTCTCACTTGCTTGATTATCTACTATTGTTTTCATTAGTTAATTAATTGATTCGCTGATCTCATCAAGGGTCCTTAGGTCTAGAATTTGTTGACTCGTCCCACATCAGAAAGATTATTTTTTTTCAATTTAGCAATTCCGATACACATGCCGGTACAGTATGGACCGTACCGCACCAGTTGCTGACCGGTATGGATCTCGGTACGAGTTCAGCGATCCTTGCCTAAAACAATCACCTAGAACATGATTTGATAGATTCTCAGAGCCATGATAGCTTTTGGTTATCAACAAAGCAATGCAAATCATACTATATTCATCAAACATTGTATGGATAAGATTATAATTCTCATTGTGTATGTTGATGATATAGTTGTAACAACTAACAAGAAATAACCAAAAAGAAATGACCTATTTAAAATATTTTTTGGCTAAGGAATTTGAGATCAAAAACTTGGATAGGTTGCGGTATTTTCTTGGAATAGAAGTTGCAAGGTCCAAGAAAGGCATCTTTATATCTCAAAGGAAGTATGTCCTAGATTTACTTGAAAAAATTAGCATGTTATGGTGCAAACCTACTAATTCACCTATTAAAGCAAATCATAAGCTAAAAGGTGGTATTGGAGAAGCAGTAGATGTGGAATAGTATCAGAGATTGGTTGGAAGGCTAATCTATCTTTTACATACATGTCCTGATATAGCTTATGCTGTAAGTCTGGTGTGTCAATTCATGCATGATCCTCGAACTACTCATTTAGAAATGGTTTTCCATATTCTGAGATACTTACAATTTGCTCCTAGAAAAGGTTTACTTTTTTCTAATCATGGCCACTTAAAAATAGAAGCTTTTACTAATGCTGATTGGGTAGGATTCCCTGATAATAAAAGGTCCACCACAGGATACTGTTCGTTTGTTGGTGGCAATCTAGTTATTTGGAGGAGAAAGAAACATAGTAGCAAAGTCAACTATAGAAGCAAAGTACAGAGCTATGACACAAGGTGTTTCTGAGCTTTTGTGGCTCAAGAAGCTAATGCAAGAGTTACAACTACTTGAAGAAAAATCATTGTTATTATATTGTGATAACAAGGCTGCCATTAACATTGCTCACAATCTAGTTCCACACAATCGTACAAAACATATTGAGATTGCTCATCATTTTATCAAAGAAAAGTTGAATAATAGGATTCTAGATATTGTGTATGTAAGCTCTAAAAATTAGTTAGCTGATGTTTTCATAAAAGGGCTTGGTAGAAATTTGTTTCATTCCTTTATATGCAAGATGGATATGAGGGTTATACATACACCATCTTGAGGAAGAGTATTGATAGAAATCTTGAAGGTACTTTCCTTGTTGATAGAAATCTTGATGAGTGATTTCCTTGTTGACAGAAATAAATAAGGAAAGTATTGACAAAAATCTTGATGGGTGCTTTCCTTGTTGACAGAAATCAAATCAAGAAAGTATTGATAAAAATCTTGATGGGTGCTTTCCTTCCTGAATTAGTAGAATGTAATTTAGAAATTTTCTTTATTGAAGGCATTGATTATTTTTGGAGGTTTTGTATATAAATATATAGAAGGTAGCCACTGAATGATAACAACAACAAAAAAAAATTATTTTGCCTTCATTTTTTCTTCTTTTTCTCAACATGGTCAGAGCATAACAGACTAATTCTACCTGAGGTCCATTTTGGGCATTTCTTGGAGTTTTGGACCTTCTTTGAAGTCAGTTGCCTCAGCTATATAGATGAATTGGCAAAAGGGGAAATATTCATGAAATTCCTCTTACTTGAAAGGTTCAACTCCTAACATATTTCTCAAGGCTTTCATAAATTGTTCCGTTAAACTTATAGACCTCAACTTTTTCTTTAAGATCAGTTTGATCCTTTAAAGATCCTTGAGAATTTATGTAGTTTACCTACCAAGATAATCTTCTTGATACTTATTTTGGAGTTTGTCATCTAGAGATTAGCCTTCAAGCTGATCATTTGCAACATGTAGCTTGTCTTCTTTCATTGGCCGTCACAGTAGTTATGCATTTTCATTGGATAATGACGACATATTGCCCTCTTCCTTAATGTTTGAAGCTTTCAATAATCTTCAAAACTGCTTTTTCAGAAAATCTTTCTTTTCCATATCCAATTTTTGGTGGTACAAGGTTAAATCATTATGCACCAACTTTTTCATTGCTATATTCTGTAATATCACTTTGTAGGCATATGGTATGCAAATGATGATGTTCATTTTGCATCATTTTGCTCTTCTATGTAGGATTAACGAGGCAAGCTTAGTATACCATATGGTTAGAATTCTGTCCCATACATATAAAATGGGAATTTACATGTGTCGGAGATTACAGCTATTATTTTTAAATTAAATTGCATCGGTATGGTTTCTTGGCCTTGATAAGAATATTTGGTTAACAAATCCAAACCAAGATAGCCGGAACAACGTCTTCTGATTGTTTGTGATACAGTATATACTATATGCTATATAGTCTGATTTATGTACTTAATCCTTCAAGGAGCACAGACCAAACTCAGTATCATGTTATTGTGTAAAATATCATCAGCTACTCATTTTAAACATGACAAGCTAAAGGATGCAGTGTGAGGGGAAGTAACAATGTCATGAATTTGAAGGTAGTTAATTAATCTCTTAAGAATCTTTGACCGAAAAGATAGATGAGGATGTGTACCTTTTGCAGCATCAACTGCAATCTTCAGCCTGCGAGCCCAATTTAGTGTTGCCCTTTTACTGTTTGAACCTAAAATATAATACTTTATCTAAATAAAATGAAGTTACAAGGGAATACATCACTGATATAATACGTGGAACTTAAAAAATCTGACCATTGCTGCGTACCATATAAATTATCAGCCAAGGATCCACCAGGTAAGTATTCATACACTAGGATTTGCTGCTTTGATTCATGGCAAAATCCCTCCAAAGAGACGAGATTCTGATGCCGAACTTGGGACAAAAGATGCACCTGTAGAACCAGCTCATTACTAATCACTGATAGCAACCCTAAGTTAATTTAGTGAGATGTGCTAAAAATACCAGGGTTCTCGGTACTGGTACCAGGCCCCATACCATATCGTACCAGCATGCGTACCGGGCTTTTTTTTTATAAAAATAATCTTTCTCCCCTTCAAAGCAAGGATTGCTATTTAAAACATGAAATGGACCTGAACTGGGCTGAACCGAGCCCGTACCAAGCTAAACCGGATGGTACATACCCGTACGGAATTAATTTTTTTATTATTTTAAAAGCCCGGACCGATTTTAAGGGCGGTACGGAACGGTTCCGTGAACCCTGAAAAATACTATATGAAAGACTAGTATTCCATGTTGTTCATTCCAAGCATAAAGGAAATCATGAGTTTAGAACTGATTACAGAAAGCACATAAGAAGATGATTTTGCAGAAGTTTCAGGACAGAAACAGAACATGGTTTCTTATAAAATGTACTTGAACATGCAATTCCACACAAAAAATTTGGGTTAGAGACATCCCAAACTCAACATGCATTTTTTCTCAGGAAAAGGGTTGACATGACAAGCAGGACTTGCCAATACAGTGTCAAGCATTTCAAAAGGAAAAAAAGGCAAGGAGAGAAGTATTTTTTTTGGAGGGAGAGGAAGGGGGCAGTGGCGTGGGGCGAGGAGACAATTATGACAGTCTGATGGCATTTGAAAATAGAATGCATGTTTGACCACCTTGAGAGAATTTGGATATCCTTGACAATATAGTCAACCTTCCTATTTGGAAGTCCTCCACATATGAGTTTTTTGTAACAAAATACATGGTATAGGCGGTTGTCATTGAGAATCATTAGAATTTGTTTTGTCCAGTTCCTACTTTTTGCTAATTTTAGATTGGTTATTTTGAGAATTTTGGTTTGGAGATTTATTTTTAAGTAGATTAACTATACAAGATTTCTTAAGAAAGTTTCAATGTCATTACAATTGATAATTTAATGTAGTTTTCATGTACCATATATGTAGAAGCAGTCACATAGAAATCCAAATTCAGGAATTTTAAGAAATAATATTATCTTTCATTATGGAAGAATATTAACTTTACCAAAAGGACAGGAATAGAACAGAATCTGTAAATGAAGATTTGAACTTTATTCTTCCCAGATATTAACAGAATGTTAATAAAACTTTTGGATTTCTCACTCATCAGAAAATAAAATCATGCCAGTGAGATATCTAATATTGATAGGATACCTAAAATCCCTATCATTGGCAAAATGACAACCTATCGATGATAGTTGTATCAATTACTTGATGGATGCCCATGAAGCACTGCACTTTGATCAAGTACTTCTTGTTAAGCCTGATATATATTTTGACCCTTTTTTTATTAGTTTAAGCTTTTGGAGTCAATTGGTCAGTTAACATGGAATCAGAGCATAGGTTTGTTGGAGGTCATGAGTTCAAATCCCCTCCATACCGGTAATTTATTTAATTAACCTAGCTATTATCTTGGCCCATTCCAATCATTGTGATTGTTATCTTGTTAAGTCATTGTGGTACCAGCCATATGGGGTGGGGGTGTTAAACTTATAATAACTTATTGACCATTTCTCTACTTGCTTAAGCTTTTGGGTCAGTTGGTCGGTTAATAGTTCTATTAACTTTTATAGCATAGCTTAATAATTTATGGTTCACATGTTAAACAACAAAAATGAAGAGACATGATACGTGAAATTTGTATTGCCTTGTTGACAATTTAAGTATCCAATTTAAAATGACCTACATCAAGATTTTAGTTATTAAGTTCATGTATTTTTCTGAGGTTTAAGCATGATAACAAGACATCACTGAAGTACCAAAATTAGGGATCGCATTAGTACTTTATCATAATATTGTGAAAACTACATCATTTAAAGTTCTATCAAAATATATCTGAGGTTCTTTCAGGCTTCAGCAACCTACATCCTCCTCTTGCTGGGCCATACACCAAAAAGTACATAAAAATACAACAGTTTTGTCCATGACCTTGGCAGCATGGACCAAAAGCAACCATAGCAATGCCTTGTTAATTAAGGAAGCTCTTCTAGCCTTGACAGCCATATGAAAAGGAAATAAAATGACTAGTTTATATTTAAATAAAAATATGTGCTAAGATTTGAACAAATTAAATTAACATATCTGTCAAAGAAATGAACAAGGTCAGCAAAATATTGAAAAAATATGCTTGTCATTTCTCCACAAATGATCCCCATAAATGCAGAATCATGTTAAATGGAAACACAGGTTCAAAGACAGTCCTAATCAAGGACTGCTGAACTGATACCGGGATCCATACTAGTCGCTAGCCAGTACAATACGGTACCAGTTCATATCGTAGCGACACACGATACGGCAAATGTGACCGGCATGCAAAAATATATATATATTTTTGATCTCTTGTGATTTCAAATCACTTTTTTAAGGTTTATTAAAGGTTTTTAGATCCAAATAGATGTTTGTTGATGCTAATTAATATTTGCATTACTTCAATATACTCTTAATCACATGTAACGTAAATTTGACTTCCTACATTTCTAATTTTAAAATTATCAATACATGGATTAGATATCATTGAATCTCAAAATGCTCAAAATTTGAAAATATTTTACATAGTTACATATTGATATTTAGAATCTGGTTGAATGTCAATGTCCATAAATGCCAAGATCATTGATATACTTAGTAAGAATATTAGTCCATCTCTCTAGCCAAGCAACATTGTAATCCTCTACGATCATCTCAGGAGGGCATATATTTTATATAGGATCCTGTCATGGATACTATATATATATATTTTTAAAACAGTGGGCATGCATGAAATACCATTTTTTTCCAAAATTAGGCCTTGAATACCATTCACACAATGCATCAAAACTTGGATAAATAGATACCAAATTTATAATAAAAATTGCTTACAATTCCTAAAATAATAATTTTATTTTATAATTTTAAAAAAATAATTTTATTTTTTAATTTTTAATCCATTTTTTTTTAATTTTAAAAATCATATACTTAACAAAAATTAATGATCTTAATATCATTGTATAAATCATTCATAGATCTACAATATAATTCTAAAATCATGGCAAAATAAAAAAAATTGGCATAATTTTTCCTTGTTTTTTTATTTTTTACAAATTTTAAAAAGAAAGAATGAGAGAGAGAAGAGGATGGATCTACGTATCTTTAATCGATATTTTTCTTAAGTTTTTCCTACATTTTTCTTGAGTTGTATGTGTTGGAATTGGTTGGATGGAAAAAATAGCCAAAGATAAGCTTCTCTGTAAAACTAAGAGCCTCTCGGGCTCTCAATCGCATTAAGCTGCCCCCCCATGGCTATAGTGTCCGACCTAAACTGTGTTAGAACCAAACCAAACTGAGCTGAAATGCATGTTCAAGACTGAACCGTACCATTTTGATCAGCTTCGGAGCTTTTTCAGATGGTCCATGGATCTAGACCATTTTCCATGACTAAACAATCCCGATTCAATGCCAATACAGTATGGTACGGCCTGAACCAGACGATTCGGTCTAGTTTGGCAAACCTTGGTCCTAATGCTATTATCAGTTGAGGAATGGATTGGTTGCATATTAACATACGATATGCCATGACATCTCAATACAATAGCAAGACCATGGTCTACCATACCGACCCATACCACCTAATATGGGGTGTACCGTACTATTCGATCTCATATTGGTATGCCATCTCGTACTATATTGAACCTTGGTATGCTATCTCGTACCGTACTACATGTACTGACACTATAATAGGATAGTACTAATATATATCTGGTACTAAGATGGCGAACCTTGAGTAAGACCTTTGCCTTTTCTCACTATAATGATGGCACAGTATTTTAAGATGGATATGACAAGCCAATAGTTTCCAAAATACTTTTAATATAAAATTCTCTATAGTTCATTGATGACACTTTTCTTGAAGGCAAGGTCTTAAAACCCGTAGGACTGGATTGTCCCAGTTTTTTCATGAAACAGGATGTGCTGGCATCCCGCTCCATCCCAACGCTCGAGATATGGGATGTCCCAAGGTATCCCATTTGAAATGCTCGGAGCCTCGGATGTTGGTAGGATATCCTGTCCCAGCACATGGGATGGTACCCCATCCCCATGTACTGCAGAATGTTTCATCGGGACCTGAATCCTTGCTCGAAGGTCCTTTCGAAGCATCTTAATATATAAAGAATCATCACCAATCTGAAGTGTAAAGAAAGTGGATCAATCAAGGATGTATGTGTAGATGTCAACAGGCTTGTTTGATAGAGGTAGGCATGGTATGCACCTTGCTGACACATCATCCCATGCCAAAACCAAGAAAAAGAAAAAGATGAAAAGATTTCAAGAAAAAAGAGGTATATTCTACTGTTCCAAATATTCACGGTCAATATGAGTCAGTACGGGTTGATATTAGTTGATACAAGTTGATTAAAGCAGTGTGCTAAGTAGCTTGTACCGACCTAATGTATGGTGCTAGTACTGCTTATTATGACGCATGCTAACTAGACAGACAGACAAACATGGGCCTTAAATCCATCAAACTAACCAACCAAGATTATGAAAATATGTGCCATAACTAATAATAGTTAAATAGAGTAGCTTTTGGACCAGTCTCCTCTACAACCACGGATCATTTAATGAATCTAGTTCATCCACTACAAGATTTGTATTTTGTTCCGTAAAGGGACAGCATCTATTCTCCCTTTTTGTCCCCGTTCTACCGGCCGACATCTTATTGGTGTCAGGTTGACATACTCACCTATAGATGGGAAAAGGCTGCGAAAATCTAAGCACCTTGTATCGAACATTACCTAGCGGGGTAGGGGCCTGTGGGGGTAGCTACACCGGGTTTAACCCCCTATCCCTTTCCTTTACCCAAAAAAAAAAAGGGACAACATCTATGCTCCAAACATCCATGCTCTTTTCATCCTTGGTATGCAAACATTGATGAAGATACTTAATCACTGTCTAATGCCTGCTGCATCACTATAGAAAATGGGAATATCTAAATGCACAACCATAACAATCAAACTTGAGTTTTATAGATATGTTCATTTGTCTGGATTGTTGTAAACCAATAGACCACCATAGTTAAATTGAATTTACTAAACCTAAATCAAGGACTCGACTTCAAATCAAAAATTGTTTCTTTTATCTTGACTGTTTCAGTGACTCCCCTAGATGGTCACTCCACCAAGACTTTCTGTTAAATGGCCATGAATGACTGCATTTCAAACATCTATTGGGAACAATGGCCATTTTGAAATCATAGCACATGCTGATAGCTCATAGCTCAGTTAGTTTTGAATAGGAAAGCCAAGAGAACATCTAGATATGTCCTTGGCACCAGAATATATCTATGCCAAGGATTCCGGAACCGTGCCATACTGGCCAGTTCGGGGCATATCGAACCAGACCGGCGGCCAACCAGCATGATTCGGCCCAATAAATCAGTTCATTATATTTTGGAAATAAAAAAATTTGGTGAACTGGTCTGAACCGAGTGGTTCGGTCTGGTACAAACAGTTTTTTTCATTGGTTTCTGTGAACTTATGATGGGGGGGGGCATTTTTAAAGATACAAAGAGCTCTCTGACTCTCTATTAGAGCTTTGGAATGAAAGCTACAACATACTCTATAAAATCCTTTTTTTTCCATTTCAAGCCAATCAAACACCAAATAATTCAAGACGAAGGTAGTGTTGACGTTGAACCCTCGCGGACTGGACGGAAAGGCAGGATCGTCGGTGCACCTCCCGTGCCCCCTGCAAAACATGTCCCTGACTGGAATTTCTTCGGTGGGGGTCACCCTGATGCCTAAGTCAGTGAGGATTCCGACAACAGAATGGAGAGTTCTCAAGGAGAAGAGAATGAAAGGAGCTCAAAAAGTGGACAGCCTTAGCTTCGCTTATTTCAGCTTAGCCCTTCTGGCTTTACTTAACTTGACCTACCATGAATGTCCCCTCTTACCAGTATTTATAGTGGTGGCCATGTTTAACCGCGGTCGACTCCACCCGTCCTTGGTTAAGCAGGGTTAGTTAACTTAACCCCCCTAACCAAAAGTGGTTGCTGCTTGAGGTGGACACCTTGTTGCCGTTGGAGTTAAAGTTCATGGCCACGTTGTTAGTTACAACAACCGTATCCACGTTTGGAGATTCGAGGCCAGCTAGAGATTTGCTTTAGAACCACTCCCTCAGAAAGGGCCGAAGTCGAGCTGGTTGATCATCCCGTGCCTACCCTCTTCGGAGTGGGCCGAAGACATCTTGACCACTCGCGTCGGAGCTGCCTTCTTCGGAGTGAGCTGAATTGATTACTTCGTACTTGCCTTCTTTGAAACAATTGGAGAAATAAAGTGATCATCTTCTTTGGACTAACCTTCTTCGGATTAGTCTTCTTCGAATCGGTCTTCTTCGGACTGATGCGAAGAAGACCGACCGGTCACTCGGTGAATAGCAAAAAGGTAGGCTTCGGGGATAGTGTCTTCGGCTTAGGCCGAAGACTGACCCTGAAGTGGTACTGTAGCATCGTTGGATCATCTTCGATTCTTCTGGTGCGGACGACCGGTTCAAAAAAGACCCGACCAGACCTTTGAACCGGGGGTTAGCCTTAGTTGAGCCTGTTAGATGTATGCCCTGGAAGCCATGTTGGCTTGACACATTGTAATTTTTAGGGCATTAACTTTGTACTTAATTCTTCTTTATTAATAAAGGGCATTAGTTTCATTCATTTATGTCTATGAATCGTCCATGGAGTTAATGGACAATGACACATATTCTCAAGAGTTGAGAATCTGAGACATGTTTCTTTATAGATTAACTCCTAAAGGTTCCCGATTATTGGAATATCACGAGAACGGTGATTAATCAGTTAAAATCGGTGCACAGATCACTTCCCTTTCTGGGTAGATGAGTCTCTGACCTACAATGTGGTGACACTGAAGTGAGAGTGTAGGTAGTTGATAGAGATCAATGGTACTGAGCATGACCATATACAGGAAGTTATACGAATGACTACTCACTCGTCGATAACTTTCTGATACTGTAGTTGTGTGAATAGTTCCTTGACCTAGAGTGTCTTGGCTACTCACAATAAGGTTGCTGTAGTTTGACAGCACAATCACATGGTTCCTATCCATATGGGACCTTGCGGTGTTCATTGGCTACAGTAGGTTTATTATAAGAGTAGGGTATTCACTTGTAGGGATCTATCAGCCTTGATAGTAAGGTATAATCCTATGCAAGCTTAATGAGACTAAGTCCAGAAATCTATGGCCATAGTAGGGTGATAATGAAAAGGTGTTTTCATTAGTATCACAATTGGACTTGAATCAATTAGGTTAAGCATATGACTGATGGATTTGACGAGTATCCGTAACCAACATCATGTCGGGATTTTAATAGAGGAACCGAATCACATGGTAACTACACCTAGGGGTTCCAATCTTATTCTGCTACGTTGCCACTACATACTGCTAGGTATTACTAGTAGATAATGAGAGCCCGTTATGATCATTCTCGGATCGATGATCCTAATTAGGGTTGAGCTGAAATTGTTTCAGTCCTTCGAAAGGAGTTTCGATGATGTATAATGGAGATTATAGCATGTCTCATTACCAAACATGATAGGACCTGAGGAGTCATACACATTAGGAGCTCAAGTAACCAATCAGCAAATCAATTTGACCTAATTGTAAGTGTTACAATTAATATTTAACCTAATTATAAATGTTACAATTAATTAATTATGGATTAAATGTTAATTAAATTAAATTAGATCTAATTTAATTGAGTTAGACTCAATTAATTAATCCTAGTTGAGTTGGGTCAATGTCCGCTTTGAAATGGTTCGATCGGATTTAAAATCGGCTTAGTTTGACTGTAAAATCATTACATTTGGACCATGACCTAGAGTCCAGTTAGACTGGGATTTATGTCTCCCCTTCCCTCCACACGCCTAAGTGGGCCCCAAGAATTTTGTGCGATAAGAAATATGGGGTGTGAATACTTGGTGGGCGCTAATAATATTTTTGGGATGAAGGAAATTAAGAGAGGGAAGAGTCCTCTTCCACTCCTCTTAATTTTCAACTGGTTGAAATTAAAACACCAGTGTTTTGGCGTGGACTTGGAGAGTTTTACCGTGAGAAAAATAAAAGGGAGAGGGGTTGGCCGAACTTAATACCTCTCTTTTGGCGTGAATTATTTTGGGCGTCATCTCTCTTGAGGTCATCTCTCTTGGGCATCTATTCTCCTGAGAGTCTCTCTCCTGGCGCATAGTATTCTTCTCCCTTCTAGTTTATTTCTTCCTTGAGATCTTCAAAGTATTGAGAGGTCTTCTACATAAAAGAAAAAAGAGAAAAAAAAGGGTTCAAGGTCTTGCACTCTGATTTGCAAGACAGAAGCTGAAAGCCAGTCCGAATTCGGATCGGCACAGTTCTTAAAGCATGCGATTTGCTGAAAGAGGAGAGGACTGCAAGGATCTAGCAGTTCGATGCCCTTTATGACTAAGTTGCGAGAGCTTCGTGTGGATACCAGCAGAGGCCGGGCGATTACGCGGCTTCAATAGAATCCCGGCTTTTCAGTAGCAGATCTGCATGCTTTTTATAGCAGTCCCGGATAGCGATCCAGGTAAGTATTTTATACTTAAAATAATTTTTATTTTAGATCTACTATTTTTCTCATGTTATGCAGCATGTTAGGAATTTATGATAAATAAATTAGATTTATTTATGATTTGCATGATTAGATATAAAATTGTTATTATATCTGCTTCCGCTGCGGTCAGGCTTTTGATGCCTGATTTTATGCAACATACTTTCCTATTCCCGGAAGAATTCCAACAGTGGTATCAGAGCCGCGGTTCTCTCTTTAACATACATGCATGAGAATCAGATCTAAAAAATAATCAAATCAAATAGATAATTATGATTGTATTAGATCTATGTTGAACATGAGATTGTTCTAGCATAGAATTTTATGTTTTGAAAAATTGTTTTCAAAATTAAAATCCTAGTTTTCAGATCTGAAATTAAATTTAATAATCTAAAATTAAAATTGATCAAAGGTTGCACAAAGTGACATAAGGTTGTCCTGCTATAGGGTTTACCCCTTATAGTGTAAATGTTGTCCTACTTTGATGTATACCGGTTTTGAAAAAGAATTTTCAAAAGGGTTTTGATCGATTTATGATTATGTATGTTGTTGTATGCGATGCACAAAATTAGGGTTTAGATCTTTATATGATTTATGATCATAAGCCATTAATGTCATGCACTTGAACCTAATTTTAAAATTGATTTGATCAAGAAAATCAAATTAGGTGCATGAGGGTTTGGGTTGAACAAATTAGGTCCAGAGATTGGGCTGCGTGATTAGGGCTTGATTAGGTCAACTAGTAACCCTAATGTAATTTTGAGCAAGTGACTTAACCTAATCGGATGATGATTAGGGTTAGGTCAAGTGTGCTCAAAATTAGTTTTAGATATAGTATGGTCAGATTGATTCATTTGAATCGATAAGTTAAGACCTAATTTGGCTTAGTGATGAGCCCAGATCATTAGATGACCTAATTGAATCTTGTCAGTCAATTGGTGTCTAAGGAAGGTTTCGATCATGGTTTGCTAATTGGGGCTAACTCTTTCTTAACCAACTAGTTTGGCAAAAAGAGGGTATATTGGTAGAACCCTCCCATGGATCAAACTGACCTGGGCAATTTGGTTGATTAAATTTTCAAAAGGGTCACTTTTGATTTGAGTTCACCTATGCTGGTTATATTAAGTCAGACATGAGATTATGCTGACCTAATATAATTAGTCAGACATGAATTTGTGCTGACTGAATGTAATTGGTTAGTCATGATTTGGCTGATCAATTTAGAAGAGACCTGAACCTAAGCTCCCAATAAATATTAAGTCATAGGTCTTCCACCATTGTAGGTGTGCGGGTGTCCTACTGGTATTGATTATTCTCGACTGGTTGCAGTGGTCTAGTTGCATCGGGAAAACACAACCACCCTATTAGGCATGAGATGTTGCTAGGCACTAGTGGGATTAGGCCCAATAAACGGGCACGTTGAGGGACTCAATGATGGCTTTGTCTAGCAGGAATGGTGGGTTTGACTTAACTAATGATTTGACCAATAAACGAGCACGTTGAGATTCCATGATTTAGAGACCAAGAGTTACAACTTGTATTAGATACATTGGACAAGAGTTGGCCACTTATTGGTGTAACGTGTTACCAATAACCAGATACGGTGAGGTGCCGCACATCGATGGGACCGTAGCACCCACTAGAAACCTAGAGTCGCAGGGTTTTCGCATCTCCACGGGGAGTGAGAGATCTGAGAAAATAGTGGGAGTTCTAAAATTATTTCTTAAAGACCCTAGAATAATTTTTATAATTAAGTATAAACCATCTAATTTGAATCTTCTACTCTTGCAGTTAACCATGTCTACTTCAAATCCCTTAGTCCGTATTCTAGAAACAAACTGACTAGTTGGCCTCAATTTTAAAGATTGGTTGAGAAACTTCAAAATTGTTTTGAGTTCTGAGAAGTTGGGCTATGTGCTTGACCAGGAACCCCCTGTCTTACCTGACCATCCAAATGCTCGTCAAACTACTGCATATAAGAAATGGATGGAAGATGATAATAAGGTTAAGTGTTATATGTTGGCCTCAATGTCAAATGAATTGCAGTGCCAACATGAGGATATGCCAACTGCTAAATCGATTCTGATTCACCTACGAGAGTTATATGGTGAACAAAGTCGGATTGCACGCTTCGAAGTGTCGAAAAGGCTTTTCAACAACAAGATGCATGAAGGGCAGTCAATGCATGATCATTGTTTGACAATGATCAAGGATATTGAATAGCTTGAGAAGTTGGGCATTCCTATTCACAAGGAGCTTCAGGTGGATTTGATCCTCCAGTCCTTGACTAGTTCATATACTCAGTTTGTAATGAACTATAATATGAACAAGTTGAATTACACTTTGCCTGAATTGTTAAACATGCTGGTAAGCAATGAGGGGACCCTGAAGAGTTCAAGGGGCTCTATTTACTCTGTGGAGCAGTCTTCCTCCAAAAGAAAGTCTACTTGGAAGAAAAAGAAACCTACGAAGAAGCAGAAGAAGGAGAACAAACAAAACGACACTCCCAAGAAAGCCAAGGTTAGCAAAGGGAAATATTTCCACTGCAATACAGATGGCCACTGGAAAAGGAATTGTCCTCTCTGCCTGGAAAACCTAAAAAAATAGGAGGATGTGCCTTCTGAAGGTAAGCCTATACTCGTTATTGAATCTAACCTAACGGTTTCATCTACTTCCAGTTGGATTTTAGACTCTGGCTCTAGTGCTCATATATGCATTTCAATACAGGGCCTAGAAAGAAGTAGAATGCTGAGAAAAGGTGAGATGGTTCTACATGTCGGAAATGGAGAAAAAGTTGCTGCTCAAGCTGTTGGATCATATTCTCTGGTGTTACCTTTAGGGTTTAGATTAGTTCTTAGTGATTGTTATTTTATGCCTAGAACTAGTAAAAATTTGATTTCTGTCTCTGTGCTAGCACAGGAATGATTTGAATTTATATTCAATAAAAACTTTTGTAGTATTTATTTGAGAAATAAATTGGTTGCAAAAGCTATTTTAATTGATAGTCTCTATCATTTGCATGCCGATGCATCTTTGAACATTAACGAGAAAATTAAAGTGAATGCCATAGGACATAAACGTTCTAAAGATGACCTAAATGAAAAATACATATGGCACCTAAAGCTCGGTCATATAGGTAAGGATAGAATAAACAAACTGGAAAGGGATGGGATCCTAGATTCAGTTAATTCTGAATCATACCCACCTTGTGAGTCATGTTTCAAGGAAAAATGACCAAGTTACCCTTTGTAGGACATGGAGAAAGGGCCACAGAATTACTTGCCCTGGTACACACTGATGTGTGTGGTCCATTTGATGTGCAGTCTAGGGATGGTTTTTACTGCTTCATAACCTTTATTGATGATTGTTCACGGTATGGTTATGTGTTTCTTATGTGATACAAATCTGAAGCTTTTGAAAAGTTCAAGGAATTCAGACATGAGGTAGAGAAAACAAACAGGTAAAACCCTTAAGGTTCTTCGATCAGATCAGGGAGGAGAATACCATAGTAGGGAATTTTTAGGTTATCTTAAGAATAATGGCATAGTCTCACAATGGACTCCACCAGGTACGCCTTAGCTTAATGGGGTGTCTGAGAGAAGAAACAGGACATTATTAGATATAGTCTGATCCATGATGAGCTTCATTGACTTGCTTTTGTTTCTTTGGGGATATGCCCTACAAACTTCAATTTATATTCTAAATAGGGTTCCATCTAAATCTATTCCTACCACACCATATGAGATTTGGCATGGTAACAAACCAAGTCTTGCCCATTTCAAGATTTAGGAATGTCCTGCTTATGTCAAGAGACTAATGGCGGACAAGTTGGAATCTTGATCTATGAAAGCTCGGTTTATAGGATATCCTAAAAAAACTTTAGGATATTATGTTTACCTTCCAGAACATCATAATGTGATTGTGAGTAGACATGCCACATTTCTTGAAAAACAGTTTATTCAGGAAGGTGGTAATGGGAGGTTAATTGAGCTTGATGAGAAAGTCTCTGAAGAACAGCCAGCTGGAGATCAGATCAAACCTAATCAGCCAATACACGTAAATGCTCTTCCACCTCATAGGTCTATTAAAGTCTCCAAACCTCCTGAAAGGTACTTAGGTATGCTTACAGAAGATTTAAAGGAAATGTTTCTTGTTGGGGACAAGGATCAATTGATTGATCCTAAGACTTATGATAAGGCGATGTCAGACATCGACTTCGAGAAATGGTTGAATGCTATGAAATCAGAAATTGATTCAATGCATTATAACCAAGTTTGGTCCTTAGTGGATCCATCAGAGGGTATTGTACCTATTGGTTATAAATGGATCTACAAAAGGAAAATAGGTGCAGATAGTAAGGTAGAGACCTTTAAAACAAGGTTGGTGGTGAAAAGGTATAGTCAACATGAAGGCATTGACTATCATGATACCTTTTCACCAATAGCTATGCTAAAGTCCATCCATAATTGCTTGCAATTGCAGCATATCTGATTATGAGATATGGCAGATAGATGTGAAAACTGCATTCCTGAATGGATATCTTGAAGAAAATATCTATATGGAGCAGCCTTTGGATTTCACTTCCAATGATGAAGATCATAAGGTCTGCAAGCTGCATAGATCAATCTACGGATTGAAGCAAGCTTCTCGGAGTTGGAATACTTGTTTTGATGATGCAATCAAATCGTTTGATTTTATCAAAAATGAGGATGAGCCATGTGTTTACAGGAAGGCCAATGGGAGGGCAGTGACATTCCTCGTATTGTACGTGGATGACATCCTCCTTATAGGGAATGATATTCCCATGTTGACTTCGGTCAAAAGTTGGTTATCTAAGGAATTCCTTATGAAAAACTTAGGTGAAGCATCTTATATTTTGGAGATTAAGGTCTATAGAGATAGATCTAATCGGATGCTTGGCCTTTCACAAAAATTGTACATAGAGGAAGTGCTAAAAAGGTTCAGCATGGAGAACTCTAAAAGAGGATTGTTACCTCTTCGGCATGGCATTAATCTCTCCAAGAAGATGTGGCCCAACATACCTGAAGAGATTCAACGCATAAGCAAGATTCCATATGCTTCGGCAATTGGAAGCCTTATGTATGTCATGTTATGTACTCGACCTGATATAGCTCTTGCTATGAGTGTCACAAGCAGATATCAGTCGAATCCAGGTGAAAAACACTGGATAGCTGTGAAGAACATTCTTAAGTACTTGAGAATGAAGAAAGATTTGTTCTTAGTCTTTGGAGGGAGTTCAGAATTAGAGATAAAGGGATACACAGACTCAGACTTTATGTCTGATCCTGATGATAGAAAGTCTACATCAGGGTCTGTGTTTTTGTGCAATGATAGGGCAACTAGTTGGAAAAGTTCCAAGCAGCCCATCATAAAAGATTCAACAATGAAAGCAGAGTACATTGCTACCTCTAAAGCTGCAAAAGAAGCCTTCTGGTACAAAAAGTTCGTTGCGGAGCTTGGAGTGATGCCATCTGATGCCATCCCCATATATTGTGACAATAATGGTGTAATAGCTCTTGCTAAGGAGCTCAGGTCTCACCAGAAGTCCAAGCATATTGAGCAGCGGTTTCATATCATACGTGACTACCTCGAAAAGAAATATGTTGAGGTGTGAAGAGTAGACTCCACGGACAATGTGGTGGACCAACTGACTAAGACTCCGAGCCAACAGAAGGCTGAAGTCCACTTTGAGAAAATGGGACTTAGATATGTAGCCAATTGGCTTTAGTGCAAATGGGAGATTGTTAGATATATGCACTGAAGGCCATGTTGGCTTGACACATTATAATTTTTAGGATATTAACTTTGTACTTAATTCTTCTTTATTAATAAAGGGCATTAGTTTCATTCATATTGATGTGTCTATGAATCGTCCATGGAGTTAATGGACAATGACACATATTCTCAAGAGTTGAGAATCTGAGACATGTGTCTTTATAGATTAACTCCTAAAGGCTCCCGATTGTTGGAATATCACGAGGACGGTGATTGATCCGTTAAAATCGGTGCACAAATCATTTCCCTTTCTGGGTAGATATGTCTCTGACCTACAGTGTGGTGATACTGGAGTGAGAGTGCAGGTAGTTGATAGAGATCAACGATACTGAACATGACCATGTACAGGAAGTTATATGGAAGACTACTCACTCGTCGATAACTTCCTGATGCTGTAGTTGTGTGAATAGTTCCTTGACCTAGAATGTCTCGGCTACTCACAATAAGGTTGCTGTAGTTTGCAGCACAATCACATGGTTCCTATCCATACAGGATCTTGTGGTGTTCGTTGGCTACAGTAAGTTTATTGTAGGAGTAGGGTGTCCACTTATAGGGATCTATCAGCCTTAGTAGTAAGGTATAATCCTATGCAAGCTTAATGAGACTAAGTCCAGAAATCTATGGCTATAGTAGAGTGATAATGAAAAGGTGTTTTCATTAGTATCACAATTGGACTTGAGCAATAAGGTTAAGCATATGACTGATGGACTTGATGAGTATCCGTAACCAACATCATGTCGGGATTTTGATAGAGGAACCGAATCACATGGTAACCACACCTAGGGGTTCCAATCTTATTCTGCTGAATTGCCACTACATACTGCTAGGTATCACTAGTGGATCATGAGAGCCCGTTATGATCATTCTCGGATCGATGATCCTAATTAGGGTTGAGCTGAAATTGTTTCAATCCATCGAAAGGAGTTTCGATGATGTATAATGGAGATTATAGCATATCTCATTACCAGACATGATAGGACCTGAGGGGTCACACACATTAGGAGCTCAAGTAACCAATCAACAAATCAATTTGACCTAATGGTAAGTGTTACAATTAATATTTGACCTAATTATAAATATTACAATTAATTAATTATAAATTAAATGTTAATTAAATTAAATTAGATTTAATTTAATTGAGTTAGACTTAATTAATTAATCCTGGTTGAGTTGGGTCAATGTCCGCTTCGAAATGGTTCGATCAGATTTAAAATCGGCTTCAGTTTGACTATAAAATCATTACATTTGGACCATGACCTAGAGTCCAGTTAGACTGGGACTCTCTCTCCATGTCTCCCCTTCTCTCCACATGCCTAAGTGGGCCCCTAGAATTTTGTGCGACAAGAAATATGGGGCATGAATACTTGGTGGGCGCTAATAGTATTTTTGGAGTGAAGGAAATTAAGAGAGGGAAGAGTTTTCTTCCACTCTTAATTTTCAACTAGTTGAATTTAAAACACCGGTGTTTTGGCGTGGACTTGGAGAGTTTTACCATGAAAAAAATAGAAGAGAGAGGGGTTGGCCGAACTTAATACCTCTCTTTTGGCATGAATTATTTTGGGCGTCATCTCTCTTGGGCGTCTTTTCTCCTAAGAGTCTCTCTCCTGGCGCATAGTATTCTTTTCCCTTCTAGTTTATTTCTTCCTTGAGATCTTCAAAGTGTTGAGAGGTCTTCTACATAAAAAAAGAAGAGAAAAAAATGGGTCCAAGGTCTTGCACTCTGATTTGCAAGACAGAAGCTAAAAGACGATCCGGATTCGGATCGGCATAGTTCTTAAAGCAGGCGATTTGCTGAAAGAGGAGAGGGCTGCAAGAATCTAGCAGTCTGGTGCCCTTTTTGACTCGGTTGCGAGAGCTTCGTATAGATACCAGCAGAGGCCGGGCGATTGCGCGGCTCCGATAGAATCCCGGCTTTTCAGTAGTGGATTTGCATGCTTTTCAGAGCAGTCTCGGATAGCAATCTAGGTAAGTATTTTATGCTTAAAATAATTTTTATTTCATATCTAATATTTTTCTCATGTTATGCAGCATGTTAGAAATTTATGATAAATAAATTAGATTTATTTATGATTTGCATGATTAGATATAAAATTATTTTTTATATCTACTTCCGCTGCGGTCAGGCTCTTGATGCCTGATTTTATGCAACATACTTTTCCAAGGTTCCCAGTACCGATACCGGATGCCGTACCGGTGGCCAGCTGGTACCAGTTTGGTACCGAACCGTACCGTGCCGACACGGTACGGCAGGGCATGCCGGTCCAAACCGGTACACCCAAATTTTTTTTTTTATTATTTTTTGTTTTTTTGTAATTTTAAGGTTTTTATTTTAATTTTTATGGGTTTAGGGTTTATGGTTTATTTTTTAAGGATTCAGGTTTAGGGTTTAGGCCGGTTTAGGATTTAGGATTTAGGATGGCGTACCGCTTTAGAGTTTAGGACTAAATACTAATATTTAGGACTATTTTTAATTGAAATAAAAAAAATGATAATTAAACTAAGATTATCAGCAATTAATGAAAGTAAAATATGGCATAACATATAATTACATACCAATGTCTAGAATCGGGTAGAGTGACGATGTCCATAAATATAGGGATCATGTATATCTCAGTAGGAAATTCAGCATGTCCCTCCTACTAGGCAGCATGATACTCCTCTAAGCTCATCCCAGGAGGTATGCGTGATGGGTCATAACTAATCGCAGATCCCTCTCTGATGTCCTGACTCTGAGAGCTGTCTAGAGACTGATGATATCGCAGTGCAGGTGCAGGAGGGAATCCAAATATACCAGCAACAAAATCAGATGCATAAGATACTCCGGGATAATAACCACTGGATGCTGACATCTCGGATGCACCATATGGATCATATGGACCAGAAGCTGCCGGTAGCTGCGGATAAGAGGACCCTGAATATGAGGATGATCCAAATACATCCAAGGATCCTACTCCACGTGCAAGATTTGCAGCTGTATCGTGTCCCGAACGACCACGCGGAGCCCGTCGCCTATATGGAATCGTATCACCACGAGATCTATCAGATGGTGCTCCATGATCTGTATCCTGCGTGGCATGGAAAAACTGCGACTCCCTAGTGAATCAAATAGGACTAGGTGGCTGCGACTCCTGTCCTCCTGCCCTTCCCTGATTACTAGATCCTCCACTATCTGAAGCACTATCATCACTGTCTCTGGTATCTAAATCTGAGTGGACTGAGTGCTCCGATGGATGTGCAACTGCCTTTTCTTTTCCTCTATCTCCAGGTCTACTAGATGGTGGGGACGGACAATGTGCTGTATCTACTGGAGCCCTGTGAGGAATATGACTTGTTACCCATTGTCCAGCATCCATCCCAACCTCACTAGCTACAAAACTGGCTGGTCAAGGAGGCGAACCTGGCTCATCAAGCTCTGGCTGCTGCTGCTGCTGACCCATGACCCACCCAATCATTGGATCTTCATCCTCATCAACATATGAACTTGCAGTGGGATCAGAAGATTTCAATTCTACTTCTTCCTGAATACATTTTAGCGTCAACCTTAAATTATAGTATACATATACAAGATCGTTAAGGCGTTTCCGTTTCAGACGATTCCTTTGTTTGGAGTGGATAAGACCAAATGTAGACCAGTTGCGCTCACATCCACTGGAGGACACCATCTGGGAGAGGATCTTCACTACAAGAACCTTCAGATTTTTAGCAGATCCACCAAAATGCACCCACCATTCAGCTGCAAAAGACATTACATCATTTAGAATTTTAGATTTGGCAAAATAAAAAATTTAATCCTGATATAACATTAGACTTACTCATTAGTAGTACCTACCAGGATTCATCTTTGATTTACTTCTGACCGCTACAGTGGATCCAAATGAATCTGTGCCCTCCCTAAAAAATTTCGTCCACCAGAAAAAAATTTATTAGCTTGTTAAAATTAATGCTATTAAAAATCATTCAATAATTTCAACCGAACTTACTTCTTCAAGGTATATAGCAGCGATATCTGGATCGGGCTCCATCTTATATATAACATTGCGCAGGACAGACATAAGATCCTTATCCATGGCAATGTCCGATACGAAGTACTGAAATCTCAGATTTAGATAGTAAGCTGCATATATATTTTAAAAATCAGTCAAGCATACTTGTATGAATCTAATTAAAACTTAATTTTTAGGGACTTTATAAAATACTACGTACCTGCTAGATGCAAATCCGAACTCATTTGATAACTCCACCGTCCATCAATGATCCAGATATACTTATGCATGTGATGGATCTGCCTCCTGGATCTTTTCCTTTGTCCTTTGCATCATGAAATATAAGAAGCCCATCTGAGCATACCTCTCAGAGTCCACAGCACGAAGTACCTCATATAGAGGCTTGATAGCCTCCATTACCCTCTCAGCCCGCTACCAGAATATCTGTCTCGTCACTAAATTCTCCACATTGCTTCCCTCAGTATTTGCCCTGGCATATCTGCTCTCCTGCTAGTCCTGACTGACAAACATCTGACGCAGCTCTGCTTTCTTGCCAAGAAGACTATCAAGTGCAATGTAATTAGTTGCAAACCATGTTACCCCCGGTCTCAATATTTTTTTCATGTAAAGCTCCTCATCAATGATAAGACCCATGTATGGTTATATATAAATCTGGTGATAGACTATGCTAGCTCAACAATCTTCTGCACCCTATAAATTTTACCAATATCCATCAACATGAGGTCTATACAATATGCAGCACAAGGGGTCCAGAAAATATGCGGCCGCCACTCCATCAAGATCTGCCCTGCGGCCCTGTACTGTGGTCCATTATCAGTGATTACCTGCATGACATTATGCTCTCCCACCTGATCAATCACCTCCTCCATCAATCTGAGGATATAACTGGTGTTGTACACCTGATCTGAAGCATCAATAGACTTTTGAAAAAAAGTATTCCCATCACAATAAGTCAAAAAATTGATGATGCTCCATCTAGTAGGACCAGTCTAACCATCACACATCACCGTTAATCCATACACAGGCCACTTGCTCTGATATGAGGATATACATCCTTCTAGCTCCTTATTGCTGTCCAGAAGATGACCATAGATATCCCTCGATGCTGGAGGATCTACACCTAAACCAGTAGCTTGTATAAATGAAATAGCAGAGCGATAATAAGGATTGTCTGCTGCATGGGCTAGGATATGACTAAAATGAAACCAGGAGGAGATGGCCCACCACATATCCTTCTTCTTATCCTTTTTCATCATTGTGTCAATCCTCTGTTGCTTGGAATCTTTACTGGAAAGTGCATGTGGATCGACATCATAAATAGTGGCTCCCTCTGGAATGTCCCTGGGCCTGGAAGACTTCCTCCTACTGCCAAATGCTCCCAACATGGATGCAATATGACCGGTGCCTCTCCTGACGGACTCTCTGACTGAGGAGGTCCTCCTAAACTGTCTCAGACTCTCCTGGAGCACTAGTAGAAGCAGATCCCGAACCTGACTCAAAAGCTGATGGCCCGAATCGCTATCTATGCCTGGCTGCCTCCTCCTGCTGCCTCTGCTCATACAAGCTCATCTGAATAGCAGCCTCCATCTGTGCGTCCTCATCAGAAGGAATAGATGCTTCCTCTGACTCCCTGGAGTGATAAGAAGGTGGTTCTGCGGCTCTGCAATCCACCTCTACCTTCTTCTTTGCTGCTCTTTCCTTCCCAGCTTTAAAATCAGCAAAGTATTTCTTCATCAACTGACAAACCTCCAGTGGACACTATCGACATGCAAATACATCAGGATAGCCGCCAGCCAAGTGCTGCTTCAACCTTGTTACCCCCATCTTTGAATTTGGTATTGCACCATTTACACCTCCAGTGATGCCGACCTAAGAGCATATCTCCATGTAACCAGCTAATGTCCCGCTCCGGATCTTTCTTCCTCCTTGATAGATCCATACCTGATTATTTAAATTACATATAAGGTCAATAATAATCTTTATTAATTAACAATTTATTAACCTAATTTTTAAAATTTAATTTTTGTTTAATTTTTTTTATTTATAAAATTAAAAAAATTAAAAAAAAATTTAAATTTTAGATTCATGTAGGATTCTATCATACATGCAACATATATTTTTTTAAGATCCTAGAAATGCATTAAAAGTCAATTTTTTTTAATTTAAGACCTACGGGCACTATTCATGAGATGCACAAAACTTGAATAAATCGACATGAAATTTATAGTTAAAGTAGCTTACAAGCCATAGATTAATAATTTATCATTACAATTTTTTTCTAATTATTTTTTAATTAATTTATTAATCCAAAATTAATTTTTAATTTAAAAAATTATATACTTAACAAAAAATTAAGATTTTAGTATCATTGTGTAGATCTATCCTAGATCTACCACATACTCTAAAATCATTGCCAACAAATAAATTTTGACAGCATTTCTTCTTAATTTTCTAATTTGCATGGATTTTAATAAAATTTAACGCTATGAAAGATGAAAATACGGAAAAAGAAAGGTATACGGACATTGATTCTACCTATCCCTTCGATTTTTGCAGGTTGAATTGGATTGAAATTGATCCATGAATTTTTTTTTCTGCTTTTCCTTCCACCGTGCGCTACAGCAGAGAATACAGAGAGCTCGTAAGAGCTCTTTGTGCCCTTTCTTAATTAAAAGGAAATGCATCTTTTCCCCTAGACAAAACGTCACATGGCTACAGTAGCCATGTGACACCAAAAAAAAAATTTGCCCCCCCTCTTCCCAAGCCAAACCAAGCCGAACCATGCCAAATCGACCGGTTCGGGCCTGTTTCGACCGGTTCGGGTCCGGTTTGCACCGGTTAGGGCCGGTTCGGACCCGGTTCGGTGCGGTAAGATTTTTTTTTTTTGTTTTTTAAAGGGGCTGTGCCATTTTTTAAAGCCGAACCGTGCCGGCCGGCCACCGGTCCGGTTCGATACAATCCCGAACCAGCCGATTCGGCACGGTTCGGAGAACCCTGTAACTTTCCTGTCCTTGGGAGAATTCCAACAGAGCCGACGTATCCCAATAGTTGCCCCCCACTCCCAGTTAACAAAGCAATTATCCACTTCAAAAAGTGGGAGTGCCGATGATTTGTCATTTGCTGGCCAAAAAGACGTAACCAATTATGGCAAATCTTCGATTCAGTCATCCATCATAACTGCCCCCTGATTCGATAGTCGTGCGGAGGACAGGTGTCACCCTGTTATTGGCACCTGGAAGGAAGACGGCAAGTCGACGCGCTGTCTCTTCCTCCCATTATGAGGGTCCGGCGAACTTTTCGGCTTCGATTAGGGCAGCTGCCGTGGCATCGTCCTATCCATCGAATGCCAAATATGCACTTCATCTCCATCGTCGGATATGGTCACACGGATCGCGGCTGACAGGTTAGTTTTTTTCCCCGTCGTATCGACTAGCATTGTTATGGGGCCTCGTATCCACGATCGGCGCCTTCATAAATGGCGTGACCGGAAGGGTGTCTCCTTTTTCAAGGAGATGACCTGAACCGCCTCCTGCCCCCTATATAAAGGGGAGTAAGCTGGCAGAGTAAGTTTCCCTGCCTTGTTTGTCTTGCCTTCTGCAGTCTCAATTTCTCTTCCTTGGTTTCTCACTTCTCCTTGCAGGTAGAGCCTCTTCTTTTTCCTTTTTCCTCCCTTTGCCATGGCTAGGATTCTAGAGCTCTTTACCGCTAGTAGGACCTCCGGCGAAGGGGGAGCAGTGCCTTCCGGGGCCTTTGAGCCAGTTAGGAAGACCGTAGTCGAGTCTCGTCCGGAGTTAATATCCAGTTCTCTATCTCTTGATAGGATTGGATGCCTTCGAGAGCATTTTCACATTCCCGACAACATGCCTTTGGTGCTTCCAAAGCCCGATGAGAGAGCAAATAGACTTCCGTTGAGTGCTATAGCTATATATGAAGGCCACTTAAAAACTGGTCTTCGCTTTCCGTTGCACCCTTTTTTTGTTAAGGTCTTTCATATATACCATGTTGTCCCTGCGCAGCTGACTCCGAACAGCATTCATAACATTTGCGGGTTCCTGGTTCGTTGCTATACAGCGAACATAAGGTCGAGGACCGGTTTGTTTGCTTCTCTCTTTGTATTGAAGAGAGACTTCCACGGCTTCAGATGTTGGGTCATCGGCCCTCATCCTGGCTGTAAGATAATGAAGGACTTGCCCAGCACCATTCATGGGTGAAAGCCCAACTTTCTATTCACCCTTCCCCTCAACCTTGGGATTTCAACACTAAATGGAGGGAGCCCAATCTGGACACGAACTCCGGTAAGAAGGTTTTAGAGGCCGACAAATCAAACTACACACTATTGACCAGGTCTGAGGTCATCTCTATCCGGGAACTTTTAGCGGAGAACCTTCACCTCGCTCGCATTAGCGAGTTTCCTTGGGACATGTTCCATTGACAGGCAGCGGGATGAGGCCTGACGTCAACTTACTTCGTCAATCTGCTAAGAAGAGAACAGCCCCAGGTCCTCCATCAGGGTTAGAGGTCCGGAAGAAGGCCCGAGAGGAGGGTAGCAGCAGGAGTGTTGTTCCTATGAGGGAGCCGTCGAAGAGGGACGAAGTTCCTCCGGCAAGGTCTCCCCTCCGGGAGAGCTCTCCGATCCAAATCCTGGAGAGCCCAATCATAGCCCCCGCCACTGATATAGCGCCAGCTCGCTCGTCCGCAAGGGATAAGGGTAAGGCACCTCAAGGCGGAGGGGGTCCGATGGAGAGTGGCCCTTTGGATAAAGGCTATGAGATAGATTTTTCTCTCTTTTTGATGCGAGTGGTCTCACATTTCCTGATGTAGCTAGAAAGGTATTGAAGGCCACATTGCTGCCCTGCGACTGGGCGCTTACTCGGAGTCGGCGCTTCACGGAGGTGTCTGATTTAGCATTCTCCGTGCTACAGGTAAAATACCTTATCCTCCTGTCTCCTTATGGTTGCTTTCAGTGCAACTGATCTTCATATCTGGGTGACTTGATACAGTGGTTCATGAAATTACCAACATGGAAGGAAGCATGGAGGGATTTGATGCCTTATTGGAGAGCCTGAAGGAGGAGCTTCAAATGGCGAAAGCCGAGAAGGAGGTGGCTGAGTTAAAATCAGCCATGGAGGAGAAGCTTGCTACCAGAGACGCTGAAGTTCAAGGTATGAAGAATGAGCTGAAGAAGGCTCAACTGAAGATTTCTGAGCAAGGGGATAAACTCCGGAAGAGGAAGAAGCAAGTGCACTCTTTGGAGCACTTTACCAGGGAGCTCCAGCAAAAGGCCGAGGAGTCCGCCAGGAAGGCCGACGAGGCGGTTAGGGAGACTGAAGCTTGGAAGGTGCGGGCGGCCGGAGCAGTCGAAGATTATAAAAAGTCTTCGACATTCAAAGAAGAGGTTGTTGGTATTCTCCCAGGAACAGGAAATTGCAATTAAACAGGCATCAGTAGCCTGTTGCAGCAGAAGCAGATATAAAAACAATTTATATCTAATCATGCAATTCATAAATAAATCTAATTTATTTATTATAAATTCCTAACATGCTGCATAAACATGAGAAAAATATTAGATATGAAATAAAAATTATTTTAAGTATAAAATACTTACTTGGATCGCTATCCAAGCCTGCTTTGAAAAGCATGCAGATCTGCTACTGAAAAGCCAGAATTCTGTCGGAGTCGTGCAATCGCCCGGCCTCTGCTGGTATCCACACAAAGCTCTAGCAATCGAGTCGTAGAGGGCACCGGATTGCTAGATCCTTGCAGCCCTCTCCTCTTTCAGCAAATTGTCTGCTTTAAAAACTATATCGATCCGAATCCGGACCGGCTTTCAGCTTTTGTCTTGCAAATCGAACTATGCAAGACCTTTGGACCCTTTCCTCGATTCTTCCTCTAGTAGAGCATCTCTCTAGATCTCACAGAAGAAAAGAGAAAACAAATAAAGGGAGAAGAATAGTATCTTGGTGTTAGGAGAGAGAACCCCTGGTATAGCGCCCGAGAGAAGAAAGACGCCCCAAAATATTCTTTATGCCAAAAGGAAGAAGTCTGGAGTTCGGCCAACTCATCTCCCTATTTATTTTCACGGTAAAATTCTTTTATTTCTCCACGCCTAAAACACAGTGTTTTAATTTATCTGGTTTAGGTTTTAAGAGTAGAAGAGGACTTTTCCTTCTCTCTTATTCTCTCATGCCAAAACCAAATTACCGCCCCTCTTATTTCACACCTTCTTTCTTTTGTCGCCCAAAATAAATGGGGGCCCACAAGGCATGTGGAGGTAAGAAGACATGGAGAGAGAGTCCCAGTCTAACTGGACTCTAGGTCATGGTCCAAATGAAGTGATTTTTCAGTCAAACTGAAGCCGATTTTAAATTCGATCGAACCATTTCGAGACAGACATTAACCCGAATCAATTAGGATTAATTAATTGAGTCTAACTCAATTAAATTAAATATAATTTAATTTAATTAACAATTAATCCATAATTAATTATTTGTAACATTTATAATTAGGTCAAATATTAATTGTAACACTTACAATTAAATCCAAATTGATTTGCTGATTGGTTACTTAAGCTCCTGATGTGTGTGACCCCTCAGGTCCTATCCTGTCTGGTAATGAGACATGCTATAATCTCCATTATACATCATCGAAACTCCTTTCGATGGACTGAAACAATTTCAGCTCAACCCTAATTAGGATCATCGATCCGAGAATGATCCTAACGGGTTCTCATAATCCACTAGTGACACCTAGCAGTATGTAGTGGCAACCCAGCAGAATAAGATTGGAACCCCTAGGTGTAGTTACCATGTGATTTGGTTCCTCTATCATAATTCCGACATGATGTTGGTTACGGATACTCGTCAAACCCATCAGTCATATGCTTAACCTAATCGACTCAAGTCCAATTGTGATACCAATGAAAACACCTTTTCATTATCATCCTGTTATGGCCATAGACTCCTGGACTTAGTCTCATTAAGCATGCATAGAATTATACCTTACTACTAAAGCTGATAGATCCCTACGAGTGAACACCTTACTCCTACAATAAACTTACTGCAGCCAACGAGCACTGCAAGGTCCCGTATGGATAGAAACCATGTGATTGTGCTGTCAAACTACAGCAACCTTATCGTGAGTAGCCGAGACACTCTAGGTTAAGGAACTATACACACAACTACAGCATCAGGAAGTTATCGACGAGTAGTCATCCGTATAACTTCCTGTACTTGGTCACGCTCAGTACCGTTGATCTCTATCAAATACCTGCACTCTCACTCCAGTATCACCACACTGTAGGTCAGAGAGTCATCTATCCTAAAAGGGAAGTGATCTGTGCACCGATTTTAACGGATCAATCACCGTCCTCGTAATATTCCAACAATCGAGAGCATTTAGGAGTTAATCTATAAAGACACATGTCTCAGATTCTCAACTCTTGAGAATATGTGTCATTGTCCATTAACTCCATAGACGATTCATAGACAATAATACGAATGAAACTAATACCCTTTATTAATAAAGAAGAATTAAGTACAAAGTTAATGCCCTAAAAATTACAATGTGTCAAGCCAACATGGCTTTCAGGGCATATATCTAACAGAGGTAACTGAACAAGCGTGTTCAGTTACCAATATGGCTTCAATGATGGGCTGAAGGGGGTACAAGAGCTCTACCCCAATCTAGGCCTATCAAACATCCCAGCTATGTGATCGTCGATGAAAAAGAGCCCATGGTTCCTGCCAAAGACGATCCCATTGCCCCCGCCAAAGCCGATCCCGCTGCCCCCGCCGAAGTTAAAGAGCGGGTGCAAGCTGAAGAGGTACTGGTCATGGCTGAAGAGCAGGACCAGGTTGGAGAGTTGGTTATGATCGATTAGACTCCAGCTGAAAAGGCCTTCCCTACGCCTACGGCTGTATAGGCTCTTATGGCGACCGGCTTAGAGGATCCCAAAGTGGTTGAAGTTGGAGAATAGGCTTTGTACTTCTTTTTGTTTACCTTGTTTTGTAGGAAAATGGTGTGTGATCATATTTGCATGAATATAAATAAAGACACTTTTTCTTTCCTTTGCATGAAAGTTTTCTGTGGATAGCCGTCTTCTAGCATATGGCAACCTTTAATTAAGGGCTTCAAAATTTTCAAAGTGTAAGCTCTTCGGATAAACCTGAACGGTCTTCGGATATATAGCTGTTTCAGCCTATAGAATGAACTTCAACCTGGATAAAAAAATCCTCTAAGTATGAGGTCTTCGGATAGGCCGTGTCTTTAGAGAGAGCTTCCTTCAGGTATGAATGAGTCCTTGGGCCGAATACGAACTTCTCCGTCAACTAGGACTTCTCGAACTTAACTCTGGCGAGACCATTAGCCTCGAAGGCGAAGCAACCACTCCGATTTCTGGTCAAATCACCTTCTTCCTATTCACGGATCAGATTCCTTGGTATCCAAATCCGTGATTAAGGAATCTTGGAGTTTGAAAGGGGGGTTTTGATTCACCCATCAATGCATCGCTTCATCTCTGCCAGTTGTCCAATTGTCATTGGTGGGGCAGTTATTGCCCAAATTGTGGGACTGTAACATCCAGGATCATTAAGGCTGCGTGCATCAGGAATCGGATCAGTCGCCGCTTTTGAACCTTCCGCGTCCAACTTTTCATGGACCGAGGGGTTCATTAACTAGGATAGGTGCACGTGGCACAATTGGAAGGTCGTCCGGTATATGGGCAATCAATCTGGGCCATCAGCAATCATATATAATAGACTTGGTACCTTTAAGAGTAGAACTCTTTCGAGTTCTTGGCGCCGTTGCCCCCCGAGCAGTTTTCCTTCTCTTTCCTTCTCCGATCAGTCCCCACAGCTCTTTCAAACTATGAGGATAGACGCAGCGAAGTCCCAGCAGGCAGATAGAAGGGGTGGAGCATCAAGCACTCCGATGAGGCGGTCTGAACGGAGGCAGACTTACGTCTTGGCACTCCCACGGGTCCCAGCCGGAGGTAGGGCTTCGATTGACATAGAATCCTCTCCGGAGAAAGCTCGGGCCACTTCTCCCGGGCGCCCGGCAACACCCACTAGGCCGCCACAGTAGGGTCGTTTAGGGAGCCAAGCCCACAGGCCAAAGGGTAGGGCTCCCCTTGTAGATGAAGACCCCAAACTTCAACATCGGGTTTTTGAAAGAAGGAAATTGAGCCGCAGACACTGGCCTCGAGAGCCTGGGGTTGGGAAGGTCTTAGGCCATCCCTCGAAGGGATAGGGAGGAGACCGAGGCGCAAGGGTCAAGGGACCCTCTCTTCTTCATTCTCCCTAGAGTTCTGCAAGTAAGTGTCGATGTAAGCATTGTATGCATATCAGCTACAGTCGAACTGATTTCATGTGTGCTTGCTTTTAACAGGTTGCTCAAGACACCTCTCTATTGGAGGAGAGCATCCACGAGTCAATTGATTTCGGTGAAAGCCTTCGGAGCCAGTTGGCTCCGGCTATAGTCGAGAGAGGGGCGGCCAAGGAAAAGGTGGATGAAGCGCTGCTGCGAACAGATCCTTGAAAAGGGAACTGAGAACAATTAAGGGGTACACAGCTGAAATAGCATCAGAGCTGCAGAAGAAGAGAAAGAAGGTGATCTCCGGAGAACTATTATTAAGAGATTGCCTTCAGAGTGTCGAAGAAGAAGCGGCCCGGAAGGCCGAATTAATGAATAAGGTCGCCCAGCTGGAGGCGGACATCCTGTCGACTCATCAGAGGGCGGAGCAGGCGGAGAGGAATGCTCTTCAGGCCGTTGAGGTCTATAAGAGATCCCAAGCCTTTAAGGATGAGATGCATGAGGCTGGGGTGGAAGGCTATCTCGCCGGCCACCGGGACTGCTTGGAGGAGATCAAGAAGGCCCATCTGAACTTGGACTTTTCCTCAACTAGCAAACTGGTGGGTTCGACTAAAGAATCGCCAGCTACTTCGGAGGTCCCCGTTTCTGTTCTCACTGCTGAGCTTGCTGATGAAAAATGATATGCTACATACATATTCCTTCTTTTTCTTTTCTTTTTTTTTTGTAATCCCGTTGATTGTACAATTCTTCTGTTAATGAATGAAGATGCATTTTGGTTGGGCATACGCGTTCCAAAATAACGTTGAGTGTGAACTCTTTGGCATAGCAGATAGTAGAAAAGTCTGTCCGTTCACTTGGGTCGGGTTTGCCGCTAGGGTAGGCCAATTAAGCCATCCTCAGGACATCTGTTGATTACAGAGTGAGTCGTTTGAACCCACCTCGGCATGCCTGCAGATTTACCATAGGGTAGGTCACTTAGACCATCCCCGTGCCTTCGATTGATGTTAAGGCAGGCTGATTAGGCCCACCTCGGCACGTCTGCAGATTTATCATAGGATAGGTTACGTGAACCATCCCTGCGCCTTTAGTTGATCATAAGATGGCCTGGTTGGGTCCTCCTTTGTGCTTGTCAGACATAACGATAAGGCGAGTGGATCAGACCCACCTTCGTGCTCTTTTATTGTTGATCATAAGGTAGCCTGATTAGGCCCTCCTTTGCGCTTGTCGGACATACCGATAAGGCGAGTGGATCAGACCCATCTTTGCACTTTTTTATTGTTGATCATAAGGTGGCCTAATTAGGCCCTCCTTTGTGCTCGTCGGACAACCGATAAGGCGAGTGAATCAGACCCACCTTTGCGCTTTTCGTTGGTTTCATCGGGTGGGTCACTGAGACCATCCTTGTGTCATTGATTGATGATAAGACAGGCTGACCATACCCATCTTCAAATAAACTTTTATTAAAGTCTTCCCTGGTGGGAACTTTCATTGATAGTACTTGCGGAGATTTTCTATATTCCAAGGTCGAGGTGGCACAGCACCATACAAAGTCTCGAGTCGATACGTCCCTGGACATATGACTTGTTTGATTCGGTAGGGGCCTTTCCAGTTAGGAGAGAGCTTGCCCTGTTCCGTTGGCCTGGACACTTCAGATTTTCGCAGTATTAGATCTTCGGGTCGGAAAGTTCGTTCCTTCACCCTGGAGTTGTAATATTTGGTGACTCTCTATTGATAAGCCGCCATCTTCATCTGCGTAGAAAGTCAGGCACCTTATAGCAAGTCCAGATCCACCTTCGGTGCTTCGAGTTTTCGGGCTCCTTGTACTGGTCGATCCTTAAGGATTGCAGGGTAACCTCCACAGGCAGAACTACTTCTATTCCATAAGCCAAATGGAATGGAGATTTGCCAGTTGCCATTCTAGGGGTTGTCCGACATGCCCAGAGGACTGAATTCAGCTCTTCAGCCCAGAGCCCTTTGACGTCATTCAGTCGGGTCTTCAGACCATGGAGGATGGTCCGATTTGTAACTTCGGCTTCTCTGTTGGCTTGGGGATGACCGAGAGATGTTAATTTATAGAGTATATGATACTGGGCACAGAAGTCCTTGAACTTGGGGTTGTCTAATTGTCTCCCGTTGTCAGTGATTACGGCGTACGGGATTCC
This sequence comes from Areca catechu, assembly GCA_021397845.1. Taxonomy (NCBI): domain Eukaryota; kingdom Viridiplantae; phylum Streptophyta; class Magnoliopsida; order Arecales; family Arecaceae; genus Areca; species Areca catechu. The sequence continues at coordinate 77,588,400 of CM038044.1, read as the reverse complement.
AAATCGAAAAATGTTCCTGACAAAACCTTCGATTTTCCCTTTAGTGATATGCGCCAGGGGTTCAGCCTCGACCCACTTGGTAAAGTAGTCAATAGCTACGACAAGAAATTTTCGCTATCCGGATGTTGGTGGAAATGGGCCAAGGATATCCATGCCCCACTGAGCGAAGGGCCATGGTGCCGTAAACTGGATGAGCTAGCTCACGAGCCGTCTTTGAATGTTGGCATACCTCTGGCACTGATCACATCTTCGGACAAAATCAGCAGAATCCTTCTGAATTGTCGACCAATAATATCCTTGATGTATAATCTTGTACGCTAGGGATCTTCCTCCCAAGTGATCTCCACATATGCCCTCGTGCACTTCTCTCAGGGCGTAGTCGGCATCTGTGGGCCCCGGGCACTTTAACAGAGGTTGAGTGAAGGATCTCTTATACAATGTTCCGTCCAGGACAACATATTGGGATACCATCAAATGAACTTGCTTGGCCTCGGTCCTGTCCTCAAGTAGGGTGCCCTCATTCAGAAATTTAAGAATAGGATCCATCCAGCATGGCTCGTGCTCAACCTGATGCACCTCTTACGCTTCTTCTATTATACTTGGAGTTTCAAGATACTCCATGAAGGTGCCACCGAGGGAATCTAGGATGGTGGTGTCGAGTATGGATAGGGCATCGGCTCGAGAGTTCTCCATTCGTGAGACATGGGCGATTTCGAAGAAATCGAGCTACGACACCAAGTCCCGCACTTTCTCCAGGTAACGGACCATGGCAGGATCTCATGCTTCAAACTCGCCTTTTACTTGGTTTACCACCAGCTGAGAATCTGAAAAAATTCAGATCTTTCGAATTCCCAAATTCTTGGCGATTCGGAGTCCGACAAGGAGGGCTTCGTATTCAACCTGGTTATTAAAAGCATGGAAGGAAAAGCGTAGTGCGTATTCCACAGTGGGCCCTTCCGGACTGACCAGTATGAGGCCCACTCCGCATCCTACTGAGTTTGAAGCCCCATCTACATGGAGTAACCACATAGACTTCGAATCCCTTCGGATGGCCTCATCTTCTCCAACTTGTTGCAAGTCACCTTCTGGGCCCCATGTGCATTCGGCTATAAAATCAGCCAGCACTTGTGCTTTCATCGCCGTTCTGAGCTGGAAGCTGATGTCGAACTCTCCAAGTTTTACGGCCCACTTAGCTATCCTCCTCGAAGTGTCTGGACTCTGGAGGATAGCCTTCAAAGGCTGGTCTGTCAGGACGATGACAAAGTGAGATTGAAAGTACGGTCGCAACCGCTTCGTTGTAACCATCAGTGAGTATACTAGCTTTTGTATTCTGGGGTACCTCACTTCTGCATCGTGTAAGACCTTACTGATGTAGTAGATCGGCCTTTGGAGGTCGTCGGCTCTCTTCCGGACAAGAACCGAACTAATTGCTTTGTCCGAAGCGGAAAGATATAGGTAAAGAGTTTCCCCCCTCTTGAGGGTTCGAAAGTAAAGGATGACTCTCTAAGTACCTTTTCAGCTCTTCGAAGGCGAGACGACAGTCTTTGGACCATTCGAAGTTTTGCGATTAGCGGAGGACTTTAAAGAAGGGGAGATACCTTTCGACCAACCGGGAGATGAATTGGCTCAAAGAAGCGATTCTTCCGGTCAACTACTGCACCTCCTTACAAGAGGGATGTCTCATGCTTTGGAGTGCTTGTATCTTTTCGGGGTTGGCTTTCTATTCCTCTTTTGGTAATAAGGAATCCGAGGAATTTGCCAGAGGTCACCCCGAAGATGCACTTAGCTGGGTTCAGCTTCATCCGGAGGCGTCGTAAGGCGTCGAAAGATTCCTCTAAGTCTCGGATGTGATCTTCTTTGAGGAGGCTCTTCACAATCATGTCATCAACATATACCTCCATATTATTTTCCAGTTGCTTCTCGAACACCCTATTGATCAGCCTTTGAAATGTTGTCCCGGCGTTCTTCAAACCAAATGGCATCATCCTGTAGCAAATAACCCCTTCTCCATTATGAAGGAGGTCTTCTCTTCATCTTCAGGATCCATTTGTATCTGGTTGTAGCCAGAAAAGGCATCCATGAAGCTTAGTAGCTGATGTCCAGCAGTGGCGTCGACCAATTGGTCTATCTTTGGCAGGGGGAAGCTATCCTTCGGACAAGCTTTGTTGAGGCCTGTATAGTCGATACAGATCCTCCATTTACCATTGGTCTTTTTTACCATCACAACATTAGCTAGCCACTCAGGGTAGCGCACCTCCCTAATGAATCCAGTTTTGAGGAGCTTATCTACCTCTTCATCTATCGCCCTTTGCCTTTCAAGGATGAAATTTCTCTTCTTCTGTCGAATCAGCCTGTAGCCAGAAGCAACTTCCAGCCGATGAGTAATTACTTCGACGGGAATTCCTAACATGTCTGAAGCCGACCAGGCAAAGACATCGACGTTGTTTCGTAGGAATTGAATAAATGCTACCTTCGTTCCTTCATCAAGTAGGCCTCCGATTTGCACTGTTTTGGTGGGATCGTCTTCGGTCAAGGGCACCGAGACAGTCTTCTCCAATGGTCCCCTGAATTCTCAGTCGGATCTCTCGAGTCCAGTTGATCCAAGGTTATAAGATCAGCTGACTGCTTGTCCTGTATCATCAAGCATTACCGGGCGGCCCTTTGGTCTCCTCTTACTTCTCCGACACCATTTCTGGTGGGGAAACGTACCAGAAGGTGATACGTGGAGACTGTGGCCTTGAACTTGTTCAAGGCAGGCCGTCCCAAGATTGCATTATAGGCCGATGGAATTCGGACCACCACAAAATTGATGGAGAAAGTCTTCTGATGGGACGCCGTGCCAAGGGTTACCAGCAGTGTTATTTTCCCTTCAACTCCAACTTGGTTTCCTTCGAACCCAGTTAGAGGTACAGGAGATCTCTATAGCTTGTTTTTAGACAGACTCATTCTGGAGAATGCACCATACAGTAAAACATCCGCGGAGCTCCCATTATCTATTAAAATTCTTACATCATAGTTGGCCACAACGGCCAAGATTATAATGGGGTCATCATGGGAGAACTGAACTCCCTGGAGGTCGTCATCAGAGAAGTAGATGGAGTTGTTACTCCTGAGCCTTTTAGAGGCATCTTCTTCTGTTCTCCTCCAATTGGTTGGTCAGTGTAGCATACCCACTCTCCCATCAATGGGCCTCTGATGGGGCAGTTCAGCATCCTCGATGGCCCGTTAAGGGACGACGGCTTTGATCCGAGGTTCTGGATGTCTGATGTACTTCCCCAAGTACCCCCTCTTAATGAGGTCCTCTATCGCATCCTTCAGTTGGATGCAGTCTTCGATATTGTGACCGTGATCCCTATAGAACTGGCAGTACTTGCTTCTGTTCCATGCAGAAGAGGACGATCTCATAGGACGTGGCCGTTGGAGATAGTTCTCTTTTTCTATCTCCATCAGGATCCTTTCCCTTGGGAGGTTGAGGGGGGTGTATGAATCAAATTTTTCGCCCAATGTTTTGGACCTGGGGCTAAGTCGTTTGGGAGAATCGCCGTTACTGGGGGAGCAGAGGGCTTTGACCCTTTGCTGTTCTTCTTGGGGACAGGTTTTCCTTCAATCAGACACTGATTAGCCACTTGTTCTTTGGCATCGGCATATTTCTAAGCCCTTGTCAGGAGCTCAGCGTAGCATGTCGGGAACCTTTTGTCCAGAGTGAACGTAAGCCTGGACGACCGGAGCCCTTCTTCAGAGCAGACATGGCCACATACTCGTTGAGATCTGGGATCTCAAGAGTGGCCGAGTTGAATCTTGTAATATAGTCCTTGAGACTCTCTCCCTCATTTTGGGGGAGGAATAAGCTGTCTGTATTCTGAGGTGTCTTCCGGCAGGTCCTGAAATGTAAGACGAATAATTTTTCTAATTCAGAGGAGTCGATGGTACTTGGACGGATGCTCAAGTACCACATTCGAGCTGCCTTCTTTAGGATGGCGGGAAAAGCCAAGCAGTACAATGCATCGGAGGCTCCTTGGATCATCATATGGGCTTTGAAACTGCCGAGATGATCCAGGGGTCAGTAATCCCATCATAAGGTTCCATCTGAGGGACTTTCAAATGTCGAGGGACGACTTCCTCCATTATCCTGGAGGTGAACGGAAGCCGCGAGTCGTAGGTCATGTGCTCTCCTTCTCTCTTCAGATCGTGGAGCCACGCGATCTGCATCTCAAGTGTCTTAAATTTTTCTTCATAATCATAATGGGCCTCTCTCAGCCCAACATCTTCGGGAGTAGAGTCTTTGGAGGAGACAGAGGGAGATCCCCTGGACCTCTTCCTCACTTGTCGACTATCAGTCTGCTTCGGATGTCAAGAGCTTTGACCTTCATGGAAAGGTAAATCCTGAAAGGAGTGTCAAGTAGAACCATGGTGGTGGTCTCCCTTCTCCCTAGATCGATGGCTGCATCGGGAGACGGCTGGCAGGTGCCCCGCCTGTAGTGCAGCCTCCTGAAAGTTCTGAACCAAGATTGTGAAAGCATCAACCCGATTCAGAAGGGCTTCGAACTGGTGCTGTCCCACTACCAGGGTTGGAGGCAAGACATTGTTCTCCACTGGGGGGTCGTTCCTCTGAGAGGAAGGACGTCCCATGTTTGTCAAAGCATTTTGAGCTTTATCTTTCACCATTGCGACTTTTTAGAACTGTTCTTTGAAAAAGAAGGTTTGGTAGCTGTTGTCGCCACCCCCTACCTGGCACGCCAATCTGTTAACGTTGAACCCTCGCGGACTGGATAGAAAAGCAAGATCGTCAATGCGCCTACCGTGCTTCCGGCAAAACAGGTCTCTGACCGAAATTTTTCTGGTGGAGGACACTCTGATGCCTAAGTCAGTAAGGATTCCGACAACAGAATAGAGAGTTCTCAAGGAGAAGAGAATGAAAGGAGCTCAAAAAGTGGACAGCCTTAGCTTCGCTTATTTCAGCTTAGCTCTTCTAGCTTTACTTAACTTGACCTACCGTGAGTGTTCCCTCTTACCAGAATTTATAGTGGTGGCCATGTTTAACTACAGTCGACTCCACTCGCCCTTGGTTAAGCGGGGTTAGTTAACCTCCCTAACCAAAAGTGGTTGCTGCTTGAGGTGGCCACCTTGATGCCGTTGGAGTTGAAGTTCATGGCCACGTTGTTGGTTACAACAACCGTGTCCACGTTTGGAGATTCGAGGCCAGCTAGAGATTTGTTTTAGAACCACTCCCTCAGAAAGGGCCGAAGTCGAGCTGGTTGATCGTCCCGTGCCTACCCTCTTCGGAGTGGGCCAAATTGCTTACTTCGTACTTGCCTTCTTTGGAACAATTGGAGAAATAAAGTGATCATCTTCTTTGGACTAACCTTCTTCGGATTAGTCTTCTTCGAATTGGTTTTCTTCAAACTAATGCGAAGAAGACCGATCGGTCACTCGATGGTGAATAGCTGAAAGATGGGCTTCGGGGACAATGTCTTTGGTTTAGACCGAAGACTGACCTTGAAGTGGTGTTGTAGCGTCGTTGGGTCGTCTTTGATTCTTCTAGCACAGACAACCGGTTCGAAAAATACCCAACCGGACCTTTGAACCGAGGGTTAGCCTTAGTTAAGCCGACGTATCCCAACAGGTAGATTCAAGATATATATAGCTTCCTTTCTCTCTTTCTCCTCTTTTTTTGAAATTCATGAAAATTAAAAAAATAAGAAAAAATGCTATCAAATTATTTTTTGAGGCATGATTTTAGAATATGTTATAAATCTATGAAAGATCTATACAATGATGCTAAGATCTAAATTTTTTGTTAAGTATATAATTTTTTAAATTAAAAATTAATTTTAGATTAAAAGATATTAAAAAGTAAATTAATTAATTAAAAAAACTATAATTATAGATTATTGTTATAGGACTCGTAAGCTATTCTCACTATAAATTTCGTGTCGATTTATTCAAGTTTTGATACATCTTATGAATAATACTTTAGGTCTAATATTGAAGAAAAAGTAATATTTAATGCATTTCCAGTATCTTAAAAAAATATATGTAGTATCTATGATAGAATTCTACATGAATCTAAGATCAAATTATTTTTTTATAATATTTTAGTTTTTCATATTTTTTAAATCTAAAAAATTATATATTTAAATAAAAAATAAAAAAATTAGGTTAACAAAATACTAATTAATATATGTAATTATTGAACTTATATGCTTTTTAAATATTCAGAAATGGATCCATCAAGAAGAAAAAAGGATCCAAAGTATGACATTGGTTGATTGCATGAAGAAATGCTCTCGAGTCGGCATCACTGGAGGTGTAAATGGTAAAATATAAAATTCAAAGATGGTGGGGTAACAAGGTTGAAGCAGTACTTGACTGGTGGCTATTCTAATGTATCTACATGCTGACAGTATCCACAGGAGGTCCGTCAGTTGATGAAAAAGCATTTTGCTAATTTCAAAGCAAGAAAGGAAATAACATCAAAGAGGAGGGCAGAGGTGGACGCAGAGCCACAGAACCACCTTCTTATTACTCTAGGGAGTCAGAGGGAGCATTTATTCCTGATGAGGAGGCATAGATGGAGGCTGACATTCATGTGAGCTTATATGAGCAGAGGTAGCTAGAGGAGACCGCCAGATAGAGACAGTGATTTAGGCCATCAGTTTTTGAATCAGGATCGGGTTCTGCAAGTATTACAGGAAAGTCCGAGACAATTTAGAAGGATCTCCTCAATCAGAGAGCCCGTTAGGAGAGGCACCAGCCATATTACATCCATGTTGAGAGCATTTGGTAGTAGAAGGAAGACTTCTAGGGATATTCCAGTATGAGTCACTATCCATGATATCGATCCATATGCCCTTCCAAGTAGAGATTCCAAGCAACAGAGAATTGACAACATGCTGAAAATGGTTAAAGGATATATGGTGGGCCATCGTATCCTGGTTTCATTTTAGTCATATCCCAGCGCATGCAGCAAACAATCCATATTATTGCTCTGCTATTTCATCTATACAGGTTGTTGGTGCAGATGTAGATCCTCCAGGATCGAGGGATATTTGTGACCAGCTTCTGGACAGTAATAATGAATAGCTAGAAAATTGGATTGCCTTCCATCAAAGCAAGTGGCCCGTGTATGGATTGATAGTGATGTGTGATGGTTGGACTGGTCCTACTAGACAGAGCATCATCACTTCTTGACTTATTATGATGGAAAAACTTTTTTTCATAAATCTATTGATGCTTCAAATCAAGTGCACGATAGCAATTATATCCGAAGATTGATGGAGGTGATTGATTAGGTGGGAGAGCAGAATGTCATATAAGTCATCACAGATAATGGACCACAATATAGGTCATAGGACAGATCTTGATGCAGCTACGACCGTATATTTTTTGGATCCCTTGTACTGCACATTGTATTGATATTATGTTGATGGATATTGAAAAAATCAATAAGGTGCAGAAAATAGTTGAGTTAGCACAGACTATCACCATATTCATCTATAATCATATATGAATCTTACCATTGATGAGGAGCTTTATTGGGGGAGAAATATTAAGATTAGGGGTCACACGGTTTGCTACAAATTATATAGCACTTGATAGTCTTCTTGGCAAAAAAGTAGAGCTACATCAAATGTTTGTCAGTCAAGAGTGGCAACAGAGCAGATATGCCAGGATAAATACTAAGAGAAGTAATGTGGAGAATTTAGTAATGAGACAGACATTGTGCCAGCAGGCTAAGAGGATAGTGGAGGCTATCAAGTCTCTAAATAAGGTACTTCGGGCCGTGGACTCTGAGAGATGCTCAGATGGGCTTCCTGTATTATATGATGCAAAGGATAAATAAAAAGATCTAAGAGGCAGATCCAATACATGCTATTAAGTATATCCGAATCATTGATGGATGGTGGAGTTATCAAATAAGTTCAAATTTGCATCTAGCAGGTACGTAGTAATTCATGAACTTTCTAAAATTTTAAATTAAATTATATTTGTACAAGTATACTTGACTAATTCTTAAAATATGTGTAACTTACTATCTGAATCTGAGATTCCAATACTCCATACCAGACATTGCTATGGATGAACAATTTGTCTACCCTACATAATGTTATATACAAGATGGAGCCCGATCCAAATGTCGTAGCTATATGCCAAGAAGAAGTTAGATTGAAATTGTTAAGTGATTTTTATTAACACTAATTTCAACAAGTAGCACATGATAACAATATTTTTTTCTAGACGAAATTTTTTAAGGATGGCACAGATTCTTTTGGATCCAATGTAGCCATCAGAAATAAATCAAAGATGAATCCCGGTAGGTACTACTAAGTACTAAGTCTAATATTAGATTCATATTATTTTTTAATTTTGTTGAATCAAAAAATCTAAATGATTTAATATCTTTTGTAGCTGAATGGTAGGTGCATTTTAGTAGATCTGCAAAATATCTAAAAGTTCTTGTTATCAAAATCCTTTTCCAGATGGTGTCATTTAATGGATGTGAGAGTAACTGGTCTACATTTGGCCTTATCCACTCCAAGTAGAGGAACCGTCTAAAACAAAAACATTTCAACGATCTTGTTTATGTACACTATAATCTAAGATTGAGACTAAAGTGCATTCAAGAGAAAATTAAACTGAAATACTCCGATCCCACTGTAAGTACTTATATTGATAAGAATGAAGATCTAATGATTGGATGGATCGTGAGTCAACAATAGGAGCCAGATCTTGATGAGCCATGATCACCTCCTCGACGAGCCAATTTTATAGCTAGCAAGGCGGATGGATGCTGAACAATGGGCAACAAGCAATATTTCTCATTGGGCTATAGTAGATATATCATATCATCCCTCCCTGCCATCTATTCGGCCCAGAGACAGAAAAAGGAAAGGCAGTTGCATCTCCACCGAAGCATTCGATTCATTCAGATTCAGACACTAGAGAGAGTGATGCTAGTGCTTCTTTAGATAGTGGATGATCTAGTGATCAGGGAGGGGCTGGAGGACAAGAGTCGCAGCCACTTATTCATCTTTTATTCACTGCTGAGTTGCAGTTTAGCCATGCTATACAGGATATAGACCATGGTGCACCAGCTGGTAGATCCCGTGATGATACGATTCCATATAGACGATGGGCTCCACGAGAGCGTTCGGGATATGATGTAGCTGCAGCTCTTGCACATGAAGTAGGATCCATGAATGTATCAGGGTCATCCTCATATTCAGGATCTTCTTACCAGCTACCGGTAGCTTGTGATACATATGGTCCATCCGAGACATCATCTTCAAGTGGTTATTATCCCATGCAGCCCGAAGCATCTTACGGATCTGATTTTGCTACTAATATATTTAGATAGACTCCTACATAGCCATATCATTAGTCTCTGGATACCTGTCAAAGTCGAGCCTCAGCGAGGGATCTATGATGAGTTATGATCCATCACACATACCTCCTGGGATGAGTTTATAAGAGTATCATGCTGCCTGGTTAGAGGAATTTACTGATCTTCCTCCACAGTATATAAATGATCCCGATATTTATGGACATCGACACTCGACCCGATTTTAAATATCGATATGTAATTATATTTATATTTTACCTTTTACTTTCATTAATTACTGGTAATCTTACTTTAATTATAATTTTATATTTTATTTTAATTAGAATTAATGTATTAGCATTTTTTAAATCCTAAACTCTAAATCCTAAATCCTAAACTCTAAACCCTGGATCCTAAACACTAAGTTCTAAGGCCTAAATCCTAAAAAATCCCTAAACCCTAAAAAAAAGGGCGTACCAGTTCATATCGGCATGCCCACTGTACCAACACACGGTACGGTACGGTATCGGTACCGTACCGTACCGGCCTAGTACCAGTATGGGTCCCGGTACTGGTACCGAGATCCTCGATCTATGCATTGTTCCATGGGGGGAGATACTTCACCTTCAATACTAAAAAACATTCTGAAATTTTTTACGTACCGGTACCGGGATCCTTTATCTATGCATTGTTCCATGAGGAGAGATACTTCACCTTCAATATTCAAAAACATTCTGAATTTTTTTACCATCCAATAATTATATTAACTTCAAGGTGTTGATGAGTTTAAGAATGGCTATTTCATCATCAATAGATTGCTTCTAGCAAGTATGGGGAAAGGCTTCCTTGAAACTTAGAAATAGGAGGGAGAAAAAGAGAGGGAGGGAGGGAGTGGGAGAGATAAGGTGATGCGATCTAATTAACAACGAATATTATTATTGAGTTTCACTTTCTACAACTTCAATAATAGTAATGGTATTTTCTTTGGACAGATAATAACAATATTAATAACAATAACAGCTAAGACTTAGTGCTTATTAATTAGTATCTAATATCTAGTAGCAAGAACCATAACATAATCAACATTTTAGGACTACCAATACCCGTATGGCCATATTAAGCCTACTGGAAACCCACATCAAACTTAGCCATCAGCTTGAAGCCACTTTACAAACATCGGCCCACATAAAAGTGGGTTGTATATGTAACTCTAGAATGCTAAGCGAGCTCAAATACACCATTGTATGATACTAAGCAGCAAGGTTTTAAATCCCATGGGACGGGACTGTCCTAGTTTTTCTATGAAACAAGATGCACTGCCGTCCCACCCTGTCCTATCCCATTCCGACACTGGGATAAAGAATGCCTATGACATCTTAATCGGGACACTGGGATGCTAGTGGGACGTCCTATCCTAACATATAGGATGGTATTCGCTCGCGGTGTCCTGCGGGACATCCCTTTGGGACCTGAATCCTTTCTAAGCAAGTCACGTATGAAGCATTCAATTCTAATTGGACCATTTTTCTAGTCCATATGTGGAATAACCACATATAGTACAGCATATAGGAAATATAATGCAGTCAAGGGATCGGATATGCATTTGCAAATGCATATATGGCAATATAAACCACATTTTAAAAACATCATGTATATGATATATATGTTGTCTATATATATAACTTGTTAGAATTAGAATAGAGCAATAGCTTTTAACTTACATTGTTCCACTTGAACAACTTACTCATATAAAATCTATTTAAAGGCCCCTTTAGCCCTAATTTCCTAAGCTCTTTTATTTTCTTTTCCTCCAACAGGGTATCAGAGCAGGAAACCCTCACTTTGCCGCCCCCTCCTTCCCTCACTCTAGCCTTCCTCTCTCTTGCTACCGCCCCCCCTCTTCCAATCTTGCCGCCACCCCTCCCTCCCATCCAAAATCTTGCTGCCACCTCTTCCATTCCCTCTAAATCCCTAGCCACTGCCCCTCCAAACCTTTGCTACCGCCCTTCCCATCATCTTCCAATATCTTGCCACTGCCCCTACCACCCCTCTTTTAATCTTGCTGCCTCCCTCCAAACCCTTATTGCCGCCCCTCCCTTCCCTCCAAAACCCTAGCTGCCGCCCCTCCCATCCTCTTTCAATCTATTGCCACCACCCCTTCCTTTTTCCCCTCCCATTTGCTATCCTCCAGACCCCTAGCCGCCATCCAATTCTTTCTTTTTCTCTCTTCCTTCTTTCCCTCTCAAATCTTACCATTGCCCCTTGCTGCCTTTTTTTTCTCCCTCTCTCTCCCTTACACGCCTCCATCCAAGAAAGAAACCCTAGCTTCTAGGGCTGCCGCCTACGGAAGATGCTCCATGTGCTGATCCAAATCCTCGTTGGACTAGGAATTGTATTGGGGCTACAAAGGTACTACTGTCAGCCCTCTTGTTTAGCTCAAAAGCTTGTTACTGCCTTCCCCATGCTTCCACACAATAGGTAAGGATGTAGATTCCTTGGTCCTTTTATCCATACTATGATCAGGGCCTCTCTTCCCTGTGTTGCTGCCATCCTTATCCTCAGATTTATATGGTGTCATCTTTGAAAGTTTAGAAGTCCACTCTGAGCACTACAATCAAGTTAAATGGTGCTAATTATGTCATCTAGGCTCAGGCCTTCCTTTCTTTGTTGGTTCTCAATACAAGTTGAAGCATCTTACCAACGCTCCTAATTCCTTCTCTTCCTCCAGGTATTATGATGATAAAACAGCAACTATAGCTCTGGATAAGTGGCAGGATGATGACTTGACGAGGACATCCTAGCACAGATCCTGACGCCCAGCACTAATCTTGATGCAGATGGAAATATTTGCTTTGATTTTTTTTATGGGTGTATGGGGTATCAAGGTCCACTGAACCGGTACCGGGACCCGTACCGGTTGGCGGGCAGTACGGTACGGTACGGTCCGTACCACACCGTACCGACATGTGTACCGACATGCCAAATTTTAAAAAAAAAACAATCTTTCTCCCCCCCTCACTGAAACGACCCCGAACCGAGCCCAAACCGGGCGGTTTGTACCGGTACGGTACCGTACCGTACCTGTGTGGAAATTTTTTTTTTTTTCAACGGTCAGGCGTGCGGACCGTTTTCTGGTGGCGAACCGTACCGACTCTTGGCCCGTACGGTACGAGACGGTACCGCGAACCTTGTGGGGTATGGGATATCTCCAATTTTTAGGATCGGAGTTTTTAGGATCAGTTGTTTTAGGATCGCGGTTGTTTTAGAATTTGTTTTATCATTGTTTTAGGATTTATTGGTCCGTCCAGCATCAGCATTTTGGTATCAGAGCATGGTTTAGGTTAGGTTAAAAAAATTATTATCTTATGGTTATTACGAGCAAGAGTCCTAGAGGAATGATGTCAAGCTGAAGCTAGAGTCTATGGACTGTGGAGCCTGACTCGACGGAGTCAAGTTCTCCCTATCCCAGGAAAATGATGAGGGCATCCTAGCACAGATCTTGATGCCCAGCACTAATCTTGATACAGATGAAAATATTTTTTTGATATTTTTTATGGGTGTATGGGGTATGGGATATCTCCGATTTTTAGGATCAGAGTTTTTAGGATCGCAATTGTTTTAGAATTTGTTTTTATCATTGTTTTAGGATTTGTTGGTCCGTCCCGCATCATAACTACACGGTTATCACTTGGCTTTTGAATAGCTGTAAACCCTCTGGAGTGCAAATATTATCTCTCTATGGCAAAAGATATGTGGGATGCTCTCAAAGAGATGTACGTGTATGAAAGGAACATTAGCCATGTTTATGCTCTATATAACTAGATTTTTAATCTTCAATAAGATGGGTGTTTTGTCAATAACTACTTTGCAATACTTAAAGACAAGTGGGGTGAACTAACTATTTATCATCCCATTACTACTGATACGACCTTCTTGAAGCAACAACATGAAGAATTCCTTGTCACCAAATTTCTCTCTGGATTGGATAATAATCTCAATCATGTTAGGCAATTTCTCTTATAAGACTATACTATCTCATCATTGACTAGTGCTCTTGCTCGTGTGCTTCGAGTATCTACAACCACTACTAAATTTTTGCCTACACTTGTTGATCAGTCTACGCATGCTGCTTCTAGGGGATGTGGCCGGGATCATGGTCGCAATTTTCCTTTGTAGCTTCACTACACTCGCACCAACCACCTTCTGAGTAGTGTTAGCAAAAGTTTGGTAAACTAGAAACTGCCAAACCAACTATTGTTGCTCCTGCTAGTGTTGCCCCTATTTCCAAATCCACAAGCGATATTATTACACTTATTAAGACAAAGTATGATAAATTATTATAGCCATAAGACTTCATTCCTTGTACTCCTAGGTCCGCTTCGACTGCTGCCCATGGTAAGTCCTGACTGTTAGACTCTAGTGCGTCCACCTATATGAGAAGTAACTAATCTCTATTTTCCATCCTTTTCTTCCACTCATCCTCCTGTATCTATTGCTAATGGTTCCTTTTCACCTGCTCTAGGAGAAGGGAAAGTGGTTGCCTCCTTTTCTCCTGCTTTGGACTTGAGCGATCGTCGAAGGGCAAAGAAGCGGTGACTGGCTCACGAGGTGGAACAACTCTACTTGCCATTGTTCCTCTATCGGTTAAGCCACCTTAAGCGAGCTTGCATCATCGCCAAGTAGACAGTCATAGGCGGCCAGTCCCATGGCCGAATCAAGACAACTTGTCATGGTGGTGGTTCGGTCAAGCAGATCACCTCGCGCAGAGACATATGGCAATCATAGGTGCAGTGGCTGAGCCTGAAGCTGAGCAAAGGTAGTAGACGGGGACCACAAGTCGATCGGGCAGGCGATCTCAATCAAGAAGACACCACCATATGGTGATAGCTCGAGAGATATAGGAGGCATGGCTAAGGGACCTTATGGAAAGGATACGCACCATGTTTACTTTTGGATACGGTGCCGGATACTATAATTGCTGAGATTTGGTCTGGGCTCTTTACCCATATCTCGATCTCTCTCGTTTACCCCCTCCTGGGATAGATGTGACCGCCTTCTTCATGGAGACCCGTGTAAACAACCAGAATTCATACAATTTTTTTCGGGGCATTCATCATTCCTCACCGCGTGCACGACGCACCATCTCCCAAGATAGAACTTTGGAAGATTCGGGTACCAGAGAGGATCAACTACTTGGCAAAGCACTTAGCAAGATGGGGCCCAAGGACATAGAAGATAAGGGAGATTAGCTAGCACCTGGGGTGATAGCTTTTGTTTTGCTTATGCATGTTTAGCTCTTTGTAGTTTTTCTTTTTGTTTTTATCATGGTGTAGTGGAATTGTTTGCCTTTTCATTGAAGTTTTGTAGCCTAAGTATTTATCATCTCGAGTAATCAGCGGCAAGGATTGCTGAACCGATGCTAGGAGCCGTACCGGTCAGCGACCGGTACGGTACGGTCCGTACAGTACTGTATCGGTACACGTACCGGCAATAAAAAATTTAAAAAAAATGTCTTTCTCTCCCCTTCTCAAGCAAGGATCGCTGAACCAGACCTGATTCAGACCCAAACCAAGCCAAACCGAGCCCAAACCGAACCAAGCGATATGTATCGGTACGGTACCATACCGTACCGGTACATAAATATAATTTCTTTTTCTTTAATGGTCCAGAGGTCGGACCATTTTTTATGGATGAACCGTATGGCTCTTGGCTGGTACGGTCCGGTACATCCCGTACCGGGCTGTACGGGACAGTACTACAAACCTTGGTCAGATGTTTTCCTTTTGGTCCATTGCCCTTGATAGGATCCTGTAACAATTTGATGATTTAGGATATGATGGAGAGCCCTGCAAGGTGGTGTCAAGCGGTAGTGATGATTGTTAAAGTGCTGCACTATGGGGGCTTGGAATGGGCATGTCGCCAAGATGGTACCGTCGAACATTCTTGGTGCGGCTTACCCATGCTAAGGCTCATTATCAAGAGCCTTTCGATCGGCACACACCTGAGAGCTTCCGGCCAAGTGCAAAAGGGGTGATCGGCAAGGCTCGCTAATATCTTGGAGCCAGTTGGCCTCTGCCATAGTCCACTCAAGGGCTTCCGACCGAGCGCCTGAGGAACTGTCAACAAGGATCGCTGATACCTTGGAGCACAGGAGTTAGCCTTTACCATCGTCCGCTCGAGGGCTTCCAGTCGAGTGCCTAAGGGGTGGCCGGCAGGGCTCGCTGATGCCTTAAGGCACAGGAGTTGGCCTCTGCCATCGTCTGCTCGAGGACTTCCAATCGAGCACCTGAGGGGTAGTTAGCAGGACTCATTGATGGCTCGATTGTCAAAGGACATCATGTCTGTCCATGCCTGTCCTGGCCGACGTCCTCAATCAAGGTGCATGTTGCCCAGCCAATAAAGCGCTTGTACCACTGTAGGTCCTATGTACCTGGTCCAATCATAAACAGTGGTCATAGATACTCAAAGTACATAAAAAAGAGCAATGACAATGATGGGACAATAGAGTCAGGTAAGAGGGATTGCTGAACATGACTGAAACTACCATCCAATCCTGAAAGAAACTGGCTACAAAGAATTCTTCACATTGTTGCTTCAAGACGGTCGCATCAGTAATAATAGGATAATAAATAGTCAGTCCATCCCACTTTCCTTTAAGTACTGCAAAGTAGTTGTTGATAGAGTGCCTAACTTATCGAAGAGTAAAAATCTGCTCATAAAGAAAATAAACATGGTTGATATTCTTCTCATGTTGTAGATCTCATTAAGAGCATCCCACATGTCTTTCACTATAGAGAGGAATATAATATTTGTACTTATAGAGGGTTCACATCTATTCAAAAGCTAGGTGATAACTGCATAATCATCATCTTGCCACTTGCCCACAAGGCTAGTCACTGTCTCGCTATCAGAGTACTTGGAGGAAGAGAATGCAACAAAAGGGACGATGTTTTAACTTGTATTAAGAACCAACAAAAAAAAGGAAGGCCTAAGCCCAGGGGACAATTAGCACTAGTCAACTTGATTATGGTATCCAAAAGAATGGACTTCTGCACTTTCGAAGACAGTGCCATATAAAGCCAAGGATAACAATGATAACAATAAAGGAAAAAGAAATCTGGATCACAACATAAATGAAGTGAAGATCAAGTAAAAGAACCCCTTACCTATGAATTAAGGCATAGAGAAGGCAGCACCAACCTTCAATTTTTTTTGTTGACTGTGGACTGGGTCTATGGGCCAGTCTGCAGACCACGCGATCTATGGGCCAATCTGTGGACCGTGCGATCTACAGACACCTGTGGACTACGATCAATCAAAAAAGGGGGGGGGTCTGAGGTTAAACCTTTTCCGCTCCCCCTCATCCCCTTTGGCGAGTGGCCCAGTGCTCGATGACGAGGGAGGTGACGATGGCAAAAGATGACGGCAGCAGTGACGGCTCCAGTGACAACGGCAATGGCATGGCAATAGCAGAGCACCTGAGCATGGAGGTCAATGGTGGAGACAGAGACTGCAGCGGACGACGGGGAAGGTGGTGGGGAAGGTAGCAAGGGTGAAGGCAATGTTGACGGCTCTGACAACAGTGATGGAGGAAATAGCGATAGCAACGGGGAACCCATGGAGAGGCTTTCCACTTTGGAAAGCTTACAATGTCAGAGGGAGGCGAGGGAGGGAATGGAGCCTCATGGTGTCAGAGGGAGGCGAGGGAGAGAGGGAGGGTTTCCGCTCTAAGAATGAAGCCATGTGGAGGAGAAGCCGAGCAAAGGAAGCAAAGGAAAGGGAAAAGCAAAGGAACACAACAATGGCGGAAAGCGAACCCAATCTTTGCCCTTCTTTTTTTTTGGTCTCATGAAGAAAATCGAGTGGGAGGTGCTTAGAGAAAGAAAGGAGGGTGAGTGGTAGGAAGACAGAGGGGGTGGGCGGCAGCTAAGGTTGTGGAGCAAAGGGAGGCGCAACGGCAAGGATATGGTATTCTAATACCCTGTTGACAGAGAAAAAGATTGTGTATTAAAATTATGGCCATTGAAGCCTTTAAATGGAGTACAGTCATCATATATAATAATATACTACTCCTAATAGAACTACAGTAATACTCTTAATAGGATAAAAAAAGAGTATGCTGTTCCAGGAAAACAACACAAATTAAGTTGCTCTCTTTCCTAATTCTAACAAAGTAAAACAAAAGATGAAATCATATGTCGAATGTTTGTCCAGAGCCCATCACCCACCATCTAAAATGTATCTTACATCTTTCAATCCTTCTCCTATTTCCCCTAAAAAAAAACCCTTGTTCTATTAAAAAGCTTTTCATTTTCCCTTAAGTTTTTCTGAAAGTTTGTTGGTATTCTGTTTCTTCTTAAATATTATTTGAAAAACTGTGTGGAGTCTATTGCAATCTAATCTGCCATAACACTCTTTCCATGTGATGGCTCCATAGGAACATGAACAAATGCTTACTTGTCTCCTAATTGTAAATATAACAAGTTGAAAAAGCCTGGTCGGGCTTATGGACCAGATCTCCTGATCTTGCACCACAAAAAATGTTAAATGGTTTTTTTCACATTGGAGATAATTATTAAAATGAGAATAAAATGACAAGCAACAAAAACATGATCAGTAATGATAGGATAGCACGTTATATTTTTACTCTTATAAGTACAAACCTCATTGATAAACGAATCAGCACCAAGTTGTGTTTTGTCAAAGCGTACTTTAACAGCTACTAACTTGCCATCAAGAAGCTTTCCAAGGTAAATGGACCCAAATCCCCCGCTGCCTATAACATCTTTAAAATTGTTTGTTGCAACCTTAATCTCTTTATACGTGAATACCCTGGCTGCATTCCATTTTTGTATCTCTCTTGCTGTGCATTACAATCAAGGTTGGCAAAATTGAATCAGATGCATTGTCAATTTCATGCAGATTTACCTACTGCGAATAGGATTATGCATACATGTTTGAAATGTCACATCATTTCGTTGTTTTTGCCTCCTGTAAATGACCATAGCAACTGCAATAAGTAAGAGTGCACAACAAATGCCTCCAACAGCACCTATTATTATTGTTTTGTGGTTGGGACCAGAAGTTTTCTTCATGTTAACGACTGTGAATTGTGGAGTCTGAATTGAAGGGCGGTCTGAAAGGCCATTGCATGTAGAATGTGAGAAGGAAAGGCACAAATTCCCTGATGTTCTGAAGGGAAGAAAGATTGTATAAAGATGGGTAACATCTTGTACCAAACAGCAAAGTGTGAAATATGAATAATCAAACCTGACTTCCAAAGTTTGCTTGTTCAAGGATTCAGGCAACACACCTTGAAGTTTATTGTTTTCCAAATTTCTGCATAATATCAAACCTTAATCATCCTTAGGCAACAAAAACAAATTCTAAGGAAATGAAAACAATGACACAGTTTCAGTCAACAAAAGAAAAAAGGACACTTACAGTATGCGCAGGTCCTTCAAACTTCCCAAACTGTCTGGAACTGTTCCCTCTAAACTATTGTTTTGCAAGTCCCTTCATGAATTGCAAAAAACAATAGCTAAGATTGAATAAACTACTTCACAAACACAAGCCAAAAAGATGCACATAATGACTAGGACTGGAAATGGCACAAAATTTTCGAAATACAGCTCCATGCAAAAGATAATGAAAAATATTTGCACATAGAATGGAGACAAATTATATAGAAATTATTGCTGAAACTTGATTGTGACAAAATGATAAAATATGATCTAGAAAATTTTGATTCTTTGACAGTACTTTTCTATGATCATTAATTGATAGATAGAATAAAAGATTACAGGGAAGAAAAAGAAAATATTGTGAGCATCCAAGTCGTTGATGAAAGTAACAAATAAAATTAGTATAACCTTCATCTAAATGAGAGGGAAAAAAATCATTTTACAGATGTTTGTAAGTGAGTTATTAAATAGAAATGGAAAATGAAAATGATGGACAAGAAGGCAATATAATAAAGAACTTTCCTGATAATTAGGATGCACAGTATGAAGCTGAGTCCAAACATCTAACCCATATTCTTAATTTATTGATCATGGTATCAACATAAAAGACAAGTCAGAACAAGCGGTCACATATAGAAAAATTAACTTCAGAAGAGAAGCATTAAGACAATTGAAATGGGCTGGATTCAAATGGGTCTAGAAAGGAAAGATAATATTAAATTTGATAAAAATCAACAATAGTGACAAACTTTCAGATTTCTTGCATATTCGCTCTCTAAAACAGTGATTTAGCAAGTGAAATTTGAACTTTCTGCAATTAGTTTTATTTTAAAGAATTTGATTTTAGTCAAATACCAATTCAACTCAGATCCACACCAAAAGGAGCTTTTGACATTGTCAAAACACTAACCAAAACACCCGTTCTTGAGCACCTTTCCCTCTCTAGATTGAATTTTAAGCCTTTAATTTTGAGGATGATGAACACATCCTAGGAAAAACAGATTTAAGTAATCTCACCTCAAATTGGATGAAACATCAGCTTTTTTTTTGTCAAAACTGCAAATGCTCCAGACATTTGGATTATTAAAGGTTTCTAAACAATTGTGTCCACATGAGAAAAGGAAAATCCAGGATTTTATGAAGGTGTTGTATGTAATCTTATTACAAGAGAAAATATGATTCCATACAAAATATGACCCTCCTTTTATGTGTTCAACTCTGTAGCGGCAAACAGTAACCAAATAAATTGGCTCTTTCAATCCTTAAGGGCATTAGAGTATAATAGCACATACACAGATTTGGAACCATATAGGACAAAAAAGACTAGAAATATCCATCTCTTTCATATTGAAGAATATAATAATTTAGAAGCTTGCCAAAAGCAAATTAGAACCCAAAGCATGTGCTGTTGTGACTTGTGACAGCTGCCAGCATTCCAATTTCACATTTTTAAATTGACCATCACTTGCAATTCCACAACACTTTCATTAAGCTATTTACCAGCCATAACCAATAACATGACTGAATTCAGAACATGTGCAAACCATGACAAGTTAAGTTTCAAGTATTTCTAATTACAGCTCAAGATTTGGTGTCATATTGATGGGAGTTTCAAGTATTTCTAATTATAATGCTGTTAAGTTTGTCCCGTGTCCAATCCTGGTGGAAGATATGATATCTATAGGTGGCAAGTTAAGTAAACATGACATGAGGATAAAAGTAGTGGATAATATGATTTCAAAATATGAGTATTCAACTATTTTCATTAGTGGATCGATTATGCCAGAAGTATTCAATTATTTTCAAATTTCAATACTAGATCAAATGTGTCTGAAGTAGAGCTGTCAAAAAGGGTCGTGGCCCATGGGCTAGCCCACTTAACCCTATAAATGGGCTAGGTTAGATTGATAAATTCCTAGCCCATTTAACAACCGGGCTTTTTGGCTCGGCCCCTGTAGCCCACGGCTGAACAGAGTTAAGGCCAGGTCAACCCGTGGGCTAGCAAATAAAATTATTATCTCAAACAAAAAAGAGCTAGAGCCCTTTAATCCTGGCGATGCCTCTTATACTCTGAGCGACGACTGGAGCCCCCTCCTTCTCTCTCCTCTTTTCTCCTTTTTGTTCCCTCATGAAGGCAGTGGATTGCCAGCCATCCAGCTCCTGTCGCCACCACTACCACCTTAATCGAAGCTCTACCAAGACTAGGCAGAGGTGCCACTGGAGTCGATCACAAATGAGGGCCTCGTGGAGGAGGCCTGGGAGGTCATCAACAAGAGCTTTCTCAGTGTCGTCGATGATGCTATTAGCCATTCTTGGTCTCCTGAGAAATGGCTGGTTGTCGATCATGAATGAGGTGCCACTGTTGCATCCAAGATCCTCTTTCCCGGCTCCTACGAGTCCGGCCTCCTCTGCACCCTCCCCCCACGGCTGTGCCAGTGTTGCCTTCTCTGTGCCTCCCCTGCCTTGTGTCGGTCTTGCCTTCTACGCCCCTCAGGGGCCGGCCTTGCCCTTGCCCCCCTTCACCAGTCTTGGTAGGCTGGCCCACCCCTAACCCTTAGCCTATGTAGGGTTGGGCTGGGCTGGGTTTTCACGGCATATTTATTAAATGGGGCCTACCACGGCCCGGCCCGACCCATATAACCTCAGCTCATGTGGGTTAGAACCAAGCCGGCCCATTTTGACAGCTCTAGTCAGAAGCTTATTGTTCGTCAACAAAGGAATAAGCGATCTGAATGCATATCTTGTAAGCTCATGCAAGAAGAAAGCCTGACTGACTGGTTTGGTCCTCCTCTATGTCAAAGTAAGAGTATAAACTAAATGGATGAAGGTAGAGGATATCAACAATAAGGTGGTGGAATTTAAATATGGTAATTTTTCAAGGAAAATTTGAAACTTCATTACTAAAAAAGAAGCTAGATACAAAAGTTCTCGAGTAATCTAGAGATAAGACAAAATTGTCAAAATATATTAATAAACATCTTTTTAGAAAATGATAGATAAAGTAGTGGACATAGAAAGCAAGGCTGATTATGCAACTCACAAACTCTTATCACGGGATGTGCTAAAAAAATGGTAAGAACGAAGCATCCAAGTTGAGGTAGGATAAACTAAGGTAAATTTAAATAAATGGGATAGGAAGTATAATGATTTTAGAAAGCTTTGGTTGGAGTATAATGCTGTCTAGAATAACATTCAAAAAATGGTGGTCCAAAATTCCCCACAACTACAACAATATAGAGTTTTAGCAGTGAAAGAAATACCCACTAGAAGTCATAAAACTGCCACTTAATACTTATAGCGACAGACTAGGGGCAAAGAAAAGAAAATAGCCTTCGTAGCCAGTAGCCACCATTGCTAAAACTTTAACACGATTTTTTTAATGTTTTGACACAAGATTATAGCAGAAAATGAAAGAATAGTGCTCTAAAAGCCAATCATATTTTTTATATAATTGAAAAATTTCTGTAAAGTTCTTCCAACTCATGTATGATATAATATTAATAAAAGGCATTTTGATTTATCATATGCTGTGTCTTATACCTTTTTTATTTTAGGATTGTGATGAACCCCATAAATTTGGGCAATGGATTTAGGGTTATAATGAAGTTCATAATAGTGAGACCTAAGATCTTATAAACCTTAATCTAAAATATTTCTAGTTGAAGGATCATTGAGTCGGAGATCGATGTTTCCAGAAAGACTAGCACATTCTATGTATGCTTAATGGAAAAAGTGGTTGGTCTCACAACAACTTGTGTAGGGACAATAATACAAAGATGTGGATGCTCATCAAGGTATAAGTTCATTGAATTGATCCATCATGAGAACATCTTATAGAAGTCTTACTTGTCAAAAGATGATTCTCTTAGTAGGAGTTGTTCAAGTGATCCTTAGACTTGAGATTGATAGTTATTAATATTATGATAATTAACCTAACTTTATTTAGTTAAAATTGATACTTTTATGTGGTATTTTGCAGAAATTGACTTGATAAATGAGTAAAGCTCGATTTATGGAGTCCAACGGCGCAAACCGGATCCAAATCGGAGTTCATATGGACCTAAAATCAATTTTAGAAGAATTTAGCACGAACTTCAAAGCAGCACATTTTTTGGGAACAACGCTTAAAAGTTTATAACCGATCGTGGACCGACTCACTGGTCTACGAGGTGCAGGCTGGTCCATATACAGCCATTACCAGTGGTCCACAGAGCAGGACCGTGGACCATGAAGCTCCGTTTGTGCCCAAACTCGCCGGAGAGATGTGCCTGCTGCCGCCGCCGACCTCCGTGCCGGTCGGAGAGGCTCCATTTGGTCGAAAAATGGTTGGAAAAGGGCTGCTGCCCTTCTTCACCTTCTTCTCCTCATCTTCACCGTTCAAAGCCGCCCATTGCCGCCGGGAAGCCTTCTTCTACCGTCATAGCAACCACCAGAGCCACCCCCTTCGCCCGAAGAAGTCGTCGGCGCCACCAATCACCGGTTCGCCCAACCAAAAGCCTTCTTCCACCATGGAGCTGCCGGTCTTCTTCATCTTCACCGGTCCTCTTGATCTTCTTCCTCACTGCCATTACCAATCCACCGAGAAGGTCCCGTAACCGGAAAAGAAGGCTGAGAAGGCCGCCTCTTGTTCATCGTCTTCGTCCTTCCCTAAGATACCTTGGAAATGGCCGACGGTCCATCTTCTTCCCCATCACTGCCGGGACTACCTGCATCTCCTCATTTCTCACCAACCAGAAAAGCTCCATGCCCTGTTAGAGCCACCGCTTAAGCCACTGCACGGCTTCTCTCCCTTCAGCAGGTCTCACTGTGAAGTCTTTGGTCTTTTGTCGGAAGGAAGAAGTGCGTGTCAGAAGTTGAAGTTCGTGGTCAGACAATGCTGGATGGACGTGGAAGAGTTCATTCGGATGAGGAGGAAGTTCGCGAAGGCGGAGGAGGCTGCTAGGATCGCGCGAGCGGGTGTGAGGATAAAGAGATAGCACCGAGATTCTTGGGCAAATTGAGATAGGAAATCACTGCAGTTCTCATGCGGGCCCGACGCGGTGTTTTCCATCTATAAAACATTCGGTCATTCTCCGGTCCGAGGGAGGATCCTGACTTTCATATCTCTACTCCACTACTCCCCCACTCTCCACTCTATTCCGCATTCCACTTCATTCCACCCATCTACCTTTATTCTCCCGGGATCCTGATTTGATGCTGAGGTGCTGCCGAGACTCCGCCGCTTCCACCACTCCAGAGAGCCTGAGCCAGAAATCAGAAAAGAGAAAAAGGGACCCTTATTCCCGCAATTATTTCTTTTATTGATGTACTTTATGCTTCAGGAAATAAAATGTTGTTTATTTTATATTGATCTATGTGTTATTTTTATTGAAGCAGTATAATTCGGGATTAAGGTACATAAATCAAGCTTATGAGGTAAGTTTCCTTCTTTTCTAGTGAAGAAATTCTTGACTGATCTATACCTAAGGGACGGGCCGTGATCTACGGGTACGGGCCGTACTCTCATGATAGATCATATATTGGTTGTCTTCACGGATAATTATTTTCTTATCTCTGTTATTTGCATTAGTTTATTTTAGTTTATTTTTTTTTAAGAAAAAGAAAATTTCTTTTTCGAAATAACCCGAAAATCCTTGTGGGTTCAACCCTTACTCCCACTATTCTACTCTTAAGAGTAGTGGATTTAAGGTTTTAAATCGGTGTGTAGCGACGCGCATCAGATTTTTGGCGCTGTTGTCGGGGACTTTTGGCGATATTTTGAAAAAAAAATCAAAAAAAATTCAAATTTTAAAAAAATTTAAATTCGAATTTCAAAAATTTAAATTTAAAAATTCAAAAAAGAAATCAAATTTCAAAAAAAAATTAAAAAATTAAAAAAACTAGTTGCTAGTAATTTTCAATCTTGAGTGCCCTGACATAAGGTTGCCCTGGCATAACTAGGAAGTTATGTTGAATGGTTGTCCTAGGGTACAAAAAGATTGAGTAAAATAAAGTTGTGCCTTTTTCTTTCCATTGACTTAAATAAATTTACTTTTCTGCAAAATTCAAAAAAAATTTACCCTGATATCTCATAATTTATTAGGAAATTAGAAACTTAATCACCAATTTTTTTTAAAAAAAAGTAATTAGATTAATTTTGTTTGTGTGATAACTTGGACACCTTGTTTGCTGCATTCCATTTTTCCATAATCAACTTAAAGGCATAACCCAATTAATCAGATAAGGTAGGGAGTTCAATACCCTTCCTTAGCCCACAAACCATCACCCAGCATTTGCATTGACCTAAGCCTTAACTCTAAAATCAATTAGTCATCAACCCTAGGAATTTCGAGCTCAATAGGACAAGGGAACCCTGGAGTTGGACCGGGTTCAGATCATTTAGCTACTTGGTATCTAAGGAAAGTGGTTCAGGGACAAGAGCTCGAAGGAAGGTGGTTCTTTAATTGGTTCCGTTCGCTTACCTGGCCAATTTCAGTTGGTGTCTAAGGCAAGCAACGGGGGGACCCCCACCCACCTTACACTTACCTGGCCGAGTCAGTTAATTGATCTTAGGCTTGGAGTGCTCGAAGGTAACCTTGGATCAGTTAGGAGCTGTCTAGATCTAGGTTAACCCTAGGATAGTGATTTTGATTGTTTCACTTGTTTGAAAAAAAAAATTTAATTAACATAACTCTCTTTTCTCTAGCCTAGGACTCTCTTAGGAATCTTTACTTTAGACCTCTTCTCATTCTTCCACTTTTCTTCAGTTAATAAAAAAAAAATCTGCATATTTGTTTGCTTTAGGAGGGTGTATGTTAGGCGTCGATTTCTACAACCTAAACACATATCCATAGATCCAAAAATAGAAAGAACCAGTAGAAGAAACAGCTCAGGTACTATGGATCCCAATCAAAGAAATCAAGGAATTGACCCAAATCAAGGAATTGACGCTCCACGACAATTGAAGGAGTACTTCACTCCTTCAAAATACACCTATTCACCCTATATCCAAGTACCCCCTGTAGATGCTGTCCAGTATGAAATCAAGTCCAGTGTAATACAAATGTTACCCTCCTTCTACGGACTTGCGAATGAAGATCCTTATAAACACTTAGACAAATTCTTGGAAATCTGTTCAACCGTAAAGATACAAAATTTCTCTGATGATGCTTTAAGGCTTAAGTTATTCCCTTTTTCCTTGAAAGACAAAGCTAAATACTGGTTGAATTCCCTAGATACTGTAACTATTTCAACTTGGGATCAACTTCAGAGGGAGTTTCTTAAGAAGTATTTCTCCATAGGAAAACGAATCAAATCAGAAAAGCTATTACCAGTTTTTCCCAATTGGACGGAGAAATGTTTCATGAAACCTGGGAGAGATTGAAAGAGTTGATAAGGAAAAATCCTCACCATGCCATACCAAAATGGCAATTAGTCCAGTGCTTTTACGACGGTCTGTCAGAAAGGCACGGACAAATGGTGATGCCTCATGTGGAGGAATGTTCATGCTTAAAAATGAACATGAGGCATGCAGCTATTTGAAACCTTGAGTGAAAACTCCTTGCATCATATGTCTGTTGCCCGTAGAGATCCTCCCATAGGACCCATAGGACCCAAGAGAGGAGGAATGTATGAAGTTGGTCATGCTGTAGACATCTACAGCAAGGTAGATGAGCTATCTCAGAAGCTTGACCAAATTTTGCAAGCTGGAAATAATTCCTCCTCATCTCATCACAATCATGATGTCCGTATTATCTGCTCGAGTCCCACCCACTTGTTAGGTGATTGTTCAGCCACTTACCAATTTCCTGAGCTGCTTCAGGAGCAAGCCCATCTAACCCAAACCTGAATGGCTCCTAGACCAGAAAACGATCCATACTCAAACACTTATAATCCTGGCTAACGCAATCATCCAAATTTTTCATGGAAACCCCAACCTGGTATCAATTCATCTGTTAGGCCAACTATCAGGAGACCAACTTTAGAAGCATGCCATTTCCACAATACCCAAGTGCCTCACAGCCTCCACAACCTTCGCCGAACAATCATGACCCTTTGTTTGAAGAGAAGGTACTTCAAGCTTTAGAGGGACTGAAAATGAATACCCAACTCCTCTACTTCCGCACACAATCCATTGCCAAGCTAGAGACTCAGATAAGTCAGTTAGCTACAGCTTTTAATCGGAGGGAGGAAGGTAAGTTACCTAGAAAGCCCATTAGCAATCCTAAAGGTCAATACATGGCTGAGAGCTCCACTGGACCTGAAAATTTTCCTCCTGAACATGTTAAATCTATCACAACTTTAAGAAGTGGAAAAACATTGAACCAGCCTGACCTGACCCAAAAGTTAGAAGTGGCTAAGCCAGAGAAGAAGAATGAAGAGAAGGAATCCATTGGTCAAGCACCTGCACCTAAGGCTCCATTCCCTAGTGCTCTAGAATCACCTTTACCATTGGATAAGAAGAATCTGAAAATGAATGAGATGCTTGAACTGAGAAAAAGGTTTCTAATCTTTCATCGGTCGAGTCTTCATTAATGATTCGAAATTCAAATGAATAAAGTATTGGGTTTGACGAGTTTCCATACCTATTGTTTATTCTGAATAAAGGGAGATCGAAGGATTAAATTGCACGGTAACTTGCCACTGAAGGATTTTTGGTAATTTCTATCAAATTTCTCATTTTCTGGATAGGCATGATACATTGCTAGATGTCAATCATGTCTTGTAGATTTTTATGAATTAAATTAACTGAATTCATAATCAATTTGAAAGATGGTTCAAATTGGCAACTAAGGTTAGCTCGATTTGACCTAATTCGATTAGTTGATTTCTAATTGAACTAAATCGACATGAACCTAGACCTACTGCTAGCTAGATATGGAGTCCAAAGGATCACACATGCTAAGAAATTATCAAGGAAGTCAATTATATTTTTATTAGGATGATAGGATCCTAATTGACTAGCTAATTAACATACTAGTATATGTTAGCAAGCCTAACTCCTAACCTAATTAAATTGGTTTAATTGCTTGCTAATTGGACTAACTAATTTGAGTGGGACTTGAATTAGATTAGGACATTAAGTAGTGTAGCCTAATTGGATTCTAAATAGCCTTATCCATGCCAATTACCAAGAGTCCCAAGGGCTTGGGAATCTTGGCACCAATTTAAATGGGGTGCACAAAATTAGCGTGCAGCAGGACAGAGTCTTGCAGGTGAATCATAAATTTCTGAAATGCTTATCTCCCTCTCTCTTCCATGCCCCTTTTGGAATAGTTTGACTGGTCAAATAATTTCAAAATGGGTGCTAGTCCTATCTTGGCATGAAGGGGTGTGTCACTTGGTTTTATAGCGCATGCAAAAGGGACCTAGAGTCCTGCTTATCAATCATCTTTTTCAGATAAAATTACTTATTTTATACACCTTTTAGGATGGTCGACCAAATCTTTAGTTGATTAATTAAAGGCTTAATTATTAGATTATTCCAAAGAGTTGTGATAAGCAACTCGGCACAAAGTGTTTATGAAATGCCATATGTTTACGGTAATTTATCGCACCTTTCTACCATAAGACTCCTACTTGAAGGGACTCATCTGATATGTTAAATATCAGTTTAAGGATTGATGAAAGGGTACTTTAAGTGCCTCCTTTCTAACTATTTAAAGGCTTCAGTGATTGAAATCAAATTATCGAAAGTTTGTCCTAACAACTCTCTTCCTTCCCTACGGCAAGTCTTTTATTTTAAGACAAATCTGTCATTTTAAGATAAGGGCTTAGGAAAAGAATTAGAAAGGACAATAGGATAGTAAGAAAGATTTCAAAAAGATTTTGAAGTGCTCTTCGAAAGAGAAAAGGTTCTAAAAGATAGGAAAGGCTGCCGAAGGAAGAAAAACTACCGGGAGGAGTTTCTAATCAAGCAAGCAAGAAATAGGAGTGCTTCTTTGATCCAGTTCCTATGTGGATCATCTCTTGTGTGCCCATGGAAATATTTAAAGATATAGCATTACAGGTATTCCTCTATATTCCTTATGATTGTCCTAATTAATTATCCTAGTGAAGGGATCCTGGGTCTACGATTTCGGTTGACTAGGATTTCAAGGTTTAAAATTTTTGAAATCTAGTCTTCTGCTATGCAACCATAACCCTTCAAAAAATAGTGCAACCATAAATAAAAAATTTTTAAGAGAAAATTTATGGTGATGCTATAGGTATACATAATTTTTTAGAGGTAATTATGTTTGCCACTATATAAACATTATTTTGCTGCTATAAAACTCAACAATATAATCCTATATTCTTGAAGTGCACCTTCCTAATCTTGCAGCTAATCTCGTTGAAAGGATGAATACCTCCCAAGAAAATAGATTTCACTCTCTTAATGTGATTGAGGAAACCTCCTTGCTAAGCTTGCTAAGATTACATCCCTGAAGGTACAACTTTATAGGAAGGAAGAAATTCTCTCATATCAACAATCCAAATAAATTTGCATAAAGGGGATAATAGAACAAGCTACTTCTCAAGTTTGCCAAATTCCAACATTAGAAGGAAAACTATTGTATCTCTATACAACTCGCTTTTTATGGGACGGTCTTTAAAGAACCTTATATGCCATGGTAGAGGAATTTAGAACATTTTTATGGATCTCCTAATACCCCTTCTAATGCACATATTCCATTAAATGGTCTGTTCTTTATCCTTCAAACTACTTGGATCTCTATCCTTTAGACCACATTTTCATGGGGGAAGAAGTCATAGAGGATATTTTTTATCTTGGCAATGAAAAAGCCCTTCACCTTAGTGAGTTTATAAAACCTTAGTGGAGTAAAATAGACCTTTGTCAACCTAATCCAAATAAGGGGATTTTCGTTTATCAAAGATTTCCTCCATAATAGCCTCATTAATGAGGTCTTCAAGATCATTACAAAAGTCCCGGCTACTAGAACAAAGCATTGCTTGCCCAAGCTCATTAGTCATCTTAGCCAACCTTACTTTAGGGTCATTTTGTGCTTGATAGCCCTACACAAGTTCACTCCACCATAAAGCATCATAAAGAGAAGGCATCGTACTCAAACTTGAATTTTAAAAAGCTTTTCACTGAATAGCATTTAGATTTTTTTATGATCTTTTAAGGTATAGATAGTTTGGAAGAAATGAAGATCTTGGACCAACCCTGCCTCATTATTAGCAAATCAGTTATACTCAGTTGTCAAATCAGGATTCGACTCGTGAATCGCCCATGAGTGACTCGACTTGTAAGATTCATTAACAAATTTGATTTATTTATAAAATAATAGAAATTAGCATAAAAACAATTTATATTATAAAACTGATAAAAATGTAATAAATTTGATAATCACATTATCTACAAAAGATTAAATCTTATCTGTTAACTGTTAAAGCTCCGGACTCTTAAAACCAATGGACCACAACCCACTCTCTCAGTCAAATAGAGAATAAAAAATAGTTTGAGAGAGAAAGACCCTGCCTTGTGTCTCTTAAAACCCTTCCACCCCCCACCCGTGCATCTCTCTCTCAATCGAAGACGACAAGCAGGGCTTCAGACAGGAACTTCAAACGACTTTTTGGGGAAGACAACAAATAGGGACTTCAAGCATGCCACCTAGGGAAAACGGTGATGACAATAGCTTTGAATGGGCCTCCTAGGGAAGATAGCGAAGCTCAAAGAGGGCCGAGGGGCTTCAGCACATCCTCTTGGGGAAAATGAATAGGGAAGAGAGATGGAGAGAGCATGGGCCTCCTTCACTAGCCGTTGAAGCTCAGAGAAGCAACAGTCATACCAATAGAGAGAGAAATTGAATAAGAGAGAGAATAGGAGAAGAAAAGTCAATAGTGGGTTGAAATACGTTCGATTTCCTCTAACGAAAGAATGTTCAAGGGAATTTGAGAGATTTCGACGCTGACTTCCAAAATTAGTGAAGATTTTTGACCAGAAACCTACCTTTACCAAATTGGCGGACTTGGATGATCCAGCGATGATGATGATTCATTCCATGAGTCGGCGATATAGGTGCGATTCTTTTTAATTTCTAATTCCCCCTTGCGGTTCAACTTGACCACGGGCTGAATCGACTCAAATCGGACGAGTCGCATCATGACTCACACGATTTTAACAACAAAGGTCATACTCTTGACTAGATCTCCATGGAAATCTTTCAGTATTCCTAGATGACTCAAACAAGGTAGTACACCCTCTCACTTCCTCTTCATCCTTGTGGCTAATGCATTGGCTAAGCCAGTCTCAACAAGGTAGATTTTGGTCCAATTTTGGCAACAAATGGAAACATTCTTCTTCAATTCATGGATGATGATACTTTTCCATTTTTTTAACCCAAGGAAGAGTAATTCCACATGTCAAGTTTGCTTCAGGATTAGAAATCAAGTTTTGCAAAAACCCACTTACCCACCTTGGAAATAGTCTGTTAGCTTACGTTAAAGAATGCATTTTAAACTAAACTTTATTCGTTACCTACTTGCTATCTAAACTAGCTATCCTGATCTAAGGTTGTTGACCCCTGGAATGATTTTGATGATCATAAAACATTGGAGCATGTATGCTTTACTAATTCTTTCAATTACATAAGAAGTTTTTGCAGGAAAATGTTTATCTTTACATTAGTTAGTTTTCTATCTGGTGAAAGGTATTCCAACATTGTATGAAATCTTGTATACTTTAAAGTGTAAAGCCCTAATGTCTCTCATCTATGTAATCTTGTAAAAGGGCTATAAAATTATAAAAATGAGAATAAGTAGGTTAGTTCTTGTTGGAATCTTAATTTGAAGAACTTTGGAGAAGTTTTGAAGCATAAAAGGAATTTTTGTAAGAGCCGACTCATGGATCAAGAGCCGACCCCCATTCTGGCACGGCACAAAAAATTTTAGAGTTTCAGTACCTCGAGCCGACTCAAGCCTCAAGAGCCGACTCAATAAAGAACTCATGATTTTGGTGACTAAGACCTCGAGCCGACTCAAGCCCAGAAGAGCCGACTCGTCCAGAGTTAGGTTTGTTGGTGACTGTGACTTCGAGCCAACTCAGCCTTGAAGATCCGATTCAAGCAGAATTTGAATTTGCATTGACTGAGAGTTCGAGCTGACTCGCACAGAACTTTTATTTTGGTTGTCTGAGACTTCGAGCCGACTCATGGACCTCGAGCCGACTCGAGTGATAGGTTTTTGCAGTCTAACGGCTAGTTGCATAACTTCATTTTTGAATCCCAAAAATCCTCCAACGGCTCTATTTCGGTTTTCTAGGCCCTACAACGGCTATTTCTAATGGAAAACTATAAAGGGGAGTATTTATGAAGATTTAAAATTTTTTTTGAGGATTTATTCATTGGAAGTTGAAAAGTTTTCAAGTTTTTCACCAACCTACTTCAAGAGCATTCAAGAAAGGATTCAAAGCTTCACCAACTATTCTTCATTCTTGAATCCAAGTTTTGAAAAAGAAAAAAAGCAGCTTGAAGAGCATTAAAGAGCATTCAAAACTAGGCTTCACCTTGATCTTCATCGGCAACACTTAAACAAGTTTGGTTTGTTGTATAGTTGCTTTACATTTTGATATATCTTGTTTTTCCCTCTAAGAACAGCAAGGGACTGTGTCTTAAGAGAGTGGTAAAAGTTTTTAGATGAGCCTTTTAAAACCTAAGTTGGATATAGTATGGC
Organism: Areca catechu; assembly: GCA_021397845.1. Lineage (NCBI taxonomy): Eukaryota > Viridiplantae > Streptophyta > Magnoliopsida > Arecales > Arecaceae > Areca > Areca catechu. The sequence continues at coordinate 77,555,955 of CM038044.1, read as the reverse complement.
CTTGTGATTGTCGATGATTTTTCAAGATACACTTGGATTTTATTCATTGCACATAAAGATGAGACTTTTAAGGTATTCAAAAATTTTTACAAAAGAGTTTCAAACTTGAAAAATCTTTCTGTTATCTCTATTCATAGTGATCAAGGCACGGAATTTAAAAATCAATATTTTGATCACTTTTGCACAAAGCACGGTATTGATCACAACTTCTTCGCTCCTAGAACACCACAGCAAAATGGTGTTGTAGAGAGAAAGAATAGAACTTTGAAAGAAATGTCCAGAACAATACTTTGTGAAGGAAATCTTTCAAAATATTTTTGGGCAGAAGCTATAAATACCGCTTGCTATATTTTGAACAGTCTTAATTAGACCTATTATTAGAAAAACCTCCTATGAATTGTGGAACAATAGAAAGCCTAATATCAATTACTTTCATGTTTTCGGTTGTTGCAAATGTTTTGTTCTGAATAATGGTAAAGACAATCTTGGTAAGTTTGATGCAAAATCCGATGAGACTATCTTTCTTGGTTATTCTTCAAATAGTAAAGCCTATCGAGTTTTCATAAAAGAACTTTGACTGTGGAAGAATCAATATATGTGGTTTTCAATAAAACTGACATTACATCTTCTAAAAAAGAAGATTGTGCTGATGACGATGCAGGTGCACTTGAACATGAACTGAAGGATTTGACTCTCAAAGACAAACAAGCATATGAACAACATGAAGAGTGGTAAGCAAAAATCATGATGATATACCTAAAGAATGAAGGTATGTACACTCACATCCCAAAGAACTAATTATAAGAGATCTATCTCAAGGTGTTAAAACTAGAGCTATGCATAGAGATGCACATGATTTGATTGCTTTTGAATCTCATGTAGAACCACACACTGAAACCGATCCTAATTGGATGTTAGCTATGCATGATGAGTTAAACCAATTTAGGAGAAATAATATTTGGACACTTGTAGAAAGACCAAATGACTACCGTGTTACAGGCACTAAATGGGTTTATAGAAACAAACTAGTTGAGCAAGGTAATGTAATTAGGAATAAGGCTAGACTGGTAGCTCAAGGTTACAATCAAAAAGAGAGAATATATTTTGATGAAACCTGTACACCAATAGCTAGGCTAGAGGCTATTAGATTACTCTTGGCATATGCATGTTTTATGAATTTTAAATTATTTCAAATGGACGTAAAGAATGTATTTCTAAATGGTTTTCTATCTGAAGAGGTTTTTGTCAAACAACCACCTGGTTTTATCGATCACATATTTCCAAATCATGTTTTTAAGTTGAATAAAGCTTTAAATGGTCTTAAACAGGCATCTCGAGCCTGGTATGACAGATTAAGTTTTTAATTGGAAATGATTTTATAAGAGGCAGTATTGATACTACCCTGTTTATTCAATGAAAAGATAATGATATTTTAGTTGTTCAAATTTATGTTGATGATATAATATTTGGATCTACTGATAAATCTTTGTGTCAAAACTTTGCTAAGTTAATGCAGGGTGAATTCGAAATAAGTTTAATGGATGAGCTAAGCTACTTCCTCGGGCTTCAAATCAAACAATCAAAAGAAGGAATTCTGATCAACCAAGCCAAATATATTAAAGAGATTATCAAAAAGTTTGGCATAGAATCAAGCAAAGAAATTGGAACACCCATGAATCCTACATGCATACTTGATAAAGATAAAAATGGCACAACTGTTGATCAAAAATTGTATAGAGGTATGATCGTTCTCTACTTTATTTAACTGCCAGTAGACCTGATATTCTATTTAGTGTTTGTATGTGTGCATGTTTTCAATCTAATCCAAAAGAATCACACATCATTGCTGTTAAAAGAATCATTAAATATCTTAAAGGCACATGTAATTTAAGATTATGGTATTCTAAGCATTCATCTTTAAAACTAATTAATTATTCTGATGCTGATTATGGAGGTTGTAAGATTGATAGAAAGAGTACAAGTGGCACTTGTCAATTTCTAGGTGTCAACTTGATTTCATGGCACTGTCGTAAACAGAACTCTATAGCACTGTCTACTATTGAGGCAGAGTACATGGCTGCGGGGAGCTGTTGTGCACAAGTATTATGGATCAAGCAATAGCTAGAAGATTATGGTGTTATCCAATCTAAAATTCCTATTAAATGTGATAACACTAGTGCTATTAATTTATCTAGAAATCCAATTCAGCATTCTAGAACTAAGCATATAAAAATTAGACATCATTTCATTCGAGATTATGTTTTAAATAATGTTGTAAAATTAGAATTTGTTCCTACAGAAGATCAACTTGCTGATATTTTTACCAAACCTCTTAGCCAAGATAGATTTGAAAAGATTAGAGGTGAATTAAGCCTATGTGACCCATATTAAAAATTTTGACCTAATTTTTCAAAAATAAATAAAAATTATCTAGATATTTCAAAATTCTCTTTAGAGCTTATGACCACCTTCTCTGGTACTAAGAAACCTATAGAATTTTGTTTTTTGATTTTCTGAGCTTTAACCTAGATTTGTGCTCGAGCCGACTCGAGCACCCTGCTGTTCTATCGAGCCGACTCGAGAGTCGGGCCGATGCTTTTTACATAGGGCATCATAGGTTTCAAATCTCAATTTCTTTCTGTCCTTCCTATTTTGCCTCAATCGTTCCCTATTCTTAACCTAGGAAAAACCTTAGAACTCCTCTAAACCCTTCCTAAACCCTAATCCAACCTAAATGGCACTTAAGAAAGCCGTAGGGAAGAAGCCAAGAAGGGTTATGCGATTCGTGGTAGAGGAGCGAAGAACCAAAAGGAGGCTTGACACTTTAAATCCCGCAAATGAGCCACAGGAAGAACATGAAGAAGCTCCAGAAGCTCCAAGACAGGTAGTTTTGATGGGCAATAGGCAAGTAACCTCTGGACATTATATTGATTTCACCTTTTTAGAGAAAAAACACTTAAGAGTTGGTGATTGGCTTATTACATAAGGTTGGAAGTCGTTTTGTATGTTGAACTTGCCCACATTTCCTAATCTAGTAAGACAGTTCTTCGAAAACATGTCTCTTGGTGCATTTCATGTAGAATCAGTGGTGAAAGGAAAATATATTGAAATAAATGAGCAAAAATTAAGTGACATTTTACAAATACCTAAGGAAGGTGAGAGCTTTTTGGTTTTGAAGGAAAAACAAAAGACCTTGAGGTTGATTCTTGAGAGGAATGATATTACTGGTGTTGTACATGTCAGGGCTAATCAACTTTCATTGGAGATGAGGTTGATTCATAACATCATCAGTCATTTTTTTACCCAGGACTGGTAGATTTGACTAGGTGACCGAGAGGGATCTGGTGTTTATGAGATGTTTAGTTGAGGGGGAGGCCCTCAACTTACCTTATATTATGATATCCCATATTAGGGAAGCTGCTCGTAGGGCACGAGCATGTCTTCCATATGGCATGGTTTTCACATTGCTCTTTCAAGATGCTCAGGTAGATATGTCTGGTGAGGATAGCAGGCCATTACTTCATACAGACAAATACAATATTAAATCTTTGACCAGAATGGGATTCCTGAAGGTTGATGGTCACTGGATCAGGAAGACTTCAGGACTTCCAGTGACACATTCAGAAGAGGATTCAGGAGATGATGATCAGACAGGACAGGGATAGGATGCCGAGGCTGAGCCACAGGCTGATGAGGCTGGACTTTCTGAGCCAGCTCCTTTCACACCTCGATCACCTGTGAGAGGATCTACTACTGTTGGTTCAGGTGATGATAGCATACTGTAGCTGATACTGGATGAGATCTCTAGTCTTCAAAGAGGCAGATCAGAGATAGATGCCAGGATACTGGCACTTCAGACAGAGATGAGAGATGGCATCCAGGAGATTATATTGATTCTTCAGCAGATCAGGGCAGCCAGTCATTCAGCACCTCCATCTTCAGCAGGACCAGATATTCATGATGCAGATTGTGGATAGGCAGAGGCAGTGCATTCTACTAATATTCCTATAGCTGCTACTCCTGTTAAGCTTGGTACTGGCACTAATATTGGAGATACTCCGGCGACAGAGATTTTGTCGACTACCAGCACCCTTGATTTTTCTGTTGATCCTCCTTCTGCACGGCCTACACCTATTATGATTTTTTCTGAAGCTCCAGCTAAACCTAAACCTAGAACTTCCAAAACTTCAACCCCTATTAGGACTAGACTTAGGGACCTTAGACCTAGGTTCCCTAAATTTAAACCTACCCGTGGTATTTTAGAGGTTAGTTCTTCTTCTAATGAAGATGAACCTAGTGATAATGATCCTAGTCCATCCTTTTGACTTTTAGGATTTATTCAAGGTTCCCGGTACTGGTACTGGATGCCGCACCGGTGGCCGGCCGGTACCGGTTCGGTACCGAACCGTACCGTGCCGACACACGGTAAACCGGTACGCCCAAAATTTTTTTGATTTTTTTTTGTAATTTTAAGGTTTTTATTTTAATTTTTAAGGGTTTAGGGTTTATTTTTTAAGGGTTTAGGATTTATGATTTAGGATGACGTACCGCTTTAAGGTTTAGGACTAAATACTAATATTTAGAACTATTTTAATTGAAATAAAAAAAATGATAATTAAACTAAGATTATCTGCAATTAATGAAAGTAAAATGTAGAATAAACATATAATTACCTACCAATGTCTAGAATTGGGTAGAGTGACGATGTAGAGTTTAGGACTAAATACTAATATTTAAAATTATTTTTAATTGAAATAAAAAAAATGATAATTAAACTAAGATTATCTGCAATTAATGAAAGTAAAATGTGGCATAAACATATAATTACCTACTAATGTCTAGAATCGGGTAGAGTGACGATGTCCATAAATATAGGGATCATGTATGTACTCTGTAGTAAATTCGACATGTCCCTCCTGCCAGGTAGCATGATACTCCTCTAAGCTCATCCAGGAGGTATGCGTGATGGGTCATAATTAATCGCAGATCCCTCTCTGATGTCCCGACTCTGAGAGCTATCCAGAGACTGACGATATGGTAAATGCTGGTGCAGGGGGGAATCCAAATATATCAGCAACAAAATCAGATGCATAAGATGCTTTAGGATAATAACCACTGGATGCTGACGTCTCGGATGCACCATATGGATCATATGGACCAGAAGCTGCCGGTAGCTGCGGATAAGAGGATCATGAATATGAGGATGATCTAGATACATCCAAGGATCCTACTCCACGTGCAAGATCTGCAGCTGTATCATGTCCCGAACGACCACGCGGAGCCCGTCGCCTATATAGAGTCATATCACCACGAGGTCTATCAGATGGTGCTCCATGATCTGTATCCTGCGTGGCATGAAAAAACTGCGACTCCCCAGTGAATCGAATAGGACTAGGTGGTTGCGACTCCTATCCTCCTGCCCCTCCCTGATCACTAGATCCTCCACTATCTGAAGCACTATCATCACTGTCTCTGGTATCTGAATCTGAGTGGACTGAGTGCTCCGATGGAGATGCAACTGCCTTTTATTTTCCTGTCTCCAGGTCTACTAGATGGTGGGGACGGACGATGTACTGTATCTGCTAGAGCCCTATGAGGAATATGATTTGTAGCCCATTGTCCAGCATCCATCCCAGCCTCACTAGCTACAAAACTGGCTGGTCGAGGAGGCGATCCTGGCTCATCAAGCTCTGGCTGCTGCTACTGCTGACCCATGACCCACCCAATCATTGGATCTTCATCCTCATCAACATATAAACTTGCAATGGTTTCAGGATATTTCAATTCTACTTCCTGAATATATTTTAGCCTCAACCTTAAATTATAGTATATATACACAAGATCGTTGAGGCATTTCTGTTTCAGACAGTTCCTCTGTTTGGAGTGGATAAGACCAAATGTAGACCAGTTGCGCTCACACCACTGGAGGACACCATCTGGGAGTGGATCTTCACTGCAAGAACCTTCAAATTTTTAGCAGATCCACTAAAATGCACCCACCATTCAGCTGCAAAAGACATTACATCATTTAGAATTTTAGATTTGGCAAAATAAAAAATTTAATCCTGATATAATATTAGACTTACTCCTTAGTAGTACCTACCATGATTCATCTTTGATTTACTTCTGACCGCTACAGTGGATCCAAATGAATCTGTGCCCTCCCTAAAAAATTTCGTCTACCAAAAAAAAATTTGTTAGCTTGTTGAAATTAATGCTATTAAAAATCATTCAATAATTTCAACCTAACTTACTTCTTCAAGGCACATAGCAGCGATATCTGGATCGGGCTCCATCTTATATATAACATTGCGCAGGGCAGACATAAGATCCTCATCCATGGCAATGTCCGGTACGGAGTACTGAAATCTCGGATTTCGATAGTAAGCTGCACATATATTTTAAGAATCAGTCAAGCGTACTTGTATGAATCTAATTGAAACTTAATTTTTAGGAACTTCATAAAATACTACGTACCTGCTAGGTACAAATCCGAACTCATTTGATAACTCCACCGTCCATCAATAATCCGAATATACTCATATACAAGAGATGGATCTGCCTCCTAGATCTTTTCCTTTGTCCTTTGCATCATAAAATATAAGAAGCCCATTTGAGCATATCTCTCGGAGTCCACGGCATGAAGCACCTCATATAGAGGCTTGATAGCCTCCACTACCCTCTCAGCCCGCTGCCAGAATGTCTGTCTCGTCACTAAATTCTCCACATTGCTTCCCTTAGTATTTGCCCTGGGATATCTGCTCTCCTGTCAGTCCTGACTGACAAACATCTGACGCAGCTCTGCTTTCTTGCCAAGAAGACTATTAAGTGCAATGTAATTAGTTGCAAACTGTGTGACCCCCGGTCTCAATATTTCCTTCCTGTAAAGCTCCTCATCAATGATAAGACCCATGTATGATTATATATAAATCTGGTGATAGAATGTGCTAGCTCAACAATCTTCTGCACCCTGCGAATTTTACTAATATCCATCAACATGAGATCTATACAATGTGCAGCACAAGGGATCCAGAAAATATGCAGCCGCCGCTCCATTAAGATCTATCCTGCGGCCCTATACTGTGGTCCACTATCAGTGATGACCTGCACGACATTATACTCTCCCACTTGATCAATTATCTCCTCCATCAATCTGAGGATATAACTGGCGTCGTGCACCTAATCTGAAGCATCAATAGACTTCTGAAAAAAAGTTTTTCCATCACAATAAGTCAAGAAATTGATAATGCTCCCTCTAGTAGGATCAGTTCAACCATCACACATTACCATCAATCCATACACAGGCTACTTGCTCTGATATAAGGATATCCATCATTCTAGCTCCTCCTTATTACTGTACAGAAGATGACCATAGATATTCCTCAATGCTGGAGGATCTACAACTGCACCAGCAGCCTATATAGATGAAATAGCAGAGCGATAATATGGATTGTCTGCAGCATGGGCTAGGATATGACTGAAATGAAATCAGGAGGAGATGGCCCGCCATATATCCTTCTTCTAATCCTTTTTCAGCATTATGTCAATCCTCTGTTGCTTGGAATCTCTACTGAAAAATGCATGTGGATCGACATCATGGATAGTGGCTCCCTCTGGAATGTCCGTGGGCCTGGAAGACTTCCTCCTACTACCAAATGCTCCCAACATGGATGCAATACGGCCGGTGCCTCTCCTGACAGGCTCTCTGACTGAGGAGGTCCTCCTAAACTGTCTCAGACTTTCCTGGAGCAATAGCTAAAGTGGATCCTGATCCTGACTCAAAAGCTGATGGTCCGAATCGCTGTCTATGCCTGGCTGCCTCCTCCTGCTGCCTCTGCTCATACAAGCTCGTCTGAATAGCAACCTCCATCTGTGCCTCCTCATCAAAAGGATAGATGCTTCCTATGACTCCCTAGAGTGATAAGAAGGTGGTTCTGTGGCTCTGCGGTCCACCTTTGCCTTCTTCTTTGCTGTTCTTTCCTTCTCAGCTTTAAAATAAGCAAAGTGTTTCTTCATCAACTGACGGACCTCCTGTGGACACTGTCGGCATGCAGATACATCAGGATAGCCGCCAGCCAATTACTGCTTCAACCTTGTTACCCCCCACCTTTGAATTCGGTATTGCACCATTTACACCTCCAGTGATGCCGACCCGAGAGTATCTCCCCATTTGACCAGCCAATATCCCGCTCCGGATCCTTCTTCCTCCTTGATGGATCCATACATGAATATTTAAATTACATATAAGGTCAATAATAATATTTATTAATTAACAGCTAATTAACCTAGTTTTTAAACTTTAATTTTATTTTTTTATTTTTTTTAATTAAAAAAATTCAAAAAATAAAGAAAAATAAAAAAAATTTTAAATTTTAGATTCATGTAGGATTCCATCATACATGCTATATTTTTTTTTTTAAGAGCCTAGAAATGCCTTAAAAGTCATTTTTTTTTCAATTTAAGACTTACGGGCACTATTCAGGAGATGCACAAAACTTGAATAAATCGACATGAAATTTATAGTGAGAGTAGCTTACAATCCCTAGATTAATAATTTATAATTACAATTTTTTTTCTAATTATTTTTTTAATTAATTTATTAATCCGAAATTAATTTTTAATTTAAAAAATTATATACTTAACAAAAAATTAAGATTTTAATATCATTGTATAGATCTATCCTAAATCTACCACATACTCTAAAATCATTGCCAACAAATAAATCTTGATAGCATTTCTTCTTAATTTTCTAATTTGCATGGATTTTAACAAAATTTAACGCTACGAAAGACAAAAATACGGAAAAAGAAAGGTATACGGACCTTGATTATACCTATCCCTTCGATTTTTGCAGGTTGAATTAGGTTGAAATTGATCCATAAATTTTTTTTTCTGCTTTTCCTTTCACGATGCGCTGCAGCAGAGGACACAGAGAGCTCTTCCTTAATTAAAAAAAAAGGCATCTTCCCCCCGATAAAACGTCACATGGCTACAATAGCCATGTGACCAAAAAAATTTGCCCCCCCTCTTTCCAAGCCGTACCGGGCCGAATCGGCCAGTTCGGGCCTGTTTCGACCGGTTCGGGTCCGGTTCGCACCGGTTCGGTGCGGTAAGGTTTTTTTTTGTTTGTTTTTTAAATGGGGCTATGCCGTTTTTTAAAGCCGAACCGTGCCAGTTAAGTATGCCCCGAACCGGCCAGTTCGGCATGGTTCGGAGAACCCTGGATTTATTGTTTAGTATTTCTTGTTGTTGTTTGTGATAGTACTTTTGGTATGCTTTGGCATATTTGTAATGTATCATCTTTGTATTGACATTTTTTATCTATATATATCTCTTTTCTTATATTTCACTTGATACATGTTCAAATAATTGTGAATGATTTAATTTTGAATGAATGATTCTCTCTATATTGTATATTTTTGTTAATGACAAAAAGGGGGAGAAGAGTGTGCATGAAATAAAAAATATGAGAATGTGAACATGAAAAATGAGACAAGCATGAAAATACGAAGAGGATATTGCTATATAAAAAAGGGGGAGCTTTTGTTAAGCTTTTATTAAAACTTATTTCAAATACAAAGTAATATTGTGAAGATTTGATACTTAGTGCATGGATGATACAAATGATACATTGTTTTGATACTCTTTAGTTCAACAACTTGATACTTGATTTGGTTTGATACACACTACTTCGAATACTTTTTAATACATGTGAATATGATACTTAGTATATCAATACTGGTAATTGTAAAGTGTTTTAAATCATGTTCATGCCCAGTGTTTTGTCATCATCAAAAGGGGAAGATTGTTGACCCCTGGAATGATTTTGATGACCACAAAATATTGGAGCATGTATGCTTTACTAATTCTTTCAATTACTTAAAAAGTTTTTGCAGGAAAATGTTTATCTTTACATTAGTTAGTTTTCTATATGGTGAAAGGTATTCCAACATTATATGAAATCTTGTATACTTTAAATTGTAAAGCCCTAATGTCTCTCATCTATGTGATCTTGTAAAAGGACTATAAAATTGTAAAAATGAGAATAAGTACGTTAGTTCTTGTTGAAATCTTAATTTGAAGAACTTTAGAGATGTTTTGAAGCATAAAAGGAATTTTTGTAAGAGCCAACTCCCATTCTGGCATGGCACAAAAAATTTCAAAGTTTCAGTACCTCGAGCCGACTCAAGCCTCAAGAGCCGACTCAATGAAGAACTCATGATTTTAGTGACTCAGACCTTGAGCCGACTCAAGCCTAGAAGAGCCGACTCGTCCAGAGTTAGGTTTGTTGGTGACTGTGACTTCGAGCTGACTCAGCCTTGAAGAGCCAACTCAAGCAGAATTTGAATTTACATTGACTGAGAGTTCGAGCCAACTCAACCCAGAAGAGCCGACTCGCATAGAACTTTTATTTGGGTTGTTTGAGACTTCGAGCCGACTCGAGTGACGGGTTTTTGCAGTCTAATGACTAGTTGCAGAACTTCATTTTTGAATCCCAAAAACCCTCCAACGGCTCTATTTCGGTTCCCTAGGCCCTACAATGGCTATTTTTGATGGAAGACTATAAAGGGAAGTATTTTTGAAGATTTAAACAATTTTTTGAGGATTTATTCATTGGAAGTTGAAAAGTTTTCAAGTTTTTCACCAACCCACTTCAAGAGCATTCAAGAAAGGATTCAAAGCTTCACCAACTATTCTTCATTCTTGAATCCAATTTTTGAAAAAGAAAAGAAGCAGCTTGAAGAGCATTAAAGAACATTCAAAGCTAGGCTTCACCTTGATCTTCATCGGCAACACTCAAACAAGTTTGGTTTGTTGTATAGTTGCTTTACATTTTGATATATATTATTTTTCTCTCTAAGAACAGCAAGGGACTGTGTCTTAAGAGAGTGGTAAAGGTTTTTAGGTGAGCCTTTTAAAATCTAAGTTGGGTTCTTGGTGATCCCGGTATAAAACCAAGATTGGGTTTTCTTTGATGAGCCCGGTTCTAAAAACCAAAGGGATTTAGGTTCTTGGTTAGCCTGTGTTAAAACCAAGTGTGAAGTTTTTCTTTGGTGATCCCGGTAAAACCAAAATGTATAGGTTTGGATTGTGAGCCTGTTAAAACAATCTGACTGTATTCCGGTTGGGGGATATAGTGGAAATCCCAAGTGGTGCTTGGGTAGTGGACTTAGGAGCAGGTTGCTCCGAACCACTCTAAATTCCTCGTGTTTGTGATTGTGCTTATTTAACTTTATTGCATTTATTTACTTGCTTCCGCATTGATATTGCACAATACTAAAAGAATTTTAAATTGCACATACTTGTTAAAGTTTTTATAATCCCAATTCACCCCCCTCTTAGGAAGCCGCCTGGGCAACAAAGGTCTTCTTAGGATATCAAATTGGACGTTCCCAGCAACAAAAAGCTAGACAACAAGCTACAAAAAATCTCTACCTATGGGAGGACATTTGATCTTGATGAACCCCAGTCCCTCCTTGCTCCCTCAATACTTGCACGTTGGTATTGAACTTGCCCTAGTGGTTTGTTCACCATATCTGCAAACATGCTTGTCTTTTTAAAAGTTAAGGCTGACATTGCAGGTAATTTCTGCCATGTCAACTAGAGAAAATTCTTGGAAAGGAAAGAGTTTGGATATGTATCAAAAGCTTGCAAATTGCTTTACTTCGGAAGTGGAGGATCCTTGGACTTTTTTCAACAATTAAAAACAAAGATCATATTGAACTATTATCGAAGAAATGACTAAATGAAAGCTTTTGAAGCCTCTCTTTGGCCACCTCTCGATCTAGAAAGCTGCATCACATTATGAGGAAAGTTTCCCTTCCTTCTTAGCAAAAAAGAAAGCATATAATTTCAAAAGGTCAAAAGCAAGGATCGTTGAACCAGTACCGGGACCCGTACCGATCAGCGACCAGTACGGTACGGTACCGGTACCGGTACATGTACCGGCCTTGGTAAATTGAGAAAAAACTATCTTCCTCCTCCCTTTTAAGCAAGGATCGCTGAACCGGACCCGAACCGAGCCGAACCAAGCCCGAACCGGACTGAACCAAGCCCGAACTGGACTGAATCGGGCTATACCAGTCCGAACTAACTCGTATCGTACCGAACCGACCCATACCAATTCAATTCAGGCTAATTTTTATGGTTCGAGGCCCGAACCATTTTTTAAAGATGAAGCATACCTGTTCTTGAACGATATGATACAATATGCCCCGAACTGGGTGGTTCGGGACGGTACCGTAAATCCTGGTCAAAAGATCTGCACCTCTTGTCTCTTAACCCAAACCTCTCTAACACTTATGAAGATGAAAATGGCATAATCATGAATGTCCTTAAAATTGAGGGAGGATCCACTCTTAGAATCCCAATTTCTAATCAGATATCAACAATCAGCTAGTAGGAGAACTCGCACAACTAATTAGTCTTCTCCAACCTAAAAGACCATCTCAAAATAGTGATCCTTTACCATTCTCTCAACACTTAACCTACCAATACCGGATAGGTCTGGGCTGATCGCCAACTTCCAGTGGTTGCTGATCAGACTGAGCATACAGCAAAGCACTTACGTCCCTTGAACAAATCTGGTTAGGTAGTTTTTATTCTTCATTACCTACTAAGGTGGGGGAAGGGATAAGAGCATCACCTTCATCTAGATTTAATAGCCAAGCATCACAAAAGCCATCATAACTATATCTGCTTTTCTTTTTGGTAATTCTTTTGTTTCTTCTTACATGCCACCATGATTTGCAGTACAGGTTTTGGAACCCGTACCAGTGCCATGCCAATACTATGTCGTTATAGGTTGGTTCATGATGCCAACACTTGGTACACCCCCATACTGAGTATTGGTTCACCACCTTTATAGTATGGTGAGCCTGGTACAGGATGGTATGGTCAGGCAAACCTTGTATAGCCCTGACAAATATGAGCAGGCAAGGAGGCTGTTTTTCTACTTCTCTTGCTCCTCTCTTTTTGGCAAGGCAAAACTAGGTTTTGGAATCAACTTTCTAAAAGAAGTGTAGAGACGGTTAGACCATGGTTGAGCTACCAACACATGACCCACCCACCAAAGTGATAGATAGAGATTACAATAGTAATTACCATACGAACTTATTAGAAAAACCACTATTGCAAAAGATTCTTGAGTAACAATTTTCAATTATAACAACTGAACTAAAGCAAGCTCTAGAAAGGATGCAAAGGTATATAACACTAATGTCAAGTTATCTAACAATTTATATTTGCAATTTAAATTTGTAAAATCATGGTTAAAAAATTGCTTAGGATTACCTATTGTATTACATGAACTTTATAAAATAAAGAATGTTCCCCTTTAACAAAATAATACACAAAATTGCACAATTATCATGTAATTAAACATATTGACAATATAATAAAATCTTTAAGCAGCAAAAGATGATAACTCAAAAATAAACTGGTATGATAACCAAATGTGTCTGTAGAAACCAGTCCATAGAGCCTATCATCTTCAACAAACAACTGAAAAAATATTTAGAAATTAAAAAAACAAAAAAATGTATAGCAGTTTAGCAAGATAAGTAGGTTTTCACAAGTGGCCTCTCAAGACACCTTGTGTTTGACATGATCTCGTACTATATTTCTAGGGTAAGGAGCTGGCTATGAAATTACATCAAAGCTCTGTCATTTTTCAATGGGAGCTCATCTCAGAGCTTATATGAGATGAGACTGAACAACCTGAGTCAGCCTAGGCTCAACCTTGAGCCAAACTCAAAACATAATGTGGCAAGCCCAAGCAGGGTGATAATTAGCTCACATTGACTCATTGTACCCCAAATAGCTCATTTCACATCAAATCAAATTACAAACTTTCAATATATAAATTTCTAACATAAACTATAAAAAGGAAAGGAAAACAAAATCTCTTGATAATCAATCAAATATATGAACATTAAATATTAGTTAAAGCAAGGTCTGCTGAACCAGTATTGGGACCCGTACGGTACGGACCGTACCGTACCGGCACCTGTACCAGCTACCAAATTTTAAAAAAAAATAATCTTTCTCTTCCCCTCTCACTGAACCGACCACGAACCGACCTGAACCGGCCCGAACCGACCCGAACCGATCCGAACCGGGCAGTTCGTACCGGTACCATACCGTACCGGTACAGAAATTTTTTTTTTTATTTTTTTCAATGGTCCGGTGTCCGGACCATTTTTTGGTGGCAAACCGTGCCGACTCTTGGCCGGTATGGTACGGTACGTCCCGTACTGGGCGGTACAGGACGGTACCGCGAACCCTAAGTTAAAGTATATCTACAAAAAAAAAAAATGTCGATTAGAACTCTTCAGATTACATATTATGCTACAACATCAAAAATAAAGTATTGTCAGGATGTGAATTTTGTTTTAATTCAGTGGAAAACAGGGATCAGCATTCGAAAATGATAGAATCAACCCATTTCTAAATTCAACTTCTCCAATTGCATTTGGTAGCTCAAACTTACAGAATCTGAAGATTGACCATAGTATCAAAATTGGACCCAAATGATCTAAGCTTATTGAAACTCAGGTTCCTGCATAATGTGTCCCACATCATATGCATTCAAAAGTAAAAGGAAGAAGTTTCAAGGAAAAAAATACTAAACAAAAGACATATCTGAAACTGAAAGAGTAAATCTTACAAGGTTTCCAGTTCCTGAAGACTGCCCAAATTTGTTATTTCTCCAGCAAGAGATGTGTTATGCAAATCTCTGAAACATATTCCACAAACAAAACTGTGAAGAATGATCAGGAATATCGAAAACCGAATGCAGACTATACAGCAAATAACATACAATGTTTTAAGGTCTAGCAGATCTCCAAATGTAGGAGTTATTGCTCCCAAGTCTACATCAGAAATCTCCCTAAGGATATTAGCAACAGGATTATTATTGGACTACCAAATTATCAAGAAGCCTGATATTTGAATCTAAAGAAATTTTAAAGCTCACAGTGATGTAACAAGGCTTCCATCACAACCAACATGCTTCCATTGTGTTGGAGAGCATGGATCATCTTCCCATCCAAAGTCAAAGCCAGTTGATTGCTGAATAACCTGAAGTGCCGAAACTGCATCATGAAAAAGCATACATTGGCTAAGAATCAATGCAGTTGCACAGATTTAGAAAAAGAATATATTAATTACTTAAGCACTTATTGAAACCTGTGGTTCCTGAGCATTCCAGGGGTATATCAAGAATTTCATATATTTCAATGGCATTCACTTGTGGATAGAAGCTGACATTCCGGAATGTGATATTCAAGTAATCAACACTCTCCACCGAGAAGAAAATTGAACTAGCCTCTGCATGCTTCACAATAAAATCTGAACTGACAACATTGTCATTAATTAGAACATCAAATGAGGAAGAAACAGGCATAATGCCGGCAAAATACAGGAGCACATAATAGTCTCCAAGCTTATCAAGTGGGAAGTTATAAGTCAACACATTTCTTCTTGCCAGAACCCTTGCTGTTTGAAGAATGGAAATGGGAGGGCTCTCCCTGATTCCTGAAAGACTCAGATGAATTGGAATTTGGAACCCCGCTGTCAAATGTGATGGTGAAAAATTCTGATCCACATCCCACACACGATCATAATAATCAAATGGATACCTGTCTTACACATCAAGCAGTCAAACATAACAAGCACAATGTAGTAGATAAAAAACAGTGCATGAGATTAACATGAAGTGTGACATCATTACCTTAGTGAACCATTGCCAGAATAACCACAATTTATCCTGAAACGCTTCTGTAGTAACTTATTTCCAAATTCATCCAAACTAGTCCCATAAGCTCCATCTGGCAGAGGGCGAACTTCTAAAGAAGAGATAACAGGGAAGCCACCACCTTGGATCGAGAGCAAGCAGAATGATAGGCTTTCTTTCTTAACCTTCCACACAAACTCTTCCACCCATGGATCGAGTTGGCTGAGATTCACAAAAGCCGCAGTCGCCGTCCCTATAGACACTGCAAACGCCGGAGGCCGGACCTTTCCATCATAGTTCTTGTAAACGAAGCGAGGCCTAACTAGAACCAGAGACAAATTTCTTGCTGGCAACCTGTAACAATGGCGACCCTGTCCGGAATCCGGGAAGAAACGCAAGGGGAGCTGAGATACCGATCTCCCTTCGACGATTTCAGCAGTAGTTGCATTGCCAGTAGTAACGTAGGAGATATCCGGAATCCATGAGGTATTGGAAGAGTCAGTGTAACTTGTCGATCCACCGCAGGAGAGGCTCAGAAAACCTGGTTGGCAAGCAGGCTGAGTTACAGTCTCTGATAGGGAGATCTCTTCACAACTGCCACCTTGTTTCTACATTGCAATTTAGAAACAAACATGAATAGATGAGACGGGCTGGGTGCGACTTACCAGGGGGATCCGCAGAGGCAATTCTAGTGGTGACGAGGCCATAAAAGAGGAGGACAACGATGGAGTAGAAGCAGAAAATACTTGTCATTCCGTCCTTCGTCTCCTGGCGTGGGAGAGAGAGGGAGGGGAAACTGGGATAGACGAGAAGGTATAGAAATGAGCATAGGAGAAGTCTTGGGTCATCTTGTAAGACTTGGTCTTGTTTACTTGAAGAGGAAGGGTTCATGAGAGAGACGAGGGGGAAAGAAAAAAGTGGCCCTTGTTGCCATGATGTTGAAAATAAAGAAAGGAAAAAAATCAATGCATGGGGAGGTGAAAGGAGGACAGGCGTGCTGGAGGTTATGATTGGGGAGGGTTGATTTACTTGGTGGGTGGGTGATGGAGAGAAGTTGTGAATTTTGACGGCTAGTCGCGGCAAATGGCGATGCATTCTACTGTTCGACAGGAAAGCGGGAGACTCGAACTCTCTGGAGGGCGACTCCATCCAAGCACCCGTCCTTGGATGGAGAAAGGCTTGAACGTGACGGACTCCAATATAATGCCCTCATGCGATGAATCGAACTGTGAGCGCGTTCTGGCTTATCGGCGCCAAGGGAGCAAGTCATTTTCCTGTTTTACGGAGTTCGGATCCGGACGATAAAATGAGTCGTTATTTCTACTCTTACAACTTCCATGGCAATTGGCAAGCAATAAAAAAAAAAAAAAAAAAAAAAAAAACCCTTGATAGCGAAAAGAAAAAAAAATTGTGCAAACCAGCCATGGTTATTGATACGAGGGTGAGACCCCCTCACATTCTAAAATTTTGTAAGTCCAACCTCACCCCTGATGATCAAGGACCCACCATTCTTCGAGTAAGGTAGGATCATGCTCCGAACCCTCTTGTCCTGCCTGGGCCTCGATAGAAGAGCATGCGGGCCAACTCTAAATTCTTGTACCTGGTCAAAATGATTGTTCATAAGATCCCTCCGATGGCCTGAAGGATGGTTCAATTGATGCTCATCTCCATTATCCTATCATGTAGCAAGAAAGCCAGACCATATCCCATAACCTCCAACAGATCTTCATAATTAAAGGGTGTTGTTGCTGAAATCTGTCAAACACCGAAAATGCTAAAACTAGTAGTGCGACGGGTCTCCATGAGATAGAATCTATAAAAAAAATCTTGGTCAGAGGTGGCTCCGATATGGGCCCTCTGATGCTCAAGTCAACTTTTAGGTATAACAACAGCATAAAAAACATGATGGAAAGATATGTACCTTTTAGGACTCTTATGATATCCCATTTATAAGTGGAGGACAAGAATATTTTTAAAATAATATGATCTTGGTGGATCCAGTGAGAAGTAACAGAGCTTATCACGCGGGCTATCTAAGATTTCTCGTTGGTAGGGAATGGCTTTTTTGTTTTTAATGAAACCTTTGAAAGAAGTGCCCTACAAACTAATCACATTTTATATGCGACAGGGACTTTTCTATAATTTTCTTCTGGCTCATGTATGACATTTATTAATAAAGAAACATTTATGTTTCATCGTATGATGTATCTTATACTCTATTTTAAGATTATGATTAACCCTATAGATTAGGACAATAATTTTAGAATTATGATGGTTCATAACTGTTGCCGCCAAGATCATCGTGGCTCGTAGCTCCTGCCGGTGCTGGAGTGCGCTCCCTTCGCTGTCCGGCGGCCCTCTGCTCCTGGTCCTGCGAAACAGGGATTAGTGACCCGAGCCGGGGTTTCCGGCAGGGGCACTCCGACGGTCAAGTTAGTGACGATCCAGGAGAACAGATCCTCTTGGTCGGGTCCCTCTTGATGGACTCCACACTAGGAGGAGTAAAAAATGTGTGTGAGGATAGAAACATTGCAGGGGGAGACTGATAGCAGGGACAGAGGGATTCCTTGTTCCTCCGTTTCTCCTTGTTCCCCTCGCTTCCCCTTGACTGTGGTAGTAGTGGTGGTGCTTTGCCCTCTTGGTTGGGCTTGCCCTTGTGTTGGTGGTGCCATGCCCCTCTTCTTGGTGGGGATCGCACCTGTCTTTTTTTTTGTCTATCCTTCTCTTTTTTTTGTTGTTGTTGTTACCTCCGAGTTTGTTGCAGCTAGGTTATCGTTGGGCGCTTGTCTCGGGATCCCCGTCGGGCTGTCAGGCACATGCGGCGATGTCCTGAGGAGTCTTTCCGGATTCATGATAAGGGGAGTTGTCAGGCGCTCCGACACTCCTCTTGGTCGCCTCATTCTGGGAAACCTGGCAGTGCCTTGAATGGCAGGCCGCCACCCACGGGATTCGAATCTCCTGGTTGGCTTCCTCTCTTGGGTGATCCGGATAGTTGGTGAGGAATATGGCGCCTCGCTCGACGTGCTTCTTTCCTTTCTAGTGTAATTGGTGGTTGCAGGCGGTCAGTATGGCCTGGAAGGCGTTCCAGTGCAGTCCTCGGGTGGCCCCTGGTGTTCTAGGCTAGTGAGGACCTCGTCCGAGCTGGGGTTGAGCTGGAACGGCAGGGCTTACTCTGACCTAGGCGCTCTGAGCTTGCAGGGGCATCTTGGTGGAGGAGGGCAGAGTGCGGACCCGGTCCGGAGGGTGCGCGCTCGGAGAGGCTCCATGTTGGCGGGTGAGCGCTGAGCTCGACCTCAACCACAGGGCACTAACCTTCGAGGGTCTCACTCTGAAGGGCAGAAGACGGACCCGGTCCAGAGGGCGCACGCTCGGAGAGGCTCCATATTGGCAGGTGAGCGCTAAGCTCAACCTCGACCACAGGGCACTAACCTCTAAGGGTCTCACTCAGGGGGGCAGAAGACGGACCCGGCCTAGAGGGCGCACGCACGGAGAGGCTCCATATTGGTGGGTGAGCGCTGAGCTCGACCTCAACCACAGGGCACTAACCTCCGAGGGTCTCGCTCCGAAGGGCAGAAGACGGACCCGGTCCAGAGGGCGTGCACTCGGAGAGGCTCCACATTGGCGGGTGAGCGCTGAGCTCGACCTTGACCACAGGGCACTAACCTTCGAGGGTCTTGCTCCGAAGGGCAGAAGATGGACCTGGTCCAGAGGGCGCACGCTCGGAGAGGCTCCACATTGGCGGGTGAGCATTGAGCTCAACCTCGATCACAGGGCACTAACCTCCGAGGGTCTTGCTCTAGAGGGCAGGAGACGGACTCGGTCCAGAGGGTGCGCACTCGGAGAGGCTCCACATTGGCAGGTGAGCGCTGAGCTTGACCTCGACCACAGGGTACTAACCTCCGAGGGTCTCGCTCTGGAGGGCAGAGACGGACCCGGTCCAGAGGGCGCGCGCTCGGAGAGGCTCCACATTGGCGGGTGAGCGCTGAGCTCGACCTTGACCACAGGGCACTAAACTCCGAGGGTCTCGCTTTGGAGGGCAGGATGTGGCTCCGACCTAAGCATCCCGAGCTCGCGAGCCCGACCTGGCGGAGGACAGAGCTCGCCTCACTATCTTGAGGGAGCTCAGCTCAGCTCGGTAGTGGAGTCTGGGCTGGAGAGTTGACGCGGCACCCGATGTGGCATCCTTTCTTGACGTGGCGCCCGTCGATTCCTCCACGTCAACAATCCCACCACATCATTTGCCCCCACTCCCGAGGCTCGTTAGTGCGCGGCGCTCGGGTCGAAAGAAGTAATTACGGTGCTGACATGGAAAGGCAGAGATCTGACACGATGATGGCCATGATTGCTGGTGCTTCGGGGAGCAGCCCTGCGGACCAATCCGGGGGTGCCATGTGGCCACGTCCGAGGAGCAGTTAGTGTTGGCGCAGAATTCAGAACAGCCAGGACACCGTTTTTGCAGATGGGTAGCACGTGGCATGGATCCGTTGGTGGAGTGGTTGAATCAGTACAAATCCATCGAGTCATTTCGAAATGAAAAGAAGGCCTTACCCGAAACATTTATTCTTTTTGAATTCTCCGTGCCTGCTATCGCTGTGCCCAAGCTTCCTTCTTCCTCCCAGTTGCCCCGAGTTTTCTAAGGAACCAGGTCAGTTTCTTCTTCCTTCTCCCCCTGCTAGAATAGGATTTTTTTCTCTGGGTCTGGGGTCTTCTCCAGGTTGAGTCTCCTCTTCTGTCCCCCACTTCGAGTCCTTCATTCCCCTTGTCCTTAAGGATGTCTCATTTTGGTCTGGGCTTCCGCCCCTCCACTGATCAGGGCGAGGTCGGTCCTTCTGAGCGGAGGCCGGCGTCTTCTTCTTCTTCTTCTGACGGGGAGGAAGATGCAACCCGCTTCGAGCTCAGTAGGAGGCGTCCTTCCGATACTCATCAGGGAACCGGGATCCGGTTCCTCTCTCCCTCCTCCTTCTTCTGTTCCTGCTTATGAGTCTGTTAGGTCCACAGGTCCTGGTGGGGTCGCTTCGACGATCATCGCCGGGGAACTAAGAACTATCCGGGATGCCTATGGCATCCCGCCCTCTGTCCGACTCATGATCCCTCGTCCAGGGAAACAGGTCACTTCTAGTGGCCCAGGCCATCTTGCTTTTTATGAAGGGACTTTCTCTGGGGGTCTCCGGTTTCCTTTCCACCCTTTCTTCCTATCCATCTTGGACAATTATCGTTTGGTCCCTCCTCAGTTAGTGCCAAATGCCATTAGAGTCTTTTTTTCTTTCATTGTGCTCTACCACCTCCACGAGTTTGTTGCCCGGTTTTCCTTGTTTAGGGCCTTCTCGTCCTGAAGCGCCATCCAACTGAGGATGGGTGGTGGTCCTTGTCCTCCTGCCCGAAGGGCATCAAGTTTGAGCTCCCCTCTTCCATCAAGGGATGGAAGGGCAAGTTTTTCTTTGTTGAGGTTGAGGGGGTCGACTAGGTCTGGAGTGATCCGGACAAGTCCTCCAACCAAAATTTCATGGTTGATGCGACTGACCGGGATGACTACGAGTAGCTCCGCACTGCTCAGATTCCTTCCCTTGAGGTCCTGTTATCTGAGCAGAACCTCACCGACTCCGGGGTTGACCCAACGAATGGGTTGGGTGAGTTCGACCTGAACTTCCTTCTTTCTTTATATTTTCAATTTTTGCATTGTTTCTCACGGACTCTAATTGTTGTATAACTTGCATGCAGGGATGATTTTCTCCGAGAACGATCTGCTGGCGATCACCCGGAAGAGACCGCCGACCGGGCTGGCCGGAGAGCCTTCGTCGAGGCAAGCCCAGGGCGAGAGCGTTCCTGTGGCCGCCCCCACCGTGGTGCTTGGTCTGAGCTCGGCTGCTCCAGCCGGCCCGAGTTCGGAGGCGGCGCGTGCTGCTCCTACGCCGGTAGAGAGGGTGGCTTCTGTGGCACCGAGGCAAGCCTAGCAGGCCCTTGCTACGGAGCCCAAAGTCGTGGTCCGGGCGAGGGCCGCAGCTGCAGCTGCTACACCCCACCGCCCCTCGAGTCCACCGGTTGTCATGGTCAGGGATGAGGTGGTCCGGGCCATCACCAGGACCACGACCGAGGTGCCGCCTACACCGACATCCACTTCTCAGCCTGCCCCCCATGGCCCTACAGTTACCGGGACAAGGTCGCCCACTCCGGCAGAAGGTTGAAGAGAGGAGGGGCGATGCCATCTCCCCTTCAAGATGGGGCCAGACAGTTCATTCCTCTAGAGACCCGAGCTGGCTGAGCACATGATGGACTTCTCGATCCAGACATGCGACCGGCAGGACATGACCGGGATGCAGCTGACCGATGTCATCAGCGCTATCTTCCCCCAGCTTTATTCGGTGAGCTGTTCATTCCTCTTTCTCTTTCTTTTTTTTGGCTGACCTCTTTTCTTGGTGCAGATCGGTGCCGAGACCCTCTACATCAAGGGCCGCTACCAGAGCTGGGAGCGTCTCGAGCAGCAACAGGCTACCGAGATTGAGTCCTTGAAAGCCAACCTGAAGGAGAAGGTCGGGGCAAACGGGGCCCTCGAACTAAAGGTCAAGGACCTTGAGCAGCAGCTCGCCGATGCCGAGGGATGAGAGAAGAAGCTCCTTGAGGCCCACGACTTTGAGCAGAGCCGCTCGAAGATGGCCGTCGACGATCTCTCCATCGTCGAGAAAAAGCTAAACTGGTATAGTGCTGAAGCGGATCGGCACAAGGAGGCCTCCCGAGTTACCCAGGCGGAGCTGGCAGCTGGGAGGGAGAAGCTTGCTGTAGCTGAGAAGGTGGCAGAGGAGGCGACCAGGTCGGTGGAGGCAGCTAGGCTGGAGGCCGCCGAGTCGAGGAGGGTGGCTACCGAGGCCAAGATGGGCGCCGAGGATGCCATCACAAAATTTAAGGCCTCGGAGGAGTTCATCGCCGAGATTCAGCAGATGGTGTCGGACTCCTTTTACAAGGGCTTCATGTTTTTGCGCAGCCAAGTCGAGGCGCTTGTCCCCGAGAAGAGCCGCGATCATCTCAGATATCCTTCGGCCTCAGATGCGGGGCTGGAGGAGGAGGCCGTGGAGGAAGCCGTGGCCTCAGAGTCTTCAACGCCAGCTGAGGCTGAACCATCCGAGGTTAGAGCTGCTCAACCGGAAGTTCTTGAAGGGGGGGACTCTCAGCCCCAAAGCTCAGCAGGGAGGCCGGTCACATGGAGTAGCCCCCTTTTCTTTTTTTTTTCGCCCTATTTTATATTTTTGTTTCTTGTACTTAGTTAGGGTCACCCGGCATGTCGGGGGCCCGCAAGACACTTGTAACTTGTGCTCAATCAATGAATCTTGAGTTTCTCTAACATCTATTTTCTTTGTCTAGTTCTTCCCTTCTTTTTCTCTTTCTTTCTCTCCCCTCTCTTCTTTTTCTTCCTCTTCTTTCTTTTGCGCATAAGCGGCGAGATCAGAGAGAGGGGCCTCACCATGCCTGAGGTTGAGTTATTAGACTTCAACGTCGGCAAGCCGAGCGCAGGTTCATGACTCTTGAGTGCTGCTGTGCTCGCAGGTCCCTTGGCTGGAGATTTGGCTCCGGTCTTGGGTAGGTGTCTTGGAGCTAGGCTCGGGGACATTGTTGACTGAGAGCTGCTTGGCTCGAAGTTCTCTTGACCGGAGATCTGAGCTTTGATCTTGAGAAGGTGTCCTGGAGCTAGGCTCGGGGACGTTGTTGACTGAGAGCTGCTTGGCTTGAGGTTCTCTTGGCCGGAGATCTGAGCTCCGGTCTTAAGAAGGTGTCTTGGAGCTGGGCTCGGGGATGTTGTTGATTGAGAGCTGCTTGGCTCGAGGTTCTCTTGGCCGAAGATCTGAGCTCCAGTCTTGAGAAGGTGTCCTGGAGCTGAGCTCGGGGATGTTATTGACTGAGAGCTACTTGGCTTGAAGTTCTCTTGGCCGAAGATCTGAGCTCCGATCTTGAGAAGGTGTCCTGGAGCTGGGCTCGGGGATGTTGTTGACTGAGAGCTGCTTGGCTCGAGGTTCTCTTAGTCGGAGATCTGAGCTCCGGTCTTGAGAAGATGTCCTGGAGCTGGGCTCGGGGACGTTGTTGACTGAGAGCTGCTTGGCTCGAAGTTCTCTTGGCCGGAGATCTGAGCTCTGGTCTTGAGAAGGTGTCCTGGAGTTGGGCTCGGGGACATTGTTGACTGAGAGCTGCTTGGCTCGAGGTTCTCTTGGCCGGAGATCTGAGCTCCGGTCTTGAGAAGGTGTCTTGGAGCTAGGCTCGGGAATATTGTTGACTGAGAGCTGCTTGGCTCGAAGTTCTCTTGGCCGGAGATCTGAGCTCTGATCTTGTGAAGGTATCCTGGAGCTGGGCTTGAGGACGTTGTTGACTGAGAAATGGCGGCCTGTCCCCCTCTCGTTCTCTTTCTTTCCTTCCCCCCTCCTTTTTTCCTTTTTCTTCTTTTTTTATTTCTTTTTTTTTTTTTTGGAGTGGGGAGATCAGAGAAGAGGGTTCTTGCCGTGTGCCCCTCTCGTTCTCTTTCTTTCCTTCCACTCTCATCTTCTTTTCGAGTGGGGAGATCAGAGAAGAGGGTTCTTGCCAGGCTCCCCTCTCGTTCTCTTTCTTTCCTTCCCCTCTCGTCTTCTTTTCGAGTGGGGAGATCAGAGAAGAGGGTTACCAGACTTGATTGCCTTGGAGCTAGGCTCGAGGCCTTCCTGGACATGGAGCTAGGCTCGGGCCCAGGGGTTGCCTGAGGGCTTGGCTCAGGTCTTTGGCGCCTTGGAGCTAGGCGCGAGGAGTTAATGGGAGCTACTTGGCCCCATGAACCCTTGGCGTCTCGGAGCTGGGCTCGGAGATGTTTGAGATTGAGAGCGTCTTGGCTCGAAGTTTCCTTAGCCGGAGATCTGAGCTCCGATCTTGAGTAGGTGTCCTGGAGCTAGGCTCAGGGATATTGTTGACTGAGAGCTACTTGGCTCGAAGTTCTCTTGGCTGGAGATCTGAGCTCCGGTCTTAAGTAGGTGTCCTGGAGCTGGGCTTGGGGATGCTTAAGCTTGAGAGCTGCATGGCTCGAAGATCCTTTGACGTCCTGGAGCTGGGCTCGAGAATGCTTGAGATTGAGAGCTACGTGGCTCGAAGATTTTTTGATGTCCTGGAGCTGGGCTCGGGGATGCTTGAGGTTGAGAGCTGCATGGCTTGAAGATTTTTTTTTTTTGACATCCTAGAGCTGGGCTCAAGGATGCTTGAGATTAAGAGCTGCATGGCTCAAAAAGTTTTTTTTTGACATCCTGGAGCTGGGCTCGAGGATGCTTGAGATTGAGAGCTGCATGGCTCGAAGATTTTTTGACGTCCTAGAGCTGGGCTCGGGGATGCTTGAGCTTGAGAGCTACAAGGCTCGAAGATTTTTTGACATCCTGGAGCCGGGCTCATGGATGCTTGAGCTTGAGAGCTGCATGGCTCGAAGATTTTTTTTTTTTGATGTCTTGGAGCTGGGCTCAGGGATGCTTGAGATTAAGAGCTGCATGGCTCGAAGATTTTTTGGCATCCTAGAGCTGGGCTCGGGGATGCTTAAGCTTGAGAGCTGCATGGCTCGAAGATATTTATTTTGACATCCTGGAGCTGGGCTCGGGGATGCTTGAGATTGAGAGCTGCATGGCTCGAAGATTTTTTGATGTCGTGGAGCTAGGCTCGGGGATGCTTGAGCTTGAGAGCTGCATGGCTCGATGATTTTTTGACATTTTGGAGCTAGGCTCGGGAACGTCGTTGATTCTTCCCTACCAGACACATGGATACTCATGCAAGGAAAAATTGTTATCATTATTGTCGATAATAAACCTTATCTTGTTGGTGGGGTCTTCGCAGGCCACGAATCCTCCTCTTTCGGGGGAGCCTGACACCATCGGGATCTTCGAGGTAACAGGCCCCTCGTGATGGGGTTTCGGTCACCATGCAGGGGTCTGCCCGTGGTGGTTTGCAATCGTCATCCTGACGACCGCGGCATCCTTATTTTACCTTTCCCCTCCCGGCATAATGGAGAGTACATTCTCTAGGTCCCATGCCCCCAAGGTTTCCTCAGACGCACGCGCAGCTCCCCTGGTGGCCATGCCCACTGGCTTCTCGGTGGGGAAGCTTTTGATGGTTGGAGTCGGTGGGAGAGCGGTAAGCGCCTGGGACCCCGCTTGAGGTCTTCCCCCTGCAAGCCTTTGGAGGTAGCCTTTCTTGATGAGCTTCTGACCTCCTATTTGAGATTGTGACATTCCCCGGTGTCACAGCAGTGATCGCAGTGAGGGCGACACTTCTTCGTCTCGTCATGGCCGGTGGAGGGCTTCAAGGATGGCGGGCGTCATAGCCCGGTGGCTCGCTGGTTGAGCCTTGCATAGCGACGGATCGGCAGGAAAGCTTTGCCAGCTTGCGCTCATGCTTCTCCAGGAGTGCTTTCGCTGTGTGCTTGACGGCTTCACCAGCGGATCCTTTCGCCGAAGGGAATGGAGAAGGTGACGTGGGTGCCCTTGGGAAGGGGGAACCCCCTACACGACTGATAGAAGCCTTTCGAGCTCGTGTCGTCACCGTTCTTCCATGGGGTGTCACTCTGTGAAATGGTGGAGGACTTAATCACGCCTGTCCTCCCCTACCTGGCATGCCAATCTGTTGCCGCCAAGATCGTCGTGGCCCATAGCTACTGCCGATGCCGGAGTGCGCTCCCTTCGTTGCCCGGCGGCCCTCTGCTCATGGTCCTGCGAAATAGGGATTAGTGACCCGGGCCGGGATTTTCGATGGGGGCACTCCGACGGTCAAGTCATTGACAATCCAGGGGAACAGATCCTCCTGGTCGGGCCCCTCTTGATGGACTCCGTATTAGGAGGAGTAAAAAATATGCGAGGACGGAAACGTTGCAGGGAGAGACTGATAGCGAGGACAGAGGGGTTCCTTGTTCCTCCGCTTCTCCTTGTTTCCCTCGCTTCCCATCGACTGTGGTAGTGGTGGTGGTGCTTTGCCCTCTTGGTTGGGCTTGCCCTTGTGTTGGTGGTGCGATGCCCCTCTTCTTGGTGGGGATCGCACCTATCTTTTTTTTTGTCTATCCTTTTCTTTTTTTGTTATTATTGTTACCTTCGAGTTTGTTGCAGCTAGGTTACTGTTAGGCGCTTGTCTTGGGATCCTCGCTGGACTGTCAGGCGCATGCGGCGGTGTCCCGAGGAGTCTTTCCGAATTCATGATAAGGGGAGTTATCAGGCGCTCTGACACTCCTCTTGGTCGCCTCATTCCGGGAAACCTGGCAGTGCCTTGAATGGAGGGCCACCGCCCACGGGATTCGAATCTCCAAATTGGCTTCCTCTCTTGGGTGATTCAGGTGGTTGGTGAGGAATGTGGCACCTCGCTCGACGTGCTCCTTTCCTTTCTAGTGTAACTAGTGGTTTCAGGTAGTCAATACGGCCTGGAAGGCATTCCAGTGTAGTCCTCGGGTGGCCCGCCGGTGTTCTAGGTTGGTGAGGACCTCGTCCGAGCTAGGGCTGAGCTGGAATGGCAAGGCTCACTCCGACCTAAGCGCTCCGAGCTTGTAGGGTATCTTGGTGGAGGAGGGCAGAGTGCAGGCCCGGTCCGGAAGGCGCGCGCTCAGAGAGGCTCCATGTTAGCAGGTGAGCGCTGAGCGCGACCTCGACCATAGGGCACTAACCTCTGAGGGTCTCGCTTTGGAGGGCAGAAGACGGACCCGGTTCAGAGGGTGCGCGCTCGGAGAGGCTCCACATTGGCGAGTGAGCGCTGAGCTCGACCTCGATCACAGGGCACTAATCTCCAAGGGTCTTGCTCCGGAGGGCAGAAGATGGACCCGGTCTAGAGGGCGCGCGCTCGGAGAGGCTCCACACTGGTGGGTGAGCGCTGAGCTCGACCTTGACCACAGGGCACTAACCTCCGAGGGTCTCACTCCGGAGGGCAGAAGATGTACCCGGTCCAGAGGGTGCATGCTCGGAGAGGCTCCACATTAGCGGGTGAGCGCTGAGCTCGATCTCGATCTCAGGGCACTAACCTCCGAGGGTCTCACTCTGGAGGGCAGAAGACGGACTCGGTCCAGAGGGCGCATGCTCGAAGAGGCTCCATATTGGAGGGTGAGCGCTGAGCTCGACCTCGACCACAGGGCACTAACCTTTGAGGGTCTCGCTTTGGAGGGCAGGAGACGGACCCGGTCCAGAGGGCGCGCGCTCGGAGAGGCTCCATATTGACGGGTGAGCGCTGAGCTTGACCTCGACCACAGGGCACTAACCTCCAGGGGTCTCGCTCTGGAGGGTAGAAGACGGACCCGGTCTAGAGGGCACGCGCTCGGAGAGGCTCCATATTGGCGGGTAAGCGCTGAGCTCGACCTCGACCACAAGGCACTAACCTCCGAGGGTCTTGCTCTGGAGGGCAGGATGCAGCTCTGACCTAAGCATCCCGAGCTTGCGGGCCCGACCTGGCGGAGGACAGAGCTCGGCTCACTGTCTTGAGAAAGCTCAGCTCAGCTCAGTAGTGGAGTCCGGGTTGGAGAGTTGACGCGGCATCCTTTCTTGACGTGGCGCCCATCAATTCCTCCATGTCAGCGATCCCACCACATCAATAACAATGAAACCTAAAATCTTGAAAGCCATAGTCTAAAATATTCCTAGCCATAGGATCATCGAGTTGGGGATCGATGTTTCCAATAAGATTGGCATGTCCTATGTATGCTCGATAGAGAGGGTGTTGATCTCATAATTACTTGTGTGGAGATACTAATACAAGGATATGGATACTTATTGAAAAATGAGTTCACTCAATTAATCCATCATGAGAACATCTTATGGAGTCTTATTTATCTATCAAAAGATGGTTCTCTAAGTAGAAGTTGTGTAAGTGATCCTTAGACCTGAGAATACTATAAAACCTGTATATATGATTCTGTATTTTGGTTCAGACTAAGTCATGCATAGAATATTCTTAGATATGGTGGATTATATATAAAGGTTGTGAGTAAGTCAACAAGGAATCGATCACTCTTAGTAAGAGGAGTATTTATCTCATCTAGTCTCATTATATGATGACTCGAAAAGTCTTTGATCAAAGTAGGATGATATTAAAAATTATTTCCACCCGGATCATCAAGGCTTGTAGCTCTGGCACGTTGTCGCTGCATCAGGTGCCTCCTCCCACCGGGTGCACCTCTTCCTCTTCAGGGGTCAGCTCTTCGGTCCAATCAGCCTACAAAAAAGAGGAGACCCATGTCGGGGATTTCGATGGGGACACTCCGATAATCAAGTCAGTGGGACAACCAAGAAGAACAGACCTTTGTAACGGAGAGTTTCGGGGGACTCTCCGTGTAGAGGGTGAAAGAAAATGTAGGAATTAGATTGTGAGAGCAAGATGGATATGGGATAGGTGAGCCTGGGAGCGTCTTCTGGTCAGTTCCCTGCCCGACAGCTCCCTCGTTCCCCTTTTCTCCCTTACTTGCTTGCCTACCTCTCGCCTTCCTCTTTTCTGACCTTATTCCTTGCGTGATGGCCTAGACCGGATCGGGGCTTCATCTTGGTGTCCTTCTTAATGTGCCCTCTCTTGGTGCCTTCATTGGAGAGGCTTGTCGCTGCTCGTGGCTTTTCCTTCTTCCCCCCTCCGAACTGGTCCTCTTGGAGGAGGAGGAGGAGATCCAGGGACCTCCCTTCTATTGGGGGTGTTATTTTTCTTAAGAGGGGTAGGCGCTGTGCCATTGAGCCCCATGCCATGGCGGGATGTTTCCATTGTTAGAGGGACTGTCCGAGCATTGCAGGCCTTGGGACCTTGACAGAATACTCCTTTTAGGGATGATTCGCACTACGGGGGCGCCACCCTTGGTTGCACGGTTATTAGGGTGGCAGCTCATTACAGGGCTCAAAGCCTGGTGAAGCACACTCCATGTAGAGTTTGCAGGTGAAGCATCGTAGAGTTTGAATTCATGGCTAGGTGTGGTCAAGCTTCATCCCATCATGGTTTGATATTTTGTTGGCTTTTCTGATACAGGGGTGAGTCCCACCCTGGAGAGAACTCCACCCCAGAACTTGCCTTGATAGCATGAGCACGACCCCGATCGAGTGCTGACCTCAGATGAAGGGCTTGCCTCATGAGCACGATCCTGGCTAGGAGCTGACCTCGGCAGGAGGGCTCGCCTTGTGAACACAACCCTGGCCGGGTGCCGACCTTAGACGAAGGGCGTGCCTCATGAGCATGACCCCGACTGGAAGCTGACCTCAGCAGAAGGGCTTGCCTTGGTCGCATGAGCACGACCTCAACCGGGTGCTAACCTTAGATGGAGGGCCCATCTCATGAGCTTGACACCGGTTGGGAGCTGACCTCGGTAGGAGGTCTCGCCTTGGTCGCATGAGCATGACCCTGGTCGAGTGCTAACCATAGATGGAGGGCTTACCTCATGAGCTCGACCCCGGCTGGGAGCTAACCTCAATAGGAGGGCTCCCCTTGATCTCCTACTCGGCTGCCACGTCCAGGTGGCAGTCTCCACCTACGCGACAGCTGTTTGGCATCTATGTAGGCTCTATGTCAGTAGATGTTGCCACATCAAATGCCTCCCATTCTCGAGCCCAGAGAACAACATGGAGCTCGGGGTGAGGAGAGTAACGACCATGCTGATGTGGAGAGGTGCACCCCCCGTGCCATTAATATTTTGTATGTCATCGCTTCGAAAGCCATACCATGCTCAATTTTTTGATGAAGGGGGCTATTAATGTTTCCTTGGAGCCGAAGCGATGCCCCTAACCCAAGGCATCAGGACTGCCTGATGCTGGTACGTGGTAGCTCTTGATTGGCTCGGGAGTCGAAAGGGCGGATGCCTTTGGCGGGCACGAGGAGGTACGCTTTATTGCAGAGGGCTCGCCCCTCCCTCCTTTGCTTTTTTTAAAGGGTCTTTGATCACATTCGATCTACAAAGCCCTTCCTTCCTTCCTTGATGCTCCTCTTGTCTTTGAGGCTTTGAAGCCCTCCTCTCTTGTTCCTTTCCTTCAACCCCTCTCCCTCAGGCTGTACTGAGAGAGGGATCCTGATAGACTTTAGGTCTTCGACCCGAAGACTAGGGGGCCAAGTAGTGGCCCTTCGGGAGCAAGCAGTTGGTGCTAAGGTGAAGGTATCTGGCACGGAGAAGAAATCCACCGAGCTCAAAGCTTCCCCTAAGGATGAGAAGGGGGAGAGCCTTCAGTCACGCAACTGGGGCAGAGAAAGAGGCTACCTCAAAGATGGGGGGCATCTAGAGCCACCTCTCGGTTCACAAGGTCGGAGATCTTATAGGAGGAGGTGGTGGCCCAGGTCGTGGTCACTGCAAAAAAGGCCACGACCGTTGTGGTGCTAACAGAAGTATCCTGATATGGAGCTGCTACAGCTATCCTTGGAATCACGAGATCGGTGAACTCAAAGGAGGATGGCATGGTAGAGGCGGATGCATTGTTGTTCTCCTTCCCAGCAGGCTCGCTTGAGGAAGGGCACCCGCCTCCTTGGGTAGAAGGGATTGGAATGCTTCGCCCGGTCCCGAGGGCAAAGCCCAGAGTCGAAGTACTAGCCCGTTGGTCAGGCGAGCGATGGCAAGGGAGGCCTGAGCTTGTTTCTTCTCACTTTGTAACTTAGGATTTCAGGAGGCCTCCCGGCCTGTCGGGGGTCTCCAAAAGATGTAATAGAAGACTTAGCAATGAAAGCTTTCCTTCTTTTATAGCTGCATTCTCTCTTCATCTCTTTTCATTTTCTCTTCTTTTTTCTTTTTCTTTTTTTCAGGCTTCTCGGACTGCTGAGTACCTTTCTACGATGCAAAGAGCATTTTAATGAATGTAGTTTTTCTTCTCCCTTTAATCAGAATGCTTTGTATTCTCTCCACTTTGCTTGCTATTTTTCTTTTCTCCATCTTGGATCATTTTTAGGGGATCTCCTCAGTTTGCCAAGCCATGAGTCAGGCGGTCGATGGTGGGAGTTCGGGGATTTCCCATCGACATCCCCGAACTGTGAACAAGGCAACCGGATGCAGGGCTTCTGGAATATCCTAGCTCAATTTGCCATGCTATGAGTCAAGTGATAGATGGTGGGACTTCTGGAGTTTTTCAATGCACATCTTTGGACTGTGAGTAAGGTAGTGGGTGTGGGGGTTCGTGAGTTTCCTGGATTATAGGTGCCAAACTGTGAGTCACGCGGTAGATGACAAGGTTCTAAAAATCCCCAACTGCACCTCAAGACTGTGAGCGAGGCGACTGAGTGCGGGATTGATGGGGACATCAAAACCCATCGAGGTTTTGTCTTTTTTCTCCTAGATTTATTTTATTTTATTTTATATTTTTTATCCCAGCTATTCCAGCTATTCCCGTTATTTCTATTTTATTTTATGTTTGTCCCCAAGTTATCCCCTATTATTCCTGTCATCTTCAACCTTTATCCGTTGCATAGATCAATTTCTTTTCAACCATCCCGACCGATCCATCAACGCCGCCACCGCCCAACCCGTGCAATCGAAGCTGCGCTGCCGCCATCCCCACCATCTCCGCCTAACGCCGCCGATCGAGCCACAAATCTATGGTCAAGCCGACCATGCCACCCAGCCATCCTGCTTGTGCAGATCGAACAGTGCCTCCCTTCCCTACATCAGATCACCTCCCGTTGCTCTGCCGGTCATCCGCATCCTTCCCTGGCTGCTGTCAAACCCACTATCGCTGTCCGTGTCGTTCCACCCTCCGGCCATGCCGCCGCCTTCCCCAGCCACCAGCCGTGCCGCTGCCGTGCCGCCGCCATGTCACCACCTTCCCCAGTTGCTGGCCATGCCGCCTCCTTCCCCAGCACTGGCGCCAGTGAAGTCTCCCACAAGATCCTCTTCTCCATCCGTCCCCTTGTTCCACGGTCACAAAGAGGAGTTTTTCTGCACAGATCCCAAAGCAAAACAACTTTGCATGGATCTTAAAGTTGCATGCTTCTTAGAGAGGAGTTTTTCTGCAAAGTCATTAGGCCTGTGCAGATCTCAAAGTAGCTTAGCATGGATGGATCGAATATGGGTTATATTTTATTCATTTAAATTTTTAAATATGGATATATTGATTAGTTTAAATCTATTTTAGTTTCAAGTGTTTCAAGTTTATTTTAGATTAGATTATTAGTTTGAAGTTTGTTAGGATTGGGACATGCTTCATCTTCATCTTGTAAAGGGTTGGAAAGTCTAAAATACCACTCTCAGTTATTTGTAAAAAGGAGGATGAATAACATTTCTTGAGTTCTGTGTGAAGGATCTGTGTGATCCCAGGGTTTCTATATGATCCCTGATTTACTGTGTGAGGGTATCTGTGTGAGCTCAGGGTATCTATGTGATTCCTATTGTGAGGGCATTTGTGTGATCCCTATTATTCCTAAGGGTATCTGTGTGATCCCTTCCCCCTTCTTTTCAAGGTATCTGTGTGATCCCTAGAGCATCTATGTGAGCCCTTTGCTTTGTGCTTGTCCTTACAAGGGAATCCGTGTGAACTCCAGTTATCTTTTTGAACCCTTAGCCCTCTTCTTTCTTCTTCCAGACAAACCCTAATCCCCTGGTGACTTCTTAGCTCGCCAGCGATCCAACCCTGCACATCTGTACCGCATCAGGGATTGTCGGAAGGACCCGGCTTGAATATTGCTTAGCTACGGACCTCGTGGTAGATGGCGGGTTACCCTGCCACCACCTCTGGGTTGTGAGCTCGGCTGAGGAGGGTAGGCCTAATGGAGGGGCCTGCTTGATGAGTTTGCCATGCTATGAGTCTTACCGTAGATGGCATCCTACTACCATCTCCAGGCTATGAGCATGGTTGATGAGCATGGGCCGATGGAGTGGGCCCAGCTCGCTGAGGAGGAGTTGCCATCTATGAGTCTTGCGATAGACGACATCCTGCTGCCATCTCTGGGCTGTGAGCATGGCTGATGAGCACGGACCTGATGGAGTGGGCCTGGCTCGCTAGTGAAGAGTTGCCACGCTATAAGATAGTGGGGCAGGGAGTTACCTGTTAGGCCTGCATGAGATGATGGAAGCTCCACATGTAGGTGAATGTCTGGATTCTGGGTCTAACTAGAGAGTGCCGTGAGAGGGGATATGTGTTTGAAAAGACCACGAACACGAGCCCCTCTCTCCGCTATCATTGGACCCCTCTCTTCTCGTTCTTTGGTCGGGCCCCCAAGGGGGAGCTCTTGTGTCCCTCACCTGTCCCCAAGGGGGTGGCTACTGTTGTTCCATTGGTTGGAGAGCCTGGATCCTTAGGCTTGGTCATGATCCTCTTAGTTCCTAAATCGTCTCTTGCCCACCCCCCTTTCTGGTGCGCCAATCTGTTGCCACCCGGATTATCATGGCCTGTAGCTCTGGCATGTCACCACTGTGCTGGGTGCGTCCTCTCGCCGGGTGCGCCTCCTCCTCTTTGGGGGTCGGCTCTTCGATTCGATCGACCTGCAAAAAAGAGGAGACCCGTACCAAGATTCCAGCAAAGACACTCTGATGATCATGTCAGTGGGATGACCAAGGAGAACATAACCTCTGTGGTAGAGAGTTTCAGGGGACTCTCCGCATAGAGGATGAAACAAAATGTAGGATTGAGATTATGAGAGTAAGACAGAGATGGGATAGGTGAGCTTGGGAGGATCTTCTGGCCAGTTCCCTGCCTAGCAGCTCCCTCGTTCCCCTTTTCTCCCTTACTTGCTTACTTACCTCCCGCCTTCCCCTTTTCTGATCTTATGCCTTGTGTGATGGCCTAGATCGGATCTGAGGCTTCGTCTCGGTGTCCTTATTAGTGTGCCCTCTCATAGTGACTTCACCGGAGGGGCTTGCCGCTGCTCGTGGCTTCTCCTTCTTCCCCCTTCTCGGACTAGTCCTCTTGGAGGAGGAGGAGGAGATCCGGGGCTCTCCCTTCTATTGGGGGTGTCATTTTTCTTAAGAGGGGCAGGCACTGTGCCACTAAGCCCCGTGCCATGGCGGGATGTTTCTATCATTGAAGGGACCATCCGAGCATTGCAAGCCCTGGGGCCTTGACAAAATACTCCTTTAGGGAAGATTCGTGCTGCGGGGGCTACCGCCCCTGGTTACACAGTTGTCAGGGTGGCAGCTCGTTACGAGGCTCAAAGCCTGGTGGAGCACACTCCGTGCATAGTTTGCTGGTGGTGCATCGTAGAGTTTGAATTCATGGCTAGGTGTGGTTAGGCTTCGTCCCACCATGGTTTGAATTTTTGTTGGCCTTTCTAATGTGGGGATGAGTCCTGTCATAGGGAGAACTCTGCCCCAAAACTTGCCTTGATAGCATGAGCACGACCCCGGCTGGGTGTTGACCTCAGACGAAGGGCTCACCTCATGAGCACAACCTTGTCCGGGTGCCGACCTCAGACGGAGGGTGCACCTTATGAGCATGACCCCGGTTGGGAGCTGACCTCGACAGGGGGGCTCGTCTTGGTCGCATGAGCATCACCCCAGTCAGGTGCTAACCTCAGACAGAGGGCCCGCCTCATGAGCTCGACCCTGATTGGGAGCTGACATCGGCAGGAGGGCTCGCCTTGGTCTCTTGCTCGGCCACCATATCCAGGTGGCAGTCTTCACCCACGCGGCAGCCGGTTGGCATCTATGTAGGCTCCATGTCAGCAAATGTTGCCACATCAAAAATGATTTCTAATCTTTCATAATCAAATCTTTATTATTAGATTAAGATTCAAATAAATAAAGTATTAGGATTTGACAAAATTCCATATCCATTGCTTATTCAGGATAAAGGATGATCAAAGGATTGAATTGTATTGTAACTTACCACTAAAGGATATTTTGATAATTTTTACTAAATTTTTCATTCTCCATATAGGCATGATACATTGCTAGACGTCACTCATGTCTTGTAGGTTTTCATGAATTAAGTGATTAATTCAAGAGTCAATTAGAAAGAAGTTCTAATTTGATAACTTGGATTGACATGAGTTTGACCTAATTAGATTAGTCGAGTACTAATTGAACTAAATCAACATAAATCTAGACCTGCCTACTGCTGGCTAGATGTGGAGCTCAAAGAATGCTAAATAATTAATCAAGGAAGTTAATTAAATTTTTTGTTGGGTCATAGGATCCTAATGGGCTAGCTAATAGATATGCTAGCATATTTTGACTACTATAACTCCTAATCTAATTGGATTTGGTCCATATGCTTGCTATTTGGATTAATCAATTTAAGAGGGACTTAAATTGGAATGAGTCTCAAGTGTTCAGTCAAATTAGGGTGCCACCAAGCTTTATCCATGTCAAATAGCAAGAGTCCCAAGGGAAAAGAATTATGCCCCGAAAGCTAATCACAGTTGCATTTTTGTATTCTCCCAACTTAATATTGATATAAATAAAGGCAATTTTTGATTCATCATTTGCTGTGTCTTATATTTTAATTATAAGATTATGATAAATCCCATAGGTTAGGAAAATGGAATTAGGATTATGATGGAGATCATATTGGTGAGACCTAAGTTCCTATAAACCCTAATATAAAATGTTCCTAGTCGATGGATCATCAGTTTAGAGATTGATGAATCCGAAAAGACCAATACATCCTATGTATGCTCGATAGAGAGGGTGGTTGATCTCACAACCACTTATGTAGAGAGGACCATGAGTCCTTCTACCACTAATCACCTGATCCAAATAAGCCTAAAGACTTTCTTCCTAATCTCCATGCCCAAATGAATAAGCTTTGACTAGTCAAAATGAAGAATTGGCATGGAATAAAGTGGCGCACAATGAAAGGTTGCGACTTTTCATAAAGAAGCACAATTTTGAAAAGCCAGAGTCCTTCTGTTTGAAGACTCTAAGTTTTCTCTGATACATCTCTTGAGATCCCATGCCCCCTGCTTTATTCTTGACTGGTAATATGCCACATGGCATATAGAAAAAAAATGCTGGAAAACCCAAGAGACATTTATATGTCTCTTGGCACATGAAAGATGGTATCATGATATGTCTATTCATCCAAAAGACTCCTTCTCATTGAAGGGTCTTATCAGATATCTGAGATAGAGACATATTAGGTGCCTCATCCCTCTCTATAAATAGGCATCGGTAATCTGATGCCATGAATTCTAATTTTCATCTGATAAAGTCCTTTTTATTCTTCTTCCTTGCTCTTTTAAGACAAGCCTTGTCCTCTTAAGACAAGACTTGTCCTTTTAAGACAAACCTTATCACTTTAAGAAAAGGTCCTAGGAAGAGCTATAGAAGGGATAACCAGATTCTGAGAGAGGATTCAGAGAGTGCTCTGAGTGCCCTACAAGAGGGTAGGGAGTCTAATAAAGGGAGAAAGTCCATAAGGCTACCAGAAGAGTCCTAATCAAATTAGCAAGCCGTGTAGGAGTGTTTCTTTGGTCCGGTTCCTATGTGGATCATCTCTAGAGGGCATACACTTATATGCCTTATGGAAATAAAAAGTATAGCACTCCAGGTATTCCTCTATAATCCAAAAGATTTGATTTATTAGTTATTATGCTCAAGTGGTCCTAGGGTTTAGGGTTCCAGCCGGTTAGGGTTTCGAAAAATAAAAATTTTGAAACCCGATCTTTCACTATGCTCAGCATAAGGAATCCAATAGTGGTATTAGAGCCACCTTGATGCATGCAATTAGAAATCTCTTTAGTGTTGATTATTTGCTATGCTATGAATTGATGCATGATTAGTTCAAATACAAATATGTGATATGTTATATCCTAGTAATTGTTTCGAATTGGGTTAGTCATGAAAGGGATATGCCCTACAAACCAATCTCTGTTGTATCTCCCAAACCATTGCAATTGACAATTTTTCTAAATAAAGGCATTATTTTATCATACGCTGTGTTTATTATATGATGAACCCCATAGATTAGGGCTATGATTTTAGGGTTATGATGAGATCATACCAGTGAGACCTAAAATCTTAAAACCTTAATCTAAAGTATTCCTAGTCAAAGGAACTCTGAGTAGGGGATCAGGGTTATTCCGATAAGACTAGCACATCCCGGGTATACTGGAAAGGGTGACTGCTCTCACAGTCACTTGTGTATGACACTAATACTGGGATGTGGGTGCTCATTGGAGAATGAGTTCACTGATATGATCCAACTTGAGAACATCTAATGGAGTCTTAGCTACATGTCAATAGAAGGTTCTCATAGTGGGAGTGGTACAAGTAATCTTTTGACCTGAGACTGCCATAAGTACCTTATGTACATGAACCCATTCTTTGGTTCAATCCTAATCATGACACTGAGACATGCACAGGATTAATACTGGGAATGGTGAATTGGATATGAAGGTAATGAGTGGGTCAACAAGGAATCGATCACTCTTAGTAAGAGGAGATTGCATCCAGCTAGTCAACAATCGCATGATGATTCAGGAAATCTTTGATCAAAGTGAAGATATTAGAGACGGTTTCTAATATCAAGATAATCGAATCATCATTATAAGATTGAGCTAGAAATAAATATAATATTGGATTTGACATATATCCATATCCATAGTTATATTTTGGGTGCAGGCTGATCGAAAGATTTAATTGTATGGTAACTCTCTACTGAAGGGTAATTTTGGTATTTCACCAGAATTTCCATATCTTCCGGGTAGACATGACACATTGCTAGACGTCAATCTTGTCTTGTGGGTTGATCAAGTTCAAAGATCACATGTTAGGAAGAATCCTAATTGATCGATTCGGGTAAGCCCGGATTGACCTAAATCGATTAGAAAGAGTTCTAATCAAATTAGGTCAACTTGTATTCGAACCCACTGCTGGCTAGATGTGGAACCCAATGGGTCACACACTTAAGAGGATTGATCAAGAGTTTAATTTGGAATTAAATCATCTTTGCAAGATAACACTCTAGCAGGTGTTGCAAGCCCTAGCTTCTATTCGGATCGGATTCGAATTAGGGTTCCGGATTGGTTCAAATTGGGTTCTAATTGGACCTAATTAGACCCTAATTAAGAAAACGGGAATATGGCTAACCCTATTGGCTAGCCATGTAGCTTGGCTAGCCTCCCCACCCGCCCCCTTTATTTTTCACGCCAAACACCAAGAGTCCATGCGCATATGGACTCTTGGCGCGCCTTAAGGAAGAGTCCCTGGCGCGCCCCAAATAAATTCTCCGATGTTTTTATTTGGGCGGCCTCCTTCTTAAGTGATTAGCGCACCATCTCTCCCCCCTTGGATGAGAATCCAATGGCTGATGGGATTTTGAGAAAGAAATAAAGCGCTAACTCCTCCCGGGCGCGCGAAATAACATCTCTTCGGAGATGAAAAGTCGCGACTTCCTTCCTTTTAAAACACCACGATTTTTCCTTTAAGAAGAGCCGTGGGATTTAATCTGGAAGGCCATTAGATGGGAGGATGGGGCGTGAGAAATTGGAAAGGGCGTGAGAAAGAGATCACGGAGAGGTGTGTAGGCGCCTATCTGATTTCTATTTAAAGGGTCGGGAAAATCAGAACAATGATAATATTTTTTTTCTTTCTTCCTCTCCTGAAGACTCTTTTATTTTTTCTTGCTCTTGCATTGTTTCCTCTACAGAGTAAACCTCTGTCGAAACTCTGCTACTGAACAAGAATAAAAGTAAAAGTCTCCGACGGTAAAGGAAAGAAAGAAGTTCTGATTTCTTCTTTTCTTTCATACATTAAGACATCATTGTCTTAATTTCTCCTCCAACTTAAGACAAGCCTATGTCCTCTTAGGACAAGGTCTTTTTCTTCAAGACAAGGGTGTCTAAAGGGCCAAGGTCTTGGTGGAAGAAGGAGAAGGAGTCAAGGAAAGGAAAGCAAGCCTTTGTGTGGAGGAATTCAAGCCATAATCCAAGCAATTGAATTCTAGGAAGAAGAATTCAATAGAAGGAACCTTTGAAAAGAAGATAGAGTTGTCTTGATCACTGCTCTGTGTGGATCACCATCGGAGGGCGGACACTTGGACGCCTGGTGAATTCAATCAGCCCCTTCAACATCAACTTTGTTGGAATTAGCGATTACAGGTTGGTACTCTAATTCTAACAATCTATGTTTGAATGTTAGTATGTATGTTTTAATTCGAAATAAGGAGATCTTGGCTAAGGGATTTCGGTGCAAATTTCATCATTTTGAAATTACACTTCCGCTGCGGTACACCGGAAACCCCAACAGTGGTATCAGAGCCATCCTTACTACAGTTAAAACATATGAAAATTATTTATATGCATTTTTGTTGTAGTATCGAAATTAGGGTTTTAAACCCTTGAATGCTGATACACTTAGCATAATTTAAGGAATGCATATATGATAATTAATGTTTTGATGTATGCCACTAATTAGGGTTTTTCACTCAAACCCTAATTATTATAGAGATATGATTAGTTTTGAAGTCATCATACTGAAATAAGGTTGCCCTGGCATAATGGTGGATCCATTATGTGGTAAATGGTTGTCCTAGTATGATGACACACTTAGCACATATATGTTTATCAGATTCATATTATTATGATATATTTTTTATGTAAGAATGTGCTGGCAATTTTATAAAGCCCTCTTCTTAAAATCATATTAAGTCATAGCATATTTAACTAATAAGCATCACTAGTCATGATGAACAATTGATCATTCGGTGTCTAGAAAGGTGGTTCTGGGAAGGTAAAAAGAATCGTGGTTTTTAATTGGTTCCGTTGACTGACCTGGCCAATTTTTATTGGTGTCTAGGAAAGCAACGGGGGGACTCCCACATCTCTTCCACTTGCCTGGCCGATTTGATTATATTTAAATCTTGACTTATATGCTTAGTGTTAAAAAAATGCTATATGTTGGCCTTCCTTCATGCTGGATCATTACTGTGTTATGAACCACATTAGGTTTGTTGTGTTATCTGCAAGACCTAATAGGGTGATTGACATAATATTGGTCTAGTGCAAAATATGCTTACAGTATATTCAGTATAATGCCTTGTTGTGTTATCTACAAGGGCATTATATTTGAATATTGACTGTATAGAAATGAAAGGGTCTTGACTTAACTAGAACATTATGGTTTGTTGTGTTTTCTGCAAGACTTATAATGTTCTAGAGGCCAAGTTATTTTTGAGAATTATATGAGATATAATTGGAAGAGTTTCCTACCTTTGAACTTATAAAAGATTTGTTGTGTTGTCTGCAAGATCTTTTATAAATTATAAGGATCTCGATCTCACTAAGAAAACCGATCAGGGTTCTTCTCGATTATCATAGTGAGGGCTATGATTTTTGATAAAATAGTGGGAGACATAATTAAATTGAAGACCTAATTTAATTATGTAAGTCATTTCATGGTTGTTTGCTTATGTATTGTTCTTAATTAAATATAGATAAATGGCATCTTCATTATCACTGAGAAGCATCTTAGATACCAACAAATTGACTGGTCCAAACTATGTGGACTGGTTGAGAAACTTAAAGATTGTACTGAGTTCAGAAAAACTTTCTTATATTCTTGATACCCCTAGTCTTAATCCACTAGGGGATGATGCCACACAGGAAGATATGGCCACATACAAAATGTGGCAGAATGACTCCCTCACTGTCAAGTGTATCATACTGGCCTCTATGACCAATGAGTTACAGAGGCAGCATGAAAGCATGGATACTCAATCCATAATGCTCAATTTAAAGGAGCTTTATGGAGAACAAAGCAGAACTGCTAGATACGAAATATCTAAGCAGTTATTCCGTGCTAGGATGACAGAGGGTACATCCGTTCAGGATCATGTTCTGAAGGTAATTGACTTAATCACCAGATTAGGTCAATTAGGGTTTATTATGGATGGGGAGCTGAATCAGGATTTAATCCTGCAATCACTCCCGGAGTCATTTTCTCAGTTTGTCTTGAATTATCACATGAACAAACTGAACACTTCCTTGCCTGAGCTGTTAAATATGTTAAAAATAGCAGAGAGCCACGTTAAGAAAGAAAAGGCTCCACTTCTTCTTGTTGATAAGACCAATAAGAAGAAATCAGGCAAAAAGGGTTTTAGCAGGAGACTAAACCCTAAGGGTGGCATCAATAAGAACAAGAAAGGAAAGAAGGCCTCAAAACAGTCAACCTGTTTCTTTTGCGGCAAAGCGGGACATTGGAAAAGGAATTGCAAGGCTTACCTTACAACTGTGAAGCCTGGTGCGGCAGACGCACCAAAAGGTATGTATGAGATACATACTATATTGATATTAAATTCGTCTATATCAAATACTTGGGTATTGGATACCGCTTGTGGTTACCATATATGCAAATCTTTGCAGGACCTCCACAAGCTTAAAGTATTGAAGGAAGGCGACTTCAATCTCTACGGTGCTGGTGGTGATATCATCCAAGCAGAAGCTGTAGGGACCTATATTCTAAAGTTGCCTTCAGGGAAGATCTTGGAGCTAGAGAATTGTTACTATATGCCAAAGATTATTAGGAACATTATATCTATTCCTTTGTTATTAAAACAAGGATATGTAATGGATGTAACGAGCACTGGATGCTCAATAATGTTATCTAATAAAATTATTTGTTCTGGCATATTTAGCAATGGGCTCTTAACTCTTTCTTCCAATTATAGTATTTTTCATGTCAATACTAAAAGGAAAAGAAAAGACTTTAATGATACTTTACTTTGGCATCATAGACTTGGTCATGTTAATGAGTCTAGGATTAGCAAGTTATACAAGGAAAAATTCCTTGATCCTTATGAGTATGAATCATTAGGAACTTGCGAATCATGTCTCATGGGTAAGATGACAAAAACTCCATTCACTGGACATGGGGAAAGGTCAACTGAGTTATTAGGACTTATACATACTGATGTATGTGGTCCAATGACAACTCAGGCCAGAGGAGGATACTCATATTTTATCACTTTTATAGATGATTTATCTAGGTTCGGATATGTGTATCTTATGAAACACAAATCTGAAGCCTTTGATAAATTTAAAGAGTATCAAAGTATGGTCGAAAAACAAACTGGGAAAAGTATTAAAGTTCTTTGTTCTGATCGAGGAGGAGAATACTTATCCATGGAGTTTTTAGACTATCTTAAAGTTAATGGAATCCTTTCTGAATGGACCCCTCCTTATACACCACAGCTAAATGGTATAGCTGAAAGGAGGAATCGTACCTTATTAGATATGGTACGATCCATGATGTGCTTCACAAATTTGCCCATTTCCTTCTGGGGTCATGCCCTAGAAACTGCTGTTTATATTCTGAACAAGGTACCTTCTAAATCCGTTGTTAGTACTCCATATGAAATTTGGAGTGGAAAGAAATCATATCTTAAATATTTTAAGGTATGGGGATGTCCAGCTTATGTTAAAAGAAATTTTGGACATAAGTTGGAACCTAGAGCGGATAAATGTCTATTTGTAGGATATCCTAAAGAAGGTAGAGGATATCTATTCTACCATCCTACTGAACAAAAGACTTTTGTTAGCAGGCATGCCACTTTTCTAGAAAAAGAGTTCATTTTGGAAAAGGGCAATGGTAGAACAATTGAACTTGGAGAAGTGCAAGAAATACAGATAGACAATTCTCAACCATTAGAACATATAGTTAGGACAGAACCAGAACACAAAACTCCTCCTCGTAGGTCTGACAGAATGCCACGGGCACCTGAGAGGTATGGGTTTATTATTGAGAATAATGAAGCTCAAGTCATTCAAAATGATGAACCTCTGACCTATACGGAAGCTATCTTGAGTACTGACTCAGATAAATGGCAAGAAGCCATGGAATCCGAAGTAGACTCTATGTATGTAAACCAAGTATGGTCTTTGGTTGATGCACCAGAGGGTGTTAATCCTATTGGGTGTAAATGGGTCTATAAGAAAAAGATTGGGGCTGATGGCCAAGTTGAAACCTATAAAGCCAGATTAGTGGCTAAAGGTTTTAGACAAAAACAGGGAATTGATTATGATGAAACATTTTCACCTGTTGCCATGCTAAAATCAATTCGGATTTTACTTGCTATAGCAGCATACCACGATTATGAGATATGGCAGATGGATGTGAAGACTGCATTCCTCAATGGTTTCCTTGAGGAAGAAGTCTACATGTCACAGCCAGAAGGTTTTATTTCAAAGAATAAACCTAATCAAGTATGCAAGCTAAAGAAATCCATTTATGGATTAAAGCAAGCTTCCAGGAGTTGGAACATCCGCTTTGATGAAACTATTAAAAGATTTGGTTTTATCAAAAATATGGATGAACCCTGTGTTTATAAGAAGACTAGTGGGAGTGCCATAGTCTTCTTGGTTCTGTATGTAGATGACATACTCCTCATTGGGAATGATATCCAAATGTTGCAATCAGTCAAGGTTTGGCTATCAAACCAGTTTTCCATGAA
The DNA here is from genome assembly GCA_021397845.1 of Areca catechu. Lineage (NCBI taxonomy): Eukaryota > Viridiplantae > Streptophyta > Magnoliopsida > Arecales > Arecaceae > Areca > Areca catechu. The sequence goes on along the minus strand of CM038044.1, from coordinate 77,511,936 downwards.
AGATTTGGGAGAAGCATCCTATATACTAGGTATTAAGATCTATAGAGATAGATCTAAGAGGATGCTAGGATTATCCCAATCTAGGTACATTGACTTAGTGCTGAAAAGATTCAGCATGGAAGGAAGTAAAAGAGGTTATCTTCCTATGAGTCAATGCATACATCTTTCTAAAAGGATGTCTCCTAAGACACCTGAAGAAAGAGATAGAATGAATTCTATACCCTATGCTTCGGCAATAGGATCCATAATGTATGCCATGTTATGTACCAGGCCTGATGTGGCATATGCTTTAGGCATTGTCAGTAGGTTTCAGGCTGATCCAGGAGAGGATCATTGGAAAGCAGTTAAAAATATTCTTAAGTACCTAAGAAGGACTAAGGATATTTTTCTGGTTTATGGTGGTTCTGATCTTAAACTAGAAGCTTATTCTGATTCTAGTTTTCAATCAGACCCTGATGATAGCAAATCCATTTCGGGATATGTTTTTACCCTAAATGGTGGAGCAGTGAGTTGGAAGAGTACCAAGCAGCAGACTGTAGCTGACTCAACCACAGAGGCAGAATACATAGCTGTTAGTGAAGCCGCCAAGGAAGCAGTCTGGATGAAGAAGTTCATCACAGAGTTGGGTGTTGTTCCTCAAATTGAAAACCCAGTGCCACTTTACTGTGACAACACTGGGGCCGTTGCTCAAGCTAAGGAACCAAGAGCTCATCATAAGTCCAAGCACATTCTGAGACGCTTCCATCTTGTCCGAGAAATAGTAGAGAGACAAGATGTCTACATAGATAGAGTTGATACAAAGAACAATGTAGCAGACCCGTTCACTAAGGCTCTACCACAGCGAGATTTTGATCGCCACCTAGAATGTATGGGATTAAGATTCAAAGGCGATTGGCTTTAGTGCAAGTGGGAGATTGAAAGGGATATGCCCTACAAACCAATCTCTGTTGTATCTCCCAAACCATTGCAATTGACAATTTTTCTAAATAAAGGCATTATTTTATCATACGCTGTGTTTATTATATGATGAACCCCATAGATTAGGGCTATGATTTTAGGGTTATGATGAGATCATACCAGTGAGACCTAAAATCTTAAAACCTTAATCTAAAGTATTCCTAGTCAAAGGAACTCTGAGTAGGGGATCAGGGTTATTCCGATAAGACTAGCACATCCCGGGTATACTGGAAAGGGTGACTGCTCTCACAGTCACTTGTGTATGACACTAATACTGGGATGTGGGTGCTCATTGGAGAATGAGTTCACTGATATGATCCAACTTGAGAACATCTAATGGAGTCTTAGCTACATGTCAATAGAAGGTTCTCATAGTGGGAGTGGTACAAGTAATCTTTTGACCTGAGACTGCCATAAGTACCTTATGTACATGAACCCATTCTTTGGTTCAATCCTAATCATGACACTGAGACATGCACAGGATTAATACTGGGAATGGTGAATTGGATATGAAGGTAATGAGTGGGTCAACAAGGAATCGATCACTCTTAGTAAGAGGAGATTGCATCCAGCTAGTCAACAATCGCATGATGATTCAGGAAATCTTTGATCAAAGTGAAGATATTAGAGACGGTTTCTAATATCAAGATAATCGAATCATCATTATAAGATTGAGCTAGAAATAAATATAATATTGGATTTGACATATATCCATATCCATAGTTATATTTTGGGTGCAGGCTGATCGAAAGATTTAATTGTACGGTAACTCTCTACTGAAGGGTAATTTTGGTATTTCACCAGAATTTCCATATCTTCCGGGTAGACATGACACGTTGCTAGACGTCAATCTTGTCTTGTGGGTTGATCAAGTTCAAAGATCACATGTTAGGAAGAATCCTAATTGATCGATTCGGGTAAGCCCGGATTGACCTAAATCGATTAGAAAGAGTTCTAATCAAATTAGGTCAACTTGTATTCGAACCCACTGCTGGCTAGATGTGGAACCCAATGGGTCACACACTCCGACCCAAGGTCAAACCTAGAGAGCCTTAGTTTGTTAGGTTTAGACCTAGGGTTCCTTTGGAATAAAGTCCATTCTTTAGGAATGCGTCGTCAGTCTAGTTTAGTTTTTCTTGATCCTTTACTAGGGTTTGGCTCAGACTTTGGTTTGATTGAGAGTACCAGGAATTGGGATTTGTATTTTGTCCAGGACTAAATTTGCATATAATGTTTCGATCAACAGGTCTATAGGCTAGAGTCCCTTTGAAATTGTTCATGGATACAAGCCTCACACACCACTTGATCTGATTTCACTATTAGTCCACACACGCAAGTCTCTTGATGCACTTGCATAGAATGTAAAGGACTTGCATAAAGAAATTCATGCCAAAATAAATTTAAGTAATGAAAATTATAAGAAGTTGGCTGATTCTCAAAGGCGAGTCAAAACTTTTGTTGAGGGAGACTATGTAATGATTAGGTTAAGGCCTGAACGGTTTCCTCCTGGAACTGTTAGAAAGTTACATGCTAGAGGAGCTGGACCATTTAGAGTGGTGAAGAGAGTAGGGTCCAATACCTATGTGCTCGAGTTGCCTTCAAAACTAGGCATTAGCTCCACTTTCAACATTACAGACCTAGTAGAGTATAGAGAGCCAGCTGTGATTCCCAGTGAGCCTTTTTGAGCCTAATCCTGCTCTTGAGAGTGAACCCAACCCTGTGTGTCCACCAACAAACTGGCCTGTGAGGAAAGAGCATATTGAAAAGATCCTGGATGATCAGGTTATCTCTACTCGTAATCGAGGATACCAAAGATACCTGGTCCGCTGGCAAGGAAGGCCAGATTCTGATAACTCTTGGATCTCCCAAGAAGAATTACAAGAATTGGACCCAGACCTCTTGGAGAGATACCAGAGCCAGCTTGATCCATACTCGACAGGGTCGAGTTCCTCCCACCCCGGGAGAATTGGTGCGGGCACCAGACTCAGAAGAAGACTTCAGGGCTCCATCTGGATCTCTGATTGACATTGCCCGAAGAATTAGGGTTTTCTGGTTTTGTAATAAGGGTTGACTTGGTCAACTCAATTTTAGTTTGAGTTTGTATTTCCCTGCAATTTAAATTTTGTTGAGTCATGTTGACTCAATACAAGTCCTAGTAGTGGTCTAGGTCTTCTCCAAGGTGCAACATTTTCTCCCAGGACCAAGCAAGTGGGCGCCACACTCCCAGCCACACGCCAGAGTCCAGGAGGCGCCACATCTCCATCCAGTGTGCCTTGGTCCCCACACCACAAGAAAGCAGGTCCCTTCTTTCATGCGCCACTTGGGGGAGAAATCCATCAAGACACCTCAATCCAAGGAGGAGCCAACTTCTTTCCAGATAAACCCAAGCCAGGATGGCAAGAATTTTTCTTGAAGAGAGGATCAAGGAGGTGCCCCACAATGTTCCATAAAAACCCAAGTTATAAAAGGGAAGAGAGCATGTCTTGGGGAGAAAATCAAGGAGGCACCAAAAAGTTTCCTAAAGTGTCAAAGCCATGAAAGGAAGAAGCCTAAACTTGTGGAGCAAGACTAGGAGGTGTCCAAAAGAGCCAAACCATGAAGGGAAAATCCTTGATTCATGGAGAGATACTAGGAGACACCCCCATAACCTGCCATTTGGAGCTGATTTTCAAGTTTTCTAGGAGTTTTTGGGTTGCCCACTCATGGAAGGAGTCTTGGGAAGAAAATTTGATGCCTAAAGTGTGGGTTAGTCCTATTAGTCCCACATGGGAAGTGTATGAAATTTTATTTTTTTTGTTATGTCTATATATTCAACTCTATGTAACTCTTGAAAGAAAGATGAATGAAAGAAATTTTTTTATGAGCAAACTTGTGTTTTCTCTTTTCCGCACTTGCTTCCAGGTGTTGAGCTCCGTGAGGGAGTAAATCCGGGTTCCCCTGGAACCTTGAGGAGGTGAGAGATCTCCAAAACCCCAAACCCTAGGTTAGCCACTCCACTCCCAAACCCTAGCCGCCATCACCCTTCTCTTTCCGACAAGCCCTAGTCTATTTCCCTTCTCACGGCCACCATCTCCAAGTCCAGGCCGACCACCAGCATCCAGCTCCAGTCCAGATACTGCAGATCTACAACAATTCTAAGAGGAAGTCAGATCGGCCTCCAGGAGAATTCGATTTCAGCAACTTCGGCTTTCAAGTTCTTCAACCTGGTAAGATCTTTTCTTGAGTTTCTGAATTCCTTCACTTGTTCCTCTTCTCTCCCAGATCTTGAGTCCAGGAGAAGCTGACCAAACCAAGAGACCAGTATTGGAGGATCTATTGCGAAGATAGCCGACTCCGAGGATCCCACAATCTACTCGAGAGAGTTCTTCCACCAAAATCCTGAGAAGATCACTGTCTGGTTAGTAAACCATCTCTTCTCTCTATTTCTGTTCTGTTGAAAGTTCAGAGCGAAACCCTAGGTCTGGGAGTTTCTCAACCCCCAGCGATCCATTACTTCTGAACTACTCTGATAATTTAGTTTCTCCTAAACTGTGCTTTCAATCCTTACCTAGTTTTCTTCAACGTAGTTTAGCTTTACTTTGAGTCGAAGCCAATTTCTGAAATATATATTAAAAAAAAAATAAATAATAATCTTAATTTACTTCCGCATACGCTTCTTTGTTCTTTGTTCTGCATCATTTTTGGTATCAGAGCTTCCGTTCTGCATCACCAAGTCCAGGGTTCTGATCTCTGTTATCCAAGGTTCTTCAGTTCTGAGCGTTGGTTGTTTCAAGGTATGAATCAAAAGAAGGTTGGAAAGCTCATCACGGTAAGTCCACAATCATTAGCCCCTATTATCTAGATATTCTTCCTTCTTAATTTAGGATTGTGTCTAATCAAGTAAAAGTCCCTTTTCATGTAATCCTTAAGACTTATTATGATGAGTACAATGCTAATGTAATTAGGTTTCATTGCTCTATATACACTAATCAAATCATTAATCATATGCTTGCCGCATCATTGAGGGTTATGGTATTCAAAGAAAATAGTGAGAGACATAATTAGATTTAAAGTCCTTATCTAATTGTGATCATCATCTTGAGTGGTCTGCTTATGTAATGTTCTTGTTTGTTCATAGATTTAAATTATGGCTTCTACTCTTTCACTACAAGGTATCTTGGATTCCAATAAACAGACCGGACGAAACTATATGGACTAGTTGAGGAACCTGAGAATAGTACTTGCTTAAAAAAAGTTTCCTACATCCTCGATTCTCCGAATCTAGATCTGATCGGAGATGATGCTACAGAGGAGGAAAAGGCCACTTATAGAATGTGGTAGAATGATAGCTTGACTGTCAAGTGCATCATATTAGCCTCGATGAACAATGAGCTATAAAGGCAACATGAAGACATGAAATCTCAGTCAATATTGCTCAATCTTAAGAAGCTTTATGGAGAGCATAATCGGACTGCTCGATATGAAATATCGAAGCAGTTGTTTCGAGCATGCATGAGTGAGGGTTCTTCTGTCCAGGCACATATCCTTAAGATGATTGACTTGATCACTAGATTAGGTCAACTAAGGTTTGTGATGGACGGGAAACTTAATCAGGACTTGATCTTACAATCACTCCCAGATTCCTTCTTTCAGTTTATCATAAACTACTACGTGAATAAACTGAACCTGTCATTACCAGAGCTGCTTAACATACTTAAGATAGCTGAGAGCCACTTCAAAAGAGATAAGGCTAATCATCTTCTTCTAGTTGATGGGAAGAAGAAAGGGATAATGAAGAAGGGTATAAAACGAAAGCTGAACCCTAAGAAAAGCATCAATAAGAGGAAGAAGGCAAAGAGGCCTTTAAATGATGGATCCTGTTTCTTCTGCGGCAAGAAGGAATATTGGAAGAAGAACTGCAAGTCGTACCTTTTAGGTTTGAAGCAAGATGCCAGTGGAGCATCGAAAGGTTTGTTTATGATACAAACAAACTTATCATTTAGTTATTCAACTTCTGATTCATGGGTATTGGATATTGCATATGGGTCTCATATGTGCAAATCTTTACAGGGACTCCACAAGATTAGAAGGTTGAAGAAAGGTGACTTTAAGCTTTATGGCACGAGTGGAGAGGCCATTCATGCTGAAACTTTTGGAACCTACTTGTTATTGTTGCTTTCAAGCAAGATAATGGAATTGAAAGACTGTTATTTCATTCCAAATGTTATTAGGAATATTATTTATGTACCTTTGTTATTAAGACAAGGTTATGAAATAAAAGTTGAGAAAAATGGTTGTTCCATTTTTCATTCTAATGACTATTATGGAATGGGAAAATTTGTGAATGGTCTTTTAATTCTGTCTTCAATGATGAAGTGTTGCTTGTAGAAAATAAAAGGATAAAGAGGGATGATACCAATGAAACATTCTTTTAGCATTATCGATTAGGTCATATAAGTGAGTCAAGAATTAACAAGTTATACAAAAATGATTTCATTGGATCTTATGATTATAAATCATTAGGAACTTGTGAATCTTGTCTCATGAAAAAAATAACCAAGTCTCCATTCACTGGACATGGAGAAAGGGCAAGTGAGTTGTTACGATTAATACATTCAGATGTATGTGAACCTATGTCAACTCAGGCCAAATGAGGATACTCTTTTTTTATCACTTCTATTGATGATTTATCTAGGTTTGGATATGTGTATCTAATGAAACATAAATCCAAAGCCTTTGATAAATTTAAAAAGCATTGAAGTATGGTTGAGAAACAAAATGGAAAAAAGTATTAAAGTTATTCGGTCTGATCGAGGAGGAGAATACTTATCCAGTGAATTTCTTAATCATCTTAAGGAAAATGGTATTCTCTCTAAATGGATCCCTCCATATACACCATAGTTAAATGATGTAGTTGAAAGGAGGAATCGTACCTTATTTGATATGGTAAGGTCCATGATGTGCTCCACATATCTTCCAATATCCTTCTGGGGATATGCCCCAAAAATTGCTGCATATGTATTAAATAGGGTACCATCAAAATCAGTACCTAGCACTTCATATAAATTATGGAATGGCAAGAAACTAAGTCTCAAACATCTTAAGATTTGGGGTTGTCCAGCTTATGTTAAAAAGGAATTTGGATATAAGCTTAGTGCCAGGGCTGAGAAATGTAGATTTATTGGTTATTCTCAAGAAGGTATTAGATACCTATTCTATAATCCTATTGAACAAAAGGTTCTTGTTAGTAGGCATTCCATATTCTTGGAGAAAGAATTTATCCAAGAAGATGGTAATGGGAGAATAATAGAATTGAGTGAAGTTCAAAATGAACAAACTCAAGTTCATCAACCAGAAGTATCAGTTGATCAGGTGCAACCACAACACACACCTCCTCTCCATAGGTCAGAGAGAGTGCGGGCTGCATCTCTGAGATATGGTCTTATGATTGGAAATAATAATGAAACCAGCATCATTGAAGGAGATGATCCATTGACCTATACGGAAGCTGTCATGAGTAAGGACTCTGACAAATGGCTTAGTACCATGAAATTTGAAATGGACTCTATATATGATAACCAGGTCTAGACCTTGGTTGATCCACCTGAGGGAATTGTCCCAATAGGGTGTAAATAAATCTTCAAACGAAAGATTGGAGCAGATGGGCAAATGGAAACCTACAAGGCTAGGTTAGTAGTAAAAGATTTCAAGCAAAAGCATGGTATAGATTATGATGAACCTTTTCACCAGTTTCCATGCTCAAGTCTATTAGGATTATGCTTACCATTGCTGCATACTATGACTATGAAATTTGGTAGATGGATATTAAGACTGCATTCCTCAATAGAAATTTTGAGGAAGAAGTCTATATATCATAGCTAGAGCATTTTGTCTCAAGTGGGAGACCAAACCAAGTATGCAAGCTTAGAAAATTCATTTATGAATTGAAGCAAGTATCGTGGAGTTGAAACATCCGCTTTGATGAAATAATCAAAGATTTTGGTTTCATCAAAAATATGGATGGACCGTGTATGTATAAGAAGACAAGTGGGAGTGCCCTTATTTTATTGGTTTTGTATGTTGATGACATACTCATCATTGGGAATGATATCCCAATGTTGCAATTTGTCAAGTCTTGGCTATCAAATCAATTTTCTATGAAGGATTTGGGAGATACATCCTATATATTGGGTATAAAGATCTATAGAGATAGATCTAAGAGGATGCTTGGCTTATCCCAATCTAGATACATTGACTTAGTGTTGAAGAGATTCAACATGGAGGGAAGTAAGAAATGTTACTTATCCATGAGTCAAGGCATACATCTCTCCAAGAAGATGTCTTCTAAGATATCAGAAGAGAGAGAGAGGATGAGTATGATTCTTTATGCTTCGACTGTAGGATCAATAATGTATTCCATGTTATGTACCAGGCTTGATGTTGCTTATGCTTTAAGCATAGTAAACAGGTTCTAGGTTGATCTTGGGGAGGATCATTGAAAAGCATAAAAAACATTCTTAAGTATTTGAGAAGGACTAAAGATGTTTTTCTACTATATGGTGGATCAGAGTTGAAACTAGAAGGGTATATGGATTCTAGTTTTCAATTAAATCTAGATGATAGTAAATCCATATCAGAATATGTCTTTATCTTATATGGTGGTGCTGTGAGTTGGAAGAGTACTAAGTAGTCAACTGTAGCTGACTCAGTCATTGAGGCCTAGTACATAGTTACAAGTGAAGCTGCTAAGGAAGCTATATGGATGAAGAAATTCAACATGTAATTGGATGTGGTTCCTGCTATACAATAACTGGTGCCACTTATTGTGATAACAGTGGAGCTATCGCATAAACGAAGGAACCAAGGTCTCATCATAAGTCTAAGCACATCCTAAGATACTTCCATTTCATTCGAGAAATCATTGAAAGAAATGATGTGGTAGTAGAATGAGTTGATACGAACAACAACATAGTAGACCCATTCACTAAGGCCCTTCCTTTGCAGTAGTTAGATCGCCATCTAGATTGTATGGGTGTTAAATATAAGGGCGATTAGCTTTAGTGCAAGTAGAAGATTGAAAGAATTATGTCCTGGAAGCCAATCACAGTGACATTTTTGTATTCTCCCAACTCAAGATTGATATAAATAAAGGAAATTTTTTATTCATTATTTGTTATGTCTTATATTTTAATTATAAGATTATGATGAACCCCATAAGTTAGAGCAATGGAATTAGGGTTATGATGGAGATCATAATGGTAAGACCTAGGTTCCTATAAATCCTAATCTAAAATGTTCCTAGTCGATGGATCATCGATTTGGGGATCGATGAATCCGGAAAGACTAGCACATCCTATATATGCTCGATAGAGAGGGTGGTTGGTCTCATAACCACTTATGTAGAGACACTAATATAAGGATGTGGGTGCTCATTAGGTTATGAGTCCACTGAACTAATCTGATAAGAGAATATCAAATGGAAGTTTTACTTGTTAAAAAGTATGTTCTCTTAGTGGGAGTTGTGCATGTGATCCTTAGACCTGAGACTACTATAGTATTTTATTCACATGAATCCATATTTTGGTGCATACTCATTCATGGCAATTAAGTCATGTACGGGGTGCTTCTGGATATGGTGGATTTATATGAAAGTAATGAGTAGGTCAACAAGGAATCAATCACTCCTAGTAAAGAAAGTAGTTATCCCATGAAATCTCTTCGATTGTTAACTCAGGAAGTCTTTGATCAAAGCAAGATGAGATTAGATAGGGTTTCTAATCTATCATCGATCTAGTCTTCATTATCAAATTGAGATTCAAAAGGATTAAGTGATAGGGTTTGACATTTATCCATGCCTATCATTTAATTATGATAAAGTGTGATCGAAGGATTGAATTGCATGGTAACTTTTCACTGAAAGGTATTTTGAAATTTCCTCCAAATTTCTCATCTTTCAGGTAGGTATGACATGTTGCTAGACATCAATCATGCCTTGTAAGTTTTCATGAATCAAATTGATTAGATTCATGAGTCAATTTGGAAGCTAGTTCCAAATTGGCAAATTGGGTCAGCTCGATTTGACCTAATCGAAATCAATCGATTTTGATTGGATCGAATTGGCTTGGACCTAGACCTACTGCTGGCAAGATGTGGAATCCAAGGGGTCACACACATTAGGGAATTGACCAAGGAAGTCAATTATTTTATATTAGGGTCATGGGATCCTAATTGGCTAGCTAATTGACATACTAGCATATGTTGGCAACCCAACTCCTAACCCAATTGATTTGGGTGAGCTTGCTTGCTAATTGGGATAACCAATTTAAGAGGGACTTAAATTGGGTTGTGTCTTAATTAGGACAACCTTAATCAGATTTTATCTGAATTTATTTAGGCTTTATCTTGGAATTATGGAAGAGTCCTACTGGCATGGGACTCTTGGCGCCAAGAATTGTGTGTGGCAACATTAAGGGTCGTAGAAGGACCCAGAGTCCTTCTGCCACTTAATCACCTATTCCAAATAAGCTTAAAGACTTTCTCCCTAATCTTCATGCCCGAATGAATGGGCTTTGATCGGTCAAAATGAAGAATTGGCATGGAATAAAGTGGCGCATAATGAAAGGTTGCGACGTTTCATAAAGAGGCGGAATTTGAAAGGCCAAGGTCCTTTGTTTGAAGACTTTGAGTTTTCTCTGATACACCTCTTGAGATTCCATGCCCCCTGCTTTATTCCTGACTAGTAATATGCCACATGGTATATAGAAAAAAAATGCTAGAAAATCCAAGAGACATTTATATGTCTGTTGGCACATGAAAGGTGGTATCATGATATGTCTATTCATCCAAAAGACTCCTCATAGAAAGGTCTTATCAGATGGCTGAGATAGAGACATATCATGGTGCGGGCACCAGGATCAGGAAACGATTATTGATTCCGATGTGATTTTCTTAAGTCCTCATTATGAGTCCTGTAGTCCTTTAGTACTGTGTCACTTGTAGTAAATGAGCCAAGTCTTGTTCATCAATAAATTAAGTCATCTTATGTAAGTTCAGTTATGTTAGTCCAGTCAAGAAGTCTACCTAGTTTCAATTCAGTCATATGAGTCCTGTAACCCACAAGTCATATGAGTCCTATAACTTTCATGCTCAAGAGGAGGATTATTGGACCTGCATCAGTGCAACATCTAAGTCCCTTGTTCATGCTGTCCAAAACCTGGAGAATGAAGCCCCAGCTCATCAAGAGGAGGCAGAATTCCATCACCCCGTGGCCCATGGCACCCTAGGGTTTGGCACTCTAGCTTTTGGCGCCCTAGGCCTTGGCGCCCCTACCTTGGCCCATTTAGAGCTGGCGCCCTCCCAGGCCTATTCATGATCTAGCGCCCCAACCCAAGCCCCATCCAATGCAGGTGCCCCAGCTAGCCCAAGCCCAAGAAGAGCCTTGCAATTCAAGAAGGAGTCAACCAGCCAACTTCTACAAGGAGTTTAGTCTTCTAGTTTGATTTTATTTTGTCTTCCACTCTAATAAACACTTGTACTCTTATTTTGATAAAGAGAGGGACATGGGTAAGCCTATAAATATCCCACCCCTCCCCCTCTTATAAACATCTCTTTTTTCATGAATACAAGCTAAAGATATTCTATCAAATTGTGTCCTCTAGATTAGAGTGGTGTGAGACTTGTGTTACTTTCTTGTGAGCAAACCTTAACCGCCAACCATCCTTCCCTCATCCATCAAACCCTAGCCGACCTACATACCAGCTGAAGCCCCAAGGATGCCCAATCTCTTCCAAGCCGGGCATCCCTCTTCAACTGGCCGCCAGCCATCCGGGTCTTCCTTCCATCCTCCAATCTTCTTTATTCAATTTACTTATTTTTCTCATATCCTATGGCCCTAACCCCTGATGCATGCAAGATCCATCTGGTGAACTTGCCCAAGGAGGAGGTCCTCTTTGCCTTCGAGATCAGCTGATAAAAAGTTGACTGATCCGCAAAAAAGAGACTCATTCATCCAGGTGCTGATCCCATAGTGTAGAGCGACCTCATCTTCGATCAAGATCTCATCATTGTTAGGCACATAACCAAACCCTACTCATAGTTCTGATTTGCTGAAGATAACACTGTCCTAATCGAGTGGTTTCTCAACCCTCACAGTCGTAATTTTTTTTACTTTGCTTAATCTTAACTGCAGGTAGTGTAGTTAGTCTTTACATCTTCTCTATGCTAGTTCTTTTCTTCTTTCTTGGGAATTTAACCATCTCATATAAAATCTAAAATTAAAAAAAAAAAATTCTTAGTTACTGTTTTTTTATGCATGTTCATCCCCTTTTCACTGCACCCTGCATCAATTTGGTATCAGAGCACAGTTTAGGGCAGTTGCATTTTTCATAAATACAAAACAACAAAAAAAAACTTTTTTTTTGCATCCTGTCTTCTGCACTAGGGATCTAAAATTAGGTCGATTTTGATGGGAGTTCTTCCAAGGTGCCAGGAATCACGCAGCATGCAGAAGTGAATTTCGAAACAAAATATTCAAAGCATGAAACCCTAATTGGCTAGAAAACCCTAATTTCCAAAAACCCCTTATGCAATATCAATTAATGAAACATAAATGGAGTCAGAAAAATATACCTGGATCACTGAAATCCAATCCTTTCCATGAGGCTTACAAGTGCAAGCCCTCCAATGGTGATCCACACAGGAATCATGATGTAGAACTAATATGCATGCGATTATTTTTGTGTGTTTTATATGTGGGGTGAGGTGGTTAAATCCCAAATATCAGATCAAAATAAGATGTAAAGAGTTCTATATGAATTTTAGAAACTATGCATGCAGATCAGGACCTAAGAAAGTAGTAAAGAGGGATCGCCGGGACTGAGAAGCCTCGGTTAGGGCTAGTTTACCTACAATAAAACTACTGGTGGCAGAGGTGGTGTACCTGGCAATATCTGATGCACCTGGTGAAGATTGCAGTGAAGAGATCACTCGTTCCTCGATGGATGCGGCCTGGAAAATCAAGCCGAAGGCTCGCGGATTCCCGGCTTTCTGCTCGGTGGTCTGATTACGGCCTAGCTGGAGTCGTTGGATTCATAGGAACTCGAGGACCTTCAAACAACCATCAAGGATCAGAAAACAAAGGCTGAAAACAAGAATAATTTCAGAAAAAGGTGGCAAGGGCGTGTTGGAAGAAGAGGTTTGGAAGAAGGTTGGTTGGCTAGCACTTCAGCAAAACTTTAGGCTCACACAAGATCCCTTAATGCACCCAGCAGGTAGGCTCACAGTAAGAATAGAACTCAAGAGTATTTCATATATCAAAATTCAACTTTCATACAAGAGAATAGGGCCCTTTAAATAGACTCTAAGAACTTGGCCCCCAAGTAAGGTTAAAAATGACATTGCATAGCACTTTGAATCCCTTCTCAACTCTAGCTAGAAAATAAGGCAACTTAGGTAGAAAAAATCCCTAAAAACTCTCCCTTCTCCTCTTGCCTTGGTCGGCCAAGGGAGGTGACCCTAGTGGCTGACCAAGGGTGGTGAGCTTAGCTCCTTGGTGCCACTTTCTTCTCTCTTGGGCCTGGGCTGGCCCAGATTGCTTCAGGCTACATTTCAGGGCTTCAGGGTCTTCCGATTTCTCTTCCCAAGGTCTTCAAATCTTCAGGCTAGGTTTGGACTTGGGATTCACTTGTATAAGGTGGTCTTGAGTCTTTAGTATACATAGACAGGACTCAAAAAAATAAAATTAGCTCAACATGAGCTGACTAGCACTGGACTGAACTAGCTCAACATGAGCTGACTAATATTATACTGAAATAACAACTCAAAAGACTCAAATGACAAACTAAAATGGACTTAGATGGACTAAGCCCTTATTATAGATGGACTTATATATTATTGATCAATCTACAGAGGGTTGAGAAGCCTTTATCTTATTCTGGTACCTCTAGTGTCCGCACCAATTCTCCCGGGGTGGAAGGAACTCGACCCTGTCAAGTGAAGATCAGGCTGGCTCACATATCTCTCAAGAATGTCTGGGTCAAGGTGTTGCATGTCCTCTCGAGAAATCCATGAATCGTCCGACTCTGGCCGGCCTTGCCATCGTGATGCGGGATAGAGATTGGACTGGATCGCTGGCGAGCATGAAAGTCACCAGAGATTAGGGTTTTGCAAAGGAGGAAAGAAGAGGGTGCAGAGTTAAGAAAAAATACTGGGGTTTACATAGATTCCCCAAGAAGAACAAGCACATGGTAGAGGGGCTCACACAGATGCCCTAGAAGAACAAGCACATAGCAAAGGGGCTCACATAGATGCCCTGGGCTCACACAGATGCCCAAAATCAGGGATCACACAGAAACCCTGGAAAGATGGAGAAGGGATCATACAGATACCCTAGGATCATACAGATCCACAAGCACATAGCAGAGGGGCTCACATAGATGCCCTGGGCTCACACAGATGCCCAAAATCAGGGATCACACAGAAACCCTAGGAAGATGGAGAAGGGATCATACAGATACGCTAGGATCACACAGATCCTTCACATAGAACAATAGAAATTTTATTCATCAATCCCCATTACAAAAGGCTGAGGGTGGTATTTATAGATTTTCCAACCCTCATTTGAATTTGAATACAAGATAAAAATATAAGAATGAATCAAATTCAAATATAAGATAGGATAAGATAAGCTTATCCATATATCAATCCCAACCAAATTCTAATTCAAATTTTAAACAAAAGATAAATCCTAAATAAATTTATTCCAAAAATGCTTCAAGATCTGTGCCACTCCAAGAATTATGCTTGCTCCAAGATCCGTGCTTGAGATGTCCCCATCATTCCCCTGCGGTGGGGAGAACTCGACTCCATCGAGTCAAGCTCAGTGGGGTTTGACGGAACTGGAACTAACCAAATGAAAACAAAAGTGCTAGTTTCAATTTTTTTTTTCTTCTTCTTTTTTTTTCCACATTTCTTTTTTTTTTCTTTTTTTGTTTGATTTTTTTTCCACTGACTTTCTCTCTCCTTTTCTTTTCTTTTCTTTTCTTTTTCTTTTTTTTTTTACTATTTTTTTTTCTTCCTTCCATGCTTGAAGTCGGCGAACAAATGCAGGGTATGCATTCACGTTCGTGCAGCTTCCTGCGAGTTCTTCACAAACCAAGAAACAGAGGCTTCGCTGGTGGGCTTCGTCGGCAACGGGGCTGGGGATAAGGATGGTGGCCCGGGGGGATGGCGGTGCGGCCCTGCTCCGGTGAATGGCGGTAGCCCAGGGGAATGGTGGCGCGGACGGTGGTTGCGGGAGTCATGACCGCAGGGGATCCGACTGTTCCAGTAGGGGAGATGAAGGATTTGGCACGCCGGAGGAACCGGGCGGTGCGTTGGCCACGATCGATGGTGGAGGGGAGGCGATCCGGTGGAGATGTTGTTCGGATCTGGGCGGGGAGGATCCGTCGCCGTGGCAGCGGGAGAAGCACTCGACGAAGGGAATGATCGTCTGCCCGTGGGATCAGACTTCCATCACTAGGACCTCCGCCATCAACGACTAGAAGGAGGCTAGGAGCTCCACCGCGTGGAAGAGAAAGAGGTGGAGGAGGGCCACCATCGACCGCTGCTCTCAGTCACGCCAGCATCTCGCGGGAGACGATCGACTCCTTGATGGGGTCCAAGCGGAGGGAGTTAAGGTCATACCTCTACGCTACTCTCAATCGCTGGTCGTTGATGGGCCGTCGGCTGCTGGCGGTGGTTTCACAAACGGTCTACACTGGTGGGGCGTTGGGGAGGGTCACGGACTGGAGGTGGAGGAGGGGGGACTTGATCGGAGGCTGTGCTGGAGACGGGCTTCGCGGGCAGCAGAGAAGAGAGGGGCTCGGGTGCAGGGCGTTGATGGACCTCGGTGCCTGACCGAGGTTCGAGAAATCTTGCACAGGAGATCTGGACACGAGGAAAGATTTGGAGCCGAGAGGAAAAACAAAACCCTGATCCTCTAGCTCTGATTCCATTTGAATTGGTGCGGACACCAGAAACCGAAAGAGACTTCACTCCAACAAGGAGTCATTTCCATTTTAAGAGTCCTGTAATTAATTTTGAGTTTCAAATCAAAAGTGTTTATTGAGTCCTGTAATTACTTTTAAAATTTCAATTCCTGTAAGTCCATTTCAAGTTTTAAAGTCTAGGTTAGTTGAGTTTAATTCAGTTGAGTTAAGTCTAATTCAGTTGAGTTAAGTCTAATTCAGTTGAGTTAAGTCTATTCAAGTCTTAAAGTCATGAAATCCAGCAACAAGACTCAAATTCTGGACCCCAGAATTTGACCCCATGAAGAAGAGAAGACACACCACCAAGCAAGAGAAAAGGACCATCAACTAGGACCACGTGGTGCCACATGTCATCTTGAAATTAGAAGACCACCTCACCATGCCACGTCATCAGCCAGAGGTGCCACCTCACCAGCCACTTCATCACCCTTTGGGCGCCAACAAGGGAGATTCAAATTCAAGGAGGTCGGCCACATCCCTCCAAATCCTCCATCAAATCCTCCAACCCCCCTTGTAATCCTCCTCAATTTGGGAAGTTTTTAAATTTAAAAAGCTAGCTTTGTGAGGCTATTAAAAGCCTTGGACGCCTATTGTAAAAAGGGATTTTTGAAGATGAATGAAATACAAGTGAAGTTTTGAAGCAAATTGTCTTGTGTTCTTGTGTGAAAGTTTCTTCCTCCATGCCAAAGCCAATTTTTTTTTTTTTTTCTCCAAGCAACTCACCATTCCAGTACAAGATGAAGGCATTGGAGTTGGCCAGATCTTCTGCAATTTCTTCTTTGTTCACAAATCCTCCCAACCTTTCTTTACATTTGTCTCTTTCTTCCATAACCTTTGATCTTCAATTGCAGGGTCCTTCAAAGTCTTTGAGTTGAGAACCGGGTTCCCCCTTGACAATGAACCGACAGACTGAAGTCCAAGTCCAGAGTTCTGATCTTTGTTATCCAAGTCCTCCAGTCCAGAGCATTGGTAGTTTCAAGGTATGAATCAAAAGAAGGTTGGAAAGCTCATCAAGGTAAGTCCATAATCATTAGCCCCTATTATCTAGATCTTCTTCCTTCTTAGTTTAGGATTGTGTCTAATCAAGTAAAAGTTTCATTTCTTGTAATCCTTAAGTCTTATTATGATGAGTACAATGCTAGTGTAATTAGGTTTCATTGCTCTACAAATCATAATCTAAACATTAATCATATGCTAGCCGCATCATCTTGGTATCAGAGCATGGTTGCATTAGGGTAGAATAGTTCTCTTTAAATCCAAGCAAAATCTAAAATTCACGCCTCCTGAGCGGGTGTACTCCAGTACACTGTCACAACCCATGAAAATAATGAGCCCCTGGCTAGACGTGAAATTTTTAGATTGAAGTTTGGGTAAGCCATTGCACTTGTTTGATTAGGTTTTGTTTTCTGAAAAAAATTGCATCTATTTACTGTAATCCGTCTGCAGATCCAAATGCAAGTTGCTAATTTTTTATTGAAATATTTTTTTTCTTGTTCATTTTTAAGTCAGTTATCACCATATTAAATTTCATCATCAGAAAAAAATTATAAAAAAAATGAAAATCTCTGCATTTCGACACTATCATTAGGGTTCTGTTCTGTCTTTTTTATTTATCCTCATTTGTAGGATCTGCTTAGAGTAGTATAGATTTTAGTTTTAAAATTCCTTTCATCTACATTGAAACATATAAGTTAGGAATCCTCTGTGAATTTTTCATAATTTTTGGATATTTTTTTCATCACGTTTTCCACACCACTTTCAAACTGCAACACACTTCTGCTGCACCTTTGCATTTCATTCATCTCATGAGAAATCAAATTAAGGGCATCAATTTGACATAGGGTCAGCGTTTCATCACCTGTCCCTAGCCCAAAAATCACCAACCAGCATATCGATCCCAGTCTGTTAATTAAAATTGAGTAGAACGTTAATTGTCCTAGTGGGTTATGGACACCAACAAGTTGGGTTCAGGTTAGGGTCAAGTTAACTGTGTCAGGTAATCGGTGTGTGCTTACTGGCTTGGTGTCTAGGATTGGTGCATCAGGGCTTGTGATTTGGTCCGCCTACCTGGCCAATCTCAAATTGGTGTCTAAGGTTGGCAATCAGGGACCTTCACTCCCCTCCACCTACCTGGCTAAGTCCCATAAGTACTACTAGCTAGTTGGTTCATTTAATTAGACTTCTAATTTGTGCTCTAGATCTAGGAAACCTTAGCTCGAACTTGAGTCCATTTGCATGCATGACAACTAGAGCAGGGACACCATATTCACCAATCCAAGCCCAGTCAAGTGTATCCATGGACCAAAACTTAGGGAATTTGATCAAAGGCCTAAATGATCAAGTGGCCTAACTGACTAAGAGTTTAACTGAGCAATTGGCCCAAACAAATCAGAATGTGGCACAAACCGACCAAGACATGAATGAGCAATTAGCCCACATCACTACTAGGTTGGGTCAGTTAAAGGCTAGAACCCCTGAAAGCAATCATGAAGCCCAGACTGACCCTGAGCCTAGTCTTGCACCTGAACTCGAGACCCCATTGAACCCTAGAAGGATTCCATATCAAAACCCTCTCTACGAAACAAACCCTAGGAGAGCTCCCCAAGATCAGTTTTATGATCCAATTCCTAGAGGACCCCACCCTGATCAAACCATTGATCCCAACCCAAGGAAATTCCATCATGAGCCTATCTATGAACCCAACGTCAGGAGACCCACCCCAATTCACCTTGATCAAGATGACCGAACCATGAAGAACATTAGGCTGGAAACTCCCACCTTTGATGGAATTTTAGATCCTAAGATCTACATTGATTGGGAAGGTGAGATGGACCAGTATTTTGACTAGTTTGAGATGAGTGAAGAGCGCAAGTGTAAGTTTGCAAAGCTTAAACTTGTGCACCAAGCTAGGTTATATTGGGGAAACGTTGAGAGACTCACTAGACAGAGAGGTGATGTGCCCATAGTGACCTGGCGAGCTATGAAACTTAGGCTTAGGGAGAAATACCTTCCTATGTCCTACCACCAAAGACTCCTAGATCAATGGCAAAGACTTACTCAAAGAAATAGTTGTGTTGCAGAGTACATAGCAAAGTTTGACGAATTCGTTATGAGGTGCAATGTTGATGAATCTGAGTCGGTGACCTTGTCTAGATTTCGAGCCGGACTGAGGGAAGAAATTCAAAGAGAATTGTTCATGCGAGAGGTACATGACCTAGAATTGGCCTATCAGATAGCTAGGGATGCAGAGAGATTCCATAGAGGTCCAGTCTATCGTAGGCCCGAAGCCCCTAGGACTAGTGCACCTTACCAGTAGTCAGGATCCAATCAGCCTAGATTCAACCGACCCAATCCTCATGTACCTGTGACCCGAAGAGATGACAAGGGGAAAACACCTGAGACCCAAAGAACTCCAAACGCCTGTTTCAAGTGTAACATAGTGGGTCACTATTCTAGCAGCTATCCCAATAGAGCCCTACACATAGGGGAAGTAGAAGAGGAAGCCGTAGAATCCCAAGGTGAATTTGAGGAGGAAGTATACCAGGCAGATGAGAACTTGGATGAAGAGTATGAGGAAGAGGAAGTCCTGGTAGATCAAGATCTGATAGGAGTGGTTAGGTGTATTCTCACCCAGGCTAAAACCCAAGAAGATTGGTGTAGGACTAGCATCCTACAGACATTCATTAAGATAGGTGAGAAAGTATGCAAAGTCATTTTAGATAGCGGTAGCTGTGTTAATGCCATATCTACCAACACAGTAAAAAACCCTAGGATTGCCCACCGTACCGCACCCCAATCCCTATAAGGTATCCTGGATAGACTCAACTATGATTTCCATTAAGTCTAGGTGCCTAGTAACCATTCAGTTCCAATCTTACCTAGAGAAAGTATGGTGTGATGTACTTCCAATGGGAGTAAGTAGCATAATCCTAGGCCGACCATGGTTGTACGATCTTGATGTAACACTCTATGGTCATTCTAATTCGTGCTTGTTTACTCATAATGGAAAGAAGATCATAATCCATTCTTCTCCACCTAAGAACCCCATTAAGAGAGGATCAAGCCAATTGAGTGATAAGAAAAAAGGGATAAACGTGATCATTGCTAAAGAAATGGAGCAAGAAATTAGCAATGGATCACCTGTTTGGATTTTGACCATTAAGGATCATCAAGAACCTCTTTCAAAAGAACAACCTCCAGAAGTCAGTGAAGTGCTAGAGGAGTTCAAAGACGTGTTCCCCGATGACTTACCCGATCAACTCCCACCTCTTAGGGATATACAACATGCGATAAATTTAGTCCCCAGAGCAACCCTACCGAACCTTCCCCATTATAGAATGAACCCTACCGAGCACCAAGAATTACAACGACAAGTAAGAGAACTCCTAAAGAAAGGATTCGTTAGGGAAAGTTTGAGTCCATTCACAGTCCCAACCTTACTTACCCCTAAGAAAGATGGCACATGGAGAATGTGTGTTGATAGTCGAGCCATAAATAAAATAACGGTGAAGTATAGGTTTCCAATCCCCCGCTTGGATGATATGTTAAATATGATGGCCGGTGCAACTATATTTTCTAAGATTGACCTGAAGAGCGGCTATAACTAAGTTAGGATCAAACCAGGGGATGAATGGAAGACTGCCTTTAAAACTAAGGACGGGTTATTTGAATGGGTAGTCATGCCTTTTGGGTTATCAAATGCCCCTAGCACTTTTATGCGAATCATGAATCAAGTCCTACGGGCCTTTATTGGGAAATTTGTTGTTGTTTACTTTGACGACATACTTATCTATAGTAGGACTAGAGAAGATCATCAACAACATCTGAGGCAGGTCTGTTTAGCACTTAGGAAAGATAACCTCTATGCCAATCTAAAGAAATGTGCTTTCATGACTACTAGAGTTATCTTCCTAGGATTTGTTGTGACCCCTGAAGGAGTATCCGCTGACCCTGAGAAGGTTAAGGCATTTGTAGAGTGGCCAACACCCAATAATATTCACAAAGTAAGAAGTTTTCATGGCCTCGCTACGTTTTATCGAAGATTAATTAGAGGGTTTAGCACCATAGTTGCTCCTATCACGGATTTTATTAGGAAGGGCCATTTTGAATGGACGAAGTCAACTGATAAGGCCTTCCTTCATATCAAGGATAAGATGACCCAAGCACCAGTCTTAAGACTACCGGATTTTTCTAAGGTCTTTGAAGTAGCATGCGATGCTTCGGGAGTAGGGATTGGTGGAGTTCTGAGTCAAGAGAACCATCCTGTAGCATTCTTTAGTGAGAAATTAAATGAAGCTAGGAAGAAATACTCCACATATGATCAAGAGCTTTATGCGGTAGTGCAAGCATTAAGGTATTGGAGGCATTATCTCCTACCGCAAGAATTTGTTTTATTTTCAGACCATGAAGCCCTTAGGTTTTTGAGTTCCCAAAATAAACTAAACCCTAGGCATGCCAAATGGGTAGAATACATACAATCCTATACTTTTATCCTAAAACATCAATCAGGAACTGACAATAAGGTAGCTGATGCCCTAAGTCTTAGAACGTTACTTTTATCTTCAGTCAGTACTGAAGTCATAGGTTTTGAAAGACTTAAGGAGCAGTACGAAACCTGTCCAGATTTTGGTGAAATTTATCAGGTTTTGCGTCAAGGACCATCTAGTGATCATAGTGACTATACCCTTCTAGATGGTTATCTTTTTAGAGAGAATAGGCTTTGCATCCCAAGAACCTCTTTAAGAGATTTTTTAGTTTGGGAGATACATGCGGGAGGTTTGGCTGGCCACTTCGGACGAAACAAGACTATCTTGGCTGTTGAGGAACAATTTTACTAGCCAGGCCTTAAGAAATAAGTAGTAAACCTTGTAGCCTGATGTAGGACATGTGCTGTTGCAAAGCAGCAAAAGAAGAATATCGGGCTATACACTCCATTACCTGTACCTGAGTGTCCATGGCAGGATCTAAGCATGGACTTTGTTCTAGGATTACCCAAGACCATTCGAAAACATGATTCAATCTTTGTGGTGGTCG